>JAEIGR010000004.1:0-1340000 GCA_018904305.1 Scaptomyza montana
CTTCTCTTTATTATTCACCTTCGCTAGATCGCGCGTAAAACAGACTGACTCTCTGTTCAAGTTGAGTTACAGTCCTCTCTCGATTAACAGCGTTGCTTAACTTATCTATCGATCTTAACATAATGCTAATTACTCAAAAAGGTCTGTTACATATATCGACTGTAAAGTGAGGTGTATGTGTATATCTCTATGTACATGACTTATCCTACTACAACTCGGCCATCCTACAATTTAGATCCCCTGATCGTAGCTTATGATATATGTTAAATGTTTATTACATCTTCTCTTAAAAATATATTCTTATTTAATTAACATTTAGCGATAACATTTGTCATTTGGTAATATCCACTTATTTTTTAGTTTTATTTTTTCCCACCCAGTGTCTTATGTTTTGAGCACTCCATACTCCCTTGTAAGGATTTCGAGAGATCTGAAAATTCTCTACATCTTTTAATAAAAACCTGTCATTTCTTAGAACTTTTGCAATAACATAGGGACCTTTGTTTTTCGGTATTAACTTTTTAGCAACTCCTACTGTGCAATCAAAATTTTTTTACCATTACATAATCTCCTTTTTTATAATTTTTCGTTTTTTGTTTAGATTTGTTGTGCTTTGCTTCATTGTATGCCTGAGCTTTTGACTGGTTTTCCATGGCCCGTTTTCTTAAATCTTTCAGATTTCGTTCATTATCTATATTGCTTATTTCCTCTAATTTTTCTTTTAACTCATCTATAACTTTACCTTTCTGTTGTACTCCAAATAATAGTTTGCTTGGTATTTGTTTAATGCTACGATGTAAAGTATTGTTAAGTGAATACTCAACTTGTTCAATTACAGAGTCCCAGTGTATTCCCTTGTCAACTTCAACTAGTTTGGCAATCATTGGACCTATATTCCTGTTGACGCGTTCGACTTGTCCATTAGCCTGCGGACTTCCAGTTGCTATCTTAATGTGCTTAATATTAAAATCTAATAAAAACTGATCCAAATCGTTGGACGTGAAACAACTGCCTCTGTCTGACACAATACATTTTGGTCTGCTGTATGCCCTAAAGTAGTCCCTTAACGATTTTATAACCTCTTTCGTATTTGTTGTTCTTGTCGTGTATAATCTAACAAATTTAGTGAAACCGTCTATTACTAAAAATATGTGTTTGTTCGCTCTACCCGTAGCTACTGGTCCGTAATGATCGATGTGTATTAACTCAAAAGGCTTATCTCCTTTCGGTATACTATGTAAAAATCCTTCTGCTTTTCCCGACTTGGGTGAAAATGCCACGCACTTTAAACAGTTTTCGATATGATTATGACATTTTACTTTAAGGTTCGTTATCCAATAGCTTTTTGAAATAATATCTATCATCTTGTCCCTTCCTATATGTCCAAGTTCATTGTGATACTTGTGTAAAACATTATTTTCCATGTCCTCGGGTACATAAAAAAGTAATCGTCCATCGTTTGTTTTTCTGTAGACTACCCCATTTCTCATTTCAAAAATTTTGTCCTCATTTTTCTCTAACATTGTCTTAATTTTCTGAATTTTGGAGTCCCTTGCTTGACAAATAATAAGATTATCTTCAAAGCTATTTGTTTCCACTATTAAAACATTTGTGCATCTGCTTAAAGCATCTACATGTTGCATTTTATTTCCGGTTTTATGAACCAACTCATAATCATAATTTTGTAATTCTAGTGCCCACCGAGCTATCCTAGGGTTGAGTTCAACTTTACTTAATGTAAGCGTTAAAGAATTACAGTCTGTAACTATTTTAAATCGTCTCCCTTGCACATAAATTCGAAATCTACGTAGCGCATAAATTATTGCCAAAGTCTCCAGCTCAAAGCTGTGATATTTTGATTCTGTATCAGTTGTCCGTTTAGAGAAATAAAATACAGGATGTAATTTTCCATCTTCTTTCTTTTGCAACAGTACAGCTCCAAAACCTAAAGAACTTGCATCGCAATGTAGTTCAATCTCATCTTTGTAGTTGAAAATAGCTAGCACTGGCGACTGAATCAATTTTTCTTTGAGGACTAAAAAACAATCTAATTCTGTTTTATCAAACACAAACTGTCTATCTTTTCTTAATAAATCGTAAAGTGGCTTTGCTGTAGTTGAAAAATCCTTGATGAATCGCCTAAAATAGGAGCATAATCCCAAAAATCTTTGCACTCCTTGCACTTTGTCTGGAATTGGAAAGTTTTTAACGGCATCTATGCCCTGGTCATCTGCTCTTATTCCATCACTTGATACGATATATCCTAAATACTTTATGCTGGGTTGCAAAAATTCACATTTATCCGGACGCAGTTCAAGCTTATTTTCAACTAACCTTGCAAAAACTTCTTTTAGTGTACGTAAATGTTCATTCACATTTTCGCTTGCCACCATAATGTCGTCCATGTATACAATAACTTTGTTTTCTCTTATTAAATCAGCAAAAATTTTGTTCACAAATCTTTGAAATACGGCTGATGCGTTTTTTATGCCCATCGGCATTCTTAAAAATTCAAATTGCCCTAAAGGAGTTACAAAAGAAGTGTATTTAATAGAGTCTTCGGCCACAAACACATGGAAATAACCGTTTTTTAGATCTAACTTTGAGAAAACTGTTTTGTTTACCAGCTTGTCCAAAAGATCTTCAATAAGTGGCAAGGGATAGTTGTCTTTTACTAAAACTTTGTTCAGCTTTCGAAAGTCTATACATAATCGTAGATCACCTGTCTTTTTCTTTACTAATACTATAGGGGAAGCGTACTCGGAATCGCTGTTTCTAATTATTCCATTTTCCAAATATTCATCTAACATATTCTGAAGTTTTTCTTTTTCCGTGTATGAAAGTCTTCTTGGTGAGCAACTAAAAGGTTTGCATTTTTCCAATAAAATTTTCATTTCACATTTAACACATGGGTTCGCTGGTCTCTTAGCATTAACATATGTTTTTTCGAACATTTCAACAAACCTACATTTAGTTTCATAGTTTATGTTTTCGCCGCAGTTGTAGCTAGGAAGTTCTTTGTCCACCACATTTATATAAAACATATCTTTGTCGAAACTATCTTCTCCTATGCTACAATAACTCGTGTCATTTTCTTTTGAATTTTGGTCCTCTAAAATTTTTTCACTAGAAATCGTCTTATCTAAAATTTGCCCATACACAGTTATGTCCCTTGAAATTTCTTTGTCAAAAGCCGTGTTGCTTAAAATTTGTTTATCGACAGTCGCACTCCCTAAACTTTGTTCATCGACAGCTGTGTCATTTGAAAAATTTTCATCATTAAGAGATGCAACCCTCATTTTCTCATTAACATTTGGTTCACTAACAGTTGATTTACCTAAATTTTGTTCAATAACAGTTGTATTACTCATTTGCTCATTAACATTTGGTTCACTAACAGTTGATTTACCTAAATTTTGTTCAATAACAGTTGTATTACTCATTTGCTCATTAACATTTGGTTCACTAACAGTTGATTTCCTTAAATTTTGTTCAATAACAGTTGTATTACTCATTTGCTCATTAACATTTGGTTCACTAACAGTTGATTTCCTTAAATTTTGTTCAGTAACAGTTGTTATACCTACAACTTGTTGCTCGTCTTTTTTGCACATTGCAATGGAAAATTTGTTGCTGCTTTGTCTATACTCTTCTGCTTGCACTGGCCGGCATGCCAGTTTCGTTTGTGCATTGCACTTGCTTAAATCTTTTGTATTAATGTTTTTCATCTCGATACCTTTCAGGGAGTCTAGATTCATGCTCAAATCACAAACACTCATAAAATCCCTGCCTAAAACCACATCGTGACTCATAGACTCGTCGGCAACGATAATTAACTCAAAATTTAACTTTATTATTCCTTTCATAACATAACAAAGAGTTTTTCCAAATATTTTTAATTGGCTTTTGTTAAGCCCAAAATAAGAATTCATAACCGGATCAAGAGCTATTTCAATTGGCATACAAGATCTTTTTATAAAGGAAATAGCGCTGCCGGAGTCTATGAGGCACTCTGCAATAAACGATGAATTAGTACTAGCAAAATAAATTCTAAAATATCTTACATAATTGTTATTTTTGCCTTCTCCTTTCTTCTGTGCGCATTCTGCAACGAAATGTCCCATTTCGCCGCAAGCGTAGCACGATCCAGGTGCTCTTTTGGGTTTACGGCAATATTTCCATATGTGACCTTTGGCATTGCAGTTTCTGCAACGTATAGCTTCGATGTCCGCTGTTGCTGCTGTTGCCCTTTTGTAGCTTGTCGGCGGCTTTTTATCCGGAAGATTTATATCCGCGAAGGCCTGCAGCATTTGCTCTGTGTCCGCAAAGCGTTGGATGCGAGCTTGATCCCGTAGTGTTTCTGAAGGAATCCCCTCTATGACCCGCTCCATCAGTTCCTCGGCATCAACGTTAACAGGCTGTGCTAACATTATTTTGTCGCTTAAATAAATTGCGAATTTCTCTTTTGGCTGCCATATGCGATGTTCGAAGAGACGTCGCATCTCCGCTTTCGATACTTTCTCCCCGAAAGCCAGCACCAGCTGATCGCACAATTTGTTGACATGCTCAAACATTCGCGTTGAATTTGCGTGCAGCCAGCGTTGAGCATTGCCTTTCAATTTCGTTACTAGAAGCATGCGCTTGTGTGCGTCGTCCAAATTGTATACTTTGGCTATGTTATTGAATTGAATCATCCACAAGCGTGCACAGCTTTGACCATCGAACTCCGCTAAAGCCTCTTTTGCCATGGCGAGCGACGTAGATGATGTTTTGGTTGTTTGCCTTTCCTCTATTTCGTCGTCGTCATTGTTGCTGACATCGCCGTTACTAGCAACATCGTTTTCGTCGTCCGCTATGTTGCTGAGACTCGGAATGTTGTGTCGTGCCATGCTCTGCCGTTGATCAACATGTTGCGGCAACATTTTATTAACCGTTACTTCGGCTCGCAACTGTTCGATCAGTTCCAGCATTTCTTCGAATTGCGACTGGCTTGCTGCTTGCTGACGCGTCGAGACGGCGCCATTTGTGTTGAGCTCTACCTCTTGCTCGCCGTTGCTGCTACCGAAATTCGCCTGGCAAAATGTGTCGGCACTATTGCGTTCCAAGCGCCGCCGCAAAATCTCATCTTCTTCTTCGGTGTTGAAATTCGGAGCGCTGCCACGGACATGAGCTTCAATGCCGTTGAGACGTGCAACTAGCTCAGCCTTGCTTCCCTGTGTCGACTGCTTCAGTGCACCCAACCAATTTTTAAGTTGCACTGTCGAGTATTGATTAAAATCTTCGTTGTTCATGATGGCGTTTGGTTAATATCCCACTTCTGAGATTGTGGAAGGCAATCGTGTCTTTTAATAAATCTCTTCTCTTTATTATTCACCTTCGCTAGATCGCGCGTAAAACAGACTGACTCTCTGTTCAAGTTGAGTTACAGTCCTCTCTCGATTAACAGCGTTGCTTAACTTATCTATCGATCTTAACATAATGCTAATTACTCAAAAAGGTCTGTTACATATATCGACTGTAAAGTGAGGTGTATGTGTATATCTCTATGTACATGACTTATCCTACTACACAGTGTACAAACATACATACACACACACACACATGCATATTGAAAAATTGGCATGCAATTGGCAGCAGCCCAGCAGCAAAAATGGCAAATGCCAACAGTGGTAACAGGCATTTTACAATTTCATTTTATCTGTTTTCTACTTTTTCTGCTGTTACTCGTTATACATTGGTGACCGTTGTCAGAAGCATCGGAGCGAAATAAGAAATAGGTGAGTTTCCAAGCAATTGATGAGCATTCGCCTATTTGAACACAGGGTGTTTCAAATATCCCAGTTGCCTTTCTGCAAACATTATTTTAGGAATTCTATTCTACCAAGATTTTTGTTGTTTCTGTTATATAGTAACAATGTTAGCATAATGGGGCTTCACCCGTCAATTATAATAACATATTACAAACGTAAAAACATTTTTAAAAAGTTTTTGTATTTGTAATACTCTCAAATATACATACTACAAATACCTGTCATTACTTCTTATATCTTATTCTATAGAATAAAATTTTGATTTACGTATCATTAAAATATATTTTATATGCGTCAATAAATTTGGTCAAGCTTCCTTTATAAAAGGAACACCCTTTGCCTTGTGGTTTTGAAGTTCTTTGCTGTTGTTTATATTTATATATTTATTTTGATATTTTCTTGATTATCATTTTGATCTTTAAATGCAGGGCAGCAAAAACAAACATACGCAACAATATTGAAAAGAAATAAAAAAAAAGGTGGCAAAAGTTTGCAATTGGTAAAAGTTTATAATATGCTTCGAGGCGTTTTATTAAGATTGCTTTTCGTTTCTTTCTGTGCTAAATTTGCTTTTGCCTCCCATTTTTGTTTACTACTGCATGAGTTGTTGGCAAGTTTTACTATCTGAGGTGTTTGGGTGCCACTAATTAGGAATTCAGTTAGCTTGACAGTTAGTTATTTAAGTGTAATCAACATCAAAGAATGTCACTTACACGCGCCGGTAAGTGCGCGACACTTATGCCTCGCAGTCTTATCACTTGCGGGCTACATCAATTTTATGCAAATGAAATGCACCCAAGCCAACCGGATGGCAACCTTTTATGTCGCACATAACTAGGCCCCAGAAACACAGGCGGTGTGTGCGTTGCCTTCGTAACACAGGCCCCAAAAACTTTCAGGACATGTCAGAACATTTCACACACACGCACACGTGCTCAGATGTGTGCACACTGTAGTACACACATCTTTGTGGCAGTTGCGTGTCTGCCATCTGCCACAAATTATGCTCATTAAGATGTAACAAGGAAGAGCAAGGGTCTTGCTCTTCAGTTGCCCTCAAAAGTATGCTATGCAAAATAAAAATGCCAGCTTGTAATTATATCTACCTCAGTTAAAGAACGGCAAGTTGTCTACAGACTTTTAAATTCCCTTGCCGATATAGAAAGATCAATTTTCATAACTAGCTTAAAGTATTTCCGTGATTAATTTAATGTAGCTAACAGACTTATTTACTCCAACTTTATCTCGAATTGAGACTTGTTTCAATACAGAACAGACAAGCATCGGATACCCTTTCATGACACTGACAAGCAGCGCCTTTTGCACCGCTACGTATTCAGCCAACTTCAGGCAAGCTGCACTATAAAGTGTCCTTCATGTTGTGATCCTTGTGTAGCTGCTGCCTGCTGTTCATGTTGTTGTTCTTGCTGTAACTTTTGCTTTTGTTGTAGTGGTGTTTTTAAAAGTAAAACGCTGTTGAGTTCATTAAAAATTTGACTAAGTGCGTTGTCATCATCATCTTTTTTGTGGTTGGCCTCAGTTACCCAAACCCACCCGCCCAGTCCTATTTTGTCAGACGAGTCACTTGTTTTCATATATGTCCTTATTGCCGTTATGATGATGTGAACCGTGACAACGACAGGCACACACTTATACTGTGTACATGCATTCATTAATATGTATGTATGTGTTTGCGTGAAATTGTTTCTCCAACAAAATGTTTTTATTTCTGCTGAGCTCAGCTCGAAAAAGGCTTTGCCGCGAATGTGCGCCGAAAAAATTCCCCATAGCCTAATTTAGCCCTATAAAGCATTTAAACAGCAGCAGCAGCAGCAATAACAGCAACGGAATTTAATTATTCTTCGTATTAAAAGGGCTTAGCGGTAATTTATATCAATCGAAGCTGAATTTCTGATTTAAATTGCAATTAAATTACTGCGCAACGAATTTAAAAGGGATACAATATGCTTATATTGAAAATATGTTTTATGAAAGTTTAAATTCCAAAACCAATGGGTCGCAACTATGAATTTCCTGGTGCTGTGAACGGAAATTAGTAAAAAGGTTTTTGGGTCGTGCAATTCTTTATTTAATGAATGCAACACAATCCACCAATTAAGCTCCTATTATGTTCCTTTTAAGCGGATTTATACCGAACACAGCCCAACTCCTTTTGATTTCAATTTTCAATCAGTTTACTTAATGTCAATGTGGAAAATATCCTAAACCTAATAAATTTTGTAATATTTAAGAAAAGTGAAGTAGAGAAGCATTAAAACTTGCATAAATAAGGAAAACAAAAAACTTCTTAAAATGATACAAAACACTAATCGCTTGCATGCAAATTATTGCCATTCACTAAATTTGTTTATTCTAGCAGTAGAATATAAATAAATTTATATCAGTGTAATGAATCGCATTTGCAAATATCTTAAGTGTCAAGAAACCACAAAAGAAATTGAATTCAATCATTGAGATAGGAATATACCTTAAAATAGAAATAAAACAATAATAAAAAAGTTGTGAAAATAATGCCATAAACTGCCAAGAAAAACACTTGAAAAAAGCGCTCTCACAATTGAACTCTTAACAAAAAGTTTGGCTCTCTCTCACTTAACCTCTCTCTCTCTCTCTCTCGCTCTCTCTGTTGTGAATATGCGGCGCAAAGCAAAGCAGGCAATAAGTATGAAAATCAGATGAAATGCCATTGTATGAGGTGCTACAAACTGAATCCCCTCATGACAAAATCAATAGGAACCAAAAACAGCTGTGCCGCGCCAGCCTAGGCAAATGTAAACAAGCAAGCCAAGAAAAACTGACAAAGAGATTGAGTAAGAGCGCAAGTGTACGAAAGAGAACATTACTATAAATAGGGCAACATTAGAGAACGCTCTCTCTCTCGCTCTCTTTCCATCAGGCTCTAGCCAGGCAACATTCAGTACATTTCCCAATTTTCTACTTTAGTCAAACGCAGCTCTTCAACGTTGGCGGTAGCCGAAAATCAAGCGGATAACTCAACGTCGCGCACTCACGAACACAACATTCACTCATACATACAGACACACACTCACACACACATCCAGTCACATACAGACAGACCGCATCGTACAGTGACAGTGTGCCATATGTGTAATCAAAAACGACGAACGGGCCGCACTAAGAGCAAAAGTTTATATATAGAAAATTGTACGCGCAGCTGAGGGAAAAATATAAATTCGGTGTGCAGCTAAAACTAAATTAAACAAAAAACTACAACGAACATTTGATTAAATTTTATTTTTTTTTTTGTATATATTTTGTATGCAATAAGTGAAATATATTACGCATACGCCGCGTGTGGTGAGAAAATAAGTGGCAAGGAAACTTTGCGCCTGGCGCCAGCGTCAGCGCCGCTGTTGACGTCGCGACTCCACCCAAAATTGTATACAAAAATTGGTAGCAAAACACATTCGGTCGTTTGCTCAAATGCTTCAAGTGCATTAAAGTTCAAGTGAAAAACAAAAAGAATATTGTGCGTGTGTGTGTGTGTATGCGTCTGTGTGTGCAACAACAACATCAATAGATAGAGCAGCAGCAGCCGCAGCAACAACAACCAAAAAAGATTGAAAAATGCTAGCAAAATGTTTGGTTCATGCGAAAAGTTGATGACACATTTTGCTGTCATTTTGACCGCATTTCTCGTATCCCAGCCGCTGTTGTTGTTGCTGATCTGCGGTCCGCCAGCGACGCCGCATGGCGGCGACCCCGCCTCCTCTTTATCCACATTTCTGGTGCACGCCTCCGCTGCGGATGAAGCGTAAGTTCCAACAAACGAAATAATATTATTTATTATAATCGAAGCACCAGAACTATTCTTGGCGCGTGGAAAACAAGTCCATTAATGGGCGTGTTCTCATCAATATAATCATCAACATTGTCCTCCCTCCTCCGTACTAGTACCCCCATTCCCTTTCTCATCCTAGTCCTCACGGCTGCCGTTGTTCGGGTCGTGTCGCTTTGCCGATGTTGTTGCTCGTTCATATTTCGTATATTTTATGCTAATTTCTTTTGGCAGCCGCCATCACCTCACGTTCCTTATCGAATGCCCTGCCAGTCATGCGTTCGGCATGTGCGCTTCAGGTATGCGAAGGGTATTTAAAGATCTCTTTACGAAAATACTTTCAACGTTATGTTGGACTTCAGTAAGTCAGGCCAAAACTGATTTCGATTTTTAGTTATTGTCAGATATGGTTCAATTTATGCAATTAATGCTTTTTTTTTGTGCCTTAACAACTTTTGTTTCAAAAACAAACTAAGCTTTATTTTTGCACCCGCTTTCTCTAAACTATTATAATGATAGGCTTTTTGAAATTTTCGATCGTGGTGTATTTGCCAGTCGGCTATGTTGTCCTGCAATATTTCTCACTGGTTCTTTCTTCTGCCTTTTGTGCGCTTTGCGTGTTTACGCGTTTTGTCTTTTGTTTCAAATTTTAATTTTATCGCGTGTGTGTGTGTGAGAAAAAGAGAGAGAGAGAGTGACTAAGAGAGGGGGAGTGTGAGTGCGTCAGCGTATTTTCCCACATTTTCAGCTGCCGACGACCTTTACTCAGATTTGTATACGCGTTTCTCCTGCTTTTGGGAGCCCCTTACATTTAACAAGTCACATAAAAAAATTATTTGTTTAACATGTTAACTTGGGGAAACAGCAGGTACTGCAGACGACTATTTACGCGTAATGCATATTTTATTAGGCATTTTGCAGGCACGCTGAAAGACCTTCTACAGCCTTTTAGGGGCGCAAAGAGGCGTGGCCAATTTAACTAAGTTAACCAACTCGCTGGACGGCAAATAGAACTAGCGTCAGGCGATGGGCCAAGTAAATACAATTAGGAAATGTAATTAAATCAAACATTAAACATAGTTAACGGTTTCCGACATTACACTTTGACATGCACTGACCGCAATTCATGCTCTCTGCATATAAAATAAAATGTAGATGGCCAATCCTTAATAACGCCCGAAAAACCATCATAAAAATTTACCTTTTATACATTAAGTAAGATTAGTTGTGAAAATTTCAGACGTGCAACTTGACTATTTGAAACGTTTCATGATCTCATCATTTTTAATACAATTCTTATTCATAAAAAAATAAAATATTTTTGTGTTGAAATTCTGAACTGGATAAATTTTCTTTTAGCAGAACCATAATAAATATAATTTAATCAATTTAAGCCCCTTATCTGCAGTTTTTTTGATAAACAAAAACGATGAAAAGGATCTACTCAGGAAACATTGACTAGAAGATACCCTTTATAATGGATTATCACAAATTTTTACATAACTCTTTTTTATTAAAAAAAAACATGCCAAATTGCTTTAAAAATTTACCGCTTAGTTTTTGGACGTGCTGAAGTCCGATTTCAGCTAGATATTGGAACATTTCGATAGCCAGACCATCCATTGTACCTATTTTTATTGGGTTAAGGCCTTTAAGCTCGTGACTGGGTATTAAAAAGCCCTGTTCTTTTTGTTTTTTGATAATCGGGGTATAAAAAAGCATGCAAAATCATGACTGGGCATAAAAAACTTAGTTTTGCAAGCATTTATTGTTAAAAAATGCCTTTTTTCAAAATAAATATAAAAATTTGCTTAAAGCGTGCATAAAATAACTTTCAGAACGTTTTGACTCGTAAATAAAACAAAAAATGTGAAAGTTTAGATTATTTATGTGTTTACTTTATTGAAATAACACGTTATCCAGACTCGTCTGTATTTAATTATCAGTATATCTTTTTGTGCAAAGCCAAAAACACTTGTCGAATAACGATTCGGGAAAAACACTTACTTACCGAAAACTTAAACCAGAATTGAGTGCTAATAAAAAACTATCTTATGAACTTACAAACCAACACTTTAAGGAAATTCCAAAACAAAATTCTTTGAATAGCGCAAATTAATTTCACATCAAATGCAAGGCAACAGCAAGGCTACTCCAAATTTAACTGAGTGGAAAAAACACTAAATAATTTATGATCTTTAAATATTTAATGTGTTTTCTTATTATTCTTGCGCTCTGGCGCATTGCGCACATTAATAGACAATGGCCATAAGCCAAGCGCACATAAGCACATTAAAAAATCAATGTAAATTGTAAGAAAAACCAAAAATAATCATTAAAAACGAACAGAAAATTAAATAAAAAGAAAACACAATGTACAAAAGCAAAAACTTGGCAACTAACGAACTCAATATTGTGACCCACACCACTTTTGTATGAATGTATGTAGAACGCCCACAGACCAGACCGATTTGGTGCTAGATAAGAGCGGAGCCCATTCAAAAAACAATGTGAGACTTCGAGCAGAAGGAAATGCAAGGAGGCAAACCGGGGCGTGGGGGCAAGCTGACCAACAGCCCCATTGGCTGCTGCCACAAAGCAATGTTGCAAATTTAATTGAACAACTCCAAAATGAAAAAGGAACCTTGTTACAACTACAAAGAGAACAAGTATTACAAAAACAGAAACAACAACATCAACAATTACACTTGAGCAGCGGCGATGGCGACGCCACCAGCGGCGCTCTGCCAGCACTTGAATGCAAGCAAATAACTATGTCAAAGGCAAAGCAGGAATGGCCAATGTACATTGAAAAATGGCCGCAGCAGCGCCGCCGCCGCCAGCGTCAACAAACTTCACAGAGGAAAAGAGTGAAAAGAGCGCACACCAACTGTCAAATACCACGTTAGTGGGAAGAGCTAAAGAGAGAGAGAGAGAGAGAGAGAGTAGCTGTTTTGCGCAGGTTTGCTCAGATTTGCTTAAATGCCTGACATTTAGAATTTTCTATGATCTTCAAAGAAGATTTAAAATATTAATTAAGAATATTTTAATGTTTTTTAATCCAGGCCTAACGAAAACTTGAATATTTGGTCAATCTTACCTATGATAAAACTTTAATGAAGATTAACTTAGCTTTTACTGTTCTTTAGAAACTCAAATTTTTTTGTAAAATATTGTATATTTAATAAATTTTGTTAATCAATTAAATGTATTCAAATCTTACGCAAAACGACTGATATTTAAATTTGAATTACAAGCAAACTATTTAAAGCCAACTTTAAGGAGAGCTTAAAATCATTGAACAGGTTTCCTAAAAATATGCTACAATAAGTCGAATTACAAGAATATCGGTTTAAATTAAAAATAAAATAATAATAATGGTGATTTTCGTAATTAGTAAGCCAAAAACTTGATTTAAATTGAAATTCATTCGAAAACAAAATTTATTAATTTAATTATTAGTTGCAAAGAGTTAGAATGTATAAATTTCTTCTAATTTTAATGTTGCCCCATAACTACTATCCCTAGTTAATATAACCTATTATAAGTTGGACACTCATTGAATTAAGAGTAATACCTTTTAAGAGCATATGCATTTTAAGAGCTCAAAAGGAAAACATGCGCGCGCATTGACTGGGCACTTGTTGATTTCTCACGCACCAACACACAAGCGAGTCCAAATATCAGCTGATTCTGCTCGCTGCATGCGTCGCAGCGCTGCTGCGCTGCTGCTGCCATAGCTGCTTTCGACTTGGCTACTTTCTTTGGCGCGCACATTCACATATACACACATACACTGATGTCCCCTACCCGCTGCACTGAGCATCCCGTGCTCTTTACCAACATACTCGTGACAGACATGTGTGCTAATTTAATTAGTGGCCTTGTTGGACTACTTGCACGTCGACAGGTGGTTGACATTTCGTTTTATGGGCAGCAGTGACGTTGCCACTTAAGGCTGCCAGATCGCTTGTGGTTATTTCAGTGCAGAAACGTGCTGCAAAAAATAATTGCAACTAACAAAAAATTTCAAGCTGCTTGAAAAACTATGTAATTGCATTTACAGATTTATAAATACAGATACAGTTGAACTTCAATATAACGAAGTTTTCTATATGACGAACATTGGTTCATTCAAAAACCTATTCTATACTAAAAATTCTCACTATATTGAAGATTTTGCTTGTCTCCTTGGGGTTCATTATATGGAAGTTTGGCTGGTTTTTATTTTAAATTCTGCCTCCATATACAAGTTTTCCTTAACATTAACAGTTTTAGCAAAAGTTTTTAATTCAACAAGTAAGAAGGCTCCAGTCGGGAGAGCCCGACTAGAAGATACCCTGAACCCAGTTGCAATAAATAAATTAAATTTATATAAAACTTTGGTATACTGACTTAGCTTCAATCGATTAAGCTCGATATCTCCGGTGTTTCTTAACCGATTTGGAATTTTCAGAAAAGTTCTATCGTTACCCATTACTTCAAACCTCATTTTTAGATTTTCCAAATTCGATATTTTTTTGTTATCGATATTATGTGTATATCGGAAACCAGAAAAGTTATCGATAATTTGAAGCAAACTTGTTCTGCTCATGGTATAGGAGAACTTATATACAAAATCTGAAGTCTCTAGCTCTTGTAGTCTCTGAGATCCACGCGTTCATACAGACAGACAGACAGACAGACAGACAGACAGACAGACAGACAGACAGACGGACAGACGGACATGGCTATATCGTCTCGGCTGTTGATGCTGATCAAGAATATATATACTTTATGGGGTCGGAGATGCTTCCTTCTGCCTGTTACATACTTTTGCACAAAACCATTATACCCTTATTTACCCATTTTATGGGTTAAGGGTATAAAAAGGCTGTGTCAGTTTTTTAATGCTATATAACCATTTGGCTAAATGGGTAACACTTGAAAGTTGAAGACTTCCAAACATTTTCTTTTTCACTTTCAACCAATTTTTTAAAACTTTAATAGTAATGCATTTAATATTTTTTCATTCTAGTGTTGGTAAATGGGCCACACAGTTTGGCGACGAGCTGTTTCTGCTGGCCCAAAAGATAACCAAATCTCAGGAGATCAAAGAGAAATACAAGGAGTACAATGCACGCGTGGAGCTTAAGAATGGCACCGAACTGATTAAATCCATAACCGCAAATGTGGGCAAAATGTTGGCACGCAAAATGGACGCAGTACGCTGTATCCAGGAGAAGGCGGAAAATGTCAACGAGAACTTTGAGTTTAATCAAACATATGCCGAGACGAACTACACCTACTACTCCAGCAAGTATTCCAAATTCAATGGAAGCAGCTCAGAGGAACTGACATCAAATGAAGAGAACTATGCGTTCATGTATCGTGAAATGATGCTGAATCAAGACACACATTTCTACAATATATCCGTGGACACGGAGCACAGTTCGGTTCATGTGCCTTCGAATGTTTGGGACCGTGCGCCGCATGTGCTTAAAACGATACAATGGTCTGAGCAGCTTGATGAAGTTTTCGTCCAGAACTATCAATCGGATCCGGCGCTTTCCTGGCAATACTTTGGCTCCGATACGGGCATTCTGCGTCACTATCCTGCCTCCCAATGGATAGATTCGCGTGCCAATAGACTGGATGCAGATACGTACGATTGTCGCAAGCGTTCGTGGTACATTGAAACGGCAACGTGCTCCAAAGATATTGTCATACTGTTGGATCACTCGGGCTCAATGACGGGTCAACGTCACCATTTGGCCAAATTCACCATACGCAGCATACTGGACACCTTTTCCAATAACGATTTCTTTACCATCTTTCGTTACTCGAGCGATGTGGATAGCATCATACCCTGCTTTAAAAATGCGCTTGTCCAGGCCACGCCCGAGAATATCGAAGTTTTCAATACGGCAATTGCCGAGCTGCCCGATCCCGAGGGCTATGCGAATATATCGATTGCCTACGAGAAAGCCTTTCAAATCCTGAGCTCCTATTACATTGAACGACGATGCAATGAGACCGCCACCTGCAATCAGGCAATTATGCTGGTCACGGACGGCGTTGCCGGCAACACCACCGATATATTCGAAAAGTACAACTGGGGCAATGGAGAGAATGGCACCTCGCGCATGAATGTGCGCGTCTTCACGTATCTACTGGGCAAGGAAGTGACAAAAGTGCGCGAAATTCAATGGATGGCATGTTTAAATAGGGGCTACTATTCACATGTCCAGACACTGGATGAGGTGCACGAGGAGGTGCTCAAATATGTGGATGTTATTGCGACACCTTTGGTGCTTCAAAAGGAAGAACATCCGCCCACATGGACGCACGCTTTCACAGACAAAACGGTGCGTCTAGACCCTTCTCTATCTCTAAAACTGTAAACTGATTGATTCGGTCTTCCTTATGTTAGTATGATCCCATGAATAGCACGGATCGGCGACCGCGTCTTATGATAGCTGTGGGTGTGCCCGCCTTTGATCAGTCCTATATCCATGACAACTCCACCAGACGAAGAGCAAGACTTCTAGGCGTGGCCGGCACGGATGTTCCTGTAGAGGACATTGACAAGTTAACGCTACCCTATAAGGTTTGTGATTGCTTTTGATAATCTTTCCCGTTTATAATGTGATAGTAAATATTTACAGTTGGGCGTCAATGGCTACTCTTTTGTGGTATCTAACAATGGCTATGTGCTGCTCCATCCGGATCTGCGGCCTATTGGCGTAAGCATCCTTTTTTTATCCTCCATCCAACATAATGATTTGAATAATTCAATGTTTAACTTCATCTCTGCAGTCCAATGGCAAAATGAATCCTAACTACAATAGCATTGATTTCACTGAAGTGGAGCATCTTGCTGAGGATGAGAAACCTCGCCGTCCTGGTGATTCCATATTGAATATACGCAAGGCCATGGTGCACCATGAGGCCAAGGAGTTTAAGGATATTGCGGTGAAGTTCCACTATGACAAAATGCGTCGAGTCTCCGCAGAGAAACAGGATTACTTCTTTGCCCCTTTGCCTAATACGCCATTTACTCTGGGCATTGTTATGCCCAGCGAGTATGGTAAGACTTGGATTAAAGTAGGCGATGAGGTGGATAAGAACAAACACATGAAGGTAAACATATCGGAGTTCTTTATTGGCGACAATTGGAAAGTCCATCCTGAATGGTAAGTTAGAGGAAACCTTATTTATTAAATTGTGTTAATAATTATAGTCGCATCGTTTTTTAGGGTCTACTGCAAGTATCATTATCTGGAGGGCCACGAATTTAAGTCGCCTGAAGCAGAGTTGCGTGAGTTTCTGGACAAGATGATGAAAAGGGACTGGAAATGGCCAGAACAGTATGCCGAAGATGAGTCCGACTGGGATGACAAAGATGAATGTAAGTTAAGCAGGGAGTTTTAACAGTTTCTAAAGACTTTAAATCAATTTTCCAGTGAACTGCGGTCGCAAAACGCTCGGAGATGATGCCTACTACTGCAATAAGGAACTGGTACACTTGCTCATTTTTGATGCCAAGGTGACCAATTTTAGCTACGGCGAATGGAAGTTCCAAAACGAACAGGAGCGTCAGCTAATCGAACGCTTTGGTTCCACGCTTCGTTTTGTGGCCACAATGAGCGGCCTAACCCGCTGGCAATTTATCTTTGGTGAGGTAGAAGTCGATACGGATCGGGAATTCGGAGATTATCATAAAAACGCCATCGATGAGACGTGGTACAAGAGCGCCATATTGCAGCATCATCAAGAGAACACTGAAAGCTTTGTCTATTCGGTTAAGCACTACAATGATCCGCTAGAGGATAGCGATCTCAAAGTCACTGCCTCACATGCCATTTTTCCTCGCGACGGCGGCAAGGAGGCACCAGCCTGTGTTGTTGGCTTCCAGTTCTCGCATGCACGCATGTGGGAGCGTTTCTTCAATATCACAGCTGTAGATAACGTAAGTGCTGAACATATTCTTCAAACAATTTTAATACAAATTTGATTTATTCTCCAGTGTAACAATTGCCTGCCCATTTGTACGGATGATGACGTCGATTGTGTGGTAATCGATAATAATGCATATATTGTTGTCGGTCAAAACATTAATACGACGGGCAAATTTTTTGGCGAATTCCATGGCGATGTCATGACTGCCATGGTGCATAAAGGTATCTATCAGAGCATCGAGGTCTATGACTATCAGGAGCAATGTAAAGTGGAGCCAACAACGCCCAGCGACGGACACAGTTTATTGCATGTAAGTTCACTATAAAAACTAAGATCTTTAGTATAGAAAGTTGCACCATAGACGATTATTAAGCGATTTGCTTAATATGGAATCTATACAGGTATTATTTTAATATAATAATATTACTATATATTTTTTACAGCCGCTTAAAGTGCTGGGTCTGGCTTGGAAGTGGCTTATAGCGCAGGTCTTCTTGCAGTACCAAAGGGTGCAATGGTGGGTGGATGGGGCGCCCTGTAAGTAAACAACTCGAACCGCAATCAACAATAACAACTAAATGGAAAATAAATATTATTTGTATTTTAGTTATGGAATATTTGGACAATATCGAGGATGAGTATGTGGCTGTGGGCGACATTAATTCACCATCGGCCGCCAAGCCCAAAGAGGATGGCGATGATGGTGAGGCCATATTCCAAGAGCCTGAACCGGAGCCCATCTACAAAGCATGCGACATGCACTCAACGCTATATGCACTGCAACCCTCCGCTCTGTCGCGCATCAATGACTACGTGGAGGTGGAATCGACACGTCCCTTCTTGGTGAAAAAGATACCTTATACGAACCTGGTGCTGGTGGTGGTAAATGTGCTGATGCCATCGCGCAGTATACGCTTAACCACCGAACCCCAACCCATAACCAACTACGAGGAGGAATTTCCTTGCTATAAGCTCAACATGAGCTTCTATGACCGGCGACGTATCGAGGAGTGCTATACGGAGCACAAGGATGTAAGCGAAAACATTTCATACATTTTTATATCTGCATTATAATGATGAACTATTTTTTGTAGGAGGAAAAGTTCACCTATTGCGGCAATGCCTCACAGCTGGGTTTGACACTTCAGCTGTTGCCGCTGACCATTATTTTGATGTCTTACTTGACGCGCTGCTTTATGTGCGTCTAGGTTATACAATCTATATAATCTATATATAATCGCAATAGCACATAGGTATATAGTCTATATATATATCCGTTTGTATACTATTGCGATCTAATTGTTTTTAGATTGTAATCTATTGTGTAGTACAATTCTAGTCGAATGTGTAACAACAAAAACAAAAGTCAAAATCCTAACCAAAAAAAATACATAAAAAAATGCACAATCTTAAGGAAAAATCAAAAAAACCCCCCTCTTAACATGTTTACCAAGAACCACAATTTCAACATTTAGACTTACAAAATACGCCAAATGTTAGGAAAAATCATTTTACTTTACGAAATACATACTAAACGGATTCATAAGTAGTCAATAGAGCTCCTAAAAATATATTACAATTTTATTTATTTTTTTTACATCTCTAGCTCTTTTGACACTTTACCAAATATGGTACATACGTTCATAGTTAAAGATCCCACGTTTCAGTAACTATTTTGATAGTTTAAAAGTGGTAAATCATATGCCAAATATTACGGAGAAACGAATGAAAACAAAAATAATTCAAATGACAATTATTTTTGTAATTTTATAAAATTAGTTGATTTTTTATGAACAAACGAAGAAATTTAATAGAAATAAACTAACGATACACAAGGAAACACACAACACTTAACCTAAAAATAATTCGTCCCCTTGCCCAATCGAACAATATATACATATATTTTATTATAATAATGAAAGTCTTTCTAAATTCATAAGCTTTTTCGTATGCAATCAAAATAATTTGTAAAGGTAAAAATTAACGATACGTTATTTTATATACCAAAAAAATATATATGTTAAATGTATTCAAAGTTTATATAGATATTTGTTAATGGCTATTCAAAGTTTGTATATGGTTTTGTATATGTATTGTAATATGTACCAAGTATTTTTAAAGATTTTATTGTATTTTGTAATAATGGTATATTTGTTTTACGCTCGTACACAGAAAACAAACAATCGCACTAAAACACAAGATGCTAACTTTGGATTCACTGAAGTTTTAATACCCCTGCCATTACAACACACATTTCTTAAATGTTAGAGAAAACCTTTTAAAAGTTTTTAGAAATTTTACATTATTTTGTCTCATTTAAATCAAAATTACAAGGACAGTTGTCCGCTGTTTAAAAAATTCCAAACGAAACGTCCTTTAAGAAATAATATGTATTGCAGGGGTATTCCAAATAGGACCACCTGAAATGTATGCAATACTATTTTCGAAAACCTCAGTTAAGTTTTTAGCTATACAAAACTCTGCAACATTTAAATGAGCAACAAAAAGAGTTAAGAAAACAAGACAAACCAACTACCAAAAAAAAAAAAAGAGAAACCAAACCTAATTGCCTTTGTATCGTATTTCGAAACATTTTATGAATTTATGCATAGAAAAGTATATAGAAGCAAGAGTGTGGAGAGAAGTGTTTTAAATTCAGTTTCTTACCGAATTTTAAACATAATTGAAATCAAAATGAAGACGGAAATTTAAAAAGCAAACAGTTAACTATTAAATGTAATTTACAAAATAAAAAACAAAAACCTAAAATAATGATATAACTAAACTGAAAGGAACTAATTAAATGTTTATATTACGCGTACTAATATAATATTTATTTTTTGGAGTGTTTAAACGTTGTAAGATGTAATAAATGACTAAACTAACCATAATGATTTACATGGATTTCAAACATTTGCCGATAATATCGCAATGTAAAATGTAAACATTAAATAAATATTTAATAACGAAAGTCCACTATACTAAACACCCCTAATAATAATTTTTAATAATATGTAATAGTAAAATTATATATTACTTCATTAGCAAATTCAATGCATTAGTGACAAAATTCGTATGCAAATTTGATGTTTAAAACAGAAACGGTTTAAAACTGATACAATATGAAACTAAAATAATAATAATAAAAAAAAAAAAATTAAAAACCATTTTACAGCTAATAAGAAAAAAGACCAATAAATGTTTAAATAATAAACAATAGACTCTTCATGGATGGCACGTGATTTGAAATGATATGGTAAAGAACTTCCCAATATTAAGTATACATTTTTATTTTACGGAATCCTCAACTGAATGATTAAGTACTTAGAATTTTTACTCCGTTGTGGCGAGCACCGCATGAAAGTAATCGCTGTCCAGCTGTCTTATATCCTTGGTAAATTGTGCCACCAGTGTTGTAAGATCCTCTACATTTATCTCGGTATTATTACCAGCCGTTGATAACTGCTCTATAGCTATTTGTATTTTGTCCAGCAGCGCTTTATCTTCTTTACTCTGCTTGCCAGCATGCTCGTCCTCAAATTCATTGTACACCTCTTGTGCGTTTTGCACCACATGCGCCGGAAAGTCGGCCAAACGTGCAACCTGTATGCCGAAGCTCTTCTCCATGACTCCAGGACGCACGCTGTACAAAAGCGTAAACTGACCATCATCGGCAACAGCAGCCATATGACAGTTTTTAACCGTTGGTAGCGTGTCGGCCAGTTTGGTTATCTCATGGAAATGCGTGGCAAATAGCGTAAAGCATTTCGTTTCCTTGGCCAAATGTTCTGCTATTGACCACGCAATGCCACATCCCTCGTAGGTGGAAGTTCCACGTCCCAACTCATCAATAATAACCAGAGATTTTTCCGTTGCAGTCTGTGGGTTATTTAAGTTTATCTTTATATATATCAAAATCTTCTGTTCGTGTGTATGAATGTGAACTCCTCCTAAACGGCTGCCCCGATTTTGATGAAATTTTTCGTGTGTGTTCAAGTGGGTTAGCGAACGGTGTTGAATCACAATTAAGTCAACTAAGTCAACATTAGGCAATTAAAAAAAATATGTATCGAGAAAGCGAAGTGTAGTTAGAAATTCTAACATTCAGCCAGTTCATTGAGTGGAACTAAAATAAATTTCAAAAATTGTCGCAAGCAGATTTTTTTTCGCCGTGAATATTAAAATTTGGATCCGTGTGTGAAAAGTCGGTTCAATTGGATTGGCTACGTTACACAAATTTGGAACTAAAAAGTTTCTATTAAAGACGTATGAACAGGACAACGTCTTTCGGATCCGCTTGCATTATATATGTATGCATTAGCCGTTTATTCTGTTTTACGGTATGTGGGTACTGAATAAATTGTGTAGAATAACAGCTAAAAACCACTTACCCTTATAATGCCAGAGGTCTCAATCATTTCCACCATAAAAGTGCTTAAACCTTTGATAATGTTATCACTTGCGCCAACACGTCCAAGTATAGAATCCACCATGCTTATTGTGGCCATGCTGCAGGGCACAAAAGCACCAACATGAGCCATTAGAACAGCTGTGCCCACAGAGCGTATATATGTGCTCTTTCCGCCCATATTTGGGCCCGTTATAATAAACATATTACATTTATCTACAAAAGAGAAGGTGATATTAAGTAAAATGGTTTATTTAGACTGTGAGACTTACCCTTTTCAAAGATCACGCTGTTTGCTATGAAGCTGACGTGTTCCTGCAGTTCCAGGCACGGATGACGCACATCTTCCAGATGCAGCTGGCCAGCACCCTCAGGCAGCATCTTTGGGCGCACATACGGCGTCGGAGCACAACGCGCTGCTATGGCAAAACTGACTAGACAATCCAGCTGAGCAAGCTCATTGTTAAGGGAGGTCAACGGGGCTGCATAGCCAACAGCCACCTGGATAATCTCCTCGACAATAGACTGTTGCTGTTCTTCGTAACGTATTCGGCAGCTGGCAAACTCATCCGCATAGCTCTCCAGTTTGTCGGAGGTGAAGCGAACGCCGCCCTTGATTACATCTACAACGCGATAGTTTTTATTCTTGCGCAGAACGGAATCATCTTTGAGTGTGGTGCGAAAATGATAGCCTAGCTTGGCTACATTCTCCAGCTTGATCAGCTTGTTATCCAGATCGAGTTCATCACAGCACTTGCTTTGCAGGCGCTCCATTTTACCGTATATCTCTGCCATAGTCTGCTGCAGCTCCATGAGGCGACTATCAAAGGAGCCCTTTACCAAATATTCGCCCTTTTCGATAGCCTCAAAGTCAACGACCTGCTCGACCATTTGCTTAAGACCCGTTAGATCCTCCAGAAAGCTTTTGAAAGGTGCACATAGCACGCTTTGAACTGTGCTGTGCTCCAAACTTAAAAGCAGCTGCAGAATTTTCGGCGTGCGCAAGATGACCTGGTAGATGCGGAAAAGATCCTGTAAACTTGCCTTGCGACGCATCAGCTTCTTGGTAAGCATTAGAATATCGGGTATGCGCTTCAAATAGTCCAGACTGAGCGTGTCCAGTGTCTCGGGCGACTCCAGCAAGCACTCTACAATATTGTGACGATCGTTGAGTATATCCGAGCTACGCAACGGTTGCTTCACCCACTGCGACATCAGACGATGACCCTGCGGCGTACGGCAATGATCTAGCACACCCAATATGCTCTGCCAGCGATATGAGGGCATTGTTGGATGTGTTCCCGGTTTTGGCATTATATTTAAAGCGGCTACTGCAGCAGCGTCCAAGTGCACAAAGCTGCCAACACAAATAATAAAGTAACAAGCATATATAACAAAATCGAAGCTTACCGCTTTAGATCCAACTGCCTAAGCTCGTAGTGTCCCAAATTGCCAGCATCATTGACCAAATCCAAATATTTGATGGCAACACGCAGAGCCTCTGAGGCTAGCAGCATTAGCAGCTCCTTCAGCCCATTGGCATCCTCCTGCTGACCCTTGGCGAAGCGCAGCAAACGATTTAAATCCTGCAGAAGATCATTACGCTCTGAGGTGCTGCTCCGCTTGGGCACGGTGATCATAACACCATTGCGTTCTAGAAGCGCTTTAACAGCTGTGTATTCACCATCAACTGACGGCAGCAGGCACTCTTTAGGCCCAAGTAGCACTACAGTTGCCTCCAGTTCCGTAAAGAAATCATCGTCAACAAATTCCAGCAGCTGAAATGTGCAATCGTTTTGCTCGACAGCCGCAACGCCAACACGACGCTGTGCACCGCCCTCCAGCTTGACCTGCAGCGAGATGATGCTGTTGCCTACTAGCACCTCCTTGTTAGCAAACAAGATGTCCTCAAACTGCAGCAGATTTCCCGGAGAACCGCGATATTCCAGCTGCCATTCGGTGCGTCTCACATAGACCTCCACGCGCAGATTGCGCACCAGCAACAAATCACGCACGGCCAACTCAAAGTTCGACTTGGACATTGCCACATACTGCAGCGTCTCTTGTTTATCGTCCTTCAGCAGCGGGTGAATATATGCCGTCGATTTGTATACGATTTTTGCCACCTGTTCGCAATCATCGCTGCCGTGCACAGTGTAGCAATCAGTTTGATCGTAAAAGCGAACTGTCGAACTGGGTTTCTTATGGCAAATGCAATAGAATATGTAAATTATCTTCGCAAATACGTATAAGCAAAAGGCAACTTACCTCGCCCAACTTGTTATGGAATTTAATGAAATTGCGACGCGCATTTGTGTCTAAGTTGCGGAGCGTTTGTGAATAACTTTGTGAATTATGTGTTAAATATATTGAATTTTTGGCTTACCTAAATGCAACACTGGCTCCTGTCGGCTTACAATAGATTTGCCTTCCATTTTCCGGATTATATGTATAGCTTTGCGTTAACTTTAAACAATTTGACGATTCACGCGCCACTTTAGCAGAAAGACGCGAAGAACAAACTAGTGTTGGCAAGCGTCAAAAATAACAGTAGACAAGACAATAGTGGAATGATACCATCAAATCTGAGTTGGTATTTTTTGTTTGCACCTGTTAACACACTCAATGTCATTGCACGATAAAAATGTAATAGTCATTCATTGCCACAAACTCGACTGCTTAAAAGTTTCTCCTGTTTTTACTGCTCTCGACACAGGAATAATTGAAATGTATTTATCCTTGCCCGGAGCGTCATATGTTTATGCTATCGATAAATAGTTTAGTATTTTTTGCAACGTTGCTGGATATTCAAAAATCTCAAACCAAAATGAAAAATTTCTGCTGGTGGTTTTGTTTTTATATGGAGCTTGATTGCAAAATTTCGATTTGCCTAATAACGCATTTAAAATATTAATCACAAATTAGTGAACATTTCAAGTTTCGAGTTTCATACACTATTTATTAAGATAATATAGTTCTTATTCAAACTTTAAACTTAATACTTGACTAAATAGATTTGTGACCTTTTCACATTAACCGATTTAACACAGTAATATATTTGAGAGGATCAACTAATTCGAATCGATTTAATGTCATTATTTTTCAAATACTATTTTAAAAATCTATTGCTTTCACCATTGTCATTACTAACATATATTCAAAAACTTCTTGTGCAAAAATACTGACACTATTTGAAAAACTTAATATACATTCTTTAACTTATCAATTAACTTCAGTCTATAATATTGCACACACCAACTGTGCCTTCAGCTCACAGCTGCTTGTCCACCGCCTTAGCTGCCTTCGGCTGTGTCAGCTGCTGCTGCTCCAGCTTCATAACTACAATATCCCAAGCACCACCAATCCCGTCCGCCTTGGAGCACAAATCCAAGCTAATAGTAGCACCCAATTCGGTTGACGAGGCACGCAAACAGGTGCCTTTGGCCATGTTGTAGACGGGACTGTTGGAGTTGCGGGTGTGACGCCACTGCTGATCGCCCAGCATCTCGTGACACTTATTGATGACGACCAAAGTATCTGCTGCCGCCTCCAAGCACAGCAGCTTGTCCAGTATGATCTCCGATTTCTCTGTCTCGTACCACAGCTGATTGCGTGCACGTGGTTGGCACTGCTGCAGAGTCAGTGAGCTGCCCTTCTTCCAGAAACCTTTAACTTTGGGTGCAACAACGGCGGCACAGAGCTGTGTTCCAGACAGACGCAACTGGAAGGAGGTAATGTAGTTGCGCTTGCGCGAATGCCACGGCTGGAAAACTGGCGCCGAGGCTGGCTTTTTAGACTCCTCGCCGGGCACATGTAGCTCGGGATAAACGTGCTTGAGATACCATTCAAAGTTCTGACACTGCAATCGTTTTCGTAGCTGCAGCCGGGCGCTAATGTCGCCATAATCAAAGTCCTTGGGCACCTTCTCGTGCTTGAGATAGTAATCCTTGTACTTATCCATCCAAACATGCGCCAGGCGCATTGAGTTCTTCAGCATGGTATTGGCGCCATTAGGCGCCGTGTAGGGACGACGCTTGCGAAAGATGTGACCCACGCGAGAGCAAGGCACAATCTTAATGGTGCCACCGCATTGCCAGACGCGAAACGAGATCTCAATGTTCTCGCCGCCCCAAATGTCCATTGCCATGTCGTATTCGCCGATATGCTGGAAGTACAAGCGATTTACGGCAAACAAACCACCCGCCATTGTGGGCGAACGAAAGGGACCCTTGAAATCCTCGGGCACTTTAAGAGTACCCTCCGGCAGATTCTCCCAACGAAAGTGCAATCCCCAATTGAAGCCACCTCGGACCAGCGGACTTGGTGTATACTCGAAGGTGTCTGCATTGATAAGATCAATAACAGGCACTGCTAGTGTTGAGTTCGCCGCCTGGACTAGTCTCAGCAGTGGCTCCGCCCACTCTCGATTCACCTCAATGTGTGAATCGAGGAAGATCAAAACATCGCCAATGGCATCACGTGCGCCAATTACTCGGGAACGTATTAGACCTTCGCGCTGCTCGTTGCGCACATACCGCAAATTGTCGTACTTAAGCCTGGCATGGAGATCTGCTAGCAGATGAAATTCCAGTTCCGGCAAATCGCTGTGGTCATCAACCAGAATAATCTCCTTTAGCAGATGAGATGGAGTGCGCTCTAGCACTGTTTTAATCGATCTCATCAGCGTCATTTTGTGCTCATTGTAGAAACACATAATGATTGACGCCTGTGGCAGCTGCTCTACTTTACCTGGGTCTACTCGCTGGCACACCTTGTGCCTGGTATCGGGTATTTCTCTATAGACACCAATGTTGTTGGAAACCAGCGCATTGAACGCATGATGTTTGTAGCCAATGTCACGTATGTATTTATCCTGTTTGTTACGCACCACGCCTAAAAGCTCGAACTGCTCTGGCGGCGCCTCCCCAGCTGCAACGCTTGTCATATTTCCTGCTTCAGCGGGCGAACACCCAATGGTAACTTGCGCCTGGTAGCTGAGCTCCGCCCTTGGTGTTGCGTTGGCTGTGTTGCTGAAGTTCCAGCCCGCTGCTGGAATGGAGCTGCGCAGCAGTTGCATGTAGGCCAACAGGGCAAACGTCCATACGGCTGCGATAAGCAGCGTGCCGAGGGTGCAGGATTTGCAAAGCAGTCGCTTTATTTGCATCATATGTTCAGTTATGCGTGGCTTTGTGATTAGAGCTGATTTCATCACTGCATGTCCACAAAAACCGGAATTTGTGCCATGTCGTCAATACAACAACTGTTCGTTTACTAGCGCCGCTGACTTAATTAAATTCAATTAATTTGCATACTTTTGCGGATATCGATAGTTCGACTATCGAAAGCATCGGCAGCGTTGCCGTACTTGCTTTAGCGCTCGCACTCGTTGACTTTTGATTTTTAAATTATAAATGGCTGAGTTCCACCAGGATGGATCAGAAAAGTAGTACTTATCTGACCGATCTGGCGAACTCTATACTCAATTTAGTGCCAGTTTGAAGCGTTGCCAGCTTATTCAGCTGAAATTAAAGTCAGACTGTCGGTAACACATATTTTTTGATTCTTCCTTAATTCTAAGTTAAAGTCGAATGTCGAATTTCATTGTGCGCGCACAATAGCCAATAAAAGAGCGCACGAATTCCTTGGCTTTTCATGTCATAATTGAAAATACTTTTTATTTTAGGGTTTTATAAATATTATTTCTTTATTACTTATAGCATTATGCGTTAAATACGTTTTTAATATATCATATAACATTGCTCGCATTCTAACTTTGCACGTTTACAATACACAACATTCAACAAAATGAGCATAAAAGAGATACAAATTCATATTATAATATATATATACAGATTATTTCTAATAAATCGTAATATAAAGAACAAAGAAATTATATAAAATGTATGTGTATAGAAAAAAAGAGACACCTTTCAACAATATCTTATTGTTTTTGCCTTTTTTGGTTATTGATTTCTCTTTTTCTAAATATCAAAACATCATAGCGATAGATATTCAATTTACTATCAATAGCTTACTAGATACTACACAGATATCTGAATGTCGCTTGTCATATGAGGGACGTTTATATATTTTGGTTTTTTGTTCACACTTTTTACGACTTAATCCAATATATTTAACTACGTACAAGTGTATTTTGCTTGGGTTTTTGTTTTGTTTCATTGCATGTTCTTTGTATGTTGCTTTTGGATAGATAATAAATCATTATTATTACGAGATGTGCTAAAAATAAAATTTCGATTTTATATCTATGTGTTTTTGTTTGTGTGTGTGTGTGTTTTTGTATGTGAATGTCTAAAGTGTATAAGGATAATCGATTTAACACGAGCACTGATCCTTGGCATGCGTTGCCTCACTGCTAAGAGATGGTCGCGACGGCTGCGATGGTCGATGCTGGACACCCGATTCGGATGCATTCAAATCCAGGCGACCCTCCTGAATATTTTGATAAATCTTGCGTGCCGTTTCCAGAAAAGCCTCCTCAACATTTTGTCCACTGTTTTAAGGAGACATAAGATGATAATAGGCTAAAAACTTTTAAATAGTACTTTTGCATATTTACGTCATGGCGCTGGCCTCCAAAAACATGAGACCATTTTCATCGGCAAACTCCTTAGCCTCTTCGTATGTTACCTCGCGTGTGCTCTCTAAATCGGATTTATTGCCAATTAAAAAGATCACAGTGCTGGGATTTGTAAGATTTCGCGTATCCGTGAGCCAGCTGCTCAAATGATTATATGTGGAACTGCACAAAATGTAAATGCATTTAGTATAGATAGTATAGACTTCTGCCAAGTGGCTGACTTACCGCCTGGTTATGTCGTAAACCATTAACGCTCCAGCAGCACCACGATAATAAGATCGTGTTACGGCACGAAAACGCTCCTGACCGGCCGTATCCCAAATTTGTAGTTTGATTTTCTTGTCATCAACCTCAATGATGCGTGTGCCAAACTCCACACCAATTGTGTGCGGACAGTTGGCCATAACTGTAGATGAAAATTATGTTTAGAATATTGTTAATACTAAATTTGTTAGTTACCCACATTTCTTTTCGGTAAACTGATGCAGCAAACAGGATTTGCCTACGCCCATGTCACCAATAATGATGTACTTAAAAATGTAGTTGTAGTTATATGGAGCTGCAGTCATATTGGGGCCTGTGAAAGATATATAACATTGTTAAAAAGTATTTAGAATAATCGTTATTTCCTTTGACAAGATCCCACATTTTTCTATTAAATAATCGATGCGTTCGTAGAGCTTATTAACAACGCTGCGAATTTTTTGCTTTTTAACATCCATTTTGCAAGCCACTCAAAACAGCAAATGAAAGTTGCTATCATAGAACATATATATATATATATATATATATGTATAGTACAACTTTAGTATGTGCTGCGACCTGTGCTTATCAAGCAATTGTAACGTTGCATTAATTCGTTTCAGCGTCGCTTGCTTCTAGATGCTTTTTGTGGCACCATGCCAGCTTGAATGTTTGCTGGGCTGTCCCCAATTCTGAGTCTTGTACCGACTCATGTTTAAACAGCCGTCCAGTTTGTTTGTTTACTGAGCTAAAACCGAACGGATGTGTTTAAAGAGTTGCTGTCTGGTATTTGAACTTAAGCCTCCCCCTCGTTTAAAGTTTATCCGCTAGTAGAGATCCAACACTTGATGTGCGTATATCAAATTGCTGGCCTTTATATTGTGCCGACATTAACAAAATTTTTACATAATTGCTGAGCAAACAAAATTATAGTAAAGTATGAAGATGCCTAAGAGAACATAAGGAAAATCTATTTAAGGTAAACAAAACAACGCTAAATGTAAGATTTTAAGTTTAAACTGAGTTTGAAAACAGTTTAATGATAATGGTAATGTATAAAATGGATTCAAGTTTGACTTAACAGCACACTGCACGAGTATGTGTAAGTTCGATTAAATTGCAAATAATACATTATTTATAGTAAGTTAATAACATTTATTGTCATGACATTGCAAAAAATAAACAACAACAAAAAAAACTAACTCGCTAACTAGACAGTAATTTATATCAAAATGTGTTCATACTTTTACAAAAACAAAACACAAAGCAGTAAAACAGACTTAATTTGTTTTCCCTTACAGCTTGCATATTTTAATATTAGCAACACTTAACAAGCATTCTAGTAGGCTTCAGAAAATTTCAGCACAATTCTGTTATTTTATGTACATGTGTATTTAGATTAAGGCTACCGCTTATCAGTCAATCGCACAACAATGCATAAAAGCGAGCGCAGCGCTTAGGAAATCACATCTTCGGGGTTGACTCAAAAATAAATTAAGTCGGAGTTTAAAATGTCAGCTGTGCACAGACTATAGCAATAAATACTAGTTTCAAATTTATCGCAAAAAAATATTAATTTGCATGCATCTCTGTGTATGAGTGTGTGTTTGCATAAATGTGCGAATATTCCCTGTGGCATGCTAAGGCTGTGGCATGATAAAATAAACATAAAAGGCGCGCCAGAGCAAAAGACCCCACAACAAAAACAACAATTGAGGGGTGTTGACCAAGTCGGAGATTAATATCAATTACAAATGCACGAGAGCAAGAGAAAGAGCTGCCCTACAACAATAATAACAACAACGCCAAAGCCAACAACACAGCGAGTACTTTATATGGTACAAGGGAAAGTTATCATTACGGGACATCCAGACTTCCCCACCCCTTTCTATACTCGTCATCGTCCATTCATCTACACGATACACATATTTTTGAACTTTTGGTAACACAAATACAGCTGTAGCAACTAATAACTGGCTTAGCAGCAATCATCAAGTAATATATTACTCACCGTTGTTTTCTTTCTGTATTTTGGCTTCAACTAGGGAGCAGGAATGTTGTGCTGCAGCAAAGAACACGGGGCTTGTAGGGGGTTTATAATATGTGTGTGTGTGGGTTTTCACTTTTGTATTTGTTTATATTTTCAACCACGCACAGTCAATGACGGCATAGAGTTATGACCCTATTCAAGTACTGCACAAGCATAAATATGCATACTATATGTAAAACACCAAAACGTATAACTTTAATTAGCAAAGACGAAAAACTAGTGGCAGCAAGCAGCTAACTTTTTTTGCGTTTTCTTGTTTGCAAATCGCTAGTGACGAGTTGTGTGGTGTTGCCAGACCGACGCACAAAATGAATGGTAACCAAGCAAACAGCTGAGCAGGTAATGCTGTCAGTGCTGTAGTGCCCAACACTATTATACCGCACGTGTTCTATTTGTTGTTTATGCACGCTTTTACTATTAAAATGCAGTAATGTTTGTCAACGAAGTAAACGATGTGAAAATCTACAACTTGAGCGCCGGCAAATCGGTGCCAGATGTAAGTAAATATATGCCATCTTAAAAGCAAGCCTTATAACTGTTGATAATTTATAGTGGCTCACCGATCGCCGCAAGCGCTCACAGCTGATGAAGAAGGTGGATTCCCGCCGACAGATTGAGCTGATTCAAGACTTTGATATGCCTGGCGTATGCACAAGCATACGCATGAGCCCAGACAATCAATTTATTCTGGCCACTGGCACATATAAGCCACGCGTCAAGTGTTTTGAGGTGTCAAATTTATCCATTAAATTTGAGCGCTGCTTTGACGCGGAGGTGACCACATTTGAGGTAATAAGTGATGACTACAGCAAAATGGTGTTCCTCCATTGCGATCGCTATGTCGAAATCCATGCCGCACATGGACGGCACTACAGGCTGCGTATTCCGCGCTTTGGACGCGACATGAAGTTTCATAAACCAAGCAGTGATATGTTCATTGTAGGCGTCGACAGGGTGAGTAGAATCAAAAATCCTTTATAGAATTCACTTAACCTATTATGTTCATAAAACAGGATATTTACCGGCTGAATCTGGAGCGAGGGCAGTTTTTACAACCTTTTGAAACAGATGCTAGCTGTCTGAATGCTTGCGAAGTGAACCCCGATCATTATCTGTTAACTGTAGGCACCAAAGAGGGCACAGTTGAAGCCTGGGATCCACGTTGCAAACAGCGGTGCGCTATCTTGGATGTAGCTATCAAACTGCCTGGCGTCAAAGAGTTCCCTTCAGTTACGGCGCTCAAATTTCGCAATGGGTTGCAAATGGGCGTTGGCACCGCTTCGGGACATGTGCTACTCTATGATATACGCTCGCGACAGCCACTGTTAATCAAAAATCACTTAAATAAGCTGCCAATTAAGCGGCTGGCATTCAATCCAGCACAGCATACTGTCTACAGCTTGGATGAGGCGACACTCAAATTGTGGGACGAAAAGACTGGCAAACAGATCGCCTATGTGGAGTCGAGTAGCTCGTTTAATGACTTTTGCACCATACCCGATACGGGTATGTTCTTCCTGGCACAGGAGGATGTCAAAATGTTAACATACTATGTGCCTGCAATGGGACCAGCGCCGCGCTGGTGTTCTTTCCTTGATAATCTTACCGAGGAAATCGAGTCGGAGGTGGTCGAGAATGTCTACGATGATTATCAATTTATCACGCAAAAGGAGCTCGAGGAATTGGGGCTGGAGCATCTTATTGGCTCTAACCTGCTCAAGGGTTACATGCATGGGTGAGTTAAATAATGAAATCTTAACCAACTATTTTTAAATGTGCTGATTTTCGCCAGTTACTTCATGGATGTGCGACTGTACAACAAGGCAAAGGCTGTCGTGGAACCATTTGCCTTTGACCGCTTCCGTAAGGAAAAAATCAGGCAGGAAATCGAAAGCGAACGCAAGTCGCGTTTGCAAATTGAATCGAAGTTGCCCAAGGTTAACAAGGAGCTGGCACTTAAAATTATGGATGAGCAGGCGAATCCCTCGAATAGCGCCAAACAACGACAAATGCCCAGTTTGCTGCAGGATACGCGTTTCAAGGCCATGTTTGAGAACACTGACTTTGCTGTGAGCAAGGAAGCCGAGGAGTATCGTCTGCTGGCGCCAGTGCTCAATCGCCTGGACAAGTCGAAGGCGAAGGAGATCAAGCAGCGGGTGGAGGTCGCGCGCGTTGTCGAGCTGCATGCTGAGGAAGCACAAGCTCGTGAGGACAGCGACAACGATGAGGATCTGTTTGGTTTTAATAAGATCGATGGAAAAGATAGCAGTGAAGATGACGCTTCCTCGGATGATGAGGACAGACGCGAGTATGTTAAGGACATGAAGCAAGCCTACAAACAGGTCAAGCGAAAGCGTGATGAAGAAGAGGAGGAGGAGGAGGAAGGGCAGCAACAGGCAACACAAGATGATGAGGAGCCCGATGGTCCTGATGATTATGCAGCACCAATAACAAATGGCAACGCCTCGAAGCCTTCCACAAAAGGGGCGCAATTCAAATTAACGCCTTTGGAAAAGCATCAAGGCAACAGCGAGTTGCAGCGGCAATTAAATAAGGTCAGCCTGCAGGATCGCGTGCGCGTTATGTCCAGTTTGGATGGACAAGTAACGAACGTAGGTCGATCTTTGGGCAATCGCCAAATGACCTTCGAGGTTAATAAGGAAAAAAAATCACAGCATATGGCCAAAAAACGCGAGGCTGAGATGAAAAAGCATCGCGAAGAACGTCGAGGCATTGTGAGGCCAATTAAATCCCTGCGTTTAAAGCGTATTAATTTTAAGTAGTAATTTTTTATGAAATCCTTTTTGTACATAAAGTTTTAGTTTATGTAAAACCTTTAATATTGTTATTTATTCCTCACTCAAATTTTCAATATTAATGAAATAGTCTTGCTCCAATTCTAGCTCGGGATCTTCGACATTGAGAAACTCCACCGGCTGCAAGTCGACAAATTCCAATGGAGCAATCTCAAAGTCGATGTCATCATTATTAAAGTTTAATTGAGTGGAAGTTGATCCAATGCTCATATCAGTGTCGGACAATTGATTAGCGTCAATCTCTTCGTCAGTCACCATGTCTTGATCTTGTTCCTGCCACTCATCATCATGCCCTTCGTGTTCATAGCCCGAATCCTGCTCCTGCTCTTCTACTGTTGAAATTAATTAGTTTTGACTTTAATTTTCTGTCAAACAACCTACCAAAATTCGGCTGCGGCACATTTCTTATTAAATGCAACAACGCCTCTGTTACGGGTCCTGTACAAGGCTCTGGCATTTCACCAAATTTGAGCCGAAAAAATTTTTCCGAATTGGGCAGCTTTAAAGGCTCTTCATGATTGCCCGTTTGTGTACAGACCAACAAAGCTGATTGCTCTGCTCCCATTTTATGAGTTTATTATTATTATTCAATTAAAATATAAAACTTAAATTGCGACAATATTTTCTGCTAGTTCTTTTCGTTGCTTATAAGTTTAAGTTATTTGTGAATATGACAGATGAATGGAATCATAAGGCAACTCTACAGACAGGGTGGACAGACAGGTAGAATCGAAAACCGATTGAACATTCAACGAACTTCTGTCAGTCTGTCTGCAAACAGATCTGTCAGTTTTAAAACTTAACTGCATTTACCATAGCTTGCATAAAAGTATGCTCCGAAATAGTTCGAACTAAAATGTGGCTTTACTGCTTACAAATGAAAAACATAATGTTTGTTTTGGCTATAGTCCTACTTTTATCACTGCTACAAAGACCAATGATAAGTTTTAGCCAATTAAACTCTACTTAATTATGACAAATAAATCAAAAGACATATAAATATATAGTACACAATTTTTGGTTTATTTTATTGAAATAAACAATGTCCTACATTCTGTTATTTTATGACTTTGGCTGTTGGATGAGTTCGACGAAGTTAAACCAAATAACTTGCGAGCTATAAAACAGACCATATGGAATAGTCAAAAAACAGGCCAAAGTGACTAGTATCAGCAACAAGAATACATATAATATATAGTTTGTAACATGTAATATTATATGTTTTCTTGTTGATTGAACTAATGTAACGAGGTAGAATTGGGTTATTAGATAATAAGGCATTCTAGAAATATGAATTACGTTTATACAAATTGTTTTATCTAATTTAAAGACATTGTATTGCAACAAGAATGCTAGAAACTAGAATATTTAAAGTTGACTCTGTTTTTCTTGTCAATTGATTATAATATGTTGTGCACCACAAACATGTTCACCTCATTAAACTATATTTATAAACCAAAAACACTACAAGATAAATAAAACAGAAAAACAGACAAAAAAAATAATAAGAATAATAAAATAAAAAAATAATAATAAATCAAATTTTAAGTTAAACGATGGCTAAGCGATTTCGCGAAACAGATGATAAAACTTTGCGTACGAGAAATATCCGATTGCGTTTCAAGCGTCTGGTCCGTGCCGTTATGGTGAATCTGCAATGGCTGGACGAGCCCGAAGAGCAAGGAATCGTCATGAACGCGAAGAAAAATGTTGCTTTTCTTATTAGGCAGAAAAGGAAAATTGGCCTTCTTACTGTTGCGGTAAATAACGCTTCTAACATAAAGTGTGTTTAAATATTATTTTCTGTTTGGTGAATTGGTGGCTATAGGAAAAGGCACTGCTTCGTACTCCTCATTTAAATCGCACTATTGAAGAGCGTAAAAAATTGTGCATGATTGTATCGGGTTTGCCATGTTTCGGTAATATACCGCCGGTAAGTAATAGTTGATTGCCAACATGATTTTGATCTAAATAGAATGCCTACAGAAACTTCGAGCACGACTGATACCGGTTTTAAATTTTTCAACCATTAGCGGAGATCGCGTACTTATAAAAGAAGGTGACATGCCGCTTTTAATCTACTTTATAGTATCCGGTGAGATCGAAATTAAGAAATCCGTCTACGACAAAGTAAGTTATGGCCCGTAATCTTTTTGGGCTGCCTTATTGACAATCCCTACTAACACTAGGCACATAAATGTTCGGCGATAAGCTTTTTTACATTGAACTACTTTACCATATCTGTTGCCTTGCCAAGTTAATAATTTTTATTTTTTTGTCATCTTTAATTATAGAACACAAAGAAGATGTCAATGGTATCAGAGGCCATTATTGGCTCAGGCGATTGGGTAGGTGAAGTTGCACTTCTTGAAGACTGCACCAGATTAACCACATACGTGGCGCTAAGTAAGTGCAAAAAAGGTCCAACATTGCAGTCGGGCGTCTCCGACTGCGGAATATTCTGATACCACCATACCAGCTTGTTATTTGATCTCATCCATTTCCAAATTTGGAACCTGTTCAAAATGTACTTAGCGATCTTGTTATCCATTGAAAATTTAAAAGTTTGGTTAAATGTGACTGTGCGTAGCCATTCGATTTTATGTCCTAAACCTATTGGTTAAAAGGGTATAATGATTTTGTGCATACGTAAATAACTTGCAGAAGGAAGCATCTCCGACACCATAAAGTATGTATGGTTTTGATCAGCATCAACAATCAGCAGACGACAAGCCTGAACCAACGTTGTTTTCTACTTTAATATTAGAAATAAATAAATAAGGCGAAAAAATTCGAACTTTAACCCTTAAATTATGTTCTTTGCAGCGCCTTGTGAAGTATTGTCAATAACCGAGAATGAATTTAAAAAGATTTTGGGCCCTTTCATGCAAAAGCAGTGGCACGAAAAGAAAATGGCTTTAAAATCGTCAAATTATTTTGACTTTCTAACGGACAAACAGGTTGTAAATTTTTCAAAATTTCTAATTCTATTAAAGAACAATATAACACTGCGTTGCAGATTGTGCGCGCCTGCAGCTTTTGTCGGTTAGTACAATACGATCCACTGCAGTCTATATACTCTGAAGATGGGGGAGCGGTCAGTTGTGTGCACTTTATTCTAAGCGGCGAGTGTGTTGTCCTGCAGTGCCTTAAAATGACAGTAAGTGAAATCGTTCTAGCCTGTAGTCATATTTATATCATTTATTCCTTCATTTCAATAACGTGAGAACTGTTTTATTTTTCAAAGATCACAAAAGATCATAAAAATTGGTCCTCATAAAAAAAGATTAAAAACCTGTATGATATTTATTTCGGTCTTTTTTCAGCAAAGAATCACGAAGGGTGGTAAAAACACTTTTCAACTTGTCAAAGTGCAAGACACTAGCCAAAGTCTTTTTGAAAGTACTTCAAAAACATTGAGATCGAAAAGTAGCACATTTATGAACCAAGAACATATCAAATCGCAAATATCGGATTTTAACATAAACGATCTTTTGCTTTCTTTATCTGATTTAGAAGATGAGGAGTCTTTGCAAATGAAGAAAGAGGTATGAGCCATAATCTAAAACTGTTTTCCATTAGCTATTTTACTATCATAACAATATTATTTTTAGCGGCGTAAAAAAGGACTCCGAGAAATTGAAGCGGCATGTGGACTTGCAGGACGTTCCGTTCCCACTGACAAACCACGAAAAATGCAATCTGTGTTCAAGAGAAAAATTAAAGGTGTTGCAAGAAAAGATTCGTCAAACTTTCCATCTCAAACGGGGGAAGAGGAATGTATGGAGGACGATTGTTTTGATTTTATCGAAGAAGAAGAATTTGTAGAGGAAGCAGAAGTTAAAACTAAAACACATTTGGTATCCATTTTGAAACAATCATCAGGAAGAGGATCTTCTAAAAAAGTATCTTCTGATTTAAATCCTGACAAAATAGATTCTTCATCCATTGCACCATCAAGCTCAACGGCACGTAACTTTTCCGTTCGAATTGAAACTGATGATTTAAATAATGAGCTGGATTCGGATTCAGATAAAAACAAAAGTTCTGGCAGTAGTCAGTCAGATCTAAGTGACGCACCCAATATAATAGCGGTATGTTTAACATGTTATTTAATATGGTCTTATTCATAGTCTTAACCTATTAATAGGCTACGGAGACTCATTTTATAGACGTTGGCTCCTTGACATTCGGCGGTATTTTTGGCTTGGGGGAGAAAATGGCCCATCGCGTTATAATGGCTCGGACTGTTGTGCAGTGCCTGCTCTTGCCACGCTTTTGGCTGTTTGAGGAGGAACAGAACCCGGGTCATGTCTGGCAGCGTCGCAGATTTTACTTGGAGGGCAGCATACCCTCGCGAGAGGCGTTGTTTAGTGACTTTCTGAAACGGCGTCGCTGGGATAAGTTTAAAAAGGTTTATGTGCATAGCACATTGAATCCAAATAGTGTAAATGGTACCCATCTGGAAGATATACCAATAATATGTCGCATCGTTGAGACCAAACAATAATCAAGTCGTCATTGCAAATTATAAGTATGAGATAATAGTAAAAAGTTTCGTAACAAGTATGCATAAAAACTTCATGTGAGTGCAGCAAAACAAAATCTTGAATAAATTAGCATCGTAGTATAAAGAAGCAATTGTCCTTTTCGTTATCGAATTTTACCTTTGAATATATAGCAGTGGTGGTCTAAAGCCTCATGGAAATGGCGCATTCAGCCGTGGTGAACGTGCTTCAAAGCCAAAGAGAGCAAAATCAAGCTTACAGAGAGATAGAAATGATTTTAGCTTCTTTGCACTGATTGCGTTTGATGTTGGCTGCGGGAACAGAATGAAATAAAAAACTTTCAGAGCATGCAAAGCGCTTCTTTAAAAACAACTTAAATACATATATTATATAAGCAGATTCTTCCGATATTATAGGTATCTTGTAAGAATGAAAATCAGCATATAAAAAAAGGCCAATCCGTTGTATTGCTTAGCCACTACTGTTTAAAAGTATTTTACTAGTGTGAAAAGAATCAAGATATAATATATAGGCCTTCCCCTTAACTACACTTATTTTTAGTTTTATTGATAAAGTACATTTCATAATAGGGCTTCATTTGTGTGTTTGTTGATAAATATTGTTTTCTTTAGGCACGTGCTATTTTAAAATTTGTATTGTATTATGTACTATTGTACATATAATATTCATATGTACATTTTCATAAATGTATAAATATCTTAAGCTGTATTAACAAATTAATTTGTGCACATGAAAATTAAAAATTGAATCTATAATGTAAAAAGCAGCCCAGTTTGTTTTCAGGTTCGATTCAATTCTTCGTTTGATGATTCGGTTCAGAGGATGGAAAATACTCGAATTGAATTGGTTCAGAGAGTTTAGGCATCGAACCAGTTTGCATTCTTGCTAATAAGTATTTGCGCAACTGAAATTTAAATTCCGACGGGCTTTGATTATCGTGATAACTATTGCGCATAGAAACAAAAAAATGTTTTATTTGGTCCTGCAAAATCCTGTTTGTTATTAAACTATCCATTTTGTACTTTTCTTTCAAGTATTGCAACATTAAGTCCAGCGAAATATTGCTGACAATAATGCCATTTTGGAACGGCAAGCGTTCGTTGTCATTTGGTATTATTGGCGAGGACATAATTGTAGTCATCTCTTGCAGTATCTTACGCTGCTCTACAAGATTTTGGCCAAACGGTTGTTTAGTTGGCATACTGTCGACATTCGGTCCTTTGACATTAAAAATGTCAAACCAATCGTTTGCCAGTTGTATAAAATCGGCCGTTTCGCAAGCATTGTGAACTTCTAGCCCCAAGGAGTGGCAACGTATGATCGCACTTGCTGTTGTATTTGAAAGCAACTGAGTAGCCAGCTTAACTTTTTGTCTACCTTTTTCCCGAATAGTTAGATGGTCTTCAGTGACTTTCCATGGGATGGAAAAATTCGATGCAGAGGCGTGCTTCATTGCTTGCTTCACGCTTAGTTGGGTTAATGTGGTTCCGTTAATAACGATTCCCGTATCTAGAAAATGATTCCTTATTAGGTTTATAAGGTGCGGGACGTCCGCAAATGTAAAAATTTTTAAGTCTTTATTTGCTGGATGCTCAAACCATGTTTTTTCTAAAAGTAACAAAAAAGTAAATTTATAAATTCAAATTAAATTTATTTTTTAGTGCAACCATCCTACCTGGCGAGATCCCCAGACTTTTCCATAATTTTTGATTGCCTGGCCCCAAATCGGAAACTATGGCTACAACATGATATCCGGCCGCATACAGTTTCTCGATAAGAGCCAATAGTATTGTTGTGGACATTGGGTTATCGTAGTCAAAGTATATAACCTGCTTCCAGGACTTACGCAAGCCCTGAACCATTGCAACTTGAACATTCGGTCGCGTTTGCTGTTTAGCTCCCTGGGAGCAGATGTTTTTCATTTGGTCGAAAGTTAAAGCGCATATTTTGTCCTGCTCGTCTAAGTCAATGGAATTTTTCATAAGGCTTAAAACAAAATTCAATGGGCCTGGTTTTACTTCCACAGCTTTGAGCCATTTATCCAGCGTGGATTCGCACGGAATGGGGAACCCTTTCTCATATAGATGACGATACGCCCGCGGTCCAGTTGCATGAAGGCAAATCGCATAAGAAATATCCTCATTGCACCATTTAATCCTCTTACCGCCACTTTGCAGCTTTTTTATTTGTGTTGGAGTGAATATTGCTTTGAGGCTATTTTCTAAATTATCATATTCTTGGAGCTTTTGGGTGAGGATAGCATTTTCCTTTTGCAACTCTGCAATTTTTAACTTTAACCTCAAATTATCTAGAGCAATTCCAGCTTCAACAACTTCTTTTCTGTTAAAGAATAAATAAATGCATGAGAACGTAAAAACAAATATATGTTTATGTTATTTTTGAAAACAAAACTCTTACTCCGTTTGAGAATTAAAATCAAACGCATTAGATGAATAATGTGATGGGTGGTGTTCTGTGTAAATGGACTTTGACTCCGACGGCTGCAATTTTTTTGGGACAGCACTAGGCAGCAGTCTCCTGCGTTTAGCATTTTCCGACACATAGTAACTATCCGTTTCATCAAAATGCTTGTCGCAAATTTTGTTGTTATCAACAAGCTCTTGACCGGCGCTCTTTGCCCATAGCTTCCTTTTTTTAGGGTCTTTGGGAACACGAAAAACCGTGTTTGATGTTACCGCGCGACATATACAACAATACTGCTTCGACATATTCTAAACTAACACAATTATAGGAAAAAAATATATTTGAATAAATACCAACGCGTTATATATTATCGGCTTTTGTAATATTACGTTCTATGCAAATCTTTGTAAAACAATTCTCAATATATAATGGGGACACTGGTTTCGAGCACAATGACACAGCATTATTGTCGATTCAATTTACTTAATGTTTTTAATTAGTTTGATAACATCAAAACAAACTGAGCAACTGAACAAACACAAATTGTTCCGCTACATGACTGCTTAACACAAAACTTGCATGCATACTGACAAAATAAGCACTTTACAAGAGAGAATGCATAGTAAGTACGTCACCTTGTATATAATTCCACTATGGCACCGTGCTTCACATAGTGCTGCCACTTTAGCAATTTAGTTGCTGGTTCTCAAAGAACTTTTAACTTTTACTTAACTCAGTGCTTCGATTATATGAACAAATTTGCAAAAAATTTTGTGATGGCTTGGCAATTTTCACACAATTATTTGCAATTTTTAGCAACTTTTTTTCCGAAATCTAGCAATTTTTGCTGCGTAGATTCTGGCAGCACTGGCTTCACAAGCGGGAAGGCGTGGTGAATACGATACGTTGTACACCTTTCAACATGTATACGAACGTGTGAGTGCGACAGAGAGCGCCACATTTTACTCTCTTGCCTCTGTTAGGGAATTGTTTTGTAAGTGCGAGTGAGTTAGGTATAAAAAGTGTTTTGTTTGTATGCGGTCGACGTAATTATGGTGCGAACCATGGTGAAATAATATAAAGGTGTTCTATTCCACCGTGGTGGGGTACCTTAGTTTTAAAGAGAAGTTGTATCATTGATACAATAACGGGTGAGTGCATCAGAGACAGCGCCCATTTTACTCTCTTGCCTCTGTTAGGGAATTGTTTTGTAAGTGCGAGTGAGTTAGGTATAAAAAGTGTTTTGTTTGTATGCGGTCGACGTAATTATGGTGCGAACCATGGTGAAATAATATAAAGGTGTTCTATTCCACCGTGGTGGGGTACTTAGGTTTTAAAGAGAGCAGTTAGTATGAGAGCCATGGTGAGAGAGCTAAGATGATGCCATATCAACAAAAGTAAACGTGTTGTTTTCCTTGTCCTGTTCTTCATGCAGCGCGAATCTTTTTATAATATAACCTGCAATATATTCTAACGCATCTCCTGACAGGCCTTCAGAAACTTCTTCCACGCCTCGCTCTTGCTGATAGGAACCAGACACCTCGGCTACTTGCGACATTGACTTCATTACGTCATCTACTTCAGCTACTTGCGACATTGACGTAATGTTAATGTCCATCCATGGCACTTCATCGACCTCTACATTTCTCGTCATTCCCAAAATTTCTGTGTTTAGTGCTATTTACATATGAGGAAGTAATTTAAAAATATTATTAAAATAAATGTTAAAAAGGACAATTAACAATTATCGATATACTTTACAAGACAAACACGTGGACATCACAAACAAATACACTCGGTTTTGGCTACTTAAAAAAATTGATAATAATATTAATAATCTTTTAGACATTTAATTTAAATACTACTGCCAATAAATACTTATGTTACCTAGTAGGTATTTTCGCAAACGAAACTTAAATTCGAGCGGAGTTGGATGATCATTTAGACCACCTTTGGACCGCAAGGCACCAAAAAAATGTTCAAGCTGGTCCTGCGAAATCCTACTTGTTATCAGATACTCCATGCTGTACTTTTGTTTTGCGTATTCATGAAGCAGGTCCAGGGAGCTATTACTTATAATTATACCTTTTTGAAAAGGCAAGAGCCTTTTCCCATTTGGAATTATTGTGTTTGACATAACTGTGGACATCTCCCTCAGCACTCTACGCTGCTCTTCTAGGCTAAGACCAAAGGGTTGCTTGGTTGGCATAGTGTTGGCCGTTTTTAATTTGACATTAAAAATGTCAAACCAATCGTTTGTCAGTTGAACGAAATCAGCAGTTGCGCACGCGTTATAAACGTCCAGCCCCAAGGAATAGCAGCGTCTTATCGCCGTTGCTGTACAATGTGAAAGCAACTGCGCTGCTAGCTTCACTTTTTGCCTACCTGCACCATGTACAGTTAAATGGTCTTCTGTGACCTTCCAAAGTATTGACAAGTCTGTTGCCGATGTGTGCTTCAACGTTTGCCATATGCTTTGTTGAGTCACAATAGTTCCGCTGACTATGAGCCCCGTGTCAAGAAAATGATTTCTTATTAATTTAAGAAGATGCGGAGTGTCTGCAAACACAAAAACTTTCAAGTCCCCGTTTGCAGGGTGCGCAAACCAGGATTTTTCTACAAATAAAATTAAAATTTTTTTATATTTATATAAGGTTTTTTTTGGTGCAATCTTACCAGTGGAGATGCCAAGATTAGACCATAATTTGAAATTCCCCGGACCCAAATCTGAAATCATGGCTATGACTGTATATCCAGCCGCATATAGTTTTTCCAGCAGGTCATACAGTATTGTTTTTGACATTGGCTTGTTGAAGTCATAATATATTGGCTGCTTCCAACACTTACGCAAGCCTTGCACCATTGCCACCTGAACGTAGTCTACTGGCGGCAGAACAGCTTCTTGAGAGCAGTCATACTCGTATGTATACGAAACTTTCATCTCATCGAAAAAAATGGCGCAAATCTTGTCTTCTTCGTCCAGCTCAACGGAGTTTTTCATTAACTCCAGCACAAAATCTAATTTTCCTGGCTTTATCTGTACACCTTGTAGCCATTTACCAAGCGTTGATTCGCATGGAAGTGGAAAGCCCTTTTTGTATAAATGTTTATATGCCCTCGGTCCAGCTGCATGAAGGCAAATCGCAGACGAAATGTCTTCATTGGTCCACTGTACCCGTTTGCCACCACTTTCCATTTTCCTTATCTGATTTTCTGTGAAAATCGTCTTCAGACTTTCTACCAAAGATTCTGCATCTCGTAGCTTGGAGGAGAGCTTGGCAATCTCTTTTGTCATTTCATTTATTTTATTTTTCAAACGAATGTTTTCCAGGGCAATAGCGGAATCAACTACTTCTTTTCTGCAATACATATATTTCAATTAAGAACATTAAAAAATAAAAATATTTGTTGAATAAAATTACACTTACTCTGTTTGGGAATTAAAATCAAACGCATTAGATGTGCTTTCTGATTGATGGTGAACAGTGTAAGAGAACTGTAACTCCGACTGTAGAAATTTATTTGGCACAAGACTGTCCAGCAGTCGTCGCCGCTTACTATTTTCAGATGAAAATTTGCAAGCCGCAACATCAAAATGCTTTTCGCATATTTTATTTCCCTCAATCAGCGTTTGATTTGCGCTCTTTTCCCACAGCTCCCTTTTTTTTGCGTCTTTTGGCACATGAAAAACTTTATTTATTGTCTTTGCGCGACAAATGCAACAGTATTGTTTCGACATTTTCTAAGTATACACAATTAACAAACTTTCCGCAACACGACTGCTCACTTCAAAATGTCAATGCATACTGACAAACGCAAAGTACCCCGAAAGAGAGCAGGAACGTGGAATAGAACACCTTTATATTATTTCACCATGATAATTACGTCGACCGCATACAAACAAAACACTTTTTATACCTAACTCACTCGCACTTACATAACAATTCCCTAACAGAGGCAAGAGAGTAAAACGTGGCGCTCTCTGTCGCACTCACACGTTCGTATACATTGGTATCTGGCTCTCTCGTATGACACTACCCTGTTAATTATATCATGATTCAACCCAAGGCGTATTTAACAAGGTGGCAGCCAAGGCGTATTAAACAAGGTGGCAGCGACGTCGACGTCGCCCTCTTTGCTGTTGCCTTACGGTTTCAGTCTCGATTCGAACGTTGCGAGCGACGCACGACTACTGACAAATTTTTAGCTGCGTTGCGATTTTGTGCGAGACTTTTCAAAATGCCGCCATATTGTTTTTTGTGCAAAAAGAGATGCCAAATTGGTGTAAAATGTGTGCACGTGCCAAGCAACGATCTAAAACGAAAATTATGGAACGAGTCTGCGGGAGTGGAATTCACGCCACATAGCAGAATATGCGAAAATCATTTTAAGCGTGGTGATTTTTATGAAAATGCAACTAAGCGGCGACGTTTGCGCGAAGGTGCACTTCCCAAACAAATTAAAATTGAAAATTTCTGTTACACAGAACATATTGAGGTGGAGTTTAATACGAATAAAAAAGATTTTAACTCCCAGACAGAGTAAGTACAGTTTTGTGTGTGTCACACGTACATCAAATAAAATATTGCGCTATTCGATTTGTAGGAAGGAAGTTGTTGAAGCGGGTATTGCGCTGGAAAATTTGCGACTGCAAATAAAGGTTAGGAGCTTGGAGAAAGAAGTTGGCGAGTTGAAAAAACTGCTGGCTGCGGCAAACATTTTCAATGCTTGCGTTAGAAATACTTTTGTAACATTTGTTTAATCAAACTAATCGTTGTTGTAGCAAAAATTGCATGCATATATATACATATGTATATGCAAGCAAGGCATACATAACCTAAAAAAATGCATTACTCTTTCGCTCGCACTCTCTCTGCTCTCATTTTTCGTAAGGCAGAGAGAGCGGAGAGGGGCTACCTAATTGAGTATGCCTTGTCTCACAGGTAGTCGCACTCGGTCTGTCTTTCTTTTGCCTTACATTTCACTTTCGAGCCGCGTACGATTTTTTTTCGTTCTGTTTTGCGCTTTCGTTCGACATTTTCGTTATGCTTCCATTTATTCAATCATATTCGTATTAGTTGCAGGAAAAAAATTGCTTCACATATTTATGTATGTATGTACATATATACATACGTATACATGCATGCACGCACAAATTTCATTGTGTTGACGCAAGCCAGAAATTCATTACTCTCTCGCTCTCTTTCGTACTCATTTTGCTTTAAGGCAAAACGAGATAGGGAGTGCGACCAAGGTATACCAAACCAGGTAGTCGCATGTGCTCTGTCGCCCTCTTTCTTTTGCCTTACATTTCAGTCTCGAGCCGAACGTTGTGCGCGCCTCATAACCGCGGACGATTTTTTTTTTTCGTTTTACTTTGCACTTTTGTACGAGACTTTTCAATATGCCTCCATATTGTTTTTTGTGCAAAAAAACATGCGAAATTGGTGTGAAGTGTGTGCACGTGCCACGTAATGAATTGAAAAGAAAATTATGGAATGAGTCTGCGGGAGTTGATTTTCATCCACATAGTAGAGTATGTGAAAATCATTTTAAGCGGAATGATTTTTATTTTGAAAAGCAAAATAAGCGAAGAAGACTGCGAGATGGTGCACTTCCCAGAAGAACTGAAAATATAATAAATTACACTGAAGAAATCGAGCTAGAGTTTAATAGCAACCAAAAAGATTTTAGCTCCCAAACAGAGTAAGTACAGTTATACATATGTATATGTATATGTATATGCATGCACTCACACATTTCATAGTGTTGACGCAAGCCAGAAATTCATTACTCTCTCGCTCTCGCTCTAGAGAGCGAATGCGACTATCTAATTTAGTATACCTTGAGTGCGAATGCCTTGTTAAGTATGCCTTGTTGTTAAGTATGCATTACTCTCTCGCTCACGCTCTCTTTTGTACTCATTTTTTAAGGCAACGTAAGCAATCGAGTAATGCCACCTTGTTAAGTATGCCTTGGCGGTGACTGAAATGTAAGGCAACAGTAAAACAGGGCGACAGAGTGAGTAAGGCTACCTTGTTGAGTATACTTTGCAATCAATATATACTTACTCGCTCTCTCGCCCTCTTTACTGTAGCCTTCTATTTCAGTCTCGAGTCAAACGTTGTGGGCGACGCATTTTCACTGACGAATTTTCTGCGTTTGGCTTTGCGATTTTGTTCGAGATTCTTCGATATGCCTCCATATTGCTTTTTATGTAAAAAGAGATGTGCAATTGTTGTAAGATGTGTGCACGTGCCAAACAATGATGTAAAAAGAAAATTATGGAATGAGTCCGCGGGAGTTGCTTTTCTACCACATAGCAGAGTATGTGAAAATCATTTTAAGCCGAATGATTTTTATTACGAAAAGTCAAATAAGCGCAGACGACTAAGAGAAGGTGCACTTCCTAAAACAATTCAAAATGAATTTAGTTACACAGAACATATCGATCTGAATTCAAATACCAATCAAAAAGATTTTAACTCTCAAACTGAGTAAGTATAGTTCTGTGTGCGGGGCATGCCTAGATCAAATAAAATATTGTGCGATTAAAATTATTAGGCATATGTATGTATACATATGTATGTACATATCTTGGTGGCAGCGCTCGGCCAATTGTTCTCTTTTAAGCAGCGTAAAATTCAGTCTCGCAGTTAAACACATTTTGGTTCACAAGAACGAAGACGTGGTGAATTGACTCCTTATACACCTCTCGTCGTCTTGCTCTCTTTGTTTTTATTCTGAAAAATTAAATGAACGAAGACGAATGCAAATGCGAGCCGATGCACTTCCCAAATTAAAATTGAAAATGCATTAAGTCACACGGAATATTTTCAATTGAATTCAAATAAAAATCAAATAGACTTTAGCTCACAGAGTATGTGAAGCTTTAATTGAAATTTTGCGCTAAATAATATTAAAATATTGTATATTTTTTATTTCCAGGAAGACAGTTATTGATGCTGGTATTGCCTTAGACAATTTGCGTCTCCAATTAAAAGTTAAAGACTTGGAAACACAACTTTACAAATGCAAGAAAGAACTGGAAATCGCAAACAATTTTAATGCTTCTGTCAGTAAAATTTTTTCGCCAACTCAGCTCCAACACCTACGACTTGGAGGGCAAGCCCGTTGGTCACGTGAAGATATATCAGAAGCAATGACCATTTACTATGCGGGGACACTTGCATATAAAATTTTATATAAAAAAGGATATCCATTTCCTCATGTGTCCACATTGCATAGATGCAATGAAAATAAAAATTATGAAAATAATTAAGAATTAAAGTATGACTAAACAAAAGAAAGAGAATTCATTATATATGTATGTAAATAAGAAAATTAAGCTTCAAACGCAAATGCAAAAGATAACATGCAACAAATGTTTGCAAAAAAAATGTCATTGTCAGAAAATAGTAATAAAATTTGTATTATTTAAAAGTATTAAATCATTTTAGCTGCAGCAAAAAACTTGCATTATATGTTCGGTTTTATGTAGTACAAGCAATTGCAAAATTTAATTTCTCTCCCGGTTTTTTATCTTCTTATATTGTTACCCTTATTTTAAAGAGCGATGAGAACATTGTGAAATTATACAAGGTATTGTACTCAACCAAGATATATTTAACAAGGTAGCTGCGTTCGCGCTCTTTGAGCTGCTTAAACCAAAATACCGTGCCGGTCTAACGAGGTTTGTTTTGAGGCTGACACATAAGCAGCTTGTAAAGAGGGCGAGTTGATGAACGATGCTACCTTTTTAAATATATAACTTGTCTCCGCCGAAGGTTTTTATCTTTTGCCCTGTCCTTTTGCTTTAAGCAGCTCTGAGAGAGTGAACGTAAATATGCATGTGCATGGTGAATTTTTAATATCACCATGGGTAAATATCTCTAGAGCACAGCAGATGCCAAATAGTGAATTATATCGTTAGGATGGAAAAAACTGCTTGAAGCTCGCTGATCATCTCAGCTGTAAACTAAGCTTTATGCGCTCTACATATGTCCGCAAAACCTTATCTATCCATTTTATAACGGTTCTCATTCAAATGCCGGAATAGAGCTTTAAGCTTGCAGTCTTTGCGCACTTTTATGACTAGCTTTTGGCCAAAGCTTACCCTGACCGGTTGTTGTTGTCGCTTTTGTATAAGCCACTATTGTTTATTATATTTCAAGTGGACCGGCTTGCATTTGGCTTTATTTTGATTTTTTGTATAAATAGGCAGCTGTTGTAGAATTTTCAGCTTATTTCAAGTTTTTCTTTTGTGGTGTGTGGATTTTGTCTTGAATCGGTACGTAATGGATTATATACTTAAGCAATGTGCGTCGAAAAATTGTAATTAAATAAACAACAACAAGGACTAGGAAACATGATAGGAATATCTAAAGGAACTAACATGAGTTTAAGGCTTACGATCAATGTTTGACATCTCGAATTATTAGTTCTCCAAACCGTTTAAGTTTTTATTTGCATTTACTGGGAACAATACGTGAATTAACTTATTATTAAAAAGTTTCACAGTTTTTCGCATTAACATATTGCGTGTCATTAAACAATGGCTACTTGATTTTTATATTTAAACCCGATGAACTTAAAAGCGTGTTTTAAGCTCCAACGAACTGTATTATTATTTTGAAAAAAAAAAAAAAACATTACAAAATCCTATAATTGAGTTTAGTGCCAAGACGTCAAAGCGAAGAGTTTTTATTATTATTTTTAAACAAATAAAGCAACCGGTTTGACAAAGACACAAAAATACTATTATGTAGCTAGACATAACGCCGACGCCAACTTGTCCAATGCTGAACTTTAACATATAGCCAAGGTACATACAATGCATGCACATACATATATCTTCGATTTGGCACAGTGTGGTAAGATATCGCACCAAACAGGCTTGACAATTTTTTTGGTTTTTTTTTCACTGTTGGGGTCTTTAGACAAGGTCTTCAATGGTCGACTGCGTCGGCGTGTGAATTGACCGCTTTGAATAGGATCGTAGATTTGATCGGAGGCTGAATTAGTGAAACTTGAAACATGAAACAGCTTATTTGCCTTGAACTTGAATCGATTAAATGTTTGATTCAGTTCAAACATTTACAGGAAATAAAAAACGCAATTGAAACATTTTCACCTCACGTTTTGTCTCTATGTTTAAATGTCGACGCATTAAATTATATGATTTTTTGTTCCAAACCCAGCTCTGCGATCAATTAATGATAATGGAGTCACACTTCGATGTACTGAAAACGGGTTTGTTTTTATTATACAAATTTGGCATAGCTCCAAAAACCAGTTATATTATTTTATCTGAAGCTCTTTAAATCATCATGCAAATGAAACCTGGCCAAGTTGATTATATTATATAGTATTATATATAGATGGTAATTTTGTAAATTTGTTAAACTCATATTTCACCCAACAATTTATGTTTGGCGCGTGCCTGGATTCTCAAATTTGTTAAGACGCTTTTTGGTTTATTTGAATTCATTTTGCCGGCTTTTGAATATTCCCCTTATTACGTTTTGAAACAGGTCCAATTATTCAAGGCCTAACACCAGCTGTGCAAACTGATTTAACAACTTATCGTTGACAAACTGCATAGGCGGATTCTGGTTTCTCAGTCCATACATAACTTTTAAATGCAATATGTAAATACATATAACATTAAGGAAAAAAAAAACTACAGGTAGCTAACAAAACGACAAGCTTGCCAAGGGCAGTTCATGAAAAAAGAATTTATAAAACATTTATAGAAGTTGCACTTCAGTGCATATGTTAAGTGCTACATTTGTCAAAACTTGTATTCGCAATAATTATGTATTATTAAAAAACAACAAACAGCTGGAAACGACATACCCAAAAAGATAAAGCATAAATATACAAAATAAATGGGTTAGATTTATAAATGTGTTTATTACACAGTCAATTTAGAAATGTTTTATAAATTCACAGGACTAAATAAAATAAACTAATAAAAATTTATAGTCAATAATCCTTATAAGTGATCAATCACAAATCGAATTTTAAGTGCAATGAACTTGTAACAAGTTATACGAGTGCGTTGATAATATATTTTGAAATAAGGAAAATACATTTTTAAGTGTTATTGCACATTTTAAAGGACTTTGCCGATGTTTCAATATTTCTTTATATTTCAGAAACTATGTTCCGTTTACTTTTAATTGCTGCCTGTTTGGCTATTAGCGTTAATGCATACTCTGATGGTGCACCAAAGGCTGCCTGTCGGGATTTGACGCCACAGCATGGAGCTGAACTGCAGTCCAAGAAGCCACCATACAGCTTTTCTGGACCATCGCATGTGCGTGGCGACCAGAAACTGACGTTGACTTTGGGTGGCGATGAGTTCTTGGGCTTCATGATTCAGGCGCGTGATGGCCAGAATCGTGTGGTTGGACAATTCAAGGTTGTTGATGAACAGCACTCCCAGACATTGGACTGTTCGGGACCACAGGTGAGCAAAAGGCGGCAAAGTACTATCGAAGCACATTCAAAACTAATATGGATTCTTTTTATATTAACTCTAGGATACTCTGACCCATTTGAAGGCAACCAAGGGCAGTCCGCTGAGCGGTCTTACCTTCGACTGGATTCCACCAGCAGGTTACAAGGGAAATGTCAAGTTTATGGCTACTGTGGTCCAAACTGGCTTTGTCTACTGGGTGGGCCGTGTAACCAAGGATATTGATGTGGAGTAAATGATATGGTTTTAATAATTGTCAAATAGCTTTTAACGCTTTTGATTTTCCAATTGTTCATTCTTTGTTTAATTTGGTCCATTTGAAGGCTAATGGAATTTTTGTGATACATATTTCCAGATTTATGTACATTGTTCAACATGTTTTAAACAGTTTGTTGAAAACAGTATTTTTATTTTTGCAATAAAGTCAAATACGAAAATAACAAAAAACAAAATGTAGTATTTCTAATGGGCCTAAAAAAAAAAAAAACTGAATGATATGAAACTTGTGTCAATTGTTTTTAGCACTTAATTTTTAAGGGTTTACATTATAGGTAGAATATTATCTTACATTTAGTAAGTTCATTAAATGAGTGCTTTTACAAAACTTCTTCAACATCTCTTCAAATTGAACGTACATCGCTTTTGTAAGTTTGATACTGAAATTTTTCTAACTTAAAGTCAGTCAATTGATATGTTTTGTGCCATCAAGTCGTAACACAAAATAACAAAAAACTTATTGCTACTTAAAAAAAAAATAATAATTATATAATAAGAGATTCTTATTCTTGTGTTGGCGCCGTGGTCACTTGTATACAAAGTGTCGTGATCCCTTGGAAGTTTGCTCGACATCTTTACATGTAGTTCTTTTCGTGTGCGAATTATAATGTTAATTAGTCACAGGGATTCGACTGCATTTTTAAATGCTCATTAAAGTTAAATAATATTGCTAAAGTGTATAGTAACGTAAGTGCACACTTGTGATTGAAATAATATATTTATGAAGTTTATATATATTATATGTGTCCATAACAAATACCAGGCACTAAGACTTCGAGTCCGACATCCATGTAAATAACACTTCCACGTAGTTATTAGCATAGATAATAGTTTCAGTATCATTGGGACAACGATTATGCATCGGTAATATTTCGCGATACGGATTATCCGTACAACTGTAAAGGCGATTAACATATATAGCGTTAACTTCGGCCAACAAACGAATGCACTTAAAGTCTGAATGTGCCAGCATTTTTGTGGACGAGGTATAGCAAATAGGCACACCATATGTATGAAGAGCCTCCAATAAGCAGGATTGCCAGCTAAAATCAATTTGCTCTGCTGCCTGTTCATCAAGCGGAAATCGGCGCTTCACAATTGCTTTTCCCAGATCAGCAAAATCGGGATCGTACATTATAATAAGAACAGGATCTACTGGATGAGTCATGGCAAAGCGCGTAAACGTCATTGAAAATGTGCGCTGAACAACTTTGCGTTGTGCGCCCTGCAATAGTAAAATTATTAAGGTACAAATACTTTACTACATAAATTCCAAGTCTACTCACATTGAACTCAAATGTAAGTACCTCCTCCTCACTTTTTGGCTGTAGTTTGTGTCCTATAAAATTCACCTCCAACTGACAAACATCGTTATATTGTAGAAAGAAGAACTTTAGATGCATTAGCTGAAAGTAGCGGTGATGCTTTTCCTTGGCGCCCACAACATATACGCTCAGGACGTCATGCGGATGGGCGACAAAGGTAATGTGGGTAAGCGCCAGACAAACGGTGCCAATGCCACTAAAAGAGGAGCAGGTGGCAAAGCGCTCATAGGCCTTCAAGGAGCGCCATGGCAGGCAGTCTAATTGTATTCCCGTGGCATTTGCGAAGGCTTTCGGCAAATCGCTGCGCTGCAAATCGCAGCTCTGATCAAAGCGCTCAATCTGTAGATGAGTGTCCAATAGGCGATAAGGAGAATGGTACTTAGCAATAGTTTCACATGCTTCCAACGTGTGGTACTTTTGGTCCAAGAGTCGATGCTCCACTGAGCAGTAGGCGACGCCTGCACATCCCTCACACACTATTTGTGGCTCCAGGCTATGGCAGACCACACAAAAAGCCGGATAGCCAATAAGCTCACATTCGCGACGCGTCAGCTGACGTCGCAATCTGACACGGACTGCAAGCATAAGCTGCCATAAAGTCAACTGCAGTTGGGAACGTCCGAGAATAGGACCGTTAAATAGCAGTGGATGCGAAATGCCCTGCGACTGCCTCAGATCAGTTAGCACTTTGCAAATGTCATTATGTTCTCCATCCTCAACAAAATGCCGCACGCTGCAGTACCGTTGCATTTTACAGCCATAGCAAAGAATACCGGGTGGGCCAGTTGGAGTCTCCTTAAACAACAACTGTGGTTGTTGTTGCTGGTCAGTCAACATCTGACGTTGCTGTTGTGAATCCTTTGCTTTATTGATAAAACATATGTAACACCCTAGCGGCGGTGCAAATGGCACTTGATTTATTGCTAACTCTGACATAACAATGGCAATTAATGTATTTTTGCAATTTAAATGTTGTACACCCGTTGCGCGCTGAAATGTGCTATTTAGCGATGTCAAATTATTAATATCGATGTAGTCGATAGAACGTACGTCAGTTCTCTCATGACATGCCTTGCCAGATCACGTAAATTTAAAAAAAAGTATGTGTCAAGTGGCAGCACTGTTTGCTAAACAGCTGTTCATCTTCCATTTTCAGCACGTACAAATTGTTTATAAAGCATTAGTTTATTAATTACGATAAATAAAAAATCAGCAACACTCGAATTATGTTGCGCAATCTGGCGCGCAGCTTTGAATGCGGTTTAAAACTTCAACTTCATACGGTAACACCTCTTTTAGCAACAACAACACAAAGTGCGCGGCGGGCGCTGTTTACACAACATGAATATGAAAGTCCTGCGAGAGTCAAAAAGCAGCCGCTGGCGACTACGGCCAGGATAAGCAGCAATGCAATGCTTGCGACTGGCAGCGAGGCGGACAATGATTACATGCCCTATCGTGCAGAGCTAGAAACTGGTGGCCCTATTGCTGTTTTGGTAGCAGCGTTACGTGAAAGGTTCCGCCTCTCAGATGACGAAGTGCAGCGCATTGTGAACGATGAGCAAGTGCATCGAAGCTATCGTAATCGCTGCCTGACACACACACTGGACACGTTAATGCTGGAAGGCGTCACCAAGCAAAGCTTTGTGGAATATCCCTGGCTGCTGTCCTTGGATCAGAGTAAAGAATAATTTAACTTAAAAGCTAAAGTGTTTAATGCAGTGCCCAACAATTTCAGAACGGCTGGAGCTTAAACTAAGTCTTATTAAGACAATGCATATACGTGATATAAATCACTTTGTGCCTTTTCTGCGTCTTACAGTGCCACGCCTACGTAAGTTGGTAGGCGCCTTAAATGCAGAAGCCAATGAAATTTCTCAAAAGAACCGTGTTTACTACATAAGCGAGAAGCTGGAAGTTAAACCGGAGATTGTTACCAAATATTTGTCAAAACGTCTGTTCATTCTGGAAATGCCGTATGAAATGTTTGAGAAAAACTTACAGCATATGATTAACTACAATGTGTCGCCCATTAATATACTAAAGGATCTTTGGGCTTTTCGCTACACACCCAAATCGGTGGAGCTACGCTTGGAGCGTGCCCAGCGCGCCAAAAAGGACAAAATAATGCCCTGGATGGTTAGGTGTCCAGAAACCATTCTACAGCGGTGTGTTAAATTCGTTAATTAGAAATTAACCAATTAAAAGTTGATTGTTTGCAGTTCTCTGAAGCTTTCGCTGGACGAGCTGATGGTGTTGGGCAAGTTCTCTTCTGTTGTGGAATATGTCGCGCATCGTTTAGGATTTACCGTGACCGAAACCAAGGCCATTATGGACAGGCATCCACAAGTTCATACAGTGCGCGTTACAAAGGTTCCTAAAACAAAACTTATGTAATATTTTTCCCTTGTCTAATGTTTGTAATCTTGTCCGTTAGATTAAGGAAGTGTTGGACTATTTACTGAATGATGCCAAATTCTCGCGCTCTGAAATTGCTCAGGTGCCGCGCATCTTGTGCCACAGCTTAAAGACCACACAGCAGCGCATAGAGGAGTTAGCTACTCTTGGTTGTAGACCATCAACGTTGGTCATCTTGTGCCGAAGCAAGCGGGAATATGAAAAGTTTTTGCAACAATGGAGCCATTCTAATGGAATTCCAGAGGATGCAAAAGAAGAGCAGCAGTTGAACAGCTAAAAACACAGCTAGGTCTATGACTGATTCTATTTGTTGACTAGCTAAGGCCTCAAGTTCGGTATGTTAAATAAAGAATAGTTATGAAAGCATGACCTGGTGGTTTGTTTTACCTTATTTATGTATTGGTTTTTCCAATCAATTTATTTTGACAATAACTGTTTTAAATATTTTGAATAAGTTGCTTATTTTGTAGACATTAATACATGAATGTATATATAATTACGTGAAAAATTTTAATGCGTGATTAAATTTAAATAACATGCTTAGCTAACATTTAAATACTTTTGTTTGTGCCTTTTGAATACCATTCAATAGTTGTACTTGAAACAGAGCAGAGCGTTTAGCAATTGCCCATCGATTGATTTGTGACTACCTGCACAGACCTAATTGCTAAAGAAGACATTGAAAACAAGCAACTGTTCTGAACTTAGTTTAGAAGTACATAAATATAAAGCTTTTGTTTAAACATTGTAATACCATTTTATAATATTTGTTTTGGGCGCTCTCAGATCCGCCGTATAAGCTCGTTTAAATAGCGACCACATAAGCTAAAAGCTAAGAACCTCTTTGTGACAGCTTAGAAATATCTTTGGTTGGTAGCGGTAGTGTTTAGTTTAGTTATTTAACAAGGTATTAGGATAAAAAAGGGCTTTTTAGTCACGTAGCGCCTTTCGACGCTCCCAGGCTACCTGCATTGACCAAATGCTCAATGGTCGCATATAGCCAATGGATCGATAACGTTTCTCGCCATAAAGCGCCTCTGGGGTCTCAAAGTTCATGCCGATGCGCTGGGAAATCGTCTTGTACATGCCGCCCGCGGTCTGGAAGGCCTCCTCAAACATGCCCTCCTGTATCATGGTGGCGGCCAAAGCGTAAACAACACCTGGCCACACCTCCTCGGCCTGAATGTTACTATTGTCCACATGACCCGGCTTAGATGGCTCGCTGGCATTCGCTATGAACCCATTGGCAGCACCGATGTTGCCCTCATGAAAGCCCATCACATTGTTGTCGTAAATGCGTTTAAGAGCGGTGCGTACATTCTCTTTGGGATAGATTTCATAGTCAAAGCCGCAAGACTTTAAATACCAATGACCACAAAGCTGATCGGCCATTATCGTATCGCGATGATTATGCGACTGATCGAAACGGTAATAGCTGCCATTCCACAGCTTCTCCTCAAGCGAATTCTTGCCCTTTTCCAGGATATCCTGATAACGCAGGCAATCATTTGGCTGATCCAGCAACGTTGCCATTACAGACATGCTTTGCAGCGCAGCCAGCCAAAGTCCAGCACAATAAGCACTGGGCCCATCCATGACCCAAGCGTCGTAAGTTTGATCCGGCATTTTGGTATTCTCTATGAGACCATCATTATCTTTGTCATACTCAATGGTGCGCTCCATTATCGCCTTGCAAGCACCGTACATTGCCTTTAAATAGCCCATTGCATCCATGAGATATACCTTGCCATTTGTCTCATTGATGTACATCGAAGCAGATTTTCGATTCTCTGAAAGAGCCAAAAAAAAATAAGTTATTCATTGGGGATGGTTACTCGAAATAATTTTAATATTAAAATGTTATTTACGCTGCTTTTCATCCGCTGAGCTCTTGCGTTTGTTGTCCTGCGTGTACAGCTCATACAAGCTCTCCTTATCGATGAACTCAATTGAGCTGAACTTACTAGCATTGTCCGCTTGTGCTTGAGCCAGTTCATTGAGCACATAATAGTCTCTGTAGACTTGCAGCACAAACTTGGTATTGAGATCCTTCCACTCATTTACATCGTGTATGTTGTAGCAGTTGATAAGTGTGAAGGGTTCTAGTTTAAAAATTAATTTGTTCAATATAAACTTTTACTAGGAGACTAGAATTTGAAAACTTACCTTCATCGGGATCACCCAGATCGTGCGGCACACAATTCTTGACCTTGCGTGGCATTACCTTGCCATCATAGAGCATTTTGCGTGTATCATTTAGCTCAGCGGCAATGGCATCCTTGAAATCATACTGCAAACTCACTTGCAAATTGGGCCAAAGATGTGCCAAAGCAGGCGAGGCATAAAAATGCACATCGTAAGTATTATACATGCGATATTCATGACCCTCCAAATAGCCAAAGCGACCATACGCCAAGCGTGGATCATCAAAAGCCAACGGTTTGCCCAGCGATGAGTCGCACTTGAGCCACAATGTGCCGCCATCCGAGATAAAATACAGCTGATTAAATATGGCACATTTATACCAATCAGGCAAGCCTCTGTAAAGGGAACATTTATTAGTTTCAAAAAGATTTAGAGATTTAGTTAGTGCAGCTAGCATATAAGAACCGTTTGTTTTAAGAGGTTATATTTATTGAAAAAACTTATTCCATAATTCACTAGCGACCACTATATATGCAAAGACTTACTCATCATTTAGAATTGGACGCTGCCAGGCATCGATAAGTCGCTCCCAGCTGGCATAATGCTTAAGCGCATACTCGCATATCCTGGGACCCGCTTCACCGCTATCATCAAAGTATTTGGTATAGTAGCGCGTATGGGTTTGCAATTTGCGTGGAAATTGTATCTTTGGCATATCCCAGGCCAGCACAAATTCCAGCTCATGCGAAGTCTGCGGCTTGAGAGCCAAATGTGCGCAGACTGCAACACCAATGTCCTTGGCTGTGCAAAAGGATTTCAATTAGACATATTTAATAATAGCTATTCATTGATTATACTCACTTTTAAGACTTTCTGTAGTGGGTTGTTCACTGAGCTGACCGTGCTCCTTGAGCTGCATCCAAAGCTGCTCACCATTGCCAGCCGGATCGAATTGAGGGCAGCGCGTAATGCTTATCTCGGGCAGAACGCGGCAGGCAAGATTATAGCTGCATGGCATATCTGCAATCGTCTGTCTGATTGCCACGCCCTTGGCATTGCCCTCGCTGATGAGCTGCGACTCGGCATTGCCATCTGCGTCCTGTTTCTTGTTGCCGGTACCATTCTTGAAAGTAAACGTTATCGAAACCTTGCGCTCCTGATCGCACACATTTTGCGCTGACCAAACGAAGACAGCACAGGGCAAACTGGACTCCTTGTAGTCATGTGGAATAACGGGTGAGATCTGGCGACATATCAAACGAACACCATAGTGGGAGAGATCATATTCGGTCCATGCGCGTGGATATAAACCGGTATAGCTGCATCGAAAGTCCTCAATGTTGGAGTGCCAGGCACTAAGCGGCTGTTTGGGCCGGCTGCTGCAATTGGGCAGTTGACATTTAGATTTTTGTGCTTCAGCCTCATCGGCCTCTGCATCGTTGTTGTTGGTCTTTGCTTTGTTTGATTTTGTGCTATATTGTTATTGATGGATGGTTTTTTTTTTTTTTTTCATTTATGAATGGAATGTTGATTAGAGCGCGCAAAAGCAAAGCAAATCAAATCGTATCCCAAAAGCAAATCACACCCAAATTCATTCAGAATTTAAAGTTCGTTCATAATTTCCATTTCCCAGATTCATTAACGTGTTTTGATCGTGTTTATAGACATTGTTGTTGTTGACGAGTGTATATTATTTATGTTTTATTGGTGGGTGCAGCAAAAATGACAGAAAAATATCACATGGTGTAAATATAATACAAATTCTTGAAAACTTGAGACACACCGTTTTTAAATGAATTACCGGATTCAATTCGAAAGAGTATCAATTGTTAGTGAAGAGAAAATGGGCTTAAGAGAGTTAAAGGGGGAATATTATAAATTACAAAAATAGCTGGATACATGGATACATAGAGGTAGAAAGAAGTGGAAATAGTTAGTCACAAAGGTAGACAATATTACAGTGCCATATGTTTTGTTAATAAGCTATAACCGAAACTCTGCAGCTACATAATTTATATACAGAAACACATATGAAAGGGTACATCATTAAGTCATTTTAAGGATTGGTTTAGTTAAGCTAACGATAACGTATCAAATTATTTCACATTTTCGACTGACTCACCAGAAAGTAAAAACTTTAATTTATAAAACAAAAATGCTAAACAATTGTGAATGGCTATTCTAGATTAGCTAAGAGAAAAAATGCGCTACTATAATTAAAATTATTTGTAAAAAAAGCATAGTCGCAATCGTATTTATATTGATAGAGATTTTAAAATGTAGGCAAATATATTTGAGCAATTTTAAAGCCTACAAAGCTTCAAAGAAAAGTTTTTTTTTTTTTGGTTTTGTGCGCCTACCGCAGGGCTGGGAAATCGATAAAATCGATTGCGGAAAATCGATAAGTCCACATTAATCTCACATGCGTACAGCTACAGCTACGAAGTTTTGGCATGGAGGTAGTTACTGGTATCCCCAAAAAAAAAACTGAATCAAAACTTTGATGCCATCCCATTCCGCCCCTACAATCGGAACACGTTTAAATACTGCTATTAGAGTATTCTGCAATCGGTTGCGTCCGACTGCAAAGCTTTCACTTATTTTTTTTAAAGCGTATTGTAATTAAATAAAAAGGGACAATTAAAAAAAAACCAAGCATGTGTGAGAATCCCACAAGGAAGCTCAGAAAATTGTGTATGTAAATAATATAGTACGATACGTAAACATCACACAACATAAAACAATTACCTGCTCTTGGAAAGCAAGCTCTGAAAGATGGTACAACTCTGTTGATCCTTAATGGTGACTATGAATTGATTCGCCTGCACAACATTGTATTCATAGATGCCAGGACGCATTTGAAAGCGGCAGAATTCGCCGGCAAAGCCACGTCCAATGCTGCCACCACCGATGCCACCAATGGGCACGCCATAGATCTGCTTTCCATTCTCCATGTAATAGTAGTCCATATAGACGCGACGACCTTCACGCGCCACCTTCCAATAGTAGGCTGCATATCTGCAATAGGAAAGCAACGAGAGTCAAGGATGAACATTATATATAAACTTTTATTTCGCTAGTAAGTGATGATGTCACAATTGCGTGAATATTTGCCTAGCCGCAGAATGGGGGCCAAAGGGTTGCTTTGCCTTATTGAGGGTTGTTTTTAAACACACACAAAGCATAAGTTTACGTACATATATTCAATTTAGGGCTGGTCACTTGGCCAGCTCAACATTTGTGCCAAGTGTCTCATATTTGAAGGTCAGTGTCTCAATGGTGTTCACGAGCCAAAGTCAAAGTCAAGTGCAAAGCATGTAGTGTGGGCTAAACGGAAACCAAACCCAGCTGCAGGGTGCAATGACGTTTGCTACCAGCCTTTTTTAATCTAATGAGAACTTAAGAACTCTGCGAACTTGAAATAAGGCCCATCTCTATAAACTATTGACAAGACTAAGCTATAGTTATATAGAAAAATGCATGTAAATATATTATTGATTTGTTATTTCACATTAAAAGCAAGCTTAGCATGTATGTATATGCCTTCCTTTTTTATATGAATGTCTGTTCTATAAGAAATAAGTACTTTCGCGTGTGTGACATATACATTCTCTTATTACCAAACCTAAACAAACGAGTTTCAAATAAGCTTTTGCTTCGCGCTTTTGCTACCAAATTGGCGTGAAACTTCAGCACACACCTTTTGGCTGACTAATGAACAAATGTTTTGAATGCTAATAAGATAAGTGAACAATGAAAATGTTTATTTTATATGGCACGCATGCTTTCCCAATGATATAGGACTAAATGGTTGTTACACACACAATAATTATTCAGAAAAAACATAAATGAACTCATTCAATTTAATCAATTTTAATAAGAAATAAGTGCTACTGCACAGCCAGCCGTTAAAACTCATTAAAAAGTTGTCAGGCACAGACTTAAACGGAATGCAGTAGGGAAAAGAGAAGCAAGAACACAGAACACTCAGTAAGCATAGCAATAAAAATTTGTACGCATGATTAAGTCAAAGAGGGATTTACGTTTTATGTGGCAGACGCGCTTAAAGCCACAGATGCACTTCAATTTCACTTATTCAATTAATTTCAATTAAAACAAATTGAATTTCAGCTTGCAGATTACATATTCTTGTTGTATATACAAGCTGACACTTAAATCTCTTACACATTTGCAATTAAAATAATTATTTTTTAGCCAGGCACAACAGTTAACCGCCAAATGATGGCACAGATTCCAAAACATTTTATTGCCCCCACGCAAAGCTGTCGACTTTTTAACTAGCCACTGCTCAGGGCTTACTAACAATCGCTTATTAGCCGTTGTCATATTTTTTTCGCTTAGGATTTTTCACAAATTCCATATACAAAAGTGATATCCTGGAACATAGGTTTGTTTACTTATTGTTTTTATTGGCATTGACTTTATATATTTCTACAACTTATGAAACAAACATTCGCAACTGTACTTTTATAAGTTATCGAAAGCTTATCGATCCTCAATTTTCTTAACCTCACTTCATCTATTTATCATCTGCCATTGTTGTTGCTTGGATCGGCCCGTGATTATTGATTAATAATCTTTAATATTGCATTAGAGAGATAATAAAGATTACTTATCGATGCTTCAGCAGTTTCATGGCTTTCTTTGATATGTTCCTTATAATTCTTAGACGAATTCAACTCATTTTAAAAAATTATCGATAGCTTATCAACATTTTATGTGCCTTGTATATAACATGATGACATATAGATTTTTATTTCTTGATCTAATTAGCTGTAGGGCGAGTGTAACTTGATTTAAATCGAATCCAAGACAAATTAAATAGTGATTGGAAGCCCGTTGCCTCTTTGATTTTTGTTAATTTCAGTAAGAAGTTGTCTTTTCTTGTTATGAGTTTATGAGTCATCCACGTTTTGTTGATTCTTACTTATCGCTTGTTGTAAGACATTTGTAAGTTTACAATATTGGTATCAATACTTGGTTTATGATTGTATAATCCATGCGTGTGATTTTGCTTTTCGAAAGTTCCAAAAGTTGTGTTCATTGGAGTAAAAACTATAAAATTTGTATAGAGATCATACTCAATAGATCAACTGCTTATCAATGAAATGGAATATTTATCTTTTATAATTGCTTATTGCGCTTCTGATCTACCTCCGAGTCCCCAGCGCCATTGACAACAGAACGTTTACGCATCTGTGGCGGCTCTATTTCTTCTGCCGGAGGCGTTGCAAGCTCCTCCACACAGAGCACCGATGCAAAGAGTTGGGCAACGAATTCAGCACGCTGGGCCACAAAAAGTGATTGCTCGTCATTCGGGCAAGAAACAACGGATGTAGTGGTCAGAAAACGGGTGCATAGAAATCGTTCGTCTTCCTTTTCCAGTGGCCTGATCTCGCACATAGGCTGCTGCTCCGCCTGCGGCTCTGGATCCTCCTCCTGTTCCGTGATGGTGCGCAAGATGAATGCACCGGAACGCATTCGTTGGTCAAGTTGGTTAGTAAGCTCGTGTATACGATGAACAACATTTTCTAAAGGTTCGTCATCGCGCCGTTCCCTTAAGCGATCCACAGTCATCCGACCAGCACTGGCCGGACGACCCTCCACCTGCATGCGAGGATTATGTTGTCGCTGGATGCGTGTTCTGACAGCGCCCCTATTCGATGCAAAGGGATTAATTTGGCGACCGTTGCTACTTGGATTGGGCTGATTGGAATGATTGGCCACCACGCGAATATTGGCCGAACGATTAGTGCGACTGGTGGAGAGCGGTTCCGATAGAAGTATAGTATCCGTCGACGATGAGGAAGCAATTTGATCTAAATGCTGCAGTTGCTGTAAAAAGTTTTGACGTCGTTGACGTGGCCGTTCGACCGGTTCCCGATTGTTGTTATTAACATTTTGATTGTTGCTGGATGATGTTTGAGCATCCAAGCGAAGCATATCCACATTTCTGTTCCGATAGCTACCATTGCGATTAAGTGGTTCTAAGAACAGCTCCAACGAGCCCTCGTTACGATTCATGAGTTCATTGCGAGATTTGGCAGCCGATGAAAACACTGCCAGTTGCTCATCCTCTAGGAATAAACGCACTGCTCGATGTTGCTCGAATTGTGTTAAAATTGTGTTTACGAGCAGCTGGCTGGCACCTTCATGTTGCTCCGAGATATGCTCCAGGAATGTTGATTCATTAAAGCCCCATTGCTTGCAGTAGGGACAACGGTAGCTCTGTGGCGGATCATTCAAATATTCACCGCCAAAGTAAAGCTCAATATCAGCTTGTGTATATATGCATTTGACGGGATGATCGAATGGATGCTGTGTCGTAGTAAAATCTTCCTCATAGCATTCCGCGCACATATTAAAGTTCTCGCAGCTCAGACAGCGATAACAGCGTCCTGTAAATTCCAGTTGGCCACAACCATTGCACACAATGTTCTCATGACGATCCATTGTCCGATCTTTTAGATACTTTGCATTAAGTGATAACAATCGGAATAACTATTAGTTGCTATCAAATAAAATCGGTTAAGATGGTTTTTTCAATGTTTTTAGAAGTATATTTCAAATCGCATTGAACTTACATACACAAAATATTAAAATATAAATCAAGTTTTGATAAACTGCTAAGGTCGAATATGATATTTACAAAATATATTTTTTGATAATAAAGTCTCTGGACACTGTCTAGAAACAAACAATTTCAATCTATCAGCTTGTATAAAGAAAGAAAAAAAAAATTTTATCTTTCACTGACAAATATTATTTATTTTTCAATAGCTATAGCTGTAAGGATGTGGGAAATATAAGTTTTTATTGATAACAGTTATCGATTTTTATCGATTTCCGAGCCACCCAAAATATGTGCCACTCCAATTAATATGACCCGTCCGTAGACAATGATATCTGCAAAGTTTCACATCTCTAGCTTAAGGGTATCGAAAATGTTGCGATCGCACAGACAGAGGGTTGAACGGACAGACAGCATGACGGACATTGCACAAAATTAAAGGGAGTAGAATCTCAAGAGTTTGTAAGAAAAGCTTTATCTCAGGGATCCATGATTCTACTCTTTGACAAAACTAATCAATTTTCACCTTTGGTATCAGAGTATAAAAAGAACTTACTCAATTAAATTATAAATGTACTCTTAACTTTATTTAAACGCTTTAATCATTGTCTTTTTTGTCAACGAACAATATTTCTCGCGTGGAAACAAATTAATGGAAAGACTTTTTAATATAATCTATAAAGTATACATTTTTATATATAAACTTGTCATTAGTTTCTGGCAAAGTTCAACAAGAATGCTACAGGTTATAAGAACTGACAAACGTTGAATGCCCGACAGCAAAATTATAAACTAATTTCATTTCATCCATTAAGCCGTTCATCAGATGGCCGAACAAAGTGCAGCAACAATATTGCCAACTTCATTTGTAACTTGCCACAAGCAATTTGTGTCGGTGTTATCCTCATTCCTTTTTCTATTTTCTGCTTAATCCCTTATCCAACTCTAACCATCTTGACTCACGTTAACCTGTCGGCGACTCTGAACCCCACAAAAAAACTTTTGCTGTTCGCAAAAAATGTTGCAATGTTTTCAGCACTAGAAATAGACGCTTGGTTGTCCGTCAAGCTAGCAATTCAATTATAAAACTATTTTCATGTTAGCACAGGACCAAATATCCCGAAAAGAACTCGGGCAAAAAATGTGTACAGCATTTGGTAATCAAATGATTAGAAAATATGAAATAGAGAGTATACGATACAGTCAAAAGTGAGAAGAAATTCATTAGGAAAGTCGAAATAAGTTGAGTTCAAATAAAATAAAAACTGAGGAAAGTAAAAAATAATATTAATAAAAAAACATTGGAATTGTGATTCGTAAAATATAGATATAGATAAAGTTAAATATTCTTTGATATTTCCAAAAAATATTTTTCCAAATCAAATACAATTTCTCTTTTAAGTGCCTTGATTTTATTTCTGGCAGCCCGTATCTCCAATTTAAAAAATAAATTTCTATAAATCACTCATTGAGGTGAATTTTATTTGCTTTTTATGTACATACAAACTTATATATAATTCCATAAATATCAAACTGCCCTATTCACACGAAGCGCATTCTGAATCACATTTTTTTTTTCAGCATTCCGGACATGAATAAAAAAAGAAAATTGAACCAAAAATTGAACATGCAAAGCCAAAAATAACAAAATACGACAAGTTGAAAAAACTAAAAAGAAAAAAGGCAGCAAGAAAACTCAAAATAAACCAACACCAAAAACTCCCCAAAGATATAAAATTTATACACTTTTTTGGAGACAAGCAGAAGATTTCGTTTGGTTGATGTTGAATGGGGACAAATGAAATGGCTGGCATGAAAAAACAATAAGAAAAAGTGCTTTGGGGAGTTCAGACTGAATGCCTGGATGAACATATGATAAGGAAGAGAAAAAAAAGGAAAACAAACAAGAAAAAATTCTGTATTAGAGCATACACAAGAAAATAGAACAAGAATGATGACATTTCAAGACGACCAAAATTTACCCTAACACAAAGAAGTATATTCACTGACAGTTATTATTTAATTACGCAGCCAAAAATAAATGAAAGCAGACTGATGGACTTGGTCAAATAAACACAGTCATTGATTCAATCTTACACATTTTACGACATAATTGAAAAACACTCTTTCAAAGGGTATTTAAACTGCCTCGCTGGTTTTGACAGATGGATCAGGCACAAAATATAATAAAAGATTTAGTTCTCCTGGCGCCAAGAGTTACATTTATACAAGAACAGACACATTACTTTTATAGCATACGAGATGATGCCATCTCTGATTGGGTGAAAAGTAAAATGCCAATAACGAAATGGAATTCGCTTTGAATGTTAGCAACTGTGTGCAAAATGCTGCCTGCTTTCAAATGGGTCACTGTTTCTTGATTATCAGAGACTGGCTATACTTAGAACTTGGCGCTTACTTACAGTATATGTTTGTATATATGCATACAATGCCTATTGCATATGTATGTCAAAGCTTTTAATAATCTTTACAAGCTTTATTTTTTATCAAACTGCAATCGTAGAAAATAATCAGGTGGACACGTTGTTGAGATAATAATAATATTAGAATGGAAGAACGCAGCGTTATCTATAAGTGTTCCAAGAAAAAATTTATTCAGTCATAATAATATGCAAAGTCCTAACTTTGAAATTAAATTTGTTTGTTCATCAGCCGATTTAATTACAAAAAATGTTTATTGCTGTCAAGGTAAGGTGGCAACGCTGCACTTCTATTAGCATTGTCATCAAGTATAAAGCGTTATACTTAATGGCATTGTACATATTTACACGGACATAAAATGCTTCACAAGGAAATTTAGTGGAAAATAGTTGCATTCCAATAATCTGAGCCAATATAATGTACAATTATTTGTAAAGCAACTAATAAATGACATCATCAGTGCTAATAAGAGCAGTCGAAAACAATTATAAAATCGTGCTTTTAACAACAACAACACGTTATAAGCCGTAAATATTTTTGATAAGATCACTAAAAAAAAAAAAAACTTTTGACGTTATTTATGGCTAACAAGGGTAAATAAAAAAAATCCATAATGCATTCCTAGAAGGTATGAAATGATACAATGCTGTGATAACTACAACAAGTGAAAACAAGTGGAAGGTCGCCCCCCCCACAATAAAAAAAAAAAAAAAAAAGGGGGGAAAAAAAAAAAAAAAAAAGGGGGGTTAAAAAAAAAAGGGGGGAAAAAATTAAAAAAAAAAAAAATTTAAAAAAAAATAAATTTAAATTTTATTTTTTTTTTTTAAAAAAAAAATAAAAAAAATTAAAAAAAAAAAAAAAAAAAAAAAAAATTAAAAAAAAAAAAAAAAAAAAAAAAAAAAAAAAAAAAAAAAAAAAAAAAAAAAAAAAAAAAATGTTTACAACTCGGAAAAATATATATAAATACAAGACATTTTAGCTCTATACACATTTTTGTTTAATGTAAGATAAGAATAACGAACACCTGAAGTTTCATGACATATTTTAGATAGAAAAAAAACCAAGGAGTAAAAGTTTTTATCTCTTTTATTGCAGTTTAAAAATAAACCAAGTTTCCAAGATGCTGACCCACATTTTCAGGCAAGTTTGTAGGCGAGTTCATTGCACTGCATAGAAGGGCGAGTGGTGGGGTGGTTAAGGTTTATTTCAGATAGGTCAGTTCGTTTGTCGTTGCGCGTTGATTGCCTAGTTGGTAGTCCATAAATGGAACTGCAGAAAATTCGTGACTGACATGTCGAAACTGTCGAAATGTTTGCTTGTAAAAGTCAACTAGCAAGCAAACTACAAACATGTTAAGCTGCCTGAAATGTAAAATGTGGCCAGGACACGCAAACTTGGGCGACTTAGTTGGCGCCAATGCGGGCAGACAAAAGGGGCGGCAATTTTGGTTGTGGCGCCGCTGAAATTCATGCTGGTAGCCACAAAAACCAAAAGTTGATGAGTAAGCTATATGTATATATTTGAAGAGTAGGGTAGTAAGTAAGGCTGTTATCAAAGGGCACAGTTTCAATTGAAACCAATAAACAAAGTCATACATATCGCAAAGTCCTTTTAAACAATCGTAAAAGAGACGACAAAAGTATCTTTGCTTTGTGTTGTGTGAGCTTTATCTTGTATATTGGGACATGGCTTAGAACCTCTTGCTAAGCGCTAGTATCTTTCCAATTCTAGGCAGAAAGCAATTCGCACCCTTATTGGAGCCATATTTGATGAGCGGTCATTTTAATAAAATGTTATATACTTATTAGTGTTTTTTTTTTATCCCTTTTTGAATACTGTAATTTGCTTTAATAACTATGTCACGATGTCATAGCACTCTCCCATCACTAAGTGCGAGCCTTTGCCACGGGAGAAATAATGTTGCTTAGTAGGCGCCAAGAGAACAAAAGTATTCAGTGTATGAATATGTGTGTTGGGTGCGTGTGTGTGTGTCACCAGGACCTTACTCTATATTTGACATGCGAGGGCAGCATTGTTGCTGTTGCTGTGTATACAGGTTATATTATTAGGCCCTACTATTGATTTCCCATTATGGGCCTCTATTAATTATTAACACAGCTACTATTCATGCAGCATCTGCGACGCTGACGTTGACGTCGACTGCAACTCACCTGCAAGCAAGCGGCACCATTGGCAGTGTTTGTTTTATCGATGGCCGCAGATTCTGATTACGTTTCTCTGGCCAAACATGATCAAATTGCAGCTTTAATCCGTATCGCGGCAAGGCCGTCATATCATTTGATTCATCGGCCGCCTGCTGCTCCTCCTCCTGCTGCAATTGCATTTGCTGTGCGTAGACAGCGCTTGCGGAATCTGCATTGCCATTAGGCATTGTTGTTATTTTAATTTCTTCTGCTGTTGGCGACGCCATTGTGCGTGATTTTGACTAGCTTTGGCAGTATTCAATTAATTCGTTTGGCTTTGATGTTGTTTGTATGCGCGCGGGTTATTAATGCAATTTCGAGCACTTCATATTAATTTTAGTTGTTTTATTTTTTATTTGAGAACTAAACACGCGCGCCCCAACCGACAGCACTGAACAATCACAACAGTTTCCGGCAACAAATTGACTGCGAATGAGAATAGGGCAAAGAGAGCGAGAGCGTGCCAAGCAACAGGAACTATCGGTATGTGCTGACGTTATCGATTGTCGCTATCGCAATTCATAACAGATTGTCGCTATAGCAATTCATAACAAAAACACCTGCTGTGTACGATCATCCAGCATAGAAATGCAGCGATTTAATTAAATTTGCTTCGAAATATTTCCTAAGCATGTGACTTTAAATTTTCGTGTTTAAGATTTCAATAAAAACAATTTATTTTGAATGACAAATAACGTAACATTAGTATGCAATTTGTAAAAAACTTAATTTACTCAGTGCTTAAAACATCGGTAGATCTATGGCCCCTTTTCTCCTGTTCGTTAAGTAATTGCTTTAATTTGTCCTTAAGCACCCTGTTTTTTGCCTGCATGTGACAGAATTGGATAAGGAAGTCATCTCTTAATAGCAACTGATGTAAAGCATCATATGTCTCCTCTAAATGTTTAGTCTGACGATTCCAGTATCTTTCGACCCACATTAATATGGTAAATTTAATTTTCTCAGACGACCATTTAAGATCTGGTTCCAGCTTCGCAAAACGCTTATCCAACAGATCACACGTATAGGTCAGCTCACCAGGCAATTCATTATGCGCCTTACTAGATGCCATAATAGGTAATTGTTGCGCCTGCGATGCTGTGGCAATCAGCTCCACCTCTGCCCAGGGTGGATTCTCCTTCTTGCTTTCAGCAGTGCTACTCGATGCTGAACATGTGACCGATTGCTCATTCAACTCATCCGCCTCGGTTGTTCTCTTAAATTTGTCTTCTCCCCAAATGTTACAACGCTGCGAGGCGTTTGGAGTTTCTGTAAAATATTTAAAATGTACTTTTTTATTAAGCAACTCGCAGATAGACAAGATTTTGTTTATGTAAAAAATCTACTCACGTTCCAATAAATCAACTGTGGAGCTAGCAACGCTTTCCAAGGAGCTAGGACCTAAACCGTCTTGATGGATGGTCTGTCGCTCTTCTGTATTGATTGCCTTAGAGCGCAGTGTTTCCAAATTGAAGCTTTCACAACTGATGGACAAGCGATCCAAGCCACGAGGTCTTTGTTCAGCAATTAAATCATAAAATGAATCACGCGTCTGGCGAGCTGCAGCTGATGTTGCCATGTTGTTGCTAAGGGAGTCTAGCTGCTGCTGCGTCATTACCAAATTGGCAGTTATCGATTTTCGTAGCTCATCACTTGGCATTGGCTCCACCTGTACCATCCTGCCGCCGCCAACATCCATTGTAACATTATTTGAGCTGGAGAAACTGCTACTTTGCCGCTCCTCCGTTGGCATTGGTACAAAAGCACATCGAGTGACGGCGCTGCAAGAAAATACCTTTATTAAAATAAATTATTTCAAATCATATAACATTACACTTACCAGCCATCGTGAATGGAACGCACGGCCATCGGCAATTTGGTATTGCGGGCATCATAGGCAATGAGTTCTCCTTTGAGATTGCCGGCACATAAGTAGGTTCCGCATTCGCTTAATGCAACTGTTGACAAAGGATGCTTACTGACTAAACGAACAGATTGTGCCTGCGCTTGGCTGCGTCGTATGTCGAATATGTTAATCCTGGAATCGTAACCAACGCTTACCAACAGCGAGGGCTGTGCACTGCACATGCTGACGTCCCGACACGGTGCATCGTGGGCATCCTCTACGTGAAAGATTGAACGATTCAATTGTACATCAAACACACTTACGGTGCCCTTTTCTGAGGCAACGCCCAATTGAAAACGCTTGCTTGGGTGAAAGCGGGCCAGAGTGGGGCTGCAATGATAGATAGACGAACAATATAATATTTATTTTAAAATCTTATATTTATTTTCTCACTAATCATCGTTGCATATCGTCTGGATCCTCTGCTTTGTTTTGGTGCCATAGATGTTGATTTTTCCACCTTCTAGCACCGCCGCAATATAGTCATCTGTGCAATTGTAGTCAACATAGAGAACTGTGCTGCTCGATTGATCAGCCGGATAGCGGTGTATCAACTGAGCGGTGCTGAAATTAAAAACCTTCACGTATCCACTCGATTGTCCAATGGCAATTTGATTGGCCGCAATTTTAGCACAGCCCACTGAATATGCGTTCTCAATGGTCAATTTGCGTACTCGTTGCAACTCAGGTGCTGCAAATGGACAATTGTTAAAAAATAATTATCAATACTTTTTGTTTTGCAATTTGTTTTACCGTTTTGTTGTTTTTCTTTTATGCGCATCACCGCCAATCCTGCCTTTTTGTTAACCTCCACAAAGACGCGCCGCTGCGCGTTAAACTGAAAATCAGTTGCTTCTTCATTGGCATGCACAAATGTTGATTCTGTTTCCAAGTTAGCAAAATCAGACAGAACTGTCTTTTTAGATGTTGATACTACATACATATCAAAACTATTTCTAGTTGTACAATTCAAATTGTATTCGGGTGCGAATGCTTAGTTTTAAAGCGGTGGCTTCGCACTGATTGTCAAAAACTGTAATTTTGAGTTGCCGGACTGTTTAAAATGATTGCGTCAAAAAATAGCACTATTCAATAAGATATCTGCGCTTTTCCTTCTTTTAGTAACTGTAGTAAAATTTTATATTTTTTACATAATTTTTCAATAAAAAGAACATGTGACAATATTTTCTTATATTTCAAATTTAAATTAGTCAAGAATTTGTATTAATAGCCGATTTCAACTTCTGGTGCCTATCGCAGGACATCACTTTAAAATAAGAATTTAAAGATATTTACTGGATACCAACTCAGATCGGTTTGGCTGCCTTTTAATAATCATATAGCATTTGCATAACAAATTATGTATGTATGTACATATGTAAGAATCCTAAATAATGATAAGTATCGATAACTTTATAAAATTCAAGATAGTTCACTGTTTGCTTTAAGCATCTGTATATTTATTGTTCTTGTTCTCCTGTTCACTGAGTAACTGCTTCAATTGCTCTTTTAGTATTTGGTTTTTCGTCTGCATACCATAGAACTGCTTTACAAAATTATCAGTATTGAGGATCTGATCTAAAGCTTTATAGGTATCATCTATATTTTCCCGCTGACGAAGCCAGTACCTGCCAATACACATATAAATATAATATTTCGTTTTCTCAGCCGAGCATTTAAGTTCCCGTTCCAGCAGTTCAAACCGCTTATCCATTAAGTCATCCGTACTAATCTGCTCTCCGGGCAATTCTTTCTGCTTCAACTGCTGTGCCTGCCACGCAGTGGCATTCAGCTCCACCTCTGCCCATAGTGGATTCTCCTTGTTACTTTGAGCGGTGCTGTTCGATGGTGAACGTGTGACCGATTGCTCATTCAACTCATCCGCCTCGGTTATTCTCTTCAACTTGACTTCTGAAATGTTACACCGATCTCGCAACGGGCCGTTGGGCGTCTCTGTAAGATATTTTAGCTGTACCAGGTTTTATTCACTATTGAAACTACTTACGTTGCAAATAATCTACTGTGGTGTTAGCAGTTCCATCCAAGTAGGTAGGACCTAAACCGTGGATAGTTTGTCGTTGTTCTTCATCGCTCGCCTTTGAGCGCAGCGTTTCCCAATCAAAGCTATCACGTCTGGATGTCGCTGATTTTATCAGCTGTGTGGACATGCGATCCAAGCCACAATATTTTTGTGCATCAAGAAAATCACAAAATGAATCACGCGTCTGGCGAGCTGCAGCTGATGTTGCCATGTTGTTGCTAAGGGAGTCTAGCTGCTGCTGCGTCATTACCAAATTGGCAGTTATCGATTTTCGTAGCTCATCACTTGGCATTGGCTCCACCTGTACCATCCTGCCGCCGCCAACATCCATTGTAACATTATTTGAGCTGGAGAAACTGCTACTTTGCCGCTCCTCCGTTGGCATTGGTACAAAAGCACATCGAGTGACGGCGCTGCAAGAGAATTCCTTTATTAAAATAAATTATTTCAAATCATATAACATTACACTTACCAGCCATCGTGAATGGAACGTACGGCCATCGGCGATTTTGTGTTGCGGGCATCATAGGCAATGAGTTCTCCTTTGAGATTGCCGGCACATAAGTAGGTTCCGCATTCGCTTAATGCAACTGTTGACAAAGGATGCTTACTGACTAAACGAACAGATTGTGCCTGCGCTTGGCTGCGTCGTATGTCGAATATGTTAATCCTGGAATCGTAACCAACGCTTACCAACAGCGAGGGCTGTGCACTGCACATGCTGACGTCCCGACACGGTGCATCGTGGGCATCCTCTACGTGAAAGATTGAACGATTCAATTGTACATCAAACACACTTACGGTGCCCTTTTCTGAGGCAACGCCCAATTGAAAACGCTTGCTTGGGTGAAAGCGGGCCAGAGTGGGGCTGCAATGATAGATAGACGAACAATATAATATTTATTTTAAAATCTTATATTTATTTTCTCACTAATCATCGTTGCATATCGTCTGGATCCTCTGCTTTGTTTTGGTGCCATAGATGTTGATTTTTCCACCTTCTAGCACCGCCGCAATATAGTCATCTGTGCAATTGTAGTCAACATAGAGAACTGTGCTGCTCGATTGATCAGCCGGGTAGCGGTGTATCAGCTGAGCGGTGCTGAAATTAAAAAGCTTCACGTATCCACTCGATTGTCCAATGGCAATTTGATTGGACGCAGTTTTAGCACAGCCCACTGAATATGCATTATCAATAGCCAATTTGCGTACTCGTTGCAACTCCGGTGCTGCAAATGGACAATTGTTGAATATTATTATCAATACTTTTTGTTCAGCAGATTTCTTTTACCGTTTTGTTGTTTTTCTTTTATGCGCATCACCGCCAATCCTGCCTTTTTGTCAACCTCCACAAAGACGCGCCGCTGCGCGTTAAACTGAAAATCAGTTGCTTCTTCATTGGAATGCACAAATGTTGATTTTGTTTCCAAGTTAGCAAAATCCGATAGGACTGTCTTTTTAGATGTTGATACTATAAACATTTTTATAATAAACTTGTTAAATTTGCCAATTCAAATAAATTCCGGGTGCGAATGCGTGGTGTCAAATCGGCGGTTCAGTGTGAATGTCAATGACTTCTATGTTCAAAGTTGTGCGTTTGCCAGATTGCATAGAGTTTGTTTCGCTAAGCTACAAATTTAATTTGGCTGATTTATGTTCTAAATATTTATATTTGTTTACTCCAAATTTCATAGGGACAAATTCATTTTAAAATTTTATGTCTAATATTTATGTGGATTTCCATACATATTTTACAGATAAGCGTTGCCATCTTGTTATAAATACTGCCACTGTCCAATAGCAGTTTTGATTTGGCCACTTGGAATTCGTTTCGGAAAATGTTTAAAAAATTTGAAGATAAGGACAGTATCTCGTCGATACAACAGCTTAAATCATCTGTACAAAAAGGCATACGGGCCAAACTGTTGGAGGCGTATCCCAAACTGGAAACGCACATTGATATCATACTGCCCAAAAAAGACTCGTATCGCATTGCAAAATGTCAGGATCACAACGAGTTGCTTTTAAATGGTGCCGGCGAACAAGTATTCTTTCGACACAGAGACGGTCCGTGGATGCCCACATTGCGTTTGCTGCATAAGTTCCCATACTTTGTGGCCATGCAGCAGGTGGACAAAGGAGCCATACGTTTCGTTCTGAGCGGCGCCAATATTATGTGTCCGGGACTTACATCGCCGGGAGCCTGCATGACGATGGCGGAGAAGGGCACTGTGGTTGCCATTATGGCTGAGGGAAAGGAGCATGCAATAGCAATTGGCATGCTAACTCTATCCACCGAGGACATCTTGAAAGTCAATAAAGGCATTGGAGTTGAAACATATCATTTCCTCAACGATGGACTCTGGAAATCAAAATCTGTAAAGTAGATAATAAACTACGATTTTCTACTACCGACTTCAATATTAATTTAATACTCTGCACAATATATGCGAATAAATAAAAAAAAAGTGCATTAAGGAGTTTTAAACTTACAATATGTATTCCAATTGTATACATACAGTGACTCACACCTTAAATGATGCAGTGTCAAATAAAAAGTTTAAGGTGCTATATATTTTAAACTATAGGAAAAACAAAAAATGTTTAAACGCCAATTTTATTATTGAAAATTTGTGGACTATGCTGGAGAACAACATCCGGAATCATCGGGTTTCCAGCAAATAGGACCTTAAAAATGCTCTGCTGGAGGAATAGAGCAAAATATGCCCGGAAACCACTCGGAAGCTGGTCTCTTCGATGAATAATAGGTTAAGGGCTGTTGTAAAGGTTAAGGGATTACTTACTAAATACTAAAATCCTTATTTAACCTTTTATTCGGCAAAAATTTAACTGGTTTGTGTCTGCATCTTTTAAGCTGTGACCTATATTTTAGATGTATTTTTAGTTTTTAGTGTATATATAAAACTTAGCAATATTTTAGAAACAAATAAAGTTAATTTTTTAAATGTGATATAACATAAAACAAATTGGCGTTTAAACATATTTTGTTTTTCCTCTAGTTTAAAATATATAGCACCTTAAACTTTTTATTTGACACTGCATCATTTAAGGTGTGAGTCACTGTATATACACTTTATATACGAATAAAACTAGCTATGAGGCCGTCGCGTTTTTTCTCCGCTGCCGCGGTGTGTTCCCAGTTAACCAGTCCATGCTCCTCGAAGACCAATCTATTTGGAGTTTCCGGAAGCATGTCAAAGTCCAGTGTTCCATCCTCAATGGGTTCGCCACAATCTAATATGAAATTGTGCAGCATGCATGTGGCTGAGACAACAATGGTGGCCACCTCCAATGTGCCCACATCTAAGGACTCCAGGCGTCGAAAACGTGACAGTAACGCTGCGAAAGCGCGCTCTGCTGGTGCGTTCCATAAATGAACAGCTCGATTATACCGTATGTGGCAGGGTGTCAATTCACCACTGACATCCGCATAGGGTGTCATCAAATTAAGAAGAAGCGGATACATCATTTCGCCAACCAGATGCTTATGTGGCGGCATCAGTGGCTCTTCCACGTCAATAAGGCGCTCGAAGAGATCACTTTTCAATAGCACACACTGCTGATTGTCAGGCACATCGATGTGCACATCCAGAAAACGACTGCGTTCATCACAGACCGCCTGCAAGGCCAACCACGAATACTGCAGATGTCCGATCTCTTCGCTTACGGGAAGCTTCAATTCAATGCGACATTCATCGATGACGCCAACAACGCCAGGAAGTTTACTTATACCTTTGCCACCACACGGATTACCCGTAGGCCACTTCACATAGCGTGGCAGCAGCGCGGCAAAGCCGGCGGTGACCCATTTAAAAATTTCGTGACCTGAGCTTTTTGATATGGCAAATTGATCTCCCACCTCGCGAAATGATTTTCTGTGTGAAAGGATTTTTAATTATTGAAACACTAAATAAGATATGGCAAAAAATTCATACTTGCCACTTAGTAGAGTTAATGTGTATAACAGTTTTTCGCCCAGCGAGACTCGTTCAATTGGCTGATGATGGTTTACTCCTCCAATAGCATTTCCAATGACCTTCAGCAGTGTCTGTAAGAAAAATTTGTTTAAGCACAAATAAAAAATTGAAGTGACAAGGTATTTACCTCAAAGCTGCTGCGCTGCATACGAAATTGTTCTTTAAACTGATCATTTGGATAGCGCAGCATGCATGGTTTTTCATTCTCTTTCTTCTTTTCTTTTTTATTTACTATTGTAGCTTGGGCACTTATTGAACCTTCAGAGGTGACCAGACTTACTGCCTCCGCCAATTGGGGACCCAAGCCCTCATCCAGAAAATAGTTCAACATAAACGCTTTATGAGCGCGTGTGTTCATTTTCGGTGGTAAACAAAATCAAACAAGCTTGAGAGAAACACATAAACCGCTGCATAAAAACAAGAAATAATTCACTGTTGAATAATTCTGCATCCAAATTTATTTGATAACATGTTGAAAAACACTAAAGTTCATTAGTGGATCCGACTCATGAACTAAGTTCCGAAATTCGTTGCTGGCGAACCGTTGCTATCTTGACACACATTCATTCTTTGCATTTTGGTGTACAAATAACTTGGTATTTCCTAGCAAGTGGTAGCGGTCACACTGTATATCTACACCTATCAACATCAACAACAACAAAAAAGGCAAGACATTAAATAATTTACAACTTTGCAAAGTGCACATCTAAGTCACACAAATCAAACAAAATAACGCAACGAAACGCACAAGCAACCAGCGATTTAGTCTTTGCATTAAAGGCAATAGAAAATATCATTGAAAGCATCGATATCATAGCAACAACAAGCACAAGCATGTCTGTTAGTGACTTTATCAAAGGTTTGCCCATCCATGACTCAAACAATTTCACACACTTGAGCAACGATCATGGCATACGAACATCGCAAAAGCGAGCCTCCGTCTATTTACCCACTGAGGACGTGCCTGAGCCTGCTCAGCTGATCGTAATGGATAAGAGATGTGTGCTACTTCGCTATCTCACTCAACAGTGGGACAAAAAAACGCTTCAGCGCAAGAGAGAGCATGGTCCCGAAGGCGGCAGCAGCAATGCTAACAGCACTCCAAATGGCAGCAGCAGCAAAAAGCGTCCTCGCTTAGATGGCAACGATCTTAATTAAGGCAATGGAAAAGACACCAGCAAAACGCAGAGGCAGCGGCAAACACACACTCACAAGCATGCATCAAAATGCACACACACATTAGCAAACTGTATTAAGCAATACAAATTACCATATAGCATTAAGACTTTATTAATTTATGCTTAAAATAAAAACGTCAAAAAGTTACTTAAACTGTCTTCAAAACTTTCCATTAGATTAACTTCGCAAAATATAAGTGGAATCTTATTATGTACTTTTAAAAATAAAAGATTTATGATTGCAATCAATAAGTTTTTGAGTCCGACGGTTTTACTTCAGAAACAAATATAAGATTTGACTACATTTTTATTATTTGTAATAGCTATTTTAATGGTGTCCCAAATCCTTAGGATCTGGCTTGCCATACTGCTTCTCCCACCAAACGACATACTCTTTTTTACGCTGTTCACGTTTGGCAAAATACTCGGGATATTGAGCCTTTTCCAGTGGATGCCAGTAGTCCAGCAGCCAATCCGGCGGAATAACCTCACGTTCAAAAGCACAGCCACCAGCACTGTTTGCAACTTTAAATTGATATAAATACTGTTAGATTGCAATTGAAATCAAAAGATATCAGGACATACAGGTTCTGGGCTGGAAATGCTTTGTTTCGAAAAGTTCCTTTTGACCGCAGGCTAGAAGACGCATGCCCTCGCCTAGATCCTTGTTGCGGTTCTCATCGAAGCGTGCACGCATCTGCACAGCGCGGTAACGGTACACATTGCTGGATCCATGAAAAGATACACAACATATTTTATTATATAATAACCAAGCAGCTTAAAATTGTGGGTGGATGGATTGGGTGTGCTTACCGTCGATCATACCAGGCCTCTAGATTGCGCAGGGCGCGCTTATAAAGGCTGCACACCTGACGCTTGTGAGACACAATTGCCAAGGGAACTTGGGCCATGTTTCATGTGTGGAATTTGTCTTATATCTGTAATTTGCTATTCACAAACAACAACACTTGACATGAGCCGTCAAAATTTGAGTGCTGCAAAACGACTATTTTAAACACTTGACCAACACTCATAAACAAAAGTTGCCAGATTGTATGCGAACTGTGCGTAAAATTTAACTTTATTTAATAAATAATAATTAATAACATACATGTATTATGTATGTGCTTGAAAATATTATTGAATTCATATCATTAGAAAAGTATCGATCATTCACTTAACTCATAACATTCAGTATACACTGAACAATGTGCTCAGGTATATTCAGCGGATGTTCGCTCAATTCACCCGTTTCTTTGTCGTGTATATAAATCTCATTTACAACGCGATCCTCCTGCTCGGCATTCAACGAAGACACCAAAACCATTGAGCCTTCGGAGAGCTCCGTTAATATTTGTTCGATATCGTGCTCACTAACAGCATCCATAGAATTGGGGCTCTCTAATGGTGGCTCTTCTGAGATGTAGTCAACTATATATTCCTCCGTTTCCTGGGTTGCATAAGCAATTTCCATATCTGTGGCCGTATCCACATCGCTCACATAATTGAGCGAACCATCATCCATATTAACGACAACTTTATTGTGCAGCGGCTTCTTCTCAGCAATCTCAGTCTGTGGATCATCCAACAGCGAATTAAGATCTTCTTGCAGCTGCTCACCTTTGGCCACAATCACTGAATCACTGCATATTTGTTCTGTTTCATTGCTACCATTCTCTCGTTTAATAATGGGAAAAGCTTGCAATAATTGCACAGGCACAGGTTGTTGTTGCTCCAACAGTTCCTCTTGCTGCACTTTATGCCGCAGATTCTCTTCTAAGGTTAGGCTGACTTCCTGTGCGTATTGCAAGGCTTCTTGATGCATTTGCTTCGCTTCTTTTTTTGGTTGCTGCTGCTGCTGTTTGCCGGAACGGCGCTGGCGCTTTGGTGCAGCTACTTCTCTGTTTTGCATGCTTAGTTCGACTCGTCGTTTAGCCAGCGCATGTTTGCCCATCTTTTCCTTGGTTACAAGCTCATTCTCGTAAATCAGATCGCCATCTGTGAGGTTTCTCGCCGCTTTGCTCATAGCCGATTTGTTCCGTTGCTATAATATTACCAAAATTTAAATCATTTCTGCAGTAACAACTTGAAAAAGTTTTTTTTTCTATACCTTTTTTGAAGATTCGACCTGAACTGCAGCAATTTCCTGCCACTTGCGAGCTGCCTCGGCGCGCTCGCGATCCTCCTGCTCGAGCTGATCCTTAAGCTCCTGTATGTTAAATGCTTTCGGATAGAGCAGTGCCTTGTTAATAAGCTGCCCATTGATGCGCTCCTCCCGTTTGTACTTGAGCTTAAGGTCACGCCTCGTACGCTTGGGAAACATTTGGCACATGAGGGAGAAGTCGGTGCCAATGATTTGCAGGCTGCGATAAAAACGAACAGTGTCATCTGCTGTCCAGGTGGGCGTGCGCTTGTGACGCCTGTAGAAACCGTTATCTCCAGTTGTTTCGTCCATAAGAATTAGCGATGAATTGGCTAGAACTTTGCGCGCCTCCACTTCGGCAGTGGTTTCAATTTCCAGTGTTTTTTCATCAATTATCATCTCACCATTGGCGTCCAGTTTGAGCTGTGGCACCGGCATGGCTGAAGTGCCACCAGCTGTCGGCTCTGATTTGGCCTCCAGCAAATCAGCCGATGTTGGTTTTGACTCTTCAGAAGAATTATTAGCAGCAGCTGTCTCTGCCTTTATGGTGGTCACCACGGGCTTCTGTTCCATTGGATTGCTATCAGGATTATAGAAAATCATATCGAACATTTTGAATGTTGACTTGTCCGGTATGCCCTTATTAAAGCGCGTCTCAAAATCTCGCTTAACATTGATCCGTTGCTGAGTCATCGACTGCGACTTGTCTCCATCTGTTTTGCATCGCTGCTTGCCACTGTCCGAGTAAACGGAGCAACTGGACTCAGTGCGTATGCGTCCCATGCCTGGACTCATGACGCCGCCACCCGGAAAGTACTTGGGCGATGGCTGCATCTGCTGCGGCGTTCCACCACCTCCGCTCATCGATGAGCCGCTCAAATATCGCTCACGCCTTGTAGGTGTTCCCGGCGATTGATAGTCACCATCGTAGTCAGCCGCCATTGGCGAACCAACAAAGCTGTTGCGTCGCTGGCCAAACACGGGTGTGGGACGCACGCGCTGACGGGCCTGTGCCTTACTGGGCGACATGGGGAATCCATTGGCAGTTTTCTGCAAATCCATTTGTATGACATTGTCCTCCAGATCAGAGTGATGAAATACATCTTCCAACTGGCTGGAGCTGCTGGCAGCAGGCATTTTAAAGGCAATTTCAGGCACATCCTCCTCGGGACGCTCTTGCTTTGCAAAAGGTTGGAGGAGGGGCTCGGGTTCAGGTTGTGGCTCTGCATCGGCATCTTCTTTGCGTATCTTGCGCTTGATTTGACTCAAATTGGCAGTTGCCTTAATGCGTTGCCGTCGCAAAGACATTGCGTTTGTTTCTGTTTTAACTAATTATTACACATTTCTTGGCGAAACAATTCAATCGCAATAGCCGGAACAAGAAAACCACTAACAAATATGCAGCAGCACGAGTTTTCGCTTAACAGTGCTGCACAACGAGCACATAGCTTAAATTTAATGGCCAGTATGCTGCTCATGGAAGACAACCTCAAAATGGCACTGGAATGACACAGAATAGTTGCTCCTTAAATGTATTAACTTGATATTTTTTACTTAATAGATAGGACTACAGTTAATAGGTTCGCAAACGCATTATTCAAATAACTTCACAGAGTAAACGTAAGGAAAAATATCATGTACACCTATGTATATATTTTTGTTGTTTTTCTTTCAATAACACAACTTGTAAGCTGTGTACTCTACCACCAAGTATAAAATGTTCATTTATACTTGGTGACTCTACTTAGCACCGGTGCTGCACAATTTACGATATTTCCAACACTAATTCGACTTACAACAACAACATAAATTGCAGGTAGCACGTTTTGAACAAATATGTGGGCGCCTAGATAACAAAGCAACAGCGACGTGAATTCATACATAATATATATATTTTCGTATATATAGTATCTGTCAACAACCACAGAGTGACAAAAACAAAATTATACAAGTGGAAAGGCAGGGCAACAAATGTGACAGTTTTGTGTGTATGTGTGTAACAAAATTCAAAACAGGGGAGCAGACAAACTTTAATAACAGTACAGCCGCTGCCGCTGTCTGATTGTTATGCAAGCAGCCCAGAAGCCCCCTTCTCCACCTGTGTAGTGCAGCAGCAATCAAATAGCCGCTCGCCATGCTGCTAAATCGCCTAGTCTCGGCCATAAAAAATCAATCAAGAGAAACACTGCGAGCCTGGACTTATCAATGCGAATCGATAGTTGCGCAGCGTTCTCGCCGATTGCAGCAACTGCTCACCTTCTATCAGTCAGTCTATGGCACACAGGGATTAAAGCAATTGTGGCGCATCTATTATCGCAGGGAGTTTCAACCGCCGCTACGCGGAATTATGCTAAGTGCGGTGGGCATCTTGGGATTGAACATGAAGCAAATGGGCAGCGATGGATTCGACTGGAACAAGGAGCGTTTGGCGCTCGCGAACTTCGATTTGTGCCAACGCGATATTGAGTTCATCAATACGTTACCTGTTAACCAGCTGTGCGACAACTGCCAGGCCAAGAAAATGAAATACTGCTACTGTCTGCTGGGCAATCAGCGATGTAAAAAGGGTGGTGTTGTTGTGAAATCACCAAGCAAGGAGGAGCAGACGGCGAGCATTAGCAACTGTAAGAGTTCAATGCAGTTGGATGAACATGCGCCACCTGGCCAAACGCGTATACAGTCACAGGAGGATCGCGAGTGGGAGCCATATTTTAGCAAGAACGAGTTTAGTATCTGGAGGCGCGAAGAGCGTTCTTCGCTCTACTCGTACAAGGTCTACGCTCGATTCGACGACATCACGGCCGATGATTTTCTGCATGTGCAGACGGATCTGGACTATCGCAGGCAATGGGACGATACGGCGCTCAGGCTAGAGTTGATTAGCGAGGATCCGGTGCCTGGCAGCAATTCACATCTAATCTATTGGGAAATGCAGTGGCCGCGTCTGTTTGCCAATCGGGATTATGTGTATTGCCGACGCTACCACAAGGACGAGAAAAAGAAAATTATATTCATTTGTAGTCGGGCTGCAAAGCACGCAACATATCCAGCTATTTCTGGCAAGGTGCGCGTCACAGACTACTGGAGCTTGATGGTCATCAAGCCATTCCGTGGCTTCCATGAACCGGGACTGCACTTTGTCCTTACATATTATGACGATCCGGGCGTGCCCATACCACAAAACATCAAGTCGTGGGTGACGCAGAAGCAAATGCCCGAATTTCTAACCAAAATGTATGTGGCCACCAAAAATTATGCCTGTTCGCGAGCAATCAAAATGAAGGACATGTACAATCACTTTACAATAATCAACGATGAGTACACGGCCAATGATCAACGTGGCAGCTGGCTGGGCAGCCTTAGTCGACATCGACGCAAGGTCAAAACTGACGCAGATCGCGAGCGCTAATGAACTGTGTGGTTGTTCCTCCTAACACAAGGTCCAGCCAACATTAGAAAGATACACACTACAGCAAGAAATACCAACAACAATTCGGCCACCTAATCATCCTAAGCTCTAATTAATCTTTAAGTATTAGTTAGGAAAACCAACACCAAAAAAGATTCATTATAAGGGTATAAAAAATTTTTGGATCTTGAAACAAAATACTGATTATATTCATTAACTATGCAAAATTGTGCAATAAAACAGCATTTGCAACTTGGAGGCATTTAAAATGTTGAATCTTTTGTGCCACACTGAAGAAATCGGTTAGAGCTACATACAAACAAGTACAATGTACAACACTTACACACATATATATTCTAACAAAACAAACTGTTTTAAGTTAAAAAGCTTGTTTTTAAATCAACTGAATAAAAATTATTGAAATTATGAATACAAATATTAAAACAGCTAAACATCGAGATTTAACTATGAACATTTTTGAGAAATTTACTTTAAAAATTGAGAAATTCAATATTAAGTTTAGAAACACAATTTATTACAATTTAGCGTTCGGTTTACCGAAGCTTTAAGACCCTTGCAAATACATATTAAGATAGTTAAATTAATGGCCAATAGTTTTAGAACCAACATAAGCAGTTAACAAAATATTAGAATACTTTGCAAGGATCGATAGTTTGTTAAAAATAAAATAGTAAATACACAGTTAATACAGATTATATTAGAGATTCACTCAGTGATTGTTCTGTAATTGCTCATCACAGTTCGCTGTGCGCCCTTGCGGTTGGCGGATTGTTCATATAGGCTATAAAGTCTTTGCTGGTACGTCCGCCATTGTATTCCAGCTTGGTTTTGAGGTAGGAAAAGTAAAGTAAGGTGGGATAGCCGCGTACATTATATTTGCCGCACAGTGCCACATATTTGGTGCAATCAACGGCCACAAAAGCAATGCGAGGATCGTCTTGCAATGCAGTTGCTGCGGCTGTAAATTCTGGTTTAGTATTCTTACAATGTCCACACCCTAGAAGAGCAAAGATATCGGAATTAGCGAGATTATTTAACACACTTCAGTATCTAATACATACATGGAGCATAAAACATAACAAGTGCATGTTTCTTACGCTTGAGTGTCGAGGTAAAGGTTTCGTCATTGGGAAAGAGCACATCAGTGTTTTCCGACTCCTCCTCCCAACTTTTTTCTGGCGGTGGCGGTGGTGGCGGCTCTTTTGGATCGCGCATAAATTCAACTATTTTATTTGCCTCGCGCACACTCACATCAAATTTGTAGACACCATTCACAAAGTATTTAACCGTAGGGTAACCTTTAACCTTGTATTTTTCGCCAATAGACGGCTCTTTGGTGGCATCCAGTGCGGCGAGCACTCCCGGCACATTGCTCTGTTTCATCTCGAGGGCAGCTTTCTCGTACTCCGGCTTCATGCGTTTGCAATGACCACACCAGGGAGCATAAAACATGACCAGCACAGAGCTCTCATCTTTAAGCGCTGGCTCAAAGCCTTGCGTGGTCAAATGAACGATTTCCGAGTTTGTATCAGCCGACCAATCGGGTTCCTTGGGCTTGGGCGTTGGCTTGACATTCGGATTTAACATGAAATCAACCAATGCGTCTTTGGTATTCTCGCCTTCATAGGTGAAACGCATTTTGCCATTCTCAAAGTAAATTAACGTCGGAAAACCTTAAAGCAAAGAAGTATAATTATACATTTAGAGATAATTACGGCGAAATATTAACTAATATTACCAGTTAAATTAAACAGTTTGCGTACGGGTGCATTCTCCTGACGCTCCACGTTCATGGCCGCTAAAAGATATCCACCTTTCGCTTTTAGTTCGGTTGCTGCTTTGCTGTAGTCCGGTTTCATGCGCTTGCAGAAGCCGCACCAGGGCACATGGAACATAACGAGCATAGGGCGTATGTCTCTGCGCATGTGCTTGGTAAATGTGGCGGCATCATTAAAGTGCAAAACATCTGCACCGGCGGGATCCTCTTCCCAAGGCAAGTCGCCAACGGGATCTCGCATAAATGTGATCATCGAGCCAACGGTCAACTGTCGGTCGTAGTCCTTGTGAAAGTCACCATCCTTGTAGTGGCGTAATGTGTATGGTGCTGGCGTCACCTTTAGCTTTTTACACAGCTTTTTGCGCTCCTGATTGGCACAGTCCACGTACAACATGGTTCCAGTGCCACGAATCGCTTCCGCCGCCTCGCGGAACACCTTTAGCTCGACGGCAGCCTCCTTAGCGCTAGATACATACAATGCCAAGACGTTGTTCTTGGTGCGCAGTAGTTTCTTAAAGTCCTTATAGTCTGCTATGTCTTCCTGCACTGCGGATGTTTTCGTTTTGGCGGCAACAAGTGCCACCAGTAGCAGCAGCAACGAAAATTGCAGCACAATCTGATTAAGATGACTCCACATTTTGATTGCCTTGTACTTTATGCTTAACAATAGTAAGAATAATAATTTAATAATACGTGTAACTCTTTTAAACTAATTTAATAAATGCATTTTTTCTCTCCCACACAGATCAACAATTGCCACTTAAAATGCCGATGAAGACGTCAGCGTTTAGCCGCAGCGTTGCCACACCGACACATTGCAGGGAAAATCGTTTACACGTCAATTAAATTAGGTTTTCGGTAAACTATAAGAACATTCTTGATAATATTAATAACATTAAACAAGCTAAAAACATATTTTTTAATTAAGAAAAAAATAAATTGTCAAGCATAAAATCGAGCATAGACAATGCTTCCATGGTTGCGTCAATTTATTTCTTAACAAAAACAAGCGTTGCGCATAAACACAAAAATGATTTCGTTACAAAATGCATCGCTGTCAAATTAACGTGGCAGCTGGCAACACTACACTACACTCTGACACATTAACAAGAGGTGGAAGAAGAAGCACCACGGCAGCACTTAATTTTACAATCTAGCCGCAGTGTATTTTTATTTTAACTAGCTATAGTAGGGCATTTTACTAAACACAAAGTAACAACACCATAAAGATGCCCCTTAAATTGGACATCAAGCGACGCCTCACATCGCGCTCGGACCGTGTCAAGTGTGTTGATCTGCATCCGGCCGAACCATGGATGTTGTGCGCTTTATACAATGGCCACGTACACATCATGAATTATGAGAACCAGCAATTGGTCAAAGATTTCGAGGTATGCGATGTCCCTGTGCGCTCCGCTCGCTTCGTGGCCCGTAAGAATTGGATTATAACCGGATCCGATGACATGCTCATACGCATTTTCAACTACAACACACTGGAGAAGGTCCACTCCTATGAGGCGCATTCCGACTATTTGCGCTGTATTGCAGTACATCCCACGCAGCCACTTGTGCTGACTAGCAGTGGTATGTTTTTTAAAGCTTATTAATTGAAGTAAAATCATGATACGTAGCTTTCTTAACATTGCTCTTAAAATCTCATGCAAAAATCATAAACAAACATGGGGCTGACCTCAATTTTTTCAATTTCTAATAAGATTTTGTTTGTCGCGTATCGCAGCAAATATTTCAATTACAATAATTATCTCATTTATTTAATTAATTATCTTTTTGTCGGTCTGTTTTCATTTGCTAAATTACAGCAAATATTGTTTAAAGAGGATCATATTTACATTAAACCCAAACATAAACAAATATTACGAAGGCAAATTGCTAATTTGCCTGAAAATAAAGTTTCTTGGTTCGCAATTTTTATGTTCGCCAATTATCAGCTCAAATTCGCTCACTGTCGTTATGTTTATCTAGAACCACTAATCACATTTCATCATCAAAATTTTCATGTATCTTAACGATTTCACCATATTTTTTATATAGATGATATGCTTATTAAATTGTGGAACTGGGAGAAGATGTGGGCATGTCAACGCGTCTTTGAGGGTCATACACACTATGTCATGCAGATTGTATTTAATCCAAAGGATAATAATACCTTTGCCTCTGCATCTTTGGATCGCACCGTTAAGGTGTGGCAGCTTGGTTCAGTATATGCAAACTTTACGTTGGAGGGTCACGAAAAGGGTGTCAATTGTGTGGACTACTATCATGGTGGAGACAAGCCGTATTTGATTTCTGGCGCCGACGATCGATTGGTCAAGATCTGGGATTATCAAAATAAGACCTGTGTACAAACACTCGAGGGGCATGCACAAAATATTTCGGCTGTTTGTTTCCATCCTGAGTTACCGATTGTGTTGACCGGCTCCGAAGATGGGACTGTGCGCATTTGGCATTCGGGCACCTATCGTTTGGAGACCTGTCTTAATTATGGCTTTGAGCGCGTTTGGACTATTTCCAGCATGCGTGGAACCAACAATGTTGCTTTGGGCTATGACGAAGGCTCCATTATCATCAAGGTGGGCCGTGAGGAACCAGCCATGTCCATGGATGTAGGTGGTGGCAAAATTATTTGGGCCAAACATTCCGAAATGCAACAGGTAAGCTGATTTTGTTTGAAAGCTTAAAGCCCATAGTGAATATTATAAATTTATTGTAGGTCAACTTAAAAACCATTGCGGATGGCACAGAAATTAAGGACGGCGAGCGTCTGCCTGTTGCCGTCAAGGACATGGGCGCCTGCGAGATCTATCCACAGACCATTGCACACAATCCCAGTGGCCGTTTTGTGGTTGTCTGCGGTGATGGCGAATACATAATCTACACGTCAATGGCATTGCGCAACAAAGCCTTTGGCTCGGCTCAAGAGTTTGTCTGGGCGCTGGAGAGCAATGAGTATGCCATACGTGAAAACAATGGCACCGTTCGCATCTTTCGCAACTTTAAGGAGCGCAAAAGCTTTACACCCGAATACGGCGCCGAAAACATCTATGGTGGCTTTTACTTTGGTGTAAAGACATCATCAGGCCTGGCATTCTACGATTGGGAGACATTGCAGCTGGTGCGTCGCATCGAAGTGCAGCCGCGCAATGTATTCTGGAATGAGAGCGGCAGCCTTGTTTGCCTTGCCACCGATGACTCCTACTTTATTTTGGGTGTGGATGCGACACAAGTTGCCAATGCGTTAGAGACCAAGGAAGGACTTGAGGATGATGGCGTGGAAAGTGCATTTAATGTGCTGGGTGAGTCATTTAAAAATAATATTTTCAAACATAAATACTAATGATCTGATTTTCTGTTGAAGGCGAGGTTTCTGAGGCGGTTAAAACTGGTCTGTGGGTGGGCGATTGCTTTATTTATACCAATTCTGTGAATCGCATCAATTACTATGTGGGTGGAGAGATTGTGACCATTTCACATTTGGATCGCACCATGTACTTGCTGGGCTATGTGCCCAATTATAATCGTTTGTATTTGGGCGACAAGGAGCTCAATGTGATTAGCTTCTGCCTTCATTTGTCCGTGCTGGAGTACCAAACGGCTGTTATGCGACGTGACTTTGAGCGTGCTGATCTTGTACTGCCCACAATACCAAAAGAGCATCGCACGCGAGTTGCCCACTTCCTAGAGAAGCAGGGCTTCAAGGAGCAGGCTCTGCAGGTGTCTACCGATGCTGACCACAAATTCGATCTGGCGCTGCAAATTGGTGAGTTGGAAATTGCATTGAAGCTAGCACGCGAGGCGGAGAACTCACAAAAATGGTCACAACTGGCGGATGTGGCATCACGCAAGAATAACATGGCCCTGGTCAAGGAATGCATGCAGAAGGCAAATGATTTCAGTGGCTTGCTGTTGCTATCCACTGCCTCGGGCGATGCAAAGATGCTGGAGGAAGTGGGTGCGTCAAGTTCTGCACAAGGACGCCATAATATTGCATTCCTCTCTGCCTTCCTTCGTTCGGACGTCGACCGATGCCTGGAGATTCTCATCGAGACAAATCGCCTGCCTGAGGCAGCGTTCTTTGCACGCACCTACTTGCCCAGCCAAATGTCGCGTGTAGTTGAACTTTGGCGTGAGGAACTCGGCAAGGTCAATGAGAAGGCTGGTCAATCGCTGGCCGATCCAACACAGTACACAAATCTCTTTCCGGGTCTGGGCGATGCGTTGCGTGTGGAGCAACATTTGCAGGAGGAGCGGGCGCGTAAGATGCCAGCACGCATTGCCGGGCAGCTGCCACTAAATAGTGAGCGCAATCCACTTGAAGAACTGCATGCAATTGAGCAGCAAAGTGGTGTCGGTCAGCAGGAGGACAAGGAGAAGCCGGCGTATGTGCCAGTGAGCATCACGAAAGCATCTGCTCCAGTTTCAGCTACAGCTGCGTCTGCCGTTGCCGTCAGTGAGGATGATGACGATGATGATGATTTGGATCTGGAAATTGATGGCATTACTCTAGACGACAACATTGATACAACAGATGTTAATCTGGATGATGACTTTCTGAGCGATGATTAGATGCGATAGCTGCTCCAAAGCACAAGCTGTATTCGATAATATGCATAGAAATACCATAAATTCCTTCGTTGATGCGGGAAAAAGGCTTCAAAAAACCACAATCGCAATTGAAATCTGCAAATTCCACATAAAACACATGCATTCACCTCTTGATTTGATTACGAATGAATGTTGCCCGTGCATTAATTATACAAATTAAAAATCTATTATATATATAAAAACATTATGTACAACAATTATGCAGAAACATTCAATTGCAAATATTATATTTAAAATTTGGTTACTTCTGCTTCTTCTTATGGTTTGACATTCGGATTCTAACACAAAGTTGGCGTTGCCGTATGGCATTCAATCAGTTCAAATAAACTACGGCAACATAGAAGCATCATAAAACATATTTGCAGATACCGTGTGTGTGCGTCTGGATTTTGCTGGATTTTTTATTTAAGAATAAATTATTAATATATAGTTAATAAATTATTATTAAATAAAAAACAGTACAAAACCGCAAATCAAACGTAAGTAATAGGCTGCTACCAGAATCGTTTTTTTGCGGCGTACGTGTGCTTCCTCCTTGTTGTTGATTGCATTTTATTGATTTTTTCAAGCAACGTTGCATTCATTTCCAGATACACACACAGTTAGTAATTAATAATTTAGTTGAATATGGAACCGAATAACTATGGTCATGGTCATGAACAACAACAACAGCCGCAGCACATGCACGACCAGCAAATGCATTTGCAACAACTACAGCAGCAGCAGCAACAACAACAACAGCAGCTGCCCATGCAGGCGGGATTTGCACCGCGTCGTCAGTTTGACAATATGGGCAACTCGCCCGCTGCCTTGGCGTCTGCTTGTTTGGCCAATGGGGCCGTAGTTGCCGGAAGCAGCTCGTCGATGGGTAAGCCGGAAATGATCCAGAACCGGGCAAAGAAAAATAAAGAAAAGCAGCTGCAGGCAATCCAAAAACAACAACAACAACAGCAGCAGCAGCGGCAACAAGTTCTATCGGAGCTGAGCGGTGCTGTGGGCAGTACAAGCAGCACATTGCCAGTCGATGATTCGCTCAAGTTTGTCAACGAAACGGATGCGAATGGACTGGCCATGAAGACACCAGTCAGCATGCTGCAGGAAATGTTAAGTAGACGCGGCATTACGCCAGGCTACGAACTGGTACAGATCGAGGGCGCTATTCATGAGCCGACATTCCGTTTTCGTGTCTCGTTCAAGGACAAGGATACCCCGTTCACCGCTATGGGCGCCGGTCGCTCCAAGAAAGAGGCTAAACATGCGGCTGCTCATGCTCTGATTGGAAAGCTAATAGGTGTGCAGCTTGAATCCCAGGGCAATTCGGCAGCAGTTGCAGCAGCGGCAGCAGCTGTTGGCAGCGCTTTGGCAGCTGGCAATGGTGGCGATGGCGATGGCAATGCTAATAATGTCAACGCATCCAGCAGTGGCGAGTAAATATTCTTGTTTCCTTCTATTCTAAATTGTAACAAGTAATGAATGTATATCTTCTGCTAGCGCCAGTGACAAGATTGTGGGTAATCCAATTGGCTGGCTGCAGGAGAAGTGTATGCAGCGTCGTTGGCCACCACCATCGTATGAAACAGAGACTGAGGTGGGATTGCCACATGAGCGACTATTTACAATTGCTTGCACCATATTAAGCTATCGTGAGGTAGGCAAGGGCAAGAGCAAGAAGATTGCCAAACGCTTGGCTGCTCATAAGATGTGGACACGTTTGCTGGAGACTCCTCTCGATGCTGCCCAAATTAATGATACCATTGGCAGTGAACTGGAGGGCGATGTGAGTAAAACACAAGTTTCTAACGCCGTACATCCGCCAGTAGTACCAACACCTTTAAAAATAAGTCGGTATTACGAGCGCATTTCTCCCGATTTTGATATGCAAGAAATTTAGAAAGTATATTTTTTTTTAATATTTCCATCCGCCATTCCTTCTTCCAATTTATTGTTTTAGTTCGCTTATTACTTGTAAGTGTCTCGTTTACGAAACATAATGCAGTTTAGAGATAACAAGAATGTAGAAACATAAAACCGCATCCCAACTAACATGTGTTGCTTTTAATTTTACTGCTCTTTCTAATTTTGAAAAAAATTAGATTTTGATTATAACCAAAGTAATGTTTATTTTTTAAGTTATAATTGTAATAATTGTAAAACTTAATAATAATTTACTCGTCAGATTTTTGTAAAGTTTAAACAATCTTTTTATTTTTCTTTTCAACCTTTTTGTTTCTACATCCTTTGCAATTCTTAAATGTTTTTTAAGCAACTGGTGATATGTTTCAACTCACCATTTTGAGTGGCGAGAGTTTTTGAGTATTCAATAAGATATCGTTGCACTCTTATTTACAGCCCCGAAATAACGATAACTATTATGGTGATTTGAAAGATATCACAGTGCCCACGTTGACAACGCAGCACAGTAATAAAGTCTCACAATTCCATAAGACATTGAAAAATGCGACGGGCAAAAAACTGCTTAAATTACAGGTAAATTAAGTGTTCCAACAACAACGAGCATGCTTACAGTCCATAGAAACAGCCATGCATATTATATAACGTAATTATTTATATGAACTTATTTTAATTCTCGCTTACAGAAGACATGCCTGAAGAGCTCAAAACTTGATGCCGTTAAGCTACTGGGTGAGATTGGTATTGAAAATCAGTTTGAGGTCACCTACGTGGATATTGAGGAAAAGACATTTAGCGGCCAGTTTCAGTGTCTAGTGCAGCTATCAACGTTGCCAGTTGGCGTTTGTCATGGCACTGGGACAACGGCTGTTGAGGCACAGCGTTTTGCAGCTCAGAATGCCCTAGAGTATTTAAAGATAATGACCAAGAAGTAAACCCTACTGAATAGCAAAATCTAAACGCACATCACATCAACGACGACGATGACGACCACGATGGAGAATCCAATTTTCTACTAAGCGCCCCGCTGTTGAATTTTACAGCAACATCATTTAACATTATGAACTATTTATTATAATTTTGATTTTGACTTTCGTTAGATTTACTGAATTCGAAAATCACAGATAATTTACACCGGAAGAATTGAGTTCGTGAACATTTTCAGGGAATCTTATGAAAACAAACCTAATTAGATTACAGATTATATTGCTCCCTAACCTAATAACAAACCAACTATTGTAATATAAATAGATATAAATTTTGAAATATGTTATTCAAAAAACTAATTTAAAAATGTTATATTTTAGATATTTAAGCCTTAATTTGTTTAAAAAACCGTGGCAGTTTAACATAATGAAAAAAGACCGACTAAATCTTAATGAAGGTTAAAAAGAACATTTAACATGAACTTAAAAATGGTATTACAGACTTGTTTTAGATTACGACAATGAAGCTTAAATAAATATTGATTTAAAGAAATTCCACGCTGATAAAGTTGACATAAAAACAAGTTATTTATAAAATACAAAGTTATTTATTTAAAATATGTGCAATTCTTATGCTAACTAAGAACTAAGTGACGTTTAAGGTTATTTACATAAAGCGGCAGTGGACTGCAGCAATATTCCAAGGCAATTTGTTATTACTGTCTGTTGGAATGTTCCTAAGACTTTACTTTTTCTTACGGTCCTGTGTGCACTTGGGACAAAACCATTTTCCTTTTGGCTTCGTGGTGAGACCCACACATGCGAAATGGAACCACTCAATGGGACACTAACAGAAATAAAATAATATATATTAATATCAATTGAAACTATATAAAATATTAACAAACGCACATCTGGATTGTCACATCCAATCATCTCGCCGTAGGAAACCTGGTGACATAAGCAATACGTAGGTTCGTTGGGATCTACTGGCATGTCCATAACATCGCTCGGATGTGTTGCGGTCGTGTGGCACGATTCCTTCTCCGAATCGTCAACATCAACAGCCTTCTGTACAGTGAAAAGAGAAAACGAGTATGAATAAATGCTTTATATACTCTGATGGTCTGTTATCAGGAATCAAGCAGGTAGGTAGGTGAAATGAAAATAAAATGAAAAATGCTAAAGTAATTCAAAGGCTATTGTCAAATACACTGAAAACATACGCTACTGTCTAGGCTACCAGGCAAACAAACTAAATAGTTGTCAGGAGGAAAGGAGTAACAATCGTAACAGCACGAATATACAAATAGATATATATTTGAACAATGCTTGATGAAGATGAATTACCTTTTGTGCGCCCCCCTTGCGTGTTTCTTTTTCTTGATTTACCTTGGACTTTTTCTTTTTGCTACCTTGACCAGTACTACTGCTAGTATTGAGATTCGCGCCGCTAGCACTGTTCGAATGATTGCCACCACGCCCAGTTTCCTCATCGGAGGATGCTAGTTTTTTCTTTTTACCCGTCGCCTTGCCATCTTTAGTCTTTTTACGGCCACCTTCTGTGAATTATATGAAACATATTAAAAACTATGATAATTCACTTTTTTTGTATCGAATTAACGCACTTTTGGCAACAGCTTCTTCGGATTTGGCACGCGTTGATGATGCCTTCTCTTGTATTTCGCCTTCAAAGCGCGCCAAATCATTATCGAGTCTACGGATTTGTTTGTCCACTAGCTCGTATGTTTGTATTGCCAGCTGCACTTTGTCATCGCTGTACTCTTTGGCCTTTCCAAACAATGCTTTAATGTCCTCTAATCGCTCCTTGCGCTCCTCCTCGCTCATAACACCACTTTCTGCGGTTAGCTTGCGCATAAAATCTTTTGCATGGCTATCAATGCTTTTCATTGCAGTTTGTGCCCGGTCATCCAGTTTTCGCATCAGCTTAAAGTTTCGCTCCAGTTCAGTGGGCAGCGATTCCAATCCTATTAAAAAATTCCAAATAGTCATTTTCAGCTAGACTGCAAATTTTTTATTTTACATACCATCTAGATAGTTTTCTAAGTAGATGGCTGATGACATTTTGTAGATTTCCTGTGCTGTTTTCTATTAATTCAAGCTTCCTTTCTTAATTGCAGTTTACCAACAAAAATCAAGCGTCTATTTATGATGTATCAACAGCTGTTTTTTTTATGTGTGCAGCAATGTATCAAAATTTACCGATAACTTTTCGATAATGTTGAAATCGAACGTTGTAGCCATCTCGCTCTTGTGAACGATTTTGTCACACACACACCCGCTACACAGCACTGATAAAACAGCTGGTTTTTGCGCTGGGCAACTTTGTAGCCACCGTGAAAATAAAACCAAAATGCAACAGAACAGCATGAAATTTGGCTAAAATAAAAAAACATTTCATGAAAATGTGCTGTGCCGCTACAAAACATTGAAGAACACATCAGATCCAGGCAATAGCAGCATGTTTAAGAAATTACGTAAAATGTTGCCTCTAATGCGTCCGGTGCACTGGCTTATACTCGCATTTTGCATCATTGTTATTGGTGGTTATTGGTTGCTTGGGTTGCGATTGGAACACGGTTCGTAGGAAGATTTTCCATACCGCTCATCCATACATACTTATGCCATATATTTTATCTTTAAGCGCAGCCTTTAAGCCACTGTCTAAGCTCGCTGGCAGCGGTGCCAAGCAAGCGGAGCAATCAACGCTTGCGAAAATTACGCCAACATTGGATAACTTTGACTATGAGGAACAATTGGTGGTGCTGTACAATCGTGTACCAAAGACGGGCTCGACCAGTTTCGTGAACATTGCCTACGATCTGTGCAAACAGAACAGATATCATGTCTTGCATATTAATGTGACCGCCAATATGCACGTACTATCGCTGCCAAATCAGGTTTGTGACTCGGCTATCGCTTCCAAAGATAACTGTTTGAATGTGATTATATTGTAGATCTCCTTTGTGCGTAACGTGACAAGCTGGCATGAAATGAAACCAGCTTTATACCACGGCCATATGGCATTTCTGGACTTCTCCAAGTAGGTGCACCAAACATACGTTTATAAAAAGATCTAAGTATTCGATTCTATATATCGTTGTCTTGCAGATTTCAAATTGCGCACAAGCCAATCTATATAAACCTGGTGCGAAAGCCTCTAGATAGACTGGTCTCCTATTACTACTTTTTACGCTATGGCGATAACTATAGGCCGAATTTAGTTCGAAAAAAAGCAGGAAATAAAATTGTAAGTTACAATTGTTTAACTGATAGGTGGTAATTTATTTATGTTATTGTTTTATGCAGACGTTCGATGACTGCGTTGTTCAGAAGCAACCCGACTGTGATCCTAAAAATATGTGGCTGCAAATTCCTTTCTTTTGTGGCCACGCTGCCGAGTGCTGGGAACCCGGCAGTGATTGGGCTTTAAAGCAGGCCAAACGCAATTTGGTTAACGAATATTTTCTAGTCGGTGTCACAGAGCAAATGTTCGAGTTTGTCGATCTACTTGAGAGATCGCTGCCCAGGTGAGCTGAAATCGTGAAATCTTTGAATACCAACCGAACTAAACATGTCTTCTAAAATTTACAGAATCTTCCAAGGTTTTCGTGAGCACTATCAAAATTCAAATAAATCTCATTTGCGTGTGACTTCTTCGAAAATAGCGCCCAGTGAATCAACCGTACAAACCATACAGAGATCAAAGATATGGCAAATGGAAAACGATCTATATAAATTTGCACTGGAACAGTTTGAATTTACAAAGAAAAAGCTCATGCAGCCAGATAATAAGCATTTGCAACAATTCATGTATGAGAAAGTTCGGCCAAAATGATTGCTTGGGAAAGGCAAGAAGGGTAAGAAAAAACATCGTATAAGAGATGGCAAATTGCAGCCCAAGTGTAGGCTTTAGTTGGGTAACCTTGTATAACAGTTTTGATAGTTTATTATATCTATTGATATTTTATGTATATAAAGCTCTCCACTAGACTTATTCTGTACTTAAAATCAAGCAAAACAACTCGTGAAAGACACTAAAGACTAGAATTGAATATCGTTGACATATTAATGATTTTTTCTATATTTAAGCATAAGTATAAGTTACTGATATCGCTTTTCTTAGAGTTACGTAAGCAATATCTAGTAACAATTGTAACAACTTAACGAAGCACAATATATATGTATTTAGTCATTCGTCTAGTTGATTGTACTCTTTTTATAAGTATTTGACAATACAGCGTAAAGCCCAAAATAGAAAATAATAATGTCTGCGTATGCGCTTACAATTACCAATAAGTTATTTAAAGTTTATATAATGTGTAAGTACTATAAATGATATTATAATGGATACTAAATAAATACAAAAATTTGTATCAGCTATTAGCGCTTGTAACAACTGAGAAACTCATCAAGTTAAAAAACATACATATGTAAATAAATATTAAATACTTCTCTTAAATCAGTGTCTCTATCAACGGCTGTCTGCGATAAGTTGCATGCAACTGGGTAAATTGAATAAACCTGTCGATCGACTAACTATTTATACATGCACACATTTTATATATCTGTACATAAAGTAATTATTTGTTTAATGCTTTGCGCACAGTGCTTTAGTTAATTGCCGTTAAAATTGCAACTGTTGTCAGCAGCGGTGCGAGATTCCATTGAACTTTAAAAAGCTGACGTAGCGCAATAATCAACATTGACTATTCGCCTGTCTTACTGACGCCTAGGTAAATAAAATCGAAATTGAATTATATTTCGGGCACAAAAGCGAAATACTTAATTAATTGCTTGAGCTTTCAATGTGTGTTAAGACAATGAGTTTGCATTATCGTCAGTTGTACATTTGAACTAAGACAAGCAAGTCGTTGTTTTTATATCGTTTCGCAGTTAATTATGAAGTACTTACCTTTAAATAAATGTGCTTAACAGATTAGATTTCTAATCCAGGTAGCTGCTATTATTAAATTAAAGCGACGTGTGTGAGATTATACAGCAAATATATACTCAGCATTTTGATTGCTACTAATACAAGTTATGTACTGAGTGAGTTTTGTGATCAAGCGTTCAAAAGTTCAACATTAATAATAATAATAATTACATTCAGCACTGTGCCATAGACGAATAATGTAATTGGTAAATGCTGTGCATTGCGACACAAAATTGCTATTGCGTATAACAGTTTTACGCGTGCTTAACAGCTGACTAACATACCAATGTTGTGCAGCATATAAATCATCGACCAACTAACTTACATAATTAGTCAATGATATAAATAACATTGACATTGACCTTAACCCCAGTGGTGTAAATTTTATGTCATTACCATTCTTTAAAATAAACCAAGTGAACAAAAACAACTACAATCTGCTCAGAGACATTGTCGTAATCCGCTGTATAACAGCTAACGAGACATGTACTTTCCTACGCGCTGACTCTAGCTATAATTAATCGCATTGTGTGTGACCTGTGTTTGAGAGCGAGTGTGATTGTGTGTGTGTGTGTTAGTTAGTAAATTACTTCTTAACTACCTTGCAAGTGTACATAGCTCGATACATTTACGTTGCGAGTATAAAACTGTTGAATAAGCAGCATTATATTTTCAGTCTTTGAACGTGCCAAGATCGAGATAGACCAGTTTAAAACCAAGGACAATAAACTCTCAAGAATATCAGCAGTAAACACATTCTACAGCATATTAACTAGGCCTTTGGATTAACTGAGCCTGCGTCAAAATTTGGTAAGTTTACTTTTTTCAGTGTTTGCTTTTTTTTTAGTGCGTGAGTTGCTAGCATTTTGTTTACGCTTCGTTACGCTTGCTATTTCGCGTCCTACTCTTGTTTGTGGTCTCTTTTGTGTTTGCCCTTTGGATAATGAAGAGCACAAATTCAATGTCTACACAAGCAGAACAAAAACAACATTAGCAATTCTCGCAACTTGCCTTTGCACGTTTGCCAGCACTGCCAAGCTTGCTGTTCCACTTCCATTCACTTTGGGCATCACTGTCAAATCTGTTTTGTTGTTGGTTTGCAAAGAGTCATTGCAGTCGCGTTGCAGTTGTGTGAGAGAGAGACGTGCTTAACGAAACCTGATCAAAAAGTCTTTAAAATTTTGCCTGCAAGTTCAAAAAACGGTTGGCATTGACCCATTTACCGACCGGACTTTCAACTCCTTCACAAGTGCACCAGCAAATGTATTTTATCTTTGTATGCACTGCAAAATAAACGTACAAATATTTAATGTTAAAAATCAATATCGGTCGACATGGCAACTGCAACAACTACCTTGCCTAGGATCACAGCCTCCATTTCCATTGAATCAGGTGAGACAGACATACAATGCAGTAAGACATGTGTGTGTGTGTGTACTTAGCACAAACATACAAACATTTCTACACACTTATTTATGTACATACATATGTGTTTATGTTTCATAATAAGTTTTTGGCACGTAAGGTTAAAGCGCTTTTTGCATCAGACTTGTCATGTTTTTACAAAGTTCAATGTTTTATGCGTAATTTTTTTCCAAAACATCTGACCTCATAGTTGTCGCTTGGCACTCGCCTTTACGATCTTGATCTCATTGTCTTTTCTTGTAAGCCCTTTTTGCGTTCTCTCGCATATTTTTCCATTGGAAATTCCCAAGTCAAGGATAATTGCAAAACATGATGTATGTAAACTCAAAAGAAATAAAAAACAGAGCTCTTAATTATTTCTTTAATATGCTTAAAGTTGAAATAAATAATTAATTAATGATATTTTCCAAGAGACTTTATTCGTCAGCATGTTTATATTCCATGAATACAAACCGAAAACATAAATAAAATCGCTGAGTTGTACACTTAAATAATAATGAATGGAAGTTGCCCGCTTCGCACGTGTTGCCGTCGATTAGTCGAAAAAAACAACTATTATCATGTCCATGGTTGGGGTGTTGCCTGAAACGTGTTTGCCATAATTATGAGCATATATTGGCAATTGTTGTCAGACAGGTATAATTACTAGGTAATGGCTAATTGACGGTTATCACTCTCTAGCATTGAACCGAAAGTACAAAGCTTGAGGGTCAAAACTTGAGATAAGTACCAATACAAACATATGTACATAAATACATCAATATACATATATCGAAGATGCTACTCTGCTACCGTCTCGCATTTATTATACAGTTGCTGTTGGAATACTCACCAGTGCAACAATAACAAAAACAAGAGCAACAGCTGAGCAAACGCAATGAATAAAACCAGATTTGGCATACATTTTTTCCCCAAATGCATTCGCTTCTCATGCAAACTCTCTCATTTATCTACCTGAGTCAGCCTCTCTATCTCTCTCTCACTGTTGCTCTCTCTCTCTCTCTCTCTGTGAATGTCATGCTCAAGTTCAGCTTCAGCTTCAGCTGAATCTTCGTTTAATTTCCAGTTTTCTGATTCTTGGCCTGGTATAAAATCTTCGTCAAGCGCTTTTGGCAGCCACAGTTTCATCTACTCATTCGGCTTCGTTACACGCGTCGTCGTCTGTTTTGCTCCGTATATTAATGGTAGTACTATTAGTATAGCCCCAGAAAAACGAGTTTGACGTTTTCGGTTTCAGTTTCAGTTTAAAAAAAAAGTTTTTACTTTACTTTGTGCTTAAAGTGTGTACTATATAAATTATACACGATAATCATGTCGTTGCTTTAAAAAGACATTAACTATTCATGAGTTTATGTTGTGCTAAATTATTGTTTAATATTTGTGCATTTGGGGTTTTGCCAAAATACCGAATCGAAACTTCTCGTAAAGAGTTTGATTTTTAACGATATGCTATTATTTGTAGTGATTGCAAATTATCAAATTAAATCGCCCACTCATCTAATCAAAGTCAATCAATGTAAGAGTTGATTTGACTGTCGTTCGTTTAGATCTCAATTTTAAAATTTGTTTTTGTTGCTTATAGGTCTAAAACAGACAAATATATTTTCGTGAATCATAAATATTTTTAATGAATGTTAAAGCTTGATGCTTTTATACTTGAAAACTTTATTTAAATTTAAATTAATATGAAATAGATTGAAAATTAAGTAGAACAATCTAAGATCAATAATTCAGATCTCAATAATATTTGCAAATATCTTAATGGCAATTGCATTTTGTCCCAATGTCAACGGAAATAAAATAGAAAACAATTTTTACAGAAACCGCTTTTCGGTTTCTTTCTTTTAAGCGAATGTCAAGGTTAAGTTCAAGGCTAAAAACAAAGCAATAACCCAATGACTGGCTATAAACAAATTCAATAATCCGGTTTATAAAATTAATATGCACAATTTATAAAACAGCAATAAATAAATACTTGAGATCTTAAAGTCAATTGTAAGGCAAAAACTAAGCATAAAGAACAGAAAACAATTAAGTGCTTAGCACAAAAGAATATTACACATAAATTAAAAAAAAAAAGCTACATCCACAGTGCGAACAACAACTGCGGCAAAATGAGTAAGTAATAATTACAGAATTTGTACAGTACAAAAATATATATATATAATTGAAAAACGTTGTTAGTAGGTTTTTTGTGCAAGCGCACAATCGCAGGGCCTGTCAGGGCCAAGTTACGTGAACTAATTGCAATTTAATTGTCATCTCCCTTTTGTATAATTATTTGCGTGTTTTGATATAAATTTTTATTTGATTTTTCTAGGAGTGCCAACCATGTTATCGGAACTCGATGCTCTGCCCACGATCAAACTGGGCGACTTTACGCTACAGTTTGAACTGGGTGAACCAACCGCTGCAGCCAAAGAAGTTGCAATAAAGGAACTACGTGAAACCCCCGAACGCCAAAAGCAGGCAACACAGGAGCTAAAGCGATTGTTGGAGGGTAAGAAAGTTTGCTTGTATGGGTAAAGCCAATTAAATAATAACGAGAACAAGGGATTCGTTGAGATTAACAGAAAGCTTTGGAAATTCCCTTAAAATCAGAGAAGTTCAGTAATCGGGAAATAACTCGATTATTATTAATGCAAGTAAACTAATGACATGTGATTTATGCAAACCACTATTGAAATGTTAAACTAGGAGAGGTCAATCGTTTGGGGTTTCCTTATAAAACCTGCTAGCCCAACTCAAAACTCCCATAACATTCGTTGACCTATGACAGCAAAAGTCAATTTAAAGCATGTCGCTAATTATATAGCAGCAGAACCTTTACTTATCTAACATATAACGATGAGACTGAAGTTGATTTCCGGAATGTGCCCCTTTTATTAACGTAACTTACACGATAATCACTCAAGTAAACCCAAGTTTATAAATATGTAGTGCTGTATCTAACGTTGAGTTTAGAGAGAGCTTTGACGATTGTCAATTTGCTTGGAAAAAAAAGGTCAACAAGATCAGCACTAAACTGGTGTCATTAGCAAACATTTGCTACCTAATGTTTGAAAGTTGCAATTAAACTGTAATTAATATAGACAATCATATTAATTAATAGCGGAAACCGATTTGAATTGTCCCAAGGACAATGAGGAGTGGCTAATACGTTTTCTGCGCCCTTGCAAGTATTATCCAGAAAGTGCTCGCGATTTGGTAAGCACTTAACGAAGATTAAAAACATTGTTACCTTTTAACTTAATACTAATTATATCATTTGCCAGATCAAGCGCTACTACTCCTTCAAGGTGAAGCATTCGGATGTGTATCATGATCTGAAACCTACTCGGGAGGCCAACATCTTTAAGCACAATATACTCACAGTGTTTCCCAATCGTGATCAGTGTGGACGTCGCATTTTGTTACTTGAGCTGGGCAGTAAGTGGACAGTCGAAGCCTCATAAGACTTATATAATATCTGATTTCTGTTGTACTTAGAACGCTGGAAGCACAAACAGGTTACGCTCGATGAGGTCTTCAAAGGTGCCGTCATTTTTCTGGAGGCCGCCATGCTGGAACCAGAAACGCAAATCAATGGCGCTGTTGTCATCTTTGACATGGATGGCTTAAGTTTGCAGCAAACATGGCAATTTACGCCGCCATTTGCCAAGCGTATAGTGGACTGGCTTCAGGATTCGGTGGCATTGCGCATCAAGGCCATACACATTGTGAATCAGCCCAAGATATTCAATGTGGTCTTTGCGCTCTTTAAGCCCTTCCTGCGCGAGAAGTTGCGTAGTCGCATCATTTTCCATAGCACCGATCGCGAATCCCTACACAAATACATGTCGCCCAAATGTCTGCCAGCCTGCTATGGCGGCATTCTTGAGTTGCCTCGCGTCGATGGTGAACAATGGTATCAGTTGCTGGTCATGTGCGATGGAGAATACGATGCCATCAATTCGTATGGCTATAAAAAGAAGTGAGCAGAGAGAGTCGGTGGGTTGTGTGAGCCCACAAAAAAAGTACAGCAAGTGATATATCTCCTTCGTATACCCAAAACACGTTAAATATACATTAAGCTTAAATATCTTTAACACGCTTGTTTCGTTATAGCCAAGAAATTGCCCTAGTTTTAAGCATCTGGCATTAAGTGTTATAATAACAAAATTTAAATGGGGTTAAGCGTAATTATAGCCTGTTATTACATTTATTAATTATATAGATACAAAAAAAACACATAATTTTATAAATATATATTTCAAAAGTTTAAAATTGAAAGCACAAACGTAGAAATTTTTTACTGATTTTCTCTTCATTTTATTTGAGTTTCTTGATTCGTATAATTTACAATTATTTTGTGTATATAATAAACAAATCGCGTGTGTATTCAATAATTTTCCTTGTAAGTATGTTTACCGTTATATAAAGCACGTCAAAATGTGAATATCGTTAGGCTTGAGATTAACGTTAAGTCAAACATAAGCTCGTGAAGAATAACTGCTTTATATATTTAATTGTATAACAGTTATAATGAAAAATGCAAGGCACAATTGTTATACACAACTTGTAGTACGGGTTTTTTTTTGTTTTGGTGACTTATCCAACTAAAAAAACCTCTTGTTATTTGTTCTTAAATTAATCTAATAGTGTTGCAGCCTACAACAGTTTGTTAAATGTGTCATTTAAAATATCATCAGCTCAGCTGGAATGTGATGAGCGCCAAGCAGTTGTATAAAATCTAAAAACTTTGTATATACTAGTATACTATGTATAAGCTCTTTGTCGTCTGCTCATAGTCGATAATTGGTAGTTGGCGCCTTTGGTGAGCTGCGTGACTGTCCAAACAAATTGCGTGTCAAAGCATTGGGTGCACGCATCGAAGCATCCGCATTACGCCCATCTCCATCATCATCAACCCCTTCAGCTGTTTTTCTTGCACCACTGCCACCACCCATGCAACAATTGCGTCGTTGCATTAGACGAATTGGTTGCGTTAAATCGATGGTGTCACCATTTTGTCTCTGCTCCGCATCGGCAATGCTTTCCATGTGTTTCCACTGGCGCAGGGCAAGCATAAAGGCATCCGTTACATTTGCAGCCATCTTCGATGAGGTTTCAATGTGTGAGCTTATTCCTTGTGCCGTGCACCACTGTTGCACATCCTCATAACTCACTTGTCGTTTCTCCGCTCGAATGTCATTCTATTCATTTTCAATATAAGTTTATTACGTTTTTATTTACTTTAACATATAGGCTGCTGCTTCTCACCTTGTTGCCCACCACAATGAAGGGAAACTTGTCCGCCTCGACATCCGCATAGTTGAGAAACTCATTTCGCCACAAGCGTAATCCTCGTAAGCTATCCCTATCATCCAAGGCATAGCAAAGCAGGCACATATCTGAGCCGCGATAAAAAGGTGTGCGCAATGCACGAAAACGTTCCTGTCCAGCAGTGTCCCATATCTAAAATAAATAACCTGCATTAGGATGTAACAATACACGTCTTGATTGGCACTCAATTAAAGGTCCATTGAAATTGGCCTATTAGCAACTATTCTATATTCAGAGCAAACAAAAATATAGCTCGTTAGAGCTCACCAAAAGTTCGAAGAAGATAGCAAAATGTTGCGTCACATTTATGAATATTTGTGTGAATAATATATTATTTGTATAATGCTTTCAGAACTTAAAAATCTAGAAGCAAAAGACAAACCAAGAGACTGATAACAAAGTGCTGATAATGAATTCAAATGAGAAAAAAAAATTCACGGAACAAAAAATAAAGCGTTAAAAATATAAAGTAAACACAGGTGTGAATTATGAGAAAAGGTTGTAACCCAAATATTGAAGAATGTTAAAATAGCGCTTAAATATCATAATAACTTAATGAATTAACCCAGACATTTTTTTTAATATTGGTAATGAAATATAAATAGATCTTAAATTGAGCACAGTCACTTTTTCGATAAGAATTCCCTTAACATGATAGCATATTATACAAATATATGTATATGTGAGAAATTCCGGTTTAAACGCAAAATATTTATATACTATCATTTATACTATACATATATGTTCAAAAGATTGCATTAACAATTTGCATTGTGGTATTCCCCCTTATTTACTATCATCAGAGGGGACTTTTAAATCATATATGTATATGTATGTATGTATATAAATGTTAAACTGCCCTCTTCTTGTTTAAGCCAAACCCAGCGAAGCGTTAACTTACAACAAAACAAAAAAGAAACTGCCAGTTTTTTGCAGAAAATTTCAACATTGGGTGAGTAATAAGAATTATTTTTATAGGAAGGCCAACAATCATTTCTAAAACAATTTGTGTTAGGAATGTGCTGCATTGATTTTGCGCAATTATCAATAAATAAATTATTCGAATTATTTAAATGATATTTTGCACCAGTTAAGCCGCCAGCTTACTCATCGCGTTGCATACACACAACCAACCTACCCCATGTTGCATATTTATAAGCCAACAAATTGCCGGACTGTGAAATTGTGTTTGAAAAATGTGAACCGACGGCATAAATAAAGCGGTGCATCGTTAAGAAACAATCATGAAGAAACGTGCACAGGAAACGGAAAAAGAAGACATGTGTTGGGAATTTAAATAATTACAAACATATACATATATAATAGGGTTTCCTAGGCAACCTACATATGTATGTATGTATTTAGAATGACGTTTCTGTATGCTTTTTACACATTGCAAAGCTGAAACAAAGTCGCCGCTTTGTTGTTGACGCTGTTGATTCGGATTCTGGCATGCTAAACTGTACGTTAATTTAGCTTTCTTTGTATGTGTTCGTGCGCGGGTGTAGGGCAGATGGAAAAGATAATCAACAAATAAAATGAAACAACGCAAACAAGTTGTTCTCAAAGGGGACGAAGCAAAATACCGTTGCTTTAGCTATCCAAATGAAGTTACGAAAAAGCTAAGCTTACGATTTGGTCACACCTGAATCATACCCATTAAAACTGTTAATTGAATATGTCAATTAAGTATTTGATATTACTGACCTGCAATGTGTATTTCTCGCCATCAACAGTGATGTCCTTGTTCATGAACTCAACACCAATTGTATGAAAATTATTTTCGTCATACCGATTGGACACGAAGCGTGTAAGTAGAGCCGATTTCCCTACGCCTCCGTCTCCCAATATGATGACCTTCAGTAGTTTGGATTTCTGCGGTGGGCGCATGTTTGTCATTTTGCTAGATGTATGTATGTATGTATGTACGAAAATGTACTGTCGTCGATTGTATCAGAAATAAATGAGTACTAAAATTGATTGATTATAAAAAATTTTGTGCCATCAATCACGATTTTCTATTAACTGTATATAATTATGCACTTCTTATTTGTTTTAATTATAAGTATTAACGTGCACTTTTCAAAAGGCAAGCAATTAAAACTAATAAAATTAAACACTAAGCGCGATCGCACCGCGACGCGTCTTATTAAACCGACAGTCAGCTGCCAAATGAATTGGTGAAACAAAACGAATATGTTCACGGAACCAGAGCTATGTTAAAAATGTAAACAAATGTTATGTTAGCAAAACAGCAGGGCCTTAATGGAAGGTGCAAAATGTGATAAGATAATGGATGACACGGATATAAAAACCTCTATTTTGATATTGTTAAGTATAGTTAATGTATTGCGTCCAATATCAAAAGTGAGTAACAAACAAAAATTTATTGATTATGTTTGATACAAGAAAATTATATTAGAGGGTGCACAAAGAAGATGTTTAAATTTTATCTATCGATTTAATTGCCATTGTTGAGTGTCTCTATACAAATGTAGAATAAATAATTGATCAGCCTTTGATAACCGCAATGGGTCGCATCTTAATACATTTCTTGCTGATGCCAGCCGCATGGCAAGTGTCGACGACATCGGTGACATCCTTATAGGCTTCTGGTGCTTCCTCCATGACTAGTTTTGGACTGGCAACGCGTATGGCAATACCAATTTGTTCCAGCTTATCCAGGACCTCCTTGTAGTCCAAATTGCGGCGCGACTTGGCGCGTGACAAAGCGCGACCCTGTTAAAAATGTTTTTTTAATTTTAGAATTTAAGCATTGTAATACAAATACTTACTGCGCCGTGGCACGTGCTGCCAAAGGTCTCCTGCATGCCACGTTCAGTGCCGGTCAGGACATAGCTGCAGGTGCCCATTGTGCCGCCAACAAGAACAGGTTGTCCGGTTAGCTGATAATCCACGGGGATCAACGGATGATGTGGTGGAAAGGCGCGAGTAGAGCCTTTGCGATGCACCAACAGCTTACGTTCCCTGCCATCCACAATGTGATTCTCGACCTTGGCAATATTGTGAGAGACATCGTAGATAACATGCATGTCTAAATCATCTGGTGTTGTGTTGAACATCTTGGCAAAGGCCTGACGCGTTAGGAACGTCATCGAGCTGCGATTGACCCAAGCGAAATTCGCCGCTGCTGCCATTGCCTTGAGGTAATCCTGTCCCTCAACGGAGTTGATGCGGGCACAGGCCAATTGGCGATCATTGGTCTCAATTTTGTCACGCTTCATTGCCTTTTCCATCTGTACGAGTGCATCGGTGGCTACCTGATGACCGAAGCCGCGGCTGCCCGAGTGTATCATGATGACAACCTGGCCCTTCTCTTCAATGCCCATTTTGGAGGCACTCCACTTGTCAAAGATCTCGTCCACCACCTGAATTTCAGCATAATGATTGCCCGCTCCCAAGGTTCCCAGCTGAGGCAGACCACGTTTCTTCGCACGCATGCTCACTTTAGCGGGATCGGCGTTGAGCATGCGACCGTACTCCTCGCAATGCTCCTTATCCTCGGCCCAGACGTATCCTTCGCGCAACGACCAATCCATGCCCATTTCGAGCGCTTCCTCTAGATCGCGTGCATTCATCGGTATAATGCCTTTAGAGCCCACACCCACGGGTATATGATCGAAAAGTGACTGGGCCAGCTGCTCCTTCACCGGCTGCACATCCTTCTCATACAGATTCGTTCGCAGCAGGCGCACACCGCAATTAATGTCAAATCCAACGCCACCGGGACTGACAACAGACAGTGGATCATCCATGTCAAAGGCTGCCATATTGCCAATAGCAAAGCCATAGCCAGAATGTATATCCGGCAATCCAATCGAGCGTCCCACAATTCCAGGCAAGGCAGCCACGTTCGCAATCTGCTTGACACCGGGCAGAAAGCCACCAACGGCTCCGGGGCGGCAAGAGTTTTTCAGTTCTTCGAGCATTAGTCGCTCCAGGCGGCTATTCACATAGAACACACCTTCAACATTCATGTTGGGCTGAAAGCCCTTCTTGATGCGCCAGCTGTAATCATTGATCTTCTCCAAATATTTCAGCTCCTCTTCATAGGGTCGAACGACCATTTTGAGCAGTTATATATTTCGTTGTGAATCTAAATATTTCGCAACTTGATTATAAATAATTGCAGCTATTTCGACAGTATTTGCAATGCAGCTGAGTATTGCCGGCAATGACATATGAACAGCTGTGGGCACCCTTAAACCATTAACATTTGTTGCAATGTTATTAACAGCGCGCATTATTTGTTTACTGCAATTTTTGGAAAATATTTTAAATTATATTTAATTACTGCGGTTCGTTGGAAAACGAGGTTATTATGCTTAAACGTTGTTTTAAGAAATGAAATTAAACTCGTTATAAATAATTACTGGCTGTATATTATAACAGCTGTTGCTACAATCGAATGCAGAGTTGCTTTTAATATGTAGTTGTACTTGTTGTTACCCAACTCGTTGGTTGTTACCATCCACCACTTTTATTTACGGCTGCTGACAATCAGTCACAACTAATTAGAACCTTCGCTTCGATTTCAAATATCCTGAAAATATGATTTTTTTCCGCCAGCTGGTGGTCCGTATACTTCGACATGATCGGTTTGGTAGACAACAATGCTCAAAAATGGATATTTTTGACTAACCGCAGCGACATCGTACAATTCTGTTCCCACAATCCAATTAATTTTTAACAGATGCAGGCGACTGAGCAACGATTCTTCCAGTTCAGCTGCATCCTTGTTGTATAAGGCAAGTGTTTTTAATTGCGTTGCCGATTTCAAGCACAACATCAGATCACTTGTATCCACGTCGCAGCGACTGAGATCTAACTCAACCAGCATGTGAGCCACTATTGATATCAGCTCTAAATACTCTCTTTTTATGTAGGTATGTTGTATTTTTAGAGCTCTCATTCGTCCACCATGCTTTGCCTCCACAAAAAATGGTTTAATGATGTTCATGGTTATTAAAGGGCTCATGGAATATCCTACATTAACGTTGAAACTGTGCAAGTGTCGTCCAATTGCTTGTTTTTGGTTATCATTATATTCAGGTGGGAAGCGCATGCTGAGCTCAATGTGAGGAAATCTGTGCAGCTGCCGTTCGACGGCTGCATCGACAAGCGGGTGAATGCCACCAAATAAAAGCATCAGTTCGTCCAACGTGAAATACACAAATATATTATCCAGGCAATAGTCGTTTAGAACTAATAGGGAAGTAGCTGTCGCTTCCATTGCAAAAAGTTAACTGAAAAGAAAATCAAAATTAAAAGTGCGCGTATGTTATCGATTGTCAATCAGCTGTTCGAGCATTAAATATGTTTGTGTGTATTGTTTATGTCTGTGCCTGTGCTGCTGTCTACGTGTTTGTGGTCGATGCCGCTCCAAAATTAAAGTGAATCATATAAAACTCGTCTCCAACTTACGCGACACTCACGAGTAGCGTTCACTGCCATTTCAGCAAAAATATTTTCAATTCAAAACGCGAACGCGACGGATATAACTTCGACCAGTCGTCGTTGGCTCTAAACTGCTGTGTTGTTGTTATTGCTGTAGTCGCGTTAAAGGAAAAAAAAAAACTGTTTGCGTGGATTAAAACTAAAAAGTCAATTAACTACGTTTGTGTCTGACTCTAAGCATTCCAAAAGAACATATACTTAGTATATAGTCTATAATTGTCAATAAATGTGCGTTTAAGGCGTGGCAGCGCTTGTGAAACCCTTGATTTTTTTTTCAAATAACCCAATTGGAGAATTTATCATATACACGCACACAAACAAAAACACAAAGTGCCGTACATTTACCTGAACTAGAACAAGAGGAAGTCAAAGAAAACGGCGAAATGGATGATTTAGGTGAGTGCACATACAAAGACGCTTCCTGCTAGCGAAGCACCCTGTATTCGATTTTATGTTGTTTCTGCCGCTGGCTTCAAGGTCAACTGTTGTTTAGCGGCTTGAGCATACATAGCTAAAAGGCATTCCAAGTCTCTAGTTGAAGTTAGCTGCCGGTAGATGGCTATTGAATAATTCTTTGAATTCTTCTCACACCTCTGCCCAAGACTCACCCGTCTGTCTCCCTTATCAGTTAATGCTTGTTTGGTTAATCATACTGTAAGATTGTGAATATACAAATTTATTCCCCTCCTTATCGACACATAAGTACATATTTATGTGCATTATTCATCACCCAAATCTTATCGCTGCTATAAATGCTATTGCATCCTCGCCATTGCGTTCGTGGCGATTTTATGATTTATACGCATTACAGGAAAACAAATTAATGTTAGTTAATTAATTATAAGCATCGATGATGCAACTTTGTCATGTACATTGGTATTGTTAATGATCTGGCATTGTTAGGTTGACCCATCATTTAACTGGGTTTGCCATTTACTTGTTTGTTTTTATTTTCACACACAACTCTACACAGAAACTTTTAGTCATCATCAGCAGAACTTTGTGTATCGTCATCTTTCGTTTGCAACTGCCCTTTTTGTTGCCATTCTGCATTTTTATTTTGCTTTATTTTTCGTATGACACAATTTCTTGGCTGTTTACTGCCTGTTGCGCTTGTTGTGTTGTTGATGTCTTTTGATAAACGCGTACACAAACACATACATATGTACATAAGATGTGGAGACATTCCAAAGAGTTGACTAAAGGCCACTTATACTTACTGTGTGGAAAAGCGACCAAGTTGACACATTCGCCGGAACTTTTTTAATTGGAACGCAGCTGACTGCACTCTGCCCACGCACAGTGTCGCACTTAAGCGCAAAATGAAAGCACAAACACTTCACTTATGTATGTATGCATGAGCTCGAAAGTGCTGCTCTGTCTAGCCTGAATTTTGAGTAGAGAAGTAAGTGTGCCCACTTTATTGATTACTCCCGTCAGAGAGGTTGCCCACTCGGCGCACGCAACGTCCGGAATCGGAGTCGGATTGCGTGTGCAGCAAAATTGTTGATGTGTCTGATCTTGTTGCATTAAGAGAGCACTGTCACTCAACACAGTGTGGAAATTGTTTTGTTTTTTACTTACACGATTTAAAATATACTTATCTGATTTAACATTTAAGAAAATATAAGCTTTTTTTTTAAATCAATTTACACATTGCTCCAAATTAGTCTAATTGTTTTTGAAGGTATGTACATATTTATATAAATACGATTTTTTTTAAACCACTGTCAGCGCGGAGCGCTTAACAATCTTTGTTTGTCTGTCTGTCTACTAATTCCTCCATTTGCCTCCCACTTGCGGCTTTCGCTTTGCGGTTTTGTTTCTGTCGCTGTGTCGTTGTCGTCACAACATCATCATCACGACTTGCAGCAACCGCAGTCAGGCAGAAGTTGGCAGCGGCGCTGACCGAGCGATAGGAGCAACTTTTCGTTTGTTTATTCTCTCTCCAGGTGGCTCTCTCTCTCTCTGTCTTTTCTGCGCGCGGGGCTCGTGAGAGCGTCGTTGCGTTTGTTTTTAAATGAAGCTCCATTGACGCTGCGTTTGGGATTTCATTTCACGTTCCGTTAGTGTGCACAAGCGCCAAGTTCTATTTCAGTCGTTTGCGACGCTTTTGCTTAGACACGACGCGGCGCGCTTGTTTCATTTAATTTGGCGTCCATAATGAGGAATAAATAACAACAAAATATGAGACAACAGTTCGGTCGAAGTGCAGTCAAAAGTTAAAAAAAAAAACACACACATAGAAAACATAGTGAAATCGATAACGTGCCGCCAACAAGTCAATCAATCGATCAAGTGTTCAATGTGAATCCAAAACAAAACTGCACACAAAAAGTCAATGAAAAAAACCATTGGGAATATCGAATGCGACAGGTGGTGTAGCGTGGGAAAATTGTTTACATTACTCTCAAAGTCTTTTAGTAGATAAAGAAATATTTAATATTTCTAGGTAAATAAATATATAATACAATTAAAGCACTACTGAGATAAACGTAAAATTCCAGTAGCTAAACTGATAAGACATAAAGTAAAAACACCAAGAAGCTAAAAGTCAAAGAAGAAAAGCAAAAAAAGCTTATGAATACTATATATGTATTTAAATATTTTCGGTCAATAGATTTATGATCTCACTGTCACTCGGCAAATCCTACAAAATCTTTGTTTTTAGCGCTTTTAGAATTTAAATTTCAACTAATTATAAAGCTAATTCTCAAATTCAATCAACAACAACTTACTAAAAAAGCAACATAAAATGAAAAATGAGAAATATGCTTAGGTGTGAAAAGAGCAGTGAAATTTGGGTAGAGCTATTAATTTTCGCCTCTGTCCGGACAAGGCGGATTACAAGCGACATTAAAATAAAAAAATGAGATAAATTCGTGGGCGTTAAGGAGGAATACTTTGTATATTTTAAATCAGATCCCAAATTGGAACAAAAAAATTAAACGAATAACACAAACAATTAAAAGTGCAATAACGAACGAGAACACGACATCTTACACTCACACACACATTCACAAATATTCCAAGCACTTGATATAAAAATTGTAAACAAAGTTTCTCAAGTTACGAAAGTGCTTAAATGATGTAAAATGTTTTTATTGAAATTGTGCGGCTCATCTAGAGTTTCCAATCATTTAATGCACTTATTGAAATTGCCGCCAAATCAATTTTCATTTACTAGTCACAAAATGTGTGTGTCTTTGGAGTGCTCTCAAATCTCGTCTTCCAGTGTTTCGTGTTTTTGACGAAAGCGCTGGGCAACTGAGCATCCCATTCCCTTCTGTTTCGCCCACATGCATGCTCAGAGGGCAACTCTAACGGGTTTCTAATCCACGATGTGTTTTTAGTTAAAATGTTTGTGCAATGCATTAGATAGAAAGAGAGAGGGAGAGTTAGCACATCTCGGCCTCCCCCTCTTTCTTACAAACTCTTGCTCCTCACCCACAATGAGTTCATCGTTCATTTTGTTAGCATAGAGCCGTTCTCGTTTTCAATCAAACAGATTCTTATCTCCAAGTGCCAACTCATAAAATTTCAATTAGTGTGCTTTGTTTATGTTGTTTGACAAAAGGGGAGAACTTTTCAAACATTCTCTTCCCCTCTTTCACTCGTTTTATCTCATTCGGCCTCTCAGTGATCTGAAGAGAAGAGTAAAGCTTAGGATTTTTGCTTTCTAAGCTTGGTATTTCTGAACTTGTGTAAGTGAAAAGATCTATCTTAAAGATCTTTTTACACTATCTTTCTATTGCAAATCCACGTCAAAGGGCGAAAAATAGATGAAATAAAACTATTTTACTCTACAAACAATAGATTAAATAAATTTGAATTAAAGACCTTTTGCCCGCACACATTGTACAACATATTGGACAAAAGAAAATAAAATTTTTATTGTGTAGCATAAACTAAGCATATTTATGGTCAAATGACCGGCATTCAAATACTATTTATGTGTACATATAGTCCGCCCACATGATTGTTAATTTTCAATACGTTTCTCTGGGCCACAGATTATGTTTTCACCTTTGGCGCCTTGCGGCAAGGTCGCACACACACACACGCACACAGCTTTTATGTACTTACCAATAAAATTACCATATAAACGTAGAATTTACATAGAAATTTCGACAAGTTCGTCCGAGGCGTCGGTCAACAAGAGTCCAAGTCCATCGAGCACTGGCCGCAAATGTGTTTGGAATTTCCTGCGCCCAAAAATAATTAAAAATATATAGTCGACTAGTAGATGATCTGTACTTTCTTTTCTTGAGGATTTTAAACATAAATATACAATACCTTCTGAGTTTTAATTGATTCTACTAAAATCTTTGTTTAATTAATATTATTTAAAGTTGTAATTCTAAAAAATGTGAAAGTTATATCGATAAACTTGAATGAGCCTTAACTTCTTACAGGGTATTCCACCAAATAATATGAAATGTCAAATGCTTTTCACACTTAGAAATGTTTGACCAAGATATAATTTGTATAAACTAGAAATTGACTTAAAAATTAAATTTTTTGTTGCAATCGATAGACGATATTAGTTAAAACGTGACTTTTATTGACCAATTCAAACAAACTAAATATTCTTTCGCTTTTTTTTATCGTCAAGATACCCTTTGCTATGCATGCAGGGTATACTACCTAAAATATCGTGCCTTTGACTTTTAAATTTAGACCTCTGGCAACACACACACAATCGTTTTGTTGCTTGTTTTCGAACTGTTGTTGCCGCCTGCCCGACGTCATCGCCACTGATACCTGCTCTCGTCCCTTTCGCCTCTTTAAAGATCTGGAAAATAGAGTTCCCAGGGCGTAGAGCTACTTTGGCTACCTTTTTGGCAATGCAGTGCGGAAATGTTGCCGGCTTTTTATTTAATTAATTTTTTTTTGCCCGTTAGTTAAATTTCGCTTGGATGATTTTTAGCCGAGACGAAAACGTCGCCTTTGATTTGTGAACAATATTTTTTTTTTCTGGTTTATTTTCAACGTATTTTTAGTTCTCTCGATTATGGTGTTGACGTAATTTGGCAACCTTGATTCCCCGCTAGCATCCATTCCAATAGCACTAACAACAACAACGATAAACCTGATGCTGCGTTTAATCATTTTTTTTAAAATATATTTTGCATTTCTTATTTATGTTTATTATTTTTTACCTTTTCCCAAAATGTCGTTATTTGTTTAGACACATGTTTGCTGAACTTTTCATTTGGGTATCTTAATGACTCATAAATCTGGCATTATGTCTCTAATACAAGCATGATCCATGCACTTGTCCAACTTGGGTGATCGTAAATTAAAAAAATGTCTCATTTTGTTTGAGTTTTTTGGTCATGTCACACGATTTCTTTTGGGTTTGATTAGATATTCTTATTAGTAAGATTTTAAATGGAGTGTAAAGTGTTGAAATTTATTTCACAATCAGAATGATGTATTGATATGCAAATGTCATTAATTTCTTATAGATAGCTTAAAAAATTTAAGAAAAACATTTCTCAAAACTAATCAAAAAGTAAAAACTGGGAAGAAGCTTTTATCTATCCCAAACTTTTAAGTGGTAGGATTAAAAAATGTGTGAAAATCCATTCATTTTCTTTAAACCCATATTCCATTTTTCGTTGTGTGTAATTAATGATGATGTAAAGTAAGGGCAAAAGGGAGAGCAAAAAAAACAAACCGTTGACAGACAGGCGGAAACCGAATGACAGCCAAAACTTAACACAAGCAACGACAAATTTGTCGACGGAAAAACAAAATAGGTCAAAAATAAAAAAACATCGATTAGGGTGGCAAAAAGCTTTTAAATAAATCAACATAAAACAGCTGACTATCAAATAATTTAAAAAACATCGCAAGGGCGGCGCCTAGATTTATAATAATAATTTTTTCATTGACTTTTTAATGCAGCAAAATTTTAAAGTGTTTTATAACAATTAACAATGGATCGAACAATGTATGGTAAAATTGATCCGGGTGCGCGACAGCCCTATCGCACTATACGCAGCAAGGGTATCCAACCAGGCTGTAAGTATTAAAAAAAAGAAACAAAAACTACATAGCTCATTTAAAATGAAACTTGTGAATGTCCATCCTCACACAGTGCTCCAAGCCTTCAATATTATCCGGCTGACCCACAGGCCAGTTCAAGCATAAAGCCTTTTTTTTTGTCAGTTGCCTTAGATGCATAGTTGCCCGCTACTCCAAGTCCATAGACCGATATCCAATAGCTGTTCGAGGGATGCAGATTTTCACGTAATGCCTGCAGTTCCTTTTCATTCTCTAGACTTAAAAAGGAGACCTCAACGTTGGCAACACACCTTGCAAGCCTCAAACCAATTAGCTCGTACGGAATACGTTATGTGGTAGAACTTTTTCTTCGATAACTGTTCCCTTTTATCTGCCTTGATATTCTTTGCAATATTTTGGAGTATCCCGTATTAACTGCTTAAGTATTATTAATTGTAGATTAGTTTTATTATGGCAAGATAATTTGTTCAATTTTATTTAGTTATTCAATGCAGCACTTAGCGCCATCTATGTCTGGCTTGTGAAAGTAAAATAAAATTTTATTTTACTATAGCATACTTTTATGCATTTTTCTTAACAAGCAGTCAACAATAAAAAACACAGCGCATAATAATTTTATTTTCTATTAATAATAGCTAACGGATTAGTGTTTAAACATTCTTAAATATAGATTAATAATTTTCATTTTTTTTTTTTGCATAAAGTTGTAGATAAAATATTTTTGAACAAAGCTGCGCATTTTTTAGTTTAAAAACTTTTTTAAGTTCTAAGCTTATATAACTATTGTTTAATTAATAATTAAGATAATTTTTTACAAAATAATCTAAAGAAAAAGTGTAAGATTCTTATTGTTTCTTGCACAATATGGAAGAATACATACAGACAACGTACTTTTTATCTCGATTTTATTGCATTTAAATTTAACAATGCTTTGCAATCACAACGTAAACAATTGAAGTCCAAAACAAAAAGAATATGACGTAACAAACACAAACTCACACACACACATACACATACATACTATATTGCATTTGTGGTTTATGGAAAAGAGCCAAGTCGATACTCTGGGGCCCCAAATCGATTGAAAGTTCAAATAGAAAATGCTCAACAGAAAAACGCTTGTGCTGTTGTTTTGCAAAATATGCAAAATGGGTCGCTTGGTATAAATAACTAAAATTGATTAAAATACATATTAAAATAATTAAAGATAGTTTGAAATTTTGCTCAACAAAATTAATTAATACCTTGAAAATATATAAAAACTAAATCGGTTCACAGAGCATTTTTCAGTCTATAAAACTTATCTGATGCACTGATATTTGTTTAAGTTGAATCTACGTAATACAAACACACACGTACATGTACAATAAACAAACACCTAAACATTATTAACAGATTGCATCAAAAGTGAAGTCTCAAAACTTGTCAGACATTGATTTGAATATTTCAAATTCAGTTTGTAATTAGACGTTGTACGCGATTCATCAACGCAAAATAACAAGTTGTGCATTTAAAAACAAAATATATAAAAATAATAGCCATGAAAATCGGTAAGCTGCAAACTGATTTTACTACGACGACGCGTCATTCATTCATTAGATCATTCCATTCAACTGACAACCTAAAAAGTGTTATACAAAATGTGGGCGTCGCGACGCATAGCTTTTGCGGTTCTGTTCTATTTATTGTCATACTTGATATCGATATATGTTTGTGTGTTTGCATGTATTGTGTTTATACACCTGTGTATTGATTATTATGTAAGCGCTCTTAATTGCTTAGGTAGCTTGATTCAATGCTATGTCAATAGCAAGCCTTGATAAAATTAAGCTGATCAGCTTTGTTGGCCAGATGCTAATGCAACGCTTTGGCTTTTATAATTATGTGTTCCCTTGTCAGACCGGAAGTTGAGTTCTACTATTGAAAACCAGTTTGGAGATAATCTTAGCTTTTTTGTTTTTTCAGTACAATAGAGTTCAAAGTTTAAGTTTGACATTTTGAATATCTACTTTTTAACCTTTCAATGAACTGCCCCGAAAGCATATAATCTACGCAATCCATTGTGAACCGCATATGCATAAGTATGTATGTTTGCATGTGTAGACAGTGAAAAACAAACCACCAAGCTGTCAAATTAACACGAAATATATTCAACAGCAGCACTTTTAATTTGTTTGGCGTTTGTCGTTCCTTTAGTTAGTTGTTGTTGCTGCATACTAAATTTAGTTTTTGGTCAAAGTCAAGTGAGTCATCCATCGGTGCCCATAGAGAAAAGTGCGCGAGATTTTGTTAGATGATTATGCACGGCAGGTGGCGCCACTGCGACAAACGCCCACCCAAACAAAAACCCTAAGGAACTTAGGTGGCAATCAGGCAGACAGGCAAACAGGCAAACAGCCAACAAATGGCAACGTTTACTTAACACTTTAGTTGTACAACAACTACTATTCATAAAAGTGTTGCAATCGACATCAGCAGCAGCTAACAACAACAGCACTATCAATAAAATACACACACAAACACAAACTTAATTTAGTTTGAGCAAGTTTTCCCACCCTCTCTTGAGTGAGTTATGCGCTGCACAGTGGTAGTAAACGTCGTAGATATTGAAACAAATTATTTCAACATATTAAACATAAATGCAGTATTTCATAGTAAAGAAATGTAATAAAAAGACAACTTATTTGATGATTAATGACAAATACATAATCTTAAAGACATTAAAATAATTTATAGCTAAGAAACTTACGAGCTTTAAGTTATGCCACACAATTGGTTGTTATCCCACAGCCATTGTTCTAAACTTACTTTTTAATGTATTTGATTTAAGCATGCAACAATGCCAAAGTTGCACAAAACTCTACCAGCTGTTTTTGGAAAACCAGATTTCAAGTTGCGTACCAGTGTGCGCTGCTGCTGTGAATCTCGCAGCAGCCTCAGCTTCAGCAACGGTTTTTGTCGAACGTCTTGTTCAGTTGCTTTTAAGATTTTGCCGAGCGAAAAATAATTTTTGGTGCTCTGTTTGCCGTCGCCGTCGCTCTGTGCGTGAAAAATCGTTGATCGATTGTTTGTGTATTTCTATTAGTGTTCGTTGTATGCGTGTGTGTGTGCGAGTGTGTTTGCCCATAATATAATATCTATACTTATTTGTGGCAATGTTTGAGTGTATAACTTAATTAAGGCAGCGAATCACGATTGAAGCAACAACAAAATAAACAACAGCAAATAAGTGAATCTCATGAAAACGAAAGTGACAACCGCAAGCTGCAAAAATATGTAACAATGTCAACAGCAATTGCGAGCAAGTTGAAGCTGATGATGATGAAGAAGAAGATGAAAAAAAACAGCAAATTGAACATGCGCGTGCTGCTTGACCTGCTCTACGCTCGCCCACGCTCTTCCTCTCTCTCTCTCTTTTTTTGTGCAAGGCAACGGTCGCTGTTTTAACAGCTGTCATGTGCTTAACTCTGACTTCGACTATTGTGACTGCAACTGCAGCTGTCCACTCCCCCTGCTCTGACAGACTGAATCTCTCTCTCTCTCTCTCTCTCTCTCGGCTGCAGTCCACCTTATCGTTGTTTTTTCTGCTGTTATTTTGATTAACTGCATCTTTACAACTTTGAAGCGCTGTTTACTCAATTGATGCGCTCCCTTCAACTCTCTCTCTCTCTCTCTCTCTCTGCACTCGAGGCTCCAATGTTGGCATTTAATTGATTTTAATTGCATTTTAATGGACGCTACTTGAGAAAAATATTTACCCATAGCTTCAATTGTCATTTTTACTGCATTTCTTTTATTTGATGACATTTTAATGAATCTCTCATGACGGTTTTGGTTAACTAAGACAAATACAAAATTTAATTAAAAAAAATAATGTCTAAATATATTAGGATATATTCATGAAGTTAGGAGCATTTTTATCACTCCCCATTTTCCTTGTGATTCTAAAAAATAAGTTCTACACCAGTTATTTTATTTAGTTTGATAATTTATAATCAGGCATTCTATTTTATTGCCCATAAATCTAGAAGACCCTTTTCACTTTAAAACTCTTAGCACAATAAATATTCATCGCATATCTTGCTAGCATAAATATTAATCTTAAAACCGTTACGCCACTCAAAAACAATCATTCACAGTCAAAACATACAGAATGAGGGAATAAGATTCATGTCACTTTCCGAGTCATTTCCTATCCGTACATTTCGCATCATAATTCTTCTTTGGCCTCTTCTCTCCCGACACAGTCTTGACGTTGACCCACTGAAGCGCGACGCTCTGATAACCCCACCAGTTCTATTTATAGTCTTACTCAAACCAACACACAGCAAATTACCATATGGTATTCAGGAAACAAAAAAAAACAAAAACATACACTCCAAAAAGTCAACCACATGTTTGAAGGCTCATTAAATGAATCGGTTCCTTGGGATATTATTAATATGCGAACTGTGAAACGATTTGACTAATAAAACGGATCTTTTAAATATAGATCATTGTTCAGCGTTCTATTATATCTATCTATCCATCGCCTCATAATGTATACTAAATACCTACCATTTGGCGTTTTTATTATTTTCTCAATAAAATGTGCTGCCAAAAAAACCGCGTCACACCTTATTTTAACTCACTTATTTCAAGCCATACATAACTCAAGAATTGCACTCAATTTTGAGTGATTTTTATTTTGCCTTTCTTTTTCTACTATCTACATTTTGGCATTGGCCCAAATGCAGGTGGCTCTAACTTTTGAACCCAACCCAATAGAATCGATGCCAAGAAAAGACTAGAAACAAAAACAACAATATGATGATTTGTTTATTTTTTGTTGGGGTGTCAGTTAAGTGATTTCTTAATCGCCGACTGTCATGTTTTCCATGTTGGACCGTTCTTTGTTGTCTTACCCAGGGTTGGGCCGATCAAATGGTTGGATTGACAGTTTGGAGAGTCTATCAAAGTGCGCATCATATGGATTTTACAATCCACGAACAAATATCTTAATAATCACTTTTTGATGTTATTTTTGTTTGTTGCGTTTAGTAAAATTACAGCCAAACACAATGCAAACAACGCTAATTTGATCAAATATATATTCACCACATTAAAACTTACATATAGATATATATATATAATCATACATGCGATATTTCATGCTTTGGTGCGATTTTTAGCTCGTTCGACTAGTTCGTCCCACGAGCATAAATATCAAAAATATAAAAAAAAAAAATTTTTGTATAGACCTCGTCTACTCTTGATGGTCAACTAACCCCTCTTTGCCTCTACCTCTCTCTCTCTCTCTCTCTTCCTATCGTTCCCCACTGTCTCTGTCCCTCTGATTATGCCTGTTTTTGGGGCGCTGTGTGGGAGTTGATTTGGCTTAAGCTTTGGCTTTCTGATTGAATTTTCATGCCTTTTGCTCAATTTCAATCACTTGGCAACACTAAGTTTTAAGAAATTCTTCTGTTTGCTGTTGTTGTTGTTGTTTCGATTGTGGATAGTGTTTTAACTTGGCCAATAAAGGAGCTTTAATCGAACCGTTTGTACCTCATTTAGCGTCTTCATCGATATTGGCCATATTTGTTGTTATTGGAGTGAGATATGTCTTCGAAACTGATATCATCATCGTTCCACAGTACTCCCCTCAGCGATTGCTTTAAAGTGGGCGCGTTTGAGAGACGTTTGGGTAAGTTCATTCAGACGAGTGACAAACATTCTAGCATGTGGGCTGATACTGAGTCTATTCACACCCCGTCGGTAAAGATCTAAAGCCAAGGTCAAGTTTAAATACAATTTTGTGTTAGATTTTTAGTCTTTTTTAAGCTGGTTATCGATTTGATAGTTGTTTAGAATTATTTCATAAAATGCATGCAACTTATTGTTAAAAAATATCTAAGAAAACTAATTTGTTAGTTGTCAAGCAAACTATATACGAGAATCGATCATAAACTCTTAAAACTAAAACCCATTTAAACTTCAATGTTTTGCTTTGATGGATTTTTCTAGTATTTCACTTTAAAAAAGCTTTGAATCCAGTTTGAACATGTTTTATAACCTAGTTAAGACACAAACCTTTTAAACTATAAAAGCTAAAAACTGCAAGGTCTTTAAAGGTTTCTCCTTACTGATAACGCCCACCCAAAGTAAAACAAACAAATGTTGATAATACATATAGGTGTATACTTATCAGTTACTTTTGTCAAGATAAATGCGAATATAATTCTTAAAAAAAAAGAATACCTAAAGAAATTTGTCATTTGTAGCAGCAGTAAACAGTTTGCTATGCGTCAGACAAGTAACGTTGGTTGGATCTAGGTCTAAATAGAGTCTATAGGCCATGGCTAACTATGGCGATTACGATAATCTTGGTAGTTTTCAGATGCACTACAAAACTATTGAGCATTTGACTAAAACTATTTGTTTTGATCCTTCTTTTTATAGATGCACTCCTTGCCGATTTGCAGAACAGTGTGCCGGGACAGCCGTCACAATCTCAGCCACAATACGGAACTGTTCAGCCCAAACAGCAGCAGCAGCAACAGTTTGTGGATAATACTCCCGGCTATGGCAGCTTAAGGGGCAAGGCACAGCCGCAAGTGGTAATTAGTCAATTAACTTGTTTAAGTCGATTTTTTTATTGATCTATCATCTTCTTTTTTGTTTTTGCACAGTATCAGGATCATTATAGCGTAGAGACACGCTCCCCAACGGCAGCAGCTGATTTCAATGGCAGCAGTCAGCAGAGCAATGGCTATCAGAATCATGGCACTGGATCACTGCCACGACCAGGCTACAAGAATGGACAGGGTGTGGCACAGAACAGCTCTGGTTTGTCAGAGCTTGACTCGTTGCTTCAAGATTTGCAGAATGCACGTTACAACAATGGTGCCACAGAGCGAAAGGGTAAGTAAACTAAACCTTAATGCAAAAGTAAGAAAGACTCTAATCTCGACATTTCTCTTCTAAGCAGAAGTCGATGTGCCTGTTAATTACAGCTCACCTGTATCCAAATACAATACCTACAATAGCTATGCAACGGTAGAGGAGCGACCCTCAGTGGATAGTCTGCTTAACGAGCTGGACAATGCTCACATCTATGCAGTGCCCAATGGGTAGGTGTGCTTTTGGAATATAGATGCGACTATAACTAAACTTGTTTTTTACCTTGCCTCTTTTAGTTCTGCACACAAATCTCCAACGCCAGGCCGACATGTAACTATAACGGTGCGTGAAACTAAAACTGAAAAGCTCTCAGGACCAGATGGACCAGGTATTTTTTTAAACTGACTTTCTTAACAACAGCAACATTTGTTAACTTATGCATTTAACTGTTTATAGTTGGTTCTATTGAGGAGCAGATTGTGCAACAGAAGGAAACTTATTCACCAAATTTGGCATCACCATCACCAGCATCGCATCAAAAAGGCTATACATCGCAAGCCACCAAGGAATTAGATGATTTAATGGCATCGCTATCAGATTTTAAGGTGAGAAAATCTAAACGAAATTCCTAAAAGTATGCAACACATATTGTATACAAAATTCATTAAAAAATTCAATTTAGACTTTCTTATAACAAATATGAACTTGTACAGGGTATCTCTCACTGTCTGGTTGTGTTTTATGTTGCAAGACACCAAATGTTTTCACTTTATCACCTGTCGTCTAAGCAAATTGAATACATTTATAAGTGTGAACATATGTATTTGTCTTAGGGCTCCGTTTGTTGGCCATGATGCTGAAAAACAAACTGTCGTGATATTTTTGGCACAAACAAAGTGGAACCCAAACTTTTCTTATTTTAGTACTTGTTTGTGATGGTAATAAAAACTATAAAATAAACAATATTATCATGGAAAATTATGTGACGCATATAGCTCAAGCAAATCCATAGTCTGCCACTGTCTGACACTGTTCATCCGATACCTTAAGGTGTCTTAAAACTTTTTATTAGTTTTTATGTCGAAAGTTCTTGACTTTGACTTATGCTAATTAAAATTTAACGAGGAATAGTTTTTATAAGCTGCATAAATTCATCTAGTTAATGGCACAACGTAAAGATGAAAACGTTTGTAGCATAAAATTATTGTCATTTTTATGCGATTTATTGCACACGGCGCCATTTAACTCAATGTCCATATATCTCCCTATAAATAATAATAAAAACTCGACTCGGTTCTTTCTAGGTCCATACAATAATCAATCAGTGATCATTTTGAGTAAGCAAAACACAAGATATTATTTTTTTGGTTTTGAAATGATCCATAAAGGCGCAACTGTTTCCGCTTTTTGATTATGTCTGTCTGTCGTTGGATTAGAATAATATTTTTTCTTGTGCTCTCACATTTGCCGCCATTTGCTGCTGCTTCTTCTCGAATCTTTTGACAGTTGTTTTTAGAACTTATTCTGACATTGTATAGAACGCATGAATGACGATGATATATCTTAACAGATGTGCCTGACATTCTTGTTGTCATTTTGTTATTATTGTTTTTTATTCATTTAAGCATGCGCTTGTTCCATATTTTATACTCAAAGCGTCTTCTTTTGCATTTCTTTGTTTCCATATTAGGCCAAGGCTGTAAAGTACAATAAACTTTCCCTTGGAGTTCATTAAAATGCCATCGATCCTTGGTGCACGCAATGTGGCACTTGTTAATTTTAATGCATTTCTCAACTTGTCAAACTTATTAACTTAAGTGCATTTGACTTATTTTTTCTGAACATCGTTCCAAGCTTTGTTGGATTGTTCTTTTATTTCATTTGCAAAGTTGTGGTTTTTATTTGGCCCAGTTTTATGGGCTTTCAAGAATAGATGTTCTCTATATGCCATGCACTTTGTTTATTTATTAGCTTTGGCAGCTTTCATATTTGTACAATGCCAGTAAACAAATTTTTATTAATTGAAATTTCGTTATTAATTAGATGATGATTTTCAAAAGTTTGTTTATTTTACCAATTTCTAGAAAACAATTAAAGTTGATAAATGCGAATTTAATAGAAATATTTAAGTGATTTTATTTGAAGCCGTAATATTAAATTTCAACTTACAAGGTAATACTTTCGTCGATCACTTTCGACGAAATCATCATAAGTTATTTGTTTTCTTTTCTTTTTAGATATTATTTTAAATTTTGTTCACGATAACTTAATCTCTCTGGGATTACTTTAAACTTTCGCATTAACAAAAAGTTGTCAAAACGTTTTTATTGTTTTCTTTAATGTCAATATTTTGAGTCAAAGTTTCGAAAATTGATGAAGCACTAATGGACAATCTTTGTTAAAATAAAGTAATAAATTCATTAAGATTCGTAGACTGAGTTGATAAAGCGCGTGTCTCTACAAGATTTTAAACTTTTTTAAATATCCTTTCTAGCTTTAATTTTCAAGAATAACTCAAAAGAATCCCTTAATGGATCGTCATAATCAGACTAAAAACTTAATCAAGTATTTTCTTGATCAGGCAATATTTTATTGTTTGTAATGGATCTATAAATATTGACAGTACTTATAACTTGAATGGATTTTCTATATAGTTTCGCTGTTTGAAAATTCCTTGTTTATTTTGGACTGACAGTTTAAGAAAGTTATTCAAAGAACATGTTTGCTGAGGAATGCAAACATTTAATACTAAATATTCTACTTAAAATACTTTCATATTATTTTAACCACATATATTTTATTTGTTATCAAATTAATCCATTGTCAAAAAGGAAAAGTGGTTAAGGATAATATTTCAAATTGGCAAACCAAAGCCAAATGCAATTAATTAGACAACATTGAAGAGGCTGTCGCTTAAATAAGTGCTTGCATATAATTAATTATTAATTAATTACTAAGTGCTAAAGAGATTTTTTCTTGCCAAAAGCGTGATGGTCACGCAAGGCAGACGGCAAAGTGGGTGGCGGTTGGGAGATGTGGGAGCGGATTTTTATAAAGTGCAATTCAATGTCATTGACGAATGATCATAAAGACAACGCAAAGATGAATGTGTGTGCGTATGTGAATGTGTGTGTGTGTGTGTGTGTGCATGTATTCGGCCGTGTCTGTTAATTATTTAATATCATTTTCAATTTTCGAGCCGTGGCGTGTCCGTGACTTTTGTTGATATGCCGTAAAAAAAATATTATAAATATGTGTGTGTGCATTTGTGCATGTGTGTGTGTGTGTGTGCATGTGTTGTTGTGTATGTGGCAGGCGCAAAAAAATTGAAATATACGAAAAACGTATATAAACAATATTGCACACGGCACCTAAACAAAATGTAGAACTGTATGGATTTTTCTCTGGTTTTTGAGGCGCCCACACGACACGACTGCCAGTTAGATGCTGCCCACCCCCGCAACAGGCCTCCACACCCCTATCACACCCGCTTCACTGTCAACAACTTTTTCACGGAGCGCGGCGCGGCGCTGAGTTTTAGTTTTTTTTTTTTTCAATCTAATATTATTAATGTTTTGCTTTGCTTTTTCATTGCAAATCATTATATATATCTATTTTTGAACACGTTTTTTAATAAACACACACATACAACATCTATGCTGTGTTTGTGTGCGGATAAATATTGTTTTTCATTGCCGCCCCGAATTGGCAATCTGCTGTCTGTAAAAAAAACCCTCTAACAGCCAAGTCTCCACCATCCCACCTCACCGCCATTCATAAAATCATAAAAACTCTTGCTCATTGATTGAAATTTCCTCTTCCGCTTCTTCCTGTGCCCACGGCCCGCCCCGCCCGCCACACACCCCGCACCTCCTTTTGGTTTTAGCTGCATCTGAATTGTGCCATCGTGTGCCAAAAGCAGCAAAAGCAAAACAGTTAAAGCAGCAGCGAAAAACCGTGCCCATGCGCTTTTTATGGGGAAATCCTGTTGGCCAGCCGGCAAGCTTTCAGTTTTATAGCAAGATTTTGATCATTTCATTATCTAACTTTTGTATAAACAACACACATACATGCATTGACAGAAGCATCTTCCATTTAATTTGCTTCTTTAAATAGCATCAAAAAAATCCACCAACGCTAATAAAATATTCCAAGCAAATTGACAACAGTAGCGGAGTGCGGGTTACTTTAGCAAGGCGCGATTAAAACATTGTTCAAAAATCAATAAATGTTTGTCCATTTCAACTAGTTGAACATTGATTAAAAGGACTACTTTATCGTACTATTGGTCTCTCTATTGTATACAAATTTCACTCCCTGCTTTAGAACATGAAGATCCTGAAAGACTTAAAAATAAAACTTATAGATTGGTGCGGCAGATCGTTTACTAAATCACGCTTGTAAATCATTCAGTTGCTTATTTTTATACCCTTAACCCATAAAATGGGTAAAAATCGGTATAATGGTTTTGTGCAAAAGTATGTAACAGGCAGAAGGAAGCATCTCCGACCCCATAAAGTATATATATTCTTGATCAGCATCAACAGCCGAGACGATATAGCCATGTCCGTCTGTCCGTCCGTCTGTCCGTCTGTATGAACGCGTGGATCTCAGAGACTACAAGAGCTAGAGACTTCAGATTTTGTATATAAGTTCTCCTATACCATGAGCAGAAGAATTTTGCTTCAAATTATCGATAACTATTCTGGTTTCCGATATACACATGCAATCTATAACAAAAAAATAATGAATTTGGAAAATGTAAAAATGAGGTTTGAAATGATGGGTAATGATAGAACTTTTCTGAAAATTTCGTCTAAATCGGTTAAGAAACACCGGAGATATCGAATTTAATCGATTGAAGTTAAGTCAGTATACCAAAGTCTTATATAAATTTAATTTATTTATTGCAACTAGGTTCAGGGTATATTCTAGTCGGGCTCTCCTGACTAGAGCCTTCTTACTTGTTATCTTTAATCAAAGGAGCTAAAGATATACTTTTGTGTCTGCTTTAAATAAGTTAACAACCTCTTAGTTTGAGTTATAGTCGAACTTCCATATAAAGAACTTCCATATAACGAATTCATTTCCAGAACCCTGCAATTTGGTTCGATCAAAAACCTATTCTATGTAACGAATTTTCTCTACAACAAAGTTTTTCTTTGTACCCTTAAGATTCGTTACATGGAAGTTTGATGGTATTTACATTAAGCTCAGCTTACGTTCTTAACTAGTTTGGTATATTGAATAAAAATTCTTAAGTATATCGTTAAATTACCTTTCGTGTACAAATAATAGTGATCTTAGCTTTTAGCGCCCCATTTTCATTGATAAAACGTCACTGATCTCGCCTGATAGAAAACTCACACATATGTACAATCACAGCACTCAATTAGGCGTCTAGGTTAGTTATGGCAAGCAGGCAGAGAAACACACACATACACACACACACACATACACGCACACAAAGCTAAAAAGTTTATGAAAGAAAATTGAATGTTGAAATGGAAACTCGCACTACACGCAGCAGCAACAAACAACAAAATCGAAACACAGGCGAAAATTTCGAAAAACCTATTCGAAAAACCAACCAAAACAGCAGACAGACGGAATTATGGGGTGTTGTTGTTGCTGTTGCTGTTGTAGTTGTTGCTTTCGTATTTTTGGCAATGAACAAAAACTACGTCAACTAGAAAACGGCTGCTGTTAAGCAGGCAAGCAGGCAGGAAGGCAGGCAGCAATATACACATTTAGTATTTATGAGGAGAGCGTCGTGCGCAACAAATACAGACAGAATCTACAATAAAAACAACAGCAACAACAATAACAACAACAACAACAACAAAAATAATAATAAAATGTGTAGCAGCATCTAGAGCTAAAGATTTTTGTTGTTAATTTGAGGCGTCTCGGCCAAAAAAGCAAAAGTTATTCTGTTGGCGCGCGCATAAAATTGAATTCAGTCGAGCCGAGCACATCGAGCAACGACGTAAGCCAAATTTCCACCTCCTAGAACCGAAAGAAAGATATTCGAATTTTCTTAACTAATTATTATATTTAATTTATGCAAACACAGGTTACAGGCAGCAACGGTTACGATCAGCATACAACAGGAGCAGGAGGAACCGTGCAACACCAACAACAACATCTTCATCAATATCAACAACAGCATCAACATCCGCAGGTAACGGACTACGCACAGCCAAATAAAGGAACACAGCAAGCGCATCTGACGCAAACGATCGAGGAGACAACTATTGTCGAGGAGGAGCAGGACGAAGATCAGCGCGAAGATCAGTTGGATTCTATGCTTGGCAATCTACAAGCAAATATGAGTCGTCAAGGTGTCAATACAGTACAGAAGGGCTGCTGCAATGCATGCGAGAAGCCAATTGTTGGTCAGGTCATAACGGCACTGGGCAAGACCTGGCATCCCGAACACTTTACATGCAATCACTGCAGCCAGGAGCTGGGCACACGTAATTTCTTTGAACGCGACGGTTTCCCCTACTGCGAACCCGATTATCACAATCTCTTTAGTCCACGTTGCGCCTATTGCAATGGTGCTATATTGGATAAGTGTGTAACAGCGCTGGATAAGACCTGGCATACGGAGCACTTCTTTTGCGCTCAGTGTGGCCAGCAATTTGGCGAGGATGGCTTCCATGAGCGTGATGGCAAACCATACTGCCGCACCGATTACTTTGAGATGTTTGCACCCAAATGCAATGGTTGCAATCGTGCCATCATGGAGAACTATATCTCAGCATTGAATTCGCAATGGCATCCCGATTGTTTTGTTTGCCGGGTAAGTTAATTATAGCTCCTCAACTTTGTTCTTAACTAGAGATTTTATTTGTTTTTATTCAAATCCAAAACATATGAAAACTCTATATAGGATTGCAAGAAGGCTGTGCGTGGCAAGTCTTTCTATGCCATGGAAGGCAAACCTGTCTGTCCGCAATGTGTGGGCGTTGATGAGGAGGAATAGGCAGAAGCAGCCGGTAGGAAGGCAAATTGCAACAGCAGCGGCAATCGGAGCAGCAACAGCTAACAACTTGTTGAAGTTCAACAGCAGCAGCAACAGCAACGAAAATAGCCCACGCCCAGATACATTTGTATCTACATATGTGTGTACAACCAGCGCCCCAGCTGTGTGTGCCACTTTTTTCACTCACTCACTCAATCTTTGAAGGGGCTATTTTTGTTGCACAGTTTTGTTATATTCTTACTTGCTCTTGTGCCGCGACTTGTTGCCATCCAGCAGCAGCAACAACAACATCTGAGGGAACAGCAGCAACAACCCGGGCGTCGGTTCTATCTGGGATTGGTAGACGGCTGACCACCAGGCAACTGGGCAGGTCGGCTGTTTGCCGCTTAGAAAACCGAAAACCGCCCTGCATCCCCGCTAAAACTTTTGTTTATGAATGGAGTCTTGACCATGTCTCCTGCCCCTGTCTGTTGCCCCAACGTCTCCCCCTGTCTCTGTTCAACTTGTCTCTTTCTATAAATGCAAATTTAGTTTTTTAAGATTTTTAGGTATCTTTTTAAATTTAAACATTTATGAAGCAATATTGTAATTTGTTTTTGTAAATAAAATTTAAATAATTATATAAAAAAAAAAAACAAAACACAAAATAAAAATACAAAACACAAACAAAACAAAGCAACAAACAATTTCAATTGGAGCCTGGCACTTTTGGCTGGTGGTATGGATTCCTTCTTCCACCCCCCACCAGCCAGCTAAGTTTCCAGACAGAGTTCAAGATCAGTGTCAAGAAACCTGACCTTGATAGATCTCTCTTCTTCTCCGCTCGAATGTCACGTTCTGTGACCTTCAATTGTTGTTGTTGTTGCATGTGTGTTTGCAAACAAATTAAAATATTGCTACATAGATTTTGGGATTAGATTAACAGCGCACCCCTTACCCCTCTCAACAGCGGGCGGAGGAGGATGTTGGGCATGATCTTTATAACTAAGTAGAAACTATTTTGGTTGCTGACGTTTCGTCTCTCATAAATAAAACACACATAAAATTAGCCAGATAATTCTATATACATACTTATATATTGTATATATAAATATTCTGTTTGTACTCAACGAGTACTTTTCTGTTGTATATCTTTTGCCCATAAATGTAGATAATTCTTTTTAGTATTTATGTTTTTTTTTGAAAAAGTAGAAATTGTGGTATTGATTTTTCTTAAATTTCATGTATTTATCAGTTGTCATATTCTTAATTTTCAACACTCAAATATTTCCAAAAATAGCTGAATGCAGATTCTTTCATCAATACAATATGAAAATTCCAATGAAAGTATTTCTATGTATCATATTATATGTAAATTTTGGCGATAATTTGAATTGAAGCTGAAATATGCCAAAGACATTGCAATGTGTTTATTGACTAATTTGGCCGATTTACAAATATATTATAGTATTTCTAAAACATTAACCGAAACAATGCACCTGTTGTTCCTAAAATAGTTTGTGACGTATTTTAAAAATTAAGTTGATATATTAAAAAAGGTTTTTTCCCTCAGTTTACGAGATTTTAAAGAATAAAAAAAAAGCGGTTGTTTGGTACTTCCTTAAGATGTTCTTTATGACAAAGATGTCAAGTTGGGGTCAATAAATTAAACAAATTATAAACTCAATTATAATATTCTTAACATCAAACCTACTAAATATGAATACATGTCATTAAATATATTATCCTTAATTGATTTTATTAATTTGAAAGAATCTTTAAATATTAAAGCAGCCACAACGGTTATTCCAAGGCAATATTTAATTGTTGCCAGTTGCATATATTGGAAATTATCCATATATTTATTTATCTTTATTTTATATGTACGAATGAAATATATTATTTGCTCGTTTACTTTTGTCGCGCCTTGGCTTTGGTCCAAAAGCGTGCGCAAAATGTTATTGTTGAAATAAAATCTGATTTTTTTTCAATCTTATCGTTGTTGTTGTTGCTGGCTTCGAAATGTTTTTCCAAAGCATTGAAGAAAAAAAAGTCTTCCCAATATGTGCCAAAGGTTTTTATAATTTTAATTTTTGGCAACTCTTTGTACGTTTCTTAATTAGCTTGAAACATTTTATTGACTTTCGTATGTGTCCGAGCACTGTGCACAGTGACACAAAACTTTTGCCAATAACCATTTCAATATTTCGCCCAACACCACATTCCCGTTTGACTAAATTGTAATTGGGCTACTCAGGCCAGGCGTAAAATTTCTCACAAAAATAATTTTACAGAATTTGCGATTTTCACAAGATAGAGACGAAAATTCTTTTGCTTGTGCCGTGGTACGCTATTCACGCCTTATGGCCACTAATTTATGGTTGTAATTAGCATTTCGTCGACGACCAAAATTTTTTACAACATTTGTCTTATAACAGATAATCGAAAATGTTGTTTTTTATTTGAATAAAACTAAAGTATTTGGATTACATGGCGCATTAATATTTTCTTATTAATTTGATATTTTTTTTCTTCTATTTAAAACTCAGGACTGTCGACAACCGTTCCAGGGTGGTTCGTTCTTTGATCACGAGGGTTTACCGTACTGTGAGACACATTATCATGCCAAACGTGGTTCACTTTGTGCTGGATGCTCCAAACCGATAACGGGACGTTGCATAACGGCAATGTTTAAGAAATTCCATCCGGAACATTTTGTATGCGCCTTCTGTCTGAAGCAGCTCAACAAGGGCACATTCAAGGAGCAAAAGGATAAGCCATACTGCCATGCCTGCTTTGACAAGATATTCGGTTGAATCGTTCTAATAGGCCATGTTATTCAGATTCAATATTAAAACTAAACTTATATGTAGTTACGCGATGTATGATGATGCTGTTTTTTTGTACGATTTATGTCTTTTTACCAATAATACTTACAACAATAATTCATCTGTGCTTTGTATAACCGAGTCAAATTAGTAATATAATTAACACAGACACACGATACATGATGATGATGATGATCATAATAATCAATTAGACGACACTAATACCCAAATCAATATAAATGGTCAAACGATATTTCTGCTCTTTCAAAATAAAATCATTACAATAATAATAAATAAATAAAAGATCTTTTATTTTTTTAAATTCAACGCCTCACCATTTAAGCTAAGACACAAACCCATACAAGCATCCACTAACTGCTGCTGGTCAATCATTTGTCCATGGTAGTTGGTTCTGCTACAGTTTTACATTCATATGTACATATCTTATTTGCTCACCATCTGCGCATCTAAGAATAGGCTCTCCCACACTCTCTCTCACGGTTGTACATGCACACATATACACTTGTGACATTTTTTCATTTGGGAATGATGCCGGCCGGGCCGGCTGCTCGATTGCCAGCTCGCTCGCACTTGACATTGAGCGCAGCCTGCGTGCGTGCTCACCAACTCATTAACGTGTATTTAACTGCCCGCTCTCCCGTATTGCTGTGTGTCGTGAGTGTGTCTGCGTCGCTCCCTATAAACGTTGTAGGGTTTGCATCAAAAACGTTTGTTATGAATTAGTCAGCGTCAGCGTTAGACTTGCTCCGCTCACTCACTCACTTATTATCTGTTGTCTGTGTCGGTTGAGTGTCGGTGCTGGTGGTCGCGTGGTCCGTTCTTGCGTCGTCTATTTTTTGTCAAATCGTGTGTGTTCACAGTTCATAGCATTTGATTGAATCACCCGGTTTTATTAATTTATCAACACAGAGCGCCTGCTTTCAAAGTAAATATTCATATATAAAAGAGCAGTCGCAGCCAAATAAAAAGGACACGCGAACTCGAAGAAAAGAGCTACAGGTTGGTGCATAAACACAGAAACACATGCTAACACAAAAGCAGAGGAGTTGACAGCAGAATGGCAAACAGGATATCTCACGTTATTAGGATTCACGCCGAAGAACTGTTTAGGCGCTGTTATTATTGCGGTGATGTAATAGGATCTGATTTTCAAGTCCTTAACAAAACAAACATGCGGCATAAGTTCTCAACGTGCCAGAACAGGGTGCCCTTTATCGTGCTTTTTTTTTCTTCATGCAGAGTCAGAGTCGAAGTCAAAGTCACGCACGCCACCCGCATGAGCAACAGCTCTCAGCAACAAAAGTAACAGCAGCAGAGAAGAGCAAAGAGAGCAAGGAGACAAAAACACAATTAGGTTTACACTCCCACACATGCGAACAAACGAATCAATTGCCCGCGAGAATGTTAAGTTTGTTTTTGTGTGCCGCAATTTGTCAATGATTGCGATATGTAACAAAAGTAAAGTTAACAGTTCCAGCTATTATTATAGCGGCTTTTGTTGTTAATTCCACTTGCGCCACTTAAATTCACGTTTAAATTGTATTGTAAGTTCATTTACAAGCCTCACATAAACAGTTGCAATACTTGGTCCAGTGTCCAAGAAACTTTATGCACATTTTTGCGTATTGAAAGTTAGTACAATTGGCTATTATTTGTAAATTGATGCAAAAATTGTCTACTAGACGCAATATTCAAGTACAGATAAGTGATAAAAAGAGTGCCTGTAAAGCAAATCCGTACACAGAGACTCTTTCGTTTTGTACTTTCATTATATTTAATGTGCAGTGATTTGCTTTAACATATGTGCAAACAAAATGTTCACTGATAAATTGGCTTTTAATGGCGCTATTTAAAGCATGCTACAAGCAGTCGGTTGATTTTGGTTGACACGCAGCTTTTGACAGTTTGAGAAGCGCTGTATTAACTGCTTACTGTACAGTGGCTATAAAACCAATACTGCATTTACAACAATGATTCAATTTACGCTATTTTGATTTGAAATTCGGCGAGTTTCCTGTGTACACTTTTTGATGCCCTTTTAAAAAGAAAAATTAAATAAATTTAAAATAACCTTTAACGCGATTTAAAGTTGGTTAAATAATTGATTGTTGAATTTACAAACAGTCCCAAAAAAGCGATATGTCATAAACTTGTTTAGCCAATAATAATGTATTAAACGATACTTAATTATCTTACCGAAGTTTAAGGAATACTTGCACCTCACCTCATCAAGAATTGTAGAAAATTATGTTTGATGGGATGTGCCACATATTGTATACTCATTCAGTTTTCCGATTAAATAATTAATTGTATATTCCCAAACTTATCTTTTTTTCAGAATTGTGTTTGTGCTGAGTACCCGCTCGATAAGACATTTAAGTTTTGTAGTATAACTGGAAATCAGATTTGCCGCTTGGCAACATATTCTATCAACGATAAAACAAAAGTAAGATTAAATATTAAGATGAAAGATTAAAGATTAATATCTAAGTAATATAACAGATATGGAATGATAAGAAAACGAAAATTAGTTTTGTGTGAGGTCAAGTGGTAGATTATCGATTTTCTCTCTTAATTTCAATTTGTTGACTTTGATACTTCTCTATGCACGAGGTAATAAACGGCTTTTGTTGTTGCTTCTGCTGTTTCTGAGCGATTGATTGTCTCACATTCATATATGTATATGTACATATGTTCTTCCCTCTTCATATATTTGTTTCACTTCTCTCCACTTATGCTTGTATTCAAACAATTTATCGGGGCATCTGGCATGGCGACCCAGTGTTGATCATTAAATACATATAAACATATTTATTTATTAGAATACCTCTCTTGTATCCACATAAGCAATAATTCTCTCTAATTTTTATTGTACTCTTTACTCATATTTTCTTGCAACAGGGTATGCTTATATTGTAATGTTCAACCCAATAAATAAGTTGTGTTCACTTTAAAACTCAACATAGGGTATTCAGGAGAGAAACCTTTTTCATTATTGCATTACAGTGTTAACAGTTATGACTCTCTTTTGTATACGACAGCTGATTTCGTAAGAAAGAAAGAGATCAACAGAGGTACTAATAAAGGTTTTTAGCTACGAGGCTATGCTCTTGAAAATTCATAAAAATCGACGTGCTCGAAAGTCTCCCTCGTGACAGCGTTGCTTATAGATTCATCATTCAGTGAAGTATTCTTATCACACATACGATGAGAATTCATATTCCAGACTGTGTGCTAATTATTACTTAATTGTTTTCGATATAAGCGGATTTTAATATGCTCAACTGCACAGTGAAGCTGAAAGCTCGATATTGCTGTTATAAAATATGACTCTTAACTAATTTCTTTCCTATTTGACAATAAATGATTGAATAGACAACGCCCAACAGTCCCTTATACAGAGACTATAGATTACTTAAGTGTTTTCGATACTTTAACTACTTTGGATCTTATCGGCAATACACAAGATTTCTGGGAGTGATCTCGCTTTAATCAGTTTGTCAAAAAATTTATAACCGAAAAATGAAATGCCTAATTGTTGTTAAATGAAATTATAATGCAAAAATTGCGTTCATTTCGGCAAACTAATGTTAAGAAAAGATGTCAAACTGTTGGCGTTTAACAGGGACTCAAAAACCTTGTGTGTGTCACAGTTTTAGAGCAGCTGTATAATGCTTAGCCGTGTAACAGTTGCTCTGCAACCATTTACATATCAATCGGTTGTTCGCTAATAGTTTTATATTTTGCTAACTACTTTGGTCTGGTTGCTCAGTCCAGATTGCTATGGCTTCGTACTTAGCTGAAGTGTTCCACTTAAGTGTTATGATAGACAAATTAAAGACACCATTGCGTCGTCGCATTTACAACCGTAAACAACTAAGCAGATCGTTAATTTTCTCTATTCATTACAGCTACCCCTATAAATAGAAATAGACACTGCCCAGTACATAGTACAGTATGGAGAATATGGACACAAGCTTTATTCCTGACCTACCTACCGGCGGTGCACTTGCGGTGTATCGCAAACGTGCCAATTTCGATTGGAAACGTTTGCGTTTAATTCTCGAAAAGGAGCAAGGACTTCGCATTAAAGTAAGTACATAATAGCAAATATCAGTTGCTGTCAAACTATAATTGTACTTTGTCCTGTAGTATAAAGTATGGCGTCGTTTGGAAAACGATCCTCTTTTTGCACACCCCTCAAGAACACTGCCCATGGATCAACAGAAGCGTCTGGCTGCCATGCAAGTGAATCGCATGAAGGACCTAGACCTGGTGCCCAAGGAAATTGAGAGTTTGAGCTTCTCGGCCAAGACAAAGTATCTGATGCAAATCAATCAGGCCTTGGCCAACTATTCGCCCAGTCTGTCTGTCAAGATTGCGCTTGGAGTGGGTCTGTTCAACAATGCTATACGCGCCATGGGCACCGAGAAGCACACAAAGTATATTGAAGCTGCCTGGAATCGGGAGGTGATCACTTGTTTGGCCGTCACAGAGCTCTCACATGGCAGCAATACAAAGCAAATTCGCACCACAGCCACCTATGATCCAAGCACACAGGAGTTTGTCATTAACACACCGGACTTTGAGGCAGCTAAGTGCTGGGTTGGCAATCTGGGCAAAACCGCTACGGTGGCAATGACTTTTGCTAATCTCATTACACCGGATGGAGAGAATCATGGTCTGCATGGCTTTCTCATACCCATTCGTGATCCGAAGACATTGATCTCATATCCGGGCGTTCTTGTTGGGGATATTGGTGAAAAGTGTGGCCTTAACGGCATCGACAATGGCTTTGTGGTATTCACCAACTATCGCATTCCCCACGACAATCATCTCAATCGCACTGGCAATGTCACACCCGAAGGCGTCTATGAGAGCGTCTTCACTGAGCCAAGCAAAGCTCTTGGGGCTGCACTCGAAGGCTTCTCGGCCGGACGTATTGGCATCATGCAGGAAGCGGCGAATACTCTGTGCAGTGCCGCTGTCATCGCTGTACGTTATGCAGCTGTTCGCAAACAATTTGGTCCGGAACGTCAGGGCCAGGAGATGGCCATTATCGAGTATCAGTTGCATGTAAGTGAAATCGGAATTGGAATGTCGATATAGCGAATAATTAACTAATCCTTAACATACTTTTGCAGCAATATCGCATCTTTCCCTATTTGGCTGCTTCTTGTGTGGAAAAGATTGCCGTCGAGGAGTTGACCAATACTTATCTCGAAATCATAACTGGCTCTCAGGATGATTCAAATGGTTTTGATGTGTTGGTAAGTGAACAAACACAGCTTGCTACAAAATCTCTTAACTTAAATCCAATTCCAACAGACACTAAAAGCTGCTGAGATTCATGCTTTAGTCTCGACTTCCAAGCCGCACATAACATGGTTGGCACGTGATGCCATTCAGGAGGCACGCGAAGCATGTGGTGGTCATGGATATTTGCAGGCTGCTAGGCTGGGTCAGTTGCGTACCGATCACGATCCTCTATGCACCTATGAGGGTGATAACAATGTGCTTGGCCAGCAGGCATCCAATTGGCTACTGCGCCAATGGACAGCCAAGGAGATAGAGACACCAATTGGCAGCATTAAGTTTTTGGAGCGTCGCCAACAACTGTTGCGGCTGCAGTATCCACAGTTGGTGCAGCAGAGTCCAATTGACAGCTGGGAGTGTAAGAAAAGTTGCAACCAATCTTTAGATAATTGAATAACCTTTACAATTTTCTTGCAGTTGCACTAAGCTGTTACGAATGGCTGCTGTGTCATCTGATGTCCCACACCAGTGACCACATCGAGGCCCAGTTATCTGCGGGCGTTCATCGTTTCGAGGCGCGCAACAATTCGCAAGTCGCGGGTGCCAAGGAACTATCGTTGGCCTATGCCGAATACTTTGCACTTAGTCGTTATGTTAGTCACGTGCGACAGTTGAATGTGGAGCAGCCGTATATGCAGGTGTTGCGTCTGCTGTACGATGTGTATGCCATGTGGCTGCTGGAGCAGCATATGAAAACATTCTATGTGGGTGGATTTGCTGTGGGAGACGGCTTTTCTGCTGCTGTACAGCAACGTCTGCTTAAATGCTGTGCCCAGCTCAAGGATGTGGCTGTCAGTGTGGCAGATGCCATTGCACCGCCAGACTTTGCTCTCAATTCGGTGATTGCACGCGCTGATGGGCTGCTCTATGAGAATTTGCAAAACGAATTTATGACCAATGAGGGCGCCTTTCAGCGGCCCGATTGGTGGCGTGACATTATTATTCCACAGCCCCAGGAAAAGTCAAAGCTGTAGGGCAGAAAATTAAAGAATAGTTGAGAATGGATAAGTGCCTGGTATCAGATCAAATCGATTGGATAAACCAAATTACAATAATTAATCGAGCTTCATTATGCATCATGTATTATTAGTAATTATAACGGGATGCATTCCATACGCATTCCATATACTATGTTATACTATGCTATGTAAATTCGAAAAAAAAAAAACAATCCAGAGGTTTATTTTGTGGATATCATATATTTATATAAAACTAAATATGTATTTTTTACTAGCACTATTGCAGGTCTCAGTTTCTTTGAAATAAAACACCAAAACTATTGAAAACACAATACTTTAGTATTAGCATCGTTAGGAGTAAGTTTTAGATTTGATTGATATCTGTTTGAAAACGTATTTGTGTTGCACAATGTCATTAGTGTCATTGAGTTTGAAGTTGTTTGTAGCAGGAAAATCATTGTTATAGTTTTGTATACACCTACATTATCACCGAAACTATCAATTGCTGATTCAATCGTTAACTTATATTATACTAAACTATACACCATATACTCTATTAGTATTTTATTGAAATGTTAGAGATGCAATCTGTTACGAATACTTTAAATAAAGATAGCAAAATTGGTTAAAATTATCTGTGCTTATTTTGAAATGATTGAAAAGTGGGGGTGTTAATTAAATGTCTATCGTGCAACTGAATAACTTAAAAGTTTCAATTCGAATTGTGAACCCGGCCTATAGCTTTAAAAATGAAAAAAAATCACTTATTTTTATAATTAATCAGCTACCGAAACATATAAACAACTTATTTTTTTACACATTCAAACTTATATATTTGTGTATGTGTGTGTGTATAGTAGGCATCATCATTAGCCCAGTGGGCAAAGGTGCTCGTCACTGACAGCAAGTAAGTTAAAGCCGGGCCCCGTTTATAAGAGGACCTGTGCTCACCTGTTCCAACTCAGACGTTGCAAAGTAACCGCACAGTGAAGACGATCGGTTTGTGCGATCGAATAAACAAAGTGAGTGAATGAGTCAACGACGAGGCAGTGAGTGAGCGGCAAGGGTGAAAACCTGGTTAAGAATCGTGTCTAGCGTACAATAACAATCGTTGTACAAGCCGAGCTCTCACAAAGAGTCGAGCTCATCAAACCGCACGATGAGCTGAGAATTGTGAGGCGAGATTAGTGAGATTTGTAAATAGACGCTATTTTTGTTCTGGCACAACTTTGCTGGCTTTGCAAAATTTGTGGCGCAGTTTCAGTACGTTTTTTGTCCACTGTGTGTGTGTATGTGTTTATGAAATTGGGAAGGGCATTTACTTGTACTAACTATAAGTGTGCTTATCAGCAAAACCAATTGTTTCGACAAGAAAACATTTCTTAACATCAAAGCAAACAAATGTTGTTCTTCAAAGCCTAACATTAATTAAACAGCAAAGAAAAAGACAACAATATTCTTAATTTTTGTGAATTTACAAATCGAATATGTTAATTTTGTGTCTGGGTTTTTAAGCTCCGCTCTTGAAAAGAATGCGAGAGAGAGATGGAGAGAGGGGGAAAAGATAATTTGTTATTCTGTTGTTTAAGTGGCAGACAAGATGAAATCTAAATATTCACAGTCCAAAAATGGTCAACCAAAACGTATTAAATGAGATCAGTACAAAACAGAAAAACCGCCCACAAATAATCAGTAGCAAAAAGTGAATTGAATAAAGAATCCCCATTAAAAAAATCCATTACTGACAAAATTAATAAACAATCTTTTTAAGTATTTCTTGCGCTCATCTTAAAAAGTGCTACACAAAATGCGCAAGCAAAATGTTAAATGCTTTAAAGAATAACAAAATAATCGCAAAAAATTCAATAACAACAAAGAGAAAAGAGCAACCAATTAGCGAAACAGGTTTAGAAATCTCGGGACTAGCCAATCGAGCCGAAAATTTTTTATAAAGTCATATAGAAATCCATTAATTTGCATTTTGGGGATTTCCGCTTTGAATTTTTTGTTATTTTCTCACTTAACCGCTCCCTCGTATTCTCGAATGTATTTAGATTGTTTTTGTGTTTTACATCTACGAACTCTCTTGTCTATAATTTCTTCGCAAATCCATAATTGAAAAGTCGTGTAATCGCAATTAAATGGACATCCATAAGCCAACAATTTATGAGCTGATTTTTATCAAACAGTGTATATAATTGTTGGTTCCATTAGGCAACGTGATGCTTTCACAAGTATCTCCGGCTTAAGAGGATGATACCACTAAACGAGACCAATTAGATGCAGTACAAAAGTAGTGTATAGAGAAAATTAATTTATTAGTTTTTCATATTAGGTAAGCTGTGATTAATTGATGACGCCCCTTGTCTCTCTTAAATGATAATTACTGAGAAAGCTGCTAAACAATGAAAATAATCGAATTGTATTACCTACAATTTGCATATGTAGCTTTTGGAGAATGAGTTTTTATTTACATAAGCTCAACAGCTTAATGTACTTTAACAAAATCTTGTAATTAATACAACTAAAATGATTTCAAGATGATCAACTTGAACTAAAAACCGGATTATTTACACTTAATCTTAGACTTGTTTTGTATTATTTTGATATCGAATACGTTCTGTTTGTTTGGTTTTATTTTTGTAGCAGGAACCATCCGAATTTTAAACGCAAATGCAAATCGAATAAGATGTGGAAATTATTACTAGTTTGTGTCGTCATGAGCGCATTAAACAGTGAAACTGACGCCGCTGGTGAGTACAAAAATAAAAATTCAGTCATTCAACAAATACATTCATACATTGTTATTTTTAATTTAACACATTAGCACGTTTAAAAGTTCTTGGGCGTGAGTAAAAAATCAAAATTATATTACACCGAAAAGATTTCTCAAGCAACTCTAACATTAATTTTGTTTAACTCTTACAGAAACTATAAAATTCATTCCTGTCACTTTTATTATCATAAAATGGCTTTAGTTATTATGTGTCTTTTAAACATCAGACAGGAAATGTTTTTCCCGATTTATAATGCATTCAAAATAAATCAATTTGTTAAGTTGTTTTGTTGACTTCGAATATTCCTTTTTCTTATGTTTGTTTTAACTTTATAGTTACTGAAACCAGTTTTAAACAAATGTTTGATACTAAAGTCAAGACAAAACATCTCAAACGATTTTGTCTCAGCATAAAAAGACAATTTTTGATTATAATCCAATTCAAAAGTTTGGACAAGACACTTTACAGTTGCTTTAATGCAATTGCAGAATTTAATATTTACGTTTTAAGCCTTTTTAAATAAAAAGAAATATAAAATCATGTTGAATTCATAAAGATATTTGTTTGGGATCACTACTAAACTTTTTCAACGGATTAAATATATCTTGAAAATACCATAGAATGATTTTCTGAGAAACTATACAATTGAACTTCCATATAAGAAACCTAAAAGGGACAAGAAAACTCCGCTATTAAGAAAATTCATAATTTACAATGGGTTTTTGGTTTAACCAAATTTAATTGTTCTTGATATGAATTCGTTATATAGAAAAATTATACTGGAGTTCGTTATATGCAAGTTCGACTGTTGTTAATTTTGTATGAAAGTATGTTGTTTCCTTTTCTAACCTTACTTTCAATTTGTATTTCAGGCCGTAAGGTTTCTCGTCGTCGTCGCGGTTATGCCGGTAGCTATGCTGGCGGCTATGCCGATGCCGGAGGAGCTACGGGTGGCTACACTGGTGGCTATGATGATTATGATGATTATGGTTATGGTTATGGCGGCTATGCACCACACTTTGGCATCACAGATCCCTATCTGTTCCATCAGCAGCTGACCAATCAGATTCTGGCCCAGAACTATGCGACGCAACAGTGAGCATTGTCGAGACTATTTAAGCTTTGGTGGTTGCTTTTTGGGCTGGTTTTTTTTATTAGTTGGGCAATGGTGTTGACTGCTAACTTTGCTTGTAATCTATATATTTTTTGTAGAGCTGTAACAGGACTGGCCACATCTGGCGATGCGCACGCATCAGCGGATGCGACCATAAGCGACGATGACACGTAATTAAACTGCTTTTTTTTATTATTTTCTCTTCTATAATTGGCTTACTTGCTATTACTAATCGGAATTAGTAGGAATTGATGAGTGTTGAGTGGCGGCTTATTTGTTATCCTTAACCATGTTTTTTGCTTCTGCTTTCACAGTCGCATTCAGCAACAGATTGCTGCCCAGCATGCCTACAATGGACATCGAGTTGGCTCTGGTACTGGCACTTCATATAATTCCCATCGTTATGCACCCAGCTATGCTGCAGCTGCGGGCTCCATTGGACCAAATGGTCACAGACAAACTGCCTACATAAGTCCGGCTAATCCGGTAAGTTTTCCCATACGATATTGTTCTGTCAAAGATTGTTGTTGTCTAGCCGTTCTAAACTTTCCAAAGGCAACGCCCAATATTGTGAATCGCTTTGGTGGCAGCAGCTCCAGCTCCAGCAGCGGCGGCGGCGGTGGCGGTGGCAGTGGTAACGGTGGCTATAAGGGCGTATCCGTTTCCTCGTTCAGCAGCAGCAATGGCGATGGTACCAGTCGTCGTGGCGCCCAGACGACCATCAACGATAATGGCAAGGTGACGTCATATTCAGTTCACTCCTGAAAAGCTAAAATCGCTTTTATTTTGCCCTCAACTCAACTAAATCTTTTCGGTGTTTAGCATATTATAAACGTTACGAAAGCTAACAATTCTCTCTATTTAAAATATATATAATATACATAACATCTTTATGCAATTTGTTGAAACTTTCTTATTCGATGGGCTTTTACTGTGGGCAGCTTTCGTTTGTTAGAAAGTTTTTTATTTCTTACTGATAAGCAGAAACATTTGCACGATAAGCGTATGCAAATTTAGTTTTGACCTTGATTTTGTCGTACGTAAATGTTGTGAATCTGGTGTATAGTATGTGTGTCTATATATTTTAATTTTAGCAATCATCGCTTAAGTATCTGTGTGTATATAGTACGAATCTGAACAAAGTTTATCAGGCGCCACAGGAAATTGTCTTTATATAGTCAAATAAATTGACTCATTTGGCATACAATAACAATAGCTCTTAGTATGTACTTCAACACTATATATAAGGTAACAACTCATACAGATCATGCAGTCTGAAAAAATACGTTAGAAGTCCTCGGTAAGTTTAAAGCAATTTTTGGGGATTTCTACTCAAGTATCTAGCATATATTGTTGGTAAACAATTTTGGAGTAGACAAATTTTGTATAGCTGAAGGTCAAGGCTGAATTCAATTTTTAATCTGTTCAACTAGGCTAATTAACATCTAGCGGAAGTAATAAACAGCAGCTTCTGTTTGTAAACAACTTACATTATTTTTATTTACAAATCAAAAATAAAAAACATCAGCCAGAATGAATTCCGGTTGCTTTGTTTTGAACGAGTTACTCATTAATAAACAATGAAAAGAGTTTAACGAACAATGTTGATGTTTCTTTTACCATTTATATGGAAGAATATTTAAAAATAATGAATTTAATTGTTTAGAGAGCTTCGAAGACTTAGAGCTTTATAGAAAGCACATTTAAGTCTGATAATAAGTTGAACACTAAACTAGTTTAAAAAAATAACCACGCCAAGCTTCTTACCTAGCTCTCGATCCCAAAAGTATGCTTCTGGAAACAGATTTCTAGAGAAAATATCCAATATATATTTAGTTGGTTAGTTTGTAAGATAAAGAGTTAAGAACTTGCTTTAGCTACTCAAAAATACTAAGATGCTTAACAAGACTTTAAATATCTAACCAAATAAACATTTCATTACTATTACAACGAGTAGAAACAACGAGTAAACTTTGAGAACACCTTTAAAAAATGAATAAAAAGTGAGTATAGGAGATTTACATTACCCAAAAGCCTTACTATCAATCAAACTAAATATACAGCTTGAAAGTACAAGTTAAGAAAATTATATATTCCTTCACCTCATATAGAGGAAGCATATGTAAATATAAATATCTCTAATGCTAAAACACTTCTATCAATGAACTACCAATACGTATTATAATCATTTATATACCTAAATACATAAAGTCGTGGCTATTTCCAGCAAGGTTTCGACACGAAAACAATTCCTATCAGCTGTCCATATAGTACGAGCTCCTCCAAGGTAATATACTTTATAAATATATAGCATTAAATATGTACATACATGTGTCGCAATTACTTTCATCATTGAAATTAAATAAAAATATATAAACTGTCAAGAATTTCTGCACCAATTCCGAGTTTAATTTCATGGAATTTACTAAAACATTATCTCTAGGTCAAGAAGCGATCTGTTTCAAGTCCGAACAGAGAGCCACAGATCTCTCTTATCAATCAAAGTCTGGGCCATTCGTTAGGTTTTTAAAGCGCGTTCCAAACGATTCCCACTCATTAGTACAATTACAGGCGCACGTCTCGCAAGTCATTTTTTTTAAGCAGCACACAGTAAAAATATAATATGAGATCGTTGTTGGTGTTGGCCTTGTGCCTGGGTGTTGTCTGTGCAGGTAAAGAGCTCCTTTAAAACATATATGAATTTAAAAAATAAGTGTTAAGTGCAAGTGAAGAAGTGTTGACATAATCCTTTTAATGTTGCTCTTTTCGTTAGAGCTTTGCTAAACGTTCTCTCTCTCTCTCTCTGGATTAATGATAACGTTTTCCTAATTGATAACGAGTTCTCCTGAATGAACTTTTTACACAATATTTAATTGTGTAACGATTTTAATTACTGACATGTGTCGAGATTTAATGGAATCACTCATTTTTCCAGTACAAAAAAATTCATAAACTAGGAAGATTAAATATTTATACACACGTACAGTCGAACTTCCATGTAACGAAATTTCAAGGGGACAAAAAGAAAACTTCGTTGTAGAGAAAATTCTTAAAGTATATAAAAAATACTTAAAATATCACCTTAAAACCACAAGAAAAGCTTATACTAATTTTTCTTCTACAATTCTTTTGCAGATTTACACGACAGGTAAGTTGGATACCACGAAGATCAGATAATACAGCGTCGTTTGACATTATTTTTGATATATGTATATTATTTTGGTTACAATCTTGGTTCGCTATAAATCTTAAGACATAAACGGGAGGATTTTCACAGTCGGTAAGTGCCGTGCGGCAAATATTGTAAAGTTCATTTTGTAACTGACAAAATCGAAATTTCCAATTGGCAACATGGTACTAATCAAAATCAACATTTAATTGGCATAACTGAAACTATATGTATGTGAATAATATCCCTAATGACAATCCATACCATTAATTCTCATCTTTAGCCACTATTCTGCCCATCAGCAGGCAATTGAGACAGCACGTCGTAATGCTTATGGCTCCGCTGGTTATGGTGCCAGTAGTGGTTCCAGCGGCTATGGAGCTGGTGGCAGCGCGGACCTGTCATTGGTTGGCGGCCTCAGCGGTGGTGGTGCTTCTCTAGGTAACTTGGAAAGTTCCTACGATTCGGTGGGTGCTGTTGAGGGTGCTGAACACACCAGCAGCTCAGTGGGTGGCGGTGCTGCCTTTGGCGCTAATAATGTTGCTTCTTTCGGAGCTAATAATGCAGCTTCTTTTGGTGCTCACAATGCCGCCTCTTTCGGCTCCAACAGCGCCTTCGCCGCCAACTCAGCGTTCCAGAGCAGTCAAAGCGCCAACTTTAACAGCGCCAGTTCTCATAATGCTGCCAGCAATGTGGAGTTCGCTGATGCCAACAATGCTGGCACTGAGGTTAACTTTGGTGGCGTTGGATCAACCAATTCCGAAGCGCTGCTGACAGCCAATCTGCAGGCACCCATTGCTCTAACTGCACCAGTGTCCACCGGTGGCAACTTGGAGTATTTGCACCACGAACGTGTTGTTTCGAGCGCACCACAACAGATTGTTTACACAGTGCCCGGTGGTTCCCAGAAGTATGTGCAGCATGTTGAGCGCGTTGTGGAGCAGAAACCGACTGTGCAGTATGTTCAGGTTGCCCAGCCCTCGGGCACCTCTGAGCATTACTACCAGCGCAAGGTTACAACAACCGCCTCGGCACCTCAGATCATCCAGCAGCCTTCGGCTAGCTTTACCTATGGCTCCAACGCTGGCTCCACCTTCGGCACCAACTCTGCCTTTAAGGTCAACCAGAACTTCGGCAGCAACTTTGGCCAGCGTACGGGTTCGCAGTCCCTGTTGTCCGCTGGTCAGACTGGCGGTCTTAGCTTTGGCACCGGTAGCTCCCAGCTGCACCAGCTGATCAACCAGGCTCATCTGACAGCCAAGCAACAGGCAGCTTCTGGCAGCACCATCAGCAGCGGTTCCGGTTTGTCCAGCGCCAATCAGTTGCAGTTGGGCGGTTCCAATGCCTTCAACTCGAACTATGGCTACAATGCCGGTAGCTCCCTGAACTCCGCTAGCTCCCTGAACTCCGCTAGCTCCTTGAACTCCGCTAGCGCTCTGAATGCCGGCAACAGTGCTTCCTATTTGAGTGGCTCCCAGCTCGGTGGCTCCCTCTTGGGTGGATCTACCAGCAACAGTCAGCTGAATGCACAGAATAACTTTGGATTGGGTCTATCCACTGGTCTGACCGGTCAACAGCAATTGGCAAGCTCGGGTAACTTTGGTGCTGGCGCTGGTCTTGGTGGCAACAGTGGCTACCAGACCAAGCAATGGGAAAAGCAATCCAAATGGTCTTCCCAATCAGAGGTAAGTTTGATTTGATTCTAAACACAAATTCTTGTTTATGTGAAAGCTCAAATTTATTTAACTCTTCACAGTTCGATTCTAATGGCCATGTTAATAACTACAAGGATCTGGCTACTGGCGAGAGCGAGAACTACAATGTCAATGGCAAGCAGTTTGGTTATAATGCCGCTACCGCCTCTGTCGATGACAATGGCAAGGTCAGCACCTACAGTGTGCACTCTTAAGATGGAACTGCCAAAGGCATCGTAAATAAATAAATAAATATGTACTAGTTGTAACGAATTTCTTAATTACCGCGTTGTAGACGGGTCAACAACAACATTTCCGAAAATAAAACAAAGTGAATTTCCTAAAAATATATTCAAAAAGATCTTTTACACTTTGTTTTCCAGGTTAAGTTTATTGATTATAGTTTGAATTTATAATTTTGTTTAATAAGAACCTTTTTCGAGTTGAATATCGAGGAATTCTTTAGGAAAACGGTTGCTCCAACTTCCCATCGATATGCATGATATGACTCTTGATTACTCCCTTCTTGGCAGACCCCTGCAGACCCCATCTGCTTGTCTTGCTATCCCGTCGACGTCTGCTGTCCGTGCCAAAGGAGGAGGACATACAGTAGCAGGGCTTCCAACTAGGTCTTCTCTGAAGCTGACTCTGCTCATGTGGAGAGCGCTCCGTTGTCCAAACGGGCACATAATGTGTCCAGGTTTCTCCATTGCGATAAATGCTGCCAGCATCCGCTGCAGGATCCCCGCCACTTGCATAGACATGCTGTGGATAGTACTGAGGATAGTAGGCATCGGAGCCATAGCCGGCTCTGGAGCCAACTCGACTGCCTGTATCGTAGCCACGATGCTCGCTGGAGTAGCTAGGATTCCATTGCGACTTGGGATCATGGGGTGTTCTCGATTTGTGCTTTGAATCGTGGCTACTCGCACGACCCTTATAAATGGGCACACTGGCATCCTCTGTTGGGGTATTGAAAGTAAAAGTGAAAGCTGGCAGATTAAACCAGTAATCTATCTCTTACCTTTCTCTCCGCCCTGCTGCTGTGCCGAGCTCGTCTCATTTCCGTCCCCCTCGGCCGTAATCTCGAACGTGATGTCCGTGTGGATTCCCACACGTTTCTTGTGTTTACCCAAGTCCGTTATTTCGACACTCTCCTTGGATTCTGCTTTGAAGTTGCTCTCGCTTTTTAGTTGTACAAGTACATAGTCTCATTTGTTTTGCTTTGAGCCAATTTAATTACCTTTCGTTTGCTGTTGCCCATCGCCCGTATCGACGGTAACACGAACTCCATGTATTTTAGGACGATTGCTACTGTTGCCTCCTGTTCCGCCGGTTCCTCCAGTTCCACTTCCACCTCCAGTGCGTCCCTGATCATAGACACCACCACCCTGCTGCCCCTGCCCCTGTCCTTGTCCCTGTGCCTGTCCCTGCCCCTGCCCGATTATAACTGGTACACCCGTCTGGTTGTTGTTGTTGTTGTTGCTTTCCATGTCATCGAAATCCAGCTTGGATGACACTTTATTCGCCTGACCTGGTTAGGTTTACGGTTTACGGTTTGAGGGCCGTTTTCACGTACATCCACGTTGTTTGTTGTTATTTTTTGGTTTAGCATAGAAATTAGATTTAGCAGAGAAAATTCATTTAAGTTATGCAAACACTTCGATATCCCACTCCAAACCAAACCCAACCAAATAAGCATCTGGGGAACTGGAGCGTGTTGTATATCGAGCGCTGTCTATAAGTGGCGCAATTAGCTCACGCTGACTTATTTATAGATATATGTATCTCTCTCTCTCTCTCTCCCTCAATTTCTCGTAAAAACATACAGTTGACTGCCTTTCGAGTGGAGAACCATGCGCACTTTGACCAATTTTTAATTGCACTTCCAATGTGCTAAGTTTGCATCGCCAACTCAACTAACTTACAGAAACTGGCTTAGATTTAGACTGAATTGGGTTTTGGGCTTAGGTTTCTTTTTGCATTGATTAATTAAGTAACAACTGTCTTGATTAATTTAATTACTATATGTGACATCTTGTTGTGGGACTGGACTTAAGAATGATTTATCGCACTTACAAGTGCCTCTAAAATCTCGGAGCTTAGTTTGACTTGTTCGTTTAGTTGTTATAAGAAATCTCTTTTTATCTAGTTTCAAGAATTTGACTTAGGCAAACGATTTTGTACGTTAAAATTGTACTTTTTGTGAAGAATCATATATTGTTTTGAAAAAGAGTTTAGATAACGCAGAATTCCTATTTGGTTATTGTTTAAATAACATCTTTGAATGATTTTTAATAAAATCTCACTTAGTAACGCAAGGATATTTTATCAAATAAATTTTAGTATTATTTTTTTCCACTTCCTTCAAAAAAAAAAAAAAAAAAAAAACAAAATCCAAAAACCCGCAATACGACCATTATTTATTCTACTGTATTTTTTTTAACCTAATCATTTATCATTTTGCCAGTCAATTCACCATAAGTGATATATTCAGAATGTTTTCGAGGTTTGTTTGGCGAAAATTCCCAAAGTACTGGAAATGCCAACAATTGATTGGCGTGGGTGAGATGTTAAGATTGAAATCTTTCTTCCACAAAAAAAAAAAAAACAATTACAGCTCATGTCGCCAATTGGTATTTAATCACTTAAGTATCAAATTTTTTTGTTTAACCCACCTTGAGCACAATGATGAGTCAACAGAAAGCAGCATAATACCGAATAGGCCAAAAAACCCAGAAACATTTTCGGGAACACAAACAGACACGTAAAAATAAATTTGTTTTTTTTTTATAATGTATAGACAATTAATAAAGTTGCGAACGGATTAACAGCTTTGGGGGTTTTTGGCGATCAGAACTGTTGAGAAGCGCGTTTGTTGTGCGCACTTGAAAACTGCCGACAAACGACTAAGTAATATGAAAAGAAAAATAAAATTAAACTACGCCAACAAACGTTAACCGACAGCAAACCGATTTCAAATATCTACCAAGATTCATTAAAAACTTAACTAGCCAACTCTCAGTTCAGTTGTTTTGTTTTGTTTCAGTAGTTTGCTTGTTTTTGATGTTCTGACGTTTGAGCTTTTTTACGATAACATCTTGAATGGGGCCCCACTAAGTGAATCGTTGAGCTTGTTACTGCAGTTGCAGTTTTTTAAGTTTCAGCAACAGCTTCTAATTCTAATGCGTATAGAAGCGAATCACTCTCCTAACCCTCCCCAATCCCGATCATACCCTTACTAAATTGCTCGTAATCGTTTGGCTGGCATCTTTTGTTATTGTTTTTTTTTTTTTTTTTTTTCGTGAAGTTTCCGCTGTACTACAATACGAGTACGAGTTTGTGTCTTAAAGATTCTATTGTGTCTGTTTAGATTTTTTGTTTTCATTAAACATTTTTTTTTTGTTTTTTATTCTTTTTTCATAATGGATCTCATCGTTAATCATGATCTGGCCATAATATAATATTTTTTTTTTTTGAGGCATTTTGACAGCAAACAAAAACGATTATCTCCATTAGATTTTTGCACAAAACGAAAAATAATCAAAATAACAATCAAAATACATTCCAAGTTCAAGTTGAGCTTCAATTATATTGCGTTTTGCGTTTAGATAAGCTTAACTGATCCCTCTGGTCGTAATATTCCCCAAGTAAGCAGTAATGAAGTATGACAAGCCGAAGAAATTTGTCAGCCAACGCCCCCTGCCCCTCACCCAAACACACACACACATGTTGGAATAATAATGTCAAGCCAAACAAATGTAAGGACCATAAATTCTTTTATTTCGATGGGCCAGCACTCTTTGTGGAGCAATTAATTAGCAATTGCATTTGCTGCTGTCATTACGTGTGATAATTAAAAGGGCGCATGAGTTCGGGCCAAGTGCTTCTTGCGAACGAACAAAAGGAAATTCTGTGGCAAATGCGTATATGGCCATAAATTTGATGACCCCGGCCAGGCATTGGGTTCTTTTCCTGGTTCCATGCCCTCAGGCTCAACTGCAAATGCACTTTAATCTCGAATTTATCAAGTGTAATAGTTTTGGCCAAGGGTTCGCCTTCGCTCTCGCCTAATGGGTATGAGATTATTGTTGCCCGTAGTCATACATATACAAAGCTCCAACTTTGCCGCACACTTTTGTAATCTGGCGGATTAGAAGCAGCACACCCACCACAGGCAGCACAATCATGGAACATGTGTGGGTGCTGGGTTGGTCCGTGACCTGTCCTGGCTTCGGTATATCCATTAAACAGATGGATTTCGTTGTAGACATTTTTTTTGTTCGTATTATTCTTCTACCTAAGCTAAAATCTCATCTGGTTGTTGTCCGTCCAGTTCATCCGGCTGTCCTTATGCGAAATGCGTCTTGATTATTTGCATAAAGTTTTGTGCTGCTTGCGTTGCAACAATTTAATTTTCATTGTCTCTATGCATTTATGTTGCACTTGCCAGAGTGGACGGCAGTGGAGTTACTCGAGTGTAGCTGGTAAGTTCAAGAGCGTCGTCACCTTCCCCTTCCCCAACCCCTCCTCCAGTCAACGTTTATGTTTTAACTTGTTTTTTGCACTTTTGTATAGTTCTCATTGTTCTCACTCAGTACTCTTTTTTTGAGTTATTGAGATACTTCACTTAACATATTTTGTAGCATAATTTTAGGCATGATAAGTAATAAGACTGAATTTGAAATGTCCATGAATGTGAAAATGCAAAATAAATAATTAAATAATCACTGTGAAAATTGTCTCTTGTATAAAAAATTAAGCAGAATTTAAGGTACATGCATAAAGTTTCTGTTTTGTTAAGAATAATTGAATTTGCATTGTTCAAAAAGTTTTTCAATACTCTTTTATTTTTTGCTTACACAAAGTTCTTAAAAAAATAAAAGTTTTTAAAAGCAATCATAGAACTACCTAGTTTAATACATATTTAAAAAACGATCTATTGTGAAACTCATCTAGAATGTATACTGGTTAACTCTTAGAATATTTACTTAATATAATGGGAATATTTTCTAACAAAAATACCATATGCAAAGTAAGTTTTATCGGAAGCAGGCAATTTTCTTTATCGTACAATTTTTTGTATATAAATATCTCAAGTTTTTGGTCATAAATGTTAATTACACAAACTAAATACACAAAACTCAAAACGCACAAAACATTGTTGAAAACCAGTTCAGATGCAGTTACAAAGATACGACATGTTTGCCCAACAAAGACAATACAAACACAAAGAGAGATAGACTGGCAGACATACATATGTATATTTATGTATGTAGACAGTGTGGCAGACAGACCGACAGAGAGACAAAGGAGCAAGTGGCAGAGCATGTGGCCAGTTTACAAACAATTAAAATGGCAAAATCAAAATCGAAATGCACAAATTTATGCGTCTAGCTGCCAGAGTCATTTTACAATACTTACAATACAGCGCATACAATACTGAAAATAAATTGCACAAAATTTTCACAGAAATCTGGATCCGGGGTTGGGGTTGTGCTGACGCTCAACTAATGAAATAATGGGGCAGCTGAATTAAATTATGGCCTAACAATTCCCTCGAGTGTGCACCCGACTCCGACTCCAGAGTCTAGACAATAACTAAATTTGCACCCAAGGTAAAGGAAAACGTAAATTTTGATTGCATTGTTACCGTTTGATTTCCACCACCAGCACCAAACACCAAACACTAAACATCAACCCCTCAGAGAGCATCTAGTCACCCACAATGATCCGAGAAGAAAAAAAAAAATCTCTCGATCTGCTTTCGACCTGTTTAACCCCCAAGCCTTCAAAAAACACTCATTGACTATTCACACTCATGTTTTTCATACTACAACAACTATATCCAGGACATTATTATAATAATATTTTATTTTCATGTTGTACCTACCGTTTGGCTATATACAATATACATACATACAAATATATATACAATTTTTATTATTTGCTCGTTTACGGCTTTAGCTTTGCAATCGTCGTCCGCTTTATCGCTTCTCATTTCTTGTATAGTGCGAAATTATCACAAAACGCATTGAATTTGCTTTTATTGTTGTCGGGTGTCGGACACCCACCCTTACCGCTGGCAGGCAACACCACCTTCACCCTCGTTTCAGTTGCATTGCAGCGGAAGCAAAGGGACGTCTGCTGCCCCCCGACTCTTACTCCGACACCGGCTTTGCGTCTGCCGTCTTATCGTTTTCCCGTTTTGAGTGCACAACGCAGACGCCAGCACTGCTGCTGCTGTTGCTGCGGTTGCCGCGTAGCGGGTGGCACACAGGCACAGTGTTACCAGTTTAGTTGAAAAATACATATAAATAATAATATTTTTTGAGAAGAGAAAAGATGATTTAATGGTGATGGAGATAAAGAAGAGATGGTTAAAAAAAATAATCCAACTACGTTTTGATCAACCAAACTATATCCTAAAAAAGTGTTAGGTTTCCAACTAATTCTGCCACACACACAAAATCTAGTTATTGTCAATATAGACAGATTTTAACTAATGCAGTCAGAAAAAAAATAAGTATTTTTATATAGAAAAGACGACTTTTTTATTGAGTAAATTGTAATACTTATTATTTCCGATCACCGGCCTCACTAAGGACCCTTTAGCGGTCTATGTGTGACACTCCCCTGGGAGGGTCAGCCGGTTCAACCTAACCTAACCTAAAATCATTAAACAGACTACTTAAAAAGGGCATTACCTTATTGGAGGTCTCGTTTCTCAACACTAAAAGCTTTTGTTAATTGTTTAATACAAATTGGTAGAAATTAGGAAGAAGCCATATAAAATACTCTTTTATATATATAAGTTTTACATAAACAATCATGATTCTTATACCATTTAGAAGCTCTTGCTATTTTTTAAAGGTTAATATCCAATCCTTGCCCCACTGTGTAAGCAGGGTTTTTTTTTGTTTGTTTTTACCACCTTTGGAACCAAACCAAGCAGGTTACGTTAAGAGCAAAAAATTTGGTTTAGAGCCCTTGGAAATGAAAATGGTTTTTAGCCACTGCATGAGAGCTGATTTTGCTGCTATTTCAGCTACTGCTTGTTGTGCTCCCTAACCCTCCCGCTAGTCATCAACTCCGTCCGTTGCCCGGCACTTAGTTGACAATGAGCAGTGACAGCTTTGAGGACAATGATGGCTGGGGTGGAGAGCCGCTTGTGGTTTCACCACAGACTCCGTCCGGGCACGTCTGTTGCATCTGTCGCATGCCGGAACTAAACAACAACAGTGGCACCCAAGAGACGACGAGACGAGAATCCACCCCCACCATCCCCTCGAGCGTATTTTGGTGCAAGCCAAGGGGTCCGATCCCGATAATGATGCGTACGCATTGGCGATTATGATGGGTTTGATAGAGACGACAACTACTCGACTTGACATGCATGATTTAGTGCGCTGTTACAACCTGACCCGCCAATCCAACCCGCAATCCACCCATACCCATCCCTTGCCTTGTTTTTCCACTCGACTTTCGTTTCGTTTTTCCATTTGGCAAATTGCAAATAAGTCGCCGGGCAGTCGCCGTGTGACATTTCTCGCAAATTATGTTTTTGGCGAGTCCAACAGCAAACCTAATCCGATTATTGTCTACTGCCTGTCCCTGCTTCTAGTTCAGATTTCGACCCAAGCTGCACTCGCTGCATTCTTGTATCGATGCCAACATATGGCCAGACAACAGAGGTGGCATTTATGAGCATTGTCCCTGGTTCCACACACGCCCCGTAATTGGATTTCGATGACTGCAAATTGGTGATAATTTCGATTTGCTTCCGGGCTAGCTGGCTATATACGTGATTCGACGCGACGCAGTTCGCGAAATGTGAGCATCTGCGACCAAACTCCAATCCGCACTCTTAATGCTGGGTCGTGACTAGAAAAATATAGCAAAGGACAAACAGAACCACAAACTGTTTTTGCATTTGCTTTGGCATAGCTTAACGGTATCAGCTTTAACCTTAAATGGTTCATAATTGATATAAATACTTAACCTATTCCCAAAGTATATTTACAACATTTTAACTTGCTGCACGTATTCCATAAAAAATTTCAATGAAACCTTAAATTTGTATAATCATGATTACAAAGTAGTTAACAAGTTTCATTGATTGTTTTGCATTTTCATTTGTCTGCAGGGATCATTCTTGTACTTTGGTCTAAAGAACACGACTATGATTTACATAAGCATATCACAAGCCTTATGGCATAAAGTACTATCTAAGCGTATTTGCAATGGAGGCAATTTTAGTTTGAGATCTTTACAAAGAACCAAAACTAGTTTCTAAATATATTTTCAGCTAAAGAATGTTAACCTTTTCCAACATTATAAATCTGAATAGTATTCTTAATTAGTTTAAAGCTTTGGCTTGTTGTTAATAGTTTACAGAATCGTCCCTGTACGCAATTCCAACTTTTAGTCAGTTATTTCAGCGCACTCCGTATATATCTCTCGTTTTAAATAAGAAAGATTCCTACCATAGTTAAATTAACTTAATTTTTCCTGTTGTTACTAACACTAAATCCTTTATGAAAACACTTTGCGTATAAAATATTCACAAGGATGTTAATGACAGATAGAGAAACGAAAGTATTAAAAAAATAATAGAATGAGGCTTTTGCTTTGTCCCCCCTTCGCCAGCTTCAGACACATTGAAGTTTGGGGGCTCATCATTACATTGGATTGTGCCCACGGGGCGTTTCGTGTCAATTTATGCAACTCTCCTGCAATTTCCGGTATATTAAAGCAATTTCCAGCCTACCATCACCGGACATGGTCATGAATTAATGCATATGAATATGTATACGTAGTATCGAACAGTGGTGCAAGTGGTGCGAGTTGCGTGTGTGACGGAAATGCTCCCCTGGGCATTGAAGTAACCAACCTTCCAGCTAAACTGTGCAGAATCAATTCCAAGTGCTCGAAGTCTTAAATACAGAGCTTCTCACAGCAGCAGTCGTTGTATTAGAACTCAAAAGCTTTTCAATCTCGTTGGTGCAATTTTCCACCTAAATCAAAGTTTAGCGCCCCCCGCGGCGAACCCTTTCCTACACCCCTGCCCTGTGTTTGGAAGATGAGACGCAATAAAAATGGTTCAAAAACTGCGTAAAAATGTCAAAACGTTTTAACAGCAGAGCAGCTACAATAAAAACGAAAATGAAAATGAAAATTTTCGGTTAGCAGGCGAAATGCAATTTATCTGGCGTGGTGGGTCGTCAAGTGACGCTGCACCCAGGGGGACGGTTTGATTTACCGTCAACAGGAGATTAAAAAAAAAACTGAACACATACAAAATTTAACGTTTTACCCAAAATGTGAATTAAGAACTTGTGTGGTGGAACGAAACCGTCAATGGTGGAGGGTGCAAGTAAATATAGAATGTGGAGGCAAATTGAGTTGCAACACTTGGCAGGTTTTTATCTACGCACCAAAATCAGACAGCCAGCCAGCTCAGCCAGTCAGCCGGGTGGTTTCAAACAGTCAGCAGTAGCCAGGACAAACCACCAACAGGAGAGAACTGACCAACCAGGACAAAGACTGTTGGCAACTGTGTTTTGTGTTGGCTCGCGCTGATAACAAGATTTGTTTTTCAAAAATTATAGAGGGTCGGTACTTAACTGCGTTGAAAAGCGCAACAGAACCACAGGAGCCAGAGAAAAGCCGCAAAACCCAACCTCAAAGCCCAATCTGCCCCAGTCCTCCCACCCGCAAGGCGGCAATTTAACTAAATTAATTTTAGAGCGTGCTCGTACTTCGATTTGTGAAAAGTGCCGGCAGCAGTCAAAAGTTAAGAGTGTGGCCCAATGCTAGATATGGGGAAAAAAGACTAACAGACAGACAGCCAGGGGTATTTTACCTTGTACGCACAATTGGTAGAAAGAGAGAGACACACCCTCCATCCTTAGACAAATGTGGATGGCTGGCAGGCAGGCAGGCAGATACATGGATATTCCATTAAACCAGCCGGCAAGAATTGAACAATTTTCACTTTATGATTTATTGTAATGAGCTTTTTATTTACGGCCGCTCGTTTCATTTGTTGAAAGGAGAGAGTGTCTGGTATATGGTAGAAGTTGGTTTTGAAAATTAAAAATTAATTAAGCATTTATCATTGGCTCCCCTTGGTGTGGTCTTGGTCGTGTTGAAACCGTGAATCGCTAACAGATGGCTCGACTGTTTTTTAGGGAGAATACTGACTACTCGATGGTAGAGGAAGGATAAGCAAGTACTGTTCCCTTTAGAACAGTTCTAGAGTATTGAAATATTCTAGAGGATACCCTGAAAAAATTAATATTAATGGATTTGCAGAGGTCTAGCTAAGACCGTACCGTTTTCTTTAATTTGCATAAAATTTCGAACCTAACTGATGATAAACTTTCTCAATTTTTCTGTTAATTATAACCTAAGCAACTGAACCAAACAGCTTTTGAAAGTTTGAAGTTGGATCTAAAACAGTACTCAAGGTTTTGAGCCCATGTTCAGACCCTGACAGCCAGGGAATACACTGCTCTCATAGGTCGGCACCATGTACTTGATGTTAATGAAAGCATTGGGTCCGCCACAGAACTCGAGTAGCTTCAGTGTGTCCTCAATGACATCGCCAATGCGTTTACTGCGATCGGGATCAACACCCTCGCCCAGGTTCACGTTAACATTCTTGTAAAGATTGCACACAGCCAGAAGCTGGCGATAGAAGGGAACCAAAGCTTGTCCCACACAGGGTCCTTAACGAAACAACAACAAAGTTGTTAGAATGGAATTCAATTTTGGTAAAGATGCGAAACCTACCCAATCGAACCATCAGCTGAAGCACTTGAAGTGCCGAGATAATAATGCGCTTGTCTCGAGTCTGGAAAGCACGCTTGAGAGGAAGTATAAGCTTGGGCAGTACCGGGAGAACCTTGTGAGGCTGCCTCATGATTAGATCAACAGCTGCATTGACTGCCAAAAGACGTGTGTCGCTGTCAATGTCCGCCAAGCCATCTAGAAAGATGGGCAGATAATAGCAATAGTCAAGTTCCTCGGGCTTGCAATGCCAGCGCAAAGGACGATCCTTGGTGGGATCCTGTTTGTTGCTGCGACCCGAAAGAGCCACGGGAATATCGCCACGCATAAAGTAGATCTTAAAGACAGTCTCTTTAACTGGTTGACGTTTGAATATGTCAATTCTGCAAAAGCGTTGACTTTAATTGAAGCAAATTTTTGAAGTTTCATAATTTACCTTTTAGGCGGTATGACAACCGTTCCTTTCTGCAAGGCCTGATAGGTGAAAGCGGGCACTTCCCGTTTAACCTTAAAAAACAGCACAAGATGGAAGTAAGTTTAACAGGTCGAAGTTTATTTTGTGATCTACATACCCGTCTGGAGCGCAAGTAGAGCTGCTCACGACAGACCTTTCCTGGTTCATGGACACGCATAGCGCGCTCATGAAGATCGGGACACTTACCAACGTTCATTGTATATACTAATATAGAAAAGAGTACGAAGATCTCTTATTACGAGCTAACAAGTTTCAAACATATAAAAAGTATTAAGACGTTTTGTGACTGCGACCAAAATGTTGTTACTTGAATGGGCTACTCTGTCAAAATGCCAGAGATATAAGTACTAAATAGTCAAAGTAAAAGCCTACTTTCTGTCTACGACCTTCGGCAAAGCAGGGAGAAATAAACTTGTCTAAATATAGTATAGCAATATTCATATTTATTTTAATATGAACATTTTGTCTTATCAAAACGTCGACACGCCAGCAAATGTAACAAACCGACCCCCATAAAATTTGCCAGCTCCATTGACAGGGGGTTGGCTTAGACACCTCTCTAAATGTCTCTAAAGAGACATAAAAGGAAAAGTGCAAACATTTGCGCACTTTATCATCTTTTTGCCGTTTTCATGTAACGTTAACTGTAAATATTTTGAAAGGCCACCAATTATGGCGTCTGTCAGAGCCATATCCCCACATCCCTCTCCACTTCCTTACAATTTTACACTTGTTCCCCTAAGAGCATTAACCTACTTTAGTCTCTGGGTGTGAACGAGACACGTGACTTGCCTATCTATCTATCTTTCTATTTAACTTCCCAGCTTCTTTGCCTCCCTCACTCTCTCTCTCTCTCTCTCTCTGCCATCGACTGTTCTCTTAATTAATTAAAATTCAACATGCGAATTAGGTTTCATCTGTGCGCTGCCTCCTTGTCGTTGACTTTTTAATTACCCACGCACAGGTTTTCACTTTCATTCAACGTTCCACGTCGCGATTTATCCGTTTTAATAATGCGCTGCAATGGAAATAGCTAGAGCTCTAAGCCCTGAACTTCTAACACCCCCCATTTCGACAACGCCCCACGGAATGTAAATTAAGTTAGAATCGTTTAGGATAATAGGACATAAAGCCGGGAGGCATCCGAGATGTCAAACTAGCGATATGACGCGTTTGTTAATTGGTAAAATTGGCGCGTGAATATATATGACAATAAAGCTAGATATGTGAGTTTTATTTGTTCGTTAGCATTTCTATATACATACATGGCATATGTTAGGGTAAAGATTGAACATAGCATACTAATGGCAAGCTAAGTTTCAAATGGAAAGACGAGGAATTACTCAAAAATATATCTTTTGTTTAGAGGAAAGAGAAGAACCTTCAAGTGTTGCTTAACGAAAATAGCTTTAAGTAAAATTTACTTCAAACATAATGAATGTTGATGCTTTCACCTATTCAAATATCCAACACAAAACTATCATGACTTAAATGACATGTTAACATGCTTATAAATATGTCGAAAAAGCCTCTAAAACTCATTAACTGGCTGTCATCGGTATAAAATTGTATGGATATAAATTACGCCTACAAATCTGTGGATTACCATATAATAATCTCAACATTCTCACAAATTTAATCAACAAATTTTGATATTGGTCGAAATGGAAAACAAAAGCTACAGCCAGAATCCTGTCTAGGACATTTTAATGACATGGAATGCCGCACGCTGTTAGGGCATACAAAGGGTCCTCTAAAAATCAGCCTGATCATAATTTATTGGCCAAAATGTAAAACGTTATACCAAAAACAACGAAATCAAACAAAGCGCATGTCTAAGGGAAATTTGTGGAATGGGTCGGGAGGATGTTGTTCGATGATGCCCCTTTGGGTTTGGGTGCGGTTGTCTAGCTGACACTTTCATTAACAAAAAGTCAGAGCGATGACAATCAGCTCAGTGTGTGTGTATATGTGTGTGTGCTCCTGTTGTTTTTGCATTGTTACAAAGTGCATGGGAGCAGGGTGAAGGCAGTGATTGGGTTGATTGAGGGAGTTTGGTGGATGCTGTGCCTGTCACACCTCTTGATGGCCATATGTCCGTCTCCGTTTGTTGTCTGACATTGCACTGCACTGCGGCACGTAAATCTAAACAGCCACTGACAGCTTTCAACTTGCCTCCTTCTCAAGCCTAACCTTACCTCCCTATCATTCTCAACGTAAGCGTCTTTTTATGTAGCACGTAAATGTGCAGTCCGTGGGGGCGAAGAGTCGAATCGGTGGGCGGCTGTCACATCTTGAGCGAGTACATACAAGTCAGACAAACATATACATATATCTATATTCAAGCTCATACGTTACCATAAGCATTAAAAAGTCTATGCACAGAGAGAAAAATACTTAGTGCAACATAAATTGTTTTTGCCATTTAATCATAGGTTAAGCCAATGTTTTTAAATCTAAAGAAGTAAGGATTGAAATCAAAACGTATTTTCTTTAAGCACATTTTAAAAATGAATAAAACTTCTTTTTAATTGATTACATTTTTGTTTTATTGCTTTCAACTTTCAACCAACATTTCTCTCCGTGTACCTGTGTAGATTTTGGTTTAAGCGAGTTTGCATATAGTCATTGGGTTGTTTGTCTGAAATTGACAACGCTTGTTGCTGCCGCTGGTCCTGGTCAACATCGGCTTCAGCATCCTGAGCTGATCCGGGGTTGAAAATATTGCCATCAGTTGCTTTTGTTCTGCTTTGTTTTGTCACCATACTCGTTGTCTGGCCAGAGATTTTATGTATGCTCGCATACATTTTGAGCGCTTTATTGTTTGCTAAAATTCAGGCAGCGAGTAATCGAGTATGCGACTAACAGAGCATCCGACTAACCGCCTATTCGAGTCCTATATAGACAAGTATCCCAGTAACTGAGTGTGTGTATGTGTAGGTGTTAATCTAATAACTGTCAAATGCAGCATGTTGATACTTTACTCGAAGCCAGACAAGGCAGTCAGGCATTCAGGCAGTTGGATACATATTGGTCAAATGGCTTTTGTATTACAACTAAATTGCTCTGCAAATTGATGTATAACTCGCAATAACAAGTGGGTTGAGTTTTAAAATTGAGTTGGAGTTTATTACTTATTGCTTCATTTTGGCGAAGTATGAGTGTAATTGTGGCTTGCTTAACTAACTTATAAAATTGTATGATGATATTAGTTGAAGAATGTTTAAAAAAAGTAATTTCATTTGTATTATTATTTGATTTGATTTAAATCCCTAATTTGCCGTCTCGTTAAGTAACGTTATTATTTTATTTACTTATACATAGTTTTGAACGTTTTCATATTTTCTTCTTTAGAAGCTATAATAATAATAAATATTTGTGTTTAAATATATTTTCTTGGATAGCTTGCCATAAGTCAGACTTTAGCCTTGCCTTATTTTGAACTCAACCTTATAATAGTTTTAATATGTGCAGACTTTCTATATATTTGGTTCGATTGTTGCTGCTGCTGTAGGGCTAAATGGAGAGCAACATATCCAAATATTTTCTGCATCACTAAATGGCCATAAAATCAACGTAAATGTAGAAGGAACAAATGTACATAGAGACATTCATGCAACAAACTGTCCTGCGCCGGCATCAAATGGAGGCAGGAGGCAGGACGAGGCTTAGTCAAGCATAAAATCGGAAGAAAAAACCAAACAGCACAAGTTATTTTGCCGAAAAACTCTTACCAGAGAATATGTGCGGGGAAAGAAACAGTTACGAGTCGCTAGCATTTTCATGAGTCGTAAATCGAAGCGATAAAATCACACAACCAAAACAGAGGCCAAAGCAGTCATCATGCTCGCCACACACACTCTTAGCTTGGCTTGGTTTGGTTTGGTTTGGTTTGGTTTCTGGTCTGGTCTGGTCAGCTATTGTCTGTCCAGCTGTTTTCTGCTGCTGTTGCTCGTCTCATAAGTCACACGATAAATTTTGCAACATTGCGCTAATTGCGCCAACAACACAAGATGGAATATGTGTTGGTAGCAGTAGCAGTAGCAGCATCAGCCGTTGCAATCTCTCCGAGCAAGTCCGAGAATCCAAAAGTCGGCGCCATTTTGCGACTACAAACGACGGAAGTTCATTATTGTCAGTGATTAATGACATCACAGACGAACGAGAGAAAGAGAGAGAAAGGGAAGTGGGGCACTGACTCTGCGGATGCCACATAAGTTAGCCAACCAAATGCGCTGACAACAAGCAACGGTTTTCCCGTTTAGTTATTGTTGCTGCTGTTGGCAGTCAACTCTCTCCCTCAATGACATTTATGGGTTTACTACTTCCGGCAAAAGCAGCAAAAAGAATACTGCGAATGCGAGTGTGTTATATTGCCTACACTCAGAAAAAATGTAACCCGAATGTTATTAAGAAAGTCAAGAAATATCGGCATTTAGACCCTTTTTTGAAACATCTATCTCGTATTGAAACGTCAAATATGTTAACAAAAATACTAAAAATATAAGTCTTGAAGAAAAAACAGATGGTTTTTGCACGGTATTTTGTTAAGTGTAGTTGTTCCTCTCTGTTGGCGAAGAGCGACAAGCTGTTGACAATGCTTGAACAGTGATTGAGTCAGTGCGTCTGTTGGCGAGTAAAATGCATTGCACCATCGCGTTTGGGGTCCAAATGATTAGCGCACCGATTTAGGCAAACGATTGAGTGCAATTTAGGGAACCAAGGCAAAACGAGCGATAAGCAATTGAATGGGCAGACAAAATAAGGAGGAGGCGACTTCAACGCTCAATTCTAAAGTTGACTTGCTGCCAACTTTGTCCTTGGCTTTGGCGTTTCAACTATGCAACGCTAAGCGCCATTGACAACGGCACGCACACGCATCGGGTGCGGGAGGAGCAGCAGGACATGCCATTGTGATGGCACCCCGGCGTTCCCTACGACAAGTGAAATTAATTTCAAACAATGCAGCAAACAGAACACAAGACAAGCCAGCAAGTATGGAAGCAAGCAAGCCAGAGCAACGATGACGACAGTCAAGCAAATTAAATAAAAATTCCAACACGAGCACAACACAACAGACATTGAACAGAAGGAGCCTGGCAGCACAAACGGTTGAAGTGGGGGAGGTAGGTGCCAGGACGGGAGCGGGAGCGCAAGTTGGAGCTGTAAAAGTGCTACGAAGTTTTCATCATATGGCAGACCTTCTAACTGCCGCTACGTGCCAATGAAAAGCTGTTAAGAGCCAAAAACAAAAGAACAGTCAACTTGTCGAAAATTATTTCATTTTAATTATGCCGAAGGGCAAACAAACTCAAACCTCCAAAACTAAATTCAACTCGAACGCAATAGAACTTTACTGAACCGAACCGAAAAGCGAAGCGAAATAATAATAATGCTTCGGGACGTGTCGAAATGTGTCGCCATTTTGCATGCACAAATGAAATCACGTCATGGCCAGAAGGCAGCCATATTTATACATTAACTTCCTCTACTGTTTCCCTTTTCTTCCAAACACACACACACACACACACAGCCTCTTGGCAATTTTCAGCCACCTACAACTTTAGTCGTCATTATCAATTTGACTTAATTGACGCCAACGACGCGTCGCCTCGCGTCGCGTCTTCTTGCCACCCCACAAACTTGTGGCATTAACCTTGCTGTTCCTTATGTCGTGAGTCTTCGTCGTGAGTCGTGAGCTTTGAGCTGTGCGACTGCTTAAAAGCATTAAGTCGAAATTTATTTGTATTACATAGCTAAAGCTATAGCTAAATTGAGTTAGAATAGTTGAATTATTAAATTAGGCGCTCGTTAGATTATGACATAAATTTACAACAGCTTTTCGTTCAAATGAAAAGTGCATAAAAGCAAACACAACAAGGCTAATAATGAAAAATAGTTTTAAGTGGAGCCTAAAAATATCGATACTATTTGAAATACGATACTGCAATAAAAGCTTTTAACAGCACAACCAAAAGCTTCTGTCAATTTTGCAATCGCAACTATTGTATAAAAATTCCCATTCTTATCAGTTACTTTAGTTTACTGCACTATATATAAACATACATATATGTATATAGCATGTCCATCAGTTTAACGACAGAACAACAATAAATTAAAGACAAAGGAAAAGACTTTCTCAAGACGATGGATGATGCACGCAATTATGTCAGCTGTGGTCATTGTGAATGGGATGTAATTACAAACTGGGGGGAATTGGCCAAAGGGGCGTTTCAAAGAAATCGTCACAGATGCATGGCTAAAGGACACATTTCTTTAATGGGGATGCTCATCAATATTCAAGAATATACATTTATTTGGGGGCACAAAAGGTACAATGGTTTTGTGCAAATGTATTTAAGATGCAATAGAAAGTATTTCCAATCCCCATAAGGCATACAAAATGCTTTACAGCTAGGGTATCCCCTAATTGAGCCTTCCTTATTGTTCATATTGGACTGAAGTGCAATCGCTTGCGGTTATTCTTAGATACTATGCATATATATTCTTTGATTGCGGTCTTTTGTAATGAATTTGAAAATGCTTCTTACATATTTTATTTATTTTACTAGAAAATGATTATACATAAGTCTGCGATTATTAATACAATGGCTGTAACTCACAAGCGTATGCCATTTTTTGCCTACAACTCGCTGTGGCCATAAACATATCACCTAAATCAAACTCCAGATAGATACAGAAACCAGAAGGAAAGCGTGTAGAGTTTGTTTCAATGAATTTAGTATAATTCATGGGATGTGACTCATAGTGCCAATAATGTTCTTGCAGAGTCTTATGATTGAGTTCACTATCAGCAAAATTGCCACAATGTCCGCCGCTCCAGAAGACCGAATGGATGTCGGAGTGTGCATGTTGCAGCATATATTTCGAAAGATTTCTCAACTCTTTAGCAGATCTTACGGTCAAAAGTCGAGCATTGGCGTCGATTGTTTCGCAGGCAAAGCCGGCATTCAACCAATCAAGCTTAGCATGGGAATAGGAAAGGTTATTTATAGATTGTGGAGCAACATTTGTCAACTTACTTCAGCGGGCACACTAAAAATGTGACCCTTGTAGGATACCTTGTAGTAGTCATAGGTGGTCTAAAAGATATATTAAATTATATCTGTTTATAATAAAAATAGTTAATCTTAGACTTACTGCTTTGTTGGTGGAAAAGAAGTAACACTTGTCGCGTATCTCCACAAAAGGCGGCATGCAACGGGCTGTCAATGTGCCACAAAATGAGCAAAACAAAACATACCCTTAAACTGTTTGAACTTACGTTGCCAAAACTCCAAATAGATGCATAAATTACTGGATATTATAAGTAGAACTAGTAAAAGCCATTTCCAAAATTTTCCACCTAACTTTGTCATCGTTCATATACGAAATGAAAACTGCACTACAAATTGAACAGCTTTATGGTTTTTATAGAGCTTCAACAACAACTTAAAAGTATCTCAACAAAAGTTGCCCAGAAATAGTCAACAGAAATAGGCTATCAAATTATCCAAGTGTTGTTCAATTGAAAAGTGGGTACAAACAGGCCCGGTTTATTTACTGTACTTTGAAGTATAAATATGCAAGCTGTATTTGTTTATAGGTATGTAATAAATAATAACTAATAATATGATAAAGTTAAGTTCTTCCCTTTAATTGTTCTACATCTATACATTTGTTTGGTTGTAGCATTTTAGTGTGACCATCTTGATCGCTTTCTGATCTTTTGGCCAGCATCATGCGAACAGTTCTTATTCTTGAACAAATAACATATAGAAGAAAGACTAATGAACAAAAAAACAGAATGCTACAGGGATTGTGTAGCCATATCCAAAAATGTTGCCAATTTGTTTCGTATTCACATATATAAAACCGATCCAAGCCCCAAGATCGGACCATAAAGAGCTCGTTGTCGTGAAGTTGCAAACTTAAATAGCTTTTTGATCGAGGACTCTCACCGGGCAGCCATTTGGTGTAAGTAAGCGTCTGCTTAACAGCTTCCCAACTGTATGGATATTCGCTGCAGAAACTGTGGCCAGATGTCGCAAACGTACTTCCGTTCGTATAGCCCTTGGACACTATATAGTTCTGTAGTTTGCTCATCTGGGCTTCTGTTTGCACCGATATCAGCTGGCCATGATGATCCCAACAACTTTTTCGTGCATCAAACCAATCGATTTTTTGTCCATCCTAAAATCAGTTTTTTGATATGTTATATTCATCAATTTCTAGCTATTTATCAAATCAGACTTGGCAGGGTATTTTTTTTTTTACTTTCAGCCTTAATTCGTTTTTGTTCTGTTTCAGTTTTTTGATTTCAAATTTTCCCCCTTACCTTTTGTCCTGTGCCCACAAAGTAAAAGCTATTCCCGATCTTTTCGTATGTGTAACTGCATTTGGAGGCCGTTGCTGCTGTTATTATTAGAAAACCTCGTACAATAAAGAGCTTCCATAAGTTTATTTGAAGCATTTTGCAACGTCTTATATGAACTGCAGCAAGCTTATGACTAAAATGCCTTTGACAAACTTGTTATAAAGAAACACTGTTGAGTTGAATTCATTGTACATATATTTTGCTTATAGAAGAACGCTTATCGAATATATTAAAACAAAGCACATTAAATTGTTTCTCTCTGATTTTATATATTCATTGCATCAAAATAATTACATATATGTATATAGTTTGTTTTTAAAATCTTATCCGTGTTTCGGTCGAAATTTGTACAACCAATTTAGAAATATTAAACGTAATTTTAGCTAAAGAGAAACTAATATTTTTTGTAATTTAAAACTTTTTATCCAACGATTTACGATTATTAACAATTCTCTTATACTCAAGCCACACTTTTCTTAATTATATATTCATTATTATTATTTTTATTATTATGTCTTCATTTAAGTGACTTTCGGCTGTTCGTATAAGTTTTCATCAGTGAGAAAAGTTGAATCAAAACTTGTGTTTACTTCTGATGTAAATATTTATATAAACAAATACAAACACTTGTATGAATGCACAAGATTTTTGATAAGAATTCTGGAGTGCTTTAATCGTCAATTATTGACTAGAAGATACCTCTTACTTAACACAAACACGTAAAAGTTTTAAGTTATTTATACCCCCGTACTCCAAAAAGTATTAGGCAGAACATCATGGTAAAACAGATAGTAGATAGAGTTCAAGAAGTTTCACAGTACTTTACGTGATCGAATATGCTTTTGAATGTGCTTAAAGTTTATTGAAAGCTCTTTCTTTGCGAGACACACAGCTTTTCAGCATGCAAGTAGCTGTCAGTGCATTATGGTTGGCTCATTGGTAAGCAGCTGTTCACAAATGTCGACGGCACGGGCGTTACAATATTCGGTGGACATGAAGAGTTCACCATCTCGAAGTGTGAGCAGCATACAATTGCGACCCATTTGAGGTGTTGGCTCACCCTCCAACCAGTTGGTGTAGTTCATGCTGCGGGCGCGTCCAAAGTAATTCCAATAGAATTGTAAATCGCCTGGCCAACGATGTCCGGCGCTCCAGAATTGTGTGCCATTCTGGTAGCCGTTCTCATAGAGATAATTGGCCAGGACGTGCATCTCCTCCTCGCTCTCCAGGCACACACGAGACGTGCGTTTCTCCTGGTAGCAAAAGTTGCTAAACGAGCTGACCTGTATGAGTTTGTGTGATGATCTTGTATTGCAGTTAAGTGGAGAGCGTGCTTACCAATGGCTCCTCATCTGCTATGTAGTAGCAGTGCTCCTGCACTTTCTCATAGGGCCCCTTGCAACGTACCGCTGCAACAAGTGGCATCAACAGACCGAAACAAAGGTACAACGCCAAGCGGCGCTGTCTTAATTGGCAGCTGTTTAACATTGTGGCCAATAACAAACTGCACCTGAAATACTACGACTAATACCCTTATCGTCTCTGGCCATATTGCCGACCCAACCGATAAGGAAACGCGCTCGCTAATCAATTAGTTCTCTGTTGTTTAGTTTGCCTGTCGAGGCTTTTATTCGTTTCTACACTTTTAAAATACAAAATGCGAAACGCTGACCCTCACCCCAATAAATTTTGCTTATTTTTTCTCTCTCTCTCTCTCTCTCTCTGACTACCTCTTTGTCGCTTGTTATACTTCCTATACCCAAAAACTGATAAGGAATATTTACTTTGGAGTATGCTTAAACTATACATACATATGTACGTTTATTTCTTTTGGGGCAAAGAGAACTTGTCTGAACGGAAACGCTCTTTGTCGATTTTGCACTGTTTCCAATTTTCATTTTTCTCAATGTGTCCCTCAAACTGTGACTTAAGTAAATTACAATGTTAACAGATATGTACATAAATCGAATTATATATTATCTAAAAGTTAAAAGGTACAGTTGGTTTTTATATTGGATCGTATAAAAGAATAATAACAAATTAAATTCATATATTTGCTATAAAATATAAATATTTTAGTAATAATGTACCTAAAATGGTACATTTGTACCAATTTAAGACTTAATTCATTATTTTAGGCAGCCGCTCGCGCAATCATGATTATTCCCCTACTCTACAAAACCGTCCTACGCCTTATAATGCATATATGAGCGCCAAAGAGCATTTATGCGTATATCAAAAATAATTTACGCTAGATGGCGCATTTGGAACTTTTCTGGCATACTTTTTTTCTCTGCCTCGCTTCAAGTCTGTTAACTCAAGAGACGGAGAGCGAGAGAAGAAAATCACTGTTAAATATTCTTTGATTATGCTAACAGAGATTAGTTTCTTTTCAAACAATAAGTAAATATTTATTGTTCAATGGATTATCACTTAAAATCATTACAAGTTAAGTAGACTTAAATAGCTACCCATTTAGGTATAACACAAAAAAGTGTTGATAGTCAAAATGTAAAATCAGTGTTTGAAAACAGCCCGCCAAATGCAACAATCAGCTGTTTTAGCAGTCACTGTGCAGGGCCTTAACATTTTAGGTAACTATCGCTGTTATGTTATTATGTTATTCATGAATTTTCTGCTGAAGCGTGTGGTTGTTGCGGCCGGTAAATGAAATGAAAAACGAGAAAACAGACAAAACTCGCGTCTAAAATTGTGTTAAATATTTATTAAATGGTTCGTGCCAAGTTATAAAATGTTTTAGCTACTCAAGTGTTGACAATTAAGCGCTTTTTGCTATCCTGTGCGACGCGACGCCACTGTTATTCCATTGCGCTCTTCGCTGTTTTCTCTGCGCGTGTGCTTTGCCAACATATTCGCTGCTGCGATTGTTTACGAATTTGTGTGTGTGTATAAATGTGTAAAAACTAGCGAAAATATACGCTTTTTGAATGAAAAAGCCAATTAAAAGCCTTGAAACAACCACCAATATGTTGAACCACAAGAATAAAGTGATTCTAACGCTGCTGGCGTTTATTTCGCTGCTGCTGCGTGATGGCAGCGGCGTCGCAGCGCATTTGAATGTGTTCCTGAATCCAGAGGAAGTGATGCGTTTGCTTGGTAAGTCTCAGCCTCCTTACTTCCCCGTATCAACATTCCCCTTGGTCAATATGCCGTCGTAGCCTTTGTTATTGATTTCTCCACCTCAGCCAATAACAACAACAACAACAACAATGCAAAGCAATTGAGCAATTAGTGACGTTCCATTTAGCGTGTCAGACAATTATGCGGCAGCTTTAATTTTCTAAAATTTTTGTCATTCATTGAAAAGTGAGAAATGCTTTTTTTTGAAATTATGTACTATGTTGATTTGTTTGCATTGGCTTAATTTTAGATGCTCTCTGACTCTCCCGCTTTAGCTTCAGTAAAGGCCAATATGTTCTCTCTATCTATCTCACTCCAGCATGTTGAGGCTGCGTATGCAGGTGTTGTTAAACAGTTAAACAAATAAACAAACAACAGGCAAAAGAAAATGCAAAAGCAAAAACAACAACAACACCAACAAAACTGTTTCTTCTATAACATAACTTTCTGTTGGTTCGTTAAGAAATTTTACGCTTCGTAAAAAGAAGCACCGGCAACAACAGCAACAAGAAAAACAACAACACAAATTTACAAGCAGCATTAAATTTATTTCACTGCCAGGGACTATTTTTTGAATATTTCTTGGAATTGAAATTCCACTACCAAAAAAAAACATACATACACTCACACACATACACAAAAGACGACACGCAAACGAGATGACAACGCAAAGGAAACAACAACAACAACAACTGCAACAGCAACATCGACGGAACAGGCAAAGGCAAAACGTGACGTGGAGCAGCCGCAAACGCAAGAGGAGGGCTGGAGTAGTAACAGTTATAGGGTGAGAGGGGCAAGCAAGTGTCTCTGCCAAAGAGAAAGAGAGCGACGGCTGTGCTGGGAGAGGGCAGAATCACCAGAAGCATCAGTAGAAGCACCAGCAACAATGAGAGCGCAGGCATCTTTGTCAGCTGTGCTTGTGTGTGTTGTTGCTGTCGGTGTTTGTTTTTGTGCTGGTATTCGTGATGTTGGGGCCTTAACACATTGCACAGTGGGCGTTAAAGGACACGAGAAATTGAATTCTAAAAGGCAGCTATTCTTGTTTTTGAAATGTATATGTAAATAATTTATAAAATTTATAATGTTTCTCGTTCTGCAGAGTTAAAGAGCTTACGTACTTTTTAATATTAAGAATATATGTCCTTACATATATATCGCATTTGAGTTCACTGTGCATTGCCTGTGGCTCGGTTTGGCACTCGTATTTTTGGCAAGTCAACAACAGCTGCCGCCCACTGCATATGATTTGGTTGTTGTAGTTGCCGTTGATGTTGTTGTTGCTTGGCATGCTGCCTGCTTGTTAAGTTTAGATAGAGGTTTTTTTTTTGCCCACTGCCATGTGTGGGAGCTGCTTTTTTTAACGACAACAACGACGATGCGCATAATTTGCGTATGCATTTTGAATTTTGGGGCGTGAAATCAAATATGCAAAATATCGTATGTTTGGATTTGAATTTGGATTTGAGTTGTTGGCATGGCTTGGGTGTTTCGGCTATTGTCGTCTATGGGTTTGTGTTGGCTTAAAGCGCATTCCGTTTTCGCCCATTGCAAACTTAAGCCAACAAAGCGACTAATTAAGATTGAGCTTAAAAGTTTGCAGACCGAACCAATGCTCTATCTCTTTCCCGCTTGTTTTTTGCGTTTTCCTTTTATGCCTTTGGCTTTTGATATATGCGTGCAATAAAGAAAAATAACACTAAACCATAAATCAATTAGGCAGCATAATTTGCATTTGATTTGTGTGTCTTTTGGCAAAGTAAAAAAGGGTTGGTCCGAAGTTGAAACTCATTCGCGGCTTGAATAAAAAAGTTATTTGCATTGCATTTTATTCATATTCTGTTCTCTGTATAAGCAACGGGAGACTCATCCCCACAGGGAGTCATCGCTAAGTCGCCTCAAAAGCAGAAGAGACAAAGTTCAATGCCGCTCGGATTTCATTTTGAAGCCTTTTTAGTCATAAAACTGGCATATGAAATATAATCAGGCAAACAGCTGCGGCAAAGTATGCGCGATCAATCTGAGTTGTTCGCGTTGTTGTTTCTCATATGTATGAGTTCTCCACCTAACCAATAATCTTCCCCCTTTTAAGCTCACAACTTCTCCGTTGCACAAAAGTTTTATTGCTGCTGTGACACGCGCTACATTTTAAAAATGTCTTTTTAGCTGGGGGCCATTTTATTTAAATTGAATTTTAATGCCATTTTATTTTGAACATTTGTTGGACAATTCTATTGACAACTTTTTTTGTTTTTTTTGTTTTCATTTTACGACTTTAACGCCTTGGAATTTCTCTATGCTTTGACTATTTCCAATGTATTTTATGTGGGGCCCATTGTGCGCTTTGTAATTTTTGTTGTTGTGATTTTTTTGGGTGCTTTGCTTTAATTTTATTGCCCATTTGCTGTGCGTTAATGAAACTGCAGTCAAAAGTTCACTGCACTTTGAGAGAAAGAGAGAGAAAGAGAGAAAAAACGAGCGAGCTTTTGCAAGATAGATAAAAGCGAGCTTCTGTAAGGGAGCTTACAGAGTTCCATTTTGTTATGTTAAGAATTCAAGTTTATAAAAATCTAATTTATTTGATTGAAACTAAAAACTAAAATTATTGCAAAATGGATATTTTTCCTCAAATATTGTTTCAATTAAATAAGTGGAATATTTTCTTAACACAGAAATATTTTGCAATTTATGCTTCGTCTTGGTTTCTTGTTAAAAAAGATCGTCACGCTTCCATCGCTATTAAGCATTGCTCCCTGAAAGTTTCCTGCACATCCTTGATCTCTATGTCTGTCCGGCACTTGCAAGGAATGCCTGCCTGCTGGTGTTGAATGTGCTACGCCCGATTGAGCAACGCCCAAAGCTTAACTTTTACGCAGAATGATCGATTGTGGCAGCTGTTAAACAGGCATGACAACAACAAAAACAACAACAACAGCAATAATAGGCAAAGCTCAACTCTTGGCGAAGCACCAGCACAAAAGATAACAATAATAACACAAACGTGTTAAATTTACCACCAACTGTGCTAAACAAATTAAGCTAAGGCTTGTTTGCCCCCCCCTGCCATAGTTAAAAGACGAATACTTTGTTTGTTTCTTGGCCAATTTCCAATTTCTATAAATATGCGATTTGCATAAATATTGAAACTGTTCATGCGGCGCTTCAGTTCAAAGCACCTGGGCAAACAAGCTTACACCGAACAAAAAATATTGTGTATCTTTAAGATACACACACACACACAAAGACGGACAGCTGCTGTTGGTAACAGCAACAGCAACAGCACAAGCTACTGTAGCCACATTTAGCACCTACTAGCAGCACCTATCACGTTGCCAATAAGCGTATCTTGGCCATAACAAGCATGCGCACAACACAGCACAACACAAAACAATATTATCTCGTCTCGGGTTTATGGCTTGTTTTTCGCACTGCTCGCCAAGATCGTTGCAGCTGATAGTAAGTTGGCTTCTCCTTTTTTTCTCCCATTTTCTTCTTGCTTTTGTTGTTGTAGTTGTTGTTGTCGTGCTAAATGCCTTTCACGAACTGCTTTGCTGTGCGATCTCTGGGGGCCAAAAGTTGTGTTAACGGTTTTGTGCAACGTCTGCTCTCGGTTGTTGCTGCTGTTCTGTTCTTTGATATGATCGAGCAAAAGCAGGCAGACCTTGTTCTTGCCTCGTTCATTGTGGCATGATCTATATATTTTAATTGGTTTGTTGTTGCCAACAAGAATCCGTTGAGCTTGTTCTGCTCCTCGCATAATGAAGTACCCATTAGCTAATGAAGCTATACTATGTGCGATAAGCAGCAAAATAGCAAATTCAGTGCTGAGCATCTCGTGACAACCAATAACCATGCTTCATCTCCTACAATGTGAGACAGTTAACAGCTTATGCGTTGGCTTAAAGTACGCTTTGCTTCCTACTGCCTCAACAGGTGTTGGCCCATAAATTCGCACTTATGAAGTGTGATTTGATATCTTAAACGAACTAAGAAAGATTTTATAGCCTTGAGGCTAAGATAGCTTTTCCGATTAAAACTTGCCTTAAAATCACTATATTGAGGATTTCAGGTTTAGACTTTGTATTTTATGTATTTTCTTTAGTAGTTTATAAAAATTAGAGATTTTGGGGTCAAGAATTTATTTAATAAATTATCTATTCAACAGTTCCAAATTTTTATTACAAATAAGTTTTGCTGTTCTTTAAATTGTTAAAGCTAAGAACAATCTGTGTCCTCAATATTCACTTCTTATCACTTGCTTGCAAGCTTAGTAAAGCTACTAGTTAGTTTCAATTGATAAGCAATTACATTGCACCCCCTTGACTTGAGATCAACGCTGCGATAATCGTTATCGGTTGCACTCTTGTTTTCATTGAGCAGTCGTGTTTTGGGATCACAAGATGTCAACCCATTTTGTGTTCATTACTTTAATAGCATTTTTTTTTGTAATTTGATGCTTGAATCTATTAAGTTAAAGCTCACTGAGCGCTGTGGCCTCGACGATATGTTATCGATTACAACTCAATGGGCAGTTGACAGATCATAATAAAGCGTCCGTCACAATTTTGAATCTCAAATTACTTGGACATTTGATTGTTTGTTTGTAGTTTTCCCTCATTTTGTAATCGGTTGAGGGCCATTTGTATGAATTTTAAGTTGTTGCCATGTTGACCATAAGCCGTCACATACTTAACTAAGCCCAAGTTCAAAACATAAAAACTATTAAAAAAAATTTGGTGCATTTAAATAAAATGAAAGTCGCATAAGCCATAAGACCAAAAGCAAAAAGAAAACAAATCAAATCAAATAAACGCCAAATCGAAATCGCAACTCAACGTCAAAGGCTTAAAGCTGCAGCCCTGTACTGTCTGTTTGTCTAAATGGGTTGGGCGGGAAAGGAAAGGGTACTTGTGCAGTCTATGTGGTTATCAGTGCAACAGTAGAGATAGAGGGAGACAAAGGCAGAGACACTTACTACTGTCAACTGATAACCCCTTTGGGCGATGCACGCACGCTGCATGTCAATAAATAAATAACTTGCATTGTTTGCCATTCAGCCAGCCTTATATACTTATGTACTATTATATAGCACATACGTATGTATGTGCAAAAAGGAATAATCATATTTACATTAAACAACAAGAGTTGACGGGCCGCGCAATGAATGAAATTTCAAGCGAGTTTATTTTCATGCCACATTCTGTAGAGTTGTTGCAGCAGCAGCAGCAACGTAAGTAACAACTGTGCAACTGTAAAGGGGAATAAAAGTTGCAAGCTTTGTGGCACATTCACATTCATTCAGCGATCCCAATGTTCATGTAGCTCTCTGTCTTTTATGTTATGTTTATTGAGCTGTACGAAAGAGTTAAATATGTGTGTCTGTATGTTTATTTGGGCCATGTACTGTGGGAATTTACCGCACAACCCCACCACAACAACTACAAGCAACAGCAACAGCTACCAACAGCCATCTCTGAAAAGCTGCTCGAGCATATATGAATGAATATAAGTGAGTAAAATCATGCGTTTCTCATTGTTTTGTTTTTATATTGGCTTTTGCGGCTGTCTTCCATTTGTGAGAAATGTGCAAAGAATGGATGGGGTTAGTGTAATTTCCCTAAGAGACATCATCGTCATTGTTAATCATGTTGATATATGTATATGTTTAAAGTTTATGCTTGTATGCAGTTGTCAAAGGATATAAACATTATTATTGAACGAATGTACTTGAATCGAAGAATGAACAACGAATGCTATAGGGGATTATGATCTTTGGGTTTTATGAATAGTTCATTTAATAGGTTGTGTTCAGCAGCTTGATTTGTTTGTTTGAACTATAAATGTTAAGGGTGCATGATGTTTTACTAGTAAAATAAATGTATTGCTTAAGTTTTTATGAGATTTCATTTTTTCTTTAAATAAAAGTCTTCAATACCCGTTACTTTTCTATAAAAATCATAAATAACAATTAGTTTTTAATTTGTTCCATGCAAATGATTTTCCTTAAGATTCTAACCTTGTTCTTGACCCATTCTTAACAGATTTTTCTTTGTGTTTAGTAACTGTAACTGTCCAACGAAGACCCTAACATAACTGGTATTTGTTAAATAACAGAGTACATCATAAAAAGATTCAAAATAACATTTTCATAAAAAAACTTCTATTAAGTTTGCGAAAGATTTAATAGCATGAACAGCATTTTACCTAAAACTTCTCTTCACATTTTGAATGTTGTTGATTTGTGTTATGCAAAAGTAACTTCCTCCCGCATTTGCATAATGGTTATTGGTTAATAGTTTATGGCTAATAGTAAGCCTTAGTTGGCAGCTACTCAACACAAGTCAACACCGACTCAAAAGCGATTAGGGTTAATTACTATTGATTTTGAGCCTTACATGGCCTGTTCTGGGCTGCAGTCATAAACTTTTGTCAGCTCGACGAAAAATTTGAATGATTAATTTGCGCCAATTTGCCGGCATCGAGCCCAAAGGCATAGAGCCAACAATCTGTGCCAAATGGTTGCCAAACAAACTGAAAAACAGACAAAGCTGGCCCTACAACAAACAACAACAACGAACAAAAACAAAAAGCAAAAAAAAAGAACTCATGGCTAATTTAGCTGGCACAAATTTGTTACAATCAAAGCCGTAAACGAATAACAAGCAACAACGAGAACGTTGACGCTGCGCCCGCGGCAACAAGAAGAAACGGATAAACAGTAAAAGAAGCGTTGTTAAATATTAGGCAAAATAGCAACATCATTTATCATAACCACGACGGGGAAAGAAAAAACAAAGATACAAATACAGCTACAGCTACAGCTACAGCTTAAGATACAGATACATGCTGTGTGCAGTCGGAGAGATACACAAACGTGGCTCGAAACAAAAAGCTCAAAAAAGCATGTTAAATGTTGACATGTGATAGGCGTTTTGCTTTTTTTTTTCGTTTTCGAAAGCATAGCGCTGTAAGCTTGTAATCGAGATTGTTGTTCGTGATAAGCCAAAATCCACATTAGATGAATACGGAACGGAACAATAACCTGGGCTACAACAGCTGGGCTCTGTCCCCCCCTCCAAAAAACAGATCATTTGTTTTATTTTTTCTTTCGATTTATAATCGACTTCAGAAATGCAGCCAAGTTGACATATTAGCCATTTAGATGGTTCAAATGCGAAACGTGTCCATCATTTATCATCGATTGCAATTCGTTGTGGTGTTGACGAAGTTAATCCAACCCCAACTATGGATTTATTATAGTAGACAGAATTGACAATATTGGCTAGCTACCACAAAATTACTTTAACATTTTTCTTTATTTTGTTTGACCAAAAATTCAGCATCAAACTGAGAAACAAAACGAAACTTCACGAACTGCAACGCTAATTACAAGAAAATGGGAAAAGCAAAAACATTTTTTGAGTGTCTAGCCCCAGTTGGCAGTTTTGTCTAGTTTCGATTTAGTTCCTAGCCTGGGAGTCCTCTAAACTTTGTTTTTTTTTTTTTTTTTGGTTGATATTTTGTGTGTGTTGTTTTTGCCTGTTGTTGCCTGCAACAATGGTCACGACTCTCGGTTCGGTAGCAAGCTATTAAAAAATACTGCCAAACAGCAACAACAACAATAACAATAGCTATAACAATAACATCAGCGACAACGACAACAAAACGACAACGTCATGACTGCACGCTCTGCAAAATTCGACATACGATATGGATATAGTATGTATTCGTAGATTCATGTACCTATGCTGCTCCCACTACTCCCAGGCTGTGGCTGCTCCTTCTGCAACAAACTGTAGCTTCAGGCACGCCCCACCAGAATTTACAAAAAACAACCAATAATCAAACAAACAAGACTATAAAATACCCTGGACTTAAACTAACATTAGTAAAACACGTCTTGCTTATACAGTCGAACTTCCATATAACGAACTTCATTTCATTTCCAGAACCCTGCAATTTGTTTTAATCATAAAAACTATTCTAAATTGCGAATTTTCTCAAGAGCAAAGTTTTTTCTTGTCCGATTCCTTCACCATATACGACTGTACAATGTTTAAGGTTATTGTTGAGTTTTCTATTTTGCTTATTTTGATTTTAATGAATATTTTACAAACGTTAAATATTATGTCAAGGTTTAGTAAGCAAAAGCTATAATTTAAACATTGTGTTGTATATGCCTATCGATAACTATCGATTGTAGTTAGCGATAATTATATTAAAAACAATAACCATTTTTAAAGAGTTTAACTTAAATAATATTTAATATTCGCTCGATACTTAAGAAAAGTAGATTTGATTATCTGGTCTATATATAAGCTTGATAGGATCGAAAAAAGCTCATCCTGGCTTTTATTTGCATTTGCACAACTTCAAAATACCCTTTTTTTTGTATTATTTTTCATGTGTTCAGGGTATAGGCTAGAGAGAAAAAAAATAAATAAATACCCAGCTAGTTATGAACATGGCGCGCACACAAAAGGTTAAAAAAGTTCAAGAGCCGTCGAGCTGGGCACATGCAAGTGACATTTGCTCGTGACATGAAGGTAGACGACGCCACTTCAAGACTTGCCTCTCGAGTAAGAGCCGCAGCCCCTTACCCTTTACGGCTTACGGCTTACCTCTTACACCATCCCACCCAAGGGAAACTTTCACATGAACCTGTGAACTGTGCCTCCTTGCTGCATGCCACACTCAATCGAATTGTATATGTATGTAGCAGCCTCTTTCTCCCCTTGAGCCACTCACTGTCAAAAGGGTCAATGGAAGCGTGCGGCCGTGCTCCTCGCTCCTCGCTTCCCCCCTGCTCGCCCAGCTCTGTCAATTGCATTTGATTAAGTCATGGGCGCTATTTTTAAAACGTTATAGCTAGAGCTAGAGGAATTTGTCGTAGCGCAACACAACATACTACAAGCACAAACGTGCAACATGTTGCACATTTGCACAAGAGGAAGTCAGCCCCAGACACGTCCACATCCACGTCCACAGCCTCCAAACAACGTGTGTCTCTCTATATATGCCTGACACAATTTATGCCCGCCATAGTTGAGACATTTTAAAGGCAAAGGCTCACAGAGTTAGGTTCTCTTTCTCTGCATCTATCTGTCTGCGAGTCTGTCTCTCACTGTCAACCTACATGCTCACTGATTTTTTATTGTTATTGCCAGTTGTCAAAGGAAGTGGTGCGACCCGCTTCACTCTTTTGCTCTGTTGGATATATACTTTTTTTTGTATTTTTTCGTAAATTATTTCCTGTGCTTTTTTGTGCAGCCCAGCAGGCGACACAAAAACCAAAAAGAGTTGAATGCACTAAAATGTCTTGCTTAGAAAAAAAATGAAGCTTATATATGTAGATTATTAGAGTTCAGCATAATCAATCTTAGTCTAAACTTCTACACTTTAGTTTCAACTTGTGTGGTCTCTGAACTACTTATAATCTACTCAACAGACTACCTGCACTTTTCCATAATCATTAACATAACCAAACAACCATAAAACACCAACAATCTTTCGAAAATGAGTTGGCAATCGTTGCCAGACAATCTTGTTGCAGTCGAATGATGCCTCATTAACTCGATTTGTATTTGGTCAAACCGCAAATAAACCTTTAAAGAAGAACAACAACGTCGAGCACAAGTATAAGAATCAAAATAATAACCAGCGAGCGTTGAGCGAGCCAAAGAGAGACAAGCGAGAAGAAGAACAAATCTCAGACATGGTCATGGCTCATTTCTGTTTGTCTTTTAACCTTTTTTCATTTGTTTGTTTGTTTTTTTTTTTGATTTTTTGCTACTTCTCTTTAGAAACGTGGCGGCACGAGTTGTTGTTGTTATTTTGTTTTGTCTGTTACACATAGATCTCAGCAAACAGATACAGATACAAATTCAGATGCAGATGCAGATACAGCTAGAGATACTGATAAACTCGAAAATAGTTTCAAGGAATTCCCTAAACTCGGTCGCGCATGTTTATTTATACAAAACATAGACCTCCTCTTCCTCTTACTTTATGTCTCTCTCTCTCCCTGTCTTTATAAGCAAACAAAACTCTTGCATCTTGATAAGTTTACATGTCGAGTGGTGTGCACGTGATTTCGATGGTTTGCACTAGATATGAACTAACTTAGCGTTGGTTTTTTTTGCATTCTCGCTAATCGCATGAACTGTGTGTTTTTGGTAACAAACTTATCGAGTTGTTAAAGCAACCAATGATTATCCAACGGCATGTTTAGAAGAAATAAACTGGGATCATTTGTTGCAGGTTACCTGTTAATTTGAATTTTTTCTCGTGTAACACATTTTTTCTAATCCACATTCAATTTTCAATTAATTAACCAGCTAAGTATTATTTCTCTTTTTAATTTTCAAGGCGTTTCCGCCGAGGTTTACTATGTGCGCGAGGGTCACATTAACAATTATGCTCTCAACTTTATTGTGCCCGTGCCGGCGAATGTGCAGGATGTCAGCTTTACATGGCAGTCGCTGTCTGGACGTCCGCTTTCTTACAGTTTGAATGTGGTTAGTTCGGATCTGGATGTGCTGCCAAGGCCGGCGCTCAATGTGTCGCAAATTGGTGAGATTCCAACGCACATTCAGACGTGGGCTGTGGCATTAAAGTGCAGCGGATTGCGTGCCGCGGAGGTGGACATTACAATTAGCTTGGAGGTGATGCTAACTCGTGCTCTTAATAATGTTACCCATTTGGTCTTTCGGCGCAAGAAGATTTGCTTGCTCAGTGAAAGCGAGGAAGCAGAGCAACAGCAGACAGCTATGGGCAATGATCTTGATGATCCACAACTGCTCGAAACGGTACTGCCTCCACCCACGGGTCTTATTACGCTAGTCGTAGGCGTCACTGTTGCCATGAGTGCTGTTTGTATTCTCCTCGTGATTGCTTATTGTGTACGTGGAGCAGCTGCCAAAAGACAGCATCATCAACATGGTGGTCAACCAATGCGAACATCCAGCTTTCAGCGGCTCAACACTCAACCGCCCTGTCAATCCTCAATGGGCTCAGCTGCCTATATGACGCCCTCGCTCCTTGGTGGCCCCATGCATGCATCCAGTTTGCCACGCAAAGTGGCTGTGCCCATGGAACAGCAACAGCAGCCAGAGGAGCTGCATCGTCGCATCTCCGAACTGACTGTGGAACGCTGTCGCGTTCGTCTCTCCAGTCTGCTGCAGGAGGGCACATTTGGTCGTGTCTATCGCGGCACGTACAACGACACCCAGGATGTGCTGGTCAAAACTGTGGCTCAGCACGCCAGTCAAATGCAAGTCCTTCTCCTGCTGCAAGAAGGCATGCTGCTTTATGGTGCCTCTCATCCGGGTATTCTCTCCGTCCTGGGCGTTTCCATTGAGGATCATACGACACCTTTTGTTCTGTATCCCGCGCTGAATAATACACGAAATCTTAAACTCTTCCTATTGGATCCTGCCTGTGCTCGCACCGTTACCACCATTCAGATTGTTATGATGGCCTCACAACTGTCCATGGCTCTGGATCATCTGCATAGTCATGGTGTGGTACACAAGGATATTGCTGCAAGGAATTGCATGTGAGTATAAGCTAGGAAGAGGAAGAGTTAGTTGGGTGGGAAAAGGGTGCTTTAATGTTAGTATTAAGGTAGATACATAAGAGCTAAATAGGAACGATGCACTAAGAAGATTTTGTTGATAACCTGACTAAAAAGTAAAATAAAGCAAATTTCTTATGCATTTTTCATAGCACCCTCTTACTCCTCAATAAATCCCATTTAGATAGGTTTAAAAATATCACGTCTCCTACCATACCCTTTTTTTTTTGAACACTGATCTTTATTATTTCCCCATTTTTTCGGCTTTTAGCATTGACGATCAGCTGCGCGTTAAACTTTCCGATAGTTCGCTCTCACGCGATCTGTTCCCCTCGGATTACAATTGCTTGGGCGATAGTGAGAATCGTCCGATCAAGTGGATGTCGCTTGAGGCGCTGCAGCATAAACAGTTCTCAGAGGCCAGTGATTCGTGGGCCTTCGGTGTACTCATGTGGGAGTTGTGCACATCTGCTAAGCAACCGTATGCAGAGGTAGATCCCTTTGAAATGGAGCACTATCTCAAGGATGGTTATCGTCTAGCGCAACCCTTCAATTGCCCCGATGAGCTGTAAGTATATAAATTGAGAAAACTCAACATAAAACATATTTGATACTTACCCATTCTTTTCTATTATTCTTTTTTCTTTGCTCTTTTTTGCTGCAGCTTTACGATCATGGCTTACTGTTGGGCCCTGCTGCCTGTAGAACGTCCGACCTTTGCACAATTACAATCCTGCCTCTCGGACTTTTACTCACAGATCACACGCTATGTCTAGTTATACTAGGGTGCTACATGCACTTGTAAAGTGTGTGTCTAGTCCATTTTAATTGAGCAGCATACAGCAATCGGCTTTGTATCAACTCATATCCTGGAATTCCTCACACTTTTAACCAATAGTTAGCTGATGTCCAATTTAGTCGTATGTAAGTTGTTATATTGCCAAATCTAATGTTTAGAGTCTCATTTAGTTCAGTTGGACGACTTTTTTGTATATATACTAAAGTAGTTACTCGATTTATGATCTAAGTTATTCAAAGATATGCGACTTATAGAGATTGCATAGGGATTTTTATGCAATCTCTAAGCATTTGAAAATATCGGAATAACAAATTAAGTAAGATATATCTAGCAAAAGAACCTTGAAACGAAATCAAATATAGTGATATTTATCTATACAATTATTTAAGTTTTAAAAGTAGTATACAAACATCCATAAACATATGATAATAATAATAAAAAACAAACAACACACAAACACATATTTATTAAACTGCACAATTATATCCATATATGGAACAAATTTAAGATGCATATATTGATTTTTTGAAAACTTAACATTTTATGTGAGACAAAAACAAGAAATAAACAAATAAATAAATCAACAATTCCAAAAAAATCTAATCGGATTTTATTATTTCTAGCGAAAACAAGGATATTATTCCCGATAAGCCCATTAAAGCTGAGTCACCTTTGTTCCATATTCCAGTGAAGATTGCAATGCAAAAATTTATGACCTCGTCCTGTGTGAAAACAAGGGAACTGCAAAAGGCGGAACCCAGATAACCAAATACCAGGAGATGAGGCATAAAAACGCTTCGGTCACACAAATTAGCCATAAATTTAAATTTAACATGACATTGTCTTGGCCAAGGACCTCAGGAATAAAACACACTGAGAGTATAAGAAGGCATGAACAGGAAGAAAAAAAAAGAGGTTGGTTAGCGCCTACACAGCAAGTAAGAAAGGCAAATCAATTTTGCTTGCGGCTCTCTTTCTCTTCTTCGCACGCCTTTTTCACTTCTGACAATGTCCTTGGGACACACACACACACACACTCAGAGAAATAGTATAATGGCAGATGTAGGAGGCAAATCTCTATATATATCTTATGAGGAAATTGCGAAAAGTGCGCTAAGTAGGTGAGTGTTTGTATGTATGTGTGTGTGTATGCGTGACAGCACATGTCCGTGTTTGTGTGCGTGTGGTCCTGCTTGTTTATGTGTGCGTCCTAACACTTTAACAGCCATTGCCAGAGCTATATCGTAAATATTTTGACAGAATCGCTTTTGCTATTGCCATTCGAGTGTATGTGTGGGTGTGTCTGTGTGTGTTTGGCCATTTTGTGTGCATGTGTGTGTTTGTTGCTTTCTCAGCTTCCCCTCGAATTCTTGTTATTGTTGTCGAATAGAAGGCGGCACCTGCTGTCTCAGTTTGCTGTTGGCCTTGCCTCGACTCGCCTCACATTGCCTTGCCTTGCGGTAATCCTTGTGTTTGTGAGTTGACCTGCTTCGTTTGCCATGGCATTTGGTTATTGCCTTAAGCGGCTTTAAAGTTACATTTACCGTTAGAAGTTGCCTGTTTGCCTGTTGCTTTTGACTTGGCCCTCCCCCAAGCAGCTAAAGCCAAAAGCAGCAATGTGATATATGAGGCATTATAGCCAGGCCAGCCAAGGACGACCAGAACGACCGTCCGTCCGTGTGACAACAACAACGTTGGCCATTGTAAACAGTTTGCTTAAGCACATAGTTTGTTTATACTTATTACTTTGATAATACTTTGTGAAATATATACATATACATATATATCTGTTTAGCCGGGGCTTATTCTCACTTTATGGCAACTAGCTAATCTGACAGCTGCAGCTATTCGCATATTTGATGGATGAACACATAAAACACATCCGACACACAAAAGTATATATATATCTTGCAGGCAACTGCATCTTATTTATACACATGTTTGTGGCACTAACTTTTAGTTCTATGATGTGATGTGAGCTTTAGATACTAAAGTATTAAAAACTTTGAACTTAAACACTACGTAAAAACTTTGGGTGCCTTTGCGCAGATCTTTGTATATGAAACTCTTTGTTCTGACTGACTGACGGCTGTCAATGCAAGGCCCAAACTTTAAGGCAAAGCGAAATGATAGCAAACGAACCGTTTGTAAAAAGTTCACTTGTTTGTGGACAAATTTTGAGGTCAAAGATTTATACTAAAAATGTTTTACTACTCGATTTCCTTACATCAATACTTTATTATGATTGTTATTTATTAATAAATAAATTTCCTCATTGCGACTAAATGTTTACATTGCCTATACAATGTATGTATTTGCAAGATTGCAACATTTCCGAAACATGCCCAATAAACAGTTTCAACTCTAGTATAAGCAAAAAATACTGTCTTGTATTTCCGGCTGTTAGGGCGCCAACAACATGCCAGTCAAAGACCAGGCACAAACAGATCCATGGAATACTGCCTTGATTTTCTGTCGAACATGCAACGGCCATGGAAATGAGTCTTTAGTTGGAGCTCCATTTTCATTTCACATCGCTATGCGATTTCCACGTATGTATGTACTTCGACGTCTGCTTCTCAAGTGGCAGCCAGTTGAACGCGCCCCAATGGGATATACCCCCTCCTACCTCTCCTCTTACTCTCCGTCATTGAGTCAAACACTTGCAGTGCGCCTCGGTGATAATTTAAAAAGTTTATTTGCGCCGTCGACAACCGGGCTGCCTTACATACATACATACATATTTACATGCATGTAGAAATGAATCCAATGCCAGGCCAGGCAGCACGAGATGGAGCTGCTGCACAATTCTAATGACAACTTAAATAAACAACTGCACAATGCATAGCAAAGGAAGCGAAGCAGTTCAAGTTGTTGTTTTTTGTATTTTGATTTTGTTTTCCCATCGACGCGTCGAGGGCGGACGGCAAGTTGTGTGGAAATATTTATTTTCTATAAATTATTTTCGATTATCGCTAGCTGAGTGAAGTGAATTAAAGCTGCCTACCCACTCCTCTTCTTCCCTCTTCAGTCTAGCCCCCCCCTCTCCTCCTATAAGACCATTCGTTGTACAAACCAAATAAATACAACGCGCTGCAATTAAAACCAAACAAAATGCATAATTTCTGGTCATTTGCCCGGTGCCGGGCGATAAGCTTCCAATGGCGTAAGAGTCCGAAAGGGGGGGCCCTCGAAATTTATGTGCAACACATCCGCTAATGGAATTTTAATGTTTCATTTGAAAATAGTCACAGTCGACGCATAAATTTTGCTCTACTCAAATATTGAATGTAGCATTTATTTCTTTGACTATTTTTTTCTTTTTTTGTGGAGCATTGTTGTTAATAAGTGAAAATGTTTTGATGCATTTCTATGGAAGAGGTATAAATGCTTATGTGGCACAGTTGGCGCCACAATTCCAATGAAATTGAAAAAAAAAAACCATTTCCATAGAAAATCAACTTATAACCAAACAAACCAAATGAATGTTAGACTGAAAGGTACTTTTGAAAGTAAAAAAAAACCTATGCGTATAAACAATAAATTAACTGATATTAGAAATAATTACTTTACGAAAAAAATAAATAAATTGGAAAATTCTGTTCAGTTTATTAGTTTATTTTACAAACTCGTCTAACAAATTCAAAAACTAATAACATGTATAAGCAAAAACTCGATTATTTTTTTAAACACTTTCTTTTAAGAAGGTTAATTAATCTCCCAAAAGCTTATAAAATATTAAACTAACTGTGTGATCTCAAGAAGTAAATTATTAAACTATGTATATTAGAATTGAATAAATAAATACAAATGGTCAATATGGCACAGTTTTGGGTGCAAAGTTCGCATGTGTGAATAATTTTTATATTTCATGGAATATATTTACATATTATTCAAAAAGAGCAATTGATGTAAGCAATATATTCATGCCATTATCTTAATGGAAATGCTTGGCAGCAAATTTCTTACTTAACCTGCAACTAACTTGATGCCTTGCCAACGAAAACAACAACAAGAGGCAACGGTGCAATGTAAGCCATGAGTTTCTTATTCACGCAAATCCTTTAATGCCATTTATCATACAAGATGCGCACATTTGAAATGCATGCAAAATATAACGCGTCCTGGCTGATCTCTGGCAAAACAACATTAAATTGAAACAAATTGAACATAAAAAGCATTCAAAATAAAGCAAACACCTCAACAACGACGCTGACGATGACGATGATGATGAAGGCGAAGACGAAGACGAAGGCAAAGGCAAAGGACAAGGAGGAGCTGTAGCTGAAAGCAGAACCAGAACCAGAAGCAAAACTGGTAAGAGAATGGGGTGCTGCCAAAGTAAACACATAGTCCAACACCGACACGAGAAAAACTGGGAGTAAAAAGTTGAGAGGGGTGGACGGTTGGGTGAAGCGTCTGAAAGGAAGAGCGACTTGTTGGATGGGTTACTTTGGTAGTTTTCAAAATAGAACGCAAAATCAAGCAAAGGTACACAACAGACTAAATGGAAGAAGGGAAAAGGTAGAGATAGGGCGAGGGATAGAGAGAAAGTGGAGAGTGGAGAGATGGAGACACTGACAGACTGGCAGGGAAGGAAACGGAAGTATTTTCTGTTGATACTGAACTCAATTTAGACGAAATCAAGTCAAACATGGCAACAGCTACCGGTTGAAGTGTGCAAGGAGAGGTACTAGTTGGATGAGTCGAATGAAGAACGGAAAATGTTGTAGTAAATCATGTGGGAGCCGAGACGCAGGGGACTCGGTGGCAATAGCTAATGCAATGCACTTGGCGTGTGTCCAACAGAATGCTCAAGACGATGTCGAAGGTGTTCCCCACACACATCCAACCAGCTTGATTTCAGCACCTACCAACGAGCTAAGTTCCTTGACAATGTCGAGCAAAAAAATGAAAGAGGAAGAAGAAAACCTGAGGCTTGATTGATGTTTGTGCTCTTAGTTGTTGTTTGCCGACAGGACTACAACCAATTCAAAGACCGAAGAACATGGCATTCAATTTTCGATTAAAGATTCGGTTTGCTGGCAGCAAATTGGTTTGCCCGCTAGTCTCATTTGGTCTCACTAATCAGTCCCATGTCCAAATATTTATGCCCAGGCTTGTTAAAGTGTCAGGCAGACAGGACAATAATACAATCGACTTCGACTATTCAATATAATGTGAAAGTTAAGAAAAAGTGCAAGAACAGCAAATAAATAGAATAGAATATTGTACCCGAAAAACCTAAGAATTTGATTAAAGGGTATTTTATGCTTTGAGCCTTGCTAAATAGTTTTCAGATCCCTTTGAAGCTTACGGCTTAGGGTATATTTCAGTTGGGTAAATTGCTGTTTTGACTCAGTTCAATTGGATTTTTGTTGGCTTTTCTTTGGCAAGAGACATTTAATGGGTTTAGCAATGGCGTTTTTCGTTGTTTTTTTGTTTCCTTCGGCTTGCTTCGAACAAAGCGTTTTTCTTGCGTGGCTTGCGGGTGGGGTTCAGACAATGGAATGAATCCTCTGACACCGATGCCAAAGCATACAGTCCGGACACAAACTCAGCATGTGGTGTTGTTGCAAGCAAGGATTTGTGTCCTTTTGTGTGCCTCGTTCTTTGCCTGCTTTATTCTCTATTTTTTCTATTTTTTTCCTCCATGGGCTGTCCGCACTTTCACTGGCCGCTCTATTTACAGTTTAGGCCAGCAAAGCAGCGCTGGATTTGCTGGGAATTGTGTTTGGTAAACATTTGCGACTCTGTTGTTTTTAATAAGAAAATTGGCCAAAGGCCACACAAACAAAAACCAGAAGGACTACAGCTACAAGGAGGTATAGGATATAGGGACTGACTGCCTGGCACATTGCTTTTAAATTTAAGAGTTCGCTCGATTTCAGTTTTCATGCCATTCCCTTTTGCCTTGGTGATTTATGTTTGTTTGTTTTGGGCTTGTGCATGGGATTTTGTGGGTCAAGTCAAGCGACGAGGACGAGTGAAGCGTTTACGAGAATTAGTTTGGTCCGCACACATTGAAAGAGTTTCGAGAGGATGAAAACGAATGATTTTTCGGATGCTAGCTGAATAAATAAAACCATAGCCAAAACCGAAAACAAACGAAAACTCAACCAACAATCAACAACAAAATTTAGATGACATTTGCATTATAGATAAGAAACATTCTAATAAACTGCGATAAAATCTGTGTGGAAAACTAATTCCCAAATCAAATGCAAATATGCATTGAATATTTTCCATATTCAAATCTAAATAAATAAAATATGAAAACACAAAATTTATGTTTGCATCCATGTGCAGCGATGAGAAACATCAAAAACCAGCCAACCAACCAACCGACCAGCCAGCATTAAAAATCACAGTCACAATAATCGCTGGGGAGCCGCCTGCTCAACAACGAAGGGAACTCAGATCTCCACATCTCCCTTTGCATATGCTTATCGCTCAGACATCGCATGCAGAGAGAAGGGTAACAAGCAACAAAGAACAAGAAAAAGAACAAGAAAAAGAACAAGCATCAAACAGATTCTTAACCAAACGTGATTTGGTTTGGTGAAAGATGAAGCTGGAAAAAAAAATCAAAAAAAATATGCTGCTGCTGTTGATGCCATGGATGATAAAGTAGGAGGTTCGCGTTTTTGGGCGTAATCAATTAGGCGACTCCGAAAGGTAAACAAGACAGAGACTCGTTGCTGACAGGGAGAAACTCGGTGGCAGCCCTGCGTTAAGCGTTGCCTAAACACACTTATCGATAATCATTCTTTCTGTCCTGCTGATTAATGTCGATTATTATTTTAAGGTGTTTTTTTTTCTTCTTTAAATTAATGAGTTACAAAAAAACAGTTCGCTGCTTGAGAGTTTGAGATTTTCATTTGATAAATAATGCAATTATGGCAAAACATTTACCCTTTCCAGCAGTTCCATGCGTTAATGCGAAAGGTTATTATTTGCAGGGTGCAAAATGTCAATTAATGATGGGAATGAAGGGTTAGTTTAAAAAAATCTTAAACCCTTTTTTTTGCCCGAGTGCACACAATCAATAGGCTTACCATAATGATAAATGGTATTTGTTTATCTTGATTGAAGTGATAAGAAAAAACTAAAGCTCGCAAGAAAAAAGAACTACGTTTCGTATTTATGTTATGGCAAATAAAATAACCAACTTCTAAGTATAAACTAATTGTACAAAAAAAAATAAACATTTTATAAATAGAGCTGTCGGATATCAACGGTTAAAGTGTTCAGACTTCAGCAGCTGAGGTCTGCGAGGCATCCACGAGATGACTTTGACACAGCTTCAGCCCCTTTATCCTGCCCACCTAGCATCAGCATCAGCAACATTGCCAAGGTATTTGCAACGGAAATAAACTGCGCACATTGCACAAAAACTTCTGAGTTTTTATGGCAGCGCGGAAAATTGTCTGTGCCAGCAGAGAAGGTAGGTATGGACAAGAGAGGCATCGAGTTGGTGGATGAAGAGGGGTTTATAACATGAAGTTTACTAAACATATTAAAAAATAGTAGCAGAAGTACAGAGAAGATATACTCTCTGGCGAAGAGAAACTGTAAAAATTGGTAGCTTGTGCCGTCAAGTAAAATAAAATAAATACACAAAAAAAAAAAAGCAGTTGAAGTTGAAGTTGTCTTACTGCCACTTTTCTCACCCCCTTCCACACCCGCTTTTTGCATTCAAAGTCTACGCAGTTGCTTTTATGGCCAGAAAGTTTTTTTTCAGCTTTGGCTCCAGCTGCGTCTTTAGCCAGAAATCACTTCTGCTGTGGGCGGCAATGTGGTAGTGGGCTGTGGGCGTGGCATTGGCTTATTTAGCATAAACTTGGCTGCAACTGCAACAACAAATGCCAAACATGGCAAACTAATTCTGTATGCAAGCTTGGCCCCCCAAAAGCCATTGGAAATTTTGTGCAGAGACGGAACTAGAGTTTTAAAATCGAGTATCCACTTGGAGCAGCTCTCAATAGCACTAACTGAATTTTATGGCCAAATAATCATTGGCACTCGTGTGGCCTATTGATTAGCATAGAGAACACTGGCACACACCCCTCTCCTCTTCTTCTTGACCAGCTGCTTATCTGCATATGCACACACACACACACATGCAGCACAAAACAGCAATGTATGTCTAATCATCGATATATTTCTATTGGTCTCTGCTTATGCTAATGTTGCAGGTGCAACGCGTTTTGGCATTTGCATGCAAATTAGTTGCGTCACTCCATGGTGGTATTTGGTATTTGGAATTTGGGACCCCAACATACACATTGTATAATAGAAGGAGAACATAGTATGCAAAATGTGTTTGAAAAAATCGAACAGCACAGATTACAGTGAATAAAATCAAAGTTAGATACATGTCCACTTATCGAACATGAATAGAATAAGTGAGCAGAAATAGATTCAATCTTTAATTTTTAAGGAGCTGTTGCATACTAGCTTAGATTTTTTTTAAATTTACATGCCATTAAAGGTTCAAAGCAGAAACTAAAACAGAGAAAAACTGCATCCCAACACATTGACAGCTTTTAATCGAGTCTGTTAAGTTAATAAAGATGGTAAGATTGCACTTTGAAGTTAATGTGGTAATCCCGTATTTCAATCCGATTGTCAATATTAAACTTTAAACTTTACTGAAAACACAAAATGAGTTAAATTATTAATATCCCGAAGAATTCTCGTTCTTGCTTCCTGTTTCCGTATTTTTATGCAAGCTACTTTCACGCTTCATAACATAGTTAAGCTTGTGCTAAATCAATATTAACGTTATCTACTTTTATGTATTTTTATACGATTTGTGACTTTTTAATTGGCACAAAGCTGCATGAATGGGTCTACCCTGATTGTTGACCAAAAAAGCTGTGTAAAAAACTTGGTAATAATTTTATTTATATCTCGTTCTGTAAGCTTACTTTAGTATTTCATCTTCACTTTATTTGTTGAATTCAAATGCTTGAATTCATTTCGTGCATAACAAATAATAGCTTTAACCAAACAATTTAAAGCTCATGCAAACATTTTTTTGTAATGGCGACAAATTAAACAAAATTGGATTTAATTTAATGTCAGAGCAAAATAAAAAAGTACCGTTTGTGAAAGCTTGTTTAATGAATGATTGATGCAATTAAGCGGTAAAGTTATTAAATTGAAAATAAATTTTTTAGCTAAGAAAGTTTAAATACATGATACAATGTATTTAACTGAGCCAATACCTTCAAGTTTTCTAGGTTTTGTTTAACGAGAATCACTCTTTATTCACGCGTCCATCTCTAATGGAAATCTTTTGTGGAAATGCAAATGTCAAAAGCCCACGTTGCCTTCATTTGCATTGAAAAACCTTTAGCTGGAGCAAAAAAAATATATATATAGAAATCCATGCATGCTGTAACATTCTTTTGGCGCAGATTTGTGAGCCGTTCCGGCCTACTAGAGCGACCGACGCCTTGCAATGGTTTTTTAATCAATTTCTGTCAGTTGGCTGTCAGAGCAAATCAGGCAACTTCCTCGGCTCAAAATGCAGCGTTGCAGCAACTGGAAAGCTGGCAAACTGGCAAATTATGCGCATAGATTTGGAAAGATTTGCCAGGTCCACAGAGTACTGATTGAGAGTTCCTTGTGACACACTGTCCAACATGTGTGCCACAAGTTACACTGCCCAACACTGAACTTGGCCAGTTGCTGTTACTGTAGCTCTACTAGTTGCTGATTTTTAATTATGATAAGTCGCAAGTGTAGCACAAAAATTTCATGGACCATTGACAAGGGCGAAATGTTTGCGGGAAAAGCATTTCCGCCTATTGCGATTACAATCTAAAGCAAATTGTTGTCAAAGTGGAAAATGTTTTCCGTATTTGTCTGGGCAAAACTGAAGAGCATTTGATGATTGGGCAGTTGGAGTTAGGTTTCATGCCACTGACCCAATGAGTTAGTTTTAAGTGAGTTCAACTGAGTATTGATTGCGAAATGTTGCAGAAAATTGAAGTTTAAAGTGGAAGTAGAAAAATTTGGAAAGTTTCAATTGTCCAATGAAGTATGTTTGGAAAAAGTTGAAGCTTTCAGTTTTATACGTTATTCCAAAAATAAAAAGCTATAAATGAATAAATTAAATAGTCATTTACCAATTTATATAAGCGAAATGGTTGCCAAAATCGGCCGGACTGGACAACCAGGACATACAAATCCAAGATCTATTAAAGGATTTTACTATGAAAAACAAGTAGGCTTTAAAAGTGTTTATAATATTTGGCATGCTGAACATAGCTTCTCTACTTGTGTCAGTTTAAGTAAGGAATCGGCATGCCAAACACAGCTTCCTTACATGTTCCAGCTTAAGTTAGGACCAAATAGGTTTTTAAAAAAATCTACAAATCTCCTAGTAATACGCAAAGTTATTAGCATTGAGTCTTACACGAATTTTCACTCTTTGTAGATTTCTACGGATCAGTCTTGTTGTTTGCCATTTCATTGCGTGGGTGCCACCATCTCCTCCTCTTTTTTTTCACTAATCTCTGCCGCTTTCACGCCCACTGCCTCCACACTAACTTTCCTTCCCCTTGATGCCATGCTGCATGCTGTGCGTGCATGACGCATTGCCTCGTTGCCATAATGGTCATAATGGCTCAAGCGATCGTGTTTGGGAGGCATCATCATCATCATCTAACCAGCCAACCAACCAACCAACCAACGAACCAGCCGGGGCAGTCACAGTTTGACCAGACTGAAGACTCTGTAGGCTCTTGCTACAAGCATTTGACTTCTTCTTCTTCTTGTGGGTTTTTTGTTTTTGTTGCATTGCGTATCGCGTTACTTATGCAAATAATTTCAGTGGAAATGAGAAGACGAGAAATCTGTTGCTTTCCCCCTACCCTCTGATGTGTTGTGCGTCTTGTCGCTTTCGAGTAATATAATTTTGTGTCTTTTTCACTTTTGTGCGGCCGTTGTTGTAATTTAATAACCAGGCAAGTCATATTTTGCCTCCTGCTGCTTAAGCCCCGAGGCTTAACTCCGACGAGGTGGCAGGAGTTTTTAGTTGAGCTTTTGGACAAGGAGTGGGTGTGGCTGAAGAAGAGAGGGATTTGTTGTTGGAGCTGTTGCTGCTGTGGTCTTTTAAAGCACTTGTGCAATAAATTAAAAAAGGCGATTTCGTGTCGCCGTTGTTGTTGCTGTTTGTTGTTTGCTGCTGCTGCTGTTGCTGTTGCCGTTGTTGTTGTTGGTGCAGCAAGTGGTGGCAGACATGCAGATTTTTGACATACTTGTTTGCATTTTGCTGCCGTGGCGGCTGCTGCTGCATCAGCATCGTTGCCGTCGCTTTAACCTCAAGCAGCAAGAACTCCAACTTCAGCAACAAAAATTACAAAAAAAATGTTGCAGTTTTGTTGTTGCTGTCTGAATTGTGCTGCGTCATTACAGAGTTGTGTTGAACTGTGCACTGTGAAAAAAAAGTTATGCACATATGTTAATCATCGAACAAGCGTATGTAAATTACATGTCTCAGTGCCTGTGTGCAATGCATGCAAAGTAATTTTCTTCTGGGGTAAGTAATAAAGAACGCAGTTGGTTCTCAAGGTTGGCTTGAAATCTCTTTAATATCTACATTTTGCTTAGGCATTTCTCTTTTGACTTATTTCACACCGCATCTGTTATTCGCGAGTAATTAGATCAAAATTAATTAAATAACTAGCTCAGTTAATCATATAGAACTTAAAGTTGACTTTGATGAAAGTAGAATTGGGGCACATTGTATTGAATAAAAGATAAAATAGCTGAAAAATCAATAAATTATTAATTATGGCAAAGTTTTTATTTAAATAACCAAGTTTTGCACCCAATTTGGTTGCCAGAAGAGCAATTTCTCTTAAGATTAGTCAAATTATTATTAATTTATGTATTTTGTTTCAATAATGCAGAAAATGGTATTAAAAAAAATTATAAAATTAAATAAAGTTAATAAAACATATAAATTTCCAATAAAATGTGAAATGATATTCATTATAAAAAAGTATCCCAAACTTTTTTCTTGCAAGAGTAGCTATAATTTACAACATCGAGCTACAATTTGCTTATATGTACATAGCTTCTTGCTAGATTTTTCTTTCAGTGTTTTAAAGATATGCCTCGCCCAAGTGCAGCATAGCAGTCGTGTCGTTGCTCTTTCTTTAGCTGAATCGTCACAGAATCTGGACAGACAAACACTGCTGTTTGCTTTGGTGTCGTTGTCAGCTAATGTCCCCCAACGAGATGTTTAACATACCCGTAGAAAATTGTTTTTCAGCGTTTGCGGCGTCAGGATTTATGTCCAGCCAAGCCAAGCAGCCGGCCATGTTGACCACATTGGCCATGTTGCCGTGGCAATGGCTATTTAGTGAATGCTGCAGCAGCTGCCACGCTATGATTTGACCCAAATTTCGATTGGGCTATAATGGATACGAGCGAGAGAGAGAGAGAGAGAGAGAGGATTTACTGATGGTTCTCTAAGCTGGCACGTAATGCGCTCAAGCTGCAGAAAAGAAGAGCATGCACCTGCAATCCTCAACTCCAACTTCCCACCAGAGCATTGCCACCTGCTGAGGAGTGCAAGTTGGAAACTGGACGCCTGGTCGCTTGGTCTCCGGTTGCCTGTCACCCAGCAATAACTTCCATGCATTTCTGCATTTTACTCATTGCGCCAGAAAGCCAAACAACTTGGCGCAAGACACAGCAGGCCGCCAGCCAGGCCGCCAGTTGTACAAATTGTCCCGGGCGACATTGTGCCACATTGGTGACCAGCAACAGCGCTAAAGCAACAACAACATCGTCGTCTTCCAGTGAAATGCAAAATTATGACAACTGCATTTGCCGAGTTAGCCCAACGCCAAAGTAACGCAACAAAAGCCTCTGCTTGTGACTCTGCCCTTGACTTCCTGGGCGGGCCTTTTGCATTTCGCATCCTACACTTAAGGAAAAAATCGATGTTGAGTTTTAAAAATAACCTCAGTTTTGGCTTAGAACTTAAGGTAAAAGTTTTAGGAAGAATATTATGTTATTTTTAGTTCAATTTAACCTTTTAAGAATTCCCGCTTGATTATTTAATTGGCAAAATAAATTTTGTTGTTTCCATTTATTTCTTGCAATCTTTAAAGTCGTTTTTTTTTTACACATTTTTTCCTAAGTGTGTCATCCTGGCAGGAGGTCCTGTTCCGTGCTGTGTTCTGTTATGTTCTGTCCGCTTTATGTTTTGTCCGCTGCCTGTTGCCTGCCACCCGTTTTGCAAGTGTCAAAGTTAACTCGAAATTATTGTTGGCTAAACTTTTGTGGCGCTTAGGCCCCTCAATCCTCTCAAACTCGACTCGACTCCGAGCCGAGAATTTATTGTTTGCGGTGTTCGCTGCATATTCAGTTGTTTCCCGAACCAAACTACTCGGCCTCAACAGCATTCAGCTTTAGCTTCAGCTTCAGTCTCCGCCTCGACGTCGGCTTAATCAACTGCAATTGGTGCAATTTTGTGGCCAGGCATTTTTGTATATTTTTGCATTCTCATTCAGTCGCTGATGCTTTTGTTGTTGTACATAGTTTCTCGTTGCTGTCTGTTGCATTGTTTTGCCTTCAATTTCAAGCCTGACTGCAGTTACATTAAAACTTTTGATTGCTGCTGCTGTTGCTGCGGTCTGCATGGGAATATGGCCAAGATTAGAGCAGAGGTCAACAAGCAGCCAGACCTACCCAATTTCAAAAAAACATAATTCGAACAATTGCCCACAATCCTCTCTCTCCCCTTCACAACACAATAAAAATGTGTTTTGTTGAATGCAAATTTACAATTTTGGTTTTTAAGTGTAAAATGCTGTTTTTTAAAATAAAAGGTTAACACTTCAAAAGCTAATTGATTCAATTAAATGCATTCCAATTTAAATCACAGCATTTTCTTGCCATGAGCTATTTCAATTTTCCACACACAATCGCTTGACTGTCGCTTGACCTCAATTAGACCTTATCTAATCCATTTTCCACACACTTTGTTTTCAACTAATCACCTTTGCGGCTTACTTGGGTTGCAGGGCTGCCTCAACTACCTGAGCGTATCGGTAGGTATTTATAAATTTTGTTGGGATGCAAGAGGCAACCTTCATAAAGACAGCGTGACACTTTCTACGCAGTCATGCCTCTCAAATGTGGCATTTGTTATATGTATATAAATATATTTTTAAACGTGCAGCTAATTCTGAGATGCAATCATTGACTGGGTTACGCCCAGAAAAATATTGTGACTATTTAATTTTATGTTTGCCTTAAGGTTGTCCTTGCGGGAATAGGTTTATGGTTTGTCCTGCCGAATTCGTGGAAAAACTATTTAATTAAAATTTTGGAATTTTCTTTATTACACTATTTACTAAAAACGTTTCAAATCATGCTGTGACAAAAAAATAAACATCTGGATTTACAAACACAAATAAGCTAAAATAAATATTTTTTATTTCATTTTTGGTCGAAATCTGATGTTGACTCAAGTGAAATCTCCACCCAATTCTATAAAGCTTCACTTTTAGCATTTTATAGTTCGTTTAAATGTTTAAATATTTACAGCTTCATGGGAAAAATATCATTAAATGATATGCAAGAGTCGTTAAAGTCAAATGCTAAACAATAACAAAGATCGATATATGCACACGCATTGAAGGATGATAAACCACTAAAACCGCTGCATAAAAATGCACAAAATTTCATGCCACAGGCGGTGGCAGTTGCAGTGGCTGAGGAAAAGGCTTCGACAGTCTCTCGACGTCAACTTCAAGTTGGAGCTTCGAGACTGCAACTCAATGGCGGACTGATAATAATGACGCTGCATAAATTGCGTTTTAATGTCAACAAAGAGACAAATATTAAAATATCTTTAGCTCGACACGAAACGAAGCCTGTCTCCTCCAGTTGCAGCCAGTCCCAGCCTCCTGGCCAGATGTCAAAGTGCGAGCAGCAAACGTAGAGAATTATTTGCGGCTGCCGAAAGATATTTCCTGTGGCAGCTTTTTGCCATGCCACATGCAACTTGCTGTCGTTATCGAAGTTGTTGTTGCCTCAATCTAATGGAAATTTATGTTGAAAGCATGCTCTGCCTTCGTTCATGCCATCAACTAAAAGTCCAGCACTCATCTCACTCTCCCTCTCTCTCTCACACAGCTGAACCTAGTTGACCAGCTAGCCAACAATTTGTAGGCATTTTAATATTGAACTGCCCCAAAACGTTGACCTTATAAAACTTACACTATACAGCACACAACAGTTTTTGTTTGAATAACAAATTTTTTCTTCTTATTTCTAATCAAAAACATAGAAAACAGTTTATAAAGATGATTTATCTTATTTTGAGTAATAAATGATGGCAAGGAGTCTGACACAAACTGTAAATTCCTGGAGGACCTAGTGTGAATAGTAAAAATATACAAATAAAGGTTAGTTAGTGAGCTTAGGAGTTTGAAAGTTAAGTAACTAACTTTTTTTCTTTTAATCTTCAAAATTACTATTTCTTGATAAATTTTATTTATAAAATCAGCTACATTTATTAATACACAATACTTGTGTTATGATCTACACTTTGTTGAGCAGTGTTATTGGTTGCCAATTTATGGCGAAACAGAGTTTCAGTCCAAGTTTGAGTTTAAGCTGGCTGAGGGAGTCCAGGGAACTGCAGCTGGGCTGTAATTTTGCAATTATTTGCTTGCCGCGGTCATAACTCACAACGAACGTGGGTGAGTGCCATCACTGCCTCCAAACCCCCCATCATTGCCCCTTTGGCGTTGCGTTGGATTTTCCTTTCACGTTTTTCCTAGTATGCTTGAACTTTGACACACATTTTTGCATTGGGACTCCCAGTTGGTCTCCCACCAAAGCTGATAATCGCATGCCAGACAGAAATATGCTCGATGTTTGCGCCTCTGGGGCGTTGGCCTGGGTCGATGTTGGTTGTTGGCTAGCAAAAAGGCCAAGTTAGCCGTGAAAGTTTTAGCGGTTAGCAAAAATGGCAACGAAAGGCTGAAAGGCTTACCGCCATTTGCGATTTGAATTGGAAATGTTTATGGGTTATGGGTTATGGGACAGGGGTAATACAAACTATCTATCTATGTATGTACCTGCTTTCCCGGCTTATCCCTGTCTCGTATCTGTTGCACTCTGCTCTCCCATGGCTATCTGTACAAGACAAGGGCACACACGATCTGACTGCTTAGATAAGGATTATAAATCATTTTTTAAATAATATTTTCCACACAAACCAAAGACAATAAATCAACTGCAAAATGTGTCACTTGGCGCCAGCGTCAGCAAACAACCACCATAAAAAAAAAACTTACTGAGGAGCATTTCTCGTTTTGTTTTAAACAGATTCTTACATATGCATGACTGTGTTACCATCTAATAGATGATTAATGTAAGTTCTACGCGCTTTTGATAAACGCCTGAAGGTAATTTGCATAATTCGTTTTGTTGCTTTGTTTATGGTCTTTTCGTTCAGGAAATCAGATAGGCATCGACCTTGTCAGGCATTTTCTTTCGTTCCTTTCCCACGGCACGGCGTTTTTGACGAGCAAGTTGGCAGCACCGCTTACTCAAAATGTGTGGCAACTGTACCATTAGTTTGTTGCTGGATTATAAATAGTATCGATAATCGCATCGATAGCTGCAACAATTGTTGCACTTGCCATAAATCACACTTGGATTCCCCTTATCAGCTGGTACCAGCTGATTGCCTTCCTCTGTATGTGTTGTATGTGTCCTACATGACGCGATAACACAAACGATTTATAAGACTACAGAAAAAAACATGGACATTTGTAATCGCTGCCTTGAAATCTCCCGTAGAAATTGCTTCATTACACAGCTCGACTTGAGTTCCAGGGAAGGTTCTCTTTCTTCTTCTTTATTCTTTGGCCAGGCAACGGAGACTACAAAAAAAAAGGTGCTGCCCGGGCTAACTGGCTGCCTGGTTGCTGCCTTTTTAATTGATTGCTCTCTGCTTTTTCGTCCAGTGTGTGTCTCTCGCATTATCACAACAAGGCAATCGCAGCACGCAGTGAGGGCAACTCTGGACGAATTGAAGTTGGGTTCCACTTAATACGTGCGCTGCCTGTGTAAGGTTAGGCCATAAAGGCCTGTAATGAACCCTTTTCCTTAGGCCCGTCTTGCCTTTTGGCGGCCGATAAACATCGCTACGAGAAAAAATAAGAAAAATACTGCGTTTGTGTATGTTTGCCCATCGTTAGTCTTGGACCTTCATCTTCATCTCTGGGTTTGGGTCCGCCGTCCGTTGTTTTGACTGCCGTCGTTTCGCTTTGGTTTTCTTTATTCTCGTATTTAGTTTCGATTTGATGACTAACGAGCTTCTTTCTTTATTCTGGCTACTACTACCTGCTGCAGTTTATCGATTGAGCGATTCCAATCGGATCATTGACCACCACTGACTTGTCCATTTTTTTTGTTTCATTGTCAATCTTGCTTATCATAGCTGCCTTCTAGCCTTTCAGCCTTAGAGCTCACAGGAAGCATGTAATTAAGTGTGTGTGTTTTTTTTAGTAATTTGTTCAAGTCCCGCACCCCAAGTTCATAGTTCAGTGTGCCACAAATTGCTTGCTGCTTTTGTCTGCCACTAAACTGTCTCTCGCCTGCGGCTTACTCAGCTGTCAACAGTTGATAGTTGAGCACCACATCCAACCAACTCAAGTCTGGTTTATAGAACGAAGCCACACTCAGAGCACCCAGTACCAGTATTCATACACATGTGTGTCATCATTCGCGTCGTCACTTGCATTATTTTGACAGTTCATTTGTCACTTCTTCTGATTTGACTGCGGTCTGGATCTGGGTATATGTCACGAATATACTAACATAAATATGTCTGTCTGTATATATTTATATGAGTGGTATATATGGGTATGCATACATATGGCGACCACACATAATAGGAGCAGCTGTGTTGAAAAGTTAAACCCACACACACAACATTATTATCAGATGACATTTGCAGAGGCAGCAACAACTTGCAACACACAACATATTAATTTGAATGAGATCTTAATTGAGTTACAAACGGAAATAAGAATAGTTAAATTACCTTACAATTAACATTATATAAAAATGTAACTGTTTAACAAATCGTATCAAAGATCATAGTTAACAATCATTTCAATATTTTCATAAATATTTCCAATTGTGTATTTAAATATCTCGATATAAAGTATTATTAAATGATAAATTCTTTATGAGTATTTTGTTAGGAAAAATCTATACTAATCAGGAAAATAAGCTTAATCTTTTAACCTAAATCAATACCAATCAATAGGTATATAATAAAGGTCTACTAAAAGTTTTGATGAAGTATTCTTAACTGGAATCAGCTTATCTAAATCCTTTGATCAATGGAATATTAATATTGCATCAAAAATTAACAACTTTAAATGTTTAAAACATTTCTTGTTCTATGTTCCCTAATCTTTACTTAATCAGCTTATCCAATCTTTGCTATTTAAATATACCATAAAAACATAACATTCCTATCTGTATATTCATATTAATATGCATTTATCTCTAAATGCAGATGTATGCATTCAAATTTATTACCCCGTAATATTTGTTTTTTGTGTTTTTTGTTCTCTTTTGTGGCAACGACAATGACCCCTTCAGATTTGTTGAGCAAAATCACCTGCAGTGCCGGTCAAGTCAAGCCAAGCGAAGTTTTTAATAATGCAGATTGGAAAGGGCTCTCTATGCTTTTTTTTTTTTTTTTGCTTTTTACTGGGAACTGGAAACGGTTAACGTTCTCCTGGTTAGCTCCCTGCTGCTCAATACGTCCAAATGATTTTGAATGATGCATTTGCTTTGTTACTTGGGGCTTTTTAGCTTTTTAACCCGAGTTCATGTATGCATACTATATGATATATTGGACGCATGTCTGGGTTTAGTTATGTTATTGATGCTACCACTTTTAGACTCAAATATGAGTGGGGTAAAAGAGCAATACATCTTGTAAGCATAGCAGAAATAATTAAAAAACTGTCAAATAAATTCCATTAACTGAACATTTTTGAAAGTTTGTTTCACTCCAACAGCTTCTGCACTTTTCCAATTGTACTATTTCCATTTTAACCGCAACAAAATAAAACTGACATGAAAGTTCAATTTACTTCGAACAGAAACAAGCTGAAAGTCAAGTTATTTCATGGAAATGAATTCTGGTTTATTTTTTGAGCCAATAAATAATTTGTGTACAATTGTAGATTGTATTGAAATTAATATTTTGGCAGGTTTATAAAAAATCTATAAATCTTATGGACATTCAATTATTTCACAATCTTTTGTACCCGATTTAAAAACATATTCTTAACCCTACCAAGGAATTAAATTAAATTTTCTAAAAAAAAAATACCGATCTTAACATTTCCAAGCAAACACAATTAAGACTTTACTTCAAAGCAAATAAAGCCGTAAAGTATTCAACAGAATTGATAGATTATTGATAAATCACTTAACGATCGTACTAAGCACAATTAAAATTTCAGTCAAAGGTTTTTTTTTCACAGCTTTATCTTAAGTTAAGCTCGTAAAGCGCATTGTGAGTTCCAGAAATGAAGGAGAACAAGTTTATTTATTATCCACAATAAACACGCAACATGTGATTTTGTTTCTTAATGCCATGCCAAGGAATATGGTTGGGGTCTAACAATGGGAAAACTGTAAACATGTCGCATAAATTTAATTAATTACAATTTCTTTATCCAATCGACCCAGATTGGGTTCTCTGCTCCCCTGCCGCACAGTTTGGGATACCATTGGTAATCGTTTTATGGGCGCACAGCAGCCGCCTACAGATCTTTACGAGATTAGACGGCGACATAAAGCCAAAGGCCGAAATCACTTGATCACAACAGCTACGCCAATTCCAACTTCAAACCCTAATCCAATCGAAGAGGGCCATTATTCGATTCAATTTTTACAACGAGCGGAGCCATTTCTTATTCAAATTTGATTTAGCTATGGAGTGAGGGAAGGTGGAATGAATGTCTGACCGCCTTTGGCAGCTCATTAAGAAAGTTGTTCCGCATTCGTTTTTTTTTTTATCACTATCGTCGCCCCGTTGTTGCCGCTGATTATGCATCTTAGCTTTTGTCTCCCGCTTGTCTCTCGCTTTTCTTTATTGTCTGGCGTTTATTTTACCTAAATGTTTTGATAAGTTTTTTCTAAAAAAAAACCCGCCTGTTGTTGGTCTGCTTTGGTAGTTTACAATTTATATGGCATCGTTTGTCATTTGGTTTATGACTTGTTTAACGTACGAGTAGAAAAAGAGTGTGTTGATACTATTTTTGAAAGAATTTCACTAAGTCTTATCTTGCTTAATATCTCTTATCTGCAAGTATATTTCATCATCATATCATGAAGAGAATCACAGCTTCTACGCGTGGACACATTTATCTCACGCACAATGCTCACATAAAACATAATTTTTTTATGGCCAAACTGGCTGAATGCTTTTTACTATTTATGTAAGCTATAATTTCAACATTAGGCAATCATAAAAACGTCATGATTATTTTAAAACTCATTTTCGTTTATTATTATAACTTTTATATAGTTTTTTTTTTTTGTTGTGTGCTAATGCACAACTTTCAATAGAAAGCAATAAAAACTAAGAAAGAAAGAATAATATTTTATTAACACTTCGTTCCAATGAAAATCGATATTATTTTTAAAACGTGAGCGCCAGCAACTTCCTTGCACGGGTTGAAACAAGTAAGCATATAATTCTCGCAACGAGGGCTGCTGGCATATTTCAAGCAACAAACAACAAGACGGAAATTAATTTCAATTTCATTTGGTTTCCATTACCAATTTCCACACTCAGGCGCTTTAATTGTACAATAAAACCATCAACGGCCTGTCGATGAGCTTGGATTCCCCACAACTCCAACTAGTAGTAAGTATCTGTGGGGTAATTTGTTTATTTAAAATTATAGTATATGTTGAAGTTTTTATTTATTTTCCATTCTACATCATAAAGTCGACTAAGTAACGAGCAGTCTGTGCACCGGTTTATAAACAAATAAATCGCTCGTCGAAACCAAGCAAAAACCCAAAAAACAATTTTCTACTTCTTCTCTCTCTCTCTCTGGGGGTGGGTCATTAGCTTGTGACTTCAATTGCAGCAGCGCCCTCTGTCGGGCCATTTCTCACAGTGTTTACTTGCACTCTATCTCTGTCTCTCTTACTCGGCCTAGGTAATTACCGGTCATTAATAATATGCAGATGTGCCGTTTCGAATTTCATTTGTGATGTTGTGTTTATGTTTTTATGGCGCAACATTTTCAAATACCCAAGTATATTTTCAAGTGGCAGTTAAAATTATATAAAAATGAAAGAATATTTGACGTTGCGCCCCCAACCTTCAACTTCCTTACTTTGCTTCCATTGACCCCAAGGGAGTTTTTTGTGCCGCAACATTTTTACGAGGCGAAGATGCCCGAGCGACGTTTTACATATATATGGCCACTTATTACCTGAGTAGGCTCTCGGGGAAACACTGCAAGAGAGTCGAAACCAACATCTGACTCAGTGAATTAGTTAAAGGGGGCGGGTGGAAGAAGATTGTCGGATATTGGGGTTGTAGTACTATAAATATTTACAGGCACAGTTGCCACTCCGAGTTGCCATAAAAGCCAAACTTTGTCTAGTACTAGTATAAAAAAGTTGCACACTTCATTCAATAAACAAACCATATAAAATGGACACTTCTGCCATCTGTGCCACACCAGAGAGACTTTTTGCAATTTTTACCCTATGGTAGTACAGTTTATACGAACAGTAGTGTATATCTGTGTGTTGGTTGGTTAATGAATTGTATGTCCGCATAATAAAATAAAATTTTATTACAACTGCAGCTGTTGCATGTTGCAACTAATGAATAAGTGTAAATTCTAATGAAAAAGCGTTAAAGCAACAACAACAACAACAACAACAAACAACAAAAGCAATAACAACAGTCACAACAAGAGCAAAAGAAGAGAAAATGAGAGCGAGAGATAGTTAAAGAATTCCAACTATGGCGAAAATTCAATTAAAAATGTAAAACAACTCTAAAGCGCGAGCTGCGTTTTGTGAAGGCGAATCAAGTGGCAGTGCCAGAGATGGTGCAACGTGTAATGGCTGAATGGTGCCCCAGCTGATGGAGCAGCAAGAGCAACGCGACAACGCAAAACGAACAACACAACATGCAATTAGAGTAGTAAGAGGAGGAGAAGGCGCAGAAGCAGGAGCAGGAGCAGGAGAAAAGGCAGCGGATGAGATGCGGCCTGCAGCATGATGTGCTCCGGACGCAGTTGGCTTTGATTGCTCAATATGCCACACCCCCATCCCCACCCCCGCCATCAACATTCACATCGCTTGCACGTTGTCCACTTTGTAGCCGCCTCTCGACGTGGCGTATTTATTGTAACGTGGCTTTAGTGCGAATAGTTGCCCCGTTCACATAACGCCTATGAAACGAAATGGCCAACAACTACTAGCTGGTTGGCTCGCTGGCTAGCAAAAATTGACAAAGAACATGGTTAAGCCAGGGATAGCAGCATCTGTGGGCAACGGCGATTGCATTGTTGTGGTGTCCAACACGCAAATCGTGGCAGGAAGGGAGCCGCTAACTTGTCTATTAAATGGCCAGGGTATTAAAAGCCAGGCTACTTTCAAAAATGAAATAACCTAGAACAATGTGGGATAACGGTTAATATATGTCTACGTACTATGTGGTATCACTAACCCATTGTTTTTGATGATAATGTGCTCCTTTTTATGGGAATCCCTTGGTAGTAGTTGTAGTAGTTAACGTGGTAAAAGGTTTTAAACAAAACAGCAGAAGCCTAAGTAAAAAATTAAAAATATCCTAGGCCAAATAAAATTAAAGCTGCAGCACAGGTTTTGTCTCAAACATGAGTTACTTATTTACAGTATAATACAGTACGACCTCGCTCAACGCAACCTATGAAAGTTTGGCCAATTGCGAAAACTGAAGTGGTTGCAAAAATCGAGGAAACATTTTCAACATTTGCAATTAAAATTAAATTAAATCGAATAAATCTGTGTTCAGGATTTCACTTTATTTTATTTAGAAAAGTAGTAAAAACAAACTAAATCATACGATTTCCTTAAGGTTTAATCATTGAACGTTTGCTTTATCGATTTTTTGGCATTTACATCAGCTGCACTGGTCGAGCTTAATTCCAAAGTTAATCTATCCCTTCATATTGTTGGAACAAATTAAGTTTGGTTTAATTTAAAGAAAATTCTTTTCTGGGGCTGCTTCTTTTTTGCTTTAACAAATCGCAACACTTTTAGCCACCAGGGCTATAATTTATATCAAAATTAAGAACTTTTCGTATCTCGCTTGCAAGTTTGCTTACTCTCTGTCTCTATCTCTCTCTCCCTTTCTCGCTTTTACTTTCTGTCTGTTTGGCCTTTTTAAGCAGTTTGTTGCCAAGATTTATTTGCCGAGATTTTGGTTAAGCAAAAAAGAGTTGGTGCCGCTTGCCAGCCGCGTGATTATCCAGTGCATTGAACGCGTCCAGCCATTAATTACCAGCAGCTGTTTGTGCCGCTTGGGGGTGTAGAGATTCCTCAGAGATTTCCTTACCCACTCATCCCATTAACGATTTCCCACAACGGCAGCCGCATATTTGCCTATTTATGAAATATGATTTTAGTGTTGCAACTAGAATGAGGTGAGTATTTTTCATAGCTGCTTACCAAAACAGGAATTTCCGTGTCATATTTTCTGTTTTACGTTTCTCCCTCTCGCAAGGGAAGAAGTTATTGTGTATTGGAGGTGTCTGTTGAGGGCACCTCGGATTTCCATAATTGTATTGTGGTTTTTTCTTTTTTTGATTTGTTCTTCGATGGCGTGTTTCACCCGTTTATGGAGGGGAACTGCAGTTTTTATGGTGCTAAAGACATAAAAACTGTCATAGCAGCGGGCACTTAATTTGATATTCGAGTGCGGCATAATTGGAACAGACCCCAAACAACAACATGTGTGTAGAAATGGGTATGTACACATCCAAACATGGGGTAAGGCAGCGATGAGTATTAATTCTGACGTGTCTGTGTTTTCTTTTTTGTTATTTCCATGGGTGGCCCACACACACTGCAAGGGGGGATGGCCGTGGGAGTGACTTTCACTGTGGTTGGCATTGAAATGGGGCTGCTCTATTTTTGTTTTTGGTTTCAGGATACTGATACCTGAATAAACATTTGACATGTGTTTATGTTTAATGTCAAAGGAACGCCTTTAAAAGTAAGCTCAGATTGTCTGTGTTAATTAGAGGCTTTCTTTTCCCAACGATAAATTGTAATGTTGTCAAGGAAATGACAAGCTTTATGGGGTACCTTAACCCAAGCATTAACTAAGTCTCAACTCGTAATCAGAATCACATAAGGTTTTTTATCTGTCAATCGAACTTACGTTGAATACTTCGCTGTAATTACCGCTCGTTTATGGCCATTTGATAACTTTTTATATGGATTTTCTATAGTCATTCTTCCTGGACGTCAGCAGATTGCTAGCCATTGAGTCTTATTCATCATGAACACATCTTTGCTTTTACTGAACTTAGTAAAAATCTTGTATCCAGGTCTTACTAACTTGGTTGTTGGTTAGCATTAGTTTGAATTTTAATCATATTGCCGCATATTTTTTGTATTATCGATGGACTTCTTTCTATCCCTTAATGTCCCACTATCTGCCCTTCTCTCTCTCCTTCTGGCAGTGCAAACTGTCTTGCAGCTTGTTCACATTCTTATCGAAATCTCTGGCATAAATCAGAATCACAATTCTCTTTTTCACTGGATGGCTGGTGTGGCATGAGCAATCGCATGGCTCACATTCATATATATATATATGTATTTATATATGACCATGGGCCACAACGGCGACTATTCCCACGCTTTGACACAGACACACATGGTCGTAAAGTTTGCCACCCAAATGGTTCGCAAGTCGCCAACTAACTGGCTAGAGCTTAGGAGGACAGTGGTGGGGACCATGTTGTCGTTGGTCATAAAGCAAACGTTGCCCAACGCAATGTCCTCGTTGAGTGGAGTGCACATAAAAAAGAGTTTTTCTACAATATAATAAACAATTTCCAGATAAATCGACAAAGGCTGGCACTCTCCATTCCCCCAACTCCGCCTGCCTATGCTCCTCGTCTGTCTCATTGGCATGCCGAGTGACGAGTACGAGTCGAAAATTTATGGCGCACCAAAATTTATGCATTTTTAAAATGTAAGCGAAATATTTAAAATGCGAGGCGAACGTGTCTAATGTGCGAATGTTTCAGTGGCTCTAATGAGAGAAGAACTCTCCACCTCTTTCCCGGTTCTCTCACTGGGCAATTCATTGGACGATTGGTTTGCTAGCTGTATGGTGTATGCTGCATTGTTGCACAAATAACTCAAGTTGCAACTAATTACGACGCATTTCGTACTTTACAACTGTGGCAATAAATTTTCAAGCGTGTCCCCTGACACGACATCGCCCATGATGCAACTCTCGGCTTGCCACCGACTGGCGACTGTTGTTGCAACTGGCGACTAGGGGCCGCATGCCTGGCAGATTTCAGAATCTCCTTTATGTTTTGCTTTTTTTTTGTTTTATTTTGCTACAGCATTTAACACGCCTCGTCATCATATTCGGAAGCAATGCATCATTCGGTGAGGCAGGCCAGCATCATGCCTCGCAGAGGCCGTGGCATGTGTCATGGCAACCGAGGCACTTGCCGCAAATTGGTTTGCACTTCGCTGAGGATCGCTACAATGCAAGGGCACTGAGCTGCAACAAGGGACGCAGCGAATACACTTAGAAAAACAAATGTAGTTTCCCGAAATAGTTGTTAAAAGCTAGCTTATTTTCTCATCGAAAAAGAGTTAACTGTTTGATAAACTAAACTTAAATAAACTATGACCTTGACTAACGTCTTGCTTATGGTGTCATAACTAAAACATTTGACCTTAAAATATATTTAAATGAAAGCTCATTTCGCAAAAACCCAATCTTAGTGCTTACCAACGTTCCAAATGCTATTATTTTGAGAAATAAATAATTCGCTTTGTCTTACCATTCAGGTTAGGCGTTGATAGCAGTCAGTCAAATGGGATAAATAAATAGATGCAAGTTGTGTTTTAATTATCTGAGTGTAATAAGAGGGGAAGTCAGTTTGTGTGTTAGTTATGTAGAATGTGCAAATTTTGTGCATGTTGCGCCGTTTACATGACGACCAAAGAAAGACAACGATGAGGGAGAGAGTGGGGATGTCTGGTGCAGCAGGTAGCGCTATGCAAGTTGTAAATGAGTTTAATGCGAATGACGAAGCTGGCGACACGACAACTAAGACATCCATAAGACGCAAGCCTGCCCAAAGATGTTGCTCTTGTCAAACTGACAGCGCCCATATTCCAAATGTAATTGCAGCTAATGCCATTCGATGTTTTAAAGAAGACAGATTTGCAGAGATAATTAAACTGTCATAACGCTGTGCAACATACATATTAAATAGTATCTACTGCATGCATAATAATTGTTATTGTGTTATCCGATTTGACAAACAAACACAGCCCATCCTTATTTATCAATAAAATCAAAGTGCAAACAACAACATTTTTCACACCTGACCACAACACTTGCAACTCCTCTCCACCCTCTTATCATACGTATAGAACAAAAACATGGCATACAAATTCGCGACAAATTTGTTAATGAGTTGTGAGTTTGTAGCACACATAAACATACATACATATATGTACATATGTATGTACATATGAATGTTTGTTTGTTTAAATTGTAAGTCAAACATCGCAACAACTGCCGGTCACGCACACACAGCCAAAGCACAGTTAGCCAGAGCTGGTGGAGTTGGTGCATGGTGTTGCATACAAATTGTTGCAGCAGCGACTACTGCCACGCCCACCTATCGCCTAATCAGGCAAACACATGTGCGCTCCATAATTACATTGGAGCTGAATACGTGCCCGCCACCGAAACCCAAAATTAAGAGCACTGCACAACAGCAGTGACAACAACAGCAAAGCTTGCAACAGAAAATCTCTCGCATTATTTCGTTCAAAATGAGCTACTCTGGCATCGTAGTGCATAGTACAGTGAAAGCGGCAAATGGTAAAAGGTGTTGCATAGTTGAGCAGTCGCGTGTCACTTTTTGCAGTTTCAGGGATGGGCAACAAAATCACACTGAACTTGTTTTGTTTTTTCATTGATAAACTTTTTGCAAATAGTAATACTTAAAAATCACTATATGTTAGAGTCTGAGTAGAGGATGTGAGCGTATTGCGAATTTATACAGTAAAAGTTCATGTTGACAAAGCGATGAAAGTGTTACAAAGTTTTCAGTTAAAGTTCATGACAGTTGACAAAACAAAAGTTAAAGTGATTCTCGTTTTCTTGCCTTTGAAGTAATCGAAATGCTAATATTAGCACAGCGATATCTTAAGATCTATAAGTTCTATTCTATATAACATTAATATTAAGCGTATCTTAGGTATAATTATTTAATATACAACTTATGTAAATAAACCAAATCATGTAAATATACGTTAAAATACTATACATATGAAAAACCTAGCGTTATTTTTCATTATTTAGTCACTAGTTAAAAATCACAGTTACTTGAATCTTTCATCCCTGAATCAATGCTTATTGCACTCATCACGTGCAGCGCAACGACAAAAACAACAACAGTAATAACAATGACAACAATTGTAACAACAACCGCACAATCAGCTGGCACCCGTTCACCTCCCTCGACTTCTTTCCTTCCACCTCCACCCATCTCTCTCCCCCTAGTTCATCTGCTAGCACTTCCTATAATTCGGCTGCGTAAAAATCATTCACTGTGTGTGTGTGTGTGTGTGTGAAACATCGGGTCGCCGAGGCTATTGAAGTTTTATTGAGCACCGCCGGCGCTGCTACTGCTGCTGCTGCTGCTGGCGTCGCCGAGTTTCCGTTTGACATTTTGTTAACAATTTCGACCACAATGCGTTTTCATTGCAACGAATATGTAGAAGCCGGGGGCGAGAGTTGTGACGGGGCATGCGTGTGAATGCGAATGAATGAATGAATGAATGAGTGCGACGCTGCAATGGGACACAGGTCGAGTAAAGCACAGTCAAAAGGCCATTGGCAGGGAGTAGAGAGTGGGGAGCAAAGTTATTGCCCGAGTGAAATCAAACGACAAATGTCACGAAGCTAATGAATTGAAACGTGCCAAAGATTTGTTCGCAATGTGACTGCAACCGCGACTCTGATAATGACGATGACGATGATGATGATGATGATGGTTTTTGGATGTGGCATGTGGCATGCTGATGTTGGAGCAGATTGGATGTGAGGTGAAGCGGTAAGTGTCAATAGAATTGCTGAGTGAAAAGTTGTTAGATTGTTGTTTGTTTCGAATCGTTTTTTTTTTTTTTAAGAATCAAAGCACATTTCTTATTTAAACGTGGCAGCTGCCAACTGGCCGCCAGCTCATTGAAATTTAAAAACTCATTAACATGTTAAAAAGTCGGCTGAAGTCGGGGAACAAAGGCCAAAGGGCAGAGAATGGTAGGAAATATATATATGTATGTAGCTAAAACGTAGAAAACCCGCGAAAGTGGCCCGGCTAAATAAATGTTAAACGCAACGCAAGAAGTGTTAAAATATTCACTAACTTTGTAACTCTTTTTAACGAGCCATCCAATGGGCTAGGCGATAGGCGGCGGTGTGGGCGTGGCAACTAAAATAAACACACTTAAAGCAAAACTTTATGCAGAGCCAAACTCATTTGCATGTTAAATATTTTACCAGCGGCTGTCAAGAGTTTAGGGTGTGCAGGGGGGGGGGATGCAATCGAGTAGAACGGAGTGAGATTCTAGGGGTAGTGTAGCATAAGATCCATCTAGACGCTGTGTAAAAGTGTCTTGCCAATTCACACACTTTAAAGCTAGAACGAACAAAAAAACGAGCAACAACAACGAAAATAAAACAACAAAAAAAGTCGACAAAGCGCTGCGAAAATTTTAATTAAAATTTGCGCTCAAGACGAGCGTTTTGTGCGTAGAAAAGTGGGCGGCTATCGGGTTGGACCGGTGGGCGTGTTGGGAAATTTCAATTAAATGTGCACATGCCAAAAAACGAAGGCACCAACAACAACCAACTAACGACAACAACCAACAACCGACCGAAAAACCAAAACCAAAACAACAACAAATTGAGTGCTGGAAGGAACCCCGCAAAAGGATTCGTTCGGGACGGAAGTCGGGCATGTTTGGGGAACATTGAGTTTTGCGGTAAACGATATAGATAAACACTTCAAATGGCTAAAGGATTTTCGTTTGGCTTCCAAAATGGAAATTAAGTAAAGCCTTAAAGCCAAACCAAAGTCGATTTGAATCGAGTTGCGTTGAGTTGCGTTGAGTTAAAAAGCATTCATGTTAAAGACCATCGAAGTAAGCCAAAGCAAGGTTGCACCCACACTCAAAATGGAGATCCCATGGTGCTGCTTCCCTTTTAGCGCTAGTCAACTGTCTGCTTTGCGTGCGCGGGACAAATGCTGCCTGTTTGTGTGGATGGGGTGGAAGTAAGGTAGGGCGACCTGGCAGCCTTGGCAGCTCTAGCAGTTGGCAGTTGGCAGCTGGCAGCCACTTGACAATGCTCAAGTGTTCCGCTGGCATGTTTAAGATTAAAGCATTGCGCCTTGCAACAAAAGTTGCACTGACAATGGGTGGCCAGGCATGCAACGACAACAACGACGACGATGACGACGACAAGTGGGTATCCACCCGGCCAACGGAAGAACCCCACAATGAAAAAGTGCTTCAAGCATTTTGCTGCAAAAAGAATGGCAAGAGCGGAATTGCAATGGCATTTTGGAGAGCGACAGAAGCAGCTTGCTGGCTGATAGAGAGAGGGTGTTGCATTGTTGCAAGCTGATGTGGGTGGTTGCGTGGGGTGCGAATGTTAATGCGTGTCCTTGTCCCTGTGCTCAACCAGATGGCAGAGACGATGGGTCCCAAGCAGCCAAGCAGCCAAGCAGAGCGCGCGCGGACGTCACTCACTTTGAAGATTTGCTACGAAGATAAGTTAAAAACTGGAAAGGTTTCCACGGATCAGCGCTTGGATGATGGTGGTGGGATACACTAAATAGAGATGCTACCACACAAGTACCCAAGCGTGAGATTGTGGTTTCTGTGTCTTAAGATTTTTTTTTAATCGTGGAAGTAATCAGATGAAGTTTTTTTTTTAACCGACTTAATAGGAAATAAGTTGGCTAAGACAAAAACAACGAATGTGAGCCCAATCACACGGGAAATTAATTATTTTGTATATTTACAACTACTTATGCTTTCAAATCTAAGAGAAAAATATTAGAATTTAATATAATTAATACCCAAGCAGACTATTTTTTGTTGGATCTTAAATAATTAATATTATTATTATGCCAAAAGATCGACTAGGACATTGGCAAAGACCCTTTCAAAACAAGATAATGCAATTGGTAAGAAAAGGCTTTACAGTTATTTCGTCTCAGGGTTCCGCTCTCAGAAATAAACAATGAGTGTGAGGGAGCGCGATAGCGTTTTTGTTTCAGTTGCCTTTGCACACAGCGGCCCGTCAAGTGTACGACAAGCGGCAGGCCAGCGGCAACCAAGAACGGTAAAAATTTGTCACTGTATGTGTGCGTGTGTTTCACTTCTTGCTGGGCCTGCTTGTATAGAATTTTGCTATTTTTCATATTTTGGTGTCAGCTACATATATATGTACTTATATAATTTGACCATTTATGAAAAAGATTCAGGAAAATTTTTTTTTGAGATTTCGATCATGAAAACATTTGAAAAGTTTAAAAAAACTTGTATTGAAAAGTTAAAAGAACAAATTTTATACATTGCAGCAATTAAAATTGTAACAGGAAGATTTATTAACATGGTGATCAATATAATATAGAATATGTAGAATGCACTTACCGGCAGCAGCAACAACACAGATACAGTTCAATGCAAGTGCTCTTTTTTTCTCTCTCCCTCTCTCTTTTCACTGACCACTCTCACAAAAACAAAAAACGCACCCACTCTCCACAATAATTATATGAGATGCATCTCATCTTTCTTTTTTATACATATATATGTATATGTACATTATTTTATTTTATTTTCACTGCTTTTAACACACAAGAAAAAAATAATAAAAAAACATTAATGCAATTTATACCATCTTCAATGCTTTGCTTACTGTGGAGATTTTCAGCGCGCTAAGCGCAACAACAACAAACTCGTGTGAGCGCGGTTATGCTCTCTCTTTAATTTTTTCGCGACCCGGCAAATCAGCAACAAATTGGCGCGCGTTTCTTAATTTTTCATTTGCTTAAAAACACTTTAAAAAGCAAATACACGGCGATTCTATAATGTTATAAACACTTTGCGTATGTTCAGTGCGTTATATAAACACAATTTGACTATTTATATGGGGCGAATCAATTTGAATTAAATAAATAAGCCGACGATAAGCCTCCAGCTATGTAAAGACGCGCAAAGTTCCAGGCTAACTGCCTTTGTGGTTAAAATGGAACAAGTGAAATTTGTGAACTTGTGGTGGGTAACGATCGCTCTCTGCAGTTGGAGCAGGACAGTTCTTTTTGTTTTTCGATTCGCAAAGTTGATGTACATTCGTGTGCAGCAACAACAAAATAGGCAAGCAATTTTGCATGTATGTATTTTACTATTGCCGGTGTTCTTGCTTAAATATAATGATCAAAAGTTTACAAATAAAAAAAAATCAATGGGTGCGTTCAGGGAACTAAGCGGTTGTAGAGCCGCTTACTAAGCGCTTAGTGTTAACCGCTGAAAACTTGTGAACGCACTGCTTAGTTGTTCAGCTGATCAGCATTATCGATATGTAAAAATTAGTGAAACTCATCTTTCAACCCCATGGCAACTTCAGTTGCAGTAACATTAATTTTATTCTTTTTCTATCCATTTGCAAAAAACAATTAACAGCTGTCCAAGCACTAAGCGCAAAAGTAAACAAATTTTACGCCTACAAAGATGGCGGGCACTGACTAAACATGTTTAAAGAGCGCTTACTAAGCAGAACGTTCAGCGAACGATTACTACACATGTATTGTAAGCGCTTAGTTCCCTGAACGCACCCAATGAGTGTTGGAAATCACGGGCGATGTATTAACACATATTTGTTGGCGAGTTTGTACCTCTATTATTGCTATGAGCACGTTTTCTTGAACCAAAATAATATTTTATTGAATTTGGGTTTACTTTTTGAATACCCAATCCAACATTCATCATTCGTTTAGTGCAGATTTTGCTTCTTTTGTGAATGCACACAAACTCACACTTTTTATTATTGCTAAATTTAATTATTGTCAACCCATTATTCTGTATTATAACTAAATACATATATTGATAATTGCCAACCCAGAAACTCTACACCTACAAATAAATAAGCTTGCACGTAATAGTATTTTCTTTTGTGGTTGTTTGTTGCTTGCATCTCTGCAGCTAAGCACAAACAAAACAAAGCGAATTCAAAGCACATACAAAACAAAGCGAATTCAAAGCAACAGGCAGCGTTCGTTAATTCATGAGCGAGACTTCGTCTTATACGACCACTTTTCTCTGCCGCAACACCAATACCATCATATTCGTTTGCAAGCAGAGACAATTGTTGTACAACAACCACATACAATTTAAATTTTTGTTCGTTGTTAAGTGTCATAGAACTAAAAATTTTAAAGAGAATGAATGACCAGCGATTGCAAAACTGAAATTCGACTGTACGTGTACATCTATGCATTTGCAGCACCTTTAAATAAGTGAAATGAAAGCTACGCTCTGCTATCTTAAATGGTCTCAGCTCTTCTCACAGTATAATGTTTGTTCAATAAAGAACGGCATTTAATTTAACGCAAATATGTGCAAAATTATTTTTACTTGTTCATTAATATTTTTTTTTTTTTGTAATCTTTTAAACATTGGGTGCGTTCAGGGAACTAAGCGCTTACAATACATGTGTAGTAATCGTTCGCTGAACGTTCTGCTTAGTAAGCGCTCTTTAAACATGTTTAGTCAGTGCCCGCCATCTTTGTAGGCGTAAAATTTGTTTACTTTTGCGCTTAGTGCTTGGACACCTGTTAATTGTTTTTTGCAAATGGATAGAAAAAGAATAAAATTAATGTTACTGCAATTGAGGTTGCCATGGGGTTGAAAGATGAGTTTCACTAATTTTTACATATCGATAATGCTGATCAGCTGAACAACTAAGCAGTGCGTTCACAAGTTTTCAGCGGTTAACACTAAGCGCTTAGTAAGCGGCTCTACAACCGCTTAGTTCCCTGAACGCACCCATTGATTTTTTTTTATTTGTAAACTTTTGATCATTAAATTTAAGCAAGAACACCGGCAATAGTAAAATACATACATGCCAAATTGCTTGCCTATTTTGTTGTTGCTGCACACGAATGTACATCAACTTTGCGAATCGAAAAACAAAAAGAACTGTCCTGCTCCAACTGCAGAGAGCGATCGTTACCCACCACAAGTTCACAAATTTCACTTGTTCCATTTTAACCACAAAGGCAGTTAGCCTGGAACTTTGCGCGTCTTTACATAGCTGGAGGCTTATCGTCGGCTTATTTATTTAATTCAAATTGATTCGCCCCATATAAATAGTCAAATTGTGTTTATATAACGCACTGAACATACGCAAAGTGTTTATAACATTATAGAATCGCCGTGTATTTGCTTTTTAAAGTGTTTTTAAGCAAATGAAAAATTGTGAAACGCGCGCCAATTTGTTGCTGATTTGCCGGGTCGCGAAAAAATTAAAGAGAGAGCATAACCGCGCTCACACGAGTTTGTTGTTGTTGCGCTTAGCGCGCTGAAAATCTCCACAGTAAGCAAAGCATTGAAGATGGTTTAAATTGCATTAATTTTTTTTATTATTTTTTTCTTGTGTGTTAAAAGCAGTGAAAATAAAATAATATATATGTATAAAAAAAAAGATAAGATGCATCTCATATAATTATTGTTGAGAGTGGGTGTGTTTTTTGTTTTTGTGAGAGTGGTCAGTGAAAAGAGAGAGAGAGAGAGAAAGAAAGAGCACTTGCATTGAACTGTATCTGTGTTGTTGCTGCTGCCGGTAAGTGCATTCTGCATATTCTATATTATATTGATCACCATGTTAATAAATCTTCCTGTTACAATTTTAATTGCTGCAATGTATAAAATTTGTTCTTTTAACTTTTCAATACACGTTCAAAAGACAAGTATATTGCTTAATTTAAACTTTTCAAATGTTTTCATGATCGAAATCTCTAAAAAAAATTTTCCTGAATCTTTTTCATAAATGGTCAAATTATATACATACATATATATGTAGCTGACACCAAAATATGAAAAATAGCAAAATTCTATACAAGCAGGCCCAGCAAGAAGTGAAACACACGCACACATACAGTGACAAATTTGTACCGTTCTTAGTTGCCGCTGGCCTGCCGCTTGTCGTACACTTGACGGGCCGCTGTGTGCAAAGGCAACTGAAACAAAAACGCTATCGCGCGGAACCCTGAGACGAAATAACTGTAAAGCCTTTTCTTACATGCATTCTGACCAAAAATCGAATGTTGTTTAAATGTAGTAGTTATTTAAATGCAGTTTTGTTCTAGCAGTCAAACCAAGACTTTTTTTTTTTCCAAAAAATCGACTTTGACTTCTTTAATTGATTTGCAATTAAAGTTAATAAAGGGATTTTTAGTCAAAAGGCATGATAATGAGATGAGGCCTTAGCTATTGAGCTATACCCTGACGATATAGTATTATATGGTTAGTTTTATTTTGTTTGTTTTATAAATATCTACAGCTTTAATTTTCTTCAATGTTAAATAGTTTAAAGATTGAAATCCACATTATTTTCAGGTTATTGCTCTCATCACTGTTAATATTTCTTGTTTAAAGCGATTTGTGCTATTGATTAATAGATGACAACAGGACACATGAACAAAAACATCTTTAGTTTTTCATCCACACTCCGCTAACAACCATTCAACTCCTTCTTTTGAAAGCCACAGCTAGGCGTCAACATTCCGCTTAGCTAAGGCCAAAAACTTTTTACATTAGCAGCTGCTTGCATGCGAAACTTGGGCAACTCAGCAGAGTCTCAATCTCTCTCTTCCACTTACCTATCTCTTTCTGCTACTTTAACTGTGTATATGCTGGTTGACTGCAGCTTTGCTCCCTTGGTCCTGATTGCAACTGGTGTCTGTAGCATAATTGATTCACCAGACACAGGCAGCGTGTGTGTGTTTATATGTTTGGATAGTTAGAGTAACTCTGTGTGTGTGTGTATGTGTGTTGGTTTTGCCACTAAACGTTTTGCTGACAAGCAGTCACTGCATCTGTCCATGTATGCAACTCCAACTCCAACAGTTCAACTCCTATTCCAAGTGAGGCATGTCGGCAACTTTTGCCTGCTCAATGCCGCCTGCTCGTCCTGTTAGTCAATCAGTGACTTTTCTTTAGCAACAAATTTTCTAAATGAAAATGCAACATCATTTATCAACATCAAACGGCAAACGGCAGCACATTGGCCACATCAAGTGGATGCCAGCTGGACGTGGCTCAAAACTGAAAAAGGAGACTAAGGCTAAAGCTAAACTTTAACAGCAGGCAGCATGGCATTATGAAGTTGAAGTTGAAGTTGTAGAAACTCTTGAGCACTTTGCTGCCACACCTTCCACCACAGCTTCAAACTCATTAGAAGCAAAAGGGATAAGAAGACAAAATCAGTGGCAAACCTCACATCCCATACCCCAAGATTTGCATGCACTTCATTAGCCACAGCATTGAAACGCCCACAGGGTAAAGTGAACACTTAAAGTGTTCATCGTTGAAGTCGTCGCCACATCAATGACCAAAAATTGCAAGTTGTCTTCTTGGGTTTTTGTCTCGTTTGGTTGGGGGGGATAAGACAACATGCCAAGAGGCAACAGCCAACTGCCAACTGCCATCTGCCAACAGTCAACAGTTAACAGAGGAAATAAATTACAGACGACTTTCTCATGTTGTTTGTTCACTCGACTCACACTTGGCCAAGATAAGAGGGAAAAGAAGCAGATGAAGGGGAAGCCACCGCCTACTGCCAGCTAAATAATTGCAATTTTTATCAAAGCAGCACAATAAATGCCAGACGACCGACCAGTCACTTAGGAGTACTATCGTGTATCTTATCGGAACTCCCTCTCTCTCTCTCTCTCTCTCTTGCTTGCTAGTTATTATCCTTATAGAGACATCAATGATGTTGTCTACGAAATTTGTTGTTGTGCTCTTAGTATTTTATTTCCCATCTGGCATTTGGGCATTTAATTGGATTTTTGCCCAAATTGCGTTTATTATTGCGGTCTTTATGAGGTGTGAAGGGGCAAATCATGAACAACCAAATTCTTGTGACCGGTTGAGATAGAGTGTAATTAAGTTTTCCGACGCGCTGTCTACTATGAGATGGTTAAGTGTCGTTTTCTTGTATGTGCGGTTTGGCGTTGCGCAAATTGCTCTTAATGAACAAGAAGAACTTTCTTAAAGCCAATTATAACTAGTCAACTAGGCCTTAAAGTACACACACACACACAGAGATCCTTTATCCCTCCTTATCCTTTATGCGTCGTAGGTAAACTGTCACTTCATCAATCTGACAGCCGAAAAATTGTCAATTGCAGAACATAAATCAGCTAGCTAAGAAATGTAAATGTAAACGCTTTGAAAGCCACCCAGGCATGGCCTCCATTTATCCATCTATCCACATGTTTATCTACGCGCGTGGTGCTCCAAGTGGGGCGAGAACTGTGGTTCATAGTCGTCGTCGTCGTCGTCTTGTCGAGCGCAGCAAATGGTGACAATTTGTGAAAAGAGTCGACGGAAGAGGTTGGGGGACAACAAAATATAGAAAAAAAAACCAGCAGAACTTCAATGGAAACTGCGTTGGATTGCAAATACTTTCATGTTCATGTGCCACATGCGAGCATTTGGAAGAAATGACATGCTGCCATCACTCACTCACTCTCCATCCCCGCCTCCCCCCTCGTTATTTGCCTGACCCAGTTTGCGGAGCCAACGACTTGATTACAGTTTTCAATGCATGCGAGCTGCTGAATGGCGTTTTGATAGCCTCTAATGCAGCTATCTGGGCATCGCGATGCAGTCCACTTAGTGCCAGTTAAGCCTGTACCCCCAACTGCCCCTCTCCTCCCCCTCACCCCTCTCGCCTTAGGCACTTTCACTGCCAGTTTGAATTACATTTCACTTATCTTTGGCAACAAATTCTTTGTGCACTTGCATGCTAAATCTCTGTACAGTCCGCTTAGTCCTTGAAAACAGATAGACAGAGAGAGAGAAAGCCGATAGCAGCTGTGGACTTGTGCAAGTGTCGCCTCGCACTCAGCTGTGCCATAATGTACTTCAAAAATATATATTTTTGCATCTTTGCTCGACGCTGTTTCATTTGTGACAAAGTGTCCAGATCCGCATCCGTACAGCTGTCATTCTAGCTAGCATATCTGAGAGTTGTATATACTATATATGTATTAAAAACTGCCGCCTCTTGTTTAGCTTTAGCTTGTGTTTTTTTTTTGGGTCAGAGAAGCAGAGATGGAAAGCACTTGAAATTTATGGCCCTGTGATTATTGCTTCACTTGTCTGCAGATATCGCTGCTTGAATGCCTTGCCTGCCTGCACATAAATCCTCAGATTCTGTCGCATTCGTCCACAACACTTGGCAGTTGAGTTGGCATTAGAGTTGTTTAAATTTTAAGCCAACAACTTCCGTTTCTCTCCATTCACTTTTTCTTCTCTGTTCTATTATAGCATTTTTGTCTTGCCACGTGGGCCGTGCATTCATCCAATTAGAAGCTTAATTGTCTGACAAGCAAATTGCTTTGTCAATATTTTCTCCAAGTCATCTCTCTCTCCTCCTCTCTCCCACACCTTTCCCAATGTCTAGTATCCGCTACACGCACTTACTTCTGACAGTTTCAAGTAGCGGCCTTTATTACCCAACCCAACCCAACCCAAAACAGGGTCTATTTCTCTCTCTCTGTCAGTCATGAGGTAACCATAAAACAGACTTTCAAGTTTGACCACAAGTGTTGTTGCTGTTAATATTGCTGTTGGCTTTGCCTAAAAAGCTTCCTTTATTATTTTTGGGGGGGTTTTTGGTTGAGCCAGACTCGTGTCACTTATAAACTTCACTTTAAGTTGTCAATATTTATAAATGTTTACACGCCCAAGTGGCAGACAGCTTGATGGAATGAAGGTTTGTCATTTTATGTAATGTCTGTCTGGTTTATTTCATTCAGAAACAGAATGAAGCTTCTTAAGAGACCTAATGAAATTTAGAAAATTTCAACTAGTTCGAATAGATAATCCTTCAGTAGGTTTTAATTTACATTCCTATTTCATCTGCTATAATAAATACTTCTTTGACATCTACGCTAAACCTCAAACATCGCAATTCGAGTGTAACAAAAGAAACAATAAACATTTCAACTTCCTTTAAACCCGGTTCAATAGCCGTAAAAACCGAACATAATTTTTCAAGCCTCAAACGATGATTTTATGCAAATCGCAATCAAGAATGTCAAAAAAAAAAAAGGGAGCACATACACATATGCCCAGCAATTCGGGTTCAATAAAAGGCAACAAATCCCACTTGATAAGTGTAAAATTTACAATTCCAATTTTCACAACAGTTGTGCCGCGGAGTCTTTAAACTGTCCATCCCCTCTTCTCCCCCCAAGCACTAAATTCAAGTTAACAATGATATGAAAAAATTGCGTTGGCTTACAAAATGCTGCGTTAAATACTTTGCTTTGTATTCGCAGTTTGAGGCCCAACAAAGGGACCGCAATTGAATTGAAAAATCTGCTGGGATAAAGAAAGGGGTTGGGTTGAGGCACAGCTGTTATATAAGAGCACATTCGTACTACATAATTCTCAATACTTCAATTGTCTGAGCTGTGTGTTGCTTTTGACGCCTAGCAATCAAATTAAAAATTAGGATACATTTTTTTTTCTTCTATCGCCCCGCATAGAACAGGGGCGGATCAGTGGATTTAAGATAGTCGACTTGATTGCTGGCATTGTCGATAAGAAAAAGGGGTTGTTTCTCTTAGTTGCTCTAATGAAGTCATTAAGGGTAGCTACCGTAAGTTCTCTATGCATATCTACAACATCTCAGAAACATGTGTGTGAGTGGTGCGGTTAACTTTGAGCAACTGAGGTCCATAAATGTTGTTGCTGATGTCGACATCGTAGTCGTTGGTGTCGGTGTTTGCCGGCAAATGAATAAATTATCAACTATGTGAAGGTACTTACTTGAATAGAATGAGTGCTCATGTAGTTGCTGTTTGCCTTTTTGTTCGGGGGTGGTAGTAATTGCAGCGCCTTGTCGTCTAGGCCATTAGAACCTGGCACTAATGGCCCTCTCGCCTCTACTTGACTAAAGGTGGGTGGTTTGGTGGTTGGGAGGCTTAGAGGTAGGTAACTTAAAGTAACCACAGCAACATTAGCGCATAAAAAAAGCATTTGTAAGACATGAAAGGCACTCAGTCAATGGAAGGGCAGGTGGTTTTAAAAAAATAAAAAAATGTAGAGACCCTTGATGGCACGACCCAGGGATAACGCTGGGCACAACAAGCAAAGGAAGACAAATCAATGCAGGTGTCACAAATGTCACAAGACAGCTTTAGCCCGCCCGAGAGGATATTAATGTCGCTGACTGAATTAATGATGACGATTGTTGTTTGCTTGTGTGTCGGGACGAAAGAGATCGAGAGAGAGAGAGAGAGAGATGCAGAGTGTGAGGGTTGAAGCAAAGACGGACCTGAGCTTAAGCCGATTTGCCATCTTATCACAGGCGCATGGGGCCAAAAGCGATTCCGATACCAATCTCCGCCTGTAGCGCCTCAAGTCAGCCAGCTTTCATAATGTGATTTTCCTGCCTGGCTGAATGGCTGCTTTGCTGTCTTGGCTGCCTTGCTGCCTTGGCTGCCTGGCTTACAGCCTGACTGCCTGCTTGTCAATTGACAGGCATAATAAATCATGTGTTATAGTATTAATCAAGCTGAAGCCTTCTTGTTTCTCCTCAACTCTGTTGATGTTGTTGTTGCGGTAATCGCATGACATTTATTGCAGTTACCGTTCTGCCTGCCACTCACTTTAAACTGTTACTTAAAGTTAACTTTCGACTTCAAGTAGCATTTAATTGCACTTTCTTCTGTTCTGTTTTCTGCTGATTGTCCTGCACTAGCACTGCCTTTGAATTGTTTCTCTAATTGCCATTTGTCGCATTGCCTTCTTCTTGGGGTATCCCCATCCTCATACCTCATGCCTAATCTGTCTGGCCGGCACATTAAGAACTTGTAAAGTTAAATTAAGTGTTTCGTCTACTATGCAGAAAAATTAAAAGCCAACTGAATTCGTGTGTGTGGCTAGAAAAGTTCTACAAACTATTAGTCAGCAGAAGAAATACAAAACAAAAAAAAAAACTTGTAAAATTGTTTGTTTAAAAAGACTTTTATACGTAATGTAGGATTTTCCTATATAATTAGATTTTTCGGTCCAAGAGTAGAGCTTCTATTGCTTTCACAACATTTGAGTTAACCCACGCTAATTGTTGGAACATTATTCTACTTCTTTTGCTGCTGCCAACTACAATTGAATGTAGTAGCTTATTATTTAATTTGCAGACTGTAAAATTGTAATGCAATTAAAGGATTAAATGAGAATGCCATTAGGCTTTATTGTCATCGACATACTTAGCGCACGCGACAGGTTGAACACGAATGGATGGGGAAACCAAAAGAATATTTGCTATCAGAGGTTAGTTCACAGTCTAGCTGGATGTACTTCAATTGTGTTTTTTTTTTCGAATTGCTGACAATTGATATATTTTCAATTATTTAAATGACAGCCAACAAATCTTAAGTGCTTAGACAATTTAACCAAAATGCGACAGCATGACAATAAAAAAAAAAAACGAGCATAAAAAGTGGGCAAGAACTGAAACTATCTGAACCTTAATGTAATTGCTGCTCCTCGCCTCGTTTTGCTTGAGGACACAATACTCAGTAGGACCACAAACCGAATCGAGCTGCTCCTTTGGGGCAGGAGTTGTGGGCGGACCTAGGGTGGCATTTAAATAAACCAACGTTGACTTTACCAACTACAAATACAAATACATTTACAAGAGACATTTTTCTAAAGGCAAAATAAATTTCTTTGCATTTTATTTTGTTGCTAGCACAAATTTGATTTGATTTTTAGGCGAGAGTTGCTTCTACTTGGTTTTTTGCTCGTGGAACTTACTTCTTCTTCAGCTGATATCGGCAAAAGTCGCAAATCAAATAAAGTCAATTGAATAAAAGAAAAACGACACGCCTCTACATCCTGAGAGAGGCGAAACTTCTAAGAAACAGGGCGTGGCAAAATTAGTTGCTAGTTCTTTGATTTGTGCTTTCTCTCTCTGGAGCTTGAAGTTGTAAATGCAAGGACACAAATCGAAATCAAAATCAAAATGTTCACATAAAAGAATTATCTGTGCTTAAGTTAGATTATCTTTGGCCATAGAATCCAATTGGCAATTGAATGGAAAGATGCAAGAGATTCGATTTGTTGACTTGCCGACGAAACGTTAAATTTATTTGCCAAAGCATCCATCTATCTAATGTCCTCCCCCAATCGACAGCCACTTGAGAAGCTCTACAAAGTATTTCCATGTGTGTGCGTCGCATTTTTATTTTCCGTTTGTTATTTTTATCGATTTATTTTATTTGATTTGCTTAGGCTTAAGCACATATTTCTGAGACAAAAACATATGTTTTGTGAGTTGGGAAAGCTAAGGGTTGGTCTTACATAGTAAATACCAACAAATGACGTAAGCCAGATTTTGTTCACATGAATGACTACTTTTAATGTTATTTATTATTCACAACAAAACAACATAATTCTTTTAATTTTTTTATATTTGTGGATAACCACAGAAGCCGCTACCCTGATGGGCGGACTTGCCTTCCTTGCTTTTGCCTCTTTCAAGCTCATGCAAGACGAGCGTTAAAAGCTCTAACTCACGCTTGATAAAGTCCAGGCACTTCTCCACCTCGCGGCGAGTGTAGTTGGCATCGATACCTGTAAAGAAACTGTCGTTAGCTCAGGTTTAAGACAAATAAAAGTTAACCTACCACGACGCTTGCATAACATACGATAGATTATTTGAATGCCATCGAGTGCACGATCCTTGTCTAAATCGTTGGTTCTCACAGAGGCTTTGCAGAGATCTAAGGTCTTCTCCCACTTAAGGCCCAGAGCACGTGACTCATTGTAGGATCGTTCCAACTTGGCCAAATCGTTCTTAAGTCCCAATACTGTCAGGGCCGCCTCACTAGTAATCTTTACCATACGCTGTCGCATCTCCTCAATTTCCTGCATCTTTTTGTGCTCCAGCTCAGTGATCTCTACCTGAGCAAGCACTGTGCAAGGGATTTCGAGTGAGTACAGGATTAACTTGAAGACTTATCTTAAACTCACTTAAGGCATCACAACGAGCCATGCAATCTTTGGGTGAAACAAATATGTCAGATATATTCACCACATCGTCGAGGACTCGCTCATATGGCTGAAATTCGCGTACAGTATGCTTGAGATCATGTCGAAATGCTTTCAATGAGCTCAGCGACGTTTTGAACTCATCTATGCCAGCGGTTAGCTCATCATGCTGTGCCTCCTGTTCTCTTATGATCTTGTCCGCCGAACGCTTCTTGTCCGCACAGTCCTTAATAAAACCATTAACCTCAATGAAGCGCTTACGCAAACGTTCCTGTATCTTGTACATCTGTGCAATACGCTGATGATTGAGCTCCTTCGTGTGCGCTGCTTCTTCCAGGAGCTGCCGTTGCAACACTACCATTGCATCATGTTCACGACAATTAGCTATGTACAACATCTCAACAGAGTCACCAGCCGAATCCCAATTTGGTGGTTTCCTATCATTGTACAATATAATTAAACTCTTTTATAGTTAGGTTGCTTATACCATAAACTCACACAAAGAATTGCTCCTGCTGGCGCGAGATCAAATATTCGCTAACGGCTTCCTCTGGATTAAGATCCAAATTGCCGAGGACATCGGTCTTTAAAGTTGGCTTTAGGCGTGGCATTTTTCTAGATTATCTTTACTGTTTGATTAAAGAAATTTGTTTAGGTATTTATTTATTTTTCTTTGCGTTGTGATGTTTACTGAGTTTGTGTGTATTCTAAAAAAAGGGAGCTTAAACTATTTCATGATAGTCACACAAATTTGACAGCTAAGCAAGCAAAAGAGAGTTGAAAGATATAGGAAAGCTTGCAATATGCTATGTATTAGGAAGATTAAGACAGCCTCTCAAATGCTACAGGTTGGAAAGCTGATGAGGATTCTTTGGTAAATGTGCATGTTAAGCTCGAGATCCTTAAAAGGATTACATGCTTGCAAAAGCTGATACAGTCGAACTTTAATAAAACAAACTTTCGAGTAATGAATTTTTGTTTTCAACGAATAACTTTGCAGAACCCTACCATTTAGTTCAATCCGAAACCCATTCTGTATAACAATTGTTTGTCCTCTTGACATTCGTTATATGGAAGCTCGACTGTAGTTATGGTCTACCTGGTTACCTAGTTGCAACCTTACCATGAACAAATATAACAAACATTCGTTGTCATCAACCCAGAATTGCCCAGGCAACCAAAATTGTTGATTTCATGCATTTTTGTTTAACAATACATTTTAACTTAGTTGGCATTTAATTTCATTGAGTTCATTATTCACACTTAAAACATTTTTATAGTTACACAGGTGTTTTCGTTATTTTCTTTTTCGCGTTAGTTAATATTCATATTTAATAATTTCGTAATGCCACGCACTAAGCCAACAAAAAGACTTGATGTCCTGGGCAATTTGGATCTGCGACCCGAGGAGGCGGTGGGTGATTACCTCCTCTCGAAGACACAGGACAAGTACTTTATGTAAGTTAATTATTATAGAAGCAACTTTTTCAACACTTATTAACTAAAACCTCTTTACAGCAAACCACCTGTTGTAGATTCCGCTGGTGACTCCATCGATCTACTTTACATACACAATACTCGGGAGCATGAGGAAATGCTTAAGCTGCAACAGGAGATGCTGGTTAATTCCAAGCTCGAGTCGGAGATAAATGAGGATCGCGTGAAAGAGATGTACAAAATTCAGGAGGAACTGAGACAGCGCTTTATTGATGTGAACAGCTTCATCAAGGACTGTGCGGACAAGAAACGCATTGCTGAAAAGGCTATTAACGACGAGAAGCAGCTGCACGAGGAGCTCAGCGAGGATATTGTGAAGTTCAAGACATCCATTAGCGAGCTAACGACTTTTCGCGAGGCGCTCAAAGGCACTGTCGAGGAGTTTCAGCCTTATGAGAAGGTTCTCGAGGAGGTTGTCAAAGTCTCTGATATTTTTGTATCGCCCAAGGACTGCATGGATCGTTGTGATGCTTTATGTAAGTGAAGAAAAGTGAATTAATATGCCGGAAGAAAACATAACCTTGTTGTCTAGTGCTCGCTCAGGAAGAAATCAGTGAATTGGAGAAGAAGAAACTGCAGGAAATTGAGGATATGCGTCAGAACATGGTTAAGATAACGAACGAGGCTGCCCTTACTGTATTGGGTCTGAAAAACGATCTTTCCAATCTTGAACGTTCTTATAATGAATCGCGTGCCCTATGCTTTAGATGGGAGAAAATCCTTGCACTCACTAAGGATACAATAGCGGCTCATTATTTGGAAAAACAGCGAAGCATTGGCGCAGTCAGTGCCTTATATGTTATACTGTGTAAACGAAGAGGTAAATGTAATTTTAAAACAAAAGTATTTAAACTTAAGCTTACTCAAATAAATCTCAGGTATTGCCGCGAATAATCGACCAAATAATATGGAGGCTCAGTTGGATTTCATTAAAATTGAACTGGAGCTCCTGCAAGAGCTACTCAAGGAGTTTGAAGAGGAAAATGATGTGAAAAGCAGCTTGGGCAAGTGCTAAAAAGGCACATAAATTTAATGTATTTATTCTCTTGAATTAATAAACAATATGCAGTTAAGAATTTAATTGGGTTTTGCTTATAAAATATCTTGAATAACATTTCTAGTATTTATTTTCCTCTCTCTCTCTCTCTCTCTGTTTGTGTTTGTCGCTTTCGCTCTTGCTGCAGCTCTTAAACGTTATTAATAGTGCCCCACTGCAATCGCTTGTTGATGCCACTTTCTAATTGCTTTTACCTCATAAATCTTGCCCTACTCGGACTCTGGCTTTCCCTCTTGCCCTCTCATCCCAACAATTTTTTGTCCGAGCCAGAGTATTGTCTCGCTCCCTGCATCTGCAGTCGTCATAAGTCACAAAATTGTCGGACACTCAAGACAAATGTGTCGCTGGCTCATTTAATTAGAAAACTGGAGACGAACTGTAAGACAAGAGATGGAAATGGAAAAAGATGGAGCTGGAGTAGTCGTATCTATCTGAAATAACCCGGGACTGCAGTTAACGGCCTGTCGCATCAATTGCACATTACGAAATGCACAAAACTTCGCTTGACGGCATTTTAATTACGAAATTTCTTCACACTGTTCTCTCTTATCCCCCACACCTTGCTCACAATTAGCGGAACGGCTGACAATAGCTAAAAAAAAAACACGGAACGGAAAACATACAAAAAAAAAGGTATTGTCAATTGCACGACTTGACACTCGTCGGAGGCATATTGAAAAACTTTTTTAATTACCCTCTGAACAGAGAAAAAGGGACTTGCGCTGGTTTTCAATTATTCATTGACAGGCCTTCGTTGCTCCATTTAACATGTCGACCCCTTGACATTGTGCCCCCCCAAAAAAAAAGTTAACTAAAAGCTCTGACCAAAAGTCAACGGCTTAACACTTTAGATGGACCACAATGCAATTTAAGCCTTAAACATTTGATTGTTGTTGCAACAACGATAATAATATTCAATATAATTTTAATAGCCGACAAATTAATTGCATATTAATTATGCAAAAAAAAAAAGCTTTATAAGCTGCCACAAAATTGATTTAATAAAATTGGATTACTATTCAATGGAGTAGAAATTAAAGAATTAGCTTGACTTAACTCGCGGCGACAAATTCAATGCCCAAAATAAAGTTTCAATCTCCAACTCTTTCGATGGAATGGGAAGACATTTGACATTTGTATGCCATGTCGTTTTATGTTTCGTGTTTTCATTTCTATTGCCGTAGACATTTCCGCCTATTTAGAGTTTGAAAGGTGTTAGAACTCAGCCGTTGCCATTGATATATGGGCCAAATTGGAGTTTGGAGCATATGAAAACATTTTAATTAATGCTGACAGCTGGAAAAGAAAACAGAGTCGCGGTTGCCTTTTGTTGTGTAAATTTTCTCAACGATGACTAAAATGCTCTTCCATCTTGGCATATGGGCTCGATGATTATTATTGGATTTCCTTTTGCATTTACTACTACTGGTTTTTCTTTTCGCTTCGGCTTGTGAGTGTGTGTGTGTGCTAAGGTTTTTTTTTCTACGCTCTTTATTCGCCTTTTCTATTAAGCAACACGTCAACAAATTAATCCGCTTAGCCTGGCATTTTTACCTTATTGAGTGGGTTCTCCCGCTGGGGTTGCCAGACTAGACAATTGCCAGACCATGATTCAAACCCACAACCCAGACGCATTGCCAGACGGTTAAGCTTTAATCCTTAATAGTTGACTTATGTGGGGGCGGTAGTAGTTGAGGGCTTTACCAGGTTAGTGTTCGCCTGAAGTTTTCCTAGGGTTTCCCTTTGTTGTTGCCGGGTGTCAAGGTGAATGATTGAGCCACTGGGGAATGTTTTTTTTCACTTAATTAATGGTTTTCAATTGTCAAAGCATATACAAAACATAAATTGAGGCGGATAAGCAGGATTTCTTACTTATATTAATAATATGCTCGGACAGGTCGCATAAATGATTGAATTAATCATTGTATGGTACGTTTTTAAAAAGGCTTTGTAGGGTTAAAATCTCAACTTAATCATTTGCTTTGGATATCAATTGGGATTAAAACCTAAGGAATCTTTCAAAGAAACTAATAATCGATAGGGAATGTGCGGCTATCTTTTAGTCCACATTAAAAACAAGTAATAATACATAATCATAAGTTTTAAATCATTTGAAATTCATTAAGCTATCAAAGCATTCTTGGGAATTGCATTTCCGACTCCAATCTAGTAGCTAGACGTCGATAGAAAATCGCCTTGTCATGTCATTTCGGTTGCCAACAACAACGTTTGCCTGTCGGCCAATGCACTCTCTCTGGGTGCAACAACAGCAACAGCAACAACAATTTTCACTGTAATAACAATATATAACACACAAATTTGAATAACAAATTTACTTGCATACACAGTGACATCTCAGGCTATGTGTGTGAGCCTCAAAACTGCCATTCAGTCAGTAAGTCTGTCATTGAGTCAGTCAGTTGGCGCTTCGACTAGCTGGCACAACATAATTGAATGCCTGCAGGACACACACGACAAAAGCAGGAGCGCAGGAGCTACACACATATTAGGAGCAACAGCAGCCACAGCAGCAGCAGCTATCAAGCAATAGCCCACAAAATATTTGCTTATGTCGCTGACTGGCTGCCTGTGCTGGCAAAAGGCAATAGCAGGAACCACAGCAACGGCCACAGGCTGGCCACGAACCATCTCCTACAAGCCAAACTAATCCAACGTGCCATGTCCATCAAGCATCGAGCCATCGAGCTATCGACCAATGCGACTTGCAGCAAAGTCAACGTTAACGTTGCATAAATCAACACAGCAACAGCAGCAACTATTGCGATGGCAACGACAACGACAACGGCAATTTCAGTTGCTGCTAGCCTCAAAGTTGATTGAATATTTCAAACTATGCATCTTTAATAAAGCGCAACAACAACATCGCCTGCGGATATTTGTGGGCGCAAATGCAAATTCACAACAATAACAACAACAGCGACCCTTTCGTCAATGTAATTTAGACTTTTGACTAACTGACCGTTGGCCTAAACAGACTGTCTGTATGCCTGACAGCTAAGACGCTTTCTAATCAAATGCCCAACTGCAAAGAAGATTTCTTTTTGGGGGTTTTTTTTTTTGGCTGACTAAAAAGTTGAAGCCATGTCTGGGACAGCATCTAATTGAATCCGACCGCATCAAGCTGAAGTTTGTCGTCTTTTGGCGACAGTTTTGTTTGGCGAAAGGGGCGAATAGAGCTGGCTGGCTTGGCACAAGCCCTCTCACACTTTGGTGTTTGTTTAGTTGACCGCAGTCAAAAATAGCTTTGAAAAACTTTTCGACTACTCTCGTTCTCGACTATGGTTTGACGCTGATTATGCGTTGTGCTCTGTCCACAAAGATTCCATCGAATCTTTGTCAAAGTCACAAAAGTTTGCCATAGTTCAAGTTAATGTTGTGTGACTTTTGTGTACTTTTTGGCCACTCTTTGGGTCTCTGTCAGGCAATGAACCATGTTTGGCTGCCCTTTCAATGATGCTTCTGACTGACATACTAGTATTGGCAGCAAAGCAAAAGTTTTTAATAACTTGGCCAATTGCCTGTATTAATATTGTGAGTTCTGTTCGGCTAATACAAAGTTTTCAATATCATTGGCCAATTGAATGCAAGAAAATACATTTGGATGCTCACATTTTTCAAGTTAAACTATAAAATATGAATTATTTTCTAGTTAAGCTTTATCTCTTAGTCTACAAAGCTCAACACTCTGCAACACAATTAGCTGTGACTGTTTTTGCTTTTGTACCAGGGGAGCGATGCAAACTCATTTTATGACCATAGACAACATCCGCTTAATTAAAATGCTGTATTAAAATTAACTACTGCGGCGGCTAATGCGAAATAATTCCAAGCGTTGCACGCGTCGTATACGCAATACGTGGCAAATGTCTGGCCAAAAGTTGCACTGCGGCAACCAGCACACAACACACTCAAACTCAAACACAAACACAACCAAGCCAAGCAAATCAGCTTAATGCGACTCAGCTTAGCCAGGATTGCTGTCAGTTCGTCTCAGCCTTGCCCCAAATGATAAAAAAAAAAAAGAGACAAAGAGAGAGGAGGAAAAAAAAACTAAAACCTGCTCACAATGCGAAAATTTAATTTAGCTTTTGCTTCACTCGTTGTTAAACCCATGAATAGGTGGCTGCGGCAAGCAGCAATTCACATGCAACATAAGACGCATTACACATACGCAATGCTATCCGTCCGGTTGTCTGCATTTTACCTTAACCCCCGTGTGTGCGAAACCACAAGAGATTAATTTCGTGTCTGTGCATTCTTTTCAACAACAGCACACAGACAACAGCGCAGACAGACAACAATGGGGCTAAAACGACAACGACAACGAAAAACACACACGCGTCAAACAAAACACAAGACCCAAAAACGCTGGGCAGGGTCAACGCAGGGCGACACATTAGTGTCAATAGTTGCCACACAAATGCCACGCCCATTTGCCCTTTCGCACATCACAATTATCAAATTAATTCCAAGAAAATAACACAAACTTCTCAAGAACTTACCAATGTAAATTAACATTTAGAACTCAAAAATCTATAGCGTACCCCACCGACCGACCACCCGAACAATCCCCCTCAAGATAAGCCTGACAGACATCACAGATTCAGGCACAGGCACAGGCACACAGCAGGTGTCCATTAAGTAGCAATTAGTCGCACGTCTGTTTAGTGGCTGACATGATTACTGTTCTGAATTAGAGTGGGCGTGACCAAAACGGTAGGCTCAATTAAAATTACACGCTTTCCAATATTATAAACACGCATATATGTTCCCTGACCTCCCCAACCCCACCCTGTGAGGTTGGATGAGCTCCTGCTGTGTCTTCTGCTGCTGCTGCTGCTGTTGATGTTGATGACATCCTGCTGACACTTTAGTATGCCACAACCTCAGGCTCCCTTGCAGACTTTGATGTGGACAACTGTGTTCGTGTGTGTGTGTGTGTGTGTGCTGTGGTCCTAAAGGTGTGCATAATTGGCGAAATAGTTGACCAAATCGTAGTATCTAAGACCTGTCCAACTGCTGCCTGGTGCTTTGAAGCCGTTAAGTGGCTTATTGCCCAGCATCAGCAATGCATATCGCACAGATCCTGCGGTTTGTGGTCATCTAATTAGAAGTAAACTTATTGAGTATTTGCTTCAAGTGGGGAGGCTAGGTTGGAGGACCTAGTTTCTAGGAAAATACAGTCAAACTTCTCAAAGGGACAATAAATAACTTCGTTGCATAGAAAATTCGTAATATGGAATGGATTTTTGATAGAACCAAATTGCAAGATGCTGGAAATATTTTCGCTGCATTAAAAACTTCGTTTTACGAAGGTTCGTTTTAGAAAAGTTCGACTGTAGTATACCTAGGTTGGTACAAGAACAATTGGCAGCAAGTTAACTTTTAAACATAGAAAACATAACCTTTTTCGAATAGTTTTTTACATGTTTCGTATTTTACTGAAGGGAATTTTCGGATCATTGCCAATAGGAATTTTGTTTGACGCTTTTGCAAACTCATTCTTTAATTTCTTAGCCAAAAACCACCTTTCAGCTAATTGCCGTAGAGCACATCAGGCATTATTCTTGCAAAACTTTGGCATCACTTACAAACCAAGTACGGGGAAAACTTTCAGCCCCCCCTCCTTTCAACCACCTTTTACAACATTTGGCAAATTTATCTAAAAAAGTTTTGCGGCGTTGGCTCATAAATTTCAGATTTTGGGCATAAACATAAGTTCCCAGTTTCAAAGTGGGGCAACGTTTAAAGCACACTCCCCTTCCCAAGTTCCTCTCTTCCCTACAAAAACGGAAATCCAAAAACTCATTACGGTAATTAGGCATTGTCCGGATGGGGTAAGGGTTGGGCTGGGTTGGGTTGGGATAGGTTTGGGACATTCAATAAACCCAATGTTGTGGAATTGATATTTGGCCAGAAAGTCCAACAAATGAGCTTGGCCTATCGTTAAAGCCAACAAAGAGTAATTTCAAAAATGATTCAACGAGCACTCATGGACTATATCGAGTGGAAAACTGTACTCTATATACAGATTACATCAAATGTCAGTTGCAATCAGGAAGTATGGGGTCAGCCGAGCACTTAATAAATAATTTGTTATTGCAGTTGTAGTTGCTGTTGCTGTTGCTGTTCATATTAAAAGACAATTGGATTATAATTATGAGTTAACATCGATAAAAACGATATAAATAGCATTTAAATCCGTTGCGCTTACTTTTTATTCACGTTAATAAATATGCCGCATTATTATTACATATTATTTTTATTGTCCATTATTGCTCTAGTAGTTGGTTGCATTTAAACTAAAGTGACATTTACAGGCAATTATTAAACAGTTTAATTGCATGCCACCAGCACCAACACCAAACTATTGAACTGGGAAATGTGAATTACTGAATTCTGAATTCTGAATTCGACACCAATTGTTGTACTTATATTTAAATTGTACTTACATTCCGTACTCAGTCGAGAGAGAACCGCAGAGTTGCTCTTGAAGTTGCACTTATTCTCATAGCTGGCAGCTATGGTCGGTAGCAGCTTTTGTTTGCCTCTTTCGGCTCTTCAATGATGGCCGCCATTATGTTGTTAATATCTGTGGTGCATGCAACAGACACAGAAGGACCACCACGCTCAATATAGAGAGTTGGCTTTTGTTCTGTAGTGCCGTAGTTGCGGCAACCGCATTGAAATTAACTTTAGTGCCATTTAAAGTTATGCGCTTCATAAATTGCAAAAACAGTTTCAATTAAAATGCGGCCATCATAAAAAGGAAATGCTGTCGACTCTGGCACAGGCAAAGGCTGTTGCTGTTGCTGTTGCATGTTTAACGTTTGTTGCAGATAGAAAACAAAAGGCATCAGCATCAGCATCACCAGCTCTGGCCAATAATGCAAAAGAAAGCAGTGACGTCGATGACAAAGAGCAAGTCTTAAAGGGGTTTAAATAAACCAAACTTTGTTAATTTTTTATGTCGAATATGAAAGTTTACTAAGAAAGAATTTTCTTTAGAACAACCCACCCCCTCCCTTTCTCAAACAGCGCCTCTGACATTCGTTCTGCATTATTTTCCAGTCGCATTTGCATGCGTCCGTCATGGTCATCATTATAATTTGAATGCAACGCATTTAATTTCAAACTTGCATTAATTATTATTGAACCTTTTTTGTTGTTGTTCTGTTTTAAATGCGATTGCGCACAAAGCGTACCCGAGGCGTTAACTTTATGCGGTACCTGTGTTATCTGAGTTCTACCTTCACTTCACTTACTTTTTGCCGCTTTCCATTGTCTGCTTATCGGCGCTTCACAAGTAATTCAAAGAGCTGGCGGCGACGCGTGCAATTTTTGATTTCCGTTTTTCGTCGTATTTTTGGGACATATTTTTGCGCTTATCGGTTATGAAATTGCGTAGGCTTTCCATATCCTTGTTGCTGTTTTTGTTTTTGTTTACTTTAGCTTTGCTTCCGGCACTTGTATCGATAAAATGCGAACAAGTTCTGAGCAGTGTATAAATTTGTATGGGTAACTTGTCCTACTTAAGCGGGAGCCTCGCCAAATTTATTGAATTTCGAGATACAAAAAACTTTTGAAAAGGGTGAGTTTTCTCTAGTTGTGTATGGGGCTAAAAACTTAACTGAAATAAATAAAAAAGTTAATACTTGATATTTGTATAAAGTATAATTGCAGAAAAATAAAACATTTGTAAGCCAGATAAAGTTTGACTTCATATTAATTTCGACGCCAAAAACATTTCAATAATATTGAATTAAGTTTGATATAAAGCTCTCAATATGCATGGATTATCAGGTTAATGAAATTATATGTGCCCACATCCTCATATAACCTTCGACACACACAACTTGCAACTGCAACAGACGCAACCTGTTAAGAGTTGGTGCAGGTTCAATCTCTGCCCACATATCGCAAAAGCATTTTTTGCCCGAAGGCCAGATAAGTAAAAGAACATTTTTTATTGGGTATATTAACTTGGCAATCGAGTTTGAAAAACATGATAAAGAAATGATGAAAAAGTCGATGGAAAATACTATGAAAATATGAAATAATGAAAGCAAATAGGAATATCTTTAAAAAAAGTAAAATCTATATTCAATTATCTAATGCTTAGGCGAACAACTTAGAAAAAGGTATTCGTTTTTCGGCTTTTTTTTCTTTTAATACTTACATTTTCGTGTACTTGGGAAAAATTAAATTTACAGTTAATCAGACATGGCCACAAATGCGCTATAAACAAACAAGCAAAAAACGAACAAATAAAAAACCTGGCTAACGATGTGGACACACTCTCACCCTTGCCCCCTCAAAATCTGAAAAGTTGAGTTGGTGGGGGGGCGGAGGGATTATCGATAGGGAGGATTGCGTACTTTTTGCAACGCAGCTGCTGTCAGCTTTGCTGAACGGCTGCTGTGAATCCACCCATTTGCCACCTACCGTTCCGAGCTGAACATTCGGAAGCACATTGAAAGTCATAATTGTTGAATTTGCCATGGAGGCTGAGGCTGCTGCCTATAAAATAAATCAAGGAAAATGCTGCGCGGAATTAAAAATTAAACGAAGTGCGCCATTTACTTTTGCACACGGCATCGATCCCGATGCTGATACACCCAACTGGATGAGGATGCGGGCAATCTCATATTGCATATATCGTGTGTGCGTGCGTCTGTGTGTGTGTGTGTGTGCATTGTCGATTTTTATAGACGATTTTTATTGCGCATTTCCATTGATGTTGAAATTTTCGCCAGTTCTTTTTCCTTTTTATGCATGTTTTTTTTTTCGATGAAATATTTTCGCTGATTTTATTTGAATGAAAATTGGCGAATTGTATGATAGACGTTGGGCGGTATGGGCGTCTGCCAGCTATGGGCGTGGCACGGCGTATGCGTATTATTTTACCAACTGATTGGGAGAAAGACCGAAAAATGTGGGCATTGAATTGGGTGGCAAGCACTCGAAAGACCCAAATACGGTTAAACATTTGCTTCGTTGCGCATCTGTTCAAGTGGCTGATTATATTTAAACTCGTTGGTGGATTGGCGAGTTTATGCTACAGTGATGAAAAATGCATTGGAGAATGGACTAAGGAAGATGTAAATCGATACGAAGAATGGAAAAAAACGCCAACACAGCTTAGAATCCTATTTCGGGTGCCCCACGTGCCACTCAAAAGTTGGCCATGGCCATTTGGCAACGCGTCTTGCCCGCATCTCAATTTATAACAGACCAAATTTGTGGCAAAGACAAATTTGTCAAAGCAAGCGCACAAAACAAATAACTTAAAGGACGCTTACACACACGCCCCACACTTTACTCCCCATGCTAGCTGACTTGTTTAGCTCGCCTGTATCATTTATGCCAAATGACTCTCATTATTTTTCCTTATTACCAAAATAAATTGAGTTTGGCTGAAAAGTGGTGTGTGCGTGTGTGTGTGTGTGTGTGTGTGGAGAGAGTTTGGTGGAGTTTGGGTCTCATATGGGTCAAATGAGAAAAACTAAACCTACAACAACAACAAGTTCTGCTGTTAGTCAAAATTAAATATTAAATTTCTTGTAAAATTGTTTTGAAATTGAAATGAAATTGAATTTTACCTGAGTGGACGGTCCCCGCTCCTCTTTAGAGGCAGGCCCCTTTAGTAAAATTCATCAGAATAGCTGTCAAAACGGCGCACCCGCCACCTTACAACTGTTATTGCTGTTGCCATTGCTTATTGCCTTCTCAGGCAGTCAGTTAAGTGGCAGAAATGCTAAATCAAATATTGACAGAAGTAAGTAATATTTTAGGCTCCTTCAGAAGGAGCTCCCTCTCTCTCCGGTAAGTCAATTCGATTATGTGCCAAGCCCAAGCCGGGGTCTTGTGCGAAATTGAATTAAAAATGCATCATAAAAAGGCCAAAGATTTGATTAATGGCGCCAGCCTAACAGCGGACAACGACAAAAAAAAAAAAAACATTAAACGATTTGAAAAGTGTCAGTGTTGGTTAAAGGTTCTCGAAATAAATGGCATGTCGAGAGAAGCGACAGGACAACTAATCATAAAATGGTCGCAAAAGAAGATCCCGACAAATGTTAGGCAGCAGCAGCATCCCCTATAACAGAGTTAATGAAGCCATTTCAAGAGCTTTTTATTCATTCTAAACTTTGTCGAAACTCAAGCGGGAAGCACATCTTTTATGTAGGTTGGGATCGTAAAAATCAACAGCCATATGGTGAGGTAACAAAAAATAACAAGCGCCCTTAAAAATTGCCAAGCTACCACCCCTAGCGACATATAAACGTTACTATTATTACCCGTTCCTGGTAAAAAGTAGGCGTGCGTCTCAGCCGTAAAAAAAAGTATATGTATCAACATGCATAAATATATTTCAATTAGTTGCGTTTATTTCTTGGTATGTTTTGTTCGACTGATATGCGACCATAAAATGTCCCTTGAGTGGTTTCTAGTTCATTTGTTGGAGTTACTCGTAAATTATGCTGAGGCAATCGTAAATAATTTTGACTTGTTATAGGTCCTTTTTCGACAAGCAGATGTTGCCTGTTCATAAAAAATAAATAGAGAATGTCACGTAATGGAAATGCGAATCGCATAAACAGACAGACTACATAGATAAATAGAGAAACGACATCAGACTATTCAAATCACATTTCATATCGAATTTGCCAGCACATTAAGCGCATTATAAGCCTATCTATCATGCCTGTTCGTCCACATAATGTGCCCCACCCACCCGCTGCTCCACAGCCTGGCATACCGCTTAAACCTGTCAAAGCAATGCAAATAAAATCAAATCGAATTGTATTTCGGGCATCGAACGGACAAAACTAATGCAGATCTGTGTCCTCTGAACGAATACACACAAAAATACATACATTCATACTAAATATAGCCTAGCAACTATCAACTGAAAACTGGTTGCAGGTTGGAAAATTGTATTTTGTGTGCATTGGCAACAACTCGCCATATCAAATAAATTCAATTTGTGCGTTTAGAATCACTGAGAGGAGGGGCAATGGTGAATGAGAGAGGATGGGTGCGCAAAAAAAAATGTGCTCAGTCCAAAAACCAAATCAATCGAGCGAAGCCACTGACAACATTTTGATATGCCCAAAACAAATTGAATTTGCCGCAACTACTATAACAGATACCAAAGAAACCCTTCTCCCTCCTCCTTCTACAAAATCGCTGCCATTGCACAGGTTGGGTTCAGTTTGAAGTCTGGACAACGTCTAGGCCACAAGGTTCCGTTAGGCAGCTAAGCCAATTTTATGCAAAATTGCCTGAGAAATTGAAAAGCAAAATGTTTTTATTGTTATTTGTTTTTTTTCTTTCGGATTCTTACGGCACTTATGTCATTATTTTGATGATGTTGACTGCGGTTTGGTGATGAAAGTAAATAGAAAACACGGCAATAGATATAAAACATGCCCGACCCACATAAACTTTGGGCGTGTGCGGATGATGAGCCATGTAGAGATGGGCAGAGTGTGGGACACAATGAGGGTTGTTCTAGCCCTAAGCTTTGTGTTTACCCACCAAGTGGTAAATTGGATGCAAAATACATTTACTTGAGTAAGAAAAAGCTTCATCTCAATTTGAGAACTATGATATTCCATATCCAAAAACTTGTTCTTATAGAAATAAAACCAAGATGCCAATCAAATCTTATAGAATATTTATTTTTGCTTAAGATTTGTGATTCCACTTTTGATAAGTGGGTATTTGTGATTTGATTGGTTTAGTGATAATTAAGTCAAAATCTTTAGAACAAACCAACTAAGAAATTAGAAATTTCATCTAAATTTCTTCTATTTCTAACTAAGCTTTCTAATAACATATATTTGCTAAGCATTATATTTCCTACTGGACATTTTAGCTCTGCTTAGTACTTTAGTTTCTTTTATTGCGCTGCTGGCTTTGCTGCAGTCGGCAGTAGGCAGTAGGCAATTTTAGCAACGAGACAGTCAGCAAAATAAAATGATTTCTTTCTCTCTTTCGGATGCTGGTTTGCTAAAGAAGAAATACACATCATAAAATACGTAACGACAGTTTGCCTGTACCATCTACATGGTCGGTTTAATTTTTTTCTTACTATATTTCTTACTTGCGGTAGTAGGCCCACATGTGCGTGTCCTGTCGTCCTGTCCTAGCTCACATTCCTGTTCTGCTTCTGGTTCCGTTTTTTGGTATTTTTTTGCTCCAAAATTTTTGCATGCTCAGACAGAGTCGACAGATAGAATTTTAGCTTTGTGTAAAAGTTTTTTTTTATACTCATGGCCAACGAAGCGCATAAATGGCGCGCTGACAATGGACGCGGGACATGAGAATTGGCGAGGGTTTGGGGGTGGAGTGAGTGGGCGCTGAATGCGGTGAAGCAACATCTGCGAGAGTAGGGAAAATTCCATCTATCAACAAATCAGCTGCCAAATTCTTGTTGACGCGTGTAGCCGTTGACAATGGAGTTTCCCGCTTTCCGTTTCACAATTTTCAAGCTTCCGATTCCTGCTGGTTAAGCAATATCATCGCTTTGTCTCTCTCTCTTCCTCTTCCTCTCTCTGTCTCTGTCTCTTGTCTTGCACAAACTGCTGACGCATGCGGCTGGCCAAAAAATACAAAAAAAAAAACGATGCGCCGAAACAATGGCGAAAATGGCAATTGGCGAAATCAAATAAAATTGTTAAATTGAATAAAAATCGTGAGTTGAAAAACGGAAAATATTTGCACATTTAATGCAATTGTCAGCCAGCAGCAGCAAGCGGGCAACCCGTTTATTGCTCTTTCTCTCTCTTTCTTCGCTCTGCCTCATTCCCTAGGGGCTCTCCTTGGGGCTCAGCTGGAGGCAAGCTGCTACATTATTGCGAAACGCACTGAAAAAAAAGAAGAACGAATTGCGTAATTAATGACGGCCCGCCCTCCCCTAATTCCCTTTGGCAACAACATTAATGCTTACATTAACTAAATGGCCGGGTAGAATTGCTGAGCAATGTGGATGAAAAATAAAACAAACGCAATTTGTGGTAGAAAAACAGGTGGACCAGTATCAAAAGGTGATTTAAGGTAATTTGAAGATTAAAGATTAAAATGATTAAACATTAAAGAAAGCTCATATCTGAAAAATCTGAACAAAAAGGTGGTTATTTGGTTTCAAGTCTATGTTTTTAGAGTATTAACAGACAGGCATTTTTAATACTCTTTTCAATTACATTTCGCTGAACTAATCCCTTTATATGGAGAACAAGTAGTTCACTCAACTACTTATATGCATGTTGCAGAAGTGTCTATTCAAAGAGGAAACTTTAACTTTTACTTTGAGTAATTAAGTTGAAGCAGATGTGGTCAAAGGGTTTTTCGTTGATTAAGCACATTCAAAGGCATACATTTGTTTTTGTTTCTATTTCAATGCTACCTAGTACTAGGAATTGTATTTACAATTGCAATCGCCGGACTTTGAAGCGACTTTCAAGCACTTGAACAGAAGAGAGCTCAACTCCAGAACTTGCTCGTTTCAAGTTCAAGTCATTAAAGTTGCGGTGAAAAGTACAACAACAAAAAAAGTCAGAACGAGCGCAAAGTCTATCGTAAAGTTCAACGCTTACCGAATGCAGCTCAATCTATGAGAGAGAAAACCAAGCAAGTCTCAAGCGGCGTTGAATACACTTTTTATTCTTGGAGCGGTCTCAAGGAGTTTGTTCGCACAATAAATGCCACAAAAAGACGATGCGGCGTTGAAGACGAATCCGAGAAAAAAAATTAAAGTTTCTTCCTCTCTATCTGCGGCCTTCATCAACGCTACAACGCAACAGCAACAGCAACAAAATCGTCAAAAATCGCACATATCGCCCAGTGCCACGAAAAAGTCTCTGAGGATGGCGGGGCGGAGTGGGACGGCTGCCCTGGAAACTTAATTTCCGCCTTGACTGGCTGGGTGGCTTGGGTAAAGTTTATGGTGCAGCTTGGAAGTCCTTGGAACAACAAAATGAAACTTAAAATAACAACAACTATTTGCTCGTAAACAAGAAATTTCGCTCAACGCCAGACACTCGAAGATGAAAGAAGTCTGGTGGAGTTCTTAGCTTGGGTCTAGCTTACTCTGGAGTTTTATAGACGAAAACTTTGAACGACAACAAAAAAGCAAAACATCGACAACATCACAAAACCAGAACCAACAACAGTAACACCATAACCAAACTCTGAATTTGTTTGCCGGAAATCCGCAGGAAATCGCTGGATTTTGTCTCTTGTCTTGGGACAGAAGACACAAGACACACACTAGTACTACTCGACAAAATTGAAGGGTTGTCCACGTTTGTCTGACAAATCGACTGCACTTTTCCCTCACCACCAACTTTGGCTTAGCTAGCAAATTGTCTGGTATTTAGTAGAATTTCATGGCCTTTTCCTCACGTTCGCCTCGTAATTATGCGCCCAACAATTGCCGATTGTTGCTTGGATTGGATTGCGGCCAATCCAGTTAATGTGCCAAACATCAGCATTAGCATCCAGTCCAACAGTCAAACAGACAGAGCAGACAGAACATCAGAACATACAAACAGCCAAACAGCCATACAATCAGCTAAAATAGACAAAGAGCCAAACTGCTAAACAGGCAAACAGTTGGCCCTCTAATCGTTTGACGTACAAATAATTTCCAATGAGTTTGCGGCTCATTGAGTTCTGGACGTGAGCATTGAATTCAACCAACAGCTCCTTTGTCCACCAATGACTAAATGAGAATTGAGTATTTCTACCAAAAGTCTACAGCTGCTGAAGGGAAAAAATTTACTAAAGCAGAAACACTTGAAACAGTTTTATTACTTTAATGAAGATATTCGTTTCTCGGTAGCACTTTGTTTAAGCTTAATACAAATAATCAGCTTTGTCAGAGGTAATTATAGGCTGACTGACTGCTATCAACGCAGAACCCAAACGTTTAGACATAGCCAACTAATTTATTCGCAAAATTATAGCATATTATCCGGAGGTGAACATTAAGATTAGAAAGGTTACGGCATTTTAAATATTATACTATAAACGATAATTTTATTAATCCAACAGTCAACTGTTGTAAAGTTTTAAAAAAATATATCGAGAATTTGTTGAACTTATCATATTAAGGCACTTGAACTTATTAGTCTACAATGTTTTAGTTTCTTCACACCTACCTACTAAAAGTTTGTAAAAATTACGCATTTTCTCTAGCTGCCTTTCTGAGTGTCATGGAAAACTGGCACTTTTGAAGTGTTGCGACACAAAGGAGCTGAAAAAGAAAAAGAAATACGGAAAACGAAGCAAGTCTCTGAGTTTTGCATTTTCATAAAAGCCATAACATAACGTCAAGTTGCTGAAGCTGTTATTAAGTACATAATTTTTACTAGCATGCCACGCCCACCTGCTTACACACTTGCACACACACACACACACACTCACTTATACTCACACACATTGCAGCACATATTTTTTTCTGCATGCATTTTGTTGTTTCTATTTAATTTTTTATGAAATTGCAACGCGACCAAAAGCTGCCAAAAGGAGGCGAAACTTTTGCCATGGAGGTCGTTAACACGTTCACCCCCCCTTTCACCATGACCACTCTCTCTCCCCTTAGCCCTTACTGTGCTATACATAGCCACGTTTGCAGGAAAGGAGCAACAGTTAACGTGGCGTATGCGCAACGTATGCATTTAATTTAATTTCATTATATTTATGCGCATCTATAGAACTGTGGAACGCTACCGTTAAATGTGGGTGTGGTTGAGGAGTTTGTGGGATGGGATGGGATGGGCGTATGGCCGTAGGCGTGGCATGAAAGTTGCAAAACTTTTCGCACACTTTGTTAAATAATTGATGTGCCAGTTTATGAGCAACGTTTATGAATTTAAGATTAAAGTGTCATTTAATTGCAATTTCAATAAATACACATTTATAGTAACTTTATTACCTGTATTTTATTTAAAACCAAGCATGCATATCGTTTAATTAAATTAGCTAGCAACAAGTATTTGCCTTTTAAACTAGCCACGAGAATTTTTTGCATATTTATTTATATTTATATATTCAAAAATTGAATTCAATTAGATTTAAACAAAGAGCCCATACCCAAAATAATCACGTGTCAGCTGCTATTTAAACAGTTTGTTAATTTGCATTTTGTTTTAACACTCCCCAATTTGAATATGCAATGCAAAAATATCAAAAATTATGGTGTTCATCTTTACACGTTTGTTTTTTTGGCGACATTTTCATAAATATATATTGCACATTATGCAGTGAAATTGCGAATGCATTTGGCTTTTAACTTTTAACTAAGCGCGCGTACACTTCGCTTGCCATGCATTAAGGTTATTGCAATTTAAATTATGAATTATGCCTTTGCGATGCTAAAAAGTTGCACTCAAAGAGTGAAAGGGGAAAGGGTTTATGCGCTCAAAATGAGATTACGACAACTTCGACTTGCAAACTTATAATTGACCCTCTCTCTCTCTCGCTCTCGCACTCTGTGTTGCTTTCACTCTCTGTGTTGGTGTCTTTGTGTCTCCATTTGACCAACTTATTTACAAGCGAATTAACTTATTATCCATAAAGTAAACCTCATTTGGAAGCTCTTAATGCAACAAGCAAAAGCTTTGGGGCTTGCTTTTGACTCACTTTTCTTGTTTCCTCATTGTTTGAGTTACCTTGCAACTGCAGCCATTTTTGAGGCCACAATGGAGGCAGCCCTTCGTCGTCGTCGTCGTCGTCAAGCCAAGCGGAAATGCAGCTTTTAGCTAGTTCTTAGCTCGTTTGTGCAGCAGCATCAGCATCAGTTGTAGTATTGTTTTTCTCGCTAAGAGTTTCTCGACTCTATGGCTTAATAATTTTCGTTGTTTTGTTTGTAATAGTAACACAGCTCTTTCTTTTTGAATGTTGCCTGATGCTTGTATAGATTCGTTAGTTGGTAGGTAACAAAGTGGCCAACGGTTTGCATTAAGGAATGGCTAATGCAAATGTGAATTATTTAATGCGCAAGTGGAAGCGCTAAGTACGCTTTTAGCGAAATGAAGCATACGCCACGTTTTCATTAAACTTGTTTGCATTCGTCAATCTCTTTCCTCTCTCTCTCTCTCTCTCTCTCTCTCTCCTCTCTCTCTCTCTATATATATACTTCAATGCTGACTGTATTATATGATTAACTGTGAACAATGCCAAAAGTACTGACATGTAATTCTCGCTGAACGTGCTGGAAAAAAGCTCATTTGATTACTTAACCCCCTGAAAAATAAGCATTTCCCTTAATAATTGAATTTAAACTGGCATATTTTGTCTTTTAGCTTTGATTTGTTTCTCTTTTCTGCTTCTTCAATCTGTTTGCTGTCTTGTTTTGGCCCAAAACAAAAGCCATAAATGCGTGGCAAACTTTTTAATTACTTTATGTGCCAAGCAATTTTTATCTCTCTCTCTCTCTTTCTATCTGGTTGATTCAAATATTTTTTCAATTGTAATTTTTTTTTTGTTCTTTTTTGTTGCTGAAATATTATCATAAATTTGTATAGCTCGACTTTTTCCCCACTCTTATTTTTGCTTATTTTTATTTTTCTTCATACTAATTAGAAGTGTTTTTCTGTGTGGGCGTGACCCGCCCTTATACGTGTCCAGAACTTTTATCTGAGAAAGTTTTTTGCACATTTCTTTCTGTTGATTGCTTTGACACTTTTGAGTAAGTTACTTTTTGTGTTTTGTCTTACTGTTTTTTCGAAATTCAATTGAATTGTTAAGCAAAAAACAACATGGATATGATTGACAAGCATTGTTTTACTTGAGGGCAAAGTTTTTAGGCCTGGAATTAAGGAAAATGGAATGAAGTATCAAATTTATATACATTTATATAAAAACAGCTTAAAGTATTGCTTGTTTAAACTGCACGAAACTGTAAATAGAACTTAAAACTTTTTATGTGAACTAAAATCTATTTACTTATTTACCAACTTCATTTGTCATTGGCGCTGATTTTCAATTTCAAGCAAAGCAACAGCTAGCAACATTGAAAAACTTTGCATTTCCAGCTCATTAACTGGGACAAACTGCACAAACATTCCAAAACATAGAAATCCTCAACTTAAGCGCTCCCTAACCACACATGATTGACCTTTTAACAACGAGAACAACAACAACAACAACAACACCAACTAACTACCAACTTACTGGAAAACTAAACACATATATTAAGCTGCCGAGCTGCCAACTCGCCTCAAGCCACACATACCTTCGACAAGGTATGCTAAGAGAGTTTGAGTTGGATGAAAACACTTTGGCAAGTTTCTAAGCTGCACAAACTTGCTTAGAAATTGATAAAATGTCTTTAAGTTGTCCCCGGATCAGGGACCCGATTCTCGCTATTGCAACGAGTTTTAAAGACTTATGCAAGCAAAGCGCATAATCATTTGCAAGTCTCATTTGTGCTAAGTAGGGGGAAATGAAGGAGATTGCAACCGCACGCAGTTGCAGCAGCTGAAAATTTGCATTTAAAACTGTTGACGGCATTTTATTAAGTTGAAGATAAAACCAGGAAAGCCACAAACTAAAAGTAAAACACAAAACTTTGCCAAAACCTCCCGAGCGAAGCTGTGAAACAACAACACCAACAACAAGAACGACAACCAGAGTAACTCAAAGAGAAAATGTTGTGGAAAGAGGAAAGTGTGCGGGATTGAGCATTGGGAGTACCACAAACGGCAGCGTCGCGCTCTCTGGTTCGGTCCTTCAGCGAGACGGGCTCAGCGGTCGGCTGTGTGTAAAAGGATATGTAACTTGTGGGCTGCCTTACACAACCGCCAACCCTTTTCCCCCTTTCACCTTTTCTCCACTTTCTTTCTCTCCGCCAACACTGGTTGCTGAGTTCCTTTTCTACATGCTTTTTTTTAACTTGTTTGTTTGTTTGTACCGGACTCTTGTTATCAAATTTTCACCAAGTTCCCGACTAGCTAGAGCTCTGAAATTTTCACCAAAGATGTGTTTCAGATGACAATACATGTTTTTAAAGTTTTTGGCACGATAAAATATGTAATATCATGTTAAAACCACGAAAAACAGTTTTCCATTATACTAATCTTACTAATTTAAGCTCTGGTGGCATGGAGGAAAGACGATCTCCGACCGAAACAAACCTTTTTTATGTTTTTTTTATGTATGCAAGAAAGCGTATAAAAGCATGTCTTCAAAATTTTTTTTTATTTACTTGTTTTCTGTTGTTTTGGTATACAAAAAAGTTGCATGTAAACGAAAGTGTTTACAAAATGAAGTTGCCACTTCAGCAAGTAAACAAATGAATGAATTCATTGCTTCCTGTGAAAGTCGCCATTCACCACCCCTCGCCACCCCGCCTGCACAAACGCACCACTCGAATGCTTATGTTATCCGTGTTGTATTTGCCACGGACTCGTAGGTGTCAAAAGTTAAAGCATCGGAGTGCAAAAGTTGCGCAAATTTAAATGCTTTCGCATTTATACATTTGGCAACGTCCAACTTTTGGGTCGACTCCAACCAGCAGGAACTAGGACTAAGCACTGGCGAGCCACAAAACGTAAGAGGAATGAAGAGGGGGCAGGGAACAGTTACATTTGTGTGTGTTTGTGTGCCAAAGCAATTATTTTAGCTGGCAGCAATTTGCATTTGTCTTCTAATAGATGAAAAGTGGAGCCTACTACCATGTGCTAAAAGTGGAAATCCTTAAGCAAGAATGGAGATATGGAAGTTGTGGAAGTAGGGAAGGGAGATGGATGGAACTTAATTTAACGAAAGGAAATCCTAGACAAAGAGAAAATTCGACTTAACCTCAAGCATAGGTCGGGCATTTCATATCTTAAAAGATATATTTTAAGAAATTTTTAGGCAATATTTAAGCTTTATGAAAGATTCATCTCTAGCTTAACTTAAAGTTCAAGATAGCCAAACCTTTCATTATACATATATTACTTTTTAAAGCTTTTGTGCAAAAAATAATGTTTAGCTGTGCTAAGTTCTTAAAACCAAGTTTTTAAGTTGAGTTCAAGTCCTTGCAACACTTTCACAGTTGATTTACTTGCCCATTACTCATCTGCTGGACTCGAAATCTTTGTAAACTTCTAACACCATGTCCGTCCACAGATTAGTTTCCATTATTTTACTGATTAGTTCATGTCAAACAAAAAATGAGAAGAAAAATGTTTGAAAACAAAATTTTTAAGCTGATGCTTTGTACAAGATAAAAACTGTTTCATATTTTCCACTTTCGCACTTCATGACCATAAAGCATTTGCTTGACGCCAGGCTAACGAATTAGACCAAACCCATCAAGCCAACGAAACAAGACCAACAAAAGCAAAAGCAAAAACAGCAACTACAGGCTAAACAAAACCCAAAGCACTGAACAGAGAACAAAACTGAAAAGAACAGAGAACGGATGAAGCAAAGCCTGAATACGGAACCAACTTGAACTTTCGCCCCGAAATTGCGCAACAAAATGCAAAAGTCAAAATTCTGCGGTGCCTAACAGAGGAAGTGGGTGAGGTGGTGTTGCAGGGAGGAAGGGATAAGTGAGACGTGACTATATAAAATGAGCGTTGCCAAAAATTGTACGCTATGTGAAAAACCAAATGCATGCATAATCAACTTTGTTTAAACTTGGGCGCCATTTTCATAGTTGCTGTTGCTGTTGTTGTTTATGCTCCAATTGCCGGATGCCTCATTGTTGGTGTTGTTACAGTTGTTATTGTTGTTGTTGTTGTTGCTGCTGCTGGCGCCTTATCTTTCTCGCCTTCTATGTGCACAAAGAAAAAAAAAGGCGCCAAGTTAAACTCCAGTTAAAGGTTCATTTCATTAATTTGCAAGTCGCATTTAGTGCGTCGATGTCGACACAAATTTGCATTTAAATCCCGTGGCAAAACGAGCAGAAAAACAGCAACAACAACGATGAAGCCAACGACTATAGTCTGCTTGGTTGGTTGCTTGGCTTGCTGCTTGGCTTAGATGCTGCCGCTTCTCAATGGATGATTTGCCCGGGAGTTACACTTGCCCTTCGACTTAATGGGGGGAACGATAAGAAGCAGAGTTGTGTGTAATCGTATGATGAGTACTGTAGTAGTGTACTACTGCTTAGCAACTTGATCTGTTGGCAAACAATTTGATACTCTTATAAAAACTTTTTCAGTGTGCGCTTTTATAACATCCCTAAAAAGAAGTTGCAAATAGCCTAATTTGGTTTAATTGTTAAAATATTACAGTGGAACTTAGTGTTGCTTAGACTACAAGAATTAAGAACAGAAATATGTTTTATTCGTAATAAGAGATTTTAATGCATAGAAGTCCCATTATTTAATCGATTGTACAAGATTTTGATTATATTTCGATTGAACACAAGAGTTTAAGACAAAATTTGTATAGTTTTATCAACTTACAAAACTTTTAAATAAAATTCATCGAATTTCATTGAAACTTACTAATTGGAAAGGGCATTCCAATGTAGTTTTACTTCACTTGCATTTATGAAAAGCCCAAATTGTTTACCAAATTAAGTAACTTGAGCGGCTGTTAACTTTTTTCGCTGCTCTATCTATCTGCCACTCTCCCGCCCCTTCTCTACTTATTAGCAACTAATAACTTGATATCGATGAGCCGACAAAGTTGTGGGGTAGATTTGGGGTCAGTCCAGCAACCGCAGCTTACAGTGGAGTGGGTGAGCAGGGGGCTGAGGATAAGCGTTGCTCGGACAGCGGCTGCCTGCGGTTAAACACAAAATTATGTTTGCTGCGAGCTGAGCTTGCGTAGTGGCCAGCTCTCGTAATTGGCAGCCATTTAAGGCTTAAAGCTGGACATCACGCATACGACGCGAGCAGCACTGAAGGACAATCAGAAGCAGAGGAAGGAGGTGTAGAAGTACGGCTCAGTTGCCAGTTGATGCGCACAACGTTTCTTTGCATAATCATCAGTAGATAGAAGGTCCAGTTGCTGCTGTAGCAGCAGCACTTGAGTCCTGCGAGGCTGGAGGCCATTAAGTGCCGCGTGGGAAACGCCACAGATGTTGGATAGCCCTCGGGACATTAAGCGTCGCAGTAGCTGTTAAAATAAACACAAATTATTTGTGTAAACTTTCGCACAGATCCCCGCCCAACTCTATGCTGAATGTATAAAAGGTTTATGGTGATGTCTAAGTGCCAGCTTCTGGTCCAAGCCTCAAGCATTTGTTGGAGCAGTTGGGGCAGCAAAGGAGCATGACTTTGATATGGGGCTGGAGCAGGGCATTCATCCAGCAGTTGATTGATTGAAATTGATCGTCTAGTTTTTCTTAAGAGTGGGAGATGAAATTGGAAACCCTTTTTTTTGGCACTCTCTGTGGCTGCTTGAAGTTTCCTGGTTTTGTATTACTTTCCTATTGTTTGGCTAGTGTAGAGCTATGCAAATCGATACGTCAATTTGCCATGCTGTTAGCACGTATGTCAGCTACTGTTGGAATATGGACATGCAACCGGAAAGGAGAACTACTTTTAGTACTAGTTCTTGTTATTGTTTTTGTTATCGATTGTTTGGTTTGCCACTCAACTTAATTAACTTCTTCTTCACTTTGTTTGCTGCATTCGGTTTTGGATTATAACAAAATAACACCCACGCACGAGTATATTTACTCGTAACTCATTCACATTATAAACGATGACAGTGGAGAGGGCGGAGCACCTAAGCCATTTTCACACAAATCTCCGACAAATGTCAAATTCTACACCGATTTCCCGACTAACAACGCCCCTCGTCTCCCTATACTAGTATATAGAGTGTCGGTTCGCTTCTTGTTCTTTTTAAAAACAACGCCGCATATTGTTGTCATTAATTAAAACGTTTTATGGATAACATGGCCAGGGGAGCGTGTCTGCGTTTTCGGTTTGTCATCTATTTGTGTGTTTGTGTGTTTGTTATCCCACCTATCCGACGATTTTTCACAATTTTTCAACTTGGCGCACGGCAAACACTAAATCACTTTAATATTCAAAAATTTCAGCAGTCGCATACGAACAACGAACAAACAACAAAAAACAATAAAGTGGGAGACAGAATTCAAACAATAAAACATAAAAATGTCAGACAAGCGCCCGCGACAGGAAATCACCAAAAACTTTTCTACCGCTCCCCCGTTCAAACCCTATTCGATGAGTGTTCAATGCGGGTAGCGTGGAGGAGGAGTAGGGGCGAAAGTATGCAGTCTGGAAGAGAAGCTCCATGTCAGAGAGCAAGCGTTGAATGTTTGCTATAAAAATGTCACAATAAATACCCAAAAATGCCAAGACGAAGAACTCTCGTCCAGATCGTGTAGTTTTCGGCTGAATATTGACGGTGACCTAGTTTCCCGTGGAGTTAAAGAGAGTTGGGGACTGAGCGCAGGAATTTCAATTTCACCCAGCGGGATGTATGCATGTCTCAGCTGCCTCGTTGCCTCAACGATGATGGCTTTCGATGCCATTACCGGCGGCAGCGGAAATTAAACCCAATGACAGGCATACCATGTGGTGAGCCATAGGACGGATGTTTCGTAAGCCGTTTTAACCCTTTGTTGGCTCACGCCTCGGATGTCAAACAGAGAACTCTCTCACCTGTCACCTGTCTAGTTTCTAGAGTCTCGTGTTTGTGTTTTTTATGAAAACTGCCAAGCCCGCAAAACGCTGGACTTCTTTTTGCCTACACCATTAAATGTACTGTACATCAAAGGCAATTCCCGGGAGAAGTCGCAACCACTTCGCCAGAGTCAAACAACAAGGTTTGAAAGGTTTGGCTCACTCATTTGCCCGGGTGCCGAAAAGTGACACGACAAAGGCAAAATGCAAAATGCAAATGCAAAGTGTTTTCCATAAAGCAGTTTTTAATTTATTTTATGCAACTTATGCAACGCAAAATGTCAAAGGCATCTTTTGCAAAGCAGCCAACAAAGCACAAAGCACTTTCACCGACTACAATTTTCAAAAAGAAAATGCAAAGCAGCTAAAGTTTGAGCGGACCTTGACTAGCCATCCCTTTTAATTTTTGAAGTAATTTTAACAAAAGCAAAGCAATGAAAACAACAAATACAGGTAAAGGATAATAAAGGTGTTAGTATGGGGATTAAATTGAAGTATTATGTACAAGAGTCAAGCTCTTTTGTCTACGTTGTTAGTTAACTAACGTGCACCATATAAAACTCTTTGTTTTAATTTGACTTTCCAGCTAAATGAATGACTGCTATCAACGACCAGTCCAAGCGGTAAGGCATACCGATCGAATTATTTCTCGATATGATAACATATGGACCGTAGATAAACACTAAGATTCAAAGTTCACTTTTATATGGATAATACCCGTTTGCTCAACTTTATTTAATGTGCTATACGTCAAAATACTTAACTAATTTTATTCAACCGTGAATTTAATTCAGTCCTACAGTATATTGATATATTGACATTTTGACAGTGCGATTACTTTTCATCTTAATCTAAGCTTTAAGGCAAATAATTAATGAAAACTTATCGTTATCGACATTGTGTTATAGAGGCAAGCACTCAACATGTAAGTTTCAGACGTGGACTCCAAGTGTCAAAAGCTTAATTAAAAACGCGTTGCCTGAACTGCTGCTGCTGCTGCTGATGCTGCCTCAATTGCTGCCTCAGTTCTTCTTCCTCTTTTCCATCTACAAGTTGGGCGCACTTGAAAGTGGTGGGAAAACAAACTTGTAGATACTACTTCTACGCCAGGCACTTAATTAGACGTTAAACACTTGTAAAATGCTCAAGGATAATGGATGCGAGAGAGCTAAGAGTGAGTAAGGAGACAGTTAAAGAAGAGCTGCCTGCTCTTGGTTTGGGTAATGTGAATGCAATTGAGTCAAGTGAATTGACAAGAATAACCACTAAAAACCATCTGATACTGATTGCTGGTAAGATGGCATGGCATAACTGGTTGGTAGTTAAGTGCTACCAGCTTTAAAATCCGATTTAATGGCCTGACCAATTAGAAAATTTAAGTGATGTACAATAATTTTTAAACATAACCTATGTTGAAAACTATGTAAATTAATTACATGTATGCATGGACGTGTTGCACATGCTCGAGTGATTACTATGCCAGGACAGGTTGCCTCCCCGCCCCCCCCTGAATATACAACGGTGTGTAATGCGTGTGTGCAAAGTTGGTCATTAGTTAATTCAGTGCACAGACAACTAGCTAACCAACTAACCATAAATGCCAGCTGTTTGCATGACAAGAATGGACGGGGGAAGGTATGAAGTTGGCAAGAGGGGGTGTATATTAGAAGCTGCATTCAGCTACCAGTTAGCAGCAGCAACAAGCTACAACAAGCTACAAGCTGCCAAAGTGAAATCGTGTAAATTGGACCACACAGACACCAAAACAAGCCAACATGATGACCAAACCAGACATACCAAGCCACCACCACCTCCGAAACTGTGGAAAGTTCTGCATGCAGCTTTGAATGCATCATGCATGAAAGAAAGAGATAGAGATATAAAGAGACTTTGAGACACAGATAGCGAGGAGTCAGTCAGGCCATATGTATATATTTTGCATAAATTATCATCAGCACAGAGGGAGAGACAGAGATTGGGGGGTAAAAAGAGACCTGGCCACAGTGGAGTGCGGCGGCACAGTAAACAAGATAATGCCACAGCGGTGCAACATCATTAAGGAAATTACTTGTAATACACCAAACCAAACCAGCAAAGCAACATCAGGTACTTACTACCCTGCCACAAACACACACACACACACACACACACACAGCATACACATAAGCCTGAACATGAAACGTGGATCTTAACCTGGACATGGAATGGTCGACAGCTTGCTCCAGTGCCGAACAAACTGCAGCATGCCCCATTCCACAAACCCATGTAGCATGTAAAATTATCATAACATAACGAACTCGGTACTCAATATTTTAGATGCGAAAATAATTAATGTGAGAAGCTTTACATTTCTCTCATACACCTTCCATCTGCGGCTGACTTTTCCAGCTCCACTCAACCCCCACGACTTAGCCGTGCTGCCATCGTCTTAACGTGGGTAGCCTAATTAGTTGGCTGCACGTACACACTCTCTCTCTCTCTCCCTGTCTCTCTCTTTTTGCACTGCAGTGTGAATCTATGCTATGCGGCTGTGGCAAGCAATGTGGCAAGGCAAGACTTACAAATTAAGCTATTTGCCATAGTTGTTACGTTGATTAGCACGAAATATATAACAGCTGGAAGAGAGAGAGAGCATAGCGATAGATGAGGAAAGGTGGCAATAAAGACAGCACGATTAGCAAACTAACTTAAGTTTGGTGCTTCGAGCTGGTTTGCTAACTGCAATTGAGAAGTTAACAGATTATATCCGTGCAAACAAATCATATTTGTGTCACTTCAGTAACGTAACCTAAAATCAATTGAAACAAGTAAGAAGGCTCTAGTCGGGAGAGCCCGATTAGAAGATACCCTGAACCCAGTTGCAATAAATAAATTAAATTTATATAAGACTTTGGTATACTGACTTAACTTCAATAGATTAAATTCGATATCTCCGGTGTTTCTTAACCGATTTGGACGAAATTTTCAGAAAAGCTCTATCGTTACCCATTATTTCAACCCTCATTTTTACATTTTCCAAATGGTATAGGAGAACTTATATACAAAATCTGAAGTCTCTAGCTCTTGTAGTCTCTGAGATCCACGCGTTCATACAGACGGACAGACAGACGGACAGACGGACATAGCTATATCGACTCGGCTGTTGATGCTGATCAAGAATATATATACTTTATGGGGTCGGAGATGCTTCCTTCTGCCTGTTACATACTTTTGCACTAAACCATTATACCCTTATTTACCCATTTTATGGGTTAAGGGTATAATAATCACTAAGCTGCGAAATAAAATGATCAATACTAACAGATTATTGATAAGTACATCTTACAACAATAATCGTTAAATAAAATATACAAAAAGTAGAATTATTTTTATCATTTATTCGCATTTTGATACAATCAAAAACCAATTCTTTATTACGAATTTTCTCTTTGACAAAGTTTAATCTTTTCCCATTGAGATTCGATGTATGAAGCTTCGACTGTATTTTATTTTATGTTATGCAATCTTGTCCTTTTCGACTATTTAATGTTTGAAGCTACAGCTAATCCTTAAAAAAAATAACTTGTCAAGTGCTAACCCGCATGTCACATGTAAAATCTTATTTTCAATGTAGGTCATGTCAAAAAACAAAGTGAACGAAGAGGCATCTATAAATAATTTTTGTTTAATCAGAAACCAAAAACCTCTCTCACCCCCTCTCTCTGGCAATTTCAAACCTTTTTAATGCTTCGCTGACCAATGTGTCACCCAGGACCACCACCACACACAGAGACGTCACATCCACCGCACACTTTCGCTAAGCCACAAAAACCACGACACAGATTCCCAATCACTTGCCAAAAACACAAAGATGCTACAATAACAGCAACAACAGAGGTCAAATGGCACTCAGAGAGCTCTATGCAATAAGCAAACTAAGCAAATGATTGTGAAGGAACGTCGAACATTTGGTTTGTTGCTCCGTTGGTTTTGAGTTCGGCTCGGCTCGACTCGACAACATGAAATTTGTGCTGCAAATTACACGAGAAATTAAATGCATGAATAATTCGAATGGTTGCTGTGGTCTTTCCACAGTACAAAATGGCTTGCTTCAAGCAACAAACGAGCAGCTAATCAGGGGTGGAGTGCAGGGGAATGCTGAAGTGGGAGTTGTAGTATTGGGGTTTGTACTCCTGCTTTGTATTTACACTGCATTTTATCGCTTTAACACTCTGACACAATGAATATAAATATTTAGACAGCAAAAACAGCAGCAGCAGCAAGAGCAGAAGCAGAAGCGTGTCCTGGCAGCAGGACACGACCAGCAGATATGCAATCCAGCCAGTGTGTGTGTGTGTGTGTGTGTGTGTGTGTGTGGACTTGACCTGCGCATAAATTTCAATATAAATGAAAGGTTGTCTGCCCTTTTTGAAAATGTGCATTTCTCGCCAATTTCTATTTTATTTTTTTATGTCATGTTCATTTTACCAAATATTTCATTCTCGTACGACGGACGACTATAACTACATTACGTTACGTACCATTCCGTTGTGTGTGTGTGTGTGTTGCGTTACGTTATTAAAGATGCTGCCCATCGATCGATGGTATTTCCATGCGGTATATATGCGGAATCCGGAAACCGGAAACCGGCTGCCACTACAAATTTATTGTTTACCATTAAAATTGACGCAAAAAGTCTTGTTTATGTGCACTTTTAGTTAACAAACTCATAGACCCATAAATTGAGTGCCAAACATGGAAGTCAAAGTTCGTTTTTAAGGGCAAAACAAGGCTCGCTCTCTCTCTCAACAACAACAGTTGGTCCTCCCTACCCGCCCGCTCACTCCACCAATTGGCAAATTTGTCGCAGGAAATGTGCGTATATTGCTGGCACAACGAAGGATACCCAGGCAGTTCTTGCCTTACATATACATAGGTGCCACTACTTCTTTGGCTCCCTTTTTGTGCTCTGCCGCCTCAAAGCGAAATCAATTTCCGTTATAGAACTGGTTTCGTCCTTTTCCTTGGGCAGAAGTTGTCTTCCTGTTGCACAAATAAATATTTTGCACCGGATGTTTGGGTCACAATCGCGTTTCGCAGAAGCCAACAGATGTGTGTTTGCTTGGGTATTTGAAAATTTAAAGTCCTACGCCTCCTTCACATGAACAACAATTGCAATACATTGGAAATTGAATTGAATTTGATTTGATTCGATGTTTTTTCTTTATTGAGTTGGGTCATCTTAGGAGTCCAAGAAACATTCCTCGAGGAAAGTGTTCGAAAGTTTTTATGCATAAGAATACGAATCAAAATTTATAATATTTATATTAAAATGAATGCTAGGCAATTAAATTAACTGCATTGTTTCGGTTGTGCTTGAAATTGAATACGCGCTTTAATTGAATATATATAGTATGTATGTATATTGTTCGTGACTTTTTCCTGTGACAGCAGATATTGTTGACGTACCCACATCAATCACTTTTTCAATTTTCGCGCCAAACAATATCCCATGCTGATTATTTGCACTTACAACTGTGGTTGCAACAAAAAAGTATTCGTCAATGTGTGTCACGCATATTTCAAATTAAATGCATTTTATTTTTGTTTCTGTATTTTGAATTAGTCAACCATTTATCCACAAATATTTATATTTACTTATGTCCTTCATTTTTAATTAATGCAATGAATTCAATTAAATAGAATGCTAGCGGTTAAAATGCGGACACAATTTATTCATACGTTCGCCATACTATGCATAAAATTATATTTGATGAAAAATCGGTAGATTGCCGGTGGTGGAAGCCGGAGGTTACAAAGCTTGCAACAGCGGGCAACTTTAGCAGTGAAGCAGCTTCATTAGTTGCCCAACACGCAGTCTTTGAGAATCCGCAAAACTTTAAGGCACGCACCACCCAACCGCAACAAAAAAGCCATTCCTGACAAATCCTGATCCTGATGCTCTCTCTCTCAGCTTTTACTGCTCAGCGCCTTAAGTCACTAAAAAGTAAGAAACTTTCTTTTTTTCTGTGCTCAACAATTTTTTTCCTTGCCTCAAACACGTTTTGTTATTGTTGCTGTTGTTGTTGCTTGTTGTCGTCCTTGGAATGTTGCTAAAAGTTTTATTATGATTTTGTGCCACTGCTGGGTGATTTTTATTATTATTTTAGTTTTTTTCCTTCACATTGTATGTTCTTTTTTCCTCTTTGTGACTTTGTGTTGACAATTGAAATTGATTTTGCGGTTCCTGACGCTACTGGCCCCCCCTCAAACCCCTTGCCACTCCATGTGTGCGTGTGGCCACAATGGGCTCTGTTGATTTTTGCGAATATTCGTTGTGGATATAATCACAGATTGCAGTTGAGTTCGCTCTTGATTGCCGTATCACAGGCATTTTCATAACAATTTAAATGAGTTTTAAATTGCAATCACAACAGCAACAACATCAGCTAACTGCAGCTTTGCCATAGATAAAAAAGAAAAAAAAAAAACACAAACACATAGCTGAATTAATGCATGGCAGTACGTGAACTTTTGTGAATTTAATATACAATTTGTTGTTTGCACGCTATAAACAAAGCAATCGTACGAAAATGTACGAAAAATAAATCACAAAATTGTATGATGCATTAATTCAGCTTAATTTAAAGAGTGTCAGACAACGATTGGATATGACAGAGAGGAGAAGAGTATGAGTTTATAAGCAGAAAGATTATGTTCAGCATAATTGACATTTTAATGCGCTGATAGTTGGCAAACGATAAAAACAGATTTAATATTCTGATAATTTGCGCAACAATTATGCAACTTAATCGAATTGTCAACGCGCGCGCTGCATTACACCGAATGACTCTTTCGAACTCAGTATAACGTGGCGTATGCGCAATATTAATGCTAAAAGGATATTAGCAACTCGATTAAATTGACAACAAATTGAACGCTCGATCAAAGCTGTCACTTTTGCAAAATGTGACATCAAATGTCCACCAAAATCTAAATGATGTGCATTCAAAACAAATAAAGCGAGAAAATAGATATAAGAAAAAATAAAACGGTGGACAATATTTCGATAATAACATGTATATTGAATAGCATTTCGAATCGATTTAGTAAATTGCCAGAAATATTTTGATAAATCAAATTAAATGAAATTAGTTTGTATACAAAGCTTAAATAGATTTTCAAACGTTTAATTATGAAATGAAAGCTTGATTTATTTCACTTTCCAAATGTAGAATTATCATCGCGTTGAGTATTTAATAAAGTATTTCTATGAAAAGAGAACCCCACGCTAACTAATTTAACATGAAAATATCGACAATGGCTTTTTTCTCATTATTAGCATGGCATTTTCGGCTTGACTGGAGCAGCATGGGATCTTTTCTAGATGAGCTTTATTGTAAAGCGGACCCCCTGTAGCTGTCTTTGCATCGCTGACTCTTTATTCAAAAAAAAAAGCAACGGCACAGCTATAGCTTAATCAAAATTTACTTTAATTTTAATAAACGAGTTGGATAACATTTAAAAATGTTTAAATACTTAGATGAAAAATACTTTTTACTACAAACATTTAATTATTACTGAACAATCATTTGTTTTCTTGGATATTTTGGCAAATTATTTCAGTTTGTAAAATGTATTAAATGAAATGTGCTTTTTGGGCATTCAGCTGGACAGTTTGTTGGCTCAGGCGTCAGACAGTTTGTGCGGCTGTCTTTTGGGTAAATATTTTCTTGATTCATTGCTCATATATTCATATGGGGCGTTCATGCATTTTATTTGCTTATTTGTTGTCGCTTGTATTAAATTGAAATTGAAATGCCGCAGACCGCACGACAGCAATGACACTCAAGCAGACAGAGGGACAGACGAAAGGACAAACGGATACGCGTTGGGACAGACAGATGTCTGCTGCTGTTGCTGCTGCTCTGATGATGACAGTCGGTCGTCAGTTGTTGAAAAACAAATACAGTGAACCCTTTGCTCAAACGAACGACGGATGTAGAGCAGGCGTTGGGTACGTTTCACTTCAGTGCTAACTGTGTCCAACGAAATCGCTCATACGCCACCGCAACAATCTATACGCGATGTAGGAGGCAATGCTGCAAACGCAATGCTAGCGCATAGTTTCATTATCCTTCTGGCTGGTAGACAAGCAACAAGGACGTGGCACAGACCTGTCGCTACATGAGGCGCATTACAAATTTTCGAAATGAAACTGAAATCACATAAAGGACAAACGGGCTACAGCCTGGCAAGATACACCTAACACACGTACGTGAGAACAATAGCAACAACAATGCAATACAATTAAAATTGGCTATGGCAACAAAAAATTGGAGAGAAAATGAAAAGAAAAATACCAAATGTGGGATGACAAACATGCTGCGAATTTGTAATTTGTAATCTGTAATATGAATTCGAATTTTAAAGATACATATACATGTATATATGTATATATTTTTGCGATTCAGGTATGCCAGGTAGAAATGCGAACGAAAAATAACGAACGCCATAGAGAGAGAATGCGAAAGCAGCTATCGAATATGATTGCAGCTCAATTTAATTGAGTTGCTGGAATATTTTTCAGCCAGCTATGCAAGGCGCATCAATCTGATGCGGCAACAAAATGGCAACAATCCAATCAGCAATATTGTAATTGGTAAAATTGTAGAATTGCCAATAATCGAATGTGTGAATACTTTTTTGCGGACGATTGATTGAAAGCGGAAATTGGCAAAAATAATGCAATGATATATGTAAATGTGGTTTAGTCAGGTAGAATGTGTATCTACAGTTCGATTGAGTGGAACGGTCAGCAAGGCGTAGAAAAAAAAGAAAAACTTTAATTAAATTAGTTGTGTGTTATTTTTCTTCCTTTTTTTTAGCTTTTTAATGTGTAATTAATGTTGCCATTGTTCATATAATATTTATTTATACGTCAAACATATAGCAAATTATTTTTTTCATCATCCTGCATTAGAGTTTGTCACAAAAAACCTGTTGATAAATTATTTATTTAAACATTTTTGGCATACGAATTTTAAAAAAACAACTCGTATTTTTGCGGTTTTAGTCATAAAGGTTCCACTCATGACTTGAAAACTTTACAGGATTAATGCGAAATGCGACTGTCATCAATTCTGGTTTGCAATTAACCGAATCGATCTTCGTTCAGCCTAGTGCTACGGATCTGGCAACTGGCAATTATAAGAGCCTGATGGCTGACTGACGGAGAAGGTCCTTGTAAACATTTTTGCCTTTGCCAGTTGCCTGCTGCCAGCTGCCATTAGTTGGTTAACTGACTGATTGCTTTGTCTTATCATGTGGCACACAGGCCCACATTTCCAAATGTCGAATACAATTCAATTTGCTCTGTTGCCACACCTACACACCAACCAAACGCCCCCCTATTTCCCTTTTAGTATTTGGTTTTTTTTTTTACATTTCTGTTTGTTGTTGATGCTTCTAATCAGAATTTGTAACCAATTTTAGGTTGTTGCGTGCATTTGTTTCCGTTTCCTTTGTATCTCTCTTTCTCTGTGCAATCAGCCAGGCGGGCAAGGACATCAATCCAAAAGCTACAGAGAGGCTGAGCTGAGCCAGAGAGCAGCATTTGATTTTGCGATTGAATCAAACAATCAATTATCTTGTCTCTGTTGCCTCTCTGCAGCCTTGTTGCGTTTGCCAGTCAGCTGCAAATTTCATTGGCCACATTTTTGTTCAAATGACAAAATGCCGGATTGGCAAAGCAAAAGGTAATGACAACAAAAAGATGGGAATTGAAAATGTTTCAGTTGAATGATAAATTAGACAAATTGCGTTTGCTTGCAGCTCTTTTCTTAAAGTGAAAAACACTTAAAACTTTAACTTGCAGCACTTCATTCAAGTCCTTCTTCGTCTTCAATAATATTTGTTATCGCTTCCACTTTGCGTGTTGTATCAAATTGCATTTGTGAGGTTTTCTTTTCTTTTTGCTATCGCTTAGCTGTGCGCGCTTTTTTTTTTTTTTTTTGCACACACACACACTTAACTATGTCAACAGGAAGTCAAATGGCATGCTCGCACACACAGCACAGCGATGGCAAAATGGCGTGCATAAATATCCGGCCCGCCAACCGAGAAATAAGAGAGAGCGTTTTATGAGCGTGCGACTGAGCCGAAGATTGTTTATGGTAGCCAACAGTTGATTCATCGCATTTAATGGATAATGCTCGCATATTCAGCATAAAACGGAACACAAACGTCACAAACAATAAAGAATGGCAACGAAAGGAGAACGAGCAAAACAGAAGAGAGAGAGCGAGAAAAATAAAAGAAGAGTTTTTGCTAAGCATATGAGAAGTTTTTATTCGGAGAATTTAGCATTTTTGTTCAACTTTTTTCTTCTTTTTTTCCGTTGAGTTGAACGTATGTAAAATATGACTTTGTTACAGCTTAAGGAATTTTTGCTTCATGCTGTTGCTGCCAAGGACTTTTTTTTTGGTCGTTTTGCTTCAATTGCTTTTGGCAAACAGGCGCAAATTGTCTGGTACCTACCAAGCAAGACCAGCTCCAATACAATGCCAATCCCCAATTGTCAAATAATGCCGATGGCTTATCATTTAATGAACTGCATACATAACAATAACAAAAACACCCCAGCAATGTACATACATATCAAATGTTAGTTGGTTTGGGCCTAATACTCAATATAAGATCTTTTTTGGGTCAACTTTATTATATGCACATAATTACAACAGCCAAAACAAACTGTGCTCTACTAGCTCTGGCGTGTGTTGGCCCAGAGATAAAGCATTTATGAAGACAGACATGTGGGAATTGCTGTTGTCGGTTTGTTTTGACAGGAGGACAAACATAAAAAGTAGTCGGGTTGTTTCTCACTACGTCGAATTCTAAGAATCTACCCCAGGCCGGCTTCCGTTTCTCATTTTGTCACTGAGCTTCCGACGACTCTCATTTATTTGCGCTGCTCTAATAATAAGAAATAATGTCATTTACTCTGTGTGTACCTCATTATATTCCTAGAGCCTATTGTCTATGCACTCAGGAACAGTCTGGTGGGTAGGGCGGAGCCAGGCTACAAGTCAGCCTTCAGTTTGCCGCTTTACTTTTCAGCCACAGGCTAAAATATTTATGCGACAAACGACAATTTTGGATTTATGTTTGTGTTTTTTTTTTTCTCTTGACTCGCAGGCTCGGTCGGCGCACAGTCGAACCTACTAACTGCTACTACCATCATGCATAAAAGTAGCTGAGTTTCGTTTTTCTTTCATTTTATATATATTTTACTTTTTTCTTTTTCTGTATTTTTGTATTTTATATTGTGTTTATATAACAGGAACTGGTCCATAAATACCACTGCCATGGCAGCAGCAGCTCTTGTGTGCGAATTTATGTGGCAATGGGCAGGAAATTGTGTGGGTTTGTCCTTGCTGATGGCAAGGGAATTGTAACAGCAGGGGTAACGACTAAGAGGGGCACCAGGCTTTTAGGTACGTTCGGTTTGAAACTGGGACAGCAAATGAAAGTGGTTTTTATTAATTGAAGTACCTTTTTTTGATAAACGTGATTGTACAAGTGTCGGGCTTGTCGTTCTTGCTTCACTTTAATTCCCACTTGAAACATAATAATTTGTTTAAGTCCTTGTCGGAAAATTCATATCCTCCACTACAAGTTCCGTTTGCACAATGCTGGCAGATTTTTAACTTGTTTTCTTACAGTTTTCTTTTGCCAAGATTTTTGTTTGGTTTTTTTGCTTATCTTGGCTACGCTCCTAATCGTTTCCTTGCACAGTTATGCTCTTAGGGCACTCTTATGGCGCATTATGCCATTCAGCAAACAGCATACACACACAAACGCTCACACACACACACAGATAGAAGCGTCAACATTTGCGCCACTTCATTTTCAATATCAAATTTCTACAAAAATTTAGCCAAACAACAGCCGCAAGCACTTGAAAATGTTCCCAGAGCTCAATTAAATGCCATTAGCTGAATATCGGAAAAAAGCTTCGCATCGCCAAATCCACTCACACCTCCATCCCCTTAACATCCCTTTATTGTCTGTGTATGGCCAAAGGATATACACACACGCATTGAATTACGCAGACAAAAGGCCAAGGCATTCGAAAATTTCCATATGCATAAATTCACATACTATAGATACTCCCCTCTTGCTGCTTGGGGCGTTTAACTAGACGAGAAAAACCCATCGCCTTGTCGAGTAATTAAAGTTTCTCTGCACAAGTGTCGATAAATTATGCGGAAGAAGATAGAAGATGGAGTAGATGGAAAAGGAAGTTGATATGCAAATCGCTCACAACTTATACAACTTACAACAAACAGCTGGGAGCTGCTGAAGTGCTGTGAAATGGAAGCTGGGGAACGAGCAACGAGAGCCGTGAGCCAAGAACTAAGCGACAGATGGACATTCTTTTGGCTTTCGAATGACAGGCACTTCATCATCGTGTCCTTCGGCGAGTGTGTAATTCATCAAGCGAACAACCGCAGCAGCATCAGCCGCTACCCCTCCCTCACTGTACCCTGCCAAGCAAATGACATGACATGTTGAGCCTGCATTTGAGTTGGCCAACAGAGTAAAGTAGAAGGAGGTGGGAAATTATTGTGGCTGTGTTTTGCACCGTCTTAAAGTTTTGGGAGCCGCTTTTGGCGAGCGAAACAGAACCTTGAATGATATTAACAAAGTTGACATTAATCGCTTTGACTTGTTGCAAGAGCAGGCAAGGTATTACGAACCAGCTTCCGGCAAGCTTGTAATGTGAAAACAATTAAGTATGTAAAATGTAAATGGGTTCTTGGCAGGCCTGAAAGCTAGTCAAGCAGCATATGAGGCGACATCAACCAGCTCAAGACTTGTTTGTGCCTTTTAAGTATAAAATTTGCGGAACGACATTGAAGCCTAATTCCAAATTTACAGTGAACATCAGTGGCAAAACGTGTCATTCGAAAGGATTGTGTTGAAAGTTGAGCAGAAGATGGATTCTGAAAAATATCAAGTTAACCTGTTGTACATTGTACTTATTTTCGTACTGTTTCTCAAAGAATTCAATAGCGAATATGATCTTTTTCCATTTAACGTTTTAATTCAAATGTTTAGCCAGCCAGAATACAGTGCTAATAATTCTTGAATTTTTTCTGCTACATGCTCCTGTCATTAACTTAATTCCAAACAGCTCGTAAATCTTACTTAACTTACACTTAAACAATCCTATGCACGTAAATTTAATCACATAAATATGCACAGCATTTAGCTGCTGTCAGTTTTATGAATTGGATTTGTATGCTTGGCAAAACTGTCCAATTTCTGGTTTTAGTCTTTCTCTATCACACACATGCATAAATAGGAAGCTAAGTCCTGTTAATTTATGTTGCGGATAGGAAAATAGTTAACACACACACACAGACAAGCCTGAGGAAAGACAAAGCTACCATACAATGAATACTGTTGATCCATTAAACAAGATTAAGTATACGACATGCTGTACTCTAGTCACAGTTCTCATTATTATAATTATTATTGCTGTTGTTGTTGTTGTTGTCGTTTAGCTCATTATGCAGTAACAAATTTTGTATAGTTTACTGCGCTATTAATGAACAACGAATGCTCTTGTAGCTCAAAGCAATCAGGTGATCCACCAACCTCTCCTTCTCTACAAATACTCTAATTTCCTGTTGCTGTGATTCCACCCCGAAAAGGGAGGATTTGAAACTGACCTGCCACAAGCCACCTGCTGTTGCATGCAATTTCTAGCCCGTAATGAACAAGCATAGCTTTATCATTTATTATACTTTACCTCATGCCAATAAACCTTGAGGGTGGTCAACTCGCCCCAACTCGCCTATGCGGCTATTTTGTACATTAATGTTAATGCAATTATGAAATTCGCATCTGCCTGGTAATAAATGCGAGGCATGCAATTATTAGTATTAGGATATTTCAAATGCCAAACTAGAACATTTTCAACAATCTTTGGCATTTGATATGCGAATCGTATGTGTAATTATAAAAGATAATAGCTGCAAGCAGCTTCACATATTAAACAGACAAAAGGACGTATTGGTACTTAAAGGAATCCTCATTTAATGAGCATAATATTGAATTTGATATTTGATAGCCAAGATGCCTGGCTTGAAGTTTCCTTTAAGCTTATCGGCATTTTGTATGCCATTTTCAATATTTTATGTGCCAGATTATTATCAAAAATCGCTTGCAACCAATTTGATTTTATTGAAACGAGCATCCCGGCACACGGTGACTTTCACTCTTCTTATTCTCTTAAAGTTAAGCTAATCATGGCCTTACTTGCAACAACATTCGGTAGCAGCAGTTTATGTTGCTGACGGTGACGACAACGATTAGCATTAAATTTAGCTGCATGCGCACATTAAATCGTTTTATGAACGCCCATAAACAGGTGAAAGGCGGGGCAGTTATCCAATCTTTTGTTGGCTACCAAAATTTTAGCACGAATAATTTTTTCTGTTTTTTTTTGCGCTGCCAGGTGGCATTGATGGAAGTTGGTAAGTGTGTGAGAGACGCCTCTTCAAAATGGCCGCACATAAAAATTATATTAAGCCATAAAACTGCTGCGAGGCACATGGAAACTGGAGAAAACGGTCGAAAAAACAAGCACTAATTTTATTTGCGGTCAAAGCAATTCCTTTCACATTTTGTTAAGACTGTTGTTGTGTTTTATTGGCTTCATCATTTGATTTACTTAACAGAAATCTTAAATAACGTTTTGACATCAGCTTAAATATCTGTAAAAACTTCTAAATAGCGCATTTCCCATTTACAAACAAAGCTTATCTGCTTGCAAGCGAAGGAAAGCAAATATGATTGAGCAAGCAAAAAAAAGTAAAATACTCATAGAATTTGAGAGATGCATAAATGTAAAATACTCTGGAGGATTACTTGGAGGATAGTAAACTATGTTTGCATTTGCCCCAAATAAGACTTCAATTCTATTCTTTTTGCAAACGCATTTCAATTTATGTTCATTCGCTGGCCTGTTCAATATGCCAGTTACATGCAGATGTCACGCCTTCATAGTGCCACACCCCGTTGCACTCTTCTTCAACCGCCCATCGCTTGTGGCAGCATAAATCGCAGAGCATATTACACAATGCAATGCGTGCCTGGCTCAATGGAGGCGCCCCGGCGACGTTTTTCGGTTCGCCTCACTCTTTAGTTGGTTGTGTTTGCATTTCTGCTTGCCCCGAGGGAGAGAGAGAGAGAGAACGATAGAGGGGAGCGTGTGTATTTGCGGGGTTACAATGAAAAGGGCACAAAAAAAAACTTTTTATTCTACATTTGTCCTGTTGCTGCACCAGATAGTAAAAGGCAAGGTAGAGAGGCACATGGATAGAGTGCATTCTGTTGAATCTCTCTCCTCTCTTCGCCTCTCCTCGCCTCTTCCGCGCTCTGCTACGTGCTACGTGTTCTGCCTGCAAAAGCATTCAAATTGTTTACCGTACGAAGCGAGGGGCGCGGCGCACGTGAAAGCCAAAAGAAAATTGTAGTAAATTTTAAATGGTACGGCAGCAAAAATGTGCAACGTCTAACCTAAAAAAGCCCCCCCACGATCCTTCCCATCGCCACCTGAAGCTAAAAGCTGCTGCTGCTGCTGCTGTTGTTGCTGCCTTGACGCAGTGTAATTTATTGGCAGCACGTTTATCATGCCGTCGTCTTCGTCTCTGACTTTGGGACTCAAACTTGCACACTCCACTCTTCAGTTGGTAAGCCCAAAAAATGCAACCATGCGGTGCATGCAAAAATGCCTATGCCATAGCGCCAGGATGCTCTCTAGACAAGAGAGTGGCTGTTGCTCCGGATCTGCTAGCCTGGTTGCCTGGTTGCCTAGGCTGCCTGCTACGTTGCCTGCCACAAATTGCATTCACTGCCTATCCACGTGCTTCTTCTTACTTACTTTTATCCATTTCCTAGGCCAATGTTTGCCGAGCGTTTTGCCAGCTCGAGGAGACTGAACCATTAAGGGTGGAGTAGGGCATTTCATTGTTTGTCTTTTGGGGAGCAACCTATTGCGCCTGCTGCGCCTCCTGCCTGATGCCTGATGCAACATTCATTAAAATGTTGCCAATGTGTTTTTGCGGCAAATTGAAGCTGCTGAACCCAAAGTTTGCCAACAGCTGCCTCTAAGGCTCCATGTGTGTGTGTGTGTGTGCCCCTTCAAAACATTTGGATATGCATTTTCCGAGTAGCTGCCTATGCTTGCAAAGGATTAGGCTCGCTTCCAAACAAAGTGCGCCACTTTGCGGTAGGTCGGCATGCAACAAAATGATGGCAAGAGAAGGCGTACGTCAATAGGAATTGTAGTATGAGTATGAGAATGGAATACAATCGCATCCAAAGCTATCTGTAATTTAAAGATCTTCTGCACAAAACTGCAAAAGCATACAATTTTAATGAACGAGCTTTTGTGTTTTTTGCTGCGCACTCTTAATTATTCCAGAGGAATATTTGATTTTTGTTTACTTAGGCACTAATTGTAGTAGGAATAGAAATATAAATGAAATTGCAATTCTTCTGGGTCGAAACTTAACGTTAATGAATCTTTAGACTAACAGACAGTATAGTATAAATTTCTTTTCCAGTGTAGCATTATTCGCAAAATAAGTCTAATTATGAGTACATTTTTCATTTTTCTTGCTGAGCTGCCAAACAAATTGCTTGGCTGTCCAGCTGAAGCGACTGCATCTAATTGTTATTTAACTTAATCATAAGCGTTCGCAATTTGGCTGGCTAGCCCAACATTTCATTTTGGCCAACACAAACTACGAAATGTTTTTCGCAACTGTTGACACTTTGTTCGCTGTTCGCAATTAGTTGTGCGAGCAAATGTTAGTGAAAAGCTGCTTTAAATGTACAATTGCTTCTCTTCAACTAATTGGCCAGCGAATAGAGAGAAGAATGCAAAAGAATTGGTCACATTTTTGGATAGAATATTAATTAAAATGCTGCTTTCTTTGATATTTACTCAGCAAATTGCTTCAAATGCGCATAAATCAAATCGTTCACACCGTTCGATGGGATCCAAGCTGCCAACTTGCCGCTTCCCAAGTCTTTAGTAATTTCAATTTTCCATGCATATTTTATTTATTTTGTGGGTGCTTTTGTGTGTTTGTTTGAGGCCAGAGTCGAGTCTGTCGCCCCAGCCAGTGGCTTGCCAGAGTTTGTATACCAAATGGCAGAAAATGAAAAAAAAAAAATGAAGAATTAAATGAATGAGGACAAAAGCATGTCCTCGAAAATGTCCTGTTGTGTTTGTGTGCATTTGTTGCCTGTGCCTGACAGCACTGGACTGTTCTGGCTGTATTTGATTCATGCGTTAAATGAAAATTAATCCGATTTAATCTGTCGCTAATTAGGTTTACTTTGGGATTTGTTTCGCACCTCTCATAAAAGAGACTGTATGCCACATGTTTGGTGTCGATTTCTGTTTGCCGCCATATGTGTGCTGTGAAGTGTGTGTGTGGTGTGTGTGTGTGTGTGTACCCCATCAATTAGATATGGCCGAACCAATTAAATGCTAACCATGAATAATACCATTCATTATGTGTTTGATTATCCCTAACTCTGCTGCTTTAAATACAACTCTGGGTATTCCCAATCTCTCTTTCTCTGTCTCTCTCTCTTTTCTAAATAGCATTTCTCTGGGTAGCCGACATAACCCAACAAAATCAACGCTGATGATGACACTCATACGCACTGTTGCCTTTCAATCTGGTCTGCGGCTGAGCTGCCTCACCAATCCAAAACAACCCAATTCTCATTTACCTGCATTGCTTTTATAGCTGCTGCTGCTGCTGCTGTTGACAACATTGTTTCATTGGGTGGCTCGCTTGCTAGTCTCCCTAGTCTGGTCTAGTCCTTGTCACTGCCTCATTTCCATAAAGCGCACAAACACATTCACAATCACGCACCGAACGAAACCAACACAACAACAAAGCTAAAAATCTGAAGTTTCATTACGAAAGGATGCGCTTCAGCTACTGTCTGTCTGTTCAGATATGTTTCTCGCATGTTTGTGCTTTCGTTTTTGGTCATGTCAAAAACCAGGCAAAAGCCAAAACAGATTCAGCTCATCGCCTTTGCTGTAGTTGCTTGTCGTCGTCGTCGTCGACGTCTGGCTGTCGTCTGGCTGTATGCCTGCCCAGATAATATGCTTAATACGTTTTTATGTGTGCCTGGCTGTGGCAAGGTTGGATAGAACCGACCCGATTCGACCCAACAAAACCCAACCCAACCCCTTTTTTTGCATTGTTATTGCCAACTGGTATTGACTGTTCTGCCTTCGCGTGAAATCAAATTTCCACTGTGATGACTTTTGGGCCCACAACACAGCACAGCACAGCACAACATAGAGCAAAATAGTTGTTTTGTTTTTGTTATTGGTGTTGTTGTTACACATTGAAAATGCCATGAATTATGCAAAGGACTCTTTTGGCAGGCATTGCGACGCCTGTTGGCTAGCTGGTTGCCTGGTTGCCTGGTTTCCCGGCTGGTTGGCTGGTTGGCTGTTTGGCTATGGTTATCAAAAGCTATTGACCCATTAACAGGCTTTAGTGTTTTTGGCATAGAGAGCAAGAGAAAGAGACACTTGAGAGAGACGCCTACGGTACTACAAACTAATTAACATAACGCATTAAACCAGCATCAACACTTTGGAATTATGTCAAGTGTGTCGAGTGGCACTGGCATCAAAGGATTATGCCTCACTGCATCACACTGGCTTGCCGGGATGCCTGATAAGTTTCTTCTACTACTATTTATGTTTTGTGCCGTTTGCATCAATGGATGCAGTGAGGGGCAACAAGGCGCGAGTCCAAGTCCCCCGACACTTAACGCAACAGCTCAAAGGCAGCGACTCTCTCTCTCTCTCTCTTCTGACGTTGATGTCTAATGGCAAACACGAAAGTCGGGTGTCAGGGAGTCGGGAGTCGGAAGTCGGCAGCCGCTCAAGCTGCCTAGCTGCATATTAAACATCAGTAGACTCAAGTGGCGCCACTTTGAAGTGCATCAAGCTGCAAGCTGCAGTCATATGCATTACAATCTACAACGATTGAAATCTTCCAAGCATGTGTTGCACTCCGATTAAAAAGGTAAGTTGACACATGTATACGATATCAAAGGCTGGCTAGACGTCATTGTCATCTTATTAACTTTCATTAATTATAGAAAAACGAAGTAGTTTTTGTTGTTAATATCATGCTGCATGTGACTTCAAACATTTTAACAGACATGCGATTAAAAATACTTTACAAAAGAGAAAGACACTTAAAGCTGATTAAAATGGCAGCATGAATATTTGATTTTTTAATAAAAAGGTTTCTTTTATTTCAAATTAAAAATAAAAATATGCAGCAAGTAAAAAATTGCACTCAAGTTAAACAAACCGATGCTCAATAAAGAATAAATATAAATAAATAAATTTTATCTATGAAATATTTGAGAATATATTTTATGAGTCATTAGTAATGACACATCAGAATTTTCTTATTTTTCTTGTCTGAAAATAAAAAAAATAAATAATTGATATTTATGAGCAAACAAGTGGAGTATTTTTTTGGCACTTGTGTCTGGCTGTCAGTAAACTTTATCGTCTGAAAGAAAGTTTATTTGTCGCTTGATTTGGCAAGAGCTATTAATTTCTGGCAGCCAGCAGAGTTGCCACAAATGTCGACTTTTTGGGCCTCGTAATTAATGGTACACAAAGCTGGCCATAATAAGCAATTACATAAGAGTTGATGTAATTATTAATTATTCAATGTAAATATATGTACATTTGTGCATATGCACAAACATAAATATGTGTACCAAAAACAACAGCAAAAAATCCTCGTTAGTCCTGTCGCATGTGTGACGTGCAATAAATGTATTTAAATTTATTGCATAATAAAGATTAAATATTTATTTACACAACGTTTCAATTAACTTTGGGCTTTGCTGCGCCCTAGCGAGGCATGCCACGCCTAGTTGCCTTGCCCCATTGTTATTGTTTTTGTTTCGCACCAATTTAATTATAAAATTTATTGTTTAAACTCGCGCCGAGCACAGCTACAAAAATGGCGGCCCAAAAACCGGAAGTAAACAAGTTGAATGACCTTCCCGTGCTCGGATACCCAGACTCGGCCCCCCGCCCCGCTCGGCTGAGAATGTGCCACACATATTATGCGAACGAGCATGTAGTGGATGCCGGGGCAATGTGGCAATGTGGCATGTGTATGTGTGTATTTGTATGTGGGCCTTTGGCACCCAGAAACCCAAAAACTTGCCATAAATTTTAGCACCGCACGCGCACATCCAAATGGCAAATGGGTTAAGGATTCCCACAAGCGGGGCAAGAAGGGAAGGAAAAGAGAATCGTGAGGCAAGTGCAGCATTTTTGTGTAAATTTGACTCAATTGACATTGGCTATGAGTCAAGTGGAGTGAAGAGCAGTGGAATGGAGATGAGTTGAGTCTGGGGAGTTGCATTTTGTTGTTGCTGCTGCCCCTATTTTGGGGCACTTCAAAGTCAACGCAGCTGCTGCCCGGAAAAATGCGGAAACTGCACGGAAACGGAAGTCGCAGTGGCAGCAGCACTGACACCCCCTTCCCCCGCTTCCGTCACAGTTACTCTCCTACAAACGATGACATCAGCTGCGTTGACCAGCGCCACACTTAACTCTCCCTCTCTCTCTCTCTCTCTCTCTTTCTCTCAACTGAAGCCGTTCAAATGCCCGTGGAGACAGGGCCGAAGGCTCAGAGGTGACGTGTGGCACAGGGGAGAAGCGTTGGAGAGGGGGGAAGAGTAGGAGAGGGAGAAAACGCGGCTGCTGTCGCTTTCAAAAATTCATATTCGTAATTGTTGACGGTATTGTCGCTGGCATTGTTGCCATTGCCGGCCAGCAAGCCAACTAGTAGAGGACGAACACAGCACACACTCGCTAAATGAGACAACATTTGTAAAAGTTTCCTTTAAATAAGCCAATGTAAGTTCTTTTTGACATAACAAGGATTTGAAGAAAATTTCTTAAAAATGCTATGCTACAATAAATTTTCATTCGAAATTTAATAATCATATTCAATATAAGAACATCAGCTACAAGCTTTTATATTGCTTAATAAAACTTTGGAACTATCTCAGAATAACCTCAGATCTATGATATTGTAACGAATAAAAATAGTTTGAATGAACTTCGGAACGATACGCTAAATGACATAATAATATTTTATGACAATATTTATTAATGGCTCCAATATCGAACCTTCACTGTAACATTAATACTTTAAAGTCGCCTGTGCATTTTACACTTTATCTCTCTGACAATTTTGGAGTATGCGAAACACAAAATATACATCCATACATATATTTTACTGCTAATCTCTTGCGGCGGAACTTTCGACTTCCTGCTCAACTTTGCAAACACTTTCCGTTAAGCCAAACGGTATATTTTTTGTTGGCATATGTCTTGCATATTCTATGGACAATGACGGAAGCCAGCTAAAATATGATTTAGAACGTTAGACAACTTATGTGCTTACGTAAAGATCTATCTTTTATTTAAGTATATTTATTTTTAAAATATAAAAAAGGTTGAAGTACTTTTTCTAACCGTTGTTGTTAAATGGATTGATCTTTTTATCTATCATAAATTGTCAAATTAAATTTACTCTTGCTTAATTGAAGCCCCCCATAGTGAGAATAATTTATATATATAGTATTTTTAGCTTTTGCGCTGATAAGCAAGAACTGAAAATAGTTAAAACTTGCATTCGAATGCACTTAACAGAGAGAGAGAGAGTGAAAGCGAGAGTGCGGAGAGTGCCGCCTGCATTATTTATTTATTATAAGATAGATTCAACGACCACACATCATATTTATGCTTATAGAGGGCCGTCGCCACACCCGCACTCTATAGAGAGTCTGGGACCGAAGTCGAAGTCAAGTGCCGGGGAGTCTTTTGCCGCCGCTGTTCAGTTTGGTTAATTGCAGCGGAGGCCATCGCTGATGAGTTTAATTGAAATAATGCGCTCTCGGCGGGGGCAGAATAGCCGGAAAGTCTTTTCGTTTTGTTCTTCTTGTGTAGCATTAATAATATTTGTTCAGTCGGGTTTTTTGTCTTTCTAATGAAGTTTGTGAGTGAAAAAAGCGAGCAAGCAATGAAAGCAACGCTGTCAAAATGTTTAATTGCCAGCAGCGGGGAGCGGAAAATATGATAGAGGGAGGCGGGTCGAGCCATTAGCCAAATGAAGCGCATGATTTGTCACAAATTCTGGATTGTAGTTCGTTCCGCCTTTTCAATTGGACCATTTCACATGCTTTTTAAGAACGTTCAGCTGAGCAAAGTTGACATATTTCACTTAAAAACAAAGATCAGTAGAAAGGAGTGGAGAGTGAAGACGTTAATGGGTTAAAGCTCGTGCTGACAAATGACTTAATGCATTACAGTGAATTCATACTAAATGCAACTGTGCCCCAAATGCGCGCTCGAGCTGAAAATATTATTTCACGTCGACTTTCGTTGCAAGTTTTTGCACTGAACTTTGTGCATATTTTAAGCGCACGACATGAAATGATCTATTGTATTTAAAAGCGGGCGGTATTGTGGGCGTGGCTACGCTTTCCCTGTTGCTATCTATCCATTGGAGAAGGATGTCGCAGCCAAAAACTTGCGGCAACGACGGTGTCTGCCCGAAAAGTTAAGTGAATTGTGCAAAAGTTTTTCGCATTTTGGGGTTCCAGCAAATTTGTGCACAGCTAAAAACTTTCGTACCTCTAACTATATATTCGTCTAAGTGTGTGTGTGTGTGTCTGATAAAAAAAAAAGTGTGCCCATACCCGTGACCAACTAAAAGGTAAATATGCACTCAACAATAACAACAACTGTTCCCAAACAACAAGCAACAATGGCTTTGCCAATGGCCATACAATGGGCCCCCCCCATAAAATGTGCTACAAAATGCAAAATGGCTTCTGCGGTTTCAATAGCAACTGCAACAGCAACGGCAACGGCAAAACCGCTGACGCTGTGAAATTTAACGTTGTGAACTTTTATGGTGTCTGCGTTGCAGGTGGCAGGTTAAAAGAGCGCCAGCCACCAGTTGCATGGCCAAATAACATAAAATGCAACTACTTATTTTGCGCTTCCCCAACACCAAAAGGCAACTGCAATTTGCCTTTAGTTGTTATGTGAATGCTGCACAGGCTCCGCTGCTGCTCTGGCCTAGATGAAGTAATAAATGTTGCATTTTATTTATTAACGGGTGCCCATATACATACAAACATACATATGTATAAATATGATGTGAAATGAGGTGTGTCTGCACACAGCACTTAAACTGATTTGATCTGGATGAAAGCAGAGTGTGTAAAAAGTATCTAAAAAGTATAAAAAAACTTGTTTAACTTACAATTTGATTAAAACATTTTATGTTTGTTGATGTTAAAAACGTTCTAAAATGTTCTATTGAGTTTTGTTTATACAATACAATTTTCTTTTATACTTAACAACCGCTAGAGCTTTAAATGTTATTGTTTGTAGCTATCAAACTTACGCTACATAATCCCCATAATTCTGTTAAAAGACTCAATGTCAAAATTGACCACAAAATATTTATGATAGTCGGAAAAGTTTGTACGTGAAGCTCTAGATATGCTTAAGAGTCAATCACTTGTATAGCAAACACTATAATCGCATATTGAATTTGGACACCGATACACACACACACACACACAAGTAAACTCAGCTCTCCCCATTATAAGCTTATGACCGAAAAAAACTTGTTCCAGCTTTAGCAGCTTTGAGGCTTCACAAATAGCAATTTAAAGACATTACAAGATAATGATTGTGACTCGAGTCGGCTAACAGGTACATTGGCTGGCGTTGGTATTTCAAATATGTATGTATGAATGTGCGAGCTGTAACTCAATATCATAAATCAAGTTGGACACTTCAGCTAAGCTACTCCCCCTTACCCTCGCTCTCACTCTTTTGCAAAGCAATGCAGTAAGCCGACTCTGCAGTCGATTAATTGATTGTCTAAATGCACTTGTAAGCAACTCGACAAATCAATGAAGTGTAGAAAACAAGTCAAAGCTGCAAACAATGTCCAACAATCCTTATCCCTTTTTCTCTCTCTCTCTCTCTCTCTCTCTCTTTCCTTCCCGCCCACACACACACATGACTGTATCCAATGTGACGACTGAAGAACGTAATGGAGAAGGTAACTGGTAAATGAAAAAAAAAACCCCCCCGAAGAGTTGCTGGATGTCTGGGAATTGGATTTTGCGGTTTCACGTTTCAAATTACCATCGACAGCAGCTGACACAAAAAAAAAAGATACATACTACCGACTCCGCGGACTAAGTTAGTCATGGTTAATTGTCGCTATCGTTGTTGCTGATTCCGACTGCAGCTCCTGTTACTTCTTTACTGTCATCTCGTTGCCCACTTTTGGTATGCAATTATGCCATGTCGCAATGCAGTGGGCGTATTCTGTGTATGTGCGCCAGGATGAGGCAAGAACTGCTGCTCTTGACGTAACTCAATCGCAGCCATTGCTGACAATTTGCCAGAATTCACAAGCGACTGACTTTAGCTGGAATTTCGCTTGGAATTCGACTGGGCCACGCTTCGTTGGCTCGCTGCTCGCTGCTCTCTCCCCTGAATCTCTGTGGCTCCTCTTCAGTTGGTTGTTGGCAAGTTCATCAAGTTGTTAAATATTTAACATTTTTCACATCTTTCTCAATTCACTCCTTCCTCGCCTTTAACTTGCCACTGCTGCCATTCTCAGCGCACTGCAGCACGTTTAATCGTGTTAAGCATTTTATGAACGTTGTCCCACTTTTCACTCAGTACGCATTTCTTGCGCTTCTCTCTCTCTCTCTCTCTCTCGTTTTTTGTGTTGGTGCACCAGAAAACCTTTTTGCGGTTGTCATAATTGTAATTTTGGTCACTGCAGGCTGCAGAGAGTGCATGAATTTATGATGAACGGCACCACCAGCAGCTTGCACCACAAGCTTCCACCGCAACGCCCGCCCCTGCGACACACAAATTCGGCAACGTCGTCTGTGTCACAAATGTATTGTATTTTATATATATATACATGAAGTTGTACACTTTGCCTTTTGCTAAAAACTATAAAGTCAAATGTAGTTTACATTTGAATTTATGTAAATTTTAATATTTGACCGGTCAAAAGGATAAAACTGTCAGGATGAGGCTAAATGTTTTTGTTTGTTTTTTTGCTTTTGTTTCTGCAAAACTTTGGTTGTGCTATTAAAGTTAAGTGCTTTGTAGGTCTAAGTAAATTTATGAGGAATGTCAATTGAAATAGGAAAAACAAAATTGAATTTAATTCACATCCTTGAATTCTAGTGTTAATAATACAAAGTTTATATGTTCAATTAGACTTCTTATTTATAAGCAAAAATCACAGTTGCCATTCATTTAGATTCATCTTTGGTGCCCCTGCAACGGAAGTAACAATTGATCCAATTTTGATGCTGTTAGTGTCTCGGGACCTGTCTCAATTTGCTGTGTGTGGCAAACTTTTTAGCCTGTGCAGCCATGCAATTATTTTCTGTGCCACACACATTGTCAAATTGGAGTTGAACTGTCGTTTGCCTCATCCGTATTTATTGTTGGCTGAACGTTTATACAATTTATACATCAACATTTATTTTATTTAATACTAAAAACAATTTACCATGGCTTATAGCTGGCCAAAAACAAGCAAAAAATGAGGCAACAAACATACATGCATACATATATATACCAGATAGTTAGCGATATATGCAAAAATTGCATCGTTTGGAATGCTCCCGCCTGTCCCCGGCTTGTCTGCTTGTCCGGATGTCCAGCTGTCCCGTCAGTCCCGTTTGTCCGGCTAGATGGTTGTTATCAATATCTAAACATGGCTGAATTGCTCTTAAATAACCAAACAATAACTAAACAACAAGTAGAAAGGGTGGCGGGGCTAAAGATGCCAAGTGAACTGTCCTTGTGTTCATTTATGTTGTTATTTATACAGCGCTACAAATGGACGCAATAAAACTAAATAAAACTCTCTCTCCCTCTCACCCTTTGTCTCGCTTTGTTCATAGAAATAAAAGTGGTCAATTCACTGGAGCGATAAAATACGAGAAGGGCATAAAAAGCGAGTATATAAACTTTGCTGATTTAATTGCTCGAAGGATGCTTCGATTACTTAAAGAATAACTAAGAAATCACATTGATATAACAATGCGAAAGTGCTTTTTGTTTAACATTAATTGAGTAGTAATCTAAGTTAATAAAGGTTGGAAACTTTTGTTTATAACAAAAGATGTTAAAGTAAAAGTTAAACTATTGTATGCTTTAATCTGTGTTGTGATACTCAGTAACTGTATTGCACTTAACATCTATGAAATAGTTTAAAAACCCTTTAAACTCAAGTTTTCCAATAAACCCAACGGTTGTAGCGCATAAAGAAAGGAAGTACAGCCATTTATGTAGCGACACTCGACAGTTGGGTGTAGAGCCTCAATTTGTTTAAGCGCTAAAAATACAAAATAAAATACGTTCATGCTCATCTAAAAAGTGGATTGACACCGAAAACCGCTCGCCCCTATGATGCCCGCATCAATTTACAGCCGCCACCCAAACAGTTTACGTTAGATATTGTAAATTTTCGTAGGATCCGACCGCGGGCAACAAAAACAACAATTGCAAACCAAAAACCATAAAAAAATATATGTATATAGCTAAAGCGAGAGAGAGAGAGAGAGAGGGAGTGGGAAAGGATGTTTGGGTCCACAAAAAATATGTCTATTTAAATTTGTTCTGTGGTCTCGTTGTGTTCGTCTGCGGTTCTTTTAGGTAATTTGCACATTTTACACGCAGACAGGACGAGGATACCGAATCGTATGGGACGCTAGGGGGGAGGGTAGCCTAGTAACGTAAATATTGAAATGTATTTGGCAGCTGCGCTCAAATTTCGGCCAAAAAGTAAATAAGACCGATGGCTCTGTTCCGGCGGCGGCGGCGTCATTGGACGAGAGCGGGCGGGCGGGCAGAAGGAAGGTTAAAAAAATACATATGTGGCATGTTCGAGTGTTACGTGATTTGCATTTTAAAGCGATTTCGCGTCGCATAAAATGTATAACATGTAATCATAATGCAGCGCGAATTAAAGTCGCCTCCCCAAATATTAATCATACGCCGCGTGGCGCTCATTATGCGGCACTTGAGTAAAATTTGTTAGCAAAAGCAAGCAGATTGCAGAGAGGCTGAATGTGTGTGTATGTATAAAAGTGAAAGGCATTAGGCGAGCGAACGAAGGCGTCTTCTAGAACAGGCACAAACGGAAGTAGGAAAAATTTAATTAAAGCTGGCGGCGCTACAGGCTCCCTTCTTCTCCACCTTCTCCACATGAAAGTGTGCAGGCAAAGAGAAACTTGCAGGCAAGCAAAAGTGGCCAAGTGGCGTTGCTAGCTAGCTAAAAGCTGATTTCATTTAAAGCGTTGCGATAGCAAAAAGGAGTTGTGAAGCTCATTGTTGGAGTTGTAGTAGAAGTTTGAAAAGCCTTTAGGCTAAAAATAATAACAGACAAGTTGCATAACATAATGATAAGGAGTGAGGCTAAGAAAGCAGCTGCAAAATATTGTTAAAAAATACACAGAAGTTCTACCATATCGATAGCCAAATTATACGAATAAGGAACAAGTAGTTGGACACTCGAATACCTAATAGCTGTCGCAGTGGGAGAAAAAACCTAAAAACCCAACTAGACTATGTTGCATATGTGACCAAGTGTGGGTGGTTGGTTTATGTGTGTGTGCATGTGGGTTAATAACATCATTTATTATGCACTTCTTTCCGGCATTTCCGGTATTTACCGCGCACGCGACACGACACATAAATGTTGCCATAAATTTAGCAATGCAACGCCACAGGACAACGGCAGGAGCGGAATGCGGGTGGGCAAGGCAGCGGGTAGAAAAATGCAGCACACGTAGCAACTGCAGCGAACGAAGCTGACGATGACGATGACGATGAGGAAGAGGAAGAGTAGAACGTCTTTACTGCGGTCTCAGGTACAAACATGAGCCCTGGCTGCAACTTTTGCTCAAATAACTTGCAATTTATTTGGTGTGTTGCGAAAAGCAACTTCCGTTGACGCCTCCGCCATTTTGTTGGCGCGCCGCAAACGCCATTTTGTAAAGGCAACAACATGGTGGCAGCTAAAATAAATGCAAATGTGTATGAGAATGAGAATGCGAATGGCAATGTGCATTTGACAAGGAAAGGGAGGGAGGGAGGAAGAGTCGCAAACGTGCCGCGTGCTTGCCACCTGGGCTGGCATCTTTGTGGCACCTGCTCACCGCTGCACTTATTTATTTGTGCATATGTATATATATTTTTGCGGTTTATAAATTTTAACATTTCACTTGGTTTTTTTTTTTTTGTTTCTTTGGATTTAACAGCATAAACTTTACGACATTTTATGCGGTGAAAGTGGCTGTAAATCGAACACCAAATGGTGGAAAGAAGGAGTAGGTTGAGAGGGGTAAGGCTAAGCTTGAGCTGCTCCTGCAGCTTCTGTAGAGTTCGGCTGGGTTTTGGCTTATGTGGCGCACATAAATTTCCATTTCGTTGCAGCCATTTGGTTTTGCACATAGAAATTGAGTAGATATGCTCATAAATCTTGGTGAGTTCAATAACATAAATACCAAAAATTGAAGGTTGAACTTTTCTTTCACTTTACTTTACATTTGCATATATATTATGCAGACATTTTTTTTCACAGCTGCAAATAGTATCGGAAGTGCATTAGCTGTGAGTGTGTGTGTGTGTTTGTCTGCGAGAATGAACTTAACCCAAAGTTTGAACAAGTGTATATGGATTTTGTAGGTGGTATTTTTTTAAATCGAGTTCAAATCAATTGCAAAGTTTTTACCCACTTAAACTTAAGAACGGGAACCCAAGTGCAACAGAGTCGATAAAAGTCTAAAAAGCGTATAAAAAACGAGAAGTTGGGAATGAGAATGTTTATAAATTGTTATTTATCTACATGTTTAGTTTAAGCTTTATAAAATTATCTAATTGAAAGTAAAAAGAGAATTTTATACTTAGCATAGAAAATGTATTTTCTTATCGATAATTATCGATTAGTTAATTAGTGTTTTCTGTGTCATTAAGGCTGACCCATCAATAAAACACAAGAGAAAATGAGACCACAAACAAAGCAGTTGTGGACACTAATTAACTTTGAGTTAGGGTGGCCCACCAACGGCGTTGGCTCAATTGAAGAACATCAATATTCACCCAGACATACAAACATGCATACAGAAATAGTCGCCTTCTCCATTTGCCACCCACTGGGTTAAAATTGACATAAATTACTATCAAAACAAATTACAAGTTACAACTTAGAAGTTGGAACGACAACGACAGCGACTCAAACGACGTCTGCTTCAAGTTCTCCTTCTTGTTCTGCACTGCCTATCAATTTTTCCATTTTCTCTTTTATTATTGTATTTTTTATTGCCATAATTCAAACGCAATTTTTATTATTCGTCGCTCGCAATTTGATCGCGCAGCCTAGTAAAATATGCAAAAATAATTATGCGCAAAATGCAACAAAGACAACAATTTCTATCCCACCTTACGTTCGATCCCCCTCAAGTAAATGCAGCTGTAAATATAGGCGTTTATTTGTCTGGCTATCTGGCTGACTGGCTGGCTGTTTGTTAGCCTGTTTATCGAAGTCTCACTATGCCTGCTTTGCAGCAAAGTTTGTTGTTGAAAAATTGAAAACTCATTCGATTTTCATGAAATTGTTATGTGTCTGTTTGGTGCTAGTGCTGTGTGGCCATTTGATTTGGCATTGTCTAAAAAGAAAACTACAACAAGCTAAATCAACAGCAACTTAAATGGATGCGCATTTATAATTGTTTCACATTGTGTATGCCACACACACATTTTATCTACAATGCACAAGCAAAACGTATAGAGCTAAAAATAATGAAAATGTAATTTCATTTAGACAACAGATCTGCCAATTCACTCAATCATTCCAATTCAACGCCAAGCAAACCCCAAACCGACTGAAACATTTGTTTGCTTTTTGTGGCAGGCCCAACTGTTGTTGTTGTTGTTGTTATTTTTGCTTATGAAATTAATTTTCATTGATTTGGCAATTGTTGAATTATTAATTTTGACGCATTATTTTTGTGTGAATTTCGAATTGTGTTTATTCCAAACGATGGGGCGCATTAAAAGATAATGAACTCTGCATATCTATGTGTGTGTCTGTCTGTGTGTCTGTCTGTGTGTGCGTTTGTAGAAGGAACGCAACGCTGTATCTCTGGTTGTATGCCACAAAATTTGCATTTGAATGGGACTACTTAAATACGTTTGCTAAGTGTATAAGTTTATTGCCTAATGAGCCATAATGTTAAAAAATATTTTCTCCTCTGGTAAATTATTTAAATTTGGATTTGCGAATTCAACAAACATAAGCTTGCATTGTTTATGTAGATTTTAAGCAAATTTTTTGAATACTTATCTTAGAAAACCATTTCAAGTACATGTAAAACGCTTTGTCCAAATTTACTGACTGCTATCAACTGGCAGCAGAAACGATAAGAAATGGCGATCTTATTTTTTCTTAAAATGATAGCTTAAGGATCGTAGTTAAGCACTAAGATTGGATTATTCCCAAATACATCTGCAAGTGGATTAATTTTGAAGTCAAATGTTAAAGGTTTGACGAAATGATCCAAGACATTCATAAACAGCCACTAAACGTAAGTTACCTAATTAGGTTTAACCTTTAAATTAATTCAAGTATTTTGCACCAAAACATAAATATTTTATACAAACGCTTATGAGTATCTGCCCTTCAAGTTCTACCCCTTGGTAAGAGCGATGTCGATGTCTGCAACCAAAAAATAGGAAAACAGCAGTCGCAACCTTGACATCTTAATTAACCAACTTGTCAGCTGGTTTATGCCACTCAAGGGGGCAAAGCTGCGTGGCTACTTCAACTACAGCCACATCTCGAAGCGACCCCAAAGCCGAGGCAGCTGAAAATTTCAAGAACATTTAACACATTACCAAATCTAGCGTAACCCAAAGCTAGAGCCAGACTCAGAGAGCCTTTTGCCGAAAAGTAAACTACCAAAAACTTCCCCACGCAAGAAGTTCATGAAAATTTTATTTACACGCTGCCAAACGGTCCGAATTAATCTGTTGGCAAATTTATTTGAAAATTTTGTGCCATAAAAATGCATACACAAAGAAAAACAAAAAAAGAAGAAGAAAGAATTGCCAAAAGAAATACAGTCTTGTTGCCACCCTTCATCCTGGCTAGAACGGGGAGGGTTGCCGGTATAGAGCAGGATGCTGGACAAACAAGCTCTATACAATTTTCTTGTGATTTTCCTTCTATGCAGCAAATGTGCTGCTTGTTCTATTTTTGTGCTTTATATACCGCTTGATTTTCGATTTGTTTCTTAATTTTGTACGAATTTGTTGTGTGCTGCTTTCTGGATTTAAGCAAACACAGCGACGATGTGATGGGGTTGGGGTAGGGGTCAGAGGGGTTGACATCTCAAGGGATGCGAAAGCCTGAGGCGTCCACTCGTTTTCTCTCTCTCTCTTTTCTTTTCTTGCCACATTGAACCATAAATACTTCCCCTTGTCAGCAAGTGATTTGCTTCTGATTTATTTGCAAATGCGAATTTGCTTTTTATGTTTTTATTTTTTGTTTACTTTATATTCACACCACGATTCCGTCGACTGCGCAGCCACGCAAATGGGTGAGGTTGAACCAACCAACCCGCCTCCCCCTCTCCCTAAACTCTATACTTTCTATGGAGGTGTGAATGTGTTTTTCTTCTTGTTGTTCAGCCAGCTCACCCCGACACCCCACAGCCCAACACAGTTGGGTAATTTTCCCTCCATTTGATGCACTAGTACTTTCACTTGGCTTCCTCTCCTTCATCTTCTTCATCTCTTTACTTTTTTGCCCAAGCCAAAGCACACAATAATCATTTCAATTTTAATGCTCCAATAATTTGCAATAGCTACGAAGGGTTATTTAGCTTCTTTTTCGTATGCTCGTTTTTTCTATCGTTCTGTTCTTTTTTTTTTTTTTTGGTTATAGTAGTTTGAAATAAGTTCACTTAAGTACATACATTTAAAGCAAAGTAGAACCTTGAGTTCATTAGGCAAACTGGCGTTTGCTTCTTCTTATTATTTTGCTATTCGTTGATTTTTGTTTGCGCAAGTGAAGAAATGTGGGTCAACAAATAGTCGAAAGACTTGTAATTGAGCTGTCTTTAAGCTGATGCTAAAGAATATAAATGGCTTTTGGTCTTTTTAGTATATACCATATTAAGAATCTTTAGATGAAGTAATTTTCAACCCTTGACAGAGGCTAACAGAAATGAGTCATATGTTCGGTTGAAATCGGCCCACTAGGAAATCACAGTTTATTTTGGGACTAGACACCCCCTAAGGACCAAAAAAAAAAAAAAATCAACTCCTGTTTACATCCCAATGAATAAAAGCGACAAATGTCAGTTAACGCCTAGAAATGAAAAAAAAAAAAAAAATCAGGATGTCTAAATAAATTTGCATTAGCGGCGCGGCGCCTGACAAGTTTATAGAAAGGAAGGGGTGTTTTGGTTGCTTGACAGAAAGGGGTTCATTTTTAGCGTCGTAATGTTCATATGCATAAATTATCTACGCAACATTTTAATTTTGTGAAAAGCTAAAAGCAAAACTTGTTTATATTCAAATTAGTAGGCAACACAAACACAAACACAAACAGAAAGAGAAAGAGAAAGAGAAACACACACAAAGCCAAAGCTAACAAAACCGAACGCTTGGCGCCCATGACACTGTTGTTACTGTTTTTATTGTCTGCACAAGGACGAAAGGGTGACAACGACAGCCAACGCACAAAGGACCTTGAGCTTCTTGCTCTGAGCTCTGCCATTTGCCATTTGCCATTTGATTTGCTTTGGTTTGGTTTGCATTTCGGTTCGCAGTAATGAACATTTTATGAGGATGCTGCTGCTCTCCTCGCTCTCTCCCTTACTCTCTCGCCAACTGATATAAACCAACTGACAGCTTAATTAAGTTTTCATTGTGCACGTTAGGTGGTTTAAGCGGTAAGCGGGGGCGAGGCGATGGATGTTTGTTTAGTTTTCTGGCCCATACAACTGTGGCTGAGCAATCAGCGTACATTGTAATGAGCTTCACACTCCCAACTCCTGCTATAGTTGAGTGCCACTTAAACACCAAACAGCAGCAGCTCCAGTCTATCGGCGCCGCCTCGTTATGATCGATCGACAAGGCCAGGCATTGACTCAACTCGAAACCGTTACGGACCAGCGCCAAGCAGCTGACTGTGCAACAAATGAGTGCAATTAATTTGAGCGTTTCGTTAATTAATTAATAACTGTGTCTGCCACAGCAAAAAAAAAACCACCCCTCCTTACCCCTATCGTCCCATTCACTGTCGCCAACTGTCTCTTTTTGCATAACGATTGAAACTGCAACTGCAACTGGAAGTGGAACTGAGACTGGGGCAACAAGTGGACAAGTGGACAGTAGTTGAGTTGAGAAGTTGTCCATGGCTGGCATTCTGCTTTCTGCTGCTGCTGCTGCTGTTTGTGTTGGCTATAGCTCATTAGAGTGCAATTGAAATATGATTGTTGCAATACAAATGCGACAGATGATCAATCAAACCGGTTCGAACTTCGAAGTGGCTGCCCCGACCGTTCTACTGCAAGGTGCTGTAGTAGCTGACAGCCACAGATATTGTGTAACTGTCATTAGATATAATTATGGTAAACTGTTAAATTGTGTACATGTTTATTAAATTTTAAACCCGTTTATTCCCTTTATCAAGAGCTAGGAAGGAACACTGACATAAATTAAAATTCGAATTCGTTGAACTTTAAGGATTGTAAACTGCATAAATATTTCTCTTTCCCCATCAATATTTGGTATAAAAACTATTGAATGTAAGAGAATATTAACGACTCGGGAGTTTTGAATGCTGAAAGACTGTAAACATCCAATATGATTATTTCAAGAGTATTTCAAAACATTTTCATCTTATTGTTTGCATGTCTTTTGCTAATTATTCAATTTTAGAAAGAGCTTAAGTCATATACTCTGCGCATAAAGAATCTTTTACCTGGGCAACAAATCGCATAAGCTGTGGGTATTTCTTAGTCGAGTTGTCTTAATTAACTTATTCTTCCTGCTTTTTAAAGCCGAATAATAATTGAATCATTATTACTTTTCATTATTACCAACAAGACTTAACACAATAATCCTTTTGCTTAGTTCATTAAAATTGTACTGCCGTTGACGAGGGTCTTATAACTTTGTCACCAATTGTGATGCAAATTACCTCCACGACTCAACAACCTTTCGGTTTTTAAGGCAATCTTAAATAATATATTAGAAAACTGATAAACCTAAAATCGTTCTGGCTCCTTCTTCTGTTTTCCACTAAGAACATTGTTTGATTGCGCTTAGTCGATTTAAGCATATAGTAAAGCTTAACCGATTCTAGAAAGTTCTGTAGGATTTCCAAACATTGAACAAACAACAGTTTTCCCTTAAGCGCCCAAGTACACAATCATTATGATGATGCTTAAAAGCAGAACGATTCTAATAAAGTGCCCAAAACTGTCAGTGACAAAAACTCAAATTACACTTTCAACTCGCACTCTAACCGCCCAACATTTATGTAGGAAATGTAAAATGCAAAGACTCAAAGGCATTGTCTGATGCACGCCCCAAAAATATGTACAGTGGAGGACGCATATATTTATTTAAGCAATCAACAGACCGCTGCTGGGCTAGTTTGGTGTGGATTCATCTCTGCTCCTTGTGCAAATCAAAAACATAAAACTAATTCCTTTGACAATGCCACACGCCGGCACCAGCCACAATGTAGGCAATGGAGGCAGAGGGTGGGAATGGTAGCTGGCTGTGTCAGGCTTAACGAGAAGCTGACTGAGTTGAGTTGTTTCAGCGAGTAGAGAGGAGACCCTGTCAAAGATGCATTCAAGGATTAAATTAATGTCATAGCAAGTGGACAATGGCAGCGTTCCCAGAGGCCAACTCGGCAGGTATTAACGCTTAATTGTTGTTGTTGTTGTTGTTGTTGTAGACGTTGAGGTGTAGTTGCTACCTGCTACTACAGATGAAGTCATAAAGAGCTGAGCTAAGAGCTGGTGTGGTAACCTTTAAATATGGAAATGTATGCTCAGGGCCGTACAACATTGCCCCTAAGGGCATCTTTTCTGCCCTCTGATTTTGCTTTTGCATCTTGCTTTTGCCTTTTCATTCTTTAAATCAAATCGCATTAACATTTCTTTACAATTTCTGCTGCTGCTGCTCAGCATCGTGACAAGAAAGAAAAAAATGTATAGAATTGAATGAAAATAAAGTGTTTGTTGGTCGGGGGCCAAAGCGCATAAAAAGGATATTTGACACTTTTAAATGTGCGCTTATTGTGACTGCCCCTCATCCCTCCCCTCGCACTCTCTCTTTCGCTCTATCACTCTGTTCGTTTCTTTTGTCTGTGGAACTATTTGCTGGTTGGCTTCTTGAATTTTTGTTATATTTCTCTCTGACGATTTATTTTTTTTTTTATTGTTTACTTTTGTGTCTTGGCCTTTGCTGGCTGGCTGGCTGGCAGGCAGGCAGTCAGTCCCGTTTTCAATCCCATTCCGCTTCCTGCGTTGGAAAATCAAATCTATTGTCAGTTTTGCCAGCTAGCAGCTCCTAGGTTCGTCCTGGGCCTCAGCACTTTGTCGGCGTGTCCCGTTCATCGTCGTCCTTGCAGCGTTTAAAAGCCATAAGTGTTTGCTTTTATTGAGTTTTTATTGTTTTTTATACGCTTTCTTTAGACTGTTCAACTTCTTCTTCTTCGTCCTCTTGTTATCTCTTTTTTTATATTGTTTTTTCCTTTGCGGTACGACGATGCTGCGCTTCGAAGTCATTGCTGATAGTTTTATTATCAGGAATCAATGATCTATAAGTATTTTCACAGTGCTCACGTCACACGTTGGCTGGCTCTACAGTAATGCCTCAAAATAACAAACAGCCATGAGGTAAGCTCATTTCATACTTTATTGATACTTCACATAGTAAAATAGACAAAACACCTTTGCTCATTGATGCTTATGATAGCTGGTTTTGATGGCAATCCCCTTTCGTCTGTCACATTCAGAGCAACTCTAGATCCAATGCACACTGTGCTCAACACATCAAATGTATGTCAATAACACTGCCCTCTCTCTCTCCCTCTCTCTCTCTCTCTTTTTGAATGGAATGCCGCAGCTAAATCGCATCCTAAGTAAAAATAGAAGAAGAAAAAATTCATTTCATTACATTTCGTTTCGTTTCGCAACGAAGAAAAGAAAAAAAAATGCTACAACTTCATAAAATTGGATAGAAATGAGAAATATTTTGCAATCATTCGTTGAAATTATGACAAACGCATTTCTAAGCTGTCGCAATGATTGAATTTTCCTTTGCCCATTCATCGTATTACCTGCCAAACCCCTCACCTTGGTTCTATTGTGCTTGGGATATACTTTTTGCACCTTTCAACATCGCGCGTTAAGTTGGATTAAAAATCTATGTTAGTTGTGTGTAAGTGTGTGTGTTGTTTGTTCGGCTTGTTTGAATTTCATTTTCTATTGCAGTTGCATTTCCATTTCCATTGCCATTGTGCTGTTCACTCGACACCTTTCCCCTTTGTGTGCGTGTCATAATGAGGTATTCGGATGCCGCTGCATATTATAGAGCGCTTAAAACTCAATTAAAGAGATTTTCACTGCGAAATGTTTACAGCTGCTCTTTGTGGCCTGCAATTGTATTAATTCTCACCTTTTGTGGATTTGTCACGCGGCAAATGAGATTTGACAAGCATTAGTTATAATCAAACCTAGATAACATTCAAATAAATTCGACATGAGGGTTTTTCTTTTCCTTATTGACAGCTTTCCAAAAAGGAGTTTTGTTTTTTCCCAGCACTTTGATTTTTTCTACGTTTTGTGCTGGCTCTTAATTCATCCAATCAATCCTCCCCCTGAACTCTATCTATAACTGCTTATAATTGACATTGACATTTGAGTGTTTCAGAGTGCCGTCGAAATCAATTTTCATAAATATTAAGACAGGCGCATAATTGAAGAAACCCCACTCCACACCTCCTGAACCTACAGAACTATTTACATTGCCTTGGCTCTGCATATGTAGTTGTAAGTTGATTGATGGATGTATGGAGGGCAAAACAGCGGCAGTCCAAAAATTGACTTGCTGTTTGCCGAGCCACTCTGAGCAGTTATGTTCGAGGTGCCTACATAAAAGTAATTTATTATCTATTTACAAAGTATTTGTAGCATAAATTTTGATGCCAGTCCGTTTGTCTTATCAGGCTCCCCGACTTGTACTCATTTCTTTGGCCATATCAAAATGACTACTAATTGACTGATTTCCCCAACTCTTACTCTCTCTTTCTTTCTCTTTCATACAGTTTCCTTGCTTTAATGTTTTTTTTTTTTTTATTTATGCGACTGTGGTAGATTAAAATCAGCCTGTCTGCCTCTTTTTCTCCATTTACATCGGCAGCGGCAATTTCTGTGCATTCACGTGATCAATCATTTGATTGACGCCACGTTGCTCAGCATGAAGGATGTGCACACAAACGTCCATGTGGGTTGCTTTTGGTTTTGCCTGTTGTTTGCCTGTTTGCACTAGCTGCTAAATGGAAAAGGCGCCAGAGGCTTTGAGGATGATGTTGGATAGCGCCACCTGTTTGAACCAAACTACAACAGAAAGTTGTTTGGCCAAGCCAAGGCAAAACTGATGCGCCTGTCTCCTTTTTTTTTTATGTTGCCAAAGAGAATGTACCAGGGGAAACAGTGCTGTTATTGAGTAAAAGAATGCTGAATACTTTAATGATGCAGCTGCAATTGATATTACAATTAAATGGAAATGACATTAGAAAGGTTTCAAAATATTTAAATCAACTAAAAATTAAATTGTTTGCTACAATTAAAGATAAATCTAGTCTGAAATCTTCTATATTTTCATGTTAAATTCAACACAATTTTATAGTTTCATTGTATTAGGTTATGCTTCGAACATATCTCACAAGCCCAACGCTAAACATTCAAAATCAAATCATTCTCTCTCTCTCTCTCTCTCTCTCTCTCTCTCTCTCTGGCTGTTTGCATTAAACAAGCTGTTAATTTAAGTGCAGTGCTGTAGCTGACAGCTTTTGATGGTCTGTTGTAATTGAATTGCTGTAAATTAATTGAGACAAAAGCATTGGCAAACTAATCATGAAACAAAACTCATTGACATGTAAATAACGCACCAGTTCATCTATGTTTTGTGCTTTGTGTTTTGTCTTCTCTGTTTGTATCTCTTCTGTGTTACTATTACTTTTTGTAACACATAACTTATAACAAAACAAGCCACAATGGAGCGCGGCTTTTTGTATATTATCGCAACAAGAGGAGCAAACAATGGGGGGTCGGCTCTACCCTGTAGACAGGAGGGTGGGGTGTGGTTGGCTTGGTACGTTGTTCGTCACGTGACCGCGCCATTTTGTTGTTAGCTTTGGCAGCACATTTTTTTGCCCGAATGAACACACACATACAGGAAAACATGCACAACAACAAAGCAGCAAACAGGCCGTAAACGGACAACAACAACTTTTGCTTTCTTTTATTATTGAAAATCGCCAGCGCAACAAAAAAAAAATATATATACATACATAAATGGAAGAAAAGCAAAAACAACGTGGCCAAAAAATGCGCTGCTAATTGCTTTTAAAATGCAAAAGCCAGTCAGAAAGAGAAGAGAGAGAGCGAGGGGTAGGAGAACCGGCAGTCAGCAGGGCCAACATTGACTTTGGGCAGGACGTTGCGAAAAAGCCGCAGCTGCCCTGGCTGGCTATAATTGTTTATGGCAAAAGCCCAGTGAGAACACACTGAGAGAGTGAGAGAATGAGAGAATGAGGCTGGATAGACGAGCAGCAGGATATGCACATAAATCAAGGATAATAATGGAGAGCGTCGTCAAGTCGCGGTTTAAAAAAAAATTAAAACGTTCGTAATTCGATGCTTTTGCATTTGCTTGGAGTTTTGATCACGTTTTATACTATTTTTTTTTTTTTGTATTGTGGGCTTTATTAAAAAATTGAAAACGCATTCAATTTATTCAGACGGCGACCTTGTCGACATCGTCAACGTCGTCGTCTCCTCATCCAAATCGATTGAACGGTTCCGGTGTGCGGGGGTTGCTCCGCTTCGAGATTGGTTGTGGCTGGATCGAGGCTTTGGTTTGAGTTTAGGGCAACGCCGTCGTCTGAGTGACGTTTCGTGGCAGTTGTGTGAAATGTTGTCGTCGTCGGCGTCGGCTTCGTCGTCGCACATTTTTGTCTTTAAATCAATGTTAAAGCAATTTGTCACGGCCGCCGCATAGTGACAATGAACGAGGCAACAGATGCGGCGACGGGGCGGTGCTGAAAAGGGGTTGCCGCTCGCCGCCACAGGAGCTCAGGACAAAAGCGCCATTGTCTGGCTAGAGAGAAAGAGGAGAAAAAGAGAATGAGATTGCCATTACCTGTCAAGTGAGTTGAAAACAAATCGCAATGGGAATGTCAATAGGCCAACCGCCCAATCGAGAATGCAAAGTGGCGGCGAAAAGGGCGACGTCGCGACGAGTGCGACAATAGGGGCCAAAACAGCAGCTCAATTGATTTGGGATTTAAACCTGAACCAAACCAATCGATATAATGATAAACGAGAGACGGAGAAAACCAAAAAGCAACAGCTAAACCAAATGCAAAAGCAAATAGCAAATGGTGATAAAATCTATCAACTCAAAGCAAGCGACTAATTTAACCCAAAATGAAAAGTGTCAAGTGCCAGAGCACTACACTGAACAAAAATAAGTATTGACTTTGTAAATAAACTGTTGTTTAAATAAAGCAAAGCATTTTTAACTATTTGTTCGATAATCCTTAATTAAAATTGAAAAATATGCCAATTACCTAATTACTCGAATGGATAATAAACATTTTAAAGGTAAAAGTATAATCCCTGGGGATCTTAACTATTTTTGATTCATGATGCTCTCAATTAGAATTCGTTAAATCATTACTCACAATCCAAGCATCCTTTAAGGCTTTGCTTTGCTTAGTTAACGTATTTACAATGTGCATAATTGAGAGTTGAATTGGTTTAAGCAAAAACATAACAACTCCATTAAACGAATCTCTAGTTGTATAGAGAGAGAGAGAGAGAGAGGGACTGTCAGGTGGGAGTTGGGATTTGTTTGGATAATCCAGTTACACAGGCAACAAACTAAAATTGCAATTAAATCAAACAGAAAGTAGCAACTGCTGGGTTTGAAAAACATTAAACTTAAAGCCAGTCGGTTGTCGATTGTCATTGATAGGCAGCGGGGTGTCGGCTTTTGCCAAAGGCATTTGTGGCATGCTAAAATGACGCAGATGCAACGCAACAATGCTGAGGGTTAGGGAAAAGTCATAAACAACAACGACGCAACCAAAACGGATTTCCCGCAAAGGCAACGTTAAAAAGGCTGCGGCGGCGGCAAAGGCAAAACTTAGCAAAAACCGTTGGGACTCCAGGTCGAGAACCAGCGCGTGCATCGATAGCGATAATTATGTGGGCGTGGCGGCAACAACAACCTGCTGCTCCTGCTGTTAAAGCACCCACTCCTTCGCTCTCCCTCTCTCTTTCCCTTTCCGTATTGCATCAAACGCAAATGCCGCACGTGGCAGTAGCAACCAATGCCGTTTCCCATAACCCCAACCCATTAACCATTTGCAATTCGCAGCGTGGGTGCAGGCTCAACTCAACTCAACCACAACAACCAACGCCGATAATCGCGGCTGATCGGCATCGTCGTTGTCGGGCTTGTCTTTTTTGTTGCAACAACGACAACTTTGACTCATCCTATCCGATTTACCGCTGCGTCGTCAACTTGCACTTCACTTAATTAAATTGCAGCCCAGCGCCGACGTTGCACGGATGTTGTGCGTGTGTTTGTGTGTTAGTGTGTGTGTGTGCCTCACACTTTGAAGCCAACTCCTCCTCGGGCATTTTGCACGCCCGCGAAAAGCGGCTGGAACGTCACTTGAAAGTCGCCGGCAACGGCATAATCAAATTATGCGGCAAGTGCCGGCAAGAAGAATTACGATGGCAAAAGCGAAAACATTATTAAAAGCTCATCAGCAATTGACATTCAACGTGGCTTGTCGCTTGGCTGGTGGTGCTGGTGCTGGTGGTGGGGCATGCAACAACAACCCACGAACGAATGACAGAATGAACGAACGACCCACAATTAAACGGAAGCAACAACTACACAAAATGACTTCATTAACTAACATTTTAAGCATGTCGGGAACAATGACAGCTTAAAAGAATCACAAACTTGAGGAGCGAAAAAAGAGCTAAGCTATCAAATATGGGAATATTCTTAAGCTCTGTTAGCTTGGGATTTACCAGAAGTTGTTTAAGTATATGCTAGACCTTAAATAACTTATCAATTGTAACTATTAGAAGTTTGCAGCTGCTTTAAAGTCATTATTGTAACCTAATCTATCCAATGTTAGCCCGTATACTCATTATATAGTGGCCTTAATGACGCGGTCACTTTAACAACTCATCTACAATAGATAAGAATGGACATGGACAGGGTCATCAAGTACACATGTATTAAAAATAACAACAGTAATTCCAATAGAATTCTGTTGAGGGACCAATACCTACAACATAGAGTCACCTAGCTCGTGCAACGCGTAATGCGCAACGTACAATTGCAATTGGAATTGGAATAGGAATTGAAATTGCAATGCAATTGAATTGAAACGAAGCCAAATCAAACACTCACAACACCCGTGTATCCCACACCATATAAGTACTCACAAATGTGCATATAACGTGTGCACATTGCCATGGCCATTATCGGCAACATCAGCCTCATCATTGCAACAGTAACAACAAGCCATCCAGAGTAGCAGAAGCAGAAGTACGAGAAGGAGCATCAACCATCACCATCACCATCAACATCATCAGCATCAGCATCAACATCAACATCAACTTTAGCTGGAACAGCAATAGCATCAGTGATGCAATTCACGTGCAAGTGTTTTTATGTTTGTTGTTTTTAGAGTCCCCTTCATATGGTCTCGGGTCTGGCCATTGAATTGAATGCGACAGCAAAATTATGTCCACACATTAAATTGACGCCGAAGCAGAGTGAGTAAGTGAGTGAGTGAGAAAGAAAGAGAGAGAGAGAGAGAGAGCTCGTTTGGGCGTTGCACTTACTGGCAGCAAGCGGAACTACACGAAACACGTTTGTACTCCGAGCTTGTCAACTTAATTTATGCTCGATTCTATGCCATCTCCCCCCTCCCCGCCACCCATCTCACTTATAGGTTGCCCTTTACGGCCGGTCCTGCCGCATTTGGCAAGACTGCTCAACTATGGCCATGGCTATTCATCCATCGGTTGTTTTGCGATCGGTCCACTAGAGTCGTCATCATCGTTCACTCGCTCTTGTGGCGACATTTTTCATGTCTTTATGTGATCGAAGGCATAAATTATGCACTCGACGACGACGGCGACGACTACAACGAAGAGAGATCGCTGATCACAGTACACAGATACACAAGCAGAGCTAGAGGACAGGGCCAAACAGTAGAAACAGCAGATGCGGGGGTATAAGAGAGGGTAGCCCGTTTGTCTTTGCCCCGAGGCATTCAATCTTTGTGTCAACAGAAATTATTTTTAACAGCAACTACAACAGCAGCATTGGCAGCAACAGCACAGATCAGAGTTGTCGACTTGCTAGTACGTCGCTGGCATAAGATTAATTGGGCCTGATTACAAATGGTAGTATTTCGTATTTTGTATGGCAAATGCAATTCTCGAGTTCATTCGTATTCGTAAAATATGCATTTGGATCTATTAATGCTAAAAAGTGATAATGGCTGACATAAATACTTATTGCTTGGAAGTTTTTTGTGCCGAGAGCAATATGGAAATGTAGTATCGAAAGCAGAAGTAAAGGAAGAACTAAATATATTAGAAGAAGTAAACGTAGAAGTAAAAGAAAAAGTAAAACGAGAACTCAAAGTAGGTATAAAAGTAAAAGGATGAAAAGTATGATTAGAAGTTGAAGTAGATGAAGAAGTTTGAAGTGCTTTAAGTTAAAGTTAAAGTTGCTATCGTTTAATTTAGGTAAATTTAAATAAATTCCTTCCTTTACTAAGCTTCATCATTAACTTAACTTTATCCTCTTTAACGCATTTACTTAAGCTTAAGCAGTTTAACAGCATTTCAATTTTCTTCAAAATAGACTTTGTGGCTTGCCGAGATCAAATTGCATTGTCTGTCAAAGTTTTTGAGGTCCCCCAAGCCAAAAGAAGCACTTGAAGGAAATACCTTAATAGTTTATTAATGATTTTGTTGCTACTCTTGCTGATACTTTGAAGTTTATTAAAAGTGCCTTGAACAAGTTGAGAGCGAAGGAAAAGTATTTGCAACTATCAAACCAGGCCAACACTTTGCTTTCACGTTATCTTTTTTCTTTTTAAACCAATTATAAGAGTATGCAGTTCACAGGAACAGAGGAGGAACACAAGTTGAAGCTGCTGCCTGGCAACACTTCCACTTCCACTTCTCTGACCTGTTCCTGTTCCTGCGCCTCTGCATCTGCATTTGGCCCTGCCTGTTTGGCATCTATGAAGCCATCATGTGGAAAAACACTTAATTACTTTAGAAGAGCTGGCGCACAAAAGTGTAAAGTGCCCGGCCACGCCCCATCCATTGAGCGGAGGCTAGCCCAGTGGTATGAATGGTAGCATAAACAGTTAACTAACTAAAGTAACTGGCAGTCGGTACGGAACAGTAGTTTTCCCTCAGTATAGAAGCCATCAAAGATTGTCAGACCCACCTTACTGCCTTACCGCCTTACTGCTCCTTAACTGATGTGTAGTCGTATTTAAATTAGATTTGCCTGAAATCGTGCGTGATTGTCAACGTCGCTTGGATCGGGAATGGGAACTGTAACTGGGTACAGAAGAGGAAGAGAAGATAGAGTCGCTGTGTAAACATCAGGCCGAAGAAGAATTTTGCGTGTGTGTGCACTCGAAAAACTTGCAAATTGGATTTTGGTTTTTGAGTTTCTCGAGTTTTTGCCCAAGCCCAAGACAAGTCCCCAGAACTTAACTGCGCGCTCATAGCTCAAGTGTTAAAGTTTGTTGCCTTCGCTACGTGTTTGCCTTATAAGTAGGGCCTTAACAAATACGCTAAACCAACCCCAACTTTAATTTAAATCTTTCCAAATAAAAATTGTGGGTCAATTAAACTGAAGCCCCAGCTCTCAATCAATTAAATTCAACTGCTGCAATTGTCTGAAGAGGTCTCTCGAAATGAACGCGACATAATTAAATATGTACATATGAATGTATTTATTTATGTTCTTTATAAGTCGAGAGAGGAAGGAAATGAATAATTTGGTCAGTGCCAAGGCACATGGCTGAGAATTGCTTAAACGATGAGAAAATTTTTCTTAATCAGCATTTGACGAGCCCCGAACGTATTTCGATGTTAAAAAATGTGCTGGGAATTTAGGTTAAAGTTACCAACAGCCGGTAACTGTGAGGGCGAGAAGTCATTTCCCAGAGGCACTAACTCAACTCAAAACAAATTCCAATTTCACGTTCCATTATCATATCAAAAAACAATTGCACACACTTAAACTCAAAGTCGAAGTCAAACTGTAACGGAAGCATAAATAAGGAACAATTAAAGGCATTTTAACGCGCATTTCATGCCGAGCAGGAGCTGCAGGACACAGCACAGACTAACGATATGGCGATTTTTCTTCTGCATAATACACACACACAAACCTAAACACACAGATAACAAATGAACGTTTAGAGGGGGGAAGAAGCTAAACTGTTTTGACTTTGTTAATAAATTGAAAAATTATGATAATGCTGCGAGCAATGAGAGAGACAAACACTAAATTAAAGTGAAAAGTACCACGAAGGACCCTGAAGGACGTGCAGTGCGCAACGCAACATTAAACAGGCGACGGGAAACTGGCAACTGGCAACTGGCAACCGGCAACTGGCAAGGACATTAAGGCCACGGACGAGCAATGATGCAACATATTCTCGTATTACTCGTTGTCCCCCGTTACACTACTCTTTAAGGTCTGCCCCTCTCAGAGTAACCAAGACGCCGCAAGTGCGCAATTACATTCGACCGTGTCCTGTGTGCATATATCCTGCAGCCGGCGCCAGCGGCGGCGGCGGCTTCAGTTGCAATAAAGTGTCACTATAAATAAATAATAACGCCCACGAATAACGCTCCCCCAGCTCGGAGCATGCTCAGTACTCGGAATTCTGAGTACTCCTGCTGTGCAAAAATATTGAAAAATTGTAATTGTATCTCATAGATACAATTACGGCACGGCCCGCGACACGTGACCGTCGCGACGCATCGCATCGAGTGCGAAAAGTCACCAGCGGCATTTGCCCGACGGCTACAACGACGTCACTTAATGGACCAGAGTTCCGAAAAGCAAACAACAGTAACGCTTGATTGCTAACGCTCGGATCAGAAGGGAATATTTAGGTTGAAGCCAAAAAAAAAAGCAAAAGGGCAAAAACTGGCCAAAAGGGAAACGATGCTGCGAACCTGGGAAACAGTGTGAAGGGATAACTGGATAAAATGGGCAGTGCGTGGCAAAAGGCAAGGAATGCAAACAAACACACACGTAAACCCAAACACAACCGGAAACGGCTAACGTCAGGAGATGAGTGCCTTAAGGGCAGCGACAACGGGATGTGTTAAATGTGAGATGAGAAATGTCAAATGCTCGAAAACAGATGAAAGTGTGAAGTGATAAGTTAAGGAAAGCAAATGTGCGCAACAAAGACATATACTAAGTATGGAGGGTAACAAAATTGATTCCCTTTATGGTTGGGGATTAAGTCAGCTTAGCGTAATTTGAAATCCAATATTTGTTACCCTTAGAATCGTTTATTAAAAGTTGTATATTAGACATTATTTATTGCTAATATATGCTTATTTATTAAATTTAATATAATTTCAGAATTGATCAGCTGTTAAATACTTCTGAGAAATCTATTTGTTAGACGAAAAACATTTAACAGTATGGAGACTTAACATACACATTTCCGATTTGATTCGCTCAATTATGCCAAGCTCTTTCTTATGTATACCAATTTCTACGCTTAACTCACAATTTGTTTTGGAATAGGCTAAACGCTAGACTCTTTCTCGCACACATGACCGTAGCCCATGGCCATAACACACACAGGCTTATCGCCAGCATTTCTAATAAAGCGCAAAGCCATTGGAACATGCATAAAACTAAAGGAGGCAGCAGCCGAGATGACTCGTTCGGAAGTTTTGTGGCACTTGAAAAATTCAATGCCACACAAAGCCAAACTCAGCAGCAAAGGAGTAGGAAAGAGGGGGCTGGTATTGGCTTGGGCAGCCGCAGATTTGAATGCATGAGCGGGAAGGAAGAAGATGGAGGGGAGCTGCCACACAGCGAATCAATTCTGCTTGTGGGTTTCTGACATTAATATGACATTTATTTGTCACAAGGCATTTGGTGCGGCGGCCGTTTAGGATGTTTTCGATAAACCCTGCCAAGCGCAGGCAAACGACTGTCGCAAACCCCCCCTCTCTGCCTAAACCCCCAAAAAGACGTTGACTGCAAAGAAGATGAAGCAGGCCAGACGCATAAATTCAGCTGCCGTTAAGCACTTGGCCGGTTATCAATGGGTTAATAAACGTTATAATATATGAGTTCATTATGGCTGAGTTATAAATTTTTGTGCTTGTTGCACTCGACGCGAGGCATGGCGAGGCGGGGCGAGGCGAAGCTCTATAGCACTGCAGGGGCTATAAATTCGTGACGCCTGCAGAGACGCCACAAGCAGCAGCAGCAACAGCAGCAGCAGGAGAAGAAGGGAAGGAGCAGCAACAGCATATGCCACTAGAGCTGAGCTGAGCTGAGTTGCTGGGGTCGCTTTTGTTGCAGTTGTAATGAGAGATTATATTGCTTTATGCAACTTGGCATTGGGCACACGCCGTGTCCTTGTCTGCGGCATGTGCTGCTCGACTTGATCCTGCTTTTCTCCCCGCCGTGGGCTTAAGTTGGACAAGTCGAAACCACAGCGTCCTTCAATGCAAAAGGGGTTGAGGCAATACGCCAAATGTGTGTTGTTGCCCGGGGTTGTTTTGTTTTTTTTTTCTTCTTGATTGAAATGATAAATTAATCGAATGCGTAGTAATAATGAAATACTTGGTGATCCCAAAACATAAAGTTGACATATCGTAAATGATAATTATTTCATGCAAAACTAATTAATAATAATATCAACAGCTTAAAAGTAGAGAAGTATTTTCATGCATTTCGGAATAATAAATAATATTCGTTTATTAATTTATAGTTTACTACAAAAGCTAATAAAATATTCAAAAATTCTATTAAAATCGACAAACAATAGACCTTAAATCATATATTGTTTTTCTGCGAAAAGCAAGGAAAGGGATTAACTCAAATTACCCATTGTAGTTGGTCGTTTGGGAATTTCTCCCTGTGTGGCTTATTGCCAGATTGGCAATACTAATCACAAGCATATTCGGACAATGGGAATCCGATGCCATAATTGGTACTGAAACACTGAAAACAATGCACATCCGTTGGCCGACAGCGAAAGATTTGCCCAAAGATAATGAGCATGGATAATGCGCGTAAAATGAGCCAATCCACAAATGAAGTTGTCCGTTGAACCTTTTTCTTCGTTTTGTTTTGTTTTTTGCTTTAACGAGGTCTACCTTTTAGCACCTGCCCTTTAGTATTTACTAACAACTTCACTTAGCCTGTGGAACTAGTGAAACTACTGAAGTTCATGGTTACCTTTGTGTGGTCTCTCGCAGTGGGAGATGACACATCGGGCCGACACTAGACAAAAGAAATGAAACGAAATGGAAAAGAAAAGCAAACAAGTAACAGACAATAAATAAACAATTGATTGGTTTCTACGTATTTTCAGATCATCTCTCAGGTCCTTGTGTCGTTGCTATACTCGAGCGCGCCCAGGACATGTGTTTTGTATTTGTCGCCTGCATAAATTTTCCTCGACTGATCCTTTTTTTTTTTGTCTTTTCCTTTCCTTTTCTATGTATCTCGAGTGCGTGTTGTGCCTTACAAATTTCATGCTAATGCCCATTTCCTCTTGCATCTAGCCTATCTAATATCCAATATTGTGTAAACAAATGATGCCTGTAGGTGTCGTCTTACAATTGCTGCCTACTCCAAGGGCACACAAACATAAACAGATGAACCCAGGCAGAGAGAGAGAGAGAGGGGCAGGCTCTTTCTGAAGTATGTGTCGCATTGATCAACTGCCTGTTGGATTCGAAACCCTGTCGCCGTCGTCGAGTCAGCATTACTTTTGACTCATCCAGTCATTGACAGTCGTCAGCAGCTGTTTTTCCCTGCTTACTACCCCCACCACCTACCCCAGTTGCAGGCAGGCCATTATCGTCTGTGTTTATCTCCTTCGAAATGCGGGTGAACTATTGACACAATTGTTTTTCGCCAGCCGGCTAGACCTTTTTTTCAAACAATTCCCCATTGTCTCTTTAACTCGGGCTATTTTTAATTATTTGTATTATGTTTCATGTTGCTGATGTCGCGTTCAGGTTTTGTTTTGTCGCTTGTCGTTTGTTTTTGGGTTACTCCGCAGCAGCAGTTTCCTCCGCCGTTAATTACGTTTCAAAGATAATGTCAGAGAATGCTTTTTTCAATATTTGTCAATGGTTGAGGCTATGGTTACGCAGTTGGCCACTTAACCGACATGGTGGTCTGGGGTTTCAGTTACAATTTCAGTTGCAGTTTCAAAATCGGTTGCATTACTTTGGTGGCTTGGTGGTGTGGGTAATGTGGTTAATGTGTTAGGTCAACCCAAGGTTCGAATATTGCTTGCGCATCCACGGCTCTGACTTTCTCTTAAGCCCCAACCCTTATCACATACATAGCATTTCCCCCATTACCCTCATTGCCTTATCCATCATGAAGCCAAAAAGAATATCACGCTAATACCTTCAAAATTGCAGCTCCCACGGAATATATGAAACGCTGTATTATCAGATAATTTCATTATTTAGCCAAAACATAATCAAATGTGCCATATCCATCACATCACAAAGGCACACACACACACAGACGTTAATATACAATTAATTTCATAAGCTCATAAAAACGTGTGAGGAAGCACATCAAAAAAAAGAAAAAAAGAAACCGCACAGAGAGTTACAAAAATCAGATAAAGCCGTATAAATAGGTACCTGGAAAGGGATGGCATAGAGTGTTGATGGCGATTGCATGATGTGAAAAAGAGCGATTGGTAGAAAGAGAGAGAGAGAACGGTAGCGGGAAAGCGAGAAAGGCTAACCAAGGAGAGAAATTATATATAATCCCGATGCGCAATCAGCGTGTAAATTATAAGCGGGCCTTGCCTCGAGGGGCGGTGCTGTGGGCGAGGCCATGCCAAAGTACCGTAAACTTGCAAGCGCTTGTGAAAATAAAGTAATGCGAAATAATCCTTGGGTTGTTATCACACACACACACACCATACAGTATATATATACTATGTGCACAGCACGACAATCGCTGGCGTACAAAAGCCTAAAGAGTGCCCGTATTTGGGTAGAGCGTAGGGGTAGTCAAAACTGTGAAGTGGGGTAGTCAAAAGTGGAAAATGCAAAATGGAAGCGAAGCCATGACAAAGACAGGGATACGAACAGCTACAGCTACAGCGACAGGCGACAGGCGACTGGGACAGGATATTTACACAACGGGGATATTTGCTTAGACGTTTGTGCATGTGTATTTGTGTATATACGTGTACATATGTGTGCATAGCGGTAATTTGAGCAGAGCAAAATTTAATATAAACGTGGTGAATACATTGTATTGGGCATGTGTGGCAAAATATATCAGATTGTCGGTGCGCTACATTGGTAAAGTTGTTCCAATTGCGGGATAGATATAAACAATAATTTTTTATCGACTGTAATTTGATACTTCGATCTATTCGAAATCATATCTATTTCGGGGCTACAGCTTTGTTAATTATTTTTGTAAGATTTAAAGTGACATCCGACGGGAAAAAACCTAAAAATATAAAAGTGAAAGGAAGTTTGTAAAAAAGTATTTTTTAAAAGGATATTTATTATTCTTATATATAAAATTTAAACAAACCAAAACTTTGCCTCTATTGTGTATACTTTGAAATATTTTAGTAACGTATGCGGCGTTCCAATAGTATTTATTATAATAATAATAGTTTCATAGTATTCTTCATAGTGTCATCCATTAAAAGCCCAAATATTCATGTTTGTTTTTTCCTTAAATATTTATACAAAATATGTATTGCTTATCCAAGGCTAAGCTCTCAACCAAAAAATATGTAGCGGCTTCAATCGCCGGATATTGCCAAGATTTATTTATTTTTTATTGCGACCTCGCTTAGGTATCATCGTTTTTATGTTGTGCTTGCATCTACTACGATGGCAGTTATAATGGTTTTAATGAAATTTTTATCTTTTGTTGCAGGATGCCCGTCAGGAGCAGCAGGAGCTACAGCCAACGAAGCCGGCGAGGCGTTGACAAGCCGCCTTGTCATCAATTTTGCTTTTGAGAAAATATACATGATATGACAAAACAGTCAGGACGAAGGACACAAGTGAGAAAGGTAGGTGGTTGGTCACCCGTTTTAGGGCTTATAGTTAAGGTTGTGAAAAATGTACAAAATTTATTTTTCTAATTTATGCATAAATTTAGACCTATTTGGGGCAGAGGTATCCACAAGTAGGTCATTGTCACTCAATATTAAGGCGACACAAGCAATTGGCTCCGATACCAAAAATAAAGGTGAGAGTTTACTGCATGAAACTGGCTCCTAAATCCGATTAGGTTGAGCGTACAACCAATATTGACCCTCAGGGCTCGAAAAAAAAGAATGAACCTAAATGGATTAACGCTTCAATGAGAGTTCATTTATAAACTGAATTGAAGCGGCGCATAAACAACACAAATGAACGAAGCGAACGAAACTCATTTCCTCTCTTTCTCTTTCGTTCTGTGTTCCAGCCTCAAAAGGGAATCCTTTTTTTCCAATCAATTGTTCACACAGCCAGAGTCTCTAGACTTCAGGCTCCGTATCGAGTGCTGAGTGGTTTTGAATTACACGTTGTCTGAAATTTGAGCATGAGTAATTCTTCAACATGTCGCCTTACAGATACAAGATAGGCTTCGTTCGAGCGCAAAATCTTTAATAATTCGTGGAAGTAACATGTTAATTGAGTTATCAATGAATACAGAACACCTACAAGATCTCGTTTGAGGGCTCGTTACCAGGTATTGTCTGGCTAAAGAGATCTTTGAATTGTTCGCTCATTAAAGCTACAAAGGTCTTATGAGTGCTGTTTTCCGGCACAGTTCCCAAATATTTGATAGCATCTTGTGCTAAGGATTGTATTTCACGACATGTTCTCACTATCAAACTGCGCTGACAGCTGAGAAACGTTGATAGTTTCAATAACCCCTAGTGATTTATTACTTGAACTAGTTTGTTGCATTTTTATGAGACTTGTAATAGCTTGGTTGTAAATCTTTTAACCTATACATCTAAACATCTGGCTTTAAAACCTTCGCTTGAACCGAATAGAATCACACACATAAATATTTCGATTCAATAGCCAAGAGTATGGCACAAAAAGTTTGCGTGACTATAAGTCAAGCATATCCAGATGTCCTGTTCGGGCTGCAAAGCATTCATGCAAAAGAAATAACTCGTGTACTTTTGTATGCCACAGCATTTTATTGATAAACTAGCCCCATAGTCCGACCAAACCACAGGACCACACTACACTCCAATGAGCAATGAGCACACAAAAAGCCAACTCCGTACATGACTTTAGCTTCAGTTTTTCCCTCAAAACCCCGGCGCAATCAGACCAAAGAAGCCCCAAGAAATACTTTTTTCTTTTATTTTCAATCAGAACTTTATGGCACTTGCTGTGACTAGACACAGATGGTGGAGAGTGTGCATCTCGAGGGGCAGACAACATCTTTTACAAATCGAGATAACGTTAAAAAGTTAAGTGTTCCTCATACGATTAACCTGTACACATTATGCAAACCGGCTGGAGCAGTTGATTTAATTCATTCGCAGTTGGAGAGCTTAAGAATACATGCACTGCCTTTCGGATAGACTAATGAGCATTTATTTGCCTATACGTTTAACATTTTAGTATGGCAAAATGTTGGCCCCAAACTACAACTGCTGAATAGTTTTTCCCTGGGCGTACGTGATGCCGACTGCCTCTCTCAATGGAGTCTTTAATTTATGCGTCGCATATGTCACCCGAGAAATGAGAGAAAAGAAAAATAAATAACCTAAACCTGAAAGCAGAACAGGTAGAAGAAGCACTCCTTTGCTTCGGGCACTCACGTAGGCAGCCAAACCAGCCTGGGCCCGAAAATTTAATTAAATTGCACACCGCACGAGTGCTCCTATTTGTATTATTATTATAAAAGTTCATAAGCGAGTCTTGACACTTGGCCAGTTGTGTTCTGGTTCGGCTGATGCTGCTTCTGCTGCTGCTGCTGGATCAAGTGCCCGAAAGTATATATAATAAACAGGTTTGGGGGCAGCCCACGGATTTTTAAGTGGATCGCATCTGCTTGGACATGTGACATCAAAAGTCTATTAAACTTTTAAAATGGTTTAGCAGGTTGTGTTGCAAGTTCTCAAATAATAAAAATAGCAGGTTACATTAAAAAATAAATTTCTGAAATCTAAAACATGTTCCCAGACACTAACAAAACGGTTCATTAGAATTGTCAACAGTTGTGTAACACATTAATAATGAATGGAATAAATATAGTTACTTTATTGCCATATCAAAAAGGTTATTTTGAAACTAAAGTTTTTACTAATAAGGGTAACCAAAAATTATACTCAGACAAACATTGTTGCGTAGCTCCTTTAGTTTGCTTGGAAATTTCGATTGCATTCAAATTTAAACTTCTTGTCAAACTAAATAAAATATATGTAATATGCTTTTCTGTTTCGTACTTGTACTTACTTACAAATGAGCTTTATGCTACCATCTTAAATGTAAAATGAAAAGCAAGAGCAGAACTAAGTAGTTGCACAGCTGTGCAAGGCTTATCTCACTGCCACACCCACTACTGCCGCAGACAATATTAGAAAATAGCAAATGTTGTAACTTGAAGCGATACAGACCCAAGAGCCTTATACACACCGACACAGACACAGACACAGAAAGAGATAGAATATACTAAGACTAAGGCAAATACAGAGGCATCATTAATCTTCGACCACATTCAATAATCATACTCATAGGGAGCAGAGATAGCCGAGCTTTCCAGACTAGAATGCTGAATGCCAGCTTGCCTGCCACACACTGTCTCACACTGCCTGGCTGGCTAGCTGGCTGACTGCGTGGCATGCATGCCTGCTGTGTGCACACTTAACCCCACAATGCCCCCCTCCCTCCCCCTTAAAAATTGCAGCAGCAAAAATAACACAAGAGAGAGAGAGAGAGAGAGAGAGAGAGAGAAACGAGTGCAAAAAGAGCTGAACACTGGGCTGAGCACTTCTAGTGGTAAGAGTATTGAGCGAAGCTTTAAATTATGCCAATGATTTGTTGCATAAAAGCAAGTGGCAAGTGGCAAGCGGCAAGTGGCAATATGGCAATGTGGCAATATTGCAGCTTGGCGATATGCTTGCCAAGCGGATAGCCAAAAATGAAAGCCGACAAATTGTGCAACTGCCATCGAGGCCGGGTTAAGCAAACGAGCCCAAGTCAACTTGACTGCACTATACACTGGCTCTGCATGCACCTACATGTATGTGTGTGTGTGTGTGTGTGTGCGTTGTACTGATTTTGGCAGCATGTGGCATTGCCACATTTGTCGCTCCAATGGTCGGTCCCGCCTTCATTCATCCTACCATCGACTGCAGTCCGCATAATTTTTATTCTATGAATGCCTTGGCAACGCTTCTGTTGCATTGTACACCACATTCTACAGCCATACAAAAAGGCCTCCACATACCAACAGCAACAACAACAACAACTGCAACCCCATTGACAATGGCAAATGATTAAGTTGCCTATTCGACAAATTGATGTTGCATTTGTAGGCGTTTGGGACATAAAAGCTATTTGAGAATAACACTACAATACACTTGAAAAAATCTTTACAAAATATAAGTTTAAAATTTCAATATGTGCTTGGAATCAATACTGACTACGAGATACTTTACAATTTTAAGTGATACGAGAAAAATGGTTGCTTTAATTAATTTTATTATAAATCAAATGACTTTATCAAATTTCAATTTGATTTTGTTGAATTTTTCAATAATTTATGTTTTGTCTTAAGATTATTAATTGTGTGAATCTGTTTACGTAAAAACATTCTAAGAAGACACGCACGAACATATAGAAATCTTATAACAGGTTGAGGTCCTGCTGTTTCGTGCGTGCCGTAATAATAAAAAAGAATCCTTTGTGAGGTTCACCTTCGTTCCCGGGCATACGTGGGCTTGGGCTAGCTAGAATATTTTGTATATTGTATTTATTGAAACATATTTGTAAGTCACGGAATTTTTCACACAACCAACAATATTTTATTTCCAAACAAAGAAAAATTTTTTGATTAATTGCTCGTTAGATTCTCTTTTTCATTTCTTTTTATTCGGACAATATGCAATTGTGAAACTTATTTGGCAAAGTTATACAAAACCTGTTTGCTTAATGCAGATAACCATTAAGTGATAGCATCTTCTAATCGCTACCTGACTAAATATTCACACAAGCACAAACACACTGCAAATATGTTGTGCCATAAAACATTCAAAGCTGACGTCTATCCCTCGCTACTATATAATACTGTGTGCGAGTGGTTTACGAGCCACTGGCCAAGAATTTTGTGTCGATGCCAATAACTCAACTGGCGAATCAGGCAAACCAACAAAAAAAACCCCCCACTGTGTCAGTCTTGGCAAGAGTAGCAACAACAGCAGCAACAACAGCAGCGAAGGCACACAGCACTTGCAACAATTAATCACACGTGGGCCTTAGTCCAGTCCACACATTGCGCAGTTGGCGACATATGTGGGAAATTTGGAAAAGTTTGGGCAAGCAGCAAAACAAGCTCGCTGCTAGCTAAGCGAAAACATTTTGGATGAATAATGACAGCTGGCAAAAAGTCAAAGGCGAGTCAAAGGCGCAAAACGGCAGACACGACAAAATGGCTGAGAGAAATGAAAAATGAATGCAGGTGCCACAAGTTCCTGCACGGCAGAGGACTCACAATCGATTGGCACAAACAACAAACAACAAAAAAAAAGTAACACATAAAAAAAAAAAGTTTTAATGAATTTTCAGCAGGCGTGATAATCAAAAGGGAAGCCAACAACCATTATCGGCAAGGATGTCATTCATCTCTACCTGCCTCACTTTACTTCCCTCTGTCTATGTCTCAGTCACATCAAACGCTGGTACTTACGGCAGATCCGAGGCACGCCCGAGTAATTCAATAAAACTTTGCGACAAATGAGGCAACCGCCGCCAAGTTGCAGCTAACTTCAACCGACAGCCAATGACGAGCTGGAAGCTGAACTCCGTCCGGGACGCTGGTAATGGTAAGAATTTTTGGGTTTGAGTCAAGAAGAGCAATGAAGCGTTAGCTTGCAAATGAAAATGATTTCCTTCCATGTCATTATTATGTATTCTTGGCCCTCCCGCGACGCGAATGTTTTCACTTTTGTCTGGCCTTAACTTCAACGCTGACTCTGACTCTGACTCGATCTACATCTACTTTTCTTGATTCTTTCTTTTTTTTTTATGCGTTTTGCCAATTCCAATTGCAAGTGCTTAGCTCATCGACAATGCCGCCAAGAGAGATAAAAAGCCAAATGGCTGTTCGGCGATTCCTCTTAGCCAAGCATCGAATTTGTTGGCGTTTGTCTGCGTTGTATGCTTTCCGTTTCCGCTTCCTTAGCTTTGCAGTTTGTTGCTTTGCCGCCCTCCCCCACGCTCCCTCGCTCGGACTCTTTCTCGCTCTAACTTCAACCCTTGGCGAGTTTTCCAAAAATTTTTCACATAAAAAATAATAAGAAAAGTTGTATGCTAATGTTGCCTCGGTTGCTTCAGCTTTAGCTTTTTCTCTTTTTTTCTGCTGTTTTGTGTATTGCCAAATAGAAAATAAATTGAAAAACAATTTTTGCATTTGGCATTTCTCAGCTGAGTTGGGAGGTTAGGGGTGGTGATAAGGGATGACGCTGAAAAGTTTCAAGGCGAGCGCCTTAAGAGAGTTCAATAAGCAACTTGAGTCAAATACTTAGACATTGATTATGTGCATTCTTAAAGTTGAGCGCCTCGTTCAAAAAGTTCTGATTAGCTGATAAATAAAAAAAAAATACCAACTGCAAAGTAAGCAGCACCTTGGCAACCAATCAAATAATATTTAAAAAAAAAAAAATATTAGAAAAACTCACTCCAAATGAACCCTTGCCACAAACGAATTAAATCTTTAAAGCAATTCCCAAATGAGTTTCATCAACTTTTTAATTAGTTTTGCAATCAGAAAACACATCAAACTTTCCTGCAATTTAGAACAATTATAGCCCCCAGTACTAACTCAAACAGGGTTCGAAATTCAACCTACTACCGATATCAAACAAAAACTTTGCTTAATAATTTCAATAGTAAATATTTATGTTACAGCTAATGCCTTGTGGCCATAATCAACAGCTTCAAAATGCCAACCAACCACCACCCACCACCCATCAACAACAAAAATAAAAATGAAAGCTCCTAAAACTGGCATCGTGCGTCGCCTGCTCTACAAAGTTATCAATTTTTGAGGCCATGGATGCCGAGCGACCCACTTTGGCAAAAAGTTGCTGTTGCATTTGCGTTGCGTTGCGTTGCCAATACCCTACCCTAACCGAGCAGTCGGTCGAGCTCATCTGTTGAAAGTTCAAACATCACCTGGCAAAGCCGCAGGGCTGCCAATAGCTCCATGGGGACTAACTGTGGCCCTTTTGACTCCAGACTGACGACTACCTGTCGTCATTTTGTTTGTTGTTCGTTGTCCGTTGTTGTTGTTGTTGTTGGCCACTTTGGAGTGTGGTGGACTGGTGTGTATGGTTTATGTGGCAAGAGTGTTTGGGTTGGAGCTTGATGTCAAACTTTTTTGCGCGAGACTACTGAAAAATTGAAATGTTGCACGTGATGCTATGAAATTTTTTATATTTGTTGATTTTTGGCTTAGGGTGTTGACCAACAACAAAGTTGCCCAGTTTGCCTTTTGTTTTTCAATTTTGCACTTTTTTTTCTTTCTGTCTCTCTGTTTCTGTGTTTGTGTGTGTGTGTGTGTTTGGAGCTCAAGTTTCAATGAGTTCAGCCCTTAGCAAACCGCACGTTTTCTGTTTTAGTTGTGTGTGACTTTTATGGCAGCAAAAAAAATTAAAAAAGCATTTCAAAAAAATACTCTCTTTCTGCTCCCGTCGTTTTTAATAACTTAATATCTTTTGTCAATTTGCTGGAGCGTTTTAATTTGATTGAAAATCAACTGTTCAAAGTTTGACTTTCGGCTACTCAATTCACAAACTCGCTATACAAAAAACTCTAGAAAGAGGAAAGCAAAGCTGCTGAATGGAGGACTTTTAATACAGCATAGACAAAATAGAGAGTTAAGTTATGAAATGGATAAAGGATTAATTTAAATTTAAAATGATCAGAGCTCTTTAATTATTTTTATTCTATGGTTTTTTAGTAATGTTTAGTATTTTGGTATATTTTGGCGAATGCCTTTAGCTTCACACAAACTTGCCATGATAGATAGATAAGACACCTTTATGCCCATAAAATAACTGAACCCTTACTTAAATCTGTATTGTATATCTCTTTAGCACTTTAACCTAACAGTAATGTGTAGTGGCTTTAGTGTAACTGCTTTAGCCATTAGCTTTTGATTTGGCTAGTGGCTTTAGTTAAATGCTACGCATTTCAGCTGTGGCACGTGCCCAACGAGCTTTGAGCTCTTTGAGCGCTTTTTAAAGACGTTGCCAGCCAACAAAGAAAAAAAAATACATTAGAAAAACAAAAAACACAAGAATAAAATAAACGAAAAGAAACAGCAGCATGAAGATGGAAGGACACGAAACTAGTCGCTGTGCTTAGCTGTACTGGCTGTACTGCCTGTCCTAACGCTGTGACAGGCATATTAAAAAGGACACGGCCAACATCGTGCTTGATGGCATGGCGTGCCAAAAACTAAGTAGTGTCAGTGCAGCCATCAAAGGGCATGCCTTCGAAATGGCGTCTCTCTACCCTCATAAGCTCTGCACGCGCACCACGGGCTGCTTTCACGTACAGGTATGTGTGGGCAAAGGCACCTTCTGCCTCGACACCGTCACTCTCTTTCGTTGAACCTACTCTGCTTTTGGCTCCTCAAATAGGCAGTTGGCATTACATGCCTTTTGTGTTGCCATCATGCTTGGCCTGGCAAAAAGATTGGCACGAGGCTGTGTGTGTATGAGTGTGTGCCTAGATGGTTAACCCAAACTCAACCCAACCCCCCCCTCGTCGTCATCGTTGTGGCAGCCATCTCCTCTACGTAATACAAAACCCAAACAAGGCATTGCTCTTAGTGCGAGTTGTTTTAGGGTAAGTGATGGGCGTGGTTGTGCCACAATTGTTAGCGATATACTTACACACGAATATATTTTTACTAAAATGTCGTCCCGTTTCCTATTCACATTCACATTCTCATTCACATTTCCATTTTCTATTCACAAATGCATTTGTTTGGTTTTTGAATGTTATGCACGGACGTTTATTGAAATCGTTTTCAGTTTTTTGTATGTATGGTTTTTGTTTTTTTTCAGAAATCATAAAAGTAACTTAAAACTAATGCAAAATGCTTAAGTATATTACAAAACTTTCTTGAGACGTCGCGACGTCTGTATGAGTAGCACAAATACAGTGTTTCGACTCGAAAGTGCCTCCCTGTTTAAGGGATTTTGGTGGGGAGGGTCAACTAAATGGGGATGTTTTTGCAGTGCACCGTTGGTTTTCTTACTAACATTAGTTAAATACAATAGATTCGAGTTTACTAGCACTACGGTCTTAGACATAAATATACATACACATACATATAAATACATTTATATATATCTATATACCATATACTCGATAATAATTTATATTTTTGCTGTAAGACGAGCTCCTCAAAACTACAACAGAGCTACCCGAAGATGCGGGCTTACATTTTAGTACTCGTTGATGCCTAGCCTAGGGGAGTGTATTTACTCTATAAATTATGGATCTTGTCTTTAGCAATGTATCTATGTAATGTTAAGTTATGCAAACGCTTTAGGTTATATGAGGATTCGCAAGGAATCGCTTAACTGGGTTTTTTCTGTTAAGGTGTGTCTTTAACATTTATGTAGGTGTTTAACTACTACGTTTCTTGCATTGAAATGTCACATGTTCACTTTTTTCTTGTTTTCGTAACATACTAACCTATATACCTAACTGCTAATTATAGAGGGCTTCTAGACTTTCTTTACCGATTGCCCACGTTATACATAAGTAAGTAACTATTTATTGTGGGGGACACAAACAATGGGCCCACACTTGTAACCATATCTACTACCACACTTATCGCTTCTTAGGCACCCCCATTTAGGCGCTATAATTTAAATATGTCTTTGGAAACAAAGTTGCGGACGTCGTTTGTTGCGAAATCTTGCGACGTCGCCTCTTGTTGTATTTACAAGTCTTGGTGTGCTTCATTACCGCAGGTTAAACATATCTGGTGATCTGTGTATGGAACTCCGATAGGCAGATCTGTAGCTGGCTAAACGAGGGTCGTTCGGCGGGCATGGATGCCCAACAATAGGCCATAATAGTAAACCTACAAGAAACAGAGCAAAACAACACAAGATATTTAATGGGAATTCCGATAAGTTAGTAGAAAAACTTATTAGGTAGTCGTTTTTATACTTACAGCTCATCGGGACAGTTGAAGGGCTGGGCCAGTCTGTAGCCGTCCTTGAGATAATGCTCCATTTCGTAGGGATCTATTTCGGCATAGGGCAGCTTGCCTAACGTGCACATCTCCCACATCAGAACACCAAAGGACCAAACATCGCTGCCCTCATTATAGTGGGACTTTTGCAGTGCTTCAAGTGACAGCCACTTGATGGGCCGGTACTCCCCATCCCCCAGGCAGTTGTAGTCACCGGAGAAGAGGTCGCGACTAAGGGCGCTATCGGTAAGCTTCACGCGCAACTGATCATCAATGCTAAAGGAAAGGAAAGAAAAGGGCAAACAACAGAGGGTTGCAAGTGGTCGATTAGACGGATTACAAATTGCCGATTGGGTTGGGTCTGTCTTTTATGATAATGGGCTTAGCTCTACTTACACACAATTCCTGGCCGCAATGTCCTTGTGAATGACACCATGGTTGTGCAGATGCTCCATGGCCATGGCCAGCTGGGAAGCCATAAGCACGGTTTGAATTGTGGTTACACTTCTGGCATATGAGGGATCCTGCAGGAAGGTCTTCAAGTTACGCACACTGCCTGTGGCAGCATAGAGTACGAAGGGTGTGGCAAAGTCTTCGATGGAAATACCAAGTACTGTCATTAGATTTGGGTGTGTGGCCTCGTAGAGCATCATGGATTCTTGGAGCAGTAGATTCACTTGTAGCTGGCTTGCATGCTGTGCCACAGTCTTGACCAAAACCTCCTGACAATCGTTATAAGTGCCGCGATAGATGCGCCCAAAGTTGCCCTCTTGAACGAGACAGGAGAGGCGCACCCGGCACTTTTGGACTGTCAGCTCTTGGAGACGGCGGTTGAACTCCTCAGGCTCATGCTCATATTCGCGAAAGGGCCGCGTCAGTGTCGCATATGTGGGTGTAATGGTCGAGGGGCAGACATAAATCGAATTGTGTGCAGTAGATGAGATCGTGGGCAGACGCTGGAAGCTGGATGTCTTTATCAAATGCACCCCGTTAGAGGGATGACGTTTTGAGGGACCCTTGGCACAGTAGGCAATCAGAATGAGGGTCGAGACGAGCACCAAAGCCAAAATACCACCCACAATCAGGGTGATTAGACCACTGGTGGGTGGCACAAGTGTTTCCCGCAACATGGGGTCGTATTCATTGTTCGAATTTACACCACCACCTTGGCCACGACCTACAACAACGGTGGGCTCCGTTAACACAACACGATGTCTCTCTGTGCCTTTGCCATGGTCCACATTGGTTGGTAAATGACCATCGGAAATGACATGCTCGGCCGTATCCTCATTGTGTTCAGTATAGTGGATATCATCATGACCGCTTAGATCAGGATGCAGTGGTTCCTCATCATCGTATTCCTCCCGTGCATCGTTATGTTCGTCTTTAAGGCAAATCTTTTTACGTTTAAAGATAAGATTCGTATTGTTGTTGGTCGCTCGATCCAAGATGACCTCCACACTGATAGTGACTGTGACCTCTGCAGCCCGGGTGCCCGAGCATTTGAGACTAACGCCCCATGTCTGTGGTTCCTGTGGCACATCGCCGATGCGCGAGATGTTCAGCATGGGGCGTGGCAATACGCCCACATCTGAGGTAGCCACACTGATGCTGTAGGGCAATGGATGCTCCACCAGCGACTGCCAGGTGAAGGTAACATCGCTAATGTTCGCCGGCACCGGAACGGCAAAGTTTAGCGCATAATCATTGATAGCACCCTCCCGCACATAGTAGAGCTCTGCGGAGACGCCTGCAACGAAGAAAGGAAAAACACTTTAGATGTATGTACGAAATGGTTGCTTACATGGCATTCAAACCATTCAACTCTACACCCACTTTTAGTTGTGTCTCTGAAAATTAATGATACGCTTGGTGACCCAAACGAAATCGAACAACTTTTGGCCAGTCACTCGACTCGACTGCATAATCAATCACCAGGGATAACAGTTTTCTTTACTTTGTCAAATTGATTTTCTTCGAGCAGCCTGCTATGGCTTCAATCTTGGCATTGGCTTTGGCTTGGGCTCGTGCTGCCTGCCACTAGACTCCGCATTATCTGTCCACTTAGACACTTTGGTGACATATTGAAGGAGTTAAATAGCTGAACCCCCACAACGGCTTCAAATGCCAGACAATTTCTTATTGCTTATTGCTCCCCCTCCTAAATCAATCAAAAGCGACAAACAAGCTGTGTAAGCAAAAGAAACAGATAGGTACTCTTAAGAGTTTGCACTTTAAGAGCTAAGAATAAAGTTGTGCAATCGAGTGAATTAAAACTTGACAGTTTGCAACATTTAATTTTACTTAGATTTGTTGGTTAAGCTATTAGCCAATTTTATTTAGATAGGTTTTTCCCCCTATAAACTACTGTAGCTATGTTAAGTAAAGTTATATTAACAATAACTTTTACTGATTTTGCTTATAAGTTGTTCTTAAAACGATCTGAGACTGGATTATTTATTCTGTATAGCAAACACCATGCAGTTAAATTGTCAAGTAACTGTTGGGAATGCCTAGACCTAACCAGACCAAGTCGAAACAATTCTAATAAATATTTAAACAAATTCATGCACCTTACCATAACATATTCTAATATAAACCTTTATGTTTGGTCGAACAACGTTTACATGCTTCACCCATAATAACAGCAAGTTAATGTGCCTCTCACATGAACATAAGCAATACTTTCAATATCTAACCCAAAGTTCACCTGACCATAAATGTTCCTAGCTATGTTTGCCAGCTGTTGTCTTGCAGTGTCCATAAGATTTGCATGTTGTATTAATTAACTACTAGTTAATATCACTTTCACATGTTTAAATCTAATTTAACCTACATTCCCAAAGCCCATATTTGAATGAATATTGCCAACGAACCTGCAGCTGTTTATCTATTTACTAACTAGCCGATTGTATGTCTAATAGTTGTGACAGGTCTGTTGCAACCAGTTGTTACTTGCTGCTGAATGGCCAATGCTCACTCTACCCGTCGCCTCTAGATGCATTTAATTAAATTAGTGGGAAAAATATGAGTTTGTCTCCTGGGGATCCGGCCTACAGCTGGCGCCTTTTGCGGATACCTGCTCCGACTGCACTTGCTACATGCTGCTCACTGCCCGCTGCCTGCTGCCTGCTGCATGCCACTTGCCACTGCAGCTCTGGCGTGGGCTCAATAAATCAATCAAATTATAGTACGAAAAAGGGCGACTTGAAACAAAACACAACAAAAACGGACCCTTCCTCGACTTTGCGGACACGCGACGTTCTCTGCGCATTGGAGGCGTGTCTCGGGGGCAGGTTAAATGTTTATGCTTAATTAATGTTGATGTTGTTGGTTCGTTGCCTTGCTGCCTTACTGCAGCACACATATGTTGCATGCCTCAGTTCGCTGGCCGCAGCAAGCGGTGTTTATTTTAGATTTTTATCGCAGTCAACGTCGCAGTTACATTTTATACTTGTACATTTTATTTTAATTTATGCCACTTATTCGTCCGCGAACTATGCATATAGTATAAAGTATACAAATACATATACATATCGTACTAATTAGTGGATCGTACCCAGACCCAGAGCTACGTTCTAGTTCCCGTTCCCCCTCGTTCCTTGCACGCTTCGCTTGCACTTTGAAAATGTAATTAGTGAAAGCGGCTGCTGGTGGACCATGCTCTTATATAGAAAGAGACGTAATGGGACTGGAAGAAGGTATGTTAGTGAATATGACGTTTTGCAGTTATGAATACTGTCGCATAATGAACTAAGGTAGATAGCAAAGATGTGATAACTCGGCGAAAGGGTTAATGGCCAACAGACATGTGAGCTGGAAAACAGCAGCTCATTAAATCACAAACAAAGCAAAACGACAAACAAGAATACAACATAAAAGCTGATCATTTAAGGGCCAAAAGAGTCAAGCAGTTGAAAGTTAGCTCAGTTTGTTCGCTGGCGTGTTGAACATTCGCAATTAAAGTTTCACAGACATCAAAACTTTTGTCGAACACTCCCCTGCTTGCAGCACCCTCCAATTATTGACAAATAATAGCAAATTATTCAGTTGACCCCCTCGACTTTGCTTGCTTAGACATCAACCCGCTTTGCATCTCAAGTGCCTCGCACTAATTAGAGCTGATTGCTGAACAAATGAAGTCGATGGATGCTCTCCAAACACTCTACACCCCCCCACACAATGGCCATTACTTTGTCGTAGCTTCTCGTCTATTCCCGTTGCCACTTCCGCGTGTCACCTTGGCCAGACGCAAGCAACAATCGATTTTCATTAACCAGGACGAGACACCTTCAGAAAACCATCCACTCACCCTTAGCTCGCAACTTCGTCAAGTGCCACTGACATAAATTTGTGATAGCATTTTTTCTCCCCCCTTTAAAAAAAAAAAAGTAAAAGTTTCCCCGAAAAGTGTAAAAGAAGCTGTGAAAATATGCTTAAAGTGCTACAAATTGCAAAAGCGTGAAAATGTGTGGAAGTTGATAGAGCCAAAGCAAGTGAGGGAAACAGTGGAAGGAGGAAAAGCAGAGATAGCTGATAGAAATAATGTTTGGCAAGAAGCTGATAAAATGAAATGCAAACGAAGAGGCAACCGAAAAAGAAAACAGAAAATAAAAGAGGGTGGCTTAAAGTGAAAGCAACTCCAGTCTCTAAATAGGGTTCTGGGACAAACAAGCAAGTTTGCTTTAAGCTCTATGAAGCAATGTACCGTGCATATACAGTTTAGATTAGAAGAACATATTTCGAAGGTGGAGTGGAATGGGTTGCTTGAAAGCGGTTTTATTTAAAGTTTAAGGCTCTTAACTACAACTCTATTATATTTCCTTAAGTCTTTAAAATCTTAAATAGTACATTGTTATCAGCCCAAAAACTTAAATCACTATCCACATATTATCAAGCAATAAATATTCCTTGCTCATAAGTTATTTAAGGCACTGTTTATAGATGTTTGCTAACTTCAACTGTATGCCAAAATTTCTTCTTATTGTTTGCTTAACTCTTCAAGTCCTGCTCACATTTTGTGTGCAACATATTCCCCAAAGAAAGCGATTTGAATTCATGGCACGACATCTATTTAATTTCAATTACAACCCTAAAATACCAAAGCAGACGCATAAACTAAAACTTTTCTATGAGCAAAAAAAAAAACAAAATATAATAAAAATGGCAATTTTTGCGCCCCAAATACGCTTGGACCCATGTTTCCAGTCAGTGAAACCCTAGCCAGCATCAGCAGCAATCCTTTGCTCTCCCTAATTTATGCAAACCAAAAGAGTTGAACGAGATTTGAATGTATACATGCGTATGTCTGATGATGCTCTCTCCTTGGCTAGCTAGTGGATATCATTTTGTGCTTTCTTAACATATTTTTTTCCTAGTGCTCTATGCTAATGCAACGGACTTTATTCGCCCGCCCACAATGCGTCATTTTGGTCGTCGTCGTCGCCGTCGTCGTCGTCAGCCTGGGGATTTCGCAGGCCATAAATCCGAAATTGTCTTTTGACACATGAATATGTTGTGCATTAAACGCGCAGACGAAAGACTATACTCTAGGCCACAGTCAGATACAGCTTTAGAGTTTGGAAGGCAGACGACAGACATTTTTATTATTATATCAATGTGTGTCGTAGAGGGGATTGCAGGAAAGTTGTGTGTTGTCTGCTCGCGACTGATGATGACATTGGTGGCCACTGAGCTGAAGCTGATGCTGATTTAGTGCCCCATTTTTGGTAGGGTAGCAAAGGGTTGTGACCATAAAAAGCAAAAAGGAAAACTTTTTATGTGCTGCAAATTTGAATCCGGCCCTGAGTCTATGGTAAAAATAATAACTCAAGCGAATTCAATTTGTACACATTTGATTTCTTGTGTGTATGTGAAGTCGTGCCCAGAACCCAAAAAGTCAAGAGCCATTGCAACATGATGAAATGTTGGATGCTGGAGCTTGCAGCTTGCAACTGATTAAATCGCAAAACCAAAGTCAGCAACAGCTCGCAGTCGGGAAACTAACATACAGGCCATAGAAGGTCAAGACGAAGATGAGCCCAAGAACGAGAAAAGGCGAGGCAAGGTAATTTTTATATGCCCAAATGGTCATGATTCGCTAGCTCGTTTGGGTCTGCGCTGGAAAGAAGCCGCTGTCTGGCCAAACAAACTTCACTACACTTGAGCAGCTCGCAGAGCGGAGCGCGCGCGACGAACGTCAGAGTGAAAGACAAACAAGCTGAAAGGACATGTGAAGTGTACGATGATGATGCTGGCAACTTTATCGTGCAACGTACAATGTGCAACGTGCAAAAAACGCCAACGGTAGCGCTGCCAAGTATTTCTATTTGTATTTCATCGCCCTGGTCGAGCAGCTGCAATTTATTTGCCTCGACTCGCTCTGTGTGTGTGCCAGCTCTGAGCTCTGAGTTCTGAGCACTTCGCCTTGGCCAGACCTCTTCTCTACAGGCCCTGCAGGCCAGACGCAATCAACGCGTATCCCTTTACCCTTGCAGTTTATGTATTTTCTTCTTTAACATTATCACCTCAACACGACGGCGGCGGCTTCAACTCCATCGATGCTGCTGCTGGTGCAACGTCTGGCCATAAATTCAAGTTCATGGGAGTGAATGCTGGACAGCAGCAGCAGCAGTAGAGCGGCTGTTGCATAAATTATGATCTTGTAGATTTTCTATGACAAACCATAAAAAAAGAAAGAATAAAACACATTACGTTTATGGTGATGTTGGCATGAACGAGTTCCAGTTGCGTATTCAATTTAAAATGTAAATACTAGTACAAATGCCTGGACTAACCTAGGGTTGGAGGTTTTTGTAAGCAATTCCTGGAAACAACTCCATTACTAATTAGCGCAATGTAAGGACCATTTAGGTCAAGGCACTCAAGCAGCACAATAAATGCGTAATTAATCTTGCTGATATCTTAAGTGCCCTGGGGGCCAAACCCTTATGTTTCTTCTTATATTTTTATGTTATGCCCACTCCTTCTTGAGGAAGGAGACGAAGAAGTGCAAATTATTGACTCATAAAAATCACAGGCAAAGCAATAGGAGGCAAAAGAAAACTAAATGTGATTATCGGGAAAAAGTTAATGTGTTTATTAACCCAGGCCAACACCAACGTTTGCTTGCGTGAGACAGTAAAACCCTCAAGCAGCAAACACCTGCCACATGCCAAGCAAATAAATGGCACCCAAGCGATGATATCCGCAACACCCACAAGTCATTCATCAGGTAGCACCATAGTCTGTGATTTCTTGTGAGAGTCAAAGTCGGCTTTGGGGCCATTAATTTGCCACTGCTGGGTGGGTATAAAGATTTCTTTCAATTTTCGGCCAACGGCTTTTTGTGTGATGTAATGAAATTTTTATCACCTTTAGCTGGACGCAACAACAGATAGACCCAAATGTGTCTAGGCGCTGCCATAAAATTTATGGATAGCCATAAAGCGTGGTCAGCAATGCAGCAGCAGCAGCAGCAGGTGCAGGTGGCTTATTGGGTGGTGCGGTGGTGCTGTTGTGGTGGTTACAGGAGAATGATTGGCCCAGTTAGTTGAGTTTTGTTGCGGTTTTGACTGCTTGGGTCAGCTTGTGTAATGTGCCCTGTGGTTTGATTTGCATGCGTCTCTGTGGTAAAAGCCCACAAAATGGCAGTCTGGGTGGTCACACACACACACCACACACAGAGAGAGAGGGAGACGGAGGCTGCCGCAAAGTCTTTCATATGTACGTGTGCATATTTGTGCTTAAGTAAACAGCAACTTCCTGTGCCGAATAAAAATTGTTCCTGGTTTTTCTTTTTTTGTATGTTAAATTTATGAACATTTTTTTGACATGACTGCAAGCGACACTGTAGTCTAAAAGGGAGCAGCGCAAAGTTCGTTTGTTAAGCACAACAACACCTCGGGGCAAATACTCAAATACAAACAAACAAACAAGCAAAACACACACCACACACGCACACACATTTTTCAATAGCACCCCCGGGATGGCGTAATTTATGAGTCTGACCGACTGAACAAAAGCAGCAGCAGCAGCAGTAGCAGCGCCTCATCGTATTGACTTTTTCGGCAATCCAAGCCAGCTGCTTGGCTAACAATAAGTGCTACTACTACAACGCTGTTGCTGCTGCTGCTGCCCATTATCCCGGCTGCCGGTTCCCCGGTCCCAATGGCAGTTTCAGGTCTCCCAGAGTGCCAAAGTACAACCGACTGTAAAAGAGATTAGCATGCCATGATGCATTAGTATGTGTGTGTGTGTGTGTGTGTGTGCAGGCAGTGCCACTGAAGTGGACGCATCTCCACCTACAAACTATCCCCTTCTATCTCTCTTTCGCTCTCTTTTCCCTCTGCCTCTCTTAGCTTTGTTTGTTGAAAAGTTTTTCGGTCTTTGTTTATGGGTCTACGTTTTATGTTTTTGGGTCAAAAAAATATTCATACCTATACATACACACACAAACTATGTATGTATATGCATCATGTTTTTCGGTTGCTTGTGTTGAAAAGTAGTTAGGGGTTTATCATCTTGTTAACGTGACGATGCAAAAAAACCAAAAAAAACTTTCACACAAAGTCAAACTTAACGTTGTGTGTCTGAAGGGGTCAAGGAAGGAGGAGGTGCTATAGATATTGGTGTCAATGTGCTGCGGTTGATGCCACTTCTCAACTTGTAAGCGGTAATTGGTGTGAGCAATTATCATAGTTAAGCGCATCCAGTTAAGATCTATGCATAATTAACAGCTTATCGGTGAAATAATTGTGGAACACTTAATGACTAATTGGAGTACATAGAGAACCCTATTATTTATGTTGTTCAGATGCGATTAAATCAATAATTAAATCATATATGACATAAAATGAATTATTAATAACTATCTGTTTTATGTTTATTAAAATAACAAAGCTGAGATTCATTAATATTCATGATCAAAATAAACACTTAATATATTCATAAATAGCTCTGTATAAAAATCACATTTGAATCAAATCATTAATTAATACCAATGCACATTTCAAATGTTGTGTTGTCTGCAATCCTCTTTTATCTTATACATATCTCATACCGAATCAATCCTGATACATGCATTAAAACAATTTATTCAAACAAAATCAACCCTGGTCATATCAACCCTGGTAATTCCTGTACTTCCTTTGATGACTTTATACACTCTTTAGCAGCATAAAACGTTATCAAGCATCATTTGCTCATTCTGATAGCGCTTTAAATTAACTAATTCGTGCTTTGTGCGCTTATCCACATTTAAATATGTTAATGATAATGCTGCTAATATTCTCACACCCAACTCAAAGCCTGGCACTCAACGCCATTAGCCTGTCCAAACAGCAAAATATGCGTATGAAAATAAAAATTAAAAAAATAAATAACACAAAAAGGCAACACTCTCTCGAACATCTACACACATTTCACGCCAATTGGTGGTCTGGAAAAAGAGGCAACACAAAGGCTGATGAGAATTGATAATAAAGAGAGGGCAGACACGATAATAGCCGCGACTAATGCACGGCGGCAAATGAATGTCGAGTGGAGTTGAGTCGACTCGAGTGGAGCAAAATCCGAAACGAATCGCATTCGCAACGGAACAAATTGGCTAAGCCCAGGCATATGAACAAATATTCACTTTGGGGAGGAATGCAAAGTGAATATGTTTTTATGTAAATGTTTTTTTGTGGATGTGAAAATGAGCGCTTAATTATAAAGTTGAAACAGGCCGCACAAATAATCAGGACTCGTCTCGCTTTCATTTTGAATTTTACTTGTTGCCACATTAATTCGACTCTGACTCTGACTCGGACTCTCAAAAACCGCCTCCTTCTTCACGTGCCATGTGCGCGTTTTATTATGCGTGACAGGGAAATTACCGCAGACAGTGAGACGGCCCCTAGGCTCCACCTCCTTCTTCTCCTGCATCACACTCGTTTTGCAGCATAAAGTTGCCGCTGTCATCAGTCAGTTTCCCAGTCAGTCAGTCAGAGTCAGTCGGTTTGATTGAAGGCATAAATTATATGGTATGAATCGTGTGCACACAATCTTTGTGTCAGCGCTTCCCGCTGCCTTTAAGTCTTTTAACTCTCGTGGAGATTGATTCGCATTTGATATTTTGATTAGCGCATTGAATTGAACTAAACGCTTCGCATATGTCACACAGCAGTTGGCTTCTAGCAAGCAAGAACCGCTTGCAAGAGCAAACTAAATAGGTCAAATGGAAAATAACAAAAAGCAAATGCGTTAGATCAAATTTGAGTGAAATATATATATAACCATTTCATTACCATTTTCCACCCATAAATGCGAATGGAAACAAAAAACAGACAAAAATTTATGCATTGAATTTTTTACATTTCTTTTCGCACTTGCAAGTTAACTTTTTCAAATCTTCAACTCATTTCTCAGTTACAAAACAAGCAAAAAAAGGAAGCTTCAGTCCACTTTTCAGCTCTAGTTTCAGCTTTATTTAGGTCAACAGTTTGTCAGTCAGTCAGCCATGACGAACTATTTTTAATTTTTTATTTACATAGACAACAAACAAATTCCGCAAGAGATGTTCAACAAATTGGCAAACAACTTTGTCTTCTTTTATTTTCTCTATTTTGAACTTCCAAGGAGACGCATCCCAGCTATTAAAACCCCCAACTGCGTTGCAACATCATAACTCATTAAAGCCGCGAAATGCATTTGATGGCTGGAGGGGGGAGGGGGGGCATTATAACATATTTTGCGGCGCTCAAGTGCCCCAAATTTTAATTACTAGATATTTTATCAGCATTGAACGTGAGTCCCCCCTTCTAGGCAAGCAACCATCCCTTCACTTTCTCAGTCTTTCTCTTTCACTTTGTGTTGGGAAAGTACTTTGCGTGGGAAGCTGCAAGAGGGCTGTAAAAGAAGAGATGTGTTTGGAGAAGAGATGTGCTGCGGGCGTGTGAAATTTTCCAATAAGTTGCATTTGTAATATATAAATATATACTTATTAAAAGATAGAGCAAAAGAATAAGAGGGGGAGAGAGAAAGAGACTATAAATGATGATACGCTTATGATTCTAGTTAGTTTTTAAATGGAGTTTGTGACTTGAGGGTTGGAAAAGCAAAATGTGGCACATAATTGTGCGGCAAGTAATTAAAATGCCTACATAAATTTCTAGTTGGAAATGGGGCAAAAGGAAACATAGTTTTTAGTTGCCATATTTTATAGATTTATTGCTACAAACTTATCGATTTCTCTATCAGATCGTGTAGTAAAACGCTTTAAGGATGCTTCAGTTGCAGCAACCCTTTTGCCGCAGCAATATTTTATCCGCATATCCGTTTCCCACAATCAATTTGAAATCAAATGGACGCCACACACGCTTCTGGTTTTTTGTTATTTTTGTGAAAGGAGTCGAACAAACAGTAATGAAAAAATTAAATACAAAATAATAAAAAATAATTTACGGCCTCATTAAGAGTCAAAGAGAGAAGTCGTGGCAGAGAGGGAGCGTGAGGTGGAGGGGGAGGAGGAGTTGAGGCACCCGCTTGGAATTTGCTGGGCAATAAAAAACAATATATATATGCGACAACATCGAACTGCAGTAGCTCGAAAGGGGCGTTCCACCCCTCGGGTGGCGTTTCAAAATGAAGCCCTCAACAACGTGGCTAGCTGGCTGCTGATAGAGAGGTGGTGCGGGGTGGTTCTGGTTTTTGGTTGCGGTGCGGCTCAGTTCGGTTCGGTTTGGTTCGGTTCGGGGTGCCATACCAAACGCGCGGCGTGCTCAAGTGCTGGCGGCAGACTCGTGCGTTTTGCCAACGCTTCGCATTTCGCTTCCGGGCATCGTTTGTTTGCATACGCAGCAGGACGAGCAAGACAGGCGAGAGAGAGAGAGGGGAAGTGAGGCAGTGTGTGTGTGTATGTTTGCACAGCGCATTTCTGGACCATTAACTAGCGATGTTTGTGTTGCTGTTGTTTCTATAAAGGTAGTCTTTATACCCTTCGACTGCCTCCTGGCAGCAGTTTGTCATTGTTGTGTGCGACTTTTCTCACTTTGATGCAGGCAAGCATCGGTGAAGTGAAGAGGAAAGTAGGGTAGGAGTCGAGTGTATCCACAAAATACAATTGCTGTGCTTTATACAACTTATATTTACAATATAGTATGTATGCTTTGAGCTCGGCCCGCACGCGTCACTTGCCTTGTTTATATAGAAGTTTTTTTTCTTTTCGTTGCAGCTTAGCCTCAAATGCAACTGCAACTCCTCCCATACCGCCTGTCCAATGCCCGCTGTAATCATTAAATATTGTGGGAAAGCATTTTACTTGCCACCTAAGCACAAGTTAATTACGCTAAATGGCTAGAAAAATCAAATCCCATAGGATTTCCCGCTGCTAAATCTTTTAATGCTTTAAGCGGACATTCCTTAATGCAAATATCATGTACTTTACTATCTACTGCGTTGGTCATTAACATAATATAATCATTTCCAACGGCCAAACAATTCGCCAAAGTCCTGGGGATTAAAACATTCTCTCTCTCTTTCTCTCTCTTATTCTGTTGCGTTTGGTAATAAATTAATGCTGGAAAATTTACTAAATGTATCTTAAAAATTTTCAAATCAATTTCGTTGCCACACATTAGCTGTCAAGTAGGTGTCAGGGAGCATTTGACGACCCACATGTGGCAGACATCAAAGCTACCATTAAATCGCCCGTTAATTGAGCTTCCAACAATTTGTCAGTTACATTAATCGCGAGACGCAGAAATTACAACAAAAGAAGAAATAGAGATAGAAAAAGCCTCTTTAAAAAGCTTAATTTCACAACAAGTCAATTGAAAAGTTGTGAAATGTATTCGCTTTTTCCTCATGAGGGTTTTGGGCTGGGCTATTTTTTGGTTTGCCCGGTTTCCCGTTCGTGTCTAGTGGCCACCAATCATGCAAAATAAAAAGCCAGAACTAAAACATAAACAATTGAAACTGATTAAATTCATTTGATAACGAGGCGGTGCCCGAGTCTGGGGATTGCCACTTGAGATATGGCAGTAGCTGTTTTTTTTTTTTTAACTTTTTGGGGGTGGCACATGCAACTTTGGGGGATATTATTCAGTATCTACACATGGAAGACTCTTACATGCATGCGTGCTGAAACTTATTCGTTGCCAAATGGGAATGTGAAATGTGCTTAGAAATTTGAATAAAGTTAAGTTGATTGCAACGAACTTTACAAAGCAATCGAATCGGAATAAAAATAGTATAAATAAATATTTTAAAGATATTTTGAATTTTTGTTATAAATAAGAGAAAAATAAGTGCAAAGAAATACAAAGTTTCAAATACTCTAAAAATATTTTTAGTTTAATTCCAAATAACTTAAATAAATATTTTGTTTTTCAATTTAAATTTGACTAGAATATCAAATAAGATAAACTATCATGCGAAAAAACCTTAATGAAATATTTAAATTCAACATTTTAGAGAAATTGGCTGTGAAAGCAAGCAAATATCCTTAAAAGCGTTTTGAATATGAAAATAGACTTGGCATAGATGAAGAATTTTTAAAATGAGTTATTATTTTGGGAAATTGAGAAAGATTAAGGAAAATGTTACCACAAGCTTAAGCTTAAAAATATCACACAGCCTTCTTGAATATTTATAATTTAAGTAAGTATTAAAAAATTAAAATTTAATAGTAAATTTAATGGTTTGAAAGCTTAACAATATGAAAAATGCATACTCATGATACAGTTAACTATTTGAATCTATTGTGGCTGACATGTTGTTAATGTTTATGCAGCCGTGTGGCACGCATTGTTGGCGTTTTGTGTATTGTCAAAGGCTGCAACGCGAGCAACACCAGCAACAACAACATCCGCAGAGCATTTAGCGATTTAATTAAGCGCAAGTGGGCGTCAATTGTTGTTGATGTTGTTGTTAGTGATGAATAGATTTAACACATAGAAGAATAACCATAAAATATCGTGTGTAACTATATATATATAGTTGATAGGTGGGCGTGGCCAGCAATCCATGACCGTTGCAGAAGTGTAAACTGTTTACGCAATGAAGGGCCAATGACTTGCAATAGCTAAATAAAAAAAAGGAGGACAAGGAGTTAAAGTAGCTATTGAGTTGGGTCCTATGATGTTGCAAGCAATGCTGACGTTGACACGTGTGTGTGTGTGTGGGATAAGTGGCAGCTACACAGCACCTTTCCTCCCTCATCCTCCTCTCACACTCTAGCCACATTTCATAGACAGTTTTGTGAGCTCTAGCGCGGACAACCCTCGGAACCACCCTCGTAATTAAGCGCATTGAAATGCAACTGAGATTTTCGCTAGCTTCATGCTGCTTTCATGTTGCTTTTCGCCTACTCTTCTGCAGTGTCATCATCATCATCATCATCATCGCTATTCTTCTCTCTCTCTCTACTAACTGTTTCGCTCTGTCTGCATTTTCTCTCATTCATTTGCCAATTACGCACTGTACTCAAATGCAGGCAACCAAAGCGACAACTCTCTTTTAGACATGGCAACGACACGCTGTTGACTTGTTTATAATGTCGTCATTTTGCCAGCAGCAAAAACCCCAACAACAACAACAGCTTAGCACACTTTGCATGCCAAACGGCGCCTGCTAATGCCTCCGATTTCAGCTGCAATTCCCCTTCAGAGAACTTGAATGTATTTATTAATTATTCTACAATGTGCAGAACACAAAAATTCGGCACGCACATTGCGCATTTCTCGCCAAGATTTGCCATCCAACGCTTAAAGGGATTTTCTCTGCTTTTCCTCTACTCATATTATTGTTGCCGCATTTTCACTAATCGAGTTCACATTACTTGGCAAAATATATATGTACTTAAATGCGCTCTCTCTGTGTGCTGCCTGTGTATTTTTAGCCAAATGTTGCCATTTTATTAGCTAAACGTGAGTTGGCAACTATTCCGGCTAAATCTTTCGTCTTGGGCCTGCCAAAGTAGTAGTTGAAAATGTCAATCGATCAAAAGGTTTTACGTTCGATGGGCTTGGATGGGTTTAGATTAGCAATGCATTGCTAATACTAAACACTGACCATGATTTTGCAGTTTGTCCATAAGGGATATAAAAAAAGGGTTGCTTATTAATCTGGAGTTAGCAATAAGTAAAACGAATCTTAGAGTTTAAAGGGTAATCGAAGGCTTTCGTCTAACCCTTCATTTTTGTAAAGGTTATTTATGATTAGATTAGAAGATATTAGAATTTGCCAATAGTTCTAAAAACTTCTTATGAAGTTCGAAATATTAAAAGGAGATTTTCGTGAAGTTTTCTCATAAATAACTTATTTATTCTAATTTTTACTTTTCATTTTTCATATATTAAATTCAATGAAATATTTGTTGTAATAATTAAAAAAAAAATTATGATAGTATAATGCTACATTTATTTTGAAGAATAATTAATACAAAACACTAACAGAAAAAGTTTTTAACCTCCTTTAAGAGATCACTTCAAATACTTTACAGTTTCTACACTCTTTTGCTTTGTATACCATTATTTTATGCTCTGTGCGGTGGTTCCTCATTTAATCTGCAAACCCATTAATGATTCTATGTGTGTTTGTGGTGTGTGTGTGTGTGTGTGTCACTCATGTTTCGTTAACGAGCTGGGGAGCAACAGTGCGTTGTCAGGGAGTCCCTGACATGGTTAACAACATACGCAAAAGCCTTTGGCCAGAGCTGCAATTTGGTACCACAACGCATCCTTTAGCCCACTTCACAGATATCAACACTGCCCCCTACTCTGCCACAAGTGCAACCTAACGAGCAGCAAGTGCTACAGTAGAGTTGTCTTTTTTTTTTTTGTGGCCTGTGACAATTTAATTGATATACACGCATGCATACATAGACAGGTCAAACATGCACACATGGTTGGGAGTCAAGCTTTTGAAAAGACCGCTAAAAAAAAATGACACCTACTAACAACAAACAGAGAGAGAGAGAGAGAGAGAATGGGGCAGGCGTCCGAAAAAGGTATGCCGAAAGTAGGTCAGGCATGCAACCTGCTGTCAACGCTGGATAATTATTGGAGAGGTTGCCCATCATCAGTGGGGCAACGAAAAAGTCAGAGCAAACAGAATAAATAAAAACATATTTAACTACTTTGCTAGCGATTGGATTAATGGCATCAAAAATTTGATTTTGTTTGACACACGGCTGACACAACTAATAAATTTGCCTGGCCAACCAAGTTGATGGATCACTTTGACTCAGTTGAAGCAGCCTCCTCTTGTTGCAGCTCTGATTGATTGTCCGGCGGCGCTCCGATAAGCCAAAGGTGTCCCACAAAACCAAACAAAACATGAATTACAACGATGGTACTAACTATTTACAAGAGCCGATAGCTGATAGATAAGCGCCTGATTAGCTGCCTCTCAGTGTACGTCGTACTTCCAAATATTTATACAGTTATTCACAAGTGACGCGATCGCATATCACATATACATAAATAAATGTAAAGACCATATCGCCTGCCTGTTGCCCTCATCAATCAATTGGCTTGTTTGCACAGGCAGCCGACGCAGACGCCGACGCCGTTGAGAGTTGTAAATTTTACAACATAATTTCTGATAATTTAACCATATCTCTCGCTCTGTGCTTCAACGGTGGCCCAAGCACTTTTTTTTTTTTTTTTTATGATATACGACATAGATTTATATATCCCAAACAACAATAAACAAATAGAACGAATAGCAGCAAAGGGTTTCATTATACTGCATTATTTTACTTTTGGCAGCACCTCGTAAAACATTTTTAGATTTTTATGCTCAAAGTAGGCTAACTGTTAGGTAAGTACTAGCATATGCAACATAAAAGTATCTTGAGCAAGAAAAATATATATTAAATCCTGTTGATTTATAAGCTGGCAACACACAAAGCAATATATGATTTAATTGTGCTAAGGCAGGCAATATTTAATGAAATAAGAAACGCAAAAATACATATTTAATAAATGAAATAAACTCAAATTTATGATTATACATAGCATAAATTCAATCAATTATAATATTAAAAAAAAAAAACATTTTATCAATGAATAAAACAATTTTTACCTTTATTAATGGGTTTTGAATGCAAATTTATAAACGCTACCAAAATATTATTAATATAAAGACAAAATATTTGTATAATGCATGAAAATCCTCTCAAGTTAAAATTTAAAATACGAAAAGCTTTAATTATTCAAAACAATGACCACCACAAGAATAACAACATAGAAAAATGCCTAATGATGACAGCTAATTGATATTTGATATTAAATGCTCATTGCTTTATAATGATGATAAATATCCAATATCGAAAATGTGCTTTTAGTGGGGGGCTGTACTCACCGATTAAACGTAGAACCTCGTGCAAATTCAAAAATATATTTAAATGCGCTTGGCCGCTGCTGACCAATGCCAGAAATAATCCGATTGTGAAGACGCCTTTAAAGTTACTATTCTCCATTGCGTTTGGTGTTTGAATAAAAAATATATTATCACTTGTATTTAACACACTTGACGCTATTATTGTTTAATTAATAATTGCTTGTTAATTGTTTGGAATTCTTTTGTAACACTTGTTTTTCAATAATTAATATGAATTTGTTGTTGATATGGCGCGCATTTTGCGTTTAAATATATTTCACAGTGCATTTGGCACTTTTGGCTCGCCTTTAAAACTCTGTTTCAGACTCAGACGCGCATATTCCAATCGGAATTATCACGTTGCGATGCACTCGGAAGTTTTTTGCGACAAGCAAGCACCAAGACAAAATTGTTTTCCCGTGTTGGGGGCTCTTGTTTATCCGCAACGAAATTTCGTTGATGCGCGCACCGTGACGATTTTCCACAAACTGTCAACTGGATAAACAAAACAATGCTAATGCTCAAGTATCTTTCAGATACTTTTAACATTCACTGTTAATGTACACGCGCTGTAATGTTAAGATAAAATTATTCGAAGCCGCCCGTTAGATTATATTGTCAGCTGTTTATTCGAACTTTCGAGCTCGAACATTCTCTAACGAGGCTGTTAAAGTCCTGCTATCATTAAATTAATTATTTTGCTTATTGTTTTTTATTAAAGTGATTTAAATAGTACTTGAGTTATTTAGCTACATAAATAAAGTTTCTTAGTGTGTTTCATATGAAAACAATTTCATATGTTAATGGGCTGTAATTGTTATTTGTAAAGTCATCACGCCATCTACCGTTACTTTTACGTACTCAGCTCTGCAGTATAACAACTGTCTGACTGAGGGGAAATTTAAAGTGGGTAAACATCGACCAACTAAATACTTAGCCTATGGGTAACTCAGGTTAAAATACTAAATAAACAAATATTTTGTAAAAAATTAAACCAGATCCGTAGGCTGTTATTTTAAATGCGTACATATTTATATGTATTTAGTTATAAGTAGAAAAGTTACAACTTTTGACTTAATGTAATAAATATATAAACCTAAATTCATAGCACATCGAAGTATCATTACTTTGGTAATGGAAATTAGAATTAAATTTAATTCAATTACTGTATCTTAGTCTTAAAAAGGGCTTTGACACATAATGTATTCAAGCTGTGCAATAATACCACACAAAACTTACAAATACTTGCGTATACTATTTGAATACTACAGAACATGTTGGACTTTGTAATTACTTTTAAACATTTGACACCTTACTTTGGACAGCACATAAAATAAATAAATATTGTTAAGATCTAATTAGACTGCTCATTGACTGTTAGATGGTCCAAGGAACTCAGCGTTGTTTCTATCAACAAATTGTAGTCCAATTCATTAAGGCTCGCTTTAGCAGTTAGCAAGTCCAGAAATGAATCCAGCGGTGATAAAGTTTCCGCAGTGAGATCTAAAAATTAATAAAAGCAAATAGTATAAGTAAAAAGGACAATTAATACGTTTGTACAAACATTAAACTACAACTGGAGACAGACGGACACACGGCTAAGACAGAGTATATCACTGCTTACCAAACCCGAAAATGATGATCGGCAATCAGTAATTGGTTACCATTTTGCAAGTCGTTGCACAAATACAAAACGTGCAATGCTTAAAACGGCTGTCGTTAAAATGATAAGCAAAAAAACCAAAAGCATCGAATGACAAACAACTGTTGTGGGCTTGCCCAATGCTAAAAACCAAATGGATGGATGGATGACACAAGTGCAAATGATAATGAAAATTAACTGAAATGTAAGGTAGCTCCGGTAGCTGTTCTTTACCGCTTCTGGTATGCATGCGCGACTGGGTAACACCAGCAGAGCCGCGTCGCTGAGGCGCCTCCTGATGCTGGCCCGAAAGAATATTGGCTGCATGTTCTCTGCCACGTATCATAAGACTCTCGGGATGCTGCCAGCATTTGAGTAAGCGCTGAGCCCGCTGCTTTGGTAGAGCTGACAGCAATGACAATTTGCGTTCAATACCCTTTGGAGAGTCTTCAATATCTTAATTAAAATAAGTGACAATTAGGAAGAGTTTAAGTGGATTTAAAAAATAATCTCGTACCATTAACAATGGTCTTCATAACATCCACTTGCAGCTCAAATACATGATTCTCCACATACTGCAGGAACATGTCATAGTCTAAAGCGCGATAGCCTAAATATGTGAAGAATGAAGAAAAACCCTCTGGCAGTGGAAAAGCAATCGATTCCACAGCTAAACAGTAACGCTCCAATATGAGAAACAGCGAATGCTGTTGATTATTGGACATCTGATCACTAAAAATATGTGAGTTAATAATCAAATAAAGTATGTATAAAGAAATTTATATAAATGGCCTACATCAGTTGGAAGCCACGCAACGTTTCCAAACGTGCATCCAAACCTGCGGCACGACAAACCAGTGAGCACAACGCACGCGATAGTTCCAACTGAGCAGAGACAAACTGAGAAGCCACAGCATGGACATGAGCCGGTGCCTGTGATCGCTCAAAGAATGTTTCCTTTAGCCAACGGAAGCCCGAATGCGGTTTAGATGAGTGCTTAACCAAATGTACGCTCAGCTCACGAAGATACTGCAACAAAAACGAACAAAGCCAACAATTTCATTGAGTACTAAAGTCTTTACTATGTTGCCACTCACCACAGAGAGTACATGCTCCTGCTTGCTGGCCGTACAGCCCTCGAGCTCAATAAAAGGCAGCACCTCATTGCTGAAAGGAAATGCACTACCACTGCTGTAATCTCCGAAGCCTTTGCTGCCTGCATCCGGTGTCATGGGCGTTGTGTTGCGAGACAGTGCCTCTGGCTGATAGCAAGCCAGACTAAAGATGAGCTTCTCGGTCACTTGTTCGGCGGCAAAGCGTGTCTGCTCCTGCTTGGCTGTTTCATTGAGCAGCTCCCAGAGCCGGGTCCAAATATCGGTGCGATATGGTGAAAGTCGCTGTTGAGGCGACAATAGCATCATGCTTGTATTGTGCAGCGCCTCATGCGAGATGCCAACGCTTATGTCTGCGACACGTGCTTGAATGGGTCGCGTGGCAATCGCAGTAGTCAACGGGAGTAGACGCATCAGTGGCTTTGCCTCCTCCGGCAAACCACGCACAGCTGCTGCATAGCTGCCGGCAACCAAAGCTTCCTTAAGCAGCGCCACCGTATCCAGCGAGAGAGGTCGCTCCAGAATGCTGCTCAGCAGCTCGGCCAGAACCTCCATGTCGCCGGAATGAATTAAGAAATAATGTATTATGCTGATGCGATTATCCAGGGAGTTATCATTGCGGAATGTATCGATTAGATGTGCTTTGGGCACACTGAGTGAAACCAAATCCAATGTGGCTGCATCATATGCCAAGGCGCCCCACTTGCGCAGTGGCACAAGATGGATAACATCGGGACTGCGATTTTTAACTGCCGGGCACACAATGTGACAGGTGGGCTCATGCTGCAAACCCACATCCAGCAGATGCACAAAGAAGGCAGACGAGACGAGCAGATGATGGGCGCCTTGCAGTGCAAAAGTGGGACGCAATAGTCGCGCCTTATGCCAAGGCACACCAGGCATGACGCAGTGCACCACACAGCCATGATGCAGCAGCGAAACGGAGTAAGCAAAGTGAACATCCGGTTGCTGCTGTTGCCTGTTTGTTGCTGCTTGTGCAAACTGTGGTTGCATCGGCTGATACAGATAGTAGTGGCATACGAAGAACATGCCCGAGCTATCCGCCAGGATGATAAGATTTAATGAACTATCATGTACGCGCAGTGGCACAACATCATCATCATAACTGGGTGCCTCCTCTGTGGCATTTGCTGGCAGTTTTGGTAAATTGAGTGGAATGTTGAGCTATTGGGAGAGTTAAATTAATATTGCTATTCCATGAACATTGGTGATTGCAACCTACCACTGTTTCCGTGGGCTGCTTCTCATTAAACTGAAATGCAGAGAGTGTGGGACTAAGTACTGGAGTCATTTGTTCACCTGTCTGCTCCCGTTCATCCAACAGACTAAGGCTCACCGCCTTGGGTTTGAGATGTATGTAATACAATGCCTGGCACTCCGAATCCCATTGGGCCCAGCTAAAATTCTTCGCCAATGTCTCGTGTGTTAGTATGCTGGTGTCCAGATGCCAGGCACTGCACTCTTCGCTGCCTGCTTCGGATGTCGTTGAGCTTTGTTTAACCGTGCAGTTATACTGTTTAATGGCTTGAAATAGAAATATTTGTAAATCAAATGTTCGCATCAGATACAAACAGCTACTTACAATCCTCGTGTGTAAGTACTAACAGCTTATCCTGCCAGCAGGTGCGTGGGACGCTTTCCGCTCTCCAGAGGAACTGCGTCATTATCTGGCGTGACGAGGGCTCTGAATTAAGGGGCGTTGGTTTGCCACCCTCGCTGCTACACACCTCCACGACGAAAGCCTCATAGCGCAACTCGCTCTTTACCACATAAGACAACAATGTAATGCTGTTGTTAATGCTCGCCTGGATTATTTCCACACAACCTGGAATTGTCCAGAGAACGCGTAACTGCTTCTTTGTTGCATAAAAGTGACCAACACAAGTTTCCCGTTTGCCATCCACATCTGTATCTGAGTACTCAAATATCCAAGTTGTCAGCAATGAGCCGTCCTGTTCCTGTCCCAAAATTCGCCATTCATTAGCCTTTTCTGCATGCCAATCGAAATAAACAACATCATTTAAATTAGAGCGAATGCTACATATTTTGATAAAGTTTAAACACTTGCCCTTGTAGCCTTGGGCAGCCAGCAGTCCGCAGAAGTTGGCAGCCAAGTTCTCCTGGCGCAACATGTTGATTTTAATTTAATAATTTAATAAAAATATTATTGCAGTTACGGCATTGCAAAAGCGCTCAAGAAATCAATAAACGACACCACTAAGTTGGCTGCGCGGCCAACAGCTGCTTAGGGTGACCATTGCTTTTTTTATTGTAACAAGTGGCAATGCTGTTGACTTCAAATTAGACATGGCGCAGAGCACCGTTGTTTTAAAATCCCTAAATGATCGGCAAAATTAGAAAATGCCAAGTGAAATAATTACGCTACAGTTGGGCCAATGTGGCAATCAGAGTAAGCTTATATAAACACAGTAGACGAAACGCACTAATATACAAACCCAACAGTTGGCTTCGAGTTCTGGAAGCGCTTATGCTTGGAGCATGGCATATCACCTGACGGCGTTCTTGAAGATTTCACTGCCGACGGACACGATCGCAAGGATGTGTTCTTCTATCAGGCGGACGACAATCATTATATTCCACGATCGGTTCTCATTGATTTGGAGCCGCGCGTCATACACAATATTATGAGTTCGCCGTACTCCAAGGTAAGAAAAAGATTCACACATACCATCGAACATATATGTATACATAAACCATGTGCAGCTCTATAATCCTGAAAATGTGTACTTGTCGAAACATGGAGGTGGTGCTGGCAACAACTGGGCATCGGGCTTTAGCCAGGGCGAAAAAGTGCACGAGGAAGTATTTGATATATTGGATCGGGAGGCTGATGGCAGCGATTCACTCGAGGGATTTGTGCTGTGCCACTCAATAGCCGGTGGCACTGGCTCAGGCATGGGTTCCTACGTTCTGGAACGCCTCTCGGATCGATTTCCTAAGAAGCTCATACAAACGTACAGCGTTTTTCCCAACCAAGACGAGATCAGTGATGTTGTCGTACAGCCTTACAATTCAATTCTCACACTCAAGCGACTCACAAACTGTGCCGATAGCGTTGTGGTCCTGGATAACACTGCACTGAATCGCATTGCCACCGAGCGCTTGCATTTGCAAACGCCTACATTTACTCAGATCAACAATCTGGTGTCAACTATTATGAGTGTAAGCACCACCACATTGCGCTATCCCTCCTACATGAACAACAATTTGATTGGCCTGATGGCGCCACTGATTCCTACACCACAGCTGCACTTTCTCATGACAGGCTATACGCCGCTAAGCACTGATGTGGAGGTGAGTTAAAATACCAAAGTTGCGTGTTACGAAAACTGTTTATATCTTCCCCTAATTTTTTGTTCTAAAGACAACAGTCAATGTGCGAAAGACAACCGTATTGGATGTGATGCGACGCCTGCTGCAGCCAAAGAATATGATGGTTTCGTCGACGGCTGACAAGCGTCATTGTTACATCTCAATCTTGAACATCATACAGGGCGAAGTGGATCCGACACAGGTGCACAAATCGCTGCAGCGCATAAGAGAGCGCAAGTTGGCACAATTTATACCCTGGGGTCCGGCCAGCATTCAGGTGGCACTTTCACGTAGCTCACCCTACGTGCAAACGGCTCACAAGGTATCTGGCTTGATGATGGCCAATCATACGGGCATAAGTGCGCTCTTCAATCGTGCTTTGGCTCAGTACGATAAACTTAAGAAGCGCAATGCCTTTCTGGATCAGTTTCGCCGAGAGCCCATGTTTCAGGATGATCTGAACGAACTGGATTCGGCTCGCGATACAGTTGACTGCCTGGTGCAGGAGTATGAAGCAGCTACGCAGTCGGACTATCGACAGTTTAGTGCGGTTTCAAATGGTCCAAGACCTTAAGCTATACATTATTCTTTGTATCATTATCGTGGTAAGCTATGCAAATAATGTCAAAAGTATGTAATCCCTGTTTGGTTATTCTAACTCAACAAAACCACCTGCTGCTGACTTCTGTTCGTCTGGTACTTTAGCTAGAATCTCTTCTGGTTTTCTGGTGTTCTACTGGTTCTTTAGCTGGACAGTATGGGTGGGCGTGGCATGCAAAGTTTGGTGCAGTTTTTTGGGGGACGCCAGTAGCTATCTTACCAAATTTTGTAACTAAATAATCGTATTAAACGAATATGTAATTTAATAAAGTAGGCCTTGAAAATGAAAAAAAAAGTATGTATGATATTTGCTTAGATTTTCATTATTAGTTTGCTATTCGTGTTGTAAGCACGTACAAAATTTAAAAAAAAAAAAAAAAAATTTTACATTATTATATTGTTGTATGTTCTGCGAAGCCAGCTCCGCGCACATATAATAATCTTTTCGTTTAATTTCAACGCAGAATAAAATCGGCATTAGGCAATCTTTAATAAATCGTACGTATACAAAATGAGTAAACATAAATAAAAATTACTAATTCCTTGTTTATATTTGCAGAATATGTGCTGTGGTCCAGCTGGTACGTGTTCATTCTGTGGACCTCCATGTGGAGGACCCTGCAATCAAGTCTGTTGTGTTGAGATGTGTATTTCGCCCTGTACACCGGCCTATCTGCAATGTTCCTGCTTCTGTAACTGCTAGCTGAAGTAGGTCTCTCACCACAGAATAATCAAGTGGAGTGGAATGGGTGCCTTGGAACAGTCCATAAAGTGACAATTTAATAATGTAAAACCAAAAAAATAAAAAATTATAAAAAGCAAAAATGTAAATACCATTAAACCAAGACTTTCAACCTTAATAATCAGTGAAACAAAAAAATCTCATTTAATAATTCGACTGGAATTACCATCTACTTTAAACTATTCTATAGTTGAGATTTCATAAAATTGTAATCTGGAATGTTTACGAAAAGTCTAATGCATGAAATTAAATGCGCTTCTGCTCTGGGAACGTAAAAGCTTTTTAATGCTTTGCTACTTGATAGATATAAATTTCAAATCGCAACAGTGGCGGACAAAACCTAATATTTAATAAATAAATCAATAGGCCTTGCCTTTTTTTTACCTCTCCTTGATTTTTAAATACGGCTAAGCTTCAGTTTCTACAGAAATCTCAAGCTGAAAGGTAGGCTCAACTTCCATTCCCCCAAAACAAACAAAAATAGTTAAATAACCTTGGTAAGTATAAAAAAAATCAAATAAAAACTACTAAAAATAACTATCATTGCAAACAGTCTATCCACACCATGTGCTGCCAAAGTCGCTACTACCGTGAAACACCCTGTGTGCAGTGCTGCCTAATCGATTGCAGCTATTGTTGCCATCGCACCGCCTGTGCAGGACCTTGCGGCCCCTGTTTTACAGCAGGTGCTTGCTGCTGTGGAGCTTCCGGCGATCTAAACTATAAATATTCCTTCTTTGGCTTACACCTAATGTAACTGCGGCAGCACATGGAAAACTGGGAATCAAGTGTTTTTTTTCTTGTCAGCCAAAAATTAACAGTTTTCTTAAAAAAAAATATGTATAACCATGCAATAACATTAAATTTCAAAAAATATTCTGTGATTAATAAAGGATACTTACTTTCACATTAGATTAAGCCACTAGTTAATTTATTAAAAACAAAATTTATTTATTTTGACGTGATGGAAATAGAAATTCTTACAGTACAATTGTTGCTGTTGTTGTTGTTGCTGTTTGTCTTTTATTATTATTACTGTTGCACAACATTTTTTAAATGTTAATTAATACAATATATTTAATAATAATAATAATTAAATTTTTTAATTATGTTCTTCGAAAATTGTGGCCCCTAAGCATTAAAAAGACTTTTATATTTGCTTCAAGTTCTGTTTGGTTGGTTGTTGGTATTTTTTTTTTTTTTAGTTATGTTTTTGTATTTTTTTTTTTTTATATATATTTTTGTTTTATCTTTTGCTGTCATTCGAATACAAAATCAATCAAATTCATACAAATAAGTTCATATCGAACATGGTTTTTTGTTTGTTTTCGTTTTCATTTGCGCAAACTGCTAAAGTTTCAGTTGTTTTATTTATGTTATTGGTGTATAAAAATATTTGTATATATTTTACCATTTTAGCATGTTACCGTTATTCATAATGTTTTTCCCATGCATTCCTTCTTACACATTAGAATCATGAGTATTGTTGTTATTTCTTGATGTTCTTTGTTTTTTAGTATCAATTATGCATACAATTATAATCGTAATAATAATAGTTTAATGAGTTAATAACGTTCACATTTATTATCGATACATACTTAATACGATTACGCAATGTATCTATTTATATATATAAATAAATATATATATATATATATTATATATATTTATGTGTATTTTTAGTACCGTATTAAATTAATTTGCTTTGCTGTTGTTGCTTTCAAGTACATAATAATTAAAATATGAATACATAAAAATATACTCCGTGTAAATGCTTTTAATATGCGTTTAGTTCTTGAGAATTTGTAATCTTGCTATTTTATATGGGGTAAAAATTACATATGCAGGGTGTCCACTGTGCTACTCAGAGCAAATAGAGAAATAGAGAAACAGAGATAGCGAGATAGAGAGAGAGAATTTGTGTGCTTGTTTGTATTGGCAGTTAAGTAGTTAGTTAGACAGTTGAAAATTCAAATCATAATCAATATTGAATGAAATTAGTTAAGAGTTGTAGTATGTGCATCTGTATCTGGGTGTATCTGAGATGTTCAAAGTTTGTTTGTAGTACTCAACTATATGCATTATATAAGAAACGTGTGCATATAGTATGCATTGGTGGGTGTGTGTGTGTGTTATTTTGCTTTTCATTTAATATCGTTCATTGATTTTTTTCTCATTCCTCAACTCATTAACATAAATTTAACAATTTCCCAAAACAGCCAAGAGAGTGGGCAACATTCAAAATTTATTGTTAATTTTATAATGTCAACCCATCATCACTCCCATTGATATATTATTTACCTTTCAGTCCATTAGTCCATTTTTCTTTGTGTTTTTATTTTTCATATTTTTATATTTTGGTTTTTGGTTTTTGGTTTTGCTTTAACAAACTTTCATTCTTTCATTAATAAACTAAATTTGAGCGAAATATGCTTTAACTAAGAGATGTGTGTGTGTGTGTTTTAAACAATTTGTTTCGAAGAAATAACCATATAGAAAACATTTATTTGTATAATAATAAAAGAGTATGTGTGTGTGTTTGTCTGTATATAAAGCCATTTAGCAACACCCTGTATACTATGTTTATTTTAAAATTCAACTTGTTTTTTATTTTAAACTTTTCTTTTCATGTTCTTAGCAGAGAGTTCAATGGTCAAATCAATGGTAAAATGTTTTTAAGTATTGTATATATAGTAAAAATGCTTAAAACGTTTGCTAAAACATATCAACTTAATTGTAACGACATTTAACATTAAATTGGTGTTTCATAATATTTTTTAAGTATTATTAATTTTTTTTTTCTTATTCTTGTTTGTTTAATAGTTATAAAAATACATATGTTTATTGACATATAATAATTTGTAAAATGACTAGATGATGATTCCATGATCTGTTCTATATCTAGGATGTAAGTATGTATGTATTTGTATATATACTAGATGTAAATGCATGAATATGACTTTTATAAGCTAACAAATTTGCATATAGCAATTAGAATTCTTTAGCAAATTTCTTATGAATGCTTGTGTGTGTGTATGTGTGTGTGTGTGTGTGTGTGCGGTTCGACCGTAGAGACTCATTACACTAGATCTAGTAATTTGCAATATTTTCATAAAGATTTTTTTTGAGTCCCAAAATTGATTTAAATTATTTATGTATTTAATTGTTTAATTGCAAAAACGTAAACATCCAATTAGCAATAGTTAATCAAGATGAAAACAACTTTAACGCAAATATCTAAACAAAAATAAGCAGTGTTGAATAATGGAATGACTAAAATATTTTTCATAACTGCATCAAACATAACCTAAAAGTTAAAAATATTATCTTTTTAAGTAATTTCATCCTCAATTCAATTGTAAATCTATACAATTGGTGTATTCTGGCTGAAGGATTCGGTCTGCCAGGCTTTGGTGCAATTTACGCGACACTGCAAATAAAAAAGTGCAAATCGAAATGATATAAATAAATAAAACACAAATTTATTGTTCTTTTTTTTTCATTTTCTGAAAACAACTCAAATAACTTTAATTTTTATATGATATAGTACAAACAACGAACAAGGAAATAAAAATATAAAGAAGTTAATACCGTTTGTAAAATTAAATACGAGTATTAAAAAGAAATAAAATATTATTTAAAAAAATATATATATATTTATTTGTAGTTAATACAAATTATTGCGATTTTTTTAACAGTTTCTAATATATATTTATATTTTTTTTTTTTTTTGATTTGTCATGCTTGACTTGATCTATGCATGTGTGTGAGCATAGTAGATAGTTGAAGTAAGTATGTTCTTACTGGTTTAAATGCTTGAAGATGCGTATAAATACTTTTAAAATACAAATACAAACTACAAATGCTTGGATATGAATGTGTTGGTAGTCTTCAATAGGAAGTATAAGCAGCTAACAACAAACAGTTATGTATATGCACTCTATGTTTAATATGTATTACATTTATTTATGTATATAACTATATACTATAAATATTTTCTTAATCAATTTTCCTTGCTTCTTACAAATAGAAAATATGCTGAAATTGTGTGTGTGTTTTCTTTTCTTTTATGTTCTGTTCTGTTCTTATCATTCGTTTGTTTGTCTTGCGCGCAAAGTAAAAGTTGAGATAGATTTCAGATACATATACACATAGTACATAGATTATAGTAGATGGAGTCAAAAATAAAGCATTTGGCTTAAGAAATGAAAGAACTAAAGGTATGTTTAATTTTCTCAAAATTCCCTAAACGAGTCGCGTTCCTTTTTTTCATCAATAATTTAATAAAATTTTTTGGTTTTTATTAATGGTTTTGTTTTTTGTTTCACGTTTACGTTTTCGAAGCAGTCTAAGATTTTGTTGTTTCTTTTATTCTTTGTTTAGTGTCATAAAAAATGTGTGTTAAATATTAAGTTCACTACTAATTCCTTAAAGACACAGCACACATGTAATGAGTTACAAATACATGCGTTTGTTTTGTTTTTTTTTTAGTTATTATTTATGTATGCATGTAAAGATATATATATATTAATATATACTCATTTAATAGCAACATTTTATATATGTATATAGATGTATGTATATTGTAGTAATATAATATGTATAGTATATATTTATGTGTAAATGTTCTCGTGTAAAAATCAGTCATAGTTAATTGTTTTTTTTTTTATCAATTATGTTTGCATACATATGCACATGTGTATGTGTCTGAGTGTGTGTGTGTCTGTTAAGTCGACTAAGAAAGCATTGCACTGAAAAAAGAGAGAGCAAAGCTCGGCAGACTTAAAGCTGAGAAAGAGAGCGCACACACACACACACACAGAGATGCACATGCAATGCATGCATGCAATAATGCATTACTATGTATGTACTTATGTATGTTGTTATTTGCTCAGTGTGACCATATGTCAATTTAAGTTTTATTATTATTATGATTTTTGTTTTTTGTTTTTTTTTTTTTTTTGGGTTTTTGAATTGAACTTGTGTTGTAATTTAATTCTTATGCATTTAGATCGTAATCTTAGATTGAGAAAACTATGGGGCGATGACAACAACATTGAAAAATGTTACACATGTATGTATGTATGTACGTATGTATGCATTTATGAAAGTATGTATGTATGTCTATATGTGATGGGTACATAATAGGACAAATACACCATTAAACTACGCAAGCAAGCTTTTTACTAATTGATGTAGTTAAGAATTTAAAAAAATACACATACATCCATGGGCATGTATGTACGTATGCATGTATATGTTATATTGTGTTCTCTAACATTCAATTTAACATTTTCATTTTGTTTTTTCTGGGAACTTAGGTACTACAATAAATATATGTATGTATATTATTATTGTAAGTAGTTCAAGAGTTTTATTTTGATTTCTCTATGCTGACGGATAATATAACTTTAGCTGTCTACTAACAAAATAAGTTTAAGAACACACTTAAGTTGTTTTTATCCTTGCTGAATATTTTTTTTATCATTAGATGCCATTCTAGTTTTCACTATGATTTTTTGTATATAGTCTAATAATACTTAAAAACACTTCTACGAAGCCAGTTTGAATTTTGTTTATTAGTTCGCTGCTGCTGCTGCTGTTTATCGAATATCGATAACGACATCGATATTGCTATCGCTACCGTTATCGTCTTCGGAATTCGCTTATCAATTTCAATATTACTTTTTCTGCTTATACATGTACAAAATCTAAATTCCGTACAAAATGCTCAACAACTTTCGTATTTATTATTTTTTATGGCCTTTGCTTTTTGTTTGCGTATGCTTTTGCTTATCATTTCGCTTTGATTTTGGGTTAATTTCGTTTTTGTTTAATAACATTTATCAAAAATATAAACTACATTAAAAATTATTCTTCTGCATATACACGGGCCTCCCTCCTCCTTTCATCATTCTCTACATCTATTTAACTTGTGCCGACAGTCTCAACCTCAAAACTCAAACTCAACTCCTTAATTCCAATACACCAAACCAAACTAAACCATTGCCCTATGTTCTATTTATGCGTGTATGCACTTATTTATGTATTTTATGTGTATGTAACGGAGTTTGGACTGCAAAAGTTAAGATTCGTTTTGTTAATATTAGTGTAACATTTATGGCCTAACAATGAAAAAAAGTGTTGCCTACATATCAGCACTTTATGCTTACTACTATATGTATGTATATGCCTTTAGGTGTTATCGTTAATCGGTTATCGCGTATGATTTCGATTCAATTTTCTGGTGGTAGTGGTGAGTGAAACGATTGATAATGATTTTCATCTGTTTTTTTTTTTTTTTCAACAGAGGCGGCGCCCAAAACTAATCACAAATGGCGGCACACGCTTACCAACTACATATAGTTAATGATTTTTTGTAACATACATATATTGAGAATATGTACATAGTCATATATAATTATTAATTTTTAAATAGATGGGGTATATGCCTTAAAATTCACGGATGCTCTGCACGAGCTTCGAAGTTATCGTTTATCGATAAGCCGCTCGAGCCTTTTCCTGACTTCTTATGTGTAATTATGTGTATATTCAAGAGAGCACAGTTAATTGGCGGTATAAAAAGTTTACACTTTAGTTGTGCTTCATTTTTTTTGGTAATTTTTAGGTTGTTTGAAAAAAATACATATTTTTAAAATGTATGTTTGTTTATATATATGTATATAGAATTATGTATATAATGTTTTTGTTTTTATAGATAGCGCACAATGTGTTCTAGTTGCACGATTTAGCTTACATAAATATGTTTTGGGCTTTAGTTCTTTAAATATATATACCTACACAAATATATATATTTAAAAAATTGTTACATATTCATTTTGCACAGTCTATTAGATTCTCAATTCATCAAAATTGTTATCAACATACATTTATATCATATATATATATATATTTTTAGAGTTTAATTTAATTTTTCTTTTTATTTCCATGTACATAATGCATAACGCATCTCTTGAATGTTCTTTATTATCTGTAAGGGTGCGAGGGGGGGGTAGGTAATGCACAAGCGAGCGAGAGTGTGAGGGTAATGTACTACGATATGGCTGCAGGGGCCACTGCAACGGTACTGTTCGGCCAATGTCGTATGTTAGTTAACAGCGGCTTTGTAGAGGGCGCAAACAAAATGTAAAACGATAAATGTAAAAAAAACACAAAGCAAAAACAGAGTCGATTCTTTTTTTTCTTTTCGGAATATATAAAAAATCATTTAATTATGTACTTTTGTAACTTTTTCGTTTTGTGGCGGTTGGTGTACGTCATTGTGTATTGTATTGTAAGAGTGTATCAATTTTTCAACAACTTGTATAATGCATTTAAAAAAGTGTCGCTTGCATTTTGTGATTAATAATATTAATTAATTAATATTAATGTTATTTGTGTCCCTTTTTTTGTTTATTTGTTTGTTTGTGTGTAACATTTAAAAATGTAATAATAAAATTTAATAGTAAACATAAAAAACAAATAAGCACAAGTCAATTAGTCGGCTGGTTTTCTTTTCTTTGTTTTTTTTTTTTTTTTTGCTTTTCATTGCATTATTGTTTGCTGTTGTTGTTGTGCAAGTGTTAATACGCTAATATATATTGAATAATAATAATAAATACAATTAAATAGTATTATGCATATAGATATATATACATATATATGTTTATATGCATGTCTATATGTTTTTTTTTAGGCCATAATAAATACCATCAATTAGCAGTTTCGCTTTCGTGTATGATTAACAATTTTATGTATATAAAAAATTTTCAACAGTTTCAGTTTTGGTGTCAAGTAAAAAGATCTCACAAGAAATTTACAATACTTTGTTTTACCGTTCCATTAAGAGCTACACACACAATTACATATTACATATTACAGTACACGAATTAATTAGTTTATATAGTTTACAACAAGCATTAAAATTATGAATTTTGCCTTTGCAATGCAAAGCGCACATTACAAGTATACATACAACATATATACTCTCTATGATAGATATATATATATATGTTTGTATTGTTCTTTTTTTTTGTAATATTTCTACAATTTAATAATCTCACTTAACTGAAAAAGAACGAACGAACGTCAAATTCTAAAATGCAAATACTAAACATTTTTCAAAAACATCAGAATTATATAATGAAACAAACACAGGCAAAAATGATATATAAAACATTAAAATTAATAAATTCTTAGACCTATGTTTATAATTTGGGGGGGTCCAAAGCAAAAAAACCAACAAACATGTACACATATATTTAGTTATACATATGGACTGATATAATTCAGCTTTTGTAAATAATAAAATAAACATTTTTTAAATGCTGTTCCTGTTACTGTTGCGTTTGTAGTCTCAAAAGTTCATACAGTTGCTCTATGATTTATATTTTAAGTTATTATTATTATTATTATATTATTTGTTTTCAATCTTTTCACAACTCGATTCTGAACCGTGTTTAGTGTTAGAACACATGGAAAAATAGCTGAAATTAATGCACAACTAACTTAATAACGGCATTTAAAATTGAAGCAAGTTTTTAAGATCTTTTGTTTTCGGTTTTTGATTTCGAGTTTGTGTTTGAGAAAAGAATTAAATTTTTATTATTGTTTCTCTCATTAATTAAGAATTTCGATTAATTGAGATTTTCTTTATACTTAGGTTTTCGTTACGTTTACAATATATGTATATTTGTTAATACATATATATATTTATTTATTTTATTTGTATTTTTTTGAATAGTAATAATAATAAATTGTTTAAGTCTTCTGCGCTGATTGCCAACCATTTTTACTGTTATTTTAACATCTTCATCTCCATCGTTTTTATGTTTAAATGTTTTCTCATCGAAACAAAAAAACATCATCTAATATTATTTTAAGTGAATGAAAATGTTAAATTTTTACTTGATGCACACTACTAAAAAAACACTACCAACAAAAATAATTTAATTGTAATTGCAATTTGAAATTTTTAATAACAACTAGAAAATTCTCTCGAGCGTCAAAAGTCGGCTAAGCAAAAAGCTTAAGTTAAAAATAAAAAAATACACATTAAACAAACACAAAAATAAATTACATAAAATGTGTGTTGTTCAACAATTAAGAACAATTATTTTAAGCTTTTTTCAGTGCGTTTAGAAATTAAGAAGCGGCAATGGTGGTTTTTTTTAAGCATTAAATTCTTCTTTTTTTTTGTATATTCGTTTAAGTAATAATAATAATAATAAAACAATGAAACATAAAAACTAAGCGAGTATAAAAAAGTTGTGTGTTGTTGGTTTTGTTTTGTTGTTTTTGTTGATATAAAAGTAGCAAACATTTTATAATAATAGATTTGTAATAATAATAATTAATAATAGCAATAATAATTATAATAATAAGTAGTAATAATAATCAAAATACATATATGCATATAAATAATCAGTTATCAGTAATCAATAGGTTTACAATCAAAAATAATTTATAAACATAAAAAACAGTTCAATATATATATATTTATATCAAATTTTATCATTCCGTTTTTCTTGATTTAAGTTTTTGTTATTTTGCTTCTACAGCAGATATATGCAATCAAAAATAATAACAAACAATTTGCGCCTTAAGCTTAAAATTACATTTAATAAAATATTTATTTATGCTCGATCTACGCGTGTAAAAATTGTTGAAGCTGTTTTATTTTTAAAATTATCTTTTTTGTTTTGTTTCGATTTAGTTTTCGTTTTTTTTTTTTTTTTTTTTTTTTTTTTTTTTTTTTGGCTTTGCAACGAGACGAGCGAACATAAAAAAGTGGAGGGATTTTATTTCTGGTGTTTTTTTGCGTGTATTATTATTATTAATATTGTTTTTTTGTATTAAACGAAATGTCAAAAAGAGACTTTAGTGGGGGCGCGGCATAGCAAGGGCGCCATTCGAGTTTTAACTTTCTTTTTTTGAATTAAAAACAAATATAGTAATACACAAATACAAATATTTAAAATATATATATATATAAAAAAAAAAAACATTAAGTCTTAACACAGTGTAAAAACAAAATTCAACAATAATTTAAAAAGGTAATAATAAAAAATATAGTAAGTATACAATATATTTATATATAATATTTTTGTTTAATATAAGAGAGAGAGTTCTTGCTATATGCTATGAGAGACAGGCGAGAGAGAGAGAGTGATAGTTCTATTAGAGATACAGCGAAAGAGAGGGGCATAGACTAAAGAGAGAGAGAAAGAGATAGATAGAATCGCGCGCGCAAGTCAGAGTTGCTAACTTATGTTTAATGTTTATTATCAAAAAATTCTAAACTCCGAGATTAATGTTTTGATTTTTGTTTGTGATTTTGTAAGTGTTTGTGTAGAAGGGGGGTTCTCTCTGCTTACATACCCACAGGTGCCAGTTGCACATAGCGATAGATATATAGACGATAATCCTTGCTGGCAAGCACAACACTGCCATCATCCATGAGCGCAACATCAAAGCACTGCGCATGCTTAACCTTTGACTCCAACGCCGATATCAGCTGACCATCCTGTGTGAATATCGTCAAATTGAAATTGTTATGATTGTCCGCAATTAGGATCTCGCCATTGGAATTGATGCCAACACCAATTGGATAATTGGTAATGCCCTCGCCACCAATTTGCCGCAAATATTGTCCCTCATAGTTGAAGACCTTGACGCAATGCGCCCGATTGTCACTGATGAATATCTCCTGTTTGTCATTGACCACAACGCCATTGGGGAACTCCAGATGCTTGGAGCAGCCAAATTTGTGCAAAACATTGCCATTCTGATCAAAGATAATCACACGCATAACCTTGCATTCGACGACAATGATGCGTCCCTTGTTGTCAACGGTCACGCCACGCGGATGTTGCAAGATCGTTGCACCAAACTTGCGCACAAATTGTCCATACTGATTATAGATTTGGATCTGGTGCGTTGGCGAACGTTCGGTTACAATAATATCGCCCGAATTACGCACCACAGCAACACGATTCGGATACAAAAGCTGAGAGTCACGTTTGCCGCACTCGCCAAACTGAAACTTAAAGCGTCCCTCCTTGTCAAAGATCTGAATGCGATGATTGTTGGTATCAGCCACAATGATATCGTTTTGAGCATTCACCGCCACACCGCTGGGCTCTGTGAATTGTCCCTCCATGACGCCAAATTCACCAAACTTGCAATGATAGATCATCTTTTGGCGCTTGATCTGCGATTTGGGTGGATAAATTGAAGCGGAGAGCAATTTGTTGGTCAAATCCAATAGAGATTCACTGCTGACAGCGCTATTGTTGCTGCTTCCATTCAAATTGACCGACAAACTGGCCGCAAATGCATCAACAACAGCTGAACTGTTGCTGCTGCCACCATTGCCAATTGTGCCTGCTGCTGATGATGTGTTGAACAAATTGTCGCTGCCACCGTTGCTCCATTTCTCGTAGGGATTGTAGTGTGACATGCTTGTGGCACGCTTCGGCAACAGTTCACCAAAGTGCTGCAAATCATTGTTGAGATTACGTTCACGTCCGCCAAGCAATAGGCAATTGGTGCCATTGCTATAAGTGTTGCTGCCATTGGTGGTGCTGTCCAAGAGACTGCCTAGGCCCAAGCCTGGCAGCAACTGTTGCTGTTGCAGCTGCAAATGTTGCTGCTGTTGCTGCTGATGATGATGGCTGCCAGCGCTGCTGGCGCTGCTATTACTGGCACTCTGTGTAGGCCGTGCAATTGGCGGCTGTTTGCCATGTCCTCCATGTAGACCATTGTGACCATTGTGATTGTTGTGTCCATTGAGATGACCATTGTGACCCAGTGTCAGACTCGATTCGGAGCAATTGCCTGAACCAGAGCCAACACCAGCAGCTGCAGCACCAGCACCATTGCTGGCACGTATATAGCCAAAGGTGTTGCGCACTCCTGCCTGTATCGATTGATAGTTGGACATGAATTCTAGTTCGAAGGGCAGCTGCATATCCTGCACACCCGTCTGCAACTGTTGCTCGAGTGTCTTACGTAGTAGCAGCGCCTCGGCTAGTAACGGTCCACCATTTGTGGGCGAACGTTCGACAGCGTCGCAGGCAGCGAGTCCCTTGTCAATGATTTCCTTGGCACGTTGCAGCCACATGGAATTGCTGTTGACCTTGGCCGTGTACAATGATTCGAGTTCTTTGAGCAACTCCGTTTTACGTTCATCCAGCATGGAGGCAAAGAACTGATGTGTCTCGTTGAGTTCATTGTGTGCCTTTTGATATTGAAGTTTGACCTTGGTTACACTCTGTTCGGCGCTGCCAGCAATTGCCACAATTTCACCAATCTTGCCACGCATATCGGCAAGCAGAGTTTGTAATGCTGCCTCATTGCCATTTAATGTTGCAGCTGCTGCTACTGCTGGAGACTGTACATTCTCCAGTTCATGCAGTCCTGTCGAATGCTCAAGGACAATGCACTCCTTGCATACCAGCGTGCAGCAGGTGCGGCAACTAAACTTTAAAAGCTCATGCTTGTGACGTGCACAGAAAAGCTGTCGCTGTTGTTGTTGTTGTTGTTGCTGCTGTTGTTGTTGTTGTTGTTGCTGCTGCTGTTGTTGTTGTTGTTGTTGCAAGTGTGTTGCATAGAGTGTGTCGTGCTGCTGTTGCTCCTGTGAATTGTTCGCTGCTGCTGCTGCTGCCAATACAATCTTTGATAGCTGTGACATTGGCTGTTGCGATTGTGTCTCTGTCAATTGTTGTTGCTGCTGCTGCTGTTGTTGCTGTTGTTGTTGCTGTTGCGCTAGCATCATTGTTAAAGAGCTGGCATATTTGAAATCGCTCGAGGCGGGATTGTTGCTGCTGTTGCTTAGGCTGTTGCTTATACTGTTGCTAATGCTGTTGCTGGTCGTCGTTGTCGCCTCAAAGCCTTTAATGAGGCATACATTGTGTCCGTTGAAGCAATGCATAAATTCATGAGCAGTCACACAATTGGCACACAAATAGCTCTGACAATCAAAGCATTTGGCCACCGCATCGCTGCATTTACTTTTGCAAGCTGTGCAACGTGCGGGCGCCAAACTGTTGTTGTTGCTGTTACTGTTGTTGTTGCTGTTGCTTATGCTGTTGCTTATGCTGTTGCTGTTGCCTTTGCCGGCGCCAACAACCAAACTGCTTATGCTATTGTTGCTGCTGCTGTTGTTGCTGCTGGGCAAATTGCTGCCAATGACGCCAGGACCATTGGTATTAACATTATTGGAACCACTGATAACACTGCTGCTGGTGCTGCCACAGCCGCTGAGGCCGCTGGTCGATGAGCTGGACGATGATGACGATGAGGATGACGATGATGATGACGAAGAAGAGGAGCAGGATGATGAGCTGGCCGATGAGGTAGATGACACCGATGCCGATATGGGATGATGGCCATTGATGACAGTGACATCCTGACGCACTTTGCCAACACTCACTTGACTCCCAGCTATAGTATATTCATCACTGCATATTGCCGAATCACTCGCTGGCGGCGACGAACCACTCAATGTTAGCGGTGAGTCGGATAGATAGCCAGCATGTTCGTATGATTCAATTGAGTTGGCGCCACGCATGGAGTCCAACGATGGGGTCGGCGAAGACGCCATCATTACTTCACTTTCTCCGTTTGCGTGTGTGTTTGTGTGTGTGTATTTATGGAACGGGGGGAATAAGTCTGTATTGTTGGTCCTTTGTTAATTGCACAATGTTTCTGCTGCTCTTACACCTGCCACACATGAAAAGAAATGTAAAAAAAACAGAGAGAGAAAATATAAATACATTTGTTTATAAACAAGATAAGCTTTAAAAACCATAAGATAGTGCTGCAAAAAAATTCGATTTAAATCGATTTTTAATAAATCGATTGTTTTTATAAGCAGTTTAATTAGCATCGTGTAAATAATTTAGTTTAGTTTGTGCTTCCTTAACTAATAACTATAATAACTTTAATTTTGTTCATCGGGGACTTGTTCAAAAAAGCTAACCGTATGAAAATTTTAATATTTTTCACTTGGATTTTACATTTAAACATTCATTTGAACTTTCCAGAACTAACTCTCTTCAATACAAAAGTATTAAAAACAATTTGACTTAACTAATGTTCATAAACATTTCACACAAATTAACCAAACAACGTTAAGTATGTAAAAGTTTCGAATAAAAATAAGTATTTATATGGCTTTATTATTACCCTTTCGAAACAATTAATGTGATTGAATTTGATCGATTATACGGGTAGGAGAAAATATTTGTTTTTTAGTTGTCAGGTGCTTGAGACTCATGGAACTTAACCCAACTGTCAGGGTTACTCTCACTCCCTTGCCAATTGTGTGTGACTCAGCAAAACTATTCAATCCCTTTTTGAAAACACAAAAATAAGTATTATGATTCACCGTTTGTTTTTGTATAACATAATATGTTGTCTAATTGTTTCTCTGTAATCCCCTGACCCCCTTTATGAAAGAGCCTCCCCCGTCCCCTACAAAACATTTGCCATATGAAAACAAAGTGCTTTTTAACGCAATTCGGGGCTGTACCCCAAAGACACTCCATCCCCTACCGCAGTTCTTGTTTGAAGTGAGTCGCGCTCTTTCTCTCTCCCCTTATTTGTAATCGTCCTAGCAATCCCCTTGTCAACGGACCACAGAACTTCTCCTACTCCACAATTCAATTCACCCATCAACAGGAAATGCAATAAGCGCACGCACAACAGGACCCCTCACACCCTCGACTCTACCTAGATTGAACTACTTGAAGAGGGTGCACACACATATACACACACACACACACACCACTCAGGCATGGCAGACCGAATAAAATAAAAGTAAACAAGGAACTTTTCTAGATTTCCATTTTCACCCAAACAGAACCACGAACAAATAACATCCGTCAACAAAAGCGCGTCACTCAAAAGAAGTTGGAAGTGAAAGCAAAAACGACAAAGCCAAAAATAAACCCCCTCTTTATCAAACGAAAATCAACCCTCAACAACACAAAAGGGGCTACCACTGAAGCGGCAAGGCAACAATAAACGCGCGCCCCCCCCTTTAATTAAGGGTGTGGGTTGATGGGGGAGGGTTGGTGCTACTGTCTAGACTGAATGTATGTGTGTGTACATTTATCATACACACACACACACACACACATAGCCTGGAAGAGGCATTGACTTACCTTTGAAATTCCGTTTAAAAAATGTTGTTCGTTTATTTGTTTGTTGTTATTTCTTCTTAGTGCATTCACTTTTAATGTTGTTCAGAAAACAAATGCTACCAATTTGTTGGCTTTTTTATGGTCCTTCTTGTTGTTTTTGTTTTAAATCTACGTAGTTCTTCCTCTCGTTGTTGTTATTATTGCTTTTGTTGTTGTTGCTGTCGTCTGTGCTGTGTTGGTAACAAAATGAATATTTTTGTATCATACTTTTCGGGTGCTGCCAATTTTAGTTGCCAATATCAATTTGCGTTGCGCGCACAAAATGCTGCAATGAAAAAAGAACCAAAAGAAAATTTACATTAAGTATGTGTATTTAACCATTATTCTTATTTTATTAACTAGTTTTATATATTAAATATCTTTTCAAGCAATTATGGTTTTTATTTTTTTCTTGGATTGATAATTGCCTATGCACTTTTCACTCTGTGATTCTGTCTCAGTTGGGAGCCGGACGATGAAGGACGACAAAATATAAAACGCGACGCGTTTGCGACGCAGCTCCGTGCAAAACTAAACTTTGCGCATTATTCAGCGACCCGGGTAAAGCTGCTGCGTTGACAGCGCTGCTGCTAGTGCTCTGCTACTGCATAATGACAGAGAGAGAGAGAGAGAGAAAGAGACGATTTACACATGTTTGCCTGAGTGTCCTTTGGCAGGGCAGAGCGTCAGCAGCAGCAACAACTGAATGCAACGCTGCACGTTGCAGTGTCTGGGCGCACAAACCGGAGAGCTTGGCTCAAAACGAAATTATTTCAACAAAGCGAAAAATCAATATTAATATTTACAGTACACACGGAACAGGCAACAAGCAGCGCACTCAGCAAAATTTCTACACCCACTCAGATCCACACAATAGAGAGAGAAAGAGGAAGCCAAAGTATGTGTAAGAGAAAGAACGAAAGAAAGAGCAAGCACATGCCGAACTGTTGAATGCCGGCCCCAAACCGGTCGAAAAGAAAACTAACTAGCCCCCGCAGACAGCAGAGCGCAACAATAAAAAGAAGCAACCGACCTAAACAACCCCTAAAACAATATGGCGTCGGCCAGTCACCCACTCAAACCCTAAAAATAAGCAACAATTTTCCATGCGCTACAGGTTGTGCGCTCTGAGACAGAAAAAGAGAGCCGAAATATAACAGGAAGCTAAGCAGTGCAAACGGTAAAACAATAACCCTCTCTCTTTTTCACACACACACACACGTGAGCGTTCATTCTCTCTTTGCGCATGTTTTGGCATTTTTGGGCAATGACAACGACCGCAAAATACAAGCAAAAGCAATAACAACTACTACAGTTGCTTCTTCTTCTTCATCGTCATCATCTAATACTGCGTGCGTGAGAACATCATAGATTTTCCGCCCATGTTTATCTGCCGCCGGCTCGGCCCTAGAACTTTCGCGTCGAATTCAAGCAGCAGCATCAACAACGAGCAGAGCACCGGTTGCCGCAGCATTGCAAAAAAGAAGTTCTTTTCGTTTTTTTTTTTTTTTTTGCTGCATGTTTTTGTCATTACATGGAAAATGCTAGCAAAGGGGAGACAAACACAAACAGTCACTGAGTAAAAACAAGTATCTGTGTATGTATGAGTGTGCATTTTGACGTATGTATGTATGTTTGTAACTGCATGGCAAAAATTTCTCTACACATGGTTAGAATAATTACATTTGCATGCGTATGCATACATACTCACGTATGTAAGTGCACGTAGACTTGCCAACTGTTGCAAATTAAGCCAAGCTTTGATTGAGTATAACAAATCATTATTTATTTTTTCATAATTCCTTATCAGGCAAAATGCTGACAAGCCCATGTTATTGAAATGGTTTTTGTTTAAATATATAAATATTTAAAAATAACTTAACATCGCATTAAACATATTTGTTTACAATTTAGGCGCTGATTGTCGCTAAAGTGTTGCCATCTTGTTCAAATAACAGTTTCTATGGTTAGCATTTCAGTTAATATTGTAACATTTGATCCTTTTTTGTTTTGTATTAAATTGATAAACATTTGTACTATTTGGTTTCTTGCAACTTAGACATTTATATAAATATAGCTCTGACGTGATGTCGATTTTTATTTGGTAACAATTTCAACCGTTTGGTTAATAATAATAAACAAGTTGCGTGACAGTGTTTTTTACTACTACAAAACCAACAACAACGGTAACAGCCAATAACAGTTGTTTCTATTTAGACACCTATGACAACAGCATATCCAAAAAATAACAAAAAAAAGTGAATCAAAATAAAGCACATATATTAGATTATTTATTGATAGTGCGAGCTGTGGAGCTGGCCAACCTAAATAATCGATCCGGCCAAGTGATTAGATTAGCGAATTGAGTTTGGGTATTGGAATCGTGTCAAAGACAGACAGTGCATATGGATTGTGTATCATCATGACAAGATGTATATCAGATGTTGGGGCTTTATTTCTATGCCATATGTTTCGTCTTCAAACTGATGGCCGATTCGAATAGAGCACATTTCACATACATGCGTACATGCAACAAAAATTCCAGAGGGTCTGTTAAAAGTGTATAAAAATAGAAGATAATATAATAATCAGGCCGTCTCATTGCATTTCACTGAGGGCGTTCGCCTGGGTCATTAAGTTCAAATATGCTCAGCAGAGCGGGTGTTAAGTGTGCTATGGAGTGGGGTGGGGGGAATTTCAAATTCGAAAAGTGGGAGTAAATGGCTGGGTGAAGTGTTCTGCGCAGTGTATACAATATGGAAAATGGGATCAAAATGCGCAAGCATTACTAATGCAAAACAATTTGTACAAGATTATTAATTTCATGGCTGAAAAAAAAAAGGCAACAGCAACATCAACAACAAAAAGAAGGAAGCAAAGTAAAGCAAAGTGTAGAAACAGACGCAGAACGAATACAAGAAGAGTAAGAAGAAGAAAAATGAACAGCAGTCAACCACATCAGCAACAAAAATAATATCAAGTTCAGGGCAGACTTGCAGGCAGGAATTACAAATGTGCAGAGTGAGAAGGGGATATACAAATTGCAGTGGAATGCGAGGGAAATATACATAAATTGCACATATACATGCATACATATACGTTTATAACAGTCAAAACGAAGCCAAAGCAGCAGCTCTTTTGTGCAAAATACCAAAATGCAAAAATGCATTTAGAGTTCTCGTTTTGTTTCGAATCGTTTCGGTTTTTGCATGAACACACTCAGCAACAACAACAATGCATATACACATACATACAACAACAAAAAAACAAACGTTTCAATTCCCATCGTTTCGTGAATTCTGTCCATTTGGGGTTGCAGCAGCAGCAGCAGCAGAGTTCAATGGTACCCAGCGGCAACAACCACAACAAAGCCAAAGAGCATGACACAGACGCGCAAAAAATAGAAGCCCAGCACAAAGCGCAACCCATAAAACAGAACAAAGTATGCGAAATTTTGCGACGAAACCGTTTACCTGCGCCATCGTTTCTAAACGGGCTGCAGCTGCCAACACATACATACACACACATACAAATTAACTTCTGTGTGGTTGATTGTCTCTGTGTGTGTGTGTGTGTTCCTAGAGCCATGGACGTGGCCATCGACAAAAAAAGGTACTGACTGAATGGCTGCCTGCCTGCTTGCCTGGATTATTAAGGCCTTGCACGACCCGCGTTCGATGCAAATTTTTGTGTATTTGCCATTTTCTGTTGAAGCAAAAACAGCAACAATAACAATTCGTTGAATTGGACGAGATCGTCTGAGCTGGAGCTGCTGCTGCTGCCGCTCCCCTTTCCGACAACAGATGTCGCTGGCTATGCGTCAGCAGCAAGCGACCCCCAAAGCAGCAGTTGCTGCTGAATGAAATTCACTCGACGACGAGATGGCGCATTTTATTGAACAAGAAAAGACAATGGGCAATGGCCAAACGACCCCCCCACACACACACACACACACACATACACAAGGGAGTTGTGTTTTATTGTGTTGTAGGAGACGACAGTCGCGGCGACAAAAAACGACAAAGAATGGCGCAGACAATATATACACAACAACAAGAACAGCAACAACAGTCAGCATCCAATTTAGAAGGCAACAACAAAGTCAACGAGTTCCAGACACTGCATATTCATCCGCACACTCTCTCTCTTACACTTGCTTGAGATGCTTCAGATGCTGCTCTCAATCTATCTCGCTTGTTCTTATGCAGCAGGTCCGAGGCAGGTCAACGGCGCGCCATCAGTGAATGCAATTTCTTATACCCTGCATTTTGCATACAGACTGCTCAAATATAAGTAGGAATCCATTAGTAAAAAACAAGTTCTCTTATACTATATAATTATGCACTCTTCTATGGCTCAAGCTTATGGTAAACTTAATACATTTTGCAGATATTTTTTTTCGTTTCTTTTTCTTTACCAGGCAACCTAAAGTCGTGCAGTCTCTCTCTCTTTCTCTCTCTCTCTCTCGACTGTTGCAATTCTTATTATACGTTTTGCATTACGTTTTCTTTCTTACTGCGCTTTGTAGTGTCTGTGGCTTGTGAGAGTTAATGTGAGCATGTGTGTATGTGCGTGTCGTGACTCTCCTGGCAATGCTAATGGATATAAAATGCGCCTTGTTGTCCTCCCGCTTTTACAGTAAAGTACTTGCGCATTGTGCATACTAATTTAGGTACAGTGGGGGTTTATAAAAGAGTGCACACAATTAATTGATGCAACCGAAAACCAAACCGAAATTTTCTGTGATTTCATATCTGTATCTCAGTATGGGTTTGCCCCTGTTGCTGTTGCTTTCTTGCTGCAGACAGCAGCCAATGTATCCAATCAAACGGTACGTGTCTCGTGGGTCGTTTACGTGTAAACTTTTGATAAATATTTACTATCTACTACTTTAACATTTTCAATTAGAGTTGTACCAATTTTGTGTTGTGTGCACACTATACACACACACTGTATATACACTTTTACTATATTATCTATTACGTGGATCGCAACCCAAGACTCCAAGATTCCCCAAAGCAACTAAAACAAACGAGCCAAGCGCAACATTTTGATAATGAAAATAATGTATGAATGTATATAAATAAACGAAATTGGTACACAAAGATTGGGGTACACTGGCGACAAAACGAGAACGGAAAGAAACACAAATATGTTATAGTAAAGCCGTTATTTATTGTGTATAAAAGATTATTTCATCCATTTGCGTCGTAAATCATTGGTTTTTTAGATTTCTAAAACAATAATTTCAGAAATAAATTTTAAGTAATTCGATGATAAGAACTGTATTCAAACAATCAAATAAAATCCTGTTTATTTTTGATATTACATTAAAATAACGGCCCTTATTAGATAAATTATTAATGAGACGATTTATTTATTTGCATTGTTTTGTTTTTTATTAATCAGACTTAACTAAAAAGCGAAACGAACCACATTGAATGCAATACCGAAAATTCACAAGCGTGTAAATATTTTAAACACGTTTTTGCAAAGTTTTGATAAGCGTAAATAAATCACAAAAAACTCGCACCTACACAAACATACACAATCTTAATCGTTTCTCAAAAGCCCGTTGTATTTTAATTAATTGAAAATCAGCTTGGCTCACACGTCGTCAGTGAGTAAAATTTAAGAACAGTGCCGTAATATTATTTTGATTTTAAAATACGTACACACAAAGAACAAGAAAAACAAGAGCGATAAAGACAGGGGGGGAAGAATTCATAATAACAACAAATACAGCGACAATTCTTCCGCATCGACACTGGCAGTAAAAATCTTGATCAATCTGTTTATACAGTTGCTGGCAAACAAATAGGAACAGACCGCAAGGTCGCGCCCCCCGAAAAGGTTGTCGCACCTTTTGCTTCAACCGTCATCTGAATGTTGTGGTGCAATGTGAACATTATTTATACTTAGGCATACATTGTTATTTCAATTAATCGCATTTGTTTGTTAAGAAAATAACAAAAAAACGTTAAGGTAAAAATTATCCTTGAATTCTGATAACAGACACAATGGGAGATAAACTGAACACAAACACACACATTTTTCTTGAACCGCTAATGATTGCTCATTTATATAGAAGTACTCATTAATCAACTTTTGGTCACTTTAATCAACGATTCAGAAATCAGATTTAATGTGAACAAAGTTTAGATTGAAATCAGGCATCGTACTTTAATCTTTTTTTTTTTGGTAAAAATTATTATGAATTATCTTTTGGACTATGAAAACAACTGTGTGCAAATTGAAATAAGCTTTAGAGCCGGGAAATTTGAATTTAGCAACCGTCGGTCCGCAACAACAACAAAGCAATCTGGTTTCTTGTCAATCAACTTTAAACTTAAACCATTCTATGATTTTTGTACACAGCCGTGATTCACTTGTCAAAACTTGTTTATTATTTGGTACTACGTACTAGCCTTTGGGCACTTTATAATTTATGCACTGGGGGCCGTCATTAACAGATATGACTGTAGGCAGGCAACATAAGGCAGCGGTATACAAGACACTAAGAAATGAGATAATAATAACAAAATATGTGTAAACGTTAAATGCAAACAGCATAGGCAACAAAACATAAAACGCGCGGAAAAAGAACAAACGCATTGCAAAGCAAAGCCACAAAATAATGTTATTTCTTGTTATTGTTGTTGTTGTTGACTGCATTGCGCCGTATCCGTATTCCAACAACAACAAACAAATGCATGGATAGCGAGAACAAGTGAAGCGGCGCACTCGTAGACAAATGAAACGTAAAAGGCGAGCAGGAAAAAGGCAACAGCACATACACAAACACAAACAAATGTACATGCACATACACACACACATATACACAAACGAGACAGCCACGCACTCACGTACCACGTACTCAGCGCGCCGATTCTAAACAAGTTGATGAACTCTGCGACGCCGACGCTGCTGCGGCTGCTATTGCTATTGCTATTTTTTGCTGTTTGTGTTGGCGTCGTTTGGCGTGTGTATGTTTGTAGAGGAACAGGAAAAACTGTTTTTTTTTTTATTTCTACGTCTATATGTACATTTGTGTGTACACAGAAGCGTGCGCTGCACTTTTATTTTATTACACTATTACTAATACTTTTTATTGCATTTTTGCGTTTGGAAACTCACACATACATTGATAAAGTACAACAACCGTTATTGGTAGAAACAAACGACGCAGCGCGACGGATGATGATGATGGACGAGACGACAACGCACACAACGAGGACGACGACGACGACGAAGAGTCTAGCGTATTCACGTTGTTCATGCGGCGAGCGCAAAGAACTGAATGAGAATGAGTAAACATAGAAGTATTTTACAAGAAACAAGCGACAGCGTGGAACAGTCGAAATGAAATGGAATAATATGAAACCTAACGGAACGAAACGAAACAGCACCAAGCCAAAAACTCACACAACCAGTTCGGCGCGCATACAAAACAGAGACAAAGAACGGCAGCGGCGTTGTGCGCTGCGGCTGTGGCAGTCGAGCGGCAGGCAGCATGGTAGCAAAATCTAGTTTGGGGGTCCCACAACACAGCACAAAATGCTCAATGCGCAACAAAATGGTAAATGGAACGTATGTACATGTGGAATGTATTGTACATAGGCCAGCAGCAACGACTGCGCTGCCAACGATGAGACTGACCTCTGACAACCTCCTACACACACACACACACACACAAATGGTGCACAGTGACAGAAGTACAAGAGTGAGAAACAGCAAGAACAAACATTAATTGCGAGAGGGAGCAGTGCACTCATTGCTGCAGGAAGTCTGAGTGTACATACATACATACATATATTATGCACTAGAGTGCGAGAGTAAGGAAGAGCAAGAGTGGGAGTGAACGAATTGCAGTGCTGCTGCAAGAAGAAAGAGGCTTGAAAAAGAATACTTGAACTTTATTAATTTCCATACACAAAAACATACACACATATATGTATGTACCTATATTTAAATGTGAATGGTGTTCAGTCATTTGTTATTGCTTGCACTCTCTATTGATTGTTATCGATTATCTTATTTTATCTCTCATATGCTAATCGATGAATGCTGATTGACACTTTTCTTTTGCCCTGCATCAAGCAGAATAGATTAAATTTTCGTACTAGCGTGAAAAACAAGAGAAAAACCAGGCAGGTAAAAGATAATTTGCGGCCTGCTGCTTTTCAGTTAAATGTGTTATTTGCTGTACATACATACATACATTGTTGTTATGGCTACAAACAACAACAATAGACGATCGACTCTGTTAGGGTGTGTGTGCTTGTGTATATACGATAAGTTGATAAGTCGCTTCGCGCTGATGCAATAGGAAAAATGTAAAAGTCTGCGCAGCAGCGGACGAGTGCTTGCGTCATGTGCGTTAAACAACGCTTAAGAATAGCGCGCAGCGGCAGCGCACAATAAACCAGTCTAGAAACGAGCGTGCTTGGCTACAATACACAAACAAATGTGAGCCCACGTCTGTATGTATATACATATGTATGTAATTATGCTGCGTATGTGTGCCTGTGTTTGTGTAAGTTTGCTGGCAACTAAAAGGGCCTTAAACTTTGTTAAAAGTCAAGGTCAGTGAATTCATGTGCGCTTTGGCCAACGTTGCCAACTTTGATTGAGTCTCCGCTGCTGCGTACATACACACATACATATGTACACATAGATACATACATATGCACGTGTGTGAGTACGCTGCTTGGTGTGTGACTCACGCAGGAGGTGGCAACGCTCTCATTGGCATCACAGGGACGAGGGCTGCGTGCTGCTCTGCTCTGTATCGTCTGGATTCCGAGAATTATGGGTTCAAGTGTTGTTCGCACGAGTGTGTGCGTGCATCGTTGGAAACAAGTGGAAAATGGCACACGGGATCTCTCGACATCTTGTTTCGTTTTCAAGCTTAAGCTTCGGTGATCGATTTGCGTGCCTGTGTTCGACTGTCCTTGCATGCGGTTCATGAACCCCCTCCGAATGACGAACGACGGAGCCGTCGAACGTGCCAAAGTAACAAATAAAAAAGAAGAAGAAACAAATAAGAGGCGAGGCATGCTAAAGCATCAGCAGCATTTGAGACGCAAAAAAACCAAAGATCGCCAAACATTTAAAAACTTTTTGCTATTGGCTAATACACACATAATTACAGAAACAAAAAAATTAAAAATATGTATGTATATGTAAATAACGCCTGACACTATTGCATCTGTACGTTACAAGGGCTGCATTTTTTGAAAAGATCAGCCCTAACCTCAAAATAGTTTTATTGCCATATTGACAGATATTTCAATCGAGCGCGCGCGCTCATTAAACACACAGCGAGCCAATTAAATGCCGGGGTTCGGCTTAGTTCGACACGACTGAAAGAAAGAGCAGTAGGAAGCATGCTGAATGCAGTCCCTAGTCTGGCCCTTTTAGCAGCTGTCATCGTCGCAGGCAAGCCAGATGTTTGCTCACACAGGGTAACCCAACCCAAAAACCATAAAAACAACAAAAATGCAGGCCATACACACACATACATGGAGCATGCATACGTGTATGTTATGGCTCTTTTAATAATTTTAGGAGAAAAAAAAATAAAAATTGTGACACTTGAAACCGGAAATTAGGCAGCTTGTACCAAAAAAAAATTAATGCAGCTGCCGTGCGCTTACACTCTATCCCTCTCTATCGCATTCTCTTCCCTTTGCTCTCAGGTGTGCAAGAAGAGAGAAAGAGAGAGAGAAGACTGATCGCAAAGTCGCTCTCGGAGAGGCCACTTAATCGCCGGAAGTTTAAAAAAAATAAAAAGCTCAAGGGAGCGACTCTTGTGATCGATTGTTAAATTCTTTGTTGAAAAATAATGTGCGATTATGAAAGTGTGTGTGCATATGTGAGGGCATTGTGTTTTCTCGGTTGATTGCGTAATAATACAGTAATAATTGTACATGTAGCTATAAATTGTGAACTCTTCCAAACAACCCTTTTGAATTGCGCTTGTTTAATTAGGAATTTAAAATAAATTGTTATCAGTAGGTCAGCAGTGTTTAAAATGCTGTTGGTGTAGAGTTGCAGATTTGTTTATTTTTACCTGCAATAGAAGACAAGAGAAATAACAAGAATCAGAATTTGATAGTATCGAATTTTACGAATTTAATCTGTAATTTTAGACTCTTGTTGTGTATATAACATAGAATGAAATTGAGCAAGAGAGCGAGATGTTCTCAGTTTTCAACGCCCACGTTAAATATCCACTTACATTATGGCTAATTGGAGCTGTTTTATTGAACCCTGGACCCACAGCACAAAGCACTAAAGCTACCCTTTCTTTTTTTTCTTCATCTTACTTGTCTTTGGCCTCGCACTGACCTCATGTACATATATGTATATGTGTGTATGTCTGTGTATATAATTCGCATTAAAACTAATGAGCGCCCCCTAAAGGCCGAGACATGTGCAGGAAATTTCAATCAGGCCTCTCTCTCTCGTTTTGTGCTTAACTTCTGCGGGTGTCTCAGCGAGAATTTTGTATTCGGTTTCTTGTATTCCCAGAAACTGCCAGCCAACAAACTGTTGCGAAATTTATTCGGACAGACAACCAAAAATAATAGAGCACAAAACAAAACAGAAAACCAGTGTTAAAATGACATTAGTTTTGAGACAAACACACAAACATACAATCAGTCAGTCAAAACCAAAATAAAAGTCAACGAACGGCTAAAAAATTCACGAACTTCGACAAAAAAAAAAGTCAACGCAGACGCTGGCAGCGATGTCAATAAACCAACTAACCAACGTCGACCCGCCTCGTTGGTAGTGCTATTGTTGTTGTGTTTAGTGCGTGCGGAGAGCTTAGAGATGGTCGTCCATGAAAAGCCAAACGACAATAGACAACAGAAGAACAACAACAACACACAGCTAACATTAACTATCCAAAAGCCCAAAAAGCAGTTAAATTTTTATAAACTTGTTGCTCTCACACAATCATGCAACAACAACAACAACAGTAATAATAACAACAGAAGAAGAACGACAAAGTAAAGAAATAATAAATAACCAACACAAGCTTTAAACAAAAATAAACAGAATGGTCTGTAAGCTTAGCAACACTGTGCGTGCGTGTGTGTATGTGAGTTGTCCTGTGGTGAAATAAATACACAACGAAGCCCTCTCACTCTCTTTACATTCTCAGCACATGTCGGAAGTCGCGCTTGCTCTGTCTCACTTGCACTCACGCCCACACACAGTTCTTCTTTGGCACCCGCATGGCATACAAATTTAGGTTGTTTTTTTTTTTTTTTGTTCGTACGTGAGATATGATGGATGCTACTAGTTCTTCTTCTTCTTTGTCTATACTCACCGTCAAGTGATTTGACAGATATTGAATTTCTAGTGTAAAGGAAAGAGAGAGGACTTTGGTCTGAAGATTTATGGCTACTGCTGCTGGCAGTATACTTATGTATATGTATGTACTTGTGCATTGTGAGCTGTCGCAATATGACAACAGTCACCGAAAATGCTTTCTCCAACCTTCACATACTCCCCGCTTACATCACCATCATGTTAATTACACGACAGTAAGGAGGTAAGAACATAAACATGGAATAAACAACTTTCTAAGTGGTGGGTGGCATGTTCAAATACTCTTGCCGTTATCTGACTTGTAAAAAAATACTCTTACATATAGTACATAACTTAATTTCGTCTTCAAAGGAAATCTTATTAATAATTTAAGTCTTAAAAAACTGTTATTGATCAATATTTATGCATTCCTTTTTCGCTACACTCTTTGTATTAAATACAGTCAAACTTCCATGTTACGAACTTCCGTGTAACGAAGTTTTCAATACTACGAATTCATTTACAGAACACTTCAATTTGGTTCAATCAAAAATCCATTCTATGTTAGGAATTTCCTCTATAACGAAGTGTTTTCTTGTCCCCTTGAGATTCGGTCGACCGAGTCCTCTTTTGCAAGAGTATTGAAAAAAATCCAGAAACTTCTTAGTGGGGGTGGCCCTTTTTGGGGTGGCTTTTCAAGCTTTGTTTGTGGTGCATTTTGTGGGAGCGGTTGATAATGTGCGTGTGCGTGTTGCTGTGTGTAATTGATGAATGCTGCTAATTATGCGTGGCTCTAACTGTCATTTTTGGTTAATTTTGCAGCTGAGCAAAGCCAAAATGACAGCAAGCTTGCCCTCTTGCCAATTAACCGTGTTTTAAGTTAAAATGGTTGCTTTTAAAGATATGATAAAACGTTAAAGTTATGTCAGAAACTCAATTATATGGAAATTAAGTCATAATTAAAGATAATTCTCGTGATCGAGCCACCAAACTTAGTTAACGTCCATAAAATTAAATAAAAAATATCAGCGAGCAATATAAAAATTAATAAATCAAACTCAATATTTATTTATATTCACGCTATCCGGATATGTTATTTCTAGACATTTGAGAACATTTCGATTCCAAGCAAAAAATAATAATATCGAGTTCCCTTATTTATGTATTCTGTTGAATATAAACCCCTAATGGCTCTGATAGACCGCCCATTCTTCCTTCGTATCAAAGACTTCTCAGCAGATCTCTTTTTTTTAGCAGTTCAATGCCACAATAATTACCGCCACAAGTTTTACAAGTTCCAGTTCCAGTTTCAGTTTTTACCATTTCGTTCCTCTTAGCATAAAACACCATCGCGCACTGTTATTGCTTTTGTTATAGTTGTTGTTATTCTGGTGATCTTCACGCGGAGGTGGCGTTTGAGTGGAGAAGAGAGGGGAAACCAAGAAGGGAGAAGAGAGAGCAGAGTTAAGCGTCTGTTCTTTTGTTTCAAACCCGTTTATTGGCTCTAGCTGTGCTGTGACTGCGGCTGCCGATGCCCTGAGATTCGGCCTAGGCAGAATTTCAACTTTCAAAAAGACAAAGTCAGCGCCAGGTTATACATAGTACAAATACATACATAGTATATTGCAACCCCTCTCTGCGGCCCCCAACACAACCCCTTGTTCTAGACCACAATGTATGTGTGTTTTGTGTGCTTTTGTCTTTTTGGTTATTTATTTGCTTTTGAAAACTTTTTTTAGTTCGTTCTTCTTCTTATGGTATTTGGCGCAATCTCTTCTTTCTTCGCGGCTCAGCGCGTTTATTTACTTATTGTGCCTCCCCACCATTAGATTCCATTCCATTTCACTTTGTTCTGTTCTTTCACCTTTGCATCCGTTCGCTGTGGAAAATTTGGCAACACCAGCAAACACAAAAAAAAAAGGTCAACGTTCATAATTGTTGCTGGTAAGCGCTTGCTTTTTCAACTAAGAGCCCAACGAACCGCAGTCAGCTTTTCTACTTTACTACTTTATTCATAATTCCAAGTATGAAAAACACATTTTGTAGTCGTTCTATTATTATTTGGTATACACTGATTTCGACAGATTTTTTTTTTATCGGAAATGGCACTTTTGGGGTCGCTGGCTTTTATTTCTATGGAGTTCTTGTTATCCACACCTACAATATTTGCTTCGCTGATTTTTCCCGTGAAGTTCGCGGTTGATTTTGAAAAAAATTTTGGTTTTGTGTGAAGTATTTTGCATATGTGAATGCAATGAATTCTCTGTTCATCATCCCCATTTACCACACTCCCATTTTTAGTTCTTTGAACCCAGTTGCCTCTTGGGAACTCCAAGCAGTAGGCTATTTTTACCAGGGGTAACACGTTTCTTTAAGTCTTAAAGGGTTAAGAAAACTTGTTTAATTTCTTAACAAGAATCAAGAAGATTTTGTACCCTTTACTTTGCATCTTAAATATTCTTAACACATTAATTAATCTACTTCAACTGCGGCACGTACCGTAAAAAGATTTGCCTCTAATGGTTTCTTAGTTTTTTTTTCCAGCACAAGATACAGATAGACATAATATTTTTTAACTTTTTTTTCTTGCTGAATGAACTTCAATTATACACTAGAGATTGTGTGTGCGCTTAAAAAGGTCAAAAGGTTGGGTTCTGGCGCACATTGATTACTCTAGAAACGGAAACCTACCAGATTGGAGAGCCAAATCTCTTGAGGGTGCCGTCAAGCAGACCAAATTGAAGCAATTAAATTATGTATGTTATACATAATTATGTCTACGACTATGACCGAGAATGTGAGTGTGAGAGGGAGAAAGAAAGAGAGAGGCCTGCAGCATTACAATATATGTATGTATAAGTATGTAAGCATGAAAAACCATTAGCAAAGCTCTCCGTTTTGGGTTCGGCTTATTTTCTGGGGGCCTCTAGGGTTTTGACTCTAGTTTTGTATGCCGTTGAATTCGTCTTACCCGATCCAACCAACAACAACAGTTCACTATCACAGTCAACAACAACAATAACAATTCAAGCTAAACGGAGCGAAGCAGCGGTTGGGCGAAGGGGGTTTGGGTGGGAGGGAGATGGCGGCGTTGTCGGTGTCGGTGTCCAACGCACGAACATTGACCTTCATTAAAGAAGCAAACAGCAGCAGCAGCACAAAGTTTTAAAGCTCTCTCTCATTCTCACACTAATTGCGCACTGTTTGTACCCTGTAACGCAATAGTTGAGTGAAGGGTATACAAATTTATAGCTATGCACTTTCAACAAATGTTTTGCATTATAATTTATTTAATATTTCTTAGCTTTATTTATTTATTGATTATTAACACTCAATATCTTAGGAGAATTACAACTTTCATACTTCTCCCATTCACATTTTCAATTACACGTTAGCGCCTAGTCGATCATCTTGATTTTAGCTTTTGCTCATGTTTGTGTTCTTCTGCAGATCAATCACAAGCATGCACACATACACACACACACACACTGACTTACATACGCGACGACAATACGTAAGACGGACAGCAAAAAATAGCGAACACAAGCAGACGCTGTGGCTTCCAAGGGGCCGCGGCTTCCTTTTATAGTGCCATCTCTTTTCTTCGTTAGCTTTGACGCTGGGTTTTCCGTGTTTCTTTCACTTCAATCGTAGTAAAGATGTTGTAATTTTTGTGCATACAGCAATAAAATAAACATAATATTATTTAAGGCTGGACAACAACAGCAACAGCTTGACATTTTACAACTTAGCCAAAATAAAGTGTTGAGTACATTCACTTTGGGCACGCTGAATCACCGAGCCACAAGCTAATTTTGTGTCTGCAAAAGAATAAATAATGAGCAAGCACAAACACAAGAATATCTAATATGAAATCAGCAAAATGCTGGACGTGAACAAAAAATAAAAAACTTGTTTTTCCTTTCATATGCTACAACATTGTTTTTCGAGCTGAACCAAAACCGAGAACTCTAAGCCTTATTGTAGAACATTAGGTTCGGTCTGGAACGTTCCAAAGAGGAGCTTGGGGAGGGTAAGGGGTAACGATCAAAGTGATTGCATAGCACAAAATTGTGAAATCATTTCTATTTCTAAACGATAATAACCCTGCCGAAAGAAACAAAAGCAACAAAAAATTCAAAAAGCTTAAAAAAAAACAATAGGAAACATAATTACATATTATAATTATACACTTTATGCTTTAAAATGAAGCTTTGTGAAATTAAAGGAATTTTCCAGGAAAAAGAATTGAAATTTTTAATTGCTTCTTAAAAAATTCCACGCTTAAGCTTTTTTCTTATTAGATTGTGTAATATTTGGAAATAATAAGTAATAATAGTTTCATAGGAATTTTCTCAAATTACAGCAAAGAAATCACCCCCAGTTCTTTTTTGCGAGCAATCACTGTTTTGTTATTACATACTATTATTATTATTATTTTTATGTACACGCTTTGGTTTCTGAGACTCTCGTCTTTCGAATTTGCTTAGCTTTGCTTTGTTATTTATCAGCGCGACAAATTTCAAGCGAACTAAATACATATTCTGATAATATTTCTACATAGTAAGTACATAAATTCTCGCGTGTAGATTGTTTCATAATTGGTTTATTAGCTTTAGATTTTTATTATGGTTTTTGTTTTTTGTTTTGTGGATCTGCTGATGCCATGATGTTGTATTATTGTTTGATTTTGCATTAAACAGCTGTCTAGTCTGGCCAAGAACGCCGTCAGCAAACAGACTCACTGTAACAGCAATCTTAAAACAACAACAACATGTCTACAAAAGCGTGTGAACATTTTGTGAGCTTAAAAGCAGACAAACAAGAGCGCCAAGTGCAAGCAACAAGAAAAGAATAACAACAGACTAAGAAATGGATGCACACATAAACAAACACACACACATGTTCGACTGTATCTGTATTTGTATCTCAAAGTCGAAGATGAGGAACCCAGTAAAATTCAACAATAAAAAAAAATAAGGCCCAAAACACATGCTGTGGCAGTTCCAAGAAAATATATTAAAAACACAGAACAAGCTGAACACCAAACGACAACAGCAACATTATAACAAGAAAAGGAATAAAGTATGGCTCTTATATTTTAAAGAGCCAAAATAACATCAGAAATTTACTATACAGCTCAATGCTTTTAAAGTCCGGAAGCAAGAACTTAAAAGTATATGTATTTAAGATGTTATTCAACTTTATTCTGCTACCTAATTAATTTATTTGTTTTTCTGATTTAAAACCATACAAAGTTTTCAGTTTTAGGAGCTTTTGATTAAATGTTGCATTTAAAGATTTAAGATGGTTTTTTTTTAATGTGATAATATTTTCTTATACAAATATTTCCTTCATAAGCTGTACTAGAGCTTGTCTCAAGTTTTTTTTAGTTCCCTGTAGCCTGTTTACATAAAGTAGCAACCTGTTCGTACCCTTGCTGTGCTCTCTCTCTCTATCTTTCTCTTTCTTAACCCCTATGACAAACTCGGTGCATTAAAATTTCCCACGAATAAAATTCTCATGCATACATACTTGGGTAATATATTGCCAGCCATAAAGATCTACTTACAAGAAAGACGCCCTGTAATGTCCTGTTTGTCAAAGGCATTTTCTCGGACAATTCACCCCATTTACATATTCAGAGTAGAGCGTGAAATTTGGCATGCTCGCACACACATACAAACATGTATAAATTTCAGTTAGCTGGCGCCCCCTGTTGTTTCCCAAGGAATTGTAAATTGTAAAAACTACCCCTAAGAGAAAACCTCCCTACATAATGACCTTTAATGATGATGTTCTGATTGCTGGCTGTCTCTTTGTTAAGGAAATTACATGGCAAAATAGTTTGATGTCAAAATATTCTATGTTCCAAGCTAAATTGCCATTTGCGGCTAAAACAAAACAGGAAATGTTCATCCGTCCGTCAATTAGTCTGTCTGTCTTTCGACTCTGTCCTTAAATTTAAAATATCTGACCACGCCCATGACAAGGCATATATACGAGTGGTCATAAAACTGTTTAATGCTTTACATATACATATGCTTGACATAAAATTTTGTACCACTGTGCAATTAAAGAAGTCTTGAGTTTATGACATCATAAAGGTGTAATCGAAGCTGCATGAGTAGAATATTTTCTTTTTTATTATTTGTATAAAGACAAGCACAAAGTCCTCTCCTCTTTAGCCCCATCACCTAACGAACGACAACGTTCCCCACTCAGCACAAATGTATATGAAAATCAAATCAACAAGGGTTGCCTGCCCTTTCTAAGAATATGCGTGTGTGTTCGTGCAGGGGTCAAAGGGCGAGCTCGAAAGGGGCAGCAGGGTAGGCAGTGGTTTCTTTTTCTTCTTCATCTCGGTGCGTGGGGTCAATGCACAAAAATGCGTAGAACGTGCAAAACGACAGCCAGACAGAGAACAAACCGATGAGGGTGAACTCTGGAGAAAAATGGGATAAAACCGGTCCCCGGATTTTTATTTTATTTCGGTTCGTTTCAGTTTTGAGAATGGTCCATTCGCGCAAGATGGTGGCGTAAAAGTTTATTGACCCCAACAGACACGACACACAACATTTTGGGGGAGGCTGCTGCAGTTGTTGTTCTTCTCGTCGTTGAAACCAGCGCCCCAGAGGGTTGATTAGCAACGCATTCGCGCTCGCTCCCTTCCCCTTCACCACCAACGTAAACGTAAAAACTTTTGCACCACCTTCCTGGCGCTGTGTTCGGGCGGGCATTAATATTATGGCTGACATGACTATTTATTTATTTGCAAGACACTTTCCAGCTACACCCCTCACTACTCAAGCAAATTGCTCAATTTTTCGGGGTGGTGGCGCAGACGACAGACGTCTGAGTCACAAAAAAAAAATAAAAATACTAATAATAAAAGCAAAAGACCCAAAAGGATCAAAGCCAGACGAACGAATGTTATAAATTTGTGTTTTGTGCGACGGTTGCGATGAACGGAACCGTAGAGAATTCCACCCCTTGCCAACAACAGCAACAATACGGTACCAGGAAGAACGAATGAGAAGGGCAAAAATGCAAGTTGGAAAAAGTGGCAGCTGTAAAAGTAAAACAATAAAAGTAGGAAGCAAAAGCAGAAACCGAATCAGGCAAAAAAGTGAAACGAAAACGAAATGAAACTGCATAAACATACATACACACACATGTACATATGTGTGCAGCCACTTACAGGACATTGCCGCCACATGTACATATGTATGTATATTACATACTAAGTACAAACGAAATAGGTAGATAACATAATACATACAATTTGTATGTTGCAGTTGTAATTACGCAAGACAGAGAGGCGTTGCATTCGATAGCTTTGAAATTCTGTTCAATGTTTTCGATATCACACAGCTCACCTGTACTGCTCCGATCTGGCAATATCATTTGCTTTTTGTGCAACATTTGAAAAAATATTTAAGACCAGCAACAATGCAAGCAGAAGGACACACTTAAGCTACATACGAAATATGTATACCTGATGTGTATCTGTGGGTATTCATGTGTGCTTTGCACGTTTAGCATCTGTCCGTCTGTCTGCCTGGATCACTCGCACAGCAACAGCGAAAAACAACAACAAAAACAACGTGATGGGATGGTGCTGCCAGACCTTCCCTAGCTAAGGCCCCGTTTCGGATTGTCATTGTTGTTGTTGTTCTTCTTTTTCTCGTTATTTGTGTTTTCTGCTCTCGTCATTTACTTTTTGTGTTGATTTTGGGAATTCTAAAAATGCTGCCTCCTGTCTGTAACTCTTGCACTAACGATGGACGAACGCCGTTCAATGTCCTCTTCATGTTTGCTTTTCGCTTTAGGTACATATGCACGAACACACACACACATACATACTTATGTGTGTGCTTATGGCTATGTATGTATGTTTGTATGTACAAATTATGTATTGCCATATCGGATGCAGGCTGCTGCTGGGCAGTCTCGACAAATCCCAACTCGTGCGCGGGAAGGGGGATGAGAACACCAGCAGATGACAGGTTTTTTTTGCTCTTCTCTTCATTTTGCTTTATGTGTTTTTATTCGTGGCTGCTGCACAGGATGTTGTCGTGGTCTGTGCCCTTGTCTGTGTTGAAGCCCGACAGGGTTTTAAGTTTTCATGGTCTGCCGCGTTGTCGTCGTTGTTCACTTGACAGCTAGCCGCCGACGATGCCACAGCCAGACATAAATAAATCCACACACACATGCACAAATGTGTATTTATGTATCTACTCAGTTTATCGTTTGAGTGCGATATTCCACAAAATTCTTCGATAAGAGTGGATGAGCTATGATCTCAATAGTTACGTATATTTCTTTAAACAGGTAAAAGAGAGTTGAAAACGTCTGTATTTACCTTTTGTTATCGGCATATTTCGATTAATTTCCCTGTTGTCAATGCGTCTACCTACCCCCGGTGCATTGCATGTACGTGTGTATATTGTATAGCAGACCCTTAAATTTATTTAGTAAACAGTTTAGTGTTGCGAACTTATTAAATAATTATTGTTTTGATAATTAAGAATAAGTTACAAACAACTCTGTCAAACAACATGCTATTCGTATGTATGTACATAAATAAGGCAGCTGTCTTGCTGTACATTTATAAAAGCACACAGACCTTATATATGAACATACATACATACATATATACATAACTGAATGCAAATGCACTGCCAAGCATGCAAAAGGGCGCACAGCATAGTAGGGGAAACGAAATGAGAACGGAACGCAGACTAGACCAAATTGCAAATATATGTAAGGGGAACGCATGACGTTGAGTGAAACATGAAACGGCGCTAGGCGCCATCAAAGCCAAACGTATGACATACACACTAACACACGCTCATTAAAAACTCCGCTATTACAACACTTGCTTTAAATGTGTGTGGGTGTGGATCTGGATTGAACACCGGGACGTGAGAAACGTTTTGAGATAACGGAACACGGTTTTGCGTTAGTCACCACCAAAGACAGGCTACTTTAACAAACAACAGATGTGAGCAACAATGACGACGACAACGCCGCCGCCACCACCAAACAAATGAGCCGCAGAACATGTAAAAAATATTTAAATAAAATGAGCTCAGAGGCGGCGTTGGGTGGAGAGCAAACAGCCTAGCAACTATTAAAGTAGTAACGCATATATGTATGTATGTATATGTACAAACATACGTACGTATGTATTGAAATAAAAACAAATAAAAAGAATAAGAGTTGTGCGCTGACAGCGAACTGGTCTTCTAGCATACGCTTCCGCCTTTGCGCACGCTTGGCGTCAGCATCGGCAGCGCGCAACTGCTGTCAGTGTGTATGAATTTGCATAATTTTATATTGTGTGTGTGTGAGCATGTAACTCGAATATGTATTGGCGAGGAGGCGTGGTGCCATACAATTAAAAAGAAGTGTACAAAAAATGACACCTTTTTGTTTAACTATATTACTATAAAGTATATTTATTTTGTGCATGCATATGAACAATAATAAGCTGATTTGAAGAAATTATTTGTTAGTTGATTTTATTGCTGCTTTTGCACAAACCTGTATTTCATATGCTGCCGCTGTGCTTGTTATTTTTGTTTGTTCGCTGCAGTTTGCATTTTCGTCGTTTCTTTCTTTATTCCTGTCTGCATTGACGCACAAAACGAAGTGCTACACAAAAACTGTTGTGCTCGTTTGTTTGTGTTTGTGGTTTTTAGAGCAATGTGCCGATGCCGACGTTCACGTTAAATGCATTGCACAAATAAATACATATGTATGTATGTTTGCAGTTGCATTTTTTTTGCCGCTCTGCTTTGCATATTCTGCACTGTTGTTGTTTTTGTTGTGTTTCTTTTGCCGCCTTTTCTGCTGTATAAGACTTTTTGTTAGTTTCAAATACAGGCACTCATATATAGACACATGGGGTTTGTATGTATGGCTGTACACAACACAAATAGACGCGCGGCAATATGCTTCGTTTAAATTTGGCAACTTTTGCCACAAGCGTTAAATTACATTAGAAATTTATTTAAATATTATTGTTATGCCCTAAATAGTGATTGCACTGTTTATAAATGAAATACAATACTATGTTACCAAATTCACAGTGATTCAGTTTCGAGCATGTTCTCGCTGTCTGTGCAAGAAGAACACGAGTGTTGCAAGCCATCGAAAATAAACTATTTAATTTATGCTATCGATAGTACAGGGCTGCCAAAATAACCGATAATAGCTACGCACGTTTTTATTTTGGCACATCTATTATTTACATTTGGAACATTTGGAGAATGGGCGCATTGACAGAGGTAAAGAGTTTAAATAAATATTTATTTTAAATGTATATTAATTAAAATGTATTTCCTAGCTCGCAGGCGATGAGAAGAACGGCGAAGGCTCTCGCACATTTGTGTTCATCAACGAGGGCCACACGCTGGGAAATGCCCTTAAAACGATTATTTCACGCTACCCAGAAGTGGATTTCTGCGGCTACACCATACCACATCCAACCGAACAGAAACTCCATTTTCGAATACAGTCGCATCGTGAGCGTGCGATTGATTTGCTGAAGCGCGGCTTGGAAGACCTGGAGGCACTTTGTGATCACACAATGGAAACGTTTGAAAAAGAGATAAATAGTTTTAATGCCACCGCTGTGGAGAGCAACTAATACATTATAATATATAGACTTATTAAACCGACAAATGCTAGACAACGCTGCGCGCCTTTTTTGGGTCGTGATTGGGCTTGCGCAGATGATGGTAATTGGGCAACACCTTTCGTAAAAAGTCGATCTGCAGTGTTTGTGAGCCCTGCTTCTCGATGGCCTCTCGCTGCAGCGCCTGCTGTCCATATACAATTGTATTCTCGGGCAGCACTTGAACTGTACGCATCTGGATACCAGCACCAATAACACAGCCGCCTGATACTGTTACTCCTTTGCCCACAAAGCACTTGCTTTCAAAAACATTTCGGTCGCCGATGCGCGCAGCTTCCACAGTGCAACCGACCTCAAAAACATTGTGGCTTCCAATGCTGAGTATATTGTTGGCATCCCAACTAGCGCCATCAGCCAATCGATGCGCTATCGTTGCATACTCTTCCACAATGCAATTTTCGCCAATGATTATGGGTCCAGCGTCGGCAATGACCGTTGCACTGGGATGGACAACGCAGCCAGCGGAAAAAGTGATGTCACCCCGCAAAGTACTCTCCTCGCACACAACCGATTTGGGGAAAATTTTAATGCTGGATTTGGAGTGCACGAAATGTATTGTATTGGATTGTTGTTAAGATAAAACTTACTTGTTTTCTAAGGGCATGATTTAAAATAAGTTTTCGTTTGCCGTTGGACTAGAATAAGTCTTGAGCTCTGCCCTTGCTTATAACTTAATTTGCTATTTCTTATTAATAATAACAACTTTTCTGATTAAATCTTTTAAGTTCACGAACTAGTTGAATATTGTTTTTTTACGTTGTGCAGCACTGCATTAAAAAAATAACCATCGAAAACATGCAAGTTCTGCCACTAGCCGCAAAGGCGCTTTAAATTCACGAACTAGTGCTTTGGAATTTTTTTAGCTCGATTGAACGAACCCGACAGACTCCATACTTATTTCAGCTGATGCAATTTTAGTGCATTTTGCAAAGCACGCTAAAGTATTTTTAATAGTTGCAACGAAAATAACTAACTTTTGAATAAAAGAGATGGCTGAAGAACAGTTATCCGAATTGAGTTTAAGTAAGTTATGCGTTAGATACATCAATAAATAGCAGTTGGCAATGCGACCGGCCGTTTAAGGCTATCCACGTTGTCATTATTATGTACATACATATGTTTGTATGTATTTGTGAAAAGTAAAAATAATCGTGCTTAATATTTGTTGCAGGTGCGCTCTTTACCTCCGAGAAGCGTGGCAACGATGAGTCAGGCAATGGTAGCGAGGCCAAGCCATATAAGACCATTTTGCAAGCGATGCGGCATGCCGGCAAGGAACCCTTTCCCACCATCTATGTGGACAGCAAGGATCCCGAAGCGGTCGAAATCTACGAGCCGGCTGCAAAATCACAATTGAAGAAAATCCAGAAACTATTCATGCGCGAGGGTCATAAGAATGCGGATAAAGAGAAACGCGAGGCCGCGGATGCCGGAAAGCGTCAACAAAATTTAGAGGATGCTCGCAAAATAAAGATTAAAGAGGATCCCAGCTTTGCGGTGGCCAAGCGCATTCGCATTAGCGAGGGCACCGAACACCGCGGTGTCCGTGTCAAGATCTATGGCTGGGTGCACCGCTTGCGTCGTCAGGGTAAATTTCTAATGTTCATCACATTGCGTGATGGCACCGGATTCGTTCAATGCGTGCTTAACGATCATCTCTGCCAGACGTACGAGGCGATTGTGCTTAGCACGGAGAGCTCAGTGTTGCTATATGGCACTTTGGGACTGGTGCCCGAGGGCAAGACAGCGCCGGGTGGACATGAACTGAATGTGGATTATTGGGAGTTGATTGGTTTGGCGCCGCCAGGCGGCGCTGATACCATACTCAACGAGGAGGCGCATCCCGATGTGCAGCTGGACAACAGGCACATTATGATACGTGGCGAGAATACCTCCAAGGTGCTCAAGATGCGTTCCGTTGTGATGCAGGCGTTTCGTTCGCATTACTTTGATCGCGGCTACACTGAGGTGACGCCACCAACGCTTGTCCAGACCCAGGTCGAGGGCGGCTCCACGCTGTTCAAGATGCAGTACTTTGGCGAGGAAGCCTATCTGACCCAGAGCTCGCAGCTGTATTTGGAGACATGTCTGCCGGCCTTGGGCGATGTTTTCACCATTGCCCAAAGCTATCGTGCCGAGCAGAGTCGCACGCGTCGCCATTTGGCCGAGTATACGCATATTGAGAGCGAGTCTCCTTTTATAAGCTTTGAGGATCTATTGGACCGTCTAGAGGATCTTGTTAGCGATGTCGTTGATCGCATTCTAAAGTCACCATGGGGCCATCTGGTGAAGGAGCTCAACCCTGATTTCCAGCCACCAAAAAAGCCGTTCAGACGCATGGAATACGCCGATGCCATCAAATGGCTAAAGGAGAACAATGTGACCAAAGAAGATGGCAGTTTTTATGAGTTCGGCGAGGATATACCCGAAGCACCCGAACGCAAAATGACAGATACCATCAATGAGCCAATACTTTTGATTAAATTCCCAGCACAGATCAAATCATTTTATATGTCCCGCTGCAAGGATGACCAACGCTTGACGGAGAGCGTTGATGTTTTGCTGCCCAATGTGGGCGAAATTGTTGGCGGTTCGATGAGGATCTATGACAGCGATGAGCTTATGAAGGGCTACGAACGCGAAGGCATCGATCCCAAGCCCTACTATTGGTACACCGATCAGCGTGTCTACGGCACAATGCCCCATGGTGGCTATGGTCTAGGATTGGAACGCTTTCTCTGCTGGCTACTCAATCGCTATCACATTCGCGAGGTCTGCCTTTACCCACGCTTTCTTGACAGATGCAAACCCTAAGCTGTTCCGGCATTTGTTCGCGACTCGAAAGCATTTACAAACAGATACTGCTTAAAGCTTCAATCTTCTAATATATTTATACTACATCCTATATGAAAAAAATTGCCATTTTTAAATGCAACTTCATATGTTAAGGCTTTTCCCAACAACTCGCAGAGCTAATAAAATAAATACTTACGAAAGCACAAATTTGATTTTACTTACTATTCAAATAATTTCAGCAAAATTACACAAATAAAAATGGTTTTCTGAACTTCTTATTACAATTATTTATTTTTTTTTATCTGAATTTTATTTACATATTATATATCTGAATTTTAAAAAACATAAAGCCACGGATAACAATTTTTTTTTTTTTTTTACTTTTAATTTTATAGGCCTGGTCGGAGCATCAACGTCATACAGTACCAGCAGTATGAACTTAAAAACGATGTACCGAAAAAAAAAATTATAGTTGAACTAAAGTCGTAGGAAACCGACAGAGGAAATACATTGATGAGCACACAAAAACGAACGGAAAAAACTATTTTAAAATGAATCAGGATTTTTATCTGCGCTTATGAAAGCCAATCAATCGGTTCCTACGCTCGGCGCATTGTACAATCTTGGCCTGTTGTAAAGCAGGAAAATTATTTTATTTAAGGAAAATACTGTTTGATGATTATGAAAATTACCTGCCTCTTGAACCTGCATTTAGCGTCATTGTCCATCTTTCTCCAATTCCTGGCGGCAGCTGATACTTGCGCTTTCTGATCGGTACTGTTGCTATTTTTCCGGTAGAATCTTACATAATTGAGGTATGAATTGTTCGTCAGCGGTCCCGGATTGATACGTTTTCTAGTAGATTTGGAGTTCTTACGTCCAGCTCGTTTTTTTGCACAGGCACGGGGCTTTGAGCTCGCGTTACTCTCCATAAATGTATCCTTAATGTCCTAAATAGAAAATAAAAGTTAGTTTGTATATTTTTGGTCAACATTTAAATTTCGAAAAAGAAACAAAAATAATTTTTACATTTTGAATTACCAAAAATAAAATGTCGAAAAAACAATATGATTAAAACCACGCAAATAAAACCTACCTAAATATAAAGTTGTACTTGGTATGAGTATAATGTTTGTACTGAAATACTTATAGAATCGTACAGCTAGGGAGAGCATTGAAAGGCATTTGCCTACTACGTTCTTTAAAAAATACGGTATATAACATTTAATTTAACAAACTGAGTGTTTATAAATATAATCTCTAATAAGCAACTTAATCTTAAATATCGCCTATGTTGCATTACTTTTATTAATGAACTCGTTCGACTAGCTTGTGATATTGTTAAGCAATTGTTCAATGTTTTTGTCAACAAAGTTTTCGGTAGTTGGTGTCTCCAATTCCACATCCATGTCCTCCTCCTCTTGAGTTTCCTCCTCATCGGCCAAATATTCCTCATCTTCGGCCTCGGGTTCGCCATCGGCTTGCGGCACAGCATCCACCTCAGCGGTCAAATGTTCCTTGCGATAATGATTTCGAAGCAGATCACTAATTGTTGCGCACACAATTTGGCGCACTTGTGCATCGAAGCTTGGTGGCAGCCAGCCGGTGCGTTCATTGCAAACGGCGCCTGTTAATGGCGTAGGAATCTTCTCTAGCATTTCCTGTATTTTGGGCAGACGTACATCACAATAGCGCAGCATGCACTGCCTGGAACGAGGTAGCTTGTGCTCATCAAAATACGGATAATCTATGTTTTGTACCAGATCGCATTTGAGCTCCTCGGCAGCGACTGTAGAGGATCTCTTTTGCTTTGCCGATTTGCGTGAGTAAACGAACTCGGAGACGCCCGAGCCGAAACGTAGGCGAAAATCAAATGTTTGATAGTGGCGACTTTTGAAATCCTTGCGCGGATCATAGCCATAGCGCACATAAAGTGTTCTCCATGGTCCATTGCTGAAGTAGAATGCCAGCGAGGGTATAATACACTTGAGTTTCTCATTCGTTACGCCCGATTCATAGAGCAGCGCAATACGCGTCCAGATGGGAATCTCATCAAACAATTTCTTGACTCGCGCAAATTGCTCATCCGACACGTATTTGACCTTAAGACGCTTGAGAATCTGTGCATCGGGCTGCGTGGGAAATATATCCTGCATGTTAAACGAAACCACGTCATGATTGTCATAGCTAGACTTTGCCAATACGCCGAGCACCTCCTGCTGTCCATCTTCGTTGCCATCAATGCGATAGTGTCCACCATGGACAATATCAACGCGTGCAAATAGTTCCGGCAGACACAGCAATTCTGACTGTGCACGTCTGTTGAGCAAAGTTGATAGTAATAGTCTTGTGTTAATGTGAAAGCCATCACTCACTTGAAATAGTCCAAGTCAGCCACATTACGCGGCTGCACCTGATCCAATGCATATTTCAGCTCAGAAGCTGTGTTTGCGTCTTCACTTCTGGGCGTACGCCACAGCGGCAGATACTGAAAGTCACATAGTGCTAATAGCTTTGGGTTATTAATTGTTAATGGACAGTAGGTATTCCATTAAACATACATTCAAACGAGAAGCTGCGACTGCAATGGCCCAGAACACGCACAAAATGCTGTGGAGGACGCGATTTGTCGCGTTTGTGTCGACGCACGGTTATTGAGAGCAGAACGCCTGATTTGTCTGTGCAGTCACCAAAGGTAGGCTTGTTATATGGATTATCTGGATGAAAACGCAACTCCAGACGCCGTTTCTCATCGCCCAGCACCTACAAAATGCAATTGCTTATATTTTGAAGTAGTAATGGTCAATGCGTTTTACCTTTGATAAGTTGACAATGCCGCCCAGAGTAGAAATCATTCGGTCTGTGTTTACTACACGGCCAGGATATTCAATTAACTCATATTCCTGCTGTGGACTAAAGCTTAGTTGTCGCGACATGATTTGAAATTATTTTACAAAAACTGCAACAAATTGATTTCTTGTGTGTGCTGCAAGGTGCGCGCTAATTGTAATCGACTTTTACACAAAACTTATATCGATATACTTTGATGAGAAAAAATGTACATTTGCTATGAAAAAATCATAAATAGCTTCGTGACTCCGAAATTATATTAATTTAAATTTCTTACAATGAGATTAATTGAATATTAAAAGAAATATTATTAAATAGTTTAATGCTTTGAGCTGTGAGACGCGTACCAGCCATCAACTATTGTGACTGTTTACATTTTGTTTTCGTGCATTGCGAACAGCATACGAGGCTTAAGCAACCGGCGAATTATATTGTTTATTGTGTCTTGGAATTACAGTTTATTTTGATAACAATGTCGAGCAAAAATAGAAAACGCACAGCCAGCAGCAGCAGTAGCAGCGCTGAGGAGCTTGACAGTGAAGAGGAGTCACGACTTAAGGATCTGCGTGAGCGAGATGAGTTCTCCAAGCGACTCAAGCAGCGCGATGAGAGTCGAACACGTAAAGTGGTTGAGGCCACAGGCGGACGCAAGGCAATTGAAGAAGCAACCAAACGACTTAAGCTTGAGCATGAAGATCGCGACAAGATTTTGCCCCATCTGCGTATCCAATCGCGCCGACAGTACCTGGAGAAGCGCAAGGATGACAAAGTTGCCGAACTAGAGGCAGACATCCTAGACGATGAGTATCTGTTTGAGGAAAGCGTGTATGTATTTAGTGTGTCATTATTTCCAGTTTTTGAGTCAAGTATGACTTTCTGTTTTGTTTTAGTTTAACCAAACGCGAACGGGAGGAGCGTCAGTACAAGAAACAACTTTTAAGCATTGCCCAAGAGCATGAAAAGGCGCGAGAATTGGAGCGCGTACAGCGCTATCATATGCCACAAGATCTGAAGAAAGGAGAAAAATGTAAGTTATCATAGTTGACTTATGTGTATGCATTTTTACATTAACTTACTACCTGTGTTGCAGCTGAGTACGTGGAAGTGGATGAATATGAGAAGCAACCCAACTCGGAGCAAAAGAAATGGGAGGCCGAACAGTTGGCCTCGGCACGTTTTCAGTTTGGTGCGAAGGATGCCAAAGCTGAGGAGGAGTATGAACTGCTGCTGGATGATCAAATTGATTTCATTCAGGCATTGACGCTCGAAGGGCACCGCGAGAAAATCACTAAGGAACCGCAGCTAACTGAGAAAGAGCGCAAACGTTTAACTTTAGATGAAACTCGCAAATCATTGCCGGTATATCCGTTCAAGGAAGATCTCATAGCAGCAGTTAAAGCCCACCAGGTACTGATTATCGAAGGAGAGACGGGTTCCGGCAAGACAACACAAGTGCCGCAGTATCTAGTTGAGGCTGGTTTCACGGCTGACAAAAAGATGATTGGTTGCACGCAACCACGTCGTGTGGCCGCCATGTCCGTGGCAGCACGCGTGGCCGAGGAGATGAACGTCAAGCTGGGCAACGAGGTGGGCTACAGCATACGTTTTGAGGATTGCACATCGGATCGCACCATACTCAAATATATGACAGATGGTACACTGCATCGTGAGTTTCTTTCCGAACCGGATCTGGGCTCCTACAGCGTCATGATCATCGATGAGGCACACGAACGCACGCTGCACACAGATATTCTGTTTGGCCTGGTCAAGGACATAGCACGTTTTCGACCGGAGCTCAAGTTGTTGATATCGAGTGCCACATTGGATGCCGAAAAGTTCTCTGCCTTCTTTGATGATGCGCCCATTTTTCGCATACCTGGCAGACGCTACCCCGTCGACATATTCTATACAAAAGCACCTGAGGCGGATTATATTGATGCTTGTTGTGTTTCGGTTCTGCAGATTCATGCCACACAGCCACTTGGCGATATTTTGGTGTTTCTTACCGGACAGGATGAGATTGAGACGTGCCAGGAGGTGCTGCAGGATCGCGTCAAACGTTTGGGTTCCAAAATACGCGAGCTCGTTGTCATTCCGGTTTATGCCAATTTGCCCAGCGACATGCAGGCAAAAATTTTTGAGCCCACGCCACCGAATGCCAGAAAAGTCATCCTTGCCACAAATATTGCAGAAACATCGCTGACCATTGACAACATCATTTATGTCATCGATCCGGGCTTTGCCAAACAGAATAACTTTAATTCCCGCACCGGCATGGAGTCGTTGATGGTGGTGCCAATCTCCAAGGCCTCTGCAAATCAGCGTGCTGGTCGCGCTGGACGTACAGCTCCGGGAAAATGTTTCCGTCTGTATACCGCTTGGGCATACAAGCATGAGCTGGAGGAGAATACGGTGCCAGAAATTTGTCGTATCAATCTGGGCAATGCGGTTCTTATGCTCAAAGCCTTGGGTATCAACGATCTGATACACTTTGACTTTCTGGATCCGCCACCGCATGAGACATTAGTGCTGGCACTGGAGCAGCTTTATGCATTGGGTGCGCTTAATCATCATGGGGAATTGACCAAGCTAGGACGACGCATGGCCGAGTTTCCTGTGGACCCAATGATGGGCAAGATGCTGTTAGCCAGCGAGAAGTAAGTCGAATAATTTTAAAGCTTTACTTAAATCAAATGTCTAACCATGCTATTTTTGCAGATATAAGTGCTCGGAGGAGATGGTAACCATAGCAGCCATGCTTTCAGTGAATAGCGCCATCTTCTATCGTCCCAAGGATAAGATAATACATGCAGATACCGCACGCAAGAACTTTAACCATTTGCACGGTGACCATCTGAGTCTGCTGCAGGTGTACAATCAGTGGGCGGAAACGGATTATAGCACGCAGTGGTGCTACGAGAACTATATACAATATCGCTCTATGAAACGAGCACGGGATGTGCGCGAGCAGCTTGTTGGTCTGATGCAACGTGTCGAAATCGATATGGTCAGCTGCCTGCCAGAGACTATCAATGTGCGTAAGGCCTCCACAGCTGGCTATTTTTATCATGTCGCTCGTCTCTCGAAGGGTGGCCATTACAAGACTATTAAGCACAATCAGACTGTAATGATACATCCCAATTCTTCGCTATTTGAGGAGCTGCCACGCTGGGTGCTTTACCATGAGCTTGTCTTCACATCCAAGGAGTATATGCGTCAGGTTATAGAAATTGAAAGCAAGTGGCTGCTTGAAGTGGCGCCCCACTACTATAAAGCTAAGGAACTTGAAGACTCTACTAATAAGAAGATGCCTAAAGGAGCAGGGCGCGCAGAGATGACACAATAAATGTTTTCAATAATATTTTTGAATTTAAATTTTTTTATTTTCATATCCGAGCTCTAATTGGAACATTTCGCTAATATCGATCTATCGATATTTGTAAACAGCGTGCACAATTAAAATCACTGAAATATGAAATTTTACAGCACTGTCAGCTGTCGTCTCATTGCGTGCGGTTTCAATAGAGCAAGCAATTTTATAAAACTTTAAAGTGATTATACAATCTAAAAAAGTGCACAAACAAATATAAAGTTAGTAAAAAGTGTATAAATAAATGTGGCTACAAACGTTGAACATCTTGCATGATATTAGCGGCTCATACTTTGCACCCAACAAGTTTACATGACTTTCTAACCTACAAATCTGATGAAATACAAAAACCCAGTCGGCGGCATTCAGTTCATTTACATAAACATATAATCTATACAAATATATCTTGTTTCTGGTCTAAAGGTGCATTTTTTCGTGTTTTTATTGTTGTAGATAATGGCTGCACAGTTCTTTAATCGTATTGGCCAAATGGGTCTCGGCGTTGCACTGCTGGGCGGTGTTGTTAACTCCGCATTATATAACGTTGAGGGTGGACATCGGGCTGTAATTTTCGATCGCTTTACTGGTATCAAGGAAAAAGTTGTCGGCGAGGGTACACATTTCGTTATTCCCTGGGTGCAGCGTCCCATCATTTTTGATATTCGTGCACAGCCACGAAATGTGCCAGTAATAACTGGCAGTAAGGATTTGCAGAATGTCAACATTACCCTGCGTATCTTGTATCGCCCTATTCCCGATGAGCTACCCAAGATATATACGATTCTAGGACAGGACTATGACGAGCGTGTCTTGCCTTCCATTGCGCCTGAGGTGCTAAAGGCTGTTGTCGCTCAGTTTGATGCCGGCGAATTGATTACACAGCGTGAGGTGAGAAATAATTGAGAGTTGCTATTGTTGTAAAAAAAAAAAACAAAACAAATTTTAACTTTATTCTTAATTCACAGATGGTCTCGCAGCGTGTCTCTCAAGAGCTGACTGTTCGTGCCAAGCAATTCGGCTTCATTTTGGATGATATCTCTTTGACACATTTGACCTTTGGCCGGGAGTTTACGTTGGCTGTCGAAATGAAACAGGTGGCTCAGCAGGAGGCCGAAAAGGCGCGCTTTGTTGTGGAGAAGGCGGAGCAACAGAAATTGGCTTCCATTATTTCAGCTGAGGGTGATGCCGAAGCTGCCGGTTTGCTGGCCAAATCGTTTGGTGAGGCCGGTGATGGTCTGGTCGAGCTGCGTCGTATTGAGGCTGCCGAGGACATTGCTTACCAACTATCAAGGTCACGTGGCGTCGCCTATTTGCCCAGTGGACAGAACACGTTGCTCAATCTGCCCTCTAACGTTGTGCAGTAGTAGACTGACTGCCTAGTCGAATAAGTTGTAACTATCTGTAGCATTTACTAAGTACTTTCGATTTTGTTTTTCTACCAAACTATGCACCTTGTAACCCAATGCCTTCTGCAGTAGTAATTGGCCAAAATTTTTTTTATCACTTTTGGACTCATATTGTGAGTGCTTGCGCTAGTCGTTCAACATTGTTTTTGCCGAATGGACGGCTAAATGCCCGCATCTGAGCTGATTCTACACATCCTAGAGTCTCAGACAGAAGACCAAAAAGTTACATGCTGCAGGACTATTACAAATTTGTTATGTGAACAAAAGAATTCAATACAATAAATACATATTAAATATGAAAATTACATTCACAATATTACATTTCTTTTAAAGGAAATAGAACTTGTATTGGCATTTGTAGATTTGCAGAAAGTATGTCCCTGATATCCTGTTGAGCAATTGTCTAAGCCTTTTGACTCATCCTAAAAGTATGCTGTACATTTATTGAACATCTGAAGTTAGAGTGCATCAGAGAGTTTTTGTTTATCCTAAAACTATGTTGAAAGGTCTTATGTTAAGTATTAATAATAGCTACGAATTGCAGCTTTGCTGCTCCGAGGGCATTGGCTTTTGGCATTTAAAGGGCACAGATTGTTCTTTAGTTTTTCAAAAGGAAGTTTTAATAAAAATAATCGAAAGATTCCCACATAATACTTAAAGGTCTTAAGAATCCCTATAGATTGTAAGAACTTTACTAACTGTCCAAGACGATTTGCTAGATTTTCAGTGCCTACTTTTGTTTCCTTTAAACGCTATTAGCCATAGGAATTGTTCATTTTTATCGCTACACATGGATTTAATACCCTTTATATTCACTCGATTATGCAATCCTCCACTTCTAGGCGCCATAAGACTACCTTTGGCCCCCTCTGCATAGCCAAGCTTTTCAACTCAAGTCAGCCATAAATCAAATTGAAGCACTTCAACACTAAATAGGAGAGAACAGAAGAAATTTCCTTCTCTATTCATGACACACCATTCCACTCATTAGAACGGTGCGCAGGATATACAGAAAAGTATGTTAGGGTTGGTAGTTGGGTTGGGAATGCGGGTGGGCATCACAATAAGAGCCAAGTTGCCGTTGGCATCACAAAAATCTGTTGATTCAGTCAAGTGATTTTCTAAAGTGGCTTCGTTTCAAATGCCAGGCGCACGCACATTTACACACACACACACGCTCACACAAACACACGCACACAACACACACTAAGCAACAGTTGGGTGATTCCCCCTTTCCCCTTCACTTGCTCACACAATAGAGAGCAAAGCTTTTGTTGTCATCGGACATTAATGCGAGTCTTGTGCTCGTATTGGACCGAAGTTTCTACTAGATACAGATACAGTTACGGTTTGCAGCTGCTCTCTAGGAATTCTACAAAACTACGTCAAAAATTTTAATTTTGAGCTTATTGTGTTGTTTTGTTTGTTTTTTTTCTCTACATTCTGGTAGTTTGAGGAAACCCCAAACAACATGTGACTCATAAGCGTATGGGGGAATTCTTTTTGAAGGCAAACTCATTAGTAGCCACTGCGCATCGCTATAGTTTAAAAGATTCAAGTTGATTTCTTATATTATAGCAGGTTTATTGCACTTTGTGTGAGAATTAAATGACGCGTGCAAAATATCAAACAGATCTGATATATCAACGCACACCTGTTATGTTTTATTTATTAAACATTTTAATGTTTTAGTATCGGTTCAGCATTTACGAACCGAGTGTAACAAGTGAACCGGTCCTGCGGTTACTCTCTAAACTCAGAGCTCGTAGCACAATCCGCCAACCACTCAGCCAGCTCTCGTTTTAGACGATGCTTTAAAAGCCCTGGCCGTACATCAAGCAGCACTCAGTTGTCTAACGGATGCCGGAGCGCGCACAGCTTGACTAAATTAAGTAAGAACTAATAGCAAACGCGAAACGAACGACAAAAAGTGCAAATAATTAAAAAGCAGTCAACTTAAGTGCACAAACGGTGAGTGTGCGTGTGTTAGTGTGTGTGTTGTAATGCGTGTGCCTCTTGGGCATATTTAAACAATTAATGTGCCTTACAAAATAGTACTAAATATAACACTTAAGTAACTATGGGCGTATACGTAATATTGAAGAATAAAATTTGGTTTTGTTTTAAGCGTCGCTTTTTAAACATTTAACCTTGTCGAATTACAACAAAATCTTATTTAATTTTTTGGCTTGTTCTGGTCTGGTTTCAACAACTTTCTGTACATATAGAAGTTGCAAACTCAATGCCAAACAACTTTGTGAACTTGTTTTCTTCTATAAAAAAAAGATTGCTTTTAAATGTATTTAATATTCAATTTACGATTTATGCTAAATAGAAAATGTAACTAAAATAACTTGACTTAGTAAGCAATTATGCAAAAAATACATATATAACTATCTCTTAAACGTGTATTCTAAGACAATCACTTAAAAAAATGTAAGAAAGTGTTTGGAAATTAACAAAAACTACATTTCATTAAAAATAGATAAGATATTTAGCTAAATTAGATAAGCATTCAAACTGCATTCAGATGAATAATGTATAAAGTTAATAAAATTGCACTGACAAGCATTATCTGATTAATAATCTTGAGTACTTAACATTACGTTCTAATAATATTTACCTGCACTAACATTAATAAATTAAAGCTTTAACTAATGCACATTTAATTCATAACTAACACAGAAATACGTTCTATTTGACGTAATAAATACTCTCACTATTCATTGATCATGAGCAAAACACCTACTAATACTACAATGCCCTTGCCAAGTGAGGGTAATTCGAAAGCTTATATTAAGGTGGCAGATAAACAGGATACTAAAGTATCGGTGAGTGGTTATTTCCTTAGTTAGTTAAAGAATAATGTGCTAATTAAAATTTGTTAACATTGACTTATTAATTTGATTCGATATTACAGATCGATATGGAGGCACCCGATTTTAAAGATTTTGCCAAATCGATGGTGGATTATATAGCCAATTACCTGGAAAACATACGAGAAAGGTGAGTGTGTAACGCGTTTACGGCAAATTTGATTTAATTTAAGAACAGGAATTCTCATTCATTGAACTTTGTTATGGTATTTTTTTTCAGTTATTTATTAACATGACACTGACCTTACAATTTTGAAAGTTCTTTCTGATTGACCCACAATTAGAGACTTATTTCCGTAAAAACGTCAATGACTTTTTAAATACAATGAATACGTGATTTATTTATGATTCATAAGAAAGTCTCGACGAGATTTGTTCGCCCGTTTCGGCCTTCTATGGCCCAACTGTTTAGGCCTTTCACAAAGTTGTATTTTGTTTTTTGCCAGTTTGTGCTTTAAAATTGCCAGCTTATTATTAATTACAACATTATAAGGTTTTTGTTAAGTGTTTCGTTGGCGTGTCAAGGCTAACATTATATTTTTACCTTCGGCTACAGTACGGAGCTGTCTCTGTTCATTGTTCTTGAACACTTTTTATGGTACTATTATTGCCTTGAAAATATCAAACGAAATTTTTGTTGATTCGCATGTAAAACCTTTGTTTATCTCTGAGCTAATTATTCCAATTATTTTAGTGCATACATTTTTAAATAAAGTCGTCTATTTGTTGGTTTTAATTTGTTTAATGTCTAAATATGCTTTCATAATTTTAAATGATTAAAGTTTTGTTTGTTTTTTTTTTTAAATTTTAAAATTATTACACTTGAAATTAATAACAATAAAAAACTTTAAATCATTAAAAATTGATGGAAGTTTTTGCTTGATAAATAAAGTCAACTAACTAAGGTTAATAAATAATTAGCTACACGCTATTGCAATCTTATTCAGTTTTAAATCGGCAAAATCTTTGAATATTCATTAAGCTGGTTTGCAGTATATCAATTTAAAAAGCCTGTAAGATTTTATTAATATAAAATAATAAAGTTGAATTTGAAACAAATTTAGGTCGTAAAGTCATAAAGGATGTAGAAATAATTACATTACAAAGCGTTCGCAGAAGCAGTAAGATTCTATAAGCTTTTATTGATTTTTAAGTAACAGGCAACAAGTTGCAAGTTGTTGGCAAGTAACCGGGTTGGGCGGAAGGGTGGTTAGGTGGGGTTGTCGTGAATGGTTGGTTAATGAAGTTACTAATGCAATTTTTGCTTTTTTTGTTATTTGTTTTTGTATTTTTGCAGGCGTGTTCTGCCCGAAGTGAAGCCTGGCTATTTGCAGCCAATGATACCAGATGCAGCACCAGAGATGCCCGAAGATTGGCAGGATGTGATGAAGGACATTGAGAGAGTCATTATGCCTGGCGTAACACACTGGCACAGTCCCAAGTTCCATGCCTATTTCCCCACGGCCAACTCTTATCCAGCAATTGTGGCGGACATGTTAAGTGGTGCCATTGCTTGCATTGGATTCACCTGGATAGCGAGTCCAGCTTGCACGGAACTGGAGGTAGTTATGCTCGATTGGTTGGGCAAGATGTTGGATTTGCCAGCAGAGTTTTTGGCCTGTTCGGGCGGCAAGGGTGGCGGCGTTATTCAGGGCACGGCCAGCGAATCAACTTTGGTGGCATTGTTAGGTGCCAAGGCGAAGAAGATGCAGGAGGTGAAGGCGGAGCATCCCGAATGGGATGAGCACACAATCATTAGCAAACTGGTTGGCTACGCCTCCGCCCAGGCACATTCCTCAGTGGAGCGGGCAGGACTCTTGGGTGGCATCAAGCTGCGCTCGGTGCCGGCGGATGAGCATAATCGTCTGCGTGGTGATGCTTTGGATGCGGCAATAAAGCAAGACTTAGCCGATGGTCTCATACCCTTCTATGCGGTCATCACCTTGGGCACCACAAACTCATGCGCCTTCGATCGTTTGGATGAGTGTGGTCCGGTGGCCAACAAGCACAATGTGTGGGTGCATGTGGATGCTGCATATGCTGGCTCCGCATTCATTTGCCCTGAGTATCGTCATCTCATGAAGGGCATCGAGACGGCAGACTCTTTCAACTTCAATCCACACAAATGGATGCTGGTTAACTTTGATTGCTCTGCCATGTGGCTTAAGGATCCCAGTTGGGTGGTTAATGCATTCAATGTTGATCCACTCTACCTAAAGCATGAGATGCAAGGCTCTGCGCCCGACTATCGCCACTGGCAAATTCCATTGGGTCGCCGTTTCCGTGCTCTCAAGCTCTGGTTTGTGCTGCGTCTGTATGGTGTGAGGAATCTTCAGGCTCATATACGACGCCATTGCGGCTTTGCCAAACAGTTTGCTGATCTCTGTGTGAAGGATGAACGTTTTGAGTTGGCAGCCGAAGTGAATATGGGTTTGGTTTGCTTCCGCTTGAAGGGCAGCAATGAACGCAATGAGGCATTGCTTAAGCGCATCAATGGCCGTGGCAATATACACATGGTGCCGTCCAAGATTCGTGATGTCTACTTCTTGCGCATGGCCGTCTGCTCTCGATTCACACAACCCGAGGATATGGAGTATTCCTGGAAGGAAGTTAGCGATGCCACCGATGAAATGGAGCAAAGTGAGCTGTCAGCTGAACAGAAGTAAAAACAAAAAACATTTAAAAGTGACATGTTTAGGGAATTTATACTATAACCATTGGTCACACTCCATTCATTCTCTCAAGAACTGTTCCACATTCGCATTTCAGTATAAAATCTCATATTATGGTATTTTTTTAAAGTGCGGAACAGCTCGAATATTAAATATCATTGTTACTGTTGTTGTTGTCTTTTAAATGCTACTCGTATATATTAAATAAATGTGCTTAAATAATATACTATTTAACAAAATATTAACTATTAATTTGAACTAGACTTCTCTGGTGTTTTGAGATTGCAATTAAACACAATGTTTCATATTGTAGAAGTCAATAATACGTTGAGCCTCGCGTATGCCACTGGATCGTGCCCCATCGATGGTGCCAAAGCCATGCAGCGCCGTTGCATCTCCCGCAAAGAGTAGCGTTGGAGCAGCATCACCGAGTGGCGCTGCCAGGCTGTGCACATCCCGAGCGCTGCTGTTGACCGAAAAATAGGGTCGCCCACCCAAATAGCAGGCCGAGCTATTCCAATCCGAACGCAACATGGCCTGCGGATAGGGAATCCTTGGATTGCTGAGGCATTGGCGCAACAGTTTCGTTATTTGTTCCAGCAGCGTTGCGTCGGGCAGTTTCTCAATCTCATCGTAGTAGCCGCCACCGACGCGTATTTCGAGCACATGCTTGCTGCTGGGCAGCTGAGATATTTCCACAACCTGTTGCGTCCAGCAGCGTAGAGGACTAACGCTGCTGCTGTTGCTCAATTCAGCGGCGGTTGGCGTTTGAATTGCTTGCACCAGCGAGCCAAGCGGACGCAGATTTGATTTGAGCCAGTGATGAATTGGTCGCTTGTAGGAAAGATAGATTTTGACGGGATTACCAAAGCCCAGATTCTGTATAGCCTGTAGCTTACTCAGCGGCAGCATCGGCTTGAACAGCGCTCCCGAAAAGTTCTTTAGTACGCCCAATGGCAGGGTGCAGATGATGTGATCGGCATGGTATAAGCTGCCATCCAAGCAGCCCACCAGCTGACATTCTGTAAGCGTTTTCCATTGTATTTGGCCAACTGGCTTGCCCGTTTGCAGCTGTTGCACTCCCAGATCGTTTGTCAAAGCATTAACGATGTTGTCCAAACCCGTGGGAACATATATGGGATTCGATTCGTGCTCCAGCGGACAACTGGTTACATACTGAATATTAACATACTCCAAACAGCAGCCCAATATGCTACTAAAATCTTTAAATAGCGACTGAAAGATCTCGCGTGCCATTGCCTGCTCGACGTGCTTCTTAAATGTTGCATTTATAAGCTTATCGCTCTCGGACTGGAAATAGCTCATCACATTGTCCAGTGAATGGAGATCGCCGCCACTTTTAACCTTGTCGCGCACTTTGTAGCCACGACACAAGTCCCGAAATAGCGTGTCTATTAAATCAACCATGCTGGGCGGCACTTTGCTGTGTTGACCTTCTCCTTCTGTGCGAATATATCGGACGCGCGTCGGTTGCTTTAGCTGCTTGGTCAATCCTTCGGCGTTGCGTAACAGCTCGTACATGGAGTCGTGTGAGCCATCAATATTGACCCACTTTGCGCCTAGTTCACAATATGTGTCGCCAAAGCGCTTGGAGTTAATACGACCACCATAACGTTCCGTTGCCTCCAGTACCAGGGTATTATGATACCCATTGGCAAGCAGATGTTGTGCCGCTGATAAGCCCGCAAGTCCACCACCAATTATCACAATCTGAGCATTCCGCTTAGCCGTCTCTAAGTTGTAGTTGAAATCGTGACGGCTTCCATGCTGTTGCAGTCCGGTTACCTCAGCTTTAAGTGCCGCTGCATTGTATAAGCTGCGTCTGATAGCTAGTCTATACATAACTAAACGAATGCAGAAAGAATATAGTATGTATTTGGTAATAAACGAATGCAGCGCGTTAAGTAACAATTGCCCTTACCATTGCATATCAAAGTCACCGACGGCCTGCGAATGTTTGCTGCTTTTGTGAAAACTGTGAATTTTGTTTTGATTTACGTTAATTTGATGTTTTGTTTTGTTAAAAATAAGGCCACAATCAGACATGTTGTTCAATGCCCTTACAACGTGCCAGATATTTTGTTATGCTTTGCTTGTTTATTGTAGTTTTTGCTTATATTCTCAGCAATAATAACCATTTAACATATTAAAGCAAACGAAATTGTGTTGGCAGATGCATGCAAGTGTAAGAAAAATCATTTTTTAAATCAATTAACAGTAGAAAGTGTATTTTAAGTGCGCTGTGCTGTTTTCATGTTTTGGACCAAACAGCTGTTCACTAGTCTGGCATCACTGGTCTCCATTTGTTAACTTATATCGTACCTACGAGCCAATATCGTATATCAGTGTTGGCTAACGGTTTTATAGGCGGTGGAATTTAAAATTTTTACTGCTAAGCAAAACTGTGAGTATTTACAAAATTAATGAGAAAACAGTTATCTTTTTATGTTGTTTTTGTATTTTTAATTCATTTATTAAATCTTAATTGCTCGTAAGATTGCCAAAGCGCAGAAAAACTAAAATCATGTTAAGCATAAATAAAGTCTACATAAATAGGTTTGAATGTTGGGAGTATGTATTTTTAAAAGCAGCGGCTAGCGCTGCAACGTTTCATTCGTAAGTTGTAATCCAGTTAAGTGATGCGTTAGTTCGGTTACATCACCAGCTTTACGAGCGTTCACCTGTTGCTCAGCATATATCGCTGTCAGCTGTGTCTCAATCTCTGTCCAGGCAAATTCAATGTCTGATGGCTTAGGATCCATGCCGCAAACAGCAAAACGCAAAAACAGTTTACCACAGTGCTCTGCCTTGACCATATATATCTTTTTGCGCTCCATCAAACGCTGTAGCAATTGTGCTGTATTCTCATTGTCTCCTTTGGCCCGGAAGCAAACCAATCCCAAGGCGGGAGGCGCCACCAATTCGAAACGTTCATTTGCCCTCACCAAATCTGCAAACTGGTTAGCCAATTCGATGTGTTTGCGCATGTGTGCACGCAAACCCTCAGCGCCCAGGGTACGGAATGTTATCCACACCTTGAGGGCACGAAAACGGCGACCAAGTGGTATCTGCCAGTGCCTAAAATCTGGAAGCTGTGTCTCACCCTCGTGCTTGTGCTTCAAATAGATGCGATCCACATTGAAACTGTCCACCACCTTGTTGGCATCGCGCAGCCACATGGCCGCACAATCAAAATTGACCAGCATAAACTTGTGCAAATTAAAGTTAAGCGAATCAACGCGATCCAAGCCACGACGTAGCTCCGAGCACTCATCCAGAGCCAAGGCACCGCCAGCATAGGCAGCGTCCACATGCAACCACACATTATGCTGCTCACAGATGCTGGCCAAAGATTCAATGTCATCGTAGGCACATGTACCAGTTGTTCCCAGCGTTGCAATGCATATGACTGGTATCAAGCCATCTGCCATATCCTGCTCAATTGCCTTCTTAAGCGCTGCGCCGCGTAATACAAGATCTTCGCCAGCTGGCAGCAGTTTAATGGGCATGGCAGCCAGTACACCTGACTTCTCAATGCAGCTATTGCTCTGATCCGAAGAATAGGCAATCAGCTTGCCACGTATATCGCTCTCACTTATCTCCGGATGCAGTTCACGCTCCCTGCGCACGGCTTGCTCGCGTGCAGCCAGCACGGCCACAAGAACTGCCTCACTGGCCGAACCTTGAATAACGCCGCCACCAGGACCATCGGTTTCATGGAGAAAATGTTGCGGCAATTGAAGAAACTTGGCCAGCCAATCCATGACTACAACTTCTAGTTCAGTGCATGCTGGACTGCAGATCTATGAATAAAAATTAAAGATGATCAGGTGAGAAAACAATAAAACCAATCAAAGTTAAAAGTGAAGATTTTTTTATTGAACTTGACCCAATCCGTTGAATGTTTTGTTTTTTCTTTTATGTTTTCAACCTGTTTGTCAAGTTCTTTGAGTGTCGCAACTTTCACTTGCCCAACGTTCCCAACAAAGGCCTTGCATTGAGCTTGATTGAACAATGAACTGTGATTCTTTGAACGCAAATTTCACCTACCCAACTGAAGCCAACGATGCCGAATCCGCTGGCTAGAAATTCACCCACCAGAGATGGATAGGATATGCTGGTTGGATAGTAGGCGTGCATATTGGGTGATTGCCAGTGGGTGATGCCCGGCTTGATCACGCGATTAATGTCAGAGAGGATCTCTGGCCAAGCTTGTGGTGTTTCGGGCATCTCTTTGGGCAGCACTTGCAACAGATAGCCTGGCTCGACGGAGGGCAGAATGTCATTATCGCGTATGTTTTCCAAATAGTCGGCAACAAAGTCAACGGCCGCTTTGCCAAATTCGCGAAACTCTTTGGCATCCATTTAACAATGCTTTGATGTCACTTCTGCTGTTTTTGTTGTTATTGTTAAACGCGTTTCTATTTGTACTTTTTACGTTTTGTTTGCCTTCGATTTGTTTACAAAGTTCTGCCCTGTGCACCACTCTGTTGTTGTTGTTGTTGTTGCCGCTATTGTCGATCTTCTCGATTCAACTGATGATGTGCGTGTTGCCACTACGAAGTTAACATTAACTCTGCTGTCGCGCGCCGAGAGTGAATTGCCTTTTATAGCCAACGGTCGTCGGTCGGGCCCAGAGCCTATTCAAAATCAAAAACTCAGCCTCTGTTGTCACGACTCTTTTTAAACGCCGCTCACCAAAATGCAAGTGGGTTAAACTCTTGACCAGATGCAACAATTATAATGTGGTCAACAATGCAATAAGGGTTTTAATTTTCTTTTCGTAATTGTATTCACACGTAACACATATTATATTGTTGGTAATGGAGCTGCGGCATTTAAAATTTGTCAATAATTATATGCGCAACACAAACCATAACTAATCATAATGATTTTAATACCAGCTTATAATCATCATTATACATACTATGCCGACAATATGAACTTCATTTGAACCCTCCCTATCAATGACTCCCGAGATGAGAACTTATTTATATTGCTGCAAGTTTGAGCAATAAACTGTTCCCAAATGCGCTTGCTTAACTGTTCCCAAACTAAAATGTTGTTTCTCTTTGCTAGCGCTTTTAAACCGTCGCCCTCTTCACTTCGCCTTACACGAGATTGATATTTTTTTATTGTGTTGGCAACTTTGTTGTCGCGATTTTAACTCGTTCACAAAATAAACCACATAAAATGTAAGTTTATGCATTTGTCATGGAAAGTATTTAAGTAATCCAACTTAAAAAATTTACTTATTTATTTTTTGTATAGTTTCACACTTTTCGGCTCTCTCCTCATTAAATATATTTGAAATGGCACATTAAACGGTTATCATTAAAAATGTTATTAAAGTGCAATTGTTTTATAAGTTGCTGTACAAGCTTGTCAGTCTAAAAAACATCTTGAAAAAAATGCATATACAGTCGAACTTCCATGTAACGAATCTCAAGGGGACAAGAAAAAACTTCGTTATAGAGAAAACTCGTAATATAGAATAAGGTTTTTATTAAACCAAATTGCAGTGTTCTGGAAATGCATTCGTTATACATATAGAACTCTCTTTACACTTTTACTTTTTTCATTGACAATTTAAATTTTATTGATATCTTCTTAAATAACTCGTTCCTTTTTATATTAAAATCAGAAATTGTCAAGATCTTTCGCGACCTTATTAATTTAAATAATATATCAATCGACTTTGAAACTTACCCAACTAAAGCCCAAAACTCCAATTCCAGCAATGAGCAGTTCTCCAATTATGGAGCCAGCCGATGTGGCTGATGGAAAGAAGGCATTAAAATATGGCGATTGCCAATGGGTCAATCCGGGCACGATTATGTTCTCCAAATCATTGAGAACTTTGCGCCAATGCTCGGGTTGCTCGGGCATATTCTTGGGTAGCTGGTTAACAATCTCGTATGGTTGCACATTGGATAGCACATTTCTGTGAATTTTTCAAGTAATAGCTATAAAAGGATAACAACAACACACAAATACACACACACACACCTGTCACGTAAGTTGCTTAGATAGTTGATAATAAAATCAATTGATGCATGACCAAATTCGCGAAATTCGCCAAAGTCCATTTTAATCAAAGAGAACACTTGTTTACGAAATGTTATAGTGTAGCTTATGTCTCCTGTCTTACAGTTTAATCTTTAGTTATTTCTCTGAGCCCTCTGACTTCTGCACTTGTTGACCGCTGACATTCGGAACTACAAATGAGCTCGATGCAACATGTCAAAGACTCGATAAGCGCTCGAGTAGCGCCGTTTCATTGGCCGAAACTTTCAAACAATACTTGAAGATCGAGCTGTCAACAGATGCCAACACTTACCTTTGTGGTATGTGTAAAAATGTGCACAGCTAGCAAGTTTTTGGTTAGCATTGCATTGGCGAGATTTATGTAACTCTAAAACGACATTAAGACCGTTTATAGCGTAAGCATGAATACAATAAAACCGAAACAAGAAAGAACCGCTAGCTTACACACATGCCGAAGCTTAAATGCACTTGCAGATTACAATAACAATTTGAATAAATAACTAAAGTTTTAAAACACTCTTAACTGGTAAGTTTCTTTTGGATGACTTCTTGCAAGATTAAGCAAAAAGGTTCATGGAAACGTAAGAAAATGATTATATCAATTCCAATCAAGAACTTATATGCTCAATGCGTCTCACATTGCATCCCATATTTATAATACTCTCTGCAAGTGTATAATTAAACAAAATAACATGAAACTAATGGATGATCCATTGTTGTGACAATCCGGTTTATAATAACTATTATATTGTCTTGCCAGTTGTCGCTTGGCAAAAATCAAACACAAATGCATAACATTTCCCAGCATTATTACTAGTTTACCGGCTAACCCCATTCCCGCCTAGTCATGCGACCGTGTTCGAAATTTTTGAAAGTCACAGTCACACCTTATTGATGATGGCTCGATTAGAAACATCTATTTTGTAAGCGCAGCTCGAGCTGAGAGTGCATCATCGTCATCAGCATAGTCGAGGGGGGTGGGGGAGGGGGTTTCACAAGATTTTACAAGTTTGGGCCGTTTTTCTTGTTTGTATTTATTAAAATTTCAGGGTCATGCTCCGGAATGTTATTAATTTCGTTAATAACAAAGTTTTTTTGTGAGGAAAGATTTTCTTGCGGAGTTTATTGAAACTTTCGTTGGAAGCTGTTGAAAAAAGGATAGTTAAATTTGGTATTTAATATAAGTTATTTAATCTAAGGATCGAATTAAAATCAAAACTTTTTTGTAAAATAAATCCAAATGTCGAATGCCCCTATGCATTTTATTGATAACCAAACGAGAACCTTCACATTAAAAGTCCTCTTGTGCTCTGATTCTCGTCGGTCAGGGTATGACCACTAGCTGTTGTTCTCCACTAAAGTCCATCATTGTGGTATTGGGGGGGGTTTTAGTCTGTGGGGCTCAAAGTGTTTGGTGCTCTCTAAGCGGTTCATAAATAAATGCGAAAACAAAATGCCATGCAGACGGATAGGCGGACGGGTTATGTATATGTATGTGCATGTTTATATGTATGTAAGCAGGAAGCACACCACCCAAAAATTACATACAGCTACAGTGGTTAACTACAAAATACCCTGTAGCATGCGAACGTTACTTAAGTTGATTTAATATAAATAAATTGAAAAGTAGATGAATAAATAAACATTTGTGTAAAGTTTTTGTTTAAATAAATTAACGGTTATTTCAGTTACGAGAAGATTTCGTCTACGCCTAACACATTTACAGGGTATGCACAGCAGTAGAGTGCGTGGGCGCACAGGGTGACTCTTGCTAACGAAAAATGATTGACTGCTTTGCCGCTTTGCTTCGGCTGCATTGCGCAGCCGCTGGAATGCGTTTAACCCTTGAGCAACACCACCCAAAAACCCACCCACCCATTCAAGCATATTCCAGTTTAATGGCGTCGGCAGATAACAAACTCTCGCGCATGACCAAAAAATTGAGCGGCGGGGCATTTATTGTAGCTGTTGTTGCGTTCTTGTTGTTATCAACGATTTCCAATGTTTTCAATATAAAGGGGCGGTGCTTGCTATTTAGCCTGGAAGTCAGGCAAAGTTCTCATGTAACTGTTGTTGTTGTTGCTGTTGTTGCCGTTGTGTGTTGACCGCGCGTATTGACTTGGACTTTTGAGTTAAGTTTCTCATATTTGTGCTATGCCACTGCCGTCGCTGACTTTTAAGTGCTGTTGACTGTTGTTTTGGGGCCACAGCGAAGGTGTCGCCAGGCGTTCTGCTCTTGTTTTTGCTGTGGCTGCTGTTGTTGTTGCTGCTGCTGCTTCTGCCGCCAACCCCGCAATGCCTTTCTTTTTTGCAGTTATAACTTGACTTTCTTGAGAGGCAAAACTTTTACTAAACTTTTAGGTTTCACAAAATATTGTAATGCTGCCTGCATAACCGACAAGAACAAGAACAAGAACAAAAACGAGAACGCAAACGGTATAGAAATTTTTTTTGGGGGAAATGGGCATGGAAATGTTGACTGCCAAATGCCAACTGAGCAGAGGCAGTGGCAGCACAAGGGGTGCAAGCAAAGTTGAGCATAACATTGCGCATACTAAAAACAGCATAAAAATGTCGACAACGTCGTCCGTTGCCATTGTTGTGTTGCCTTGCTTGCTAGCCTGGCTGCCTGACTGCATTTTACCATATCATTTGTGTCACATTAAGATCAATTGGTAAACACACACACACACACACACACACACATGCAGACACTAGAACACACTCTATGACACACACAAAATGGCAAACGGCATAAAAAGTATCGTAAAAGTCAAATAAAAAAAAAAAAAAGCTCACACAACAACAGTTATAACGGCAGTCACAAATGCAGGAGCAACAGCGACAGCAGCGACAACGGCAACAAAAGCGACAAAAAGTGCGCAAAAAAACAAAAAAAATGCAGCCCGAGTGCCACAAATAGCAGCCAACAAAAAAAAATAATAGAAAATAATATATAGAAAGACCTTACAAAACAACACAGCAGGCGGCCGTCAGTTTATTTCTGCCAGTGTTGCCATGCCCTGTCATGCCGTGCCGTCTCGTGTCGTGTCGTACCGTACCATGCTCTCTGCTCTGCTCTGCCCTACGCTGCTCAACGGTGCGCTGTGTGCGTTTGCTATCCGTTTAGCCGCCGCCATTTTGTCGTTGCTTGCCGTCGCGTTGCCAATTGCCGTCGCAAAATGGCGTTTGCGTGAATGTTTCAAAGTCTTGAATTGAAGTGAATTAGAAACAGGAAAATTCGCCAAGTTGCACCTAATTGAAAGTATTGCAAATAAATAATATCAACAATTTGGCAGTATGTGAAATTGGCACTGTTAAAGTGACGCGTGTAACGGTTAATCAATCTAAAGAAAAGGAACACAAAACATGTAATTAACATTTACATTTGCGAACGGAAATGGTTCGAGCAAAATTAAAGTTCTGATATTATCATGTTTTTAGTGAATTTCAAAGATTTCCAAGACAAGGTCACTGCAATGTCTAACATTTCGGTAGCTACTACTTGCTACCTGCTGTATTGCTGCATAATTATGCAATAAAAAAGATTGGCATCGTTCGCATGATGTACACTCAACTGAACTAACTTAACACAAGCAAATACCAATAGATACTACCAACCGTATACTGAAGTTGTTGTTGGGCAGATACTTGGGAGGCAAGTAGTAGTACGTACTACTATAAGAGTCCGAATTGATAGAGTAACGCAATGAGTATAGACCAAAGCACAGCGCCGTAAAGAACACAAACACACAGTCGCACAAACACACACAACGCACACACCATAGACACCTGATAAGATACGTAGTAACATCGAACAGTGCGGCGAGCGACGGCAGCAGCGCCAGCGACGTTGCCTTACACAGTGCCAGTTCTCAAACAGTCAACTAACCAACCAGCCCGCCAGTCAGCCAACTAACCAACCAACCAACCAACCGAGCGATCCAATCTTACGCTCTATCTATAGACAGTGCCGCCAGCGCCTTTAAACGTAGAATAAATCGAATATCATCGCCGTGTAACGAAACATTTCCGCCTCTACGGCCGGGCAGGCAACAAAGCAAAGCTTGGATCGCTAATATTAAAATATCGGAAAGTGTCGCGTGTGCAACTTAAAGAAAGAAATAATTAAAATTTAATTGTCATATCAAATGCAGGCAAGCTAATTCAATTAATCGGCACCGTCTAGTAAATTGATAAAAAATAAATAAAAAATAAGTGCAAAAAGTGCCTGCGAGCAATTATTACACATACGACACGTGTGACAGCAAAATAAAACAAAAAAGAATATCAAAATAAGTTTAACCCAAATTTGTGCAATTATTTGCTGTCATTGTTTGTGAGCGTGCATGCAATTGGCTTTAGAGATGATGCAAACCCTGAAACCGCCACCGCCACTGCATCAACATCAACATCAACATCATCACCAGCTTCAGCATTCACATCCGCATCTGCATCCGCATGAGGCATTGCCACAGCCACAACTGCAACAGCATCTGTCAGTCATGGATAATCTCCAACAGCAGCAACATATTCATCAACAGCAGCAACAATTGCCACCCACGCCTCAGGCATCGCACCTGCTCGCTGGCCAACACAATCATCATCAAAATGTCGGAGCTGGAGTTGGAGTCGGAGTTGGTGGCATTGCTGTCGACCATGATGACCCAAATCCAGAGTTGGTGCTCGCTTTAATATCAAGAAATCGAGCGCTTGAGGGTGAGTATAAAATGGTTTTATATCTCAAGACACTTAGGTCCTAGGTCCATTTGGCCATCGTGCCAAGTCGTCGTCCATATTGCCTAGAGTCTTTATGCGACTGTCCTAATGGATTTCTTGTTCATTCGGCGCTTGTCTAATATTTTAAGTTACTCTCTCTTGTTGTCTGCTGCTGACAGTTATTTATTTATGCCTTTAATTATGCAAAGTTTTTCGCTGTTGTTTTTCTCATTTAACTCGTTGAGAGCGCTGTGTGTGTGTGTGTGTGTTTATTTGTAGGTGTGTATCTTGGGTGTGGTTTTAGGTGTTTTTGCTGTTGATTGAGCGCCGTTGAAAGCGGATCATGTGTGGGTAACCAATACAAAAGTCGAGGAGGTTAAAAAAAAACCACTTTCGCCTGGCTTAAGGCAAAGCAGTTCCATTTGCTGCTTAAGTGTTTTTCAATTAAGGATAACTGCTTACTCTTACCACAGCATCTCGTTCGCTCGTTCGTTTAGCTTGCTCATTTCGAATGCCCTTTTTGGTTTGTGGCATTTTAAATTAATAATATAATAAAGTGGTTGCTGGAATATGGGTTGGAGAGGGAATTTTTACATATGTATTATTCAAAATACAAAACAATTGCACTTAAAATTGATTAATTTTCTTAGAAATTATATAAGTTATTAATTTTGAGCAATAGCTTAGATATTTTTCTTGAAAAATGGAATGCTATGGTTTCACTGAAATTTTCTTACTTAAATTTTCTCAACTTCTTTTCATATTTGCCTTTTACGTAAATTGAAAGTCTTCCTCATAGGAAAGAGATGTAGATTAAGCTGTTTATATTATCCTCATCTTATTTTTTGACTTTTGTCAAATCATTGCCTAAAGTCTAGGGTTTTGAGCTCCTTGGCAAATCCTGTCACAATTATGACTTCGATTCATGTTTCACATATGTCTAGCAATCCCACGCAAATCAATTGACAAGCTAAGCCCGCCGCTAAAAGCCAGCCAAAAATGTTGACAACTGACACAAAAGGCGGTGGCATCAAGGCGGCTGCACACGCGCCGCGCCGGCTTTTGTCTACCCAGGGAACATGTGCAGACAAGACAAAGCCAAAGTCGAAGCCGAAAAATAGTTGACAATGTCCAAATGGCTTAGACAACGGCTCAACGCTATTGTCGCTAATGCGCAGGGAATAACCAAAGCCATCCCAGCCCATTTGAGAGCACGTGCAGCATTGAAATGAGCATGCCAGCCAGGCCTGCAACCAAAAACAACAATTGCCAATGGAACTGGGCGCGTTACAATTTCAAGTACGCCGGGATTTTGTTTGGAACACGCGTAATTACAAACAAATAAATAATAGGGCAGTGCTTAAACCGCATACCCAACAGAAACGAAACGAACGCCACGTGTCGCTAATATGTAACCGGAAAAGGCCTGACGAAAAACCCAAACCCGAACACATACTAGACTAAACCGAACCGGCTAGATGCGGATACATCCCATAGGAGTTGAGCGGCGTTCAACGAGCGTCGTGCAAAACGAGCAGAAAAATTGAATTATGCGCTTGCGGTGCTTCCCCGTGCAAAAACCCTTACCTACCATGCCTGCCTGCCCATGGGTATACCCCTTACCCAGGGTGGTACTCCAGAACAGTTCAAGAACCGGCAATCGACAAATATTTTGTTATTTGCCCATAAACATATTTATCGAGTTTGGGTTGCTGTGCGTAAGGGGTGAGGGGTGTATGTGCAGGGAAGAACACTGCACCCACGGGTGTTTGGTTTCACCCGTTCGCAGCTCCTTCAAAAATAAAGTATAAGTATATCGCATTTGGTTTGGGCCTGTCAAAAATTGTGTAAATATGTTTGTCATTTCCACTTGCCTATGGTCGTGTGCACTTAGCCAGTGGACAAACAAATGCCACACCCTTCTACCCCATCCCCGACAGAAGAAAACCCGCCTCAACTGTGCGCTCGCGCACTTGTCGCTCACTCAACCGACCCCTCCAACCGTTCGACCCGTCAGACCGTCCGTTCGTTTGCCGCGTGCCGTTCGTTAGCTGTTCTTGTGTGGCTTTCCTATTAACATTCGAGAGTGGTGGTGGTGTATGAGGAGGTAGTCGGCACCCTATGACGCTTAATGCTTAAGCGTATCGCTTTGGCTTGTTGTTTCCTTTCTGACATCCTGCCAAAAAGAGGGGGAGCTTTGCCTTTTGTGTTGCCTTTTGCGCACATAATTTGTCATAATGTCAACAAGGCGAATGATGCGCAACCCAGTTGCGATATGATCGCCGGTTTAGTGAACAGCAAGTGTATTATATAAGTGAATTTGGGAAAATGTATTATTTATTCTTGGGAAAGTATCTCGCTGTTACATGTACCGATAGGCAATTAGATATATGGCTTGTCTCCGTCCGCCGGACGTCGCATGGATTAGGTTCACCTCATTGTTGAGCAGGTTACGAATATTATTATGTACTTCCTGGATTTGGGCATCTGTTGCAGTTACCTCCACACCCACATGAATCTCATTCAGTTCACGGCTCCAATTCTCATTCAGGCTTAAGCCACTTGGTGCAAACGCCGTCTGGTAGCTGCTTTCGGTGGTGTACCCGGAAGATTGTGATACGATGGAGCTAACTGTAGGCACAAATGTGTCTGTTGCGGTGAAGTAACTGGAGCTAGTGGATATTAGTGACAATTCGGATGTCATTGGATTCAATAATGGGCATGTTTGACAGCCCGGAAACAGAATTGTTATTGAATCATTACTTTGCTGGGCTGCCAATTCAGAGCTCTGTTCTTCACTTGCAACTTCCTTAGTTTCCGTATTGGCCATTTTTGTCTGGAGTTATTGGAGGGTTCCTCCTCGGCACTGGTGGTGGAATCTTGCCCAGAAACTTGCAACCCAGCGAACAATCGGTTAGCGTGCCAACTTCTTCGGTGAACTCAGTTTGAGTGCAGGAATTGAATGTTTTATGCACCTTGGCCAGATCGCAACGAAAAGCGTTATAGGCAACCCAATTAACATCGGACATCTATGTGAAGGTACTATATTAGATATATGTATGTTTACCCAATCATTCTTAGAGTTTATTACGAACATTATCCAGTTTTGTGCTGCTTCTTTCTTGTTGCTTCTCTTTTGAGGCAAAAGTTTGTTCACTTTCCGAGCTCATAACTATTTAGTTGTTGATGTTTCGACTGCAAAAACTTAAAATTTTGAGTCAGGCACAAAAAAAAAATTAATCTATCCGACAAAAAACAAAATACATAACTACATTATGTTCATATCTGACCGACAGCACATGCAAAGCAGTTTGATTACTGAAGTACTGAAAAGTTTTGGGAATTTCTTAAAGTGAATATATTAAAGGGACTGGAAAACGTTAAGTTTTGTTTATGACACAAATTAATCGTCTTTTTCACCCTCAAGTTTTAAGAACAGAGTTTTTCAAGTATAAATAAATATACCTTTCCAGATCTTCCTCATCTGCCGTTGCCCTTCTTTCTGCAGATGCCTTTTTAGAACGATTCGTGCATTTTTCATTGCTAGGCCAAATAACAAATGAAAATATGAAGAAGAAAATTGGGGAAGATTTCGTGGGCTTAGAGCCAAGTTAAAAAATTATTGTTGCTTTTCTTTTCGTTTTTGTTTTTGTTGTTGTTCGTTATTTTTTTTTGATGGCGTCCACATAAATCATTTTTTGCTCGCCATTGCACGGACTCAGCCTGCTGCATATTTCATGGCGGTTTTGTTTACTCTACTTGCTACAGTGTGTTGGGTGGATGGGGGGGGGGGACGGGACGGTTGGGGACGACTGTGGAGGACTTGCGCTTAGCATCGACGACAGCTCTTTGACTAGGCTGCCTTTGCTGGCTTTACAGGCAGGCAAGGTAAGCCAAGCGGCTGACTTTTCTCCATTCCCATTCCCCACCTCCAACTTAACAAGCATTTTTGTTTGTTTCTTGTTCCTTTTTATTTTCTTTGCTTTTTTTTTGTTGTTTTTTTTTGTTTTTTGGCAAGCAACCCCAATCAGCGCTCACAGCCCCAAAAAGACGCAATTCGTGCAATGGCCAGAGGAGGAAGCGAATGTTTAACTTACGTTAAGTAAATAATGGGGCGTTCATATGACATTGCTAGCATTGGTGGTGGTTGAGGGAGGGATGGGAGTGGTGTGAGTCTCGTAGGCCTGGGGAGCTCACATAGCTTTTCACCTACACAAATGCCAGTATACCCGTGTGTGTTTGCAGTCACTGTTTGCTTCCATATTTCCTTTTTGCCTAATAAAATAAAATATGAAAGTTGCTTGCTAAATAAAGAAAAAAAAAAAATCACACACTTTACAGTCGTAGAAAGAAGTCGTCGAGGGTCCTGGAAGCCATTTGGTTGAATTTAAGCAAGGCTGCTTAGGTTACAACCTCGAATTGAGGCAAAAAGCTTGAACAAGCTAAGAGTGCGGTAGGCATAAAAAATAAGTGCTAAAGTTGCTCTTTGTATCTCTTTCTAACAAAATTTCATAAAACAATCAACTTAAATGAAATCTTGCAAAATCTTGAAACATACTTTGGAATAATCCAAACAATAGACAGCCTCAGCATTGCCTATAAACCAAAGACACTTAAATTAAAGCAAGCTTAGATGCAGTTATTATATTTATGTGTAGAAAATAACCAAACCAATATTATTCAATGCTCTCTAAATCAATTTTATTCATTTTATCAGAAATCTCAATTGAACTAATTGGGCATTATAATATTTATATGCATTGATGAGCTGCAGCTCAAACTTAAATCAGAATTTAGACAAAAATATATTTGAAACTGATGACACAATCTCACCTGACAACAAAGAGGCTAAACTATTTGTACGTGTTTTTGCCAAAAATCTCTAGAATCAGACAAGCTAAAAACATTAATAAGTAAATGTGCACTGAATGCATATATGTACATGCATATTTGTACAGACTATTTGTAAATATTTATACACATATGTGAAATATGTGTATATTTGTATGCACATAGCTTTAGCTTGGTGTCCTAAGCTATCGGATGGTGAGAAAACAAAGCAAAGTGATTAGAACAACAATTTTACCTACCGAAAAAATCTTTACATATTTTTGTCTTAGTCACCAAATTAAGATCTTTTCTGAAAGTTAACAGAATTTATTATATAAATTGAAGATTATATATTATACATTAGTTGTTTACCTAGCCAGTTTGCCTAAGGTAAACTATATGTTATTGAAGACCAAAATCTGTATGTTTTAATGGACAAATTTAGAACTAAAATTCTAAAGTTTAATTAGAATTTTTGGTCAAGAAACCAGCATCAACAGGTTGTTTACAAAAAACCGGATCCAGGTAAAGTATTTGTTAGCTAATCAAATTTTTACTTCTAAAAAGTTTATTATAAAATTCTAGGAACTAAATCCTTTGATACTGTTCAAGCACTAGTCCAATTCTACACATAAATAAACATTTTCCAACCACGGTAAATTGTGGCGTTGTGCAATAGCAATGGAAATACAAAATTTAAAATATCAAATGCAAATACAAATACAAATACAAACACAAATACAAATACAAATATACATGCAAATGTTATGATGCTTTGGCTGCCATTGCTTGTGCAGCATGCTTTGAGGCGCCACACCATTAACAAAGTCTGGGAGTGAGCAAAACACATAACAGCTGGCAAAACCATCGCTAAAAAATGCCAAAACACACACACAAAATATGAGAAACGCGAAAAACTGGTTGCGAGTATGAATACTTTGTAGATGCTGCTGTGCAAACAATATCCCGCAGCGAACTTTATTAAATTACACGATTTTGACAGTTAAGCAGCAGGCAACCCTAACGCCCCTCTCTTGACTTTACGCTCGTTGCCATCTTGTTGCTGTTGTTGTTGTTGTTGTGAGTGTTGCCAAGTGAAAATCATAATTTTATTTTTTTGTTTTCTTCTGATATATTTTATGTTATACACTTGAAAACTTGAAGCTCAGCAAAACCCTCCCTAAGCACAACCTGTACTCGCATACGCATTTACGTTGTCTGGCAACGCTGAGGATTTTCTAAGTATTCCTTGGGGGCCGGTTTAGGCAAATGGGAACAAAATGTTTTCCGTTTCGTGCTCCAGGCAATAAGAATTGTGAACTGTGAATTGTGCGTTGTGTTTGATTCGAAAGTCGAAATCTTGGCACAAATGCGCGTTTCTATTGTGGCCGGGAGCATTTACCCAACTTTTATCATTCCGCAATTAGCGTGGCCCATGTCTGCAGCACTTATCGTTGTTGTTGTTGTTGTTGTAGTAAGTAGTCGGTAGTCGGATGCCGAGTCAAAAACTCCTCTAACAAGCCGCTGCCGCTGCCAAGTGTAAATATTTGTATACCGTTTCAGTCGATACCTTGAAAAACGGCACAACAACAGCAAACGATAAGATGTACCCAATATGGTATACGATTTTTGTACACTAAGCGAAAAATGCTTAGGTTTAAAATATGAATATTAAGCATGGAATTTCTAGCAATAGGTTTCAAGTTTTTCAAATGTTATACACAACAAATAAATCATTTTATAGTCAAGATTTTTTCTAGATATTGGTAATTTGAAGACAACCTAGGTTTTTCTAAGTGAACAAGTACTATAACGTGTGCATTTTTTTTATATTTCTATAACAAACTACTTACAGTGTAAGAGTTCTGTTAAGGAACACAGTTCAGAGAGTCGTCTCGGTTTTTTGGAGCATGCTCGATGGTTATCTATAAGGGGGGTACTTAAACGGCATGGTACAAGATTTGCCCATTGAGACGCGACATAAATGTATGTTTACATTTTCACTGGCAACATGGTACATAAATGTTTCGATAAGAAAACACGCTAACCCAACTATCGTCTTCCCGAAAAACTACAAATTCAATTTTTATTTTTTTTTGTTTTTCTGTTTAGTAGAACAACAAACAAAAGCTTCTTCAGTCCATTTAAATCCACCCACATAGTGTTAAATGAGGCCTATTAACATTCAAGCAAAAGAAGAAAAAATTCTATTCATGCGCAACCCTCTCTGAGCTGGTAGAGTCTCTGACTTTGTGCCAACCCTTTTTGCATTGAGAGTGCGCGCCTTTTATGCCTTTATGCTATCTGTGATTATTTTCCACATCGCTATGCCCATTGTCTGTCAGCGGGCTTTTGTCTGAAAGCGTATCTAAACAGGTGGTCCCAGCATGTGGCCGGGCTACTGAAGTCGCAGCAGTACCAGCTCCTTTTGTCAGATCCCGTGGCACACACCCTCGTTGCTTGCTTTTTGCTTTTTGCACTCATTTGTAGTGTTTACCTTTCAATCAACAATGATATTATATACATATATTTAAATAAATATGCATACACAAAAGCGTCTGCGTTTTGATTTCTGGCCGTCAAGTCAACCACAAATTATTATCGGACTTCAGGCAGAGCATAATATTTAGACAGGTGTGCTAATTGTTGGTTTGGAATTATTTGAGAGTTATTCTAGTTTTGCAGCTTTATAAACCAGTTAGCTTTGTCATTATAAAAACAATCGAATTTTCGTTATGTCTAAACCTAACAATAATCGTTGTGATTACTTAACTTATCTAGCACCCGAAGGTAAAGTGATTTCGACACCAGGCTTTTTTATGAGAGGCCTATGAAGTGGACGTTCAAGCAGCAAAATACTCCAAAAAACTTATTTGTTAGTATGGATCTAACAATAGAAATCCAAATGATTAGACAAATCGAAATCAGAACTCAAAACAATAAACAATGACGCACCCGACTATACCATAACCGAACTTGGTTTAAGTGGAACTAACAATATTTACTCCCCAAATTTATTATTTTTATAGAATTTATAATATTTTAAAGAATAATAAATAGAAACTTAAAGTTATTTATCTGGTATTTCCGGCACTGGTCAGTTTTTTTTTGGCAGATTTGAAGCAACAGTTGGGTACTTCTGTGGGCTTATCAGGCTTATGGGCGATAAGTTAAGGCTTTTACACTCACCCACTCAACGTTAGCCAAATAGATAAGTGTCACTCTTAGCACACGAAATCAACAACAACAAAAAAAACTAAAACACCCAACTACACAAACTTCAGATTGAGTCAGTTGAGAGATTCGTAACACAAAGTAGGCAGTTTCGATTGTTGTGCAAAGAAAAACGCCATCTAACTTCTAAGAGTTGCCGCCTCATTCTATTCTCTATTTGCCCATGTGGCCTATGCTGATGTTGGGTTGGTTTATGTTGCTCTATTCTAGCGCTATTTACACTAGATGTTGAACTACTTTCCAAACCAAAGACCACTTGAAAATGTCAAACACACAGTTGTATAACTGGAAGCCCTATCTATTCCTCCAGTGAAGGGGCTTACCAACTACTCCAGGCGGTTAAGTCCACTGAAGTGGTCATAAATGTGGCTGGGATTGTGCCTAGAGTAGCTGATTATGGTTTGTTTGTAAAGCCTGCTACTTGGATTTAAGTCAAATATAATCGTTTATTAAATCAAAAGTAAAGTTATTTGAGCGCTTTGAAGACGCCGCCCTACTAGAAACTTATAGTTGACCTAGTAAGGCAACTCGGGAAAGGGCAGGGCTAAGAGATAAAAACGCAGTAGCTACATGAATAGATTAGAATGCTAAGTAGAAGATCAATTGCAAATGAAAACTAAAATATTTCGTATTCAATCTTGATATTCTTCCACTTCTTACTTGATTCAAGTTAAACATCTCTTATTTTAAGACTATTTATGCTTGATTCAAGTATTTTTATACTTATTTTATATGCTTGCCTTATAAAAGTCTCACATCTCACAAGCAAATCTCAATAAAATCATATAAATCCTAGCCTAAAATCAGGAGCTGCTAAACAGATAAATGGTTTTATTTACAAAATGCACGACACCAGGGCAGACCAGGGCAGATAACGACTCTGAATGCTCGAGTCAAAGGAGTCTGGGTCTGAAGTTAAGTAAGGAGCGACCTGGCCATTGACTTGAGCGTATGTCGCAAATTATGCGCTGCTCCGCTGAAAGCGTTCAATGAACAAAATGATTTTATTGCATGCGGCCTTCTAAGCCCCGAAAAAACCACTCTAACCATTTGGCCATATGTTGCCATTTGTGACAAAACTGCACCAGGCACGATACGCAAACACACACACACAAACTGGTCGGGCAGACAGGCAGTCAGAAAAGACAGAGTGGAAAGGACATAGAGAGCGAGAAACAGGAAGATGCTGTTGTCGTTTGTTGTCGTTAATGCCCAATGGGTGGCAAATTGTTTTTTATTATCCGTCGGCCAGAGAGATAAGAGTGTGAGTGCTTAGCTGGTGCGACAACGGGGCATAAGGAGTTAAAGTAGTCGTCCCCCTGCTCTCCCTCAGGCAATTGTCGTATGCGTGAATAAAACTTTAATGGAACGACACAAATCCCATCGTTATACTCCGTTTGCTGTGCCCTCTTCTTTGGAGTCTCGGCGTTTCTAATGCCAACTAATTGAGTGCGAAAATGCCGTCAGTTTAACTCGAACGTTTTTCTTTAAGTATATTTTGTATTTTGATATTTTATTTGATCAAACACAGGAAAATAATGCATAAAGTGCACTTAAAATGCAAGCAACAAATTGAGTTCAAACTGTGAAATGTTTGAGTGTTGCCAGCAATCATTTGGGAATAGAGCTTAAAAAATGCCTGCAAATGGCATATCCAGCAGAACGTGGGCGACATGCATACATACATACATATGTATGTATGGTCACGCTTTAGGATTCCGTTCTGTCACAAAAACGCTTGCACATGAATAGTTGATGGCGGCCATTGCACGTCTCAATTTTTGTAACTGAATCTCGACTGAAAACTTGCAGCTAAGTAAAATTTATAGCCTGCTTCCAGGCGCCAGTGCACGTGACCATGCAGCTAAGATTGCGAAATTGGGGCTGAGATTGAATAGAGCACAAGCACAATTACAATCACAAGCTGAGAGCAGCTCATAGAGTTGCCACAATTTGTAAACATTTATTTGTTAAGTGTTTTGTGTTTCGTCGTTTAAAATTTAAATATCTACATTGAGGAAAAAATCGTTGCTTTAAGTAGAAGTCACAATGAGTAGAAAATACGTAAAAAAATCGTATTTAATAAGAGAGGAGCTTTTAGCTGACATCGTTTTTGAACATATTTTTGAGGCTTTATTTATTTTTCTACTCTTATTTGCCTCTGTATAATTTAGAGGAAGGTTAGGTTGACTAAATGCCTAAAGTACACGCTATAAATACCGTCTAAACAAATTGCCAACCATGAGCATTCTATGGCAGCTCTCACCCCCACTTGGGCAACCCCCCTTCAATCAAAGGCCAGCCAACCCCAACTGCAACCCTTAGGCAAATCTCTTCCGTTCCTTTCGCACATACTTCATATAGAACACTGTACAATCGTTCTTACATTCAATAAATATGGCAACGTCCATTTTTGTGGCTGATATTTTGAACAAAAACAACAACAACAACACAACGCAAAAGCAGCTCCCCATTTATCCATTGCCAACTGTTCGGCGCCATCTTGGCTTCATCAAACGCACACAAAAGCCCATAAGGGCAAAGCCAAGATAATGGTAGCCTGGCAGCAGCAGAAGCAGCGGCAGCAGCAGCTCAGCTTAGTTCATTCAGCGCATCAAGGCAAGCAAATAAAATGGGCACCAAACGAAGTCGTTAGACCAACCGCCTATACACCCTTACCCCTCCCGTTTTCCCCCTTTCCACCTGCACCTAGAACATTTTGTGTGAGCGCTTCAAAAGGAAATCACCCCAAGTGTGTATTTTTATAGAGACCGCAATAAACCTTTTTCCCTTTCTATTATAGTATCTTTTTTTGTATTTTTTCTGGCTTTTTCTGCGTCGTTTGCCAACTTGTGAAGCGCTTCGATGAATGTGCAAAAGGTTGCTGCTGAATCCGTATTCCGTTCCGGATCCGGGTCTTAGACTCGGGTCTCTAACTTTGCCATCTACTTCGCCTTTGCTTTTTTGCCGTGTTTGATGAAGTTGCAGTTCATACAACGGAAAATAACAAGGAAAAACTACTTGCCCCCCAGCCTTTGCCCACTTTTATATTTCTTGGCCCAGGCATAATCATAAAGGCAAGCCGATTGATGGCCACATAGCATTCAAAATTGAAAAACAGTAACCATGTGCTGCTCCACTACTTAAAGACTCTTTTCCCATTCTTCTCTCTAAAGTATACTGTCCGCTGGTTTTTGTTTTCCCTGTTTTATGGCCCGGTCAAGGGTGCTTGGTCAGCTTGGGCTGGTCGTCGTCGTCGTTGTCGTCATCGTAGTCGGCTTGACGCTTGAATGGCTGCCAACGAGTGCGCGCCTTTTGTTTGGCCAACAAGCGCAAAAAAGTTACCAAAAGCAAGCGTAAAAATAGAAAATTGAAAATAGAAAATAGAGAATGTGTTTTTGTGTGTGGCGGTTCCATTGTTTAATGGACGTCAGCTGGAATGTGCGCCAGAAATTGAAAAGTTATTGTGCTAACCAGCCAAAGCCACAGCCAGCGCCAGTGCCAGTGCCGCGGGAAATGGCAATGAGGGACGAGAAGAAAGGAAATTGGAATGTGAATGGAGCGCCGTTGTATTGTCGTGACAAGCTGCTACTTATGTAGATGCCACTCGGACGTTTTTTTTTTTGCTTTTTTGTGTGCCAGTGCACAAATTGTTGAACTAAAATATTTGACAGTTAATTTTTGGTTTTTGGCCGCGGCCTTTTTATTCACTGGCCTGGGCCAACAACTTTTTGGCACAATGGCGGAAATTTGCATTTTATAGTGTAGCACAACGAGGACCGTAGCAACGAGCTTAGAGTTGCATACTTAAAATCACAAATACTTTTGCAATCCAACAAAAGCTGATCGCTCGCTCACTCTCTATGCAAATTGCAATTTTCTTCACACGTCGTTCGACCACAATTAAGAAATTACAATGGCAAGAGAATAAAAAAAAAGAGCAAAAGCTCAAAACACAGTGCAAGAGTAAAAGACACACTTGCATAAAGTAAATTATAATAGGCATAATAAAAACGAGGCAAGAAACCAAGCGACAACAAGTCATTTACTTTGCATACTTTTCCGTATGTATGTGTTAGTGTTAGTGTGAGTGCTTGTGGTAAGGTGGTAAGGCGGTAAGTGCTTCGTACGGAATTAAAAGCAAACGCATTAAAAGGTGCCCAAAAAGATATTCACCTTGGCATCACAGCACAGACCAGCCACACAAACATACATAAATATATATGCATGTATGTACATACACACACACCACACACAGCAACAAAATGGCGCAGCTGCAGATGGCGACAGATTCTCGTTGGCTGAATATTGCATGAGACAAAAACACACACAAACGAACAACACAGCAACGAGCAACATTTTTAATTATGAAACACTTAAAGTGGCAAAGCCAAAGTGCAACGAGCAACAACATGAACAAGGGGACAAAATTGTAGGGGGAGGGTTTCGCTTTGGCCAAGCTATTAACTTAAACGCCTTTTGCCGGTTAATGGAAATGAACCTCGTTGTGGCAATGGGGGCAGTTATCTGGTTAAGACAACGATGGGTAACGTTGGTCGACACGCGTTCAGGTGTTTTAGTCCGACCCTCTTAACCGTTAACCGTTAACGGTTATGAGCAAGAGTGCGGAGTTCGTGTTAACATGGCCTAATTGTGGCAACACTCTCTACTCTACTCTACTACTTCTTTACTTCATCCTTTACACTTTCTCTCGCTGCTAAGTTTAAGCGACTAGCTGGGTACATAAGGGCGTATAACGGATATGTATATGTACATATATTAAGTTACTGCAGTTTGCTTTTAATTGCAGGCACGTGTGCCGCACAAGTGAAACGTTTTAGCACGATTCAAACGAAAGTCAAGTGCCGCAACTCGCGCCTTTTGTAGGGCCTCCTTAAAGAACAAGAAGAAGAAGAAGAAGTAGACGAGTTTTAGCCCCTGGTAATTGCATGGAAACTTAAGCCGATCGCTTTTCCGGCAAAACATTTCCACGCAGCTAAAATTTCACTGCGTCAAACATAAAACAAATAATTAATATCCCTCCAATGGATATGTAGGAAGCGCGTCAGCCGCGTGCTGCAATGTTGATGAGGGGAAAAGAGAGACAGTTTAGGATTATAATCCGTCAAATAGCCAAGAACAACCCAAGTGCTGTTTAGCTCGTTTTAGGTTTCATAGACGCGTTAGTTTTTATTGCAGCGTTTACTTTAAGCCACATCAACAATTTTAATATCGAATCGCAATAATAGGGAATCCAATCCCAAGCCCAAGCCCAAGCCCATCAATGGAAACAAAGTTGAGTGCCTGTGCAACAGTTTGACTGAAAACTCATAGCCATAGTTTTCAGGGGTTGCTTTTGCTTTAAATTGATTAAGGTCATTATGCAGCCGGGTTGAGTTGAGCTGCTCTCACTGACACTTAATCCCAGCGGCATAATCAGCAACATATTGTAGCAAAACTTCTTCACGCTGCCAAAAAAAAAACAAAAACAAAAACGTAGTTGTAACAGTTTCGAAATTTTACACCCTGCATGCGACTGAGCAAAGGGGAAGCGAAGAGGCAGAAAGAGTCAGGAGGTTAAATGGCCCTGGCTTGAGTCTTGGGCCAAGTTTTATGGCTTACCCATTTTTGTTTAGCTGTCTGCACTCGCATATATTCATATATACAAATATAGGAGTGCCATCTCCATATATATGGTATATGCTTTGACTTACTGGGTGCGGCTGGCGCATTATTCATGAGGTCAGTGGTTAGGTTAAGCCCTAAACCCTTGCCTCTAAAGCTAAATTTTGCACAGCTGCACTACGCTGGGCAATCAACGTTGGCATCTTTGTGCCAAAGATCCTTCACTTCAAAAGGCATCAAGTACCAAACGACCGGTAATCAACGGTACAGCAACAAGTGAATTAAAATGAAACCTGTGCTTGTCTAAAAAGCATCCATTTAGACAATCTTGCCAACCCCAACCTCTCTCTTCTCTTTGATAAACGCCCCCTAAACGCTGCAAAATGTTTTTATTACATTAAAAGCATTAACGCCAAGCATTAACGGTATGTAGAGTAAAAATACCAGCGTGTAAATACAATAAAAATAAAAAAAATTATATTGAGTAAAAGTACGAATCCCTTCATTCATGCAGTGATGCAGCAAAGGGGAGTTAGTCACAAGCCACAGGACAGAACACCAATATGTCATCATAGCCAGTGAACAAACTCTATAGACTGTGCTCTCCCCTACCTCGATTTTACTTGTTTTTGAGGGTTGTCCAGACACAGCAAGGGGCTCTTTCGAAAACAAACAGCGGGATCTCGTCATAACTGATACACGCCGGTCGTTGACGGATATGCTTACTTATTTTCAAGTACGGAATGTATACAATAGAATGTATACGCAAGTGGTGTTGGTAAATGGAGTTGTGGAAAGTTTATAAATTTTGAAAAAAAATAATAAATGCATCGAAATCTTATGACAAATAAGCATAACAGAGAAAAAAGGGCAAACATTTTAATCTTTTTCAAAAACAACGAAGTCATATCATTATACTAGTATTCCGGGAAACAAGTTTAAATATCATACGATATTAATCTATTTGTTACCTTAAAAGTTTTTGCATGCTTTTGAACCACTGTTCGCAAGAAATATTTATTTGGTGCAACCAGACTGGGACTTGACTTTATCAGAGCGTCGGATAATATCCAGCCAGAATGTAGAGGCAGTGTAATACCAACACCCTCGCCTCCACCACCCACCACACCCAAAGAGCGCCTTTTGTTTGACTTTGTTGAATTGATTTCGTTAGGGAAATAACAACAACGGCAACAGGATACACTCAGCAGCACCCTTGAACGCGCAGCGTACTCTCTATTCAATTTTTCCTTCCATCCATCCATCCTTCCTTCCTGACTTCCTTCCTTCGCACTCGTTTCTTTGGCATGAGGTTATCGCTGTGATGTTTCCATTTGTACAAAATAGAGCACTTAACGGGGAAACTGCAAACAAATTATTGCACTTGCTGTCACCAGTGCGACAGTTTCTGTTTCCTGAGCTATTCCGCCTCCCCCTGTCCTCACCATCTTTTTACCACTGCCACTGCATACACTTAAAGGATTACAAGCGGATCTGTCGCTTGTTTGCCGCTAAATGGACGCATTTACTCGCCGAGCGCGCAAATATACAAACACACACACACACACATAAAGAGGAAGGAGGTTTAAAGAAGGAGAAGGGAAGGATAGAAGGTGGTTGAATGGGTTTTTCGGGGGAGAGGAGGAGGGTAAAGCTTACAATGGACGGGCGGTTGCCTTGCGCGCTTTTTATGGCCAATGAATAGATGAATGAATGACAAACTGACAAACTGACTGACTGACTAACTGACTGACTGAGTGGGCGGTCTGGTTGGTTGGTCTGTCGGTCGGTCGGTCGGTCGGTTGGATGAGTGCCCATGGAGTTACTTAATGGATTTGGTTAAGTGCTGCATTGACATTTTGATAAATGCTTTGGAACAGATGCGCTGACTGGCGCTGCGTTAAATGGGCGTTGCCGTTTCTATAAATGCTCCCTGCCCTAAATACTTACACACACATTCATGCATAGACGGGTATATATCCTGGCCGCACTTCTTATGATAAATAGTTTATAAACTCGCGCACCAAAAGAGAAATAAAATAAATGCAGATTTGTCGCGAATGTGTTTCCAAATTGTTTATTCAACTGACAATTGACCGTGGCCAAGTTATCCGCCTGGATTCTGGAGCTGTCAACATAATAACATTATTAATTTATAAATGCATAGATTATATTATAAGATGACATCATTAAAAGACAGCCACACAATACGTAGAAAGTAATGGTTGACTTTTCTAACGAAACTTAAATCGATTGATTCTAGATCTATAAAAATTTCCTAACAAGGAAATTCTTAAGCAAGCCTAGCTTTTTGAAGATCCTGAGTAAACCCACAATCCTAAGTTTAGTTAATCTATAAGCCGCTCTTTAAGGTGGAATTCTAATATATTTTTATTTCTTTCTTTGACATAAGCCAAAAGGCACTCTAACTAACACCATACTAGAAAACCTTAGTGTATCATGAAGGAATAAGTTTGCTAAAGAGCTTGCCTGTTGCTTGATAATAAGAAAAAATAGTTGTTCATCTCTTTTTCAAACAGCATATCATGAGGAATGTTTTATCTATGTTTCTTTTAGTTATTTTCCAACATTAGTCGTTCTTGTCGCTTGCCTTAATCTCAACTTAAGAGCTTGAAGACCACCCAAGTCTAGGGCTTTTAACTAGTAATATTATTATAATTGTTTGATATAATATGCCCTTAAAAATAACAAAAAACAACCTTAAAAAACCAGCTCATCTAAACACAATTGTTTCCTAACTTTTACCATCATTTTCAACCGCCAATTGCCAGCAAAAAAAACAGAAGAAAAACAAGCAAGAAACACATTAAGCAGATTCCCAACTCAAACTTAAATGAAGGACAATGAAAACAGGCACGCGTCCCTGACCATAACCAAGTGTCAATTGTTGTTGTTTTTGTTGCTGTTGTTGCTGATGCGGACTTTTATTTAGCCTGGCCTCAAATGGCAAAACTTTTTGTAATGTTTTGAAGTGCCTCTAATTAGATAATATGCGGCCCAGGGCCTGCCCTGGCCAAACGGAGTTGAGCAGATGACGCCGCTTTTTTCTATGCAAAGTGAATACGCGTGCAATGAGGCAACACCATCAATCCCTCCGCCTCCCCTGACCACCCAACTCGATGGCCTGATATAAAAAGCCAAAAAGCCAAGCTCATAAAAAGTCGGCCGATGGCACCGCGTGCGCAATTTGAATCCTAATGGATGCGTGTGGCGCAACCAAACGACTGGCGGGCACGCGATGAGGCAAGCACCACCATCAGTGTGTGGGGGGCGGGGGGAGGTGGACTAGGTGGTGGCATTGGGAAGACAGCTGGCGAAGGTGTAAAGTTCACGTGTGTCCACTTACCAACCCCTGCATAAGCCCAAACTCACCCGAAACCCACTCTTGAGTGCCTACCTGGCTGAACCACCCACTCCCCAACCACATCTCCGCCGTTTTATTAATGCTTTTGGAGTGCTTTCAATTTTTTATCGCTCCGAAGCTCCGGAACGATGTCTATCGTCCGGGTCTATCATGTTTACCCCATTCATATTTGTTGCTGTTGTACTAGTGCCAACGACTTTTGCGTAATAACTTTTAGTTGGTCACTTTACATCCGGACATCCATATCTGCTCAACTGTAGTGTATAAATAGTCGGCACTTTCTATTATGGTTATGCATTTTTATCTAAATGGGTCTTTTGTTTGCTTTTCCGACTAATGGAATAGGCGAAGCCCGCACTCTACTGTTGATTATATACATTTTTTTTTCTTTCGTAAAGGGAAAATGATCGAGGACTCAAAAAGGGTTGCGGGCTAATTAAGCTGTCAGGCTAATAGCTACAAATGTCGAACATATGACATTTATCATGATATAACTATAACCAATACACTCTTGTATCTCAAATATAATCTTTAAATTGTTAGCGAACCTTTTACAAAACATAGCTTAAAGCTTCCGACAAAGTTTTGAAACTTCTTATAATATTTGTAGCTTAGTTATTCTATATTTGTAAGAATATTTGAAATAGTTCTTAGATATTTTGATTTATTTTTTAAATGTTTATGTTAAGCTGCCCACCGCTGTGATATAGAAAGCTTTTCAGCTGGAATACAGTTACTGCGATATGTCTAAAGTAGCTTATGTATGAACATAAATTACGAAACAGTTATGTACACATACACACATACATACATAGTTTTAAAGCATGTGACCAGCTTAAGCGAAAGCTTAAAAGCAACAAACAATAACAACAACAAAAACAACAAGAACAACTGCAAACGTTGCGCTTTCAAGTTTTAACGCCAGCTACAAGACAGGCTAAAGCCCCAAGTGAATTTGGCACGACGTTGAAGAAGCAGAACATGAGGCAAAGCCAGCTAACGGCTCCACAGCCAGCCATTTTGTAAGGGTGTTACCCCGCTCCGCTCTATTCCGCCCCTCCCATCCCATTCCACCCAAAATCCTGTAATCACATTGTTGTTGTTGTGTTGTGTAAATTATGTGGGTGTTGTTGCTGGCTGCTAGGTCGAACCTGACCGCACCGCCCCCCGTTCCGCCCACACGTTTCTTGTTGTTGTTGTCTTTGGTATGTTGCGATTATGCAACAAGCTGGCAGCGTGTCCAGTTCTAAATGCCCTTCTTTTTTCTTTGGCAATATTAATTTTTGAACATTTCCTTAGCACTGCATAAAGCAAAGACTACAACCAAACGAGAGAGGGCAATAGAGAGAAAGCTGCTAAGCCAAGCATACAGCTACACACAAGCATACACACATTCATATGTGCATGGAGAGCGAGAGACACTAAAGCAGAGCAGAAGAGCAGCCTCTGGCCATTTGGGCTCTTGAAACTGTAATCCCTGCTTTGGCGCACATTTCACGGCTGCCTTTCAGGTTTCTAGCATATTTAAGCCCCCCTTTTACACATTCGGCAAGTTCTGTCCCTAAACCTACTAAGCTTAAATCTGCACAAATGTGCGTTAAAGCTTTCACAATATTTCTAACACATAGTACATATGTACATACACATAAATACCAACGCCTTCGATTGCTGCCATATGGATTTCGCCTGCCTGGCGGGCTAACATTCAAATTAAATTCGTTTAAGATTGTTATTCTTTTGTCTGGCGCCCAAAAGTATACCACACACAATATCGAATGCATGCATAATCTGAAGGATGGAAAAAGCAAAGCGAATGATATTTACATCGATAAGTATGTGTGTGTTTGCAATGCTTAAAGCTGGTAAATAAAATGAAAACCCAATTCGTCACTCATAATGGCGTGAAAGTGAGGTTAGGTCGCGCTTATTTTTGATATTTATGGCATTACAAATGTCATAAAAACAAACAACAACCGAAGGCAAAATAAAAAACACACAAAAAACAAGAACCGTTAGCCAGTGTCGGCGACTGAAGAGCCGGTTGTGTGGCATACTACAACTACATCAGTCAGTCAGTCGATCAGCTTGGCGACCAGACGTAAAATTTAACAGCTTTAAGGTCATTTAACAGTTAAACAATGATACAACAACAACAACAACAACAGTACATATCATAACAACAATAAGGCAATGGCAGCCAAATGGTGTATGTATGTATTTTTATAGTACACGTACAAATTCGCAACACTGGACGCAGACAAAGTAAAGGAGGAGAAACTGAGAGAATGAGAGAGTGGGAGAGAAAGAGCGAGAGCGAGAGAGAGAAAGAGAGAGTGAGTCAATATAAAATAGCAAACAAGAGTGAGCGAAAAAAAAAAGAACTGAAAAAGCTTTGAGACCACTCCCCGAAAAGTTCAGGCGACGGCGCAACGTCGACGCACACAAAACAACCAATCCCAGGCATAAATACACACAAAAAAAATATACACACACAATAACTGAAAACACACACACACTCACACAGACAGATAAAGGCAAAAGCAATGTGTTACAATGCAATTTCCCCGCCAGTGCGATTTTTGTTGTAGTTGTTGTTGAGCGACCAACCCAAACTCAATTGTTCGGGCCAAAAGACAAAAAGGCTAGCTTGGAAAACTGGCACAGCCGAAAAAATATGAGCAACAACAATAACAGCACAGGGTGCAGCAAAAGTAGCAGCACCAGCAGCAGCAGCAGCAGCTTTCCAATTGGAAGTGCAATCTGATTTCTAAGGGTTGGGCTGTGATTATGTCAGCATGTGTGTGTGTGTGTGTGTGTATGTGTTTACCACCCCTTCACCCACCACTAGCAGCAACAGCACCAGCAACATATGATTGCAAAGCAACGGTTCGTCAGTTGCTTTCCAAGCGCCGACGCCGCCGCACTTGCTCCACGAGCGCCCGCTCGCTCGCCATTCGTGCGTCGCATTTCAAACAAAGCTTACGTTACCGTTAACGGTAAAAACGACGTTGTCGCACAACTCGCGCTGCGTCGCCGTCGGCCAATGGCCATGCGTCATTATCGCACGAAAAAGTGTACAAATATAGTTAATGCCAAAAGTAAAATAAAAATGTGACCACTGAATGTTAAAATTTGTGAAAAAGTGTGTGAAAAAGTGTTAAATCCCTAAAGGGATATTCATCTACTTATATCTATGCAAACGTGATCTCAGCCTTAGCATCTCTAGCCAAAATATTCGCACATTGCGCTCCGGCATGGAACTTTTGAAGCTAATGATGTTCAAAAGTGACTTTATGTCGAATGGCAAATGTGACGAGCGCGTACCGCCCATTAACCTAAGTCAATTGCCAGATTTTCTATTGTGTAAGTGCTCTTAACTGATAAATACATAATATTTAGACACATGTTTAAGAACTTCCTACTTCAACAAATAACTTGAACAGTAGCAACAGACATTTCCTTTTAGATAGTCCATTTTGCAATAATAGAATTAAAAATGTATCTTAAAATTCCACTCTGTTAAGATTCTTCTCTCTTAACGAACTTCCGTGTAACAAGTATCACGAATTTATTTTTCAAAACACTTCAATTTGGTCTCTATATGATTCTGTATTTCATATTAATTGAAATTCGTGATTTGGAATTTTAAAAATCATTTAAAAGAATATTTTTAATTATTTAATTTAAAAAAGTTAGAACAAACTATATATCTAAGATTTAAATGAAATTATGTAATGTAATACGTCTTTAAAAAGTGGAAAAACGAACGTAAAAATATACAAAAAAAATTATAAAATAGTTTATTCTAAAGAGGATTATTAAGTTATCAAAGTTATTTTTCGTCTGTTTTTTTGAATGAAGTTATAAACAAACTTTAGTTGTATTTCAGATCTTATTCTAGGTTCAATATTAAGATAACAATCTCTAACAATCATACATAACGCAATAAATAATACTATATTGTTATAATACAATATTGTTATTACGAGTGAAAAGAATTATAGAAGCTACCTTAACAAGGTTCGGGATATTAAAACTCGGTTTTTGTGATGAAAAGAACATTTTTTCCTTATTTTTTATAGCCTCACCTACTTGACTTACAAAAAAAAAAAACAAATTATTGCTATACAGTCGAACTTCCATATAACGAAGCTCAAGGGAACAAGAAAAAACTTCGTTATAGAGAAATTTCGTTACATAGAATGGGTTTTTGACTGAATCAAATTGCAGGGTTCTGATTTTTGACTTCGTTGTATAGAAAATTCGTTATACGGAAGTTCGTTATATGGAAGTTCGACTGTATATACAGTCGAACCTACATGCAACGAATTTCCCTACCACGAAGTTTTCTATATTACGAGTTTATTTCAGAACCCTGCAATTTGGTTCATTCAAAAACGCATTCTATATTACGAATTTTTTGTATACCGAAGTTTTTTCTGGTCCCCTTGAAATTCGATATTTGGTAGTTCGACTGTAGCTTAATTGCTAAACAATATCTAAGAAAAACAATTAAGTTTTATAGTTTTAATTAAAAATGTTCCAGCATTTGACGAAATTTAAACAAAATAGAAATAAAATTTTGTTGTTTTTAAAAAGCCATCGTATCAAATAGACTTTGTTTATTGTTCGAAACGTTAACTTATTTATTGTTGTTGTTGTTTTCATAATGACAGTTTTAAAATAAATGGCAGTTCAGATTTCGATTGAAATTACAAACAAGAAGCTCAATTAAAATTCAATTCATTTTCAAATCATTTTGCGAGAGTTGAAAAACGAAAAAAAAAAGAATTCTAAACAAATATTGTATATGGAAATAGGTAAACAAAACAAAAACAATTTCAATCCGAAAGAAAATTCCTATACATAGTTGTTATTTCAAATAATGATGAAAATTTTTGCCCCTTTTCTAATATTTATAGCTACGATACCAAAGTGTGGTGGCTGTCAGGAACTAATACTGGATCGATTTATACTAAAGGTGCTGGAGCGAACGTGGCATGCGAAGTGTTTGCAGTGCAGCGAATGCCATTCCCAGTTGAATGACAAGTGTTTCGCACGCAATGGTCAACTCTTTTGCAAGGAGGATTTCTTCAAGTAAGTAAATTTCTTAAACGATTTGATGATAGATTTGTGTTGGGTGGATTTTGCCACTTTGAGATGTCATTGGTTTAATGAAAATTTTCTGTTGCGCCGTTGCCAATGTTTGGGTCGAACAGACGTTATGGTACGAAATGTTCCGCTTGTGATATGGGCATACCACCGACTCAGGTGGTGCGTCGGGCCCAGGACAATGTCTATCATCTGCAGTGCTTCCTGTGCGCCATGTGCTCACGTACCCTCAATACCGGCGATGAGTTCTATCTGATGGAGGATCGCAAGCTCATCTGCAAACGTGACTACGAAGAGGCCAAGGCGAAGGGTGAGCATTCAACCTACTCAGGAAAAGTTCCCAGCTTAAAGCCTACCCTTGCAGGTCTCTATTTGGATGGCTCGCTGGATGGGGATCAACCGAATAAGCGGCCACGCACCACGATTACCGCCAAACAGTTGGAGACATTGAAAACCGCATACAACAATAGTCCAAAGCCCGCCCGACACGTACGTGAGCAACTGTCGCAGGACACGGGTCTCGATATGCGAGTGGTGCAAGTATGGTTCCAGAACAGGTAAGATTCCACTCAAGTGAATAAGATTTCATTCTCCATTTTATTGACATCTTTGGTTTTTTTTTGTTTGTTGTTGCTGTAGACGCGCCAAGGAGAAGCGACTGAAAAAGGATGCAGGACGCACGCGCTGGAGTCAATATTTCCGCTCCATGAAGGGCAATTGCTCGCCACGCACTGACAAATTCCTCGACAAGGATGAGCTTAAAGTTGACTACGACAGCTTTAGTCATCATGGTGAGTTAGAAACTTTGAGAAAAATTCATTTTCTTTTGACCATAAGTCGGTAAAACTTTTAAATACTTCTTGATTAAAAATTTGACACAAACACACACATAAACATTTTTAAAACAATTATTTACACAAAGTATTGAACTTCATGCTATCGAAACGAAATTTTCTTGCTTAGATCTTTAATTATCAAATCTTTCTTTCGCACAGATCTTAGCAACGATAGCTACAGCACCGTCAATTTGGGATTGGATGAGGGCGCATCTCCGCATAGTATTCGAGGGTCATACATGCATGGCAGCTCGAGTCCTTCCCAGTATCCTCCAAGCAGTCGCTCACCGCCAGCTGTTGGCCAAACCCATACGTTTGGCTCCTATCCCGACAATATTGTCTACACAAATATTGGTAAGAGTTAGCTTTAATTTTTATTTTAACAGTTTTCTTAATTTTGTTTACTCCTTCAGATCACGCTGTGGGTTCGAGTCTGCATCCTAGAAAATCACATCATCGCCTGCATAGTAGCAACAATGTATCGGATTTGAGTAATGATTCTAGTCCCGATCATGGCTATCCTGACTTTCCGCCGAGCCCGGACTCCTGGCTTGGCGACTCGGGCAGCACCAATAATACCAGCATCAACAACAATGCGAATAACAACAACAATAACAGCAACAACAATAACAACCACAGCAGCGGCAGTGGCAGTGGCAGTGGGCCAACATCAAATACAAGTGCCACAGCGAATCCAATCGCGAATCCTGCAACTCCTGGCGTACATTACTGATACTCAAAAATACTTTTGCGTTATTTTGAGATGCAGTCGCGTAAATTGCTGTTCGCAGCTGCCCAGCAGCAGCAGCAGCAACAGCAACAACAACAACAGAAGCATACTTCACAGCATTAGCGACGCCATTTTGAAAGCTTTGGAGTGCTTAACAGACAAGCGATAAAACAGTAAAAGCTTAACAGTTAACAGCGCCGCAATTTGCAAGCTTTGCAAGCTGACTGCATTTTGGTATATGCACACATTTTATTACTTTTAACTAATGTAACACAATTTGCTCAAGATGTTTTAATTAGTTGTCATTTAAGTTAACACACGCTCGATATAATCATTAAAAGTATATTCATACAAAAATGTACATAGAAATATGGTATATGCCCATGCTTTAAAAGGAAACTGGCTTAAATGATATTTAATGTTATGATTACTTCACTTTCCCAATCGGTTATTATTTTTTGTTTATATGTATATTTAGAAACTTTAATATTTTAGTGTATGTACATATATATTGTATATTTGTGTATAGTAAACAACAAAAACAACAAAAAGATGATCTACATTTTAAATTAAATTAAGTCTGTATAGGATCATAGAAATGTGGGGGTCAAAAGCACAAAATTTATTAAGCCAAAAGCCCCTTAAAAAAAAAAGAAAACAAGTTATTTATTGCTTTATATAGGAATACAAGAATTGCATAGGAGAAATATCAATTACGAAAAAGTGATGTCGTATATACATACATATATCTAAAGTAATACCAAACAAAAAAACAAAAAATAAAAAGAAATACAAAATAAATTATTTAAAGCAAATAGACGTTTCAGTAAAATGCAAAACTACGTAAAACAAATGATAACGAATTTTTAAATTTATTGTGTATTACAATAAGTTTAATTAATTCAAAATAAATGCGATACAATTAATTACTATTTGACATGTAAGAATAAATGATACAACAATTGTTAAAAAAAAAAAAAATCTGGTGTCTTTACTTCCAAAAAAAATATTATTATGAGATAAGTATTTAAGTATGTATATTTACTTGTATTTAGATATATTCCACCTACATACGTATATATTTATGTATACTTCCAGCCTCGTTGAGAGTCAAAGCTCTCGGCTTTCCTTTTCAATTGCAACGCTCTCATAATCTCTCTATCGCACGCTCCTTCTACTATTTCATTCATACTGAGCGCACGAGTGATGATCATGGTACATCTGAATTGTCTTCTGTTTTCGCTTAGTCTCTTTTCCAACGTTCGCGCAACGACATCTCGTACCGAGAGAACTTTTCTTTGATGCGCATAGCGCCTAAATTTACTATTTAGTTGATTTCAATTATATAAAATGATTTAAAAATGTTTTGTCATCAACATTTTTCTGTAATTAAAAGCCACAAAATATTAACGGTGCGTCTTGAGTTTGACAAAACTCAATTTCTATAATAAGCGCAAAGCACTTATTCCAATTCAATTTTTTGTTTTTGTTGTCCGTGTGCGCGTGTGTGTGACAAAAAATGTGCTGCCAAATCGAAATACAAATGTCGTAAAATGTTCTATTTTTATTTTGCAGTAAACTACAGCAAGCGCAGCCACAGCAAATTTATTGTTGTTGTTGTTGTTGTGTCGAGTGTGTGATGCAAATGTGTAATATGTTTTCGTTTTTGTTGCGACGCCAAATTGCATTTGCGGCCGATACGCCTCTGGATCCTTAAAACCCATCACACACACCATCGGATGCAGTGAACACAGTCAAAAGAACTTTCTCAATTGTTTTTTTTTTAAAGCCTTAACAAAAGCGACTTAATTCAGCTAAAAACAGACGCGTCCGCTCCGTGCGTTTTCTTATAATGCAAATTCAATGTATGCCAATATTGAAAGTAATTTTCGTGCTCTCAACAATTGTCGCGGTCACAGGTAAAAATGCGCTCAAATAATAACACCACAACAGAGTTGCCATATCGCAACGACTGCAGCTGTTCACTAATGTCCCTCTATTTCTAAATTTTAACGCTCTCCTCTTGGTCGTTCGTGTCCCGAGACAGATTGTTGTTCGAGCCGAATTTTACTGTTGCGCCAGCACACGCTTCAAATTGAGGAGCATGTAGTCCAGCTGGTTAACCAATTGGAACTACAGCAACAGCTTAATGTCGATGGGCAACCCTCTGCAACGGATATGTTCAGCGATACGGCAAAAATGCTACAGTTTTCGCAGGATCTGGACTTCGATGGCGAATTGGCATCACTTGCGACAACGGAGCGTGATAGGAGCATAGAGCTTTGGTCCACTGACGATGAAGAAAAAACGACAACGAAGACTTTGACTTCGACTACGATAAAAACATCAACTACAACAAGAACGCCAGCAGCTACAACAGCAAACTCAACAAACACAATGGCAACAGGTGAACCGCCGCCCAATGACACAACAATTCTACAACTCTCCACTGATGCCGCCATCTCTGAGCGGAATGAAGAAACAGTGTCAACAACAACAGCGACAGCGCCGACAACGTTGACAATGACAACGCCGATGACCACAACAAGCACAAGCAGCAATTCAAAGTTATCGGAAGACCTAAGCTTTAAGCTTTCCTGCAGCGACGAATATTCAAAATACTTTTGCCTTAATGGCGGCAATTGCTTTCGCTGGGCGAATAATGCCAACAGCTTTAGTTATTGCGTGTGTGCCAATGGCTACGTCGGCGAACGCTGCGATTCAAAGACTGAAAATGGTAAGTTTGAAAACTGTTAAACATTTTGAAATTTGTAAAGCTCATGTATTTCTAAATTTTTTCCCTTTTGCAGGCGTTTATGTACCGTTGCGGCCGACGACGCCCGACCCACAGCTAAAGACGGCGCACATTGTCTTCTCCTTTCCCATGCTTGTCCTGCTCTCGACAATCTATGTTTTGTTTGGCGCTGTGTTTATGCTTCGCAATGTTTCGGCTCAGCGGCGTAAGCAACAACAATTACATTTGCATAAGCAGCGCTTTTTGGTCGGCTGTTGAAAGCCCCGTGGGCTGCCAACCTATTTTGTTTTTTGGGTTTTTTTTTTCTATTTTGGTTAAGAGAACCAACAGCTAATGTTATTTGGATTTGGAAACGCCATTTTGTTTCACCAATTTGTTATAAATGCCAAGTTGGGCATAATTTCTATGATATTTTCTTTACGTTGCGCAACGCTTTAATTTATTTAATTACACATACTTTATTTTCTGTAAATTCTTTGTATTTAGTTTGCAAAATAAGAGCGCTCTTTTGCTTTAGAAGCTTTGAATATAAGCTTAGTAGATTTGTTTTTGTAGTAACATTTTGTTACGATATTTAGTATGTATTTAATATTTAAATTTAGCGTTTATCACTGTTATTATTAATATTTTTGTAACACTTTGTTACGCAACAAAAAAAATCTAACAAAGATTCTAATTAATTCATATTATTTATGAACAAACTCATTTTGTAACGCAATAATAAAACAAAAAATAAAACGGGACTCAAAAGTTTATAAAACTTGAAATGTAGCATGCGTTTTTGATATTTATCTTTAAATGTTTTTTTTTTTCGTTTTTGTGTAATGATTTTTTTCTAGTTAAGGAGGCAGTTACTCTTCGTACCATTTATACCAATATCAAAGCTCAAGTTCAGTTTATTGGAGCACACTTGCGTTTTATATTTTATAATATATATATTTATCCAATATTTCGTCCAAAAATTCTTTACAAATTTCTTAGAACTTACAGTTAAATGTATAGTAGAAATTATTCAAAAAATTCTTAATTTCATCATTTCATGGATGATTTTGTTTTGCTTTTCGTTTTATCATGATCATCAATATGACAATGGTATGTATGCGTGTGTGTGTGTGTGTGTATGTTTATGTGTTCGTTTGTGTATGTGTACTTATAAATGCGTGCTGTTGGATTATACGAATATACGGTGAGAACAAGATGGGATTTTGTGCAAATGCTGAGATTGGAAACAAATGCCAGCATCAAATTCAGTTTTCGACCATCACACCTTTAAAACAGTTTCCTCAACTATTGGTGGGTGACGGTTAGAGGAGGTGGTGTCACAGTCAATGTGTATGTGTGAGTGTTGTTTTGTATGCGTCTTAGTGTTTTTGTATATTCTGTAGTTTAGTTTTCATTTTTTTGTTGTTTTCTTCTTTTTTTTTCTTGAATATATGCTCATGTAATCTTGGATTAGGGATATGAAATTCGTACAAAAATGATTAAAATATGTAAATGTTAAAAATGTAATTTGCTTTTTTTGCTCTCGTGTTTTATCATTTAATTGTTGGTTTTTACGTTGCGTTGTTTTCTTATGTTGTTGTTTTTTTTTTTTTTTTTTTTTTTTTGTATTTAATAATATGTAATATATATAATAATTATTAGTATTATTCGCATGTCACGGGCAGGTCCTGTGTTGTAACATCTGCCGCGGCGTTCTTTTCCTTCAAATCCTTGGCGATATCCTAAAAGAAGATGCGAAACAAAACGTAAATTAGTTTAATTTTTTGAAAGTAATTAATATATTTAATAATTGTTCAAAGCAAGTGGGAGTATGAGAACACAGAGCGAAAGAAAAGCAACTTAAAGCACAACAACAACATTTTAAGATAAAATGGCAATGACCTTTGCCGACGTTACGATTTAACAAGAATAATGATACCAAATATAAGAAAAAATAATAATAATAAGGAATGGGAATTATGTAAATTTCAAATCAATGACTTTTTTTTTTTTTCTTTGTGGAACAGAGTACAGTGTGAAGTCTGCATTTGAATGCGTTACTGCGGCCAAACAGAGTTGTTAGATCAGGTTGGGCATAGCTGTGCGTGTATTTTTGTAAGTGTGTGTATGTTTTTGCGAGTGTAACGGGTGCTTGGATTAGGTTGGAAAGGTATAGTTAGGCGTCAGTGTTTTTATTGTTAATAATATTCAAGTGCAGGCGACGAGTACAAGAAGTACATGAAATGTGTTCTTTTTTTTCGTTGTTTGGTTTTTTTTAGTAACATTTCATTTGACATTTCATTCACATTCACAAAAGATATCATGCAGTTAGTTAACAGCAAAAAACGAGCACAAAACGAAACCACCCATTCACAATAGACTACTGCAGCAGAACAACAGACAAGACCAATCATTTACATTTAACATTTTACTATAACAGAGACCAAACCATAACGTTACAGAGTTCCCTCTGCTTTGTTACAATACAAGTAGAAAAAAAAATCAAATAAAACAATCAAACAACTGATGAGCATACGGGAAGCACAGATAGAGCATAGAGGGGAGTAAAAAAAAAACAGTTATAGAGGAGCCCAACGCTGGATTTATAGATTGTTATATATGGCGCATATATTTTTATTTGGATTGTTGACTGGGCGAGCGATCGAGCGACGAGTGTTAAAATTCGTTACGAATGCATGTCAATGGGAAAAGTGTGGTGAAGAACAGTTGAGTGGAGATCGATTGTTATTCACCTCATGACGAGCAGCAGCAGCATCTTCAATGTCCGCAAATTCGCCCAGCTTTGTTATGCTGCTATCGATGCTGACAATATTATCGGTATCGCTATCGATATTGCTATCCATTTGCATATCCTCCAGCTTTTGCACGGCTTGCGTATCAACTGTGACTTTGTCTTCGTTTATTCGCGAGCTTACTTTAATTTCGTCGATAATATCCATGACATCAACCAAATCTGTTTGCTGTCCAATCAACTCTGGCTCATCGACATTGATTTCCTCCTTGCTTATCAACTCAGGTTCATCATTGTTTTTTATCTCAGGTTCATTTTCGGTAATCATCTCTGGCTCAACTTTGTTGCCCTGCTGCTCTTCGTTTTCGATATCTTCGTCAACATCTGTGATGATTCGATCGATTGAGCTGGAAATCTCCTCAATTGTGGTTAACACTTGCTTATCCTGCTCCGTTACAATATCTGCCGCTTGCTCGGTTATTTCCTCAATAATGGCCTGAGCCTGATTCTCAATATCGGCCAATAATAGATCCGCTGGTGGTGATGGTGGTGGTGTTGGGGCTACTAATGTGGTTTCGTGAATCTCCTCCTGCTGTTTCTCTTTCACCTCTGCGTCAGCGTTGTTGTCACTATTATCATCGTCGTCGTTGTCTGTGGTCAATGCAAATGCCGATACACGCGAGGGTGGCGGGGACTTGGGCAGTGGTGGCGGTTGAATAAACTCAACAGTAACCACATCATCATGAGCAACAGCAGCTTCGTCGCTGTCAACAACAGCAACAGAAACAGAAACTGGGACAGTTTGAGGAGTTTCGGGTTCGGAATTAAGTTCTGATTCAATTTCTAGTTGGGGCAGCGGCACAGGGGAAACAGAAGTCAAACCCGTTTTTGGTTCGGGTTCATCTTGTGGTTCTTCAACAATAGCATTGGATTCGTTGGTTTCAGTTTGAGGTGCAATAACAACAAAAGTATCGGATTCAGAAATTTCACTAACTGCTGCTATGATAGCTGCAACCACTTGTTCTTCTTCATCCTTGGTTTCATCAATGCTGGCCTGTAATTCTTCTTCATCCTGCGCTTGTTGGATAGTGGGAAGATGTTGGACGGAATTGTCGTTGGTTGTGGTTGTTTTGGTGGTGGTGATTGTAGTGTTAGGTATTGTGTTATTTTGGGTATTGTTGGTTTGGGTCTGAACTAACTCTGCGGCTGCAATGGTCGTTGTCTTGTCGGTCTTGTTATCTGTAGCTGTTGTTGTTGTTGTGGTGGTACTTGTATTTACAGTGTTATTATTTTTGTTGTTTGTTGTTGTGGTGTCTATTTGTTTTACCTCGATTTGCGACTTGTTCTTAATTTGCTCGGCCTCGGATTCAGCGACAGGTGTTGGCGGTGGCGTTGCACTCACATTCTTCTCCTCCTCACCAACTCCATTTGTGCCGTTCTGATGATGCGGCTCGTCATCAATGTTGTTAGTGGTGGTGGTAGATGCTACAACTGCTGCCTCTGGCTCAATTGGAGACTCGGCCAAACCATTCTTCTCACCGTTGGTCAGCACAGGCTCGGCAGCGCCATGACCATTGGTAACAAATTCAGTGGTGGTATCAGGCTCTTGAACTACAGCACTTGACTCAACTACAGCTGGCTCAACAACATTTGTCTTTGTCTCGGTGGCGGCGTTGGTGGTGGTGGTGCTGCTGGTCGCTGTTGTGTTGGTATCTGGCTTGGTTGGCTCATCGTTAATTGTTGGCGCTGCTGCTGTCTTCTTGTCATCACCGTTTAATTGTTCCCTCTCACTGGCTGCTCCATTTTCGTTGGGTTTCGAATCAATCTTGGCCGTCGCATCTGCAGCTGCTGCATCCGCGCTTTGCTGCAAGTTTCAAATATATAGTTTAGTACGTGTGCACGAATAATGTCTCAAAACTTCAAATATACCTCTGCTTTGTCTGCGCTGGCTGAGACGGCTGCTGTTTCTGCTGGTGCAGCTGCACCCTCAGCATCGCCATTTGTTGATGCTGCTGCTGGGGAAACAGGCTCCTCGGTTTTGGCTGGCTTTTGTTTGTCTTTCTTGCCAAACGAAATATTGCGGAATGACCATTTCTTTTTTACTTTATCCTTCTTCGATTTGGACTTGATGCTCTCATCGGCCAATGGTGAGATCTCCTCAGCGGCAGCACTTCCACCCTCTTTGGGTGTTGCTGCTGCCTCATCCTTTGCAGTCTCAGCAGCAGCAACTGTCTCACCATCAACCTTTGCTGGCGCATCACCAGCGCTCTTCTCGGTAGTTAGATCTTTGTCATTTTCTGAACTTTCCTCGGTCTCCTTTTTCTATGAACGAATTGAGTCATGTTTCATTGAGGTTCAATTGTAACAAGGGTTATATTTTGTGCCTTACCTCGCTACCGCCGCTAGCAACTGCCACATCCTCGCTCTTTTCCTTTGGCGTCGCTGCATCACCGTTTAATGCGGGTGCCGACGCTTGATCGACATCAACATCAATTTTCTCGACTTTGCCAGCGACTTCGTCACCCTCGCCAACCTTTTTCGGATCGGTGGTGATATCAATTGAACGTTTGCTCTGTGCTTTACCCATTTTTTGCTGGTCCTCTTTTCTTATTTTTAATTGCTAATTGGTTCTGTGTCAGTCTGTTCTACAAAATAATGCGGGTGATGGTACAAGAAATTTGTAAATAATTGCAATTTAATTAATTAGTTATTAAAACGTTTGTACATATTTTATATATATATATATATATATATATATAAGATTCTAAGTATCAATTATCTAGAAATGGCTACGCACACTTTTAATGTAAACTTGCCATTTTATTTATAAACATTTGACATTTTAATGCAAGCCAACTTCTTCTATGGCAACAACAATAAACGATGCGACAAAAAACGCAACTATCTGCAATAAAAATCTTTTGCTTTGCTCTCTTTTTCTTTGTTCTCTGATAAGCAAGGCATTGCGGTTCAGAGATGAGCAATAAATACTCAAGTACAAACGTATATTAAAACTGTTAACATAAAGTTGCAAGATTAACGCAAAAACAAACAATTGTCACACATCACTTTTAAAAAGATACTGAACATCTTATCAGTTGTAGTCATAACAAAACAAAAATATAATAAATTTATTTAATGAATAATGCTCGAGTAACTGTGAAACGGTTTTTGACCGGTAAATGAATCATCAAATCCAGGAAATTTGCATTCAGCAACACATGATGAAAACAGAGGCTGACACATGCAAGCTAAATGCCATAGAGAGAGAGAGAGAGAGAGAGGAGTGCCCGGAGCAAGAGCCAGGGCGGCGCGGCATTAAAACCCACCTCTCTCTTTTAATATTCCTATTACTACACCATGCGTCACTTTGAAAATCGAATTACCCGAGACTCGGTAAATGAAACAGAAACCGTATCAAATAATTTGAAGCAAAGCGAGCAAAGCCAAAAGCCTGGAAGGAAGGGAGCTGCATTTGGTCGCAAAATTTTAAAAGCAAAAAGTTAGTCATGTTAAGGGGTGGTTTAATAAAAAAATACAAAGTAAAACAAACCCCATGTTCGGCCAACGGGAATCTCCTGTATACTTGTGCAATATTTCTATGAATTTTTCGCGGTCTGACGCAGAACAGCTGCGGTGTACAACAGCTGGCGGATTTTAGCGGATTTTTTTATGATTGATTTTTTGGTGAACTTGTAAGCTTAACTTAATTGAAATAGGAAACAATTTGGTCGTTTGTAATATAATAATATATTATAAAGTATGTAGCTAATAACATAATTGTAAAATTAATTATTTGTACATTGTACTCACGTCAATGGCACACATTCTGTACGTACACGTGAAATACAAAATTGTGTTATTGAATACGAGCGAAATCGAAACGCAAAAATTAATCCAAACTGCCAAACATCACGTTTCATCAGTTTCTCAATGTTTCGTTCAATGAACTCACAAATCAAATTCACCAAATACCTGAAAGGCGACGGCAACAACAAAGTGAATGCCAACTCTGCTTACAATGTTCTTGGATCCAATCCCACACCACACAAAAGATTAGTCGAAATAAAACTAAAGCAAATTTTATGATAGGCATAAAAAATAACAATAGCAAATAGCAACAAATGGGGCAACAATTGATTTGATCGTATATTTTCAAATTAAACAACCAAGCGCTTCAATTCGTACAAACTTTATGCAAAATATTTGATGAGTAATCGCAATAATATGCCAGCACTCAAACACATACAAACACACACCTAAACACATGTAAACACAGGTGTAGCCGTAACACAACCCTTACTAAAATAGACTGCACTCAATAACAGACTGTGCGCGTGCAGAAAAAAAAACACAGCAAAATCCATCCATACACACATAAAAAGCGCAAGTAAAATTGCGGTATGACGCATCAAGCAAGGCAAAAAGGACAAGAGAGAACAAGGACAACACGAAGCTTGTGTCAGTATCAGTTGAGGGTTGCCGGCCGGCATTTAATTTTTACTACTACTACTACGTCAACTTCGGAATACAACTACACTTACGCAATGTACAGCAACAACAACGACGACGGTCATTGCCCGTAGTTGCCATGGCAACGAGGCGTCGACGCTAACGCTAACGTTGACGCTGGCGGCGACGCTGCGTCACAGCCGGGTAGCAATTGGGGGCGTGTGAAAATACTTGAGCGCCGTCGCGGCCCACATAAGTCAACAGGCGCGTACCAAAATTGTGACAGCGTTGCCAGACTGACGCCACACGACATGACAAGAAGAAAACGCAAGATTAGCATAGCCCAAGATTTACATCGCACTTAATTTACACTCACACATATGTACATACGAATGTTTTGAGTGACAGCCAAAAATTAAATGTTCCATTAAAATAACTCAATATTCGTGTTGCGTCGGCAAACGTCAAAAATGCTTGTGTAAGGCTTTTATTAGTTAAATTTAATTTAAACTTGACCTTTGATACATACGCACACATACCAATATAAGGGAAATGCCACTGGTCTCTCTCACGCCTCTTTGCTCTTAAGCCGCGCCTTTGTGTTGTTTTCAGTGAAAGAAATGTATAAACGAAGGGACAAAGACAACCGACGAGTACACATACACAATGAGGGGGAATGACGGGACCAGTGTTGTGTCTTCTATAAATAAAAGCGCATTTATCAACAATGAAGCATGTTCGAAATGCAACAACAGCTACACAAAGAGCTACACATACGTGTATGTGTTTGTGTGCGTATGTATATGTATGTGTACATGTGTTCAATTGTCTGCTCTCTATCAATTTTGACACTTTAAGCTGTTGTGTATTGCTGCTGCGGCTGCGCTTTCAATTTGACGCCTGCTACTACTCCTCCTTCTTCGGCATTCCCTCTTGTACAGGCACCGCCACTAGAAGATCGCAGCCAACACAGATCCAAGCTTTGAGAACAGACGATACGTAAATTAAATTGATTGTGCTGGAATGCGTACACATTAGAGTTGAAGAGGGGGTGGGGGGTCCACCAGCCGGCTGGCCAACTGGACAAACATTAATTTCATGTCATGTTATATTTATATATACACACACACATACATACATATTTGAGATTCTAGTTGAAAGTTGCATTGTTGTACAATTGTATAGGGCATTAATAGCACTGGGAAATTGCTAAGTGCGCGCGCACTCAAAAGCCGACTCAAAGCAACAGACGTAATTGAACTTTTATAAACTAATCAAAAGAACGCCCACAGTCTCAGTCGCAGTCTCAGCCTCCCTTTTATATTCTTTATACCGTTGCACACGCACTTGACAGCTGACACACACACACACACACACAAATACATACTCTCTTGTTTGGAATGCATCTCAGCTCATTTCATTCAATTTCGTCAATCAGCCGCCAGGCGGCGACAGTTTGGCAAATAAATATAAGCATGTATGTACATATATATAAATATAAGGAAAGGAGAGCGAACACAAACAATGACACACACATACACTGCTCATCGCTCACAAGCAACGCTTATTTGACATTTAGTTTGCTATTTGAGACCTATTATGTACAAATATATATAAATTGCAGTTGCTGATAAGCCACTCCTAAAAATAAACACAAAATCAAAATCAGTAATCAACTGCACATATGTATAATATACATATATACATAATAAAAACATTCATGCAAATACACATATATCTCATACATACATATGAATGCATATAAAGTGCACTTAAATGCATTACAAGCACAGCACAAGACCCAATTACAAAGAGGAAATTTACAAACAAAATATTTTTATCTTTGGCCCACGCAGCAAAAGTCAGGCACTGGAATTGTGGGAAGAGCGCACTTTTAGAAATTTTTGCAAAATGCAGCCAGCAACAAGAAAACGAAAAAGACCAGAAAGTCGTTTCTTAAAATGAGCGTGTCTCAGGGAATGTCTCAAGTAACCGGATATAATTGGTTGGCGCTGTGTTGTTGTTTTTATAGTCTTATGCGTTTGCGACAATATGAAAAGGATACGTAAAATGAGTGCTATAATTAGTTACAAGTTGGAAATGTACGTATGTACGTATGTAAAATGAAGAAAACTGTTTTCAATTATCATTTCCGGTCACTTTATGTCGAACGATCTTACTTCGGCATTCTTCACAATTATATTGAAGCACATAGCCCAAAAAAAAATAAATACACGCACATAACATATTCATTGCCATAACGGTAATCTTGTCGTTGTTGATACTCACTTGGCTATCTAAGAAAAACCCTCCCCCCCCACCAGAAATGATAAAAAGCAGTGTATACTTTTATATATATAAAGTTCTTTAAGTAATAAAAAGAATATACAGTAATAGAGAGGAAGTGTCTTTAGAAGGCAATGCAGCACATTCGATTGATAAACAAGAATGAGGCACAAAGAAACTTGGCTATCAATTGCATAGCATGGTGTTATTGTAAGTAGATGTGATTCAGCGGTTTATGTTTTCGCTTTTACAATAGAAAATGACGATTTAACTCTTTGATTTGTGTTTTTCTTTTGTATCGAATAGAGTTTGAAGCTACGTGATCCTAACGGCAATATGAACAGGTTTGTTTGTGTTATTAGTCGAGCTATCTGCTTCTTCAGAACTAACAAACATATCAAAGTGATAAGCTCAAGAAAATGATCTTGGAAAACATTATGCATGTATATTTTTTTTCATGAGCGCGATAACAATGAAACGATGCATTTAGATAAGGTGACAGTTTGTAAAGAATATTCAGACTCACAAACTTTGAATCTTGATAACTTAAATAGTTACAGCACGAAATCTTATAAAATCGTATTTTGTATTAATAAATAAACTCAACAATTTAACTTATAACTTTTCAAAAAAAGCTATTTTACTGACGTTTGGAACTATGTATTTGAAATGGCGAAAAGGAAAAGCTATTGAATGACATTCGAACATAAATCACCAAGACAAGCTAACTCGTAAAAATCAAAAAATCTATTATGCGCAGCTGGAGGGAGCCAGCTTTCCAACCAACCAACCAGATTTAAAATGCCATGCCCACTCTTTTTACAGTTTTACAAGTGTTGCCAGAAACTTGAAATACATAGACGCACAATATTGTCGAAGGATGCGGATGCAAGAAGAAAGCGTAGCTGGCAAAAAAATAAATAAAAATACATGTACATATACATATATAAAATAAAAGTGGGCTGAAACTGCTGGCTTAACCGGTTGGCTTTGCCATTCTTGTTCTCTTACTCTATGTTGTAGAGTCTTTTGATTTTGCGGCTAATTAAAACACACGAGCTTGCACCAAACAACGTATCTGTATGTGTGTGTTTGTGTGTAAAAGTTGTTTAATGAAAAGTAGTAGCACTAAAGGTAGTTGTAGAAAACAAAGACGAATGCCAATTAGTCACCAAAGCTGGAATTGAGTGAGTTGTCACAAGTGGCGCGCGCGCGTTTAGTATTCTGATTAGAAATTCAAAGCGCTGCACAAAGAATCGGAGACGGCGACGCACGCTCTGTGCCCGGACTCACCACTCCGGACCACTTTGGTATTGTAAACGGCATTTTAATACAGCCACATAAATAATTCATAAGACAAAAAGAAAAAACGACGGATGGCGAAAAATTGACGTTCGCTGTTCTTTTTTCTTACATATTTCCGGTACTTACTCTCTTTGTCAGCTGCGCGGGTGGTCACAGAATATAATATTTGAAGTGAGGTGAAGAGAGTTTCCTTTGCAATAATTTTAGCACAACTTTTGTATGAGCGCAGAGAGAGAGAAAGCGACTTTTAGTTAAACAGTTAAATAGTAAGGTGAATAGGTAGGCCTTCATTAACAAGAGTACACCACGAACAAACAAAGCACTGCAAGTGGAGTTTCTAACTTGTTACTTGATTTCGCACAAACAAACCGTACACAAAACCGTTCAAGTCAAACAACAAACGATGACTGCGATCAGTGACGAAACTAAGGAACAGAAGAACACGTAAAAAGAAACTTCTACTTCAGGCGCGCTTGCATTGCAAGCAAGCAGAGCAGCGCAGAGCTACAAGCAGAAAAGCAGACGACAAAGAGAGAAGGCCGGAAGCGTCAGAAACGGCGTCAACAGCTGAAATGCGGGCTCTCCAGAGGCAACAATATAAGTAGCATTGAGTGACCATCAGAAGCTATCGATAAAAGCGATAGTGATATTGTTGTCGTTGTAACTTCTTGTTGCTGCTGCATGCAATGCGTAAGGAGTCAATAACAAAACTAATGAGCCTTGACGGCGGTAACGTTACACACATGCATATGCATATGCACATAACCGTACACATACGTATATAAATACATGCATAAATATGCAGGCTTTATTGCTTTATTTTGCCATTCATGTTTCACACAATGACCCCACATGGCAGCAAGCGGGCCTGCAGTAGCAATAACAGCAGCAGCAGCACCAACAACAACAGAAACCAACGTTAAATAAACAATGACATTAAAATGCAGAGAGGGAAAAAGGGGAGAGCGACATAGAGAAGGAAGGCGTAAGAAGAGAGGCGATTTTCTTCACACACTCAGCGCGAAATTCTTGATGGCTTTTGTGTGTAAAATTGTTGAGTTGGGTTTTGTGTCTGTTAATTGCACAAGTTTAAGCTGATTATTATTGTATTGGTCTTATCATTTAATTGAAATTGAATTTGGTAACTTTTATTGATTACTGCATACAAATAGGAATTGCAGCAAATGCACAAATATACATACACTATGGTAGCTTGCCATAGTGTTGACAAGTCTTGTCAGTGGCTCACACTCCCCTCCCCCACAAAGTCACTCCCTCTCTCACACACGTACGCACTCGCAACATGTGTATGAAAGATGTTTCTTGAACAGCTCGCCGTCACTTCATCATCTCTCAAACAGCCGCCATTTTGTGTGTGTGTGTTGCGGTTTGTTGCTTTGAATAAATACTCGTATTTTTTTCATCAGGGCAGCACATTTTCTTGCCACGCTCCTCTTCCCCACACAACCGGCAACCGCTAAAAAATCAATTCTAACCACTTGAAATACTACTAACAAGTACTTGCATACATACAAACATACATACCTAAACATAAGTATTTGTTTATTAATAGAAATCGGTGGCGCGTAATTTAAATTGTTATTAATGCTAATTCAACAAAAAGCAGCAGCAGCGGCATAAACAACAACCTCTTATATCAAAAAAATAAATAAATAAGTAAATATGTATACCTCACATTCAAAGATATTCGTAGGCCAAGCATAAAATCAATCCGCAACAATAACAAACAAAGCAGTAAAAAGATGAGTAAAACGCGAAACGAGAGACCTAAAGACTCAGACCGGCCGGGCGCTCGCTCCCAGATAAGCGGCGACGATGTTGCCTGATCGGCATTAATTGCGTTGTTTAAGAAAAGCTGGCATTTTTGTTATTGTTGTCGTCTTGGGTGAAATTAGAGTGCAATGGACACTGCGAGGTAACGATTGATTCTTACCACGCTGACAACAGTTTCTATTGAAAGTTTACAGTGGTCAGGAATTTAAAAAAAAAAAATAAATATTTTTTCTTGAATAAATAGTTTCGGTTTATGGTAGGAGGAATTTATAATTTTGAAATGTTTATATTTCATAAGTGGATTTTTAGTAAATCTCAACTGCTCAATGTTCTAATTAAGATCGCTTGGCAGATCAATTTGAAATTCCACTTGACTTTGAAGGCACATAGGACTTCGTAAGTTAATTTTTGCATAAATATGTAGTTACATTTCGCTTTAGATTTAAGGTAACTTGCTAGAAATATATATAAAAACAATTATTACTTTTTAATGATGCTTTAAAAATTTAAGTTTAATGTTTTTTTTTTATTATTTACTTAAGTTTTTAACAATGCAAATTTAATACATAAACCGCAAATTGCACTTGGCGGCTAGTACGTAACGGTATCGAAAGTATATGCCACTCACAGACTTAATGCAACCGCAGTCGCCATCAACCAATTACGTTCACAGATTATTCCCCACAACAAAAACAATAACAAACATTTGCAACCCCCCCCCACCCTCACCCTCTCTACACAGCACAAACGATTAAAATATGAATGTAACTTGAAACGACTTCAAATGCAGCCCCGGGGTTTGGGCTCAAAATGTAGTTTAGAAACCAAAACCATTGAAGAAATATATTTTAAAAGGACAGATACACAGTGTAAACTTAAAATCGAACCGAAAAATTCGAAATTTTACTTATAATAAATCTATGAATTATAAAATATGTAAATCCACTTTGCACATGACTTTCCACCGTGCTTGGTGCATACACACATTTGCACCAATATTAACATCAAAAGGCAGACAGGCACGTAAGCAGCGACGCCAGTTAGGGCGGTGGCTGGCCTGGCACCAGGCTAACTACTCTGATGTATGTATGTACATATGTATGTACTTTGTAGCCTTCACTGGCTACAAAACTGCGACGCAATATTTTTATAGCAAAGTTGTCTTTTTTTTTGCTGTCTCTAAAAAAAAACGATCCTCAAACAACTACCAACACTTGCTAAGAGCTGAACGGGTAAAAGAAAAAGCCGCCCACAGAAACAAAAAAATACCTACAAATATTGTGTGAGCATTAAAGAAGGATATTTTTAGCAAACAAGTTCAAACGTGTTGGCAAGTGTAATCAGGCGTAGAATGCTCGAACAAAGACAACGACAATGAAAAATAAGTCAAGTCAGGCATCTTAAACGAACAAGGCAACAGCCGCAGACAACGCACACATACACTCATGCGTATATAAATGTTTGTTTGTGTGCATCCATATACATATACGCACTCACAAAAGAAAGAAGAGCCAACGCAAGGAGCGTACGAGTGACAGCACAAAGCATAAAAAAGGATAAATGAAGCACGCAAGGGAAGAATGTTGATAAGCAAGCGTAGAGCACAAGACAGGCAACATAGAGTGAGAGAGAGCGAGGGAGACGGGCAGACAGCAGGAGAGATACACGGAGCAAGAGACCGAGAGAGAGAGTCAAACGGATACAAAGCCACCGGCAGCGACGCCGACAGCGGCGACATAGTGGCAACGCCAACGCAATTGCAGGCGGCACACCCAAAATTTGGGAAAAGGCTACAAATGCAACCAAATACTATAAACATATAGAAACTACTAAACGCCACTATTTGGCCAGGCTATTATTGCCGACCATTAAAATTGTACTTTTTCTTTTACCACAATCAAGTATAGCTGCCCTTTTATATGTACAACTTTGTTTAAACGCGCCCAGCCCACACATACACTAACAAGAGCATGGCGTCCTTTTTGAATTCAGTATGCTTGTGAGCTGTCTACGGCACTCATGCTAACCATACGTGACACTTAATTTAACAATATATTTATTTAAGCACTTCTTGCATTGAAAGTGTAATTACGCATATTGGTGTCCACATTTTTAAATCATAATTCACAAGCCTCGTCCTACACTCGCATTCACACACTATTAAAACTCCAAACGTACATGTACAAAGCGTTATACAGAATTTCAACAGCAACGCTAACACACACAAAGGCACTCAGACAGCTTGGCTTGGTTTTTCAAATTTCGTGATTGCCATTTTTTTTTCCGTATTTTAAACTTGTTTTGAATGAAATGAAGATTGTTGTTGTCAATTACCTGGCTCGTTACTTATATTACGTACACGCACTTTATTCTTATATTCTGACTTTTCGAATATATACCGCAGTTCGTACTTCTTTCTTTAAACTACTTTCTGTCTATCTTAGAGCTGTCAAACAAACCGAATGCGTTGAAGCAGAGTGTGTGTATGAATAAATGGCCACATTCTTTTTCGCTTTCTTTCTTTGAACGCAGCTATGCTTGTAAGTATCGATAAGTGTGCATTCTCTAACTAGAGAGCCATTTAGCCGCTGCTGAGTTTAAACTTGTTTAAGAATCAGTGTTCTTATAAGCTGGCCCTTACAAAAATAATTTTTGTTAAGCAGGAACTGTGCAGTTTAATTATAACAAACAAATGCGCATTCTTTTTTGGCAGTTTTTACAAAACATTTGAAATTAAATTTTTAATTTGAGCTTAGAGATGTCTAAGAAATATCGATAAGCAAACACTATCGATGACATAATTGATAATGGATTTTCCGTGCTTTATTCCAAATGAAAAAAAGTATATTTCAATTAAATTCGAAAAGATGAACATTTTGTTATAGTTTTGATTGCATGAAACCCGCCTTGCTAAATAAAATCGTTGGGTCCAAAATTCATCGTTTGTAGCGCATCGTGCATTCATGCCATCGCTAGATTTTAGTAAGTTCGCATTTTCGGTAAGTGGCAACACTTAACACATCTTAACAATTTCGGCGGGAAATGTTGCAGGGAAAAACTTTTGCTGTTGAGAAACCCAGACAATGATATATAAGTAAAACAAAGTCAAACGCTTCAACAAATACAACAAAAAAGACTGTCAATAAATTTAAAATGCCGCAAACGCCAAAAACGGGAATTTCGAATGCCGAACGCAAGCGCTATTGCGGACTTGGCAATCACCATCTGCGTCCGCCCCACCGAGCAATCGTGGACGACAAATTGCTCAATTTTGCCAAATATATTAATCACGAAATACGAAAAACTACACTTCTCTGTGGCACCTGTTACGATACTCTTGTCAAAATCTTCAAAGTTAAGATGAGCCATGCCAGAGTGCTACACAAGGAAAAAAAGCGAGCGGCAGCCAATGCAAATTCCATTTCGGATGTAAGCCACAGTCAGGTTCAGCGTTCCTCCTCAAGTAGTTCCAGTACGGTATCTGCTTTCAATACGATATCCTCTACCAGCAATCAAGCAACAACCTCGACAGTTAAGCGAAAGCGTGACGAACCACAGCCAAATCCTGTGCCGCAGTACCAGACTTCATCATCCGAAACTAACGATGGCGATGATGATGAGTCACTATTAAGTCTAAATGCAGTCAATGGAACACGACTTCCACATATACAACCCATTCCAAAGCGACGCCAATTCGTCCATCTTAACAAGCAAGCCATGGATATATATCTAGCAGGCACCACTGGCGGGTGAATTTATCAGATTTTTTGTACTTGGTACTTTAATACGTTATATTTAATATTAATTTAATTAACTAATTGTTAGCTCTATAAAATACTTAAAATGTATCAAAACTGAAATACCGAAGTTGAAATTCCTTCCTAATATATAAGTTCATGTACTTTGTTTTTGAAAAAAATCCTTTAAATTAAAATATTAAGCATTAATTTTGTAATCGATTCTTTGACTTTTTGCACTGCAACATCAACATTTAAAGCAAGCAAAATAAAAATTTGTTGTGTGTGTTTTGTATTGAACTTAGCATTATTGTTTTTGCTTTTTTAAAACAGCTGTTTCTGTTATATGATATTTGCTTTAGCATAACTGGAACTGTTAATTTCAAATTTAATATCATCAAAGACTCGGCAAAATATTGAACTGTGGCTTAAACAAACATAGATGGTTGAACTGACACCAGCAAACAATTTTAATCCGATTTGTTTTGCTTTTTAATATACAAATCAGTTGTTTTGTTTCCAGGATAAAATTGTTGTTCGCTGTTAACACCATGTCTGCAAAATGTTAACTTAACAGACGTAAAACGAAACAAAATTTTTGCAAAAAAAAAAAAAAAAAAAAATCATGCAAATTGTCGTGCCAAAAAGAATTTTAGTACTTAATGAACTATAAACTGCCCTCTATAAAGATGGAAACAATGCCGTTATACATGGAGGCAAGCTTGTAAGGGTGGGGCGCACCGCATTTCCTGGCAGTTTTCATACGATTTCCATACGCTGCAGCTAAAGGCAAGTCAATTTAACCAATTTAAGTGTTGTTTGACCTTTATTTGAGTATTGCAGAACGTAATGGGCTGTATAACGAGTACCAACAAGCTAAATGAATTGCGGCAGGAGAATGTGTTTCGGGTGCGTGTCGCACATTTGCAACCCAGTGGACCCGAGTCGCCCATTGTACGTAGCGGCTATTTGGAGTTAACGCCTCGTGAGCTTATCTTTATGACGCCCGGTTGTGATTCGATTGTGTGGGCTTTGCAGCATCTTCGACGTTATGGACTCAATGGTGATTTGTTTTCATTTGAGGCGGGTAGACGTTGCATGTCCGGTCCGGGAATCTATACCTTTCGCATACATAATGCCGAGCAGCTGTATCCCATGTTTCAGTGCTACATAAACGCCGTAAATACAGACGCCTTTGCCCAAGTGGAAAGGGAACGGGAACGCATCAACTCCGCGCATTCAGTATCGGTTCTCATGGGTCGTAGTGATCTGCAGCCGCATAGCAATAATTACTTGGAGCCGGCACCATTGCTAGCGCGTAATACGCTCCATTCATCACAGCAGCAGCAACAGCAGCATCCAACAAATGATATGCTTGACTTAGCCACCACCACCGATTCACCTGATTCTTTGCCAAATCTGCAGCAAGTTGCGTCTGAACCAAGCGACGGTGCTCTGCAATCGCCAATCACGCCGGGCGCTTACATCAACACCACTACGAACGTTTACTTTGATCAGCCGCTGCAGCGTCTGCTGCTTGATCAGAATAGCACAAACTACTCACCGCTAGATGCCACATCCACGTCTACCACGAACAGTGCATTTAGTACAATGCGGCGGCAACATCAATTGCTTGATATGCCGCCACAGGAATCCGCACCAATGCTCAATGATACATTGCGTCTGTATGCCAATGTGGATCGTCTGCTCTTCGATGATCGATACTATGAGAACATCAATCGCTTGGATTTGCCGCTGTTGCCACGAGATAGCTCCCTACATTCGGTGGCATCTGCAGCATATCAGCAACAACAACAGCAGCCACAACCAGTGACGCCAACCAGTCCTACGGGAGTCAACTATATAGTGCTCGATTTAGATCAGCCTCGCAGTCCCGCCCAGTGCTCACCCAAGATACTAGTCACCAATGGCTTTGGTAGCGGTCAGTCTCTAACAACCGCTGTGCCGGTAACGCCGGATGGACTTAAAGCAACAGATGCAGCAACAACTAAAACAACAACACTAAAACGTAGCCCCAAGGCAAAGGTAGCAGCTGTTTCAACTGTTTCAGCAACAATGGGAGCAACAACATCGTCTAAGGGAAAAGCGGTGGTCACACAGGGCTATTCCACAATTGATTTTATACGAACCTACGCTTTGAATAAGTCATCAACGGCCAGTCCACACGATCTAGGTGAACTGCCAACAATGTGCCAAAATCTTCCTGATCATGAGCACGAGGAAGGTGAGATGCGGATAACGCGGCACAGCAAATGTATGCGAAAGGCCAATTCAATCAGCGAATAAGGAGTAGCAGAAGGAAAGGCGAGTACCAAGTAACAAACAGGGAAACTGAACGAGCTCCAATCAATTGAAGAAAGTATAGCAAGTAAAACGTAACGAGCATGATAGTTGCTACTCGGCATCAAGTACATGAATGAGCACAAATCAATTGACATTGAACGATAAATGAAAGTATAGCAAGAAAAGAGTAACGAACAATGTAACTGCTACTCGTCAGCACATAATTGATTAACAAGCACAAACCCATTGAGAAAATAAGTTAAGTAACGAGTAGATGGGGCAGCACAACGAATTTACCAAAAGAAAAAAATACTAAACCAAAGACGGGTTCAAGTTGCGGGCCGTTATATATAGTCAAATTTATATTTTACTATATATTTAGTATATTGATTATAGGCTTGGTTGTGATCTGGTTAATAAGTAAAGGATCGCCCATAATTATTTGCCTAAAACGCAAACAGGACGCCAACAAATGACAAAAATCGCAATAAGGTTGTCTCAATGCATGTACTTATGGTATATATTGTATATGTACGTACATAAATATTTATAGATTTAATTGTGCACGTATATACATACATAAATGTTTGTATTATTAAGTATTTTTACAAACACAAACATACACACGGGGCTGTTTAGTGCTAGTCGTTTTGAAAATTTTTTGCTTTTATTATATATGTATTTTTTTTTTATTATTAGTAAAAATGAAACATAAAAGGCTTTTAAATTGTGCAGAATGTACTTGTTAGTAGTTAAGCACACACATACATAGATCTAAAAAATAAAAATAATTTGTTGTTGAAGTTGCAGAGCAAAAGATCCTTCGTGATCCGTTGGTTTTTAAATTTAATTTGTCAGCTTTAAAATAACCGCCCGATGTAATTTATAATTTTTATATTGATTTATTGTTATGCAAACAATTGTTTGGAACATACATTTAAGCATAAATGTTTACTTATTAACTTCAAGCATAAGCTACAATAATAATTGTTTTTGAGAAAGCAAATTAATGAAACAAAATATTTGTACTACTGTTAGTGTCTAAGACAAAGATGTGCAATAAAGCTTAAACTCAAATCGTACTTATACTTAAGAATGAATTATTGCTATCTGGTATAAAAAATATATTTAGCTCTTGAATCTCAACTTTAACCCATAGCGTCTGATAAAAAGCGGATCAATTGCAAATTATATCGACAGAAAGCTTTATACGCAAATGGGATGATTCTTAATAGGAATCGACTAAATGACTAAATTGCAGCCACTCCAACTAGTATATGCGTGTACAAAGGAATTCTCAAATAATATTAAATGTGCGTGTTATAGTCATTTCCTTATTGGCGGAGAACACGAAGAATTAAATTTTTTCAAATAAAGATCAGACCATCCAAGTAAAATTATCTTATACACTGGGCAGAAAAAGTATGCGTACACAAATGTAACTTTTGAAAATTGAATTTTTCATGAAAAATAGTAAATTTTTAAGATTTATTTTGAAGTTACTTCCAAGCTTGTAGTATAATTCGAAATTTATCATAAAGATAAAAGTTCAATTTATCTTAATGGAATTTCAAATATATATTTAAATAATGAGTTTTTATTTAATAGGACTTAAGTATGACATTTATTCATTTCTTTTAATATATAATTTGCAGTCCTACGAAGTATTTGAATTTGAATTTGAGTAAGCAACAATTTTACACATTTACATATATTTATCCATTTTACACTTTTCGATTATGCCTATCGACAGTGTGTACATATCCTCGTGAATGAATAATAGTATGGTGTGTTGTATTTACCGTTTTAAACTCAAATGCAAGCACACATCATGAGCATTAAAGTTTCACAAAGACAATAAATCAAATTTAAAACAAAACGACAGTAGATAATATAAAACAGAAAAAGAAGATCAACAAATTTAATATAAATTCCGTTTACAGTTGAGTCGCATCTGGCAGAATGAAAAAAAAGTCTGCTCATCTTTCTATATATGTATATGTACATGTACATATGTACATCTTTTGTATGCTCATAAAATTTACTAATTAAATGATCTGTACGTCTCCCAGTTTTCATCTCACCTTGCGTTTATTATCAACAACGAGAGAGAGAGAGAGAGAGAGAGAGAGGGAGAGGAAAAAAGAGGGATAGAGGCGAGACGAGAGAGATTGAGTCCCAGTGACATTGCCAGTGCTATTTGTGCTGTTAACATTGATTGGTTATGGTCGGACGTCTCGTTTTTTTTCTCTTGATCTTGGCCTTGAGTTTGGTTCATTGCCATTTTGGACCAAAGCTAGTGGCGCGTATTGCGCCTCAAACACCGCCAGATGTCCAAGAACAAGCAGTTCGTCAGCTCATTAAACGTGTGGTGGGCGACCGAGCGTCCAATCTATTTGAGGTAGAGGTGAACAAAGCTTTGGAATTGCGCAGCTATGAAGTAAGACAACATTTTCAATACAAAATTGAATCAGGATTAAGAAAACTCTATTTATGAATATTTACAGATTCGTCAGTTGGATAATGGAAAAGTGTTGATAACTGGATGGGATGGCGTCTCGATATGCAAGGGTTTCCATTACTATTTAAAATATGTGTTGCACAAGGATTTTGACTGGTTTAAGACGCACATTGAGCTGCCAGAGAAACTGCATCTTACAAATCTAACATATAGCTCAAAGTCAGCCAGCTCAATTATTTACTATCAAAATGTTTGCACATGGAGCTATAGCTTTGTATGGTGGAATTTTGATAAGTGGCGTAGCCATATCGATTGGATGGCGCTAATGGGCATTAATCTATCGTTGGCACCCAATCAGGAAGCCGTCTGGCAAAATGTGTACACCGATTTGGGACTTCGAAACGATGAAGTGAATGCACACTTTGCTGGACCGGCATTTCAAGCCTGGCAGCGCATGGGCAATATTCGTGGCTGGGCGGGACCATTGCCGCCGGCTCATCGGCGAATCCAACAGTTGTTGCAGCAGCGTATTTTGCAGGCCCAACGTGACTTGGGCATGAGCGTCGCATTGCCGGCCTTTGCTGGTCATGTGCCGACAGCGATGCGACGAATCTTTCCCAATGCCAGTTATACGCCTGCCCAGCGTTGGAATAAATTTCCCGATGCCTATTGCTGTGATCTGTTTATTGAGCCGCAAGATCCACTTTTTCAGCAGGTGGGCGCTATGTTTTTGCGTCGTGTACTCCATACCTATGGCAGCAATCATATTTACTTTAGCGATCCATTCAACGAAATGCAGCCGCGCATAAACGAACCAGCATATATACGCTCCACGGCCAAGGCCATTTATAGCTCAATGCGGGAAGTGGACAGAGATGCAGTCTGGTTGCTTCAAGGCTGGATGTTCCTAAAGAACAACTATTGGACCGATGATCTCATCGAGGCATTTCTAACAGCTGTGCCGCGTGGTCGAATTTTGGTGCTGGACCTTCAAAGTGAACAATTTCCGCAGTATCAGCGCACCTTCTCCTATTATGGCCAGCCGTTTGTGTGGTGTATGTTGAACAATTTTGGTGGAACATTAGGCATGTTTGGATCAGCTCAGCTTATCAACAGTGGCATTGTGGCGGCACGCTCAATGCTCAATAGCAGCATTGTGGGCGTGGGCATAACACCCGAAGGAATTGGCCAGAACTATGCACTCTTCGCACTGACTTTTGAGCAGGGTTGGAGCAGATCCAAGCTGGATTTAGGCGAGTGGTTCGATCAATTCGCTCTGACCCGCTACGGTGTTAATGATACACGTCTAATCCAAGTTTGGCATCTGCTGCGTGACAGTGTCTATCATTTCCATGGCTTGCAACGCATGCGGGGCAAATACACATTGAATAAGAGGCCTGGTTTTAACTTAAAGCCATGGAGCTGGTACAATGCTTCCAGTGTCGTTGAAGCTTGGCAATTGCTACTTTCAGCCGAGCAAGTTATACCCCTGGAGGATGATCGTTATGAGCTCTATGAGCACGATCTTGTGGACATAACACGACAGTTCCTACAGCAGAGCTTCGATCAAATCTACGTTAATTTAAAGTCAGCGTATCGCAAAGAGCAACTGTCTCGCTTTCAATATTTGGCTAGTAAGCTGCTGGAATTGCTTGCTGATATGGAGCGCATATTAGCAAGCGGGAAACACTATCTATTGGGCACATGGTTGGAGGATGCCAAGCAATTGGCTCCCAGCGTTGATCTTCAACCCGTTTATGAGTTCAATGCACGCAATCAGCTTACATCTTGGGGACCCAACAATCAGATACTTGACTATGCAACCAAACAATGGTCGGGTCTGATCCAGGATTACTATACGCCACGTTGGACAATGTTCCTTGAGGCTGTCACGCTGGCTATGGAATCGAACAGACCTTTCAATGCCACCGACTTTAAGCAGCGTGTTGCCAACGAAATTGAGCTGCCGTTTAGTAATCTAACCAATTTGTATCCTACAAAAACCGTTGGGAATACTTGGCTTATTTCACAGGAGATCTACGTTAAATGGAAATCATGTGCTAAAGATAAACTATTTCTGCACAACAATCGACTTCAAGTTAATATGCAAGTGGGAAACACCTCGGAATACAATACATACATAGTGTAAGAAATAAAGTTAGCATTCAATCAAGATGTGATTTGATTTTTAAGCAGTGACCAAAATGAATTTCAGAAAGTGTATTTGTCATACTAGTATGTATTTACAACAGTATAAGATTTAGTTTTGAGTTTTATTATTTGTAAAAATTAAAAACGAAATATAATTTTTCAGTTATAAATATGTGTTTGTGTGTACAAAATAATTATTACTTTTAAGTTAAATGAAAAAAAGTATCAAAAGAAAAAGAAAAACTTTATTTAGCTGAAAACTTATCTCAATATCATTTCTCAATTCGGTCCCTGCTCTATAAAATAAACACACGCCTTTCACAAATACATACATTGATGTACGTAGATGTTTTGTGTTTTTAATTGATTTTTATTTAAATTAATGTACAAACTAATTTAAATGTACAAATTTAAACATCTTCATCAATCAATCAATCATACGCATACGAATTTCTATGGTTATTTCTAGATTATTTTCTTCTTTTCTCTCTTTTGCTGTGTGTGTGTGTGTGTTGTGTCGTTTGTGTGTATGTTTTTGTTTTTGTTACAGTTCCTTTTTATACGCACATGACAAACATGTACACATTTATTTTATTGAGTTTATGCAAGTGTATACATAGATTTAATAACGCATTTTCTTGAAACTAAAATTTTTTTTCTTTGACGCATGAGAAGAGGGAAAGTTGTATGTGGGGGGGAGGGTGTTGTGTTTGTTTTGCTTATTATTCATCATATAATCGATATTTCTACATTTATACTCATTTAAAAATTTCAAACAAACATTATTATTTTAATCATTATTAGTATTATTATTATAAGTTTTTTTTCTTTAAGCATGTATGTATGTATTTATAAAGTTTGCATCTTTCGTTTCGCTTTGTAATGTAGACGACGATGTTTTACAGCTAATTTTGGGGGTATAGGTAGTGCGTGGTTCGGCTGTTGTTGTTGGTAGTACTTCGTTGGCAGGTTAGTGCCAAAAATAATATGTTAATCATATTAAGGTATGCAATTGCGCACAATAACCTCGCTTGCTTTCACTTATGATTTAAACTTATTCAACATAAACCCTACTGCCAACATGTAGATGCGTTTTTGTGTATTTGTGTGCAGGTGTGTGTGTGTGTATGTATGTGCTTGTGTTTGTATATATATATAACGTTTATACTCATATATTCACTCAATCAAACAATCATTTATACTTTTTCTCCAAACGAGAAAAACACTCATCCATCATTATCAATCATCAATCGTTCATTTTTTCATCAGCATTCTCAAGCTTCAACTAACATGCACAGCAAGGCGGCATTTATTTTATTCATCCTGCATATCCTCTGGCAGTTCGTGTGGATTTAACATGCCCGGAATATTACGCTGCATTAAACGTTTATTGGACTGCTCCTTGGCCAATGCCGCCTCACGTTCCTCCAAATACAGATCCGAGTCATCCTCACCGGTTGCCTCCTTTTAATTGCGAAAATAATTGCATGTTAATATAAGACAACTTCAATTTATACCATGTCTTCTACTTACGCGTATCTGTATGAGAAAATCTCTCAAATGATCCTTAAATGCTTGTAAGTTCTCATCCAAATTGAAAAGGCCAGTAACAAAGACTTTGATCTGATTATCTGATAAATGATTAAATGCTGACTTCAGCAATGAGGCCACATATTCTTGTATGAATATCATATTGTCCGGTATGGGACCCAGATCAACCGTTATCTTTCGATTCTCAACCAACGAGAACATATAGGCCAATATGATAGCATGATTTGGCAGGCCAGCCGTATGCGAAGTATCAGTGACTACGGAGAAAATTTGCATAAGTATATCCGTAAAATAGGTCTGATAGAAACTCTGCGCCGCATTTGGATGTTGTTCAAGATTCTGCAGCATCTGCAAACAGCAACAATATACAAATTAACAATATGAAAACTAAAAATCTAAATTAAATCTTAAGCTTACTTTGTAAAGTATATTCAAGCCCAGATCAGCCACATTGCGCATGGTGTGCTTGAATGCCCATACCACAGAATCGAAGACGAGTTTAAACTGTGCCGGCGGTATATTGAGGAACGCCTTGAAGCAATGCGCATTGACTGCCTGCAGCAGATCATAGAAACTAAAACGATGCTGCGGAAAATCTTCGAAATTCTTATTGATCATGTCCAGCGTGCATTCAAATACAGCATCGAATATTTTTGGTACTTCATTCGTGATATGCGCGCGCAGTTTGTTCACAATCATTGCCATCGCGCTCAGTACTTTTGGCTCACGCGCCGACGGAACTTTACACCGCTATAACCAAATATGAATAATTGTTTAACAACAACTTATATAAAAGATTGAGCGAATTACGCACCTGATAATCCATTAGGATAGCATCCAACAAGGGCGGTATAAAGTTATCCATTACTAATTGATTGTCACTGGAGCGCGATACCCATTCAGCTATTAAATTGAGCGTCTCCTTCTTCACCACATGCATGGATTTAATCAGCGGCTGATTGTTTACATTGACACCATTCACTTCGATGGCCTGAATAATGTTCTCAGACGTGATCTTGTACACGTTAAGCATATCCAAATAGATGCGACCCAATTGTATGACATAGGCATGGCCTAGTGCCTTGCAGGCGGCCACATTTGTTTTCAGTATGCTGCCAAGTTGCCGAACTGCTGTCATGTTTTTCAGAAAGTCAACATTTTTCGATGCCCGCGATATAATATCGTCCCAGACTTGATTCGGCAGCAGCATATAACGCTCAATAAGCGCATTCTGTTGCACCTGATCCACCTGTGCCGAGATCATATAACCCACCGCCTCATAGAACGTATGAACCTTTAAAATAACGTTGAGCAATAAGAATTTTTTTTTAATTATAAATAGAAATATGTATATATTTTAATGAATTTCACATACCTGTTGTGGCTGCAGATCACATATAATGCTGCTCATTGTGCTCAGGATCTCGTCAATAAAGGTGCAAGCCTCGTTGGGTTGTATTGTGACGAAATAGCGCCGACACTTGATTGCTATCTTAATAAACGTGTCACAGGCCATATCCTGCACGCCATCGTGCGTTTCGTGCATAAATTCAAATAGTTTGTTCACCACCGTCTTTAGGAATTTCCAATGGGCTCGCAGAAAACGTGGATACTGTCCGACCACATACATAATATTGGATGCAATGATCGCTTTGTTGTCCTTGCCTTTTTTCTGCTCACACAGTCCAAGCAGATCCTTGATGACAGTAACCAGAAAACGTTTCTCATCCTCCTCACAAAAGGCACCTGCAGATTACATGAATTAGTATTTTATTATATTTTTGATATGGATATAACGGAATCAATGTCAAATTTTGCCGTTTATTTCTATCTAACTATGCCATGACACTCACCCGATATAGAACCAATGGCCCAGCATAGAGTATTGAGATTTTTCCAGGAGAATTCAGTGCCATTGACCTGGTTCAACAATTTGAGGGTCATAATCCGATCAGTGTCCGCACAATCCAAATGGGTGAGGAATACTAGAGTCTCTCTCATATTTTTGTACAAATTAATCGAATTGGTATCCTTCATAAATTCGCGCACAACTTCGCCGTTCTCGTTCTCGACCACAAGAACCTCCTCTGGTTTTGCCATGCGTGAAATCATAATAAAACGAACCTTGGACAAAATGGCAGCGTAGAAACGACGCCTGGGATAAACTTGTTGACGCTTCGACGACTCCAGTGTGGGATGAAAGAATTCGGTGTTATAAAGGTTCTCGACAAGGCTATTCCAGTATTCCAAACAAATCTTGAAGACTTCCACATCATCAACTTCACTGATCATTACCAGATACATAAGAGCCTGATTTAGATAATCCACGTACTTGGCATCCTCGACGATTTTACCATGTTCTTTGAGGAACGTGCACAGAAACATAGCCAGATTAAGGACTAGCTCCTGTTCCGTATCATCACCGCACTGGAACACATGATTCATATTCATGTTCTGCCCAATTATCTGGTCCAGCTGCACCATTGTGTCCTTGAACAGTGTGGCAAAGTTATCGTTGTAATTGGCCGCTGATAGGCCGGCAATTTCGGACAGGCACTTAAGGGTGACATTGCGAAACACATGCACGCTGAGAAACTTAAAGATCAGCGTCTCAATGAGCGGCGTCTCGAATATGTAGCCCAATGGGATCCAGTTGAGGAAACGCAGCAACGTTTCCAGCGTCACCTGTATAAGTGCTGCATTCATCGAGTTATCCAGCACAAATGAGCAGAGAGTGAAAATTTGCGAAAACTCCGAGCACATTGTATCTTTCAAATGCTTGGCCTTCGTTTGCGTTATCTGTCCAAGCGAAAAATCAAAGACCTCTTCACTTAGGTTCTTCAGTATAACCATATTGTTCATGCACAAGCTTTCATTTGTTTTCGAGGCACCGACAATGTCGCTGATGAATGTCTCCCAGTTGCGGGGCCATTCGCGCTTTAGTATCTGCACCAGAATCATATTCAGCTTATTCAAATAGACTTTGTTTTGCTCCATGATGGCAGGATCCGATGATGTTTTTATGATCAGGCTAACGACATACTTTTTAATGCCTTCGCATTGATTGCGCGGCAGGACCTTCCAGCGTGTCTTGATCACTTCCTCGAGTATTTGCAGTGCATAGAACTTGGTTTGCTGATTCTGTGAGTATTCCAGTATGCTGTCGACACGCGTCCATGCTTCTGGATGCTCCTTTAATGTGGTGAGTATGTCCTGCGCCAGTCGCAGCTGCTCACCCTGCGATGAGTATAGGGCCTCAACGATCTTATCGAGCAGGTTGATGTCCAGCTTTTGGTTAAAGTCGAGCAGCTTGCTCGCGTCATCGGAATTCATCATCGCCATTGCTTTATAGTAAAAGCAGCGTTCGCGTCTGCGTCGCTCAGCAGCAGCACCACCACCAGCAGCAGCAGCTGTGTCCACGTTAATTTTGATTGATTTTAGCTTGCTCCTCCGGCTAAAACGTGGGTAAGGCGCGTTGTCGTCAGTTTTTAAATCTCTTGCAATCGGCAGCTGTTTTTTTGTTTAACTCTATAGCGGATGGATGGAAAATATCGAAATTACATATATCGGTATTGAGGCAACCATATTTCTTTTAATGCATACATTTACGTATGTTTTTTATTTTTTACGCACATCTACAAAAGTATTGCTTGTGGCGCGCTTACACATTTTCGCACATTCGCACACACAAGAGCACAGTAGAGATGTGCAATATTCGCGTACCTGTTACTTATCCAAAGAATTTAAGAGTAACAAATCACATGCATTTGTGTTTAATAGCTAAAAGATAAAATTCAAAATTAAAGCACTTTTTATACATACATGTATGCTTTGGAAGCATGCAAATTAATAAGCGTTAAAAGTTTAGCACGATATTATTTGAGCACAGTAAAAAGAATTTGTTGCATGATTTGAGAAGTTCCAAGTATCTCGCTCATCTCTAACACACAAATATACACGCACACATATGCCGCTTACACATGCAAAATACAATCAAAGCAGCGCAACGCATCTCGAGACTGCGACGGCATTTCACAAATCTATAATGTGCGCACGGCTTGGGTCTGTTGTACAACACATTTGTTGTTTAATTATATCGACTCTAATGCACGTTAAGATATTTCATGTTTCTCACGCACTTACCAAGTTTTAGGAAAGCGTTTCAACCAACGAATCCGAAGAAGCAGCGTGGAAAACGAAGAGCGCAAAACGAGTGAAAAAGACTACAACGTTTTTTGTCCAGACAGGGGAAAATTTTATTTCAATTTGTGTGGCACACAAGTTTTGTTTATTTCTGCAGTACTAAAACACATGCACGTTGGGCAATATTTAGCAATCTGGCTAACAACGGTTGACGTTGTGACCAATTTGTATGTTTTAAACAAACTTTTTCGCAGTACTTTTCTTCTCCTTCTGTGGTGAAAACCAGGGATGGATCACAAGCGTCATGCGCGGTGCCGGAATTGAGCACAGTTTATATAAATGATAGTAACAAAAGTGTGATGTAAGGATATATAAAAATGGTGTTCAATGTTGTTTGCACTAATTTTGAGCGCAGCAGTTATATTTCCTTTGACAAATCTCTACCGGCACAATTAACAAAACACAGTGTTTCCATATCATTCGAACATTCGGCCCTGGCCTTAACTAGGTTTGCTTTTGCAGTTATCGCCAATCATGTCAATGTGTCTTTCTTATTATCGAATTTTGATTTTGGCTCGTGTCGTGCTTGTTAAAATAACCGATGTTTGCGCGCATTTAAAACTTATATGTCAAGAGTTAAAAGCTTACAATATAAGTTAGATTTTTAGTTAATTTTTGCAAAATAATTTACATGCTATATACAAGGTGCTGTACATATACCAGCGGTTCTCAAAAACATTTGCTCGTGGTTGCATTTAGTAAATTCTGAACTTCCATCTCTAATCGTACTGCGAATTAGGAAGTGACACCGAACATTAACACGGATCCTAAGCGTGTGAAAAATCATTTATATAAAAAGTAAGTAGCAAACATTATAATAACTTTGAAGACACTTTTAAACACCTAAACGATATCGATATGAAATACTAAAATGCACCCATGCACATTTGTTTTTGTATTCATTCACACGTTCAACAACAATTTTTATATCAAATAAAAAGAAGCACTGTAAAATAATAAAACAAATAAGAGCAAAATAAATAAATCTTATTTAAAAAAATATCTTTGAATTACGCGCACTTGGCTGTTACAGCACTAATTCTATATTTTTAGTATTTTTCAATTTTTCAGTATTTTGTTTTGTATTTTTCAGCAACCAATTACAGTTTTAGCGCAAATTCAACAAGTGCTTATCGGACCACACCGATTGTAAGTGTGTGTGCACGTGCGTGTGGTTTGTTAATAGTTTTGGTGACAGAAGAAGACAGGCATCGGGCCAGCTGAAAGCAAGAAGTGTATGCTTGTGCCTTGCTTGTGGTTGGTTTGTTGTTTTTTCTTTTTCAGTGTTTATTTATTTTAATGTGGGATTAAGTATTGTTTATTTAATTCGCGAATTTTCCTCCACTGATTGAATAACAAACTTCTTTAAACTCGATACTCGATGTCAATATATTTGCATTGCTTAACAACAAATGGCGGCCTACCAATATTCACCCGAAAAAAGGGTGAATGCGATAATGTAAGTTGTTTTTGGTTTTTAACAAAGATATATACGTTGTGTGGAAAGACAAAAGAAATTACCACTTGTTGCAGCTGCCCTTTTCGACGGTAGCTTCTTTGAATGGTTTTCACATGTTCTTTAAATCGCTGGGAATACAACTACAAACAACACATACTGATGAATGGACCTATATTTGGCGCGACTTTCACAATGCAATCACGTTCATTGTATGTGGCCGCGGCATGGGAGAACTTCAATTGCAAAACCTAGCGGAACTAGCCTTTGGAGGAATAGCGCTCTTTATCAGTCGCGATGAGTTGGCTCATCCCGCACTCCTGGAAAGACTAAAGAAGGATGCCAAGAAGTATGTGCCGGTAGTCGATGCTGCACTGGAAGCATCTAGCGTGGGAACAACACTTTTAGGCTACACGGACTGTCTGCTGGCAACGGAAAATGCCCAGTTATTGAATCGTCTGAATGAGTTTAGTGCTAATTGTGGCTCCCTATTCTGTTGCCTTGTCGTCGGACAGCGTATTGCAGTAGCCACAGAGGGCTGGTGGGATTTGGACACACTTGATAGGGAGCTATTGCTCTTTCTATTGAACTCCTCCAGTATGCTTCAGCTCGATGTGCCCGTTTACCTTCCAAGCAAAAGTCCAAATATTGCCTTTCGTTTCGTCACCGTTCCCGTGGCGGCCAACAGTGTGCTGTGCGTGCTCTGTGGAGCCGAGCCGGCGTTCCGGGAGCTCCACCTCAATGCCATGAATTCCTATCGTAATGAAGGCAACCTCTTGGCCAGCGTTGAGCGCTGCGTTCCACGTAGTTTGCCCGAACAGCTGGAAATTGATGCACATATATTAGCGATTATACTCATCAATACGCAGACTCGCAAAAGCGTTTTTACACGTAATCTCCAACAAACTTCGAATGCTAAGCGTATTGTGGTCGGCGACTTGCAGCGTCTCGATATGCTTAAGAAATTTTTTGATCACACTCTGGAGACAATGCACGAACTGAAAGTGGCAAAAGGCGACGCCAATGAATCGAACACGAACTCGAATTCATCTAAAATGCTGGATCAATATAGCTGCTCAGACTATCATAAGTGTTATGCGCATGCGGATGATCAAAATAATGTTATATTCTTGCTGTTTGTTGCCGCTGTGCCAACACATGCTATGAGGTAAGTACAATGCACCAAATCCCATGAAGAATAATCCAAATGTTGTTTTTTCATTTGACAGATTTCTTGCAAAACAAGTTCACGCTAGCTTATTGCAAGAGAAGTGCGTGTGCTGGTAATCAGTGATTTTATCATCAATAATAAAGACTGATGTTTTTGCTTTTAAGCGTATTTCTTCACCTTTTGTGTAGAAAATTAACAAATTATTTTTAGAGCATAATTTCTAGATTTAGGAATAATAACATCAACAGGTGCTGGAACTCGAAAAACTAATTTATTATTTAAACTTTAAGACAAAAATAATTAAAAAATGAATATTAAAAATAAATTCTCCCTCGTTATCCTTAATCTCTTTCAGCAGATTTATTTAAATTTTTTAAAGCATTTCCGACCTTGGAAATGTGTGGTAATGCACTGAAGTTTTGTAAGCAATAGGCAAAAAAATAAAATAGCTTTTCGAAATTACAAAGCTAACAACAATAATTATGAATGCAAGAAGCAACTTTAATTTCAATGCTAATTTTAAAGTTTCCAACACAGTCACGCCGCTGGGTAATGCACCAACATTTTCCATTTATAAATATTTATAAAAATGTTTACAACTACATACATATATACCGACAGCTTGGCCAAAGATCTATTAAAAGCCATTAAGAGTAAAGTTTTCTTGGACATTTAATCTGATGAGCCATATAATAAAAGCCACCCACATCTCAATTTATTACAGCACGTTCTATTGAAATTAAACCATACCGAACCAAAACACAAATAAAGTATGTCATTAAAATGATCAACACGTTCGGGTTATAAAACTAATAAATAATAACGCCAAATAATATTTCAATACTATTTTTGACAATCAGTGCGATTTCAGCACGCTTCGAGTGCTGATCGCTGTCGGAAAGTTAACAAAAATTCACAAAAAAATTTAATGTCTTAATTTTAATTGAAAAAACAAGAACGCGAGTCAAAGAACCATTCGTGAAAATGTTGTTTTTGCGCACAAAAGAGGAACATACAGACCAGGAGTTGTTTAAAATAAAACAATTACGACAGCTAGTGGAGAGTAAGCGATTGTATTATCCATTCCTTGCCAGGAAACTAAACAATTCCAATTTTATTTGCAGAGTCGGATGAGTTGCAGGTGGGAACGGATGAGATATTTCTGACGAAATTTTTGCACTTCACACATTGGGACACATTCAAGGCATTTCAAGCCATACATGCCTACTACGATTTTAAGCTCAAGCATCCCACCTGGGTGGCCCTGCATCCCATACAGTATTATGCGAGACTTTTTTATGCAACGCACTGTCGCTTCGTCATGCCGCATACGGATAAAAATGGACGCGTTTTGGTCATTTTAAAGACGGTCGATGCATTTCAACAGTTCCCCGATTATTTGCAGCATTTAATCGAAATGGATGATCTCATCTTTGAGTCGTTGTTAATGTTACCGCGAGTGCAGCAGAATGGCATAACGGTCATTTGTGATTTGCAGGGGTAAGCTGAGTTTAAAAGAAATAATTACTTGCGTTGTTTAGATAAACACATCTTTGATATATGTATTCTTTTAGTACAACACGTAACTTTCTGCGTCAGTTTTCGCCCAGTTTTATGAAGATCGTCAATGAAAAGAATTCGGTTCTGCCGTTTAAGCAGCGAATAGTTCACATTATACAGCGTGGATTCCTAATGCATGTGACCTCATCACTTTTTCTCCCATTTATGAGTAAAGATTTTAAGGAGCGAGTAAGTGTAATGAAAAGTTTACGTATATAGAATACACCAATATTATTTTCCTGCAAGATTTTCACCCACGACGGTCGACAATTGAGCAAACTGCGCGATATGGTTGGACTCGATTGCTTGCCCGCAGAATACGGCGGACCTGCGGATAATGTTCTTGATACAAATCTAATTTTTAATTATTTAAGCCAAAACGCAGAATACTTGGAGAAACTACAGGACTATAGAAAGATTTAGTTAATAGCTTTAATAATAAAAAAAACACATTTTGATTTTAACACAGCATTAAATATAGAATTAAAACCAAAAAAACTGAATGTTTTTTACAGCCCATCAAAATATTTTCAGAAATGAATAAGTTTTAGTATATTTATTACAATTTCAACCCAAATTTTTGTTTTTTACTACTTCCCAACAGTTCTTGAACGAGTTAGTCAAAGGAACCATTTTGCTACTGTTAATATACATCGATACGCTAATATCGATAGCCATAAATCATCAAATTTTTCCTCACACAATGAAACGATAACTTAATATCGATGCTTTATTTCTAATATCGATAGAGGTTGTTGTGTTGTGAAATTGCGCCAGTTTCTCAAAGCAAAGCAATAAAAGACTATTTCTATCAACCAAATGGCATCTAATAAGGTAAAAGAATACAAATATTTAATTTGAACATAAAGTTATGTCTTACGTACGTATAAATTGGTATTTGCAGGAGTGTCTTGTTATTGTATTGGACGTGCGCAGTTGCGCTGCAGAGGAATTTAAACTAAAGTCTATGAAAGTCGTTGCTGAAATACTTAAGGATAAGGTATAAATACAAACATTATTGCTTGCACCTAGTGCCATTTGAATAACCATTAAAAATATCGTAAACTTTCTAGATTGTCTGCGACAGGAAGGATTATGTGTCGTTTGTGCTGGTGGGTTGCGAAAAGAGCAAGAATATCTTGTATAATGCCGACAATAAAGTAAGTCATAATATCGTACATGAATCCGGGGATCCAAAGCTTTGCAGCTGGAAAATGTTGCTCAAATTTTTCGATTTTGTAAATGAGACACCTTGCGATGATGGCAACTGGCTGGAAGCTCTCAATGTTGCCATTGCCATGCAAGCTAATATTAATACGACGTAAGTGTGCAACTGTTGAATTAAATATTTGCATCTACTTACCGATGGTATACAGTTTAAGGGTCGTTAGAAAGCGTATTTTGTTGCTGTTTGATTTTAACTTCATGACCCAAAAGTACGATGGCTACAAAGAGATCACTGCCAAACTGCTCGAAAAAGAAATCGAACTTATTGTTGGGTGAGTTACTTTGCCTGATTGGTTGGCAACTCATTTCTTATCAATTATCTTTCCTCTCGCTTGCAGCACACATAACGTTGCATACATAGACAATGCAGCAACGAACTTGCCACAAGCCATATTTCAAACATCGCAAAAAGCAAACAGTTTCGAGCTAGAGAATCAAAAATATGCTCTGCAGTTAGTAAGCAGCGGCAATGCTATAATATGCAGCTTTAAGGAAGCACTGGCTACCGTATTTAAGATCACTAATAAACGTCCCTGGTCGTGGAATGCTAAGTTGCACATAGGGAAAATAATTGTGATAAGCTTGCAAGGCATTATTGCCATGAAGAACGAAAGTCACATTAAGCTTAAAAAGGTTTGGGCCGAAAAAGGAGAGGAGGTGGATCGCGAGGAACGTTATTTCATCAAAGGCACCGAGGTGACACCGATGCCTGAAGATCTGATCGATGGCTACATGCTGGGCGGCACTCCAGTACCCTATGATGAAACCATTGTAGAGTTGCCGCCTAAACATTTGCCAGGCTTGCATTTTGTTGGCTTTGTCAAGCATAGCAGTATTCCCGATGAGTACTTTTGCGGTGACTCTCTCTACATATTGGTGCATCAAAAGGGGAATACAGCATCTGCACAGAAGCTGGACGCTTTGGTTCGGGCTATGCTATCGCGACAGTGTGTTATACTCTGCTGGAAGATATTCAGTGTCGCGTTTAATACACCGCGCATTGTGGTGCTTGTGCCGCAGGAGGCCACTGATCATCGACCAGCAGTGTTATATATGCTTGAGATGTCCTATCATGCCCAGCATCAATTCTGGGATTTCCCCTCTCTTCGCACACCCAAGACAGAGTGTAGTGCAGACCAGCTGCAGGCTGTCGACCAGCTCATTGATAGCATGGATCTCGAGTGTACGCTTAAGGAGACCCAGACTCCCAGACAGCAACGGCAGAACGATCTGCTGCCTTTCGATGAATTGCCCAGCATCTTTGAGCAGAATGTAATGGACGTGCTGGAGCGCAAGGTTGTCTACAGGACATCGGATGATAAGGAGCTAAAGCAAATGTTTAAAGAAAAAAAATTCGTAGAAATGTATTGGCGGGTGCCTCAACCCATTGAGGAGAAGTCCAAACAGGCAGCGTCGGCGCTTAAAAAGCTATTTCCTTTGGAACACAGTCATGCCTGGTTGGAGAAACTTAAGGCCAAAGAGCTGGAAGAGAATGCGCTGCCAGTTGTTAAACAGGAGCGCCCCGGACCAGATAAGCCCACCACTATCGAATTTGTGGGCTTAATGACGCCTGCCGAAGACTACAGGCAGCTGTTACATCAAGTTCGTTTGATGGCAAATACCACGCTAAAGGATGTACAATTCCAGTCGCTGGCAGCTCAAATGCGAGTTGTTTTTATAACGCTCCTCGAACGTAACAAGTTAAACTTGAATCAGTTGAACGAGTTGCTCGCAATGCATCGCGAAAGTTGCATGGAGTTCAATAGTTTTTCCGAATACAATCAATTTGCGGCACAAATTAAAGCAAAGGCATCCGAAAAAAATCTGCAAGAGTTTTGGAACAATGTTGTTATAGAGAAGCAACTAGGGCCGCTGGTACTGGGTGAGCCAACATTGGAGGATGAGCTGCGTCTAAAAGCGTATTATACGAATCCGAAGTTTCCATTGGATGGCTCTAACGAAGATTAAGGAATGCAAACGGATAACTAAAATATTGTATTTCGTGATTCAAGCTTGCATGAATTTTGTTATAGGTGTGTCAAAGCTCAAAGTATATAGAATTTTGATCCGTTACGTTTCTGTCCATTATTATTTAATTTTATAATTAAACAAGGCTCTCAAACATGTATTTAGACATTTATATTTAAATATTGTTTGTTTTTAATGAGTTTCAATGAATTTACAACGCACACGAGAGATGTACAGGACAAAGGAATGAACGAACAATCTTTTGATTTCATATTTTTCTTCGTTAATAAATTACATATTATAATTACAAATGTAAATTATTAAACAAATTACATAGCTCATCAAGAATAAAGCTTAGGGATAAACAAGCACAAAGTTTTGCCAATCTTAACTAAATAAACTTGAGAATTTATACAGTTGGTGCGTTAAATAAGCAATGCGTGTGTGATTGACATACATTAATAATTTATAATTATTAAAAAACATGCATAACGCTTGAAGCAAAATTTATTTTTGGCATGGCAGAGACATGCAACACATCAAATATAATGTTCTTTCCAATAACTTCTTTTAACTGGATTTCCACTAGTCAATGTTTAGAGAGGACATCAGATCCTCCACACTGTCGAAAAAAATATACAAACTGTTAGCAACATTGTGAATAGGTATAATTTAAGCACTTATACGCACGTTATATCTAGGTCCTGAAAGGCTACGCCCAGCCAGGCAACAACGAGGCAATAGTGCTGGAATAACTGCAGCAACAGTTCGCCTTCGTCTAACATTTCAATGCGCTCGATTCGCTGGCGCTCCGCAGACGAAATGCTTTCGTATACCTGCACCATGTCCCAGGCTCGTGATCCACTCCAGCCGCAATCCTTGAAACGATTGGTTTGCGTCTCCAGCGACAGACAGGACTCGACGCCGGCCAAGCTGCAGCCGCGGATGCGCAAATTGTTTAGCATCACGTCGCCAAAGCGGTCGTTCATGTTGACCTATTAAATAAAATAAAATTTTAATTAATTAGTTTTCAAATAGGTGTGTGTAATCATAAAGATAGTATACCTGCTCGTAGTTGACAAAGACGGCGGCTTGAAACTTTTGTGCTATCCATTTGAGAAGATTTCGACAGTTTTGTGCCTCAATATAAACGAGAACGCATTCTGCTAGAAATATGGTGGGCAGTGTAAAGTCAACTTCGGCTTGCAGCAGCTTATTGTCCACCTCGTCCAAGTTACGCAAATCGACGCCCATCAAATGATAGTTGGGTCCGTGCAAATCCGTCGGACTTAGACGCACCTCGCCATCCTCGTCGTTAATCTTTGCCAGCAGCGCCTTGTTACGTTTGATTGTATAGCATTTGCGTGCCGTCACTGTCGGAAAGTCCAGCTCGATAAAGTTCTTCACCTTGTGAGGGGTATCCCGTAGCCGAAAGTAAAGCGTATCGAATCCACATCCCAGATTGATTATCTGGCAGTTACCAGACGTTTTCTGCAATGGTCATGTTCATTGGTTAGTTACAAAAATTAAAGTGCAAGGCCAAAAGTAGGAGGCGTGACGCGCAAAAGTACGTCACATGCGCAGCAGTAGCAACAGAAAATTTTCCAGTGCAAAAGGATATCAATTTCGATGCAAATTCAATGCCACAGCTTGCATGCACTTTGACCTTAACTTCCGGCCCGGCCAGACAACTAGAGATGCCAAGGTGTTTTAAGATGTTTTTTTGTTATCATGAGTTCAATTATTTGAATTTTCCTTAAAAACTAACCGCCTATTTTACACGAGTCTGTTTGATCAAAACAAAAATGAGAGTTTTAATCGATAGCTGCAAAGAATGATCAACGATACTTTGATATCGGTGATCGGGCACAAGGACCTCATTTTGTGAAAAATCTACATGAGTACGAGAATTATCGATGCTTGTAAAGAAAATATTGAGCTTAGATATTTTTTTCAAATAAGAAATTTAGTTTTGTGCAGACAATGCGAAAATTTATAGTTAGAATTATGACGAAGTAAAGAGAAAACTGAGCCTAGATTACCGCCAGAAAAAGACATATAAAAAAAACAATAGTTTTGTATTATATCGTAACGCATGTAAATGATTTTCTTAAAGCCATAAACTGCATATATCACAATACGAAACATAAGGCAGACCATGACGCGCATGCCCAGTTTTTTTTACAGCTATAGTTGGTGTTGCAACCTTGTCCCGCAGATGTATATGTACAACTAACCTTCAGAAACTTCTCCACGCACATCTCAACGCCCTTGACGCGTGCAAAATAGCCACGATTTATCTCTGGAGCTTTTCTCTCCTGATTACGCACGAAGAAACCAATATAGTCATCTTTCCAGTAGCCAAGGCGCACAGCACCTCGTTTGCAATCACTGGCATCGTCATTGGTGGCAATGACAGCCTCATCGCATGGATGAAACTTGTGTGTACTGTTATTTTGGGCAAGTCCTCCGGCCGTTGTCGGCGGCTCCATGGCGAGGCTGCCTTAAGGCTGTTGTTCTTTACGTCTAGTTGCAAGCTGGGTAGAGCTCAACTCTTTTCGGTATGTCCTAGCTGAACTATTTTAAAGCACTTTAATCATGTATTTTGATTATATTTGTTGTTTTTTTCCTACGGTTGTGTGTTATCAAGCAAGTTGTGTGAAAGCAAATGACTACTTATAAAATCAGCCTGCGAACAGCTGCAAGTATCGATAACAACAGAGAGTGTTGGCAAATGTTAAAAGGCTCTTCTTTTGAATTTAATTGGCGTATCGCAGAAGTGTGATATCGATACAGTTAAATACCGCCAAGCTCAAACATTAAAACCGTTAAGCTTAAATACAGATTTCCGAAATTGCTCGCAAAATGCTGGATATATTTTACTCCTCAGAGCTTATTACGCTGATTGTTTTCTTTTTTTTTTTTCTTATAACGCGTGGCATAAGCAAGTCTAGTCTTAACTCCATCATGTCCAAGTGCTCTAATTGCTTCCCGCATCTTTGACTTCGGAAGCGGTGGCTGTTATAATTAAAATTGTCAGCTACGCCCAAGGCAGCGAACAGTCTTCAACTTAATAAGACGGGGTCAATATGTGAACTGGCTTTAATTGTTGATTCGCCTCTCGCAGTTACGGTGAGTGAATCACAACCCGCTGCGAAAACAAATTAGCTTCTTGATAATGATAGAATGGCCAATTATGCAAAGCGCGACTTTTTGTTATGCAAAAATATCTCAGTGTACCGACAATTGCATTTACATCTCTAACTGAATTATTTTCTACTCCACGGGCCTGCTTTCCTCATCTTTAAGATAGATACTGGTGGCCCTTAATTAGGCAGCCGCTATTAATTGAAGACTTTTTGAACTAAGTGATAAGTGGGGTTGTTACAGTACTGCGCTAAGTCAAGGGCGTGAACTGTCGTTTCATGTTTTTTTTTTAATATTTAAATACATTATTGTTTTATTTTTATTTTTAAGGCTTAGTTTTGGATTTTAAATATGGTTGTTTTAACTTGATATGTTTATGGCAGAACTCATTAATATGTAGTTTTTATTATTTATATTACATTTTTATTAAATGGGTTATCTTAATATTGTCTTAGTGCGTTTAGTTTCATAATATTATATTTACAATCAATTCACTGCATTGGCTTGAAGTCTTTGGCACTCAGTTTTCTCTGGCATTCTCTGTCGATCTCGTTTTCTCTCTGTCGTTGAAGTTCTGTGCGTGGCAAGCACCCACACTCACTCATTCGCTCACTAGCTCGGTTGCTCGCTCTTCGAGTGACAATGTTAGTTGCGAGCTGTTGAAGTCAGTTGCCGCTTTAGTTTGGTTGTAACGTTCGTGAGCGTCGGTTGTGCGAGTGTAAAAGCTGCGCGCGTCTTCTACAAAATTCACTCAGGTGTGTGAGTCAATGCAACTACTGTTGGTAACAAAAGCGTCGCTGCTCACGTAAGCCAGTTGCTTGTGTGTGTGTTAACCAAAAGTTGATGGGGTCGGCGTGTGCGTTTGTATGTATAAGTGTAACCATAGCTGTGTTTTGACGTTGTTTGCTTGTCTGTGACTCTCTACCTGTGCCTGTGGCTTCAAACTCAAAACGGTCATTTCGTTACGTTTACGTTTTTCTTGATATTTTTTTGTCGTAAACGGTGTGTTCGGTTTTATATCGGGGCGTTGGCGCGCATACTATCTAAAGAAAGTTAATAATTGTATGGAATTTCATATTTAACAAATGATTAAGCTAAATTGAGTGCAAATGTGATAGTAAATAAAGGGCTTAGATTAGATAGTGAACAAAGGCCAAACGCAATATAAAAACTCATATAAAAACGCAACAAGCTACGATTTTGCCGTCGGCGCAGGCAGCGACGTCATCATTTGGAGCATAACTGTAAAACAAGTGAGATTAAAGAAGTAGCTGCTACAACAACAATACAACAGCAGCGCAGTGGGCCAACAAAGCGCCTCAAACTAACAAAAAACACACACACAAACAGACACCTAAAAGTCACTCACACGTACACAGACACCTGCAAACGCTTCACTTTCAGCATTATCGTTGCGTTTTATTGTTTCTGTTTGCTTTGTGATTGCGAAAATAAAACAAATAAAAAAAAACTACCCTGCAACCAATAATTCTGATTCATCAGCTATCACTTAGAGCAACAACAACAAAAAACGTAGAATAAAAAATAAACGTGTAACTTGATATGAAAATTCCCGCAAGTATTTAATTATTATATTTTTGGTCTTACCGTTGACGAAACATTTTGAAAAAAAAAAGGGTGACAGCTAACATTATTTGTGCAGGCGTTTGCATTTTCGCACTTTTAACAAGAATAAGCAAAAGTAGCAGTTGCTCAAGTTGAAACACTAGAAGAAGAAGAGACGAGGAGTGAGCCAGCACACACACACACACACATTGAATTGGTGGTGGCAGCAGGTTAATGCACTTTTTATTTAGCATGTCGCAACAACTTGTGTGTGTCTGAGTGTTTGTAAGTCCTTGTGCCAGTTAACATGACGTGGACGCTTAGCATGCCACAGTTGCCACAGCTTTGTAATCAAATGCCAAAACGTGCTGTTCTAAAATTTGTTGTTTGTTTCGGAAATTCCAATTACAACGCACACCTGCACACACGTAGTTAATTTAATTGCAAAGGGTGATGCAGTTTGAAGAGGCAGGAAATTGATTTTAGGGTTGGATATAAATTTATAAACCATATTCATTAAAGTAGTTGGTCGTTTTTGTTAAAAGTAAAGGACAGATTTATAATAGAGCCACAATATTAAATATTTAATCTTTATCATTTATAATTCTAACAATTTTCTCCAAAGAAGAAGTTTGTAATTCATATTTTATGCGTAATATGATAAAAAATATAAGTAAAGTTCAACCAATTTAAGAAAAACACAAATATTTCCATTACATTTGTAAAGGGTTGAGTTTTATATAATATATTCGAATAGGTAATCCTTGAAAAACATATAAAGAAATCTAAAAAATGTGTTGCCAATATGTTAAAATGTGTTAAAGTCTTCAGATTCCTAGAAATGTTTCGCAACGATCTTAATTAAACTTGTCTGCTCACAAAATTTCTTAAAAAAAAAAACAAAAACTCTTATAAGCTAACTTATTTTTAAGAAATTTCTATAATTATATTATTATACTTGTCACCCAGTTCCCAAGTTTAATTCATTAACTGTGCTGACATATCTTTGACGAGCAAATTCACCTAACAATTAAACTATTAGTGCGATGCAATCCAAACAATAGAGAAAATTGCAAACCATTGAAAAAACGCTCAACACATTCGCCTTGCAGTTGACTCCCATTTGAAAATAACACAATCTAAGACACACAAGTCGCAGTTTATGCTGTAACTTTATTTTTAGCGCATATTTCTCGTTATGTTTTGTGGCAGTTGAAACGGGTTTGTCGGCCGTTCGGTTTCTTTTGCTTCTAACGCAGTCTTTAAACCAAACAATAATACATACATACATACACACATACGCGCATAACGTAACGTTAAAAATATTAAATAAAATAAAAACCAGTTTGGTCACTTTTACTCCAAGCTGAGATTTGTTTATTATTGTGTATAAAATAAAACCTTAAAAGGTGTTAATCAAATTTTAATTGTTGGAAAGGTATTTTTGTTTATGACTTCTTAACCTAAAGAAAAACAAACACTTAAAGAATAATAATTTAATGTTATTTGAGAATATTTTAAAAAAAGTTTTGGTTTTTTATGTCTTGTTTACTTGTTATTAGTCATCTTCTTAATATTTACTTACTTTTTTGCAGGCAAAAATGTCACAGAAATTTAAATATCGTGACAAATTGAAATGTCAAACGGGCAGCATTCTGATGTTACTCATGGTGCTACAAAATATTGACGCACAAACTCGAGATCCGCGTTTTTATTCGCGTGTCGGTGTCGACTACCAATGGCCCAATCCCGGTGATCCCGAATATAGGTTTGCTTCAAACACATTCAGTTAATCTAAACCGGATAATATAAACTTAAAATTTTAGAACGTACACCTTTAACGATCGTCGCTATGGACATTATCAGCCAAATGGCTATGGTGCCAACTATCCTGGTCGAAATCCACCTGGACAATATCCGCAGGGTATGCCAAGTGAGGATCGTTTTCGCTTTGATCCGGTAAGCTGCTATCCATTAGCTTTCTAATTGATCACCTTTTAAAGCAATTGGCGCTGTGCTTAAACAATTAACCGCTTGACACACAAGTTGACCCCAAAAAGACGTTCAAAAAAACAATGGGCAAGCATTGAGCTAAACTCTTTAATGATTCAAACCACACACACACACACACACACACATACAATATCAAAGCAATAATCTTAATTAAATTTTCATGTGACGTGATCAATGACACATGTTGCACATTCGCCCAACAAAAAACAACAAACAGCAACAATTTTTAATAACTCTATTAATGAATTTACAGAATGATCCCAATGCACGAACCCAATTTCCGGGCGTCTTGGCGGGTTGGCGAGAGGATTTACAAGGCAAACAGAGACGAGATTCTTTAACGCTGGAACGCGATGTTTTCGTAACAACGAACTATGGTCAGGTGCAGGGCTTTAAGGTCTATATGTATGATAATCCCGATCCGAAATCATTCTATCGACCCTATCACTCTACGGTGGATCGTGTTATGGGCGAATGTTCGGTATTTTTGGGTATTCCCTATGCCTTGCCGCCCACATTTGAGGGTAGATTTAAGCCGCCACGTCTGCATCGTGGCTGGCAGCTGCTTCAGGCCGTGGACTTTGGACCAGCATGTCCACAGCCGGTGCGTTATACGGGTGCCACCAAAGGTGTTCTTGACATGGACGAGGATTGCCTCTATCTGAATGTATATTCTCCAAAGGTATGTTTTTGAACTCACATCATTCACTTCACTTTAACATCATTCATCTGTTACAGACAGGCGCTGGCGTTGCCCAAAAGTATCCGGTTATGGTTTATTTGCATGGCGGTGAATTTGTGCGCGGTGCCTCAAATCTCTTCCAGGGTCATATACTGGCTTCGTTCTATGACGTGGTCGTGGTTACACTGAACTACCGTTTGGGTGCATTGGGTTTCCTTTCGACGGCCGACGAGAACTCACCCGGCAACTATGGCATCTTGGATCAGGCAATGGCACTTAAATGGGTGCACGATAATATTGAATTCTTCAATGGGGATCGTGAATCCATAACATTGTTTGGACCCGGTGCTGGTGCTGCTTCCGCTGGACTGTTGATGGTTGCGCCACAGACACGGAACATTGTGAAGCGTGTTATTGCCCAGTCAGGATCAGCTTTAGCGGATTGGGCGCTCATTCAGGACAAGTATAGGGCGCAGAATACGAGCCGAGTGCTAGGCCAAGTGTTGGGCTGTTCCATTGATTCGTCATGGAAGCTGGTCAACTGCCTGCGCACTGGACGCAGTTTCTATGAGCTGGGCAATGCAGAGTTCTCACCCCAGGTTGGCAGTTTCCCTTGGGGTCCTGTGCTGGATCACAACTTTACGCTGCCCGGCGATGATTGGTACGAGGGCTGGCGGGAAAAAGATTGGCGCTTTCTCACCCAAACACCCGAGACTCTAATACGTGCTGGCCGATTCAATCGCAATATTCAGTACATGACGGGTGTGACCACGCAGGAGGCGGCCTTTTTTGTGGCTCAAAACGAATCTTTAGCGCCCTATTATGAGCTAAACGGCCGTTTCTTCGAGCAAAAGCTGAGAGAGCATGTCTTTCGCTATAATTACACTTTGAATCCGAATGGTGTCTACGAGGCCATCAAGTATATGTACACCTATTGGCCAGATCCCAATAATAATACACTTATACGTGACCAGTACATCAATATGCTGAGCGATCTTTACTATCGTGCGCCAGTTGATCAAATGGTCAAATTACTACTCGAACAAAAGGTTCCAGTCTTTATGTATGTCCTGAATACCACAGTGGAGGCATTGAATCTACCACAATGGCGTAAATATCCACACGATACGGAGCATTACTTTTTGACAGGTGCACCATTTATGGATACGGAATTCTTTCCCAAAAAGGAGCATCTGCAGCGCAACATGTGGACAGACAATGATCGCAACATGAGTCATTTCTTTATGCAAACCTATTCCAACTTTGCCAGATATGGGTAAGTTTTTGAAACAAAACCAATTCGAAATTCTATGATTCAATAAACTTCTCCTTGTTGCAGCAATCCAACGCCACAGCAAGTTTTGGGCATGCATTTTCAGCGTGCGTATCAGGGAGAGATTCGTTACCTAAACATCAATACCACATACAATTCCTCCATACTCCTAAACTATCGTCAGACAGAGTGTGCCTTCTGGACGCAGTATTTGCCAACAGTTATTGGTGTGCTGGTGCCAACATATCCACCGACTACCGAGTATTGGTGGGAGCCAAAGGAGCCATTACAAATAGCTTTCTGGAGCATGTCGGTTGCCTGCTTCTTTCTTATCGTTCTCGTTGTCATTTGTTGCATCATGTGGCGTAATGCAAAGCGGTAAGTGGAAAGAAATGATAACGAAAAAAATACGCTTCTAAGAAAACTCTTTAAACAGGCAATCGGATCGCTTTTATGATGAGGATGTCTTCATCAATGGCGAGGGCATTGAGCCGGAACAAGATCCACGAGGTGTGGACAATGCGCACATGGTAACCAATCATCATGCATTACGCTCGCGCGATAATATCTACGAGTACAGAGATTCGCCATCGACCAAAACGCTGGCCAGCAAGGTGCACACAGATACCACCTCGCTACGTTCACCCAGTTCGCTGGCCATGACCCAAAAGTCAAGCAGTCAGGCGTCCATTAAGTCAGGCATCTCCCTAAAGGAGACCAATGGCAGTCTAATCAAGTCGGAGCGTGCCACAACTCCGCGACCCCACACAAATGGCACAGCAGCCAATAAACCAGCACCTCCCCTTGAGGAGAAACGTCTGCTGCAGCCCATCTCCAGTACGCCAGTGCAGCAGCTGCAAGCGGAACCAACAAAGCGAGCACCTATTCCCGCCAGCAGCAGCGTTGCTAGCAACAGCAGTCGGAGCACCACACCCGTCTCCTCAGCACGCATCACACCAGCAACAACAACAGCAACAACGACAGCGACGCTGACAAAACAGCCAGCAGCTGTTAAACCGTCTGTACAACCGCGACGCACACAGCTAGTAGAGGGCGTGCCACAAACGTCTGTCTAAGTAACCGCTCTCTAAGCGCGGGATGCGTTTAGAGAGTGATCCAAGTACAAGTCTTTTGAATGAGCAATATAATCAAATTCAGTTGAGGTACGTTTACAATCTTATTCGAAACGCTGATTCTAATCGCAATTTCTTATCAACAGCTCCGGTTTTTTTTTTTTTTTGGAGAAAACCTGCCTTAAATTTTTAACAATCCACTAGCAGCAGAAACATTTTTTTAATTCGCTAGTTTTAAGCATATTTATAATTTCTAGTTCTACACAGATCTAAGAGATCTCTAGAGCCCCTTAGTGCAGCTACGCCTTTATTTGTAATTTGTAATTGTAATTAATTAAGTTTTATAACCCAACGAATACGAATCCATATCAATGACATTCCGTAGAATAGTTTCCGCCCTTTTGGCAGTGACTCGCCTCTTTTGAGGGGCAAGAACTTTAAATGTACATACTATATAAAAAATCTAGGCTTAGTGATAAATATAAAACTGTCCCTTAATAATTTTTTGCATTCCTTTTTCGATCTAATGATTATATTAAATGTTCAAAAACCACGACAGAACATAGAAAATTATTAATCTTTATAATTCTCATATCGTTGCACAAAAATCATAAGAAACTATTCAAGTTTCAAGCACAAGTGCCTATCATTAATAGTATGTATTATTAAGTATGTGTTTACTCATCCATATTCATATAAATATATATGTCTATAATGTTTAAGTGCCTTCCATATAGAGCTAAACATAGTTATACTATATACTATTTTATTTGTATGCTTTATGTGTCACATACATTTAGATATAACAAACAATGACCATACAAATCAGTGTAAACCGTCCAATCAATTTTTTATGTTTTCATATACAGCGTGTAAATGTTTAATGTATAATATGTCTGCAATTATTGTTAACATGTTCGAAAACATAAGAAATACATTTACATTAACATTTTTAAATATGTATAGTTCGTATAAATCCATCCATCATACTATTAATAAAAAACGTATTTCTCATTTGTAAATCGTCCTCATTTTGTCATCTTTGCATCTTTTGTCGTAGAAATAAAGATTATATACCTAGGGTTTTAAAGGTACAGCGAAGCGGCAAAGACAATATCGCGTTTGATCAGTCGAATGCCTTCGGAAAACTTGTTCTCCAGATCTGTATTGCCTATGGTCTTGGATGCCTGGCACAGCTGACGCAGCAGCTCCTCCAGACGTCGCATGCAACGAATGATGGAGCCCTCAAATATGTCGGTCATTTTGCAGACGCTCAAAAAACTGGAACCCTTGCACCAGGCCAACACAACGTCCATGAGAAAGGGCTTAAACTTTTCCACATAGTTGTCTTCATCCAGATTCAGTTTGCACTCCGTGGACACCTTGGCAATGCGCCGCGCCAGATTCTGTAGTGCTCGCAGCGGTCCAGATAGCTCGGTGGCACTCTTTGGTGACTCGCTGGACTTCTCGTCGCAAACAAAGCAGGAGAGAAGGGCAACAGCTTGAGGTGCTGAAAGCTCATTGAAGACACCATTAAAGATCATTTCGGTGATGAGCAACTCATCCGCAGAGCTAAGCTCACAGGCGACGCGCCCCTTGAACTCAATGACATCGCCTGGCTTACAGTAACCCATGCGGCGGAGCACACGCTTTCGAAACTTTAGTTCATCCATTTGGAGCAGGCTGCGTGCCGCTTTTAATTCTGTCTTTAGGGCGCTAACCTCAGATTGTAGTTTCAGCTTATTCAGATAGCGCTTGTGTACGCGCTCCAGTTCTGGTGATTTGTGCAGTGGGTGTTCCTCGAGCAGCGTCTCAAACTGTGCAATTGTTTCCACAATTTTGCGAAACTCGGCATCTTTAATGTTCATGTCATCGACAGGATTCAGCACTGGTGGTCCAAGTGGAAAACGTTTCTTTGCCTCTTGTATGGTTTTTTGTACAGCACGACGATTGTCTGCCTTTCGCAGATCACTGGGAAAGTAAACGCGTATGGAGCTAATTTGGGTGAGAAGTGAATTGGCCACAGGAACGACCTCCATGCAGCCACGCTCGTTGGGAGGACAGGGTTCAGTGTCGCCCGTTTTGGCTGCCTCTTCGCTGACATGCAGCAGAACATCTATGACAACGCCCTGCTCAGTCTTCAGAGGATTCTTGCGGCTCTGATCCTGCTTCTTGAAATTCAATACGATGCCCCAGTCATATTCTTGCTTACCGGCTGACACCTTAACAAGGCGACCCGGCTGCAAGAAAGGTATTAGATATTGTGGCTTGGTTATCCACTCACGAAACTTTCGGCCATTAACTTCGAGCTGATCCCGTATGTGATGATAGGAGGCAATGTTGTGCTCATCCTTGATGCTAAGCTTCTGCAGCTCCAGCTGCTTCTGCTGCACCTGATCGTGCAGACCGGGCAAGGCAGCCTGATTCTGGAACTGATAGAAACTTCGTTCCAGCATATACTCCGGATTGATTTCCTCCACACGTAACAGATTCAACACCATGTTGTAGGTCAAATGGAATGCCGAATTCAATGTATCCGCCTTGCCCTGCACAATCTCACGTCCAACGACCGGCGACACCTTCTCGTCAATCATCAGAATGACAATACCCTTGTCATCCAGGCCACGACGACCAGCACGTCCAGCCATTTGTATGTACTCGCCCGAGCTGATCCAGCGAAAGTCCTTGCCATCGAATTTACGTGGAGCTGTGAAAAGCACAGTGCGGGCCGGCATGTTCAAGCCCATGGCGAAGGTCTCGGTAGCAAAGAGTGCCTTGATCAAGCCCTCGCCAAATAGAATCTCAATGGTCTCTTTAAGAATGGGAAGCAAACCGCCATGATGTATGCCAATGCCACGACGCAACAGTGGCAGCACATTCTCCACCTGCGGCAAGCGACGATCCTCCTCGGAAAGCACATCCATGGCATTGTGAAAGACCTCATCCACCAGTTTCTTCTCATCCACAGTATTAAAGTCCAATTTGGCCATTTGCATGGCATACACCTCGCAATCCTTCTTACTGAACGAAAAGATAATGACTGGCGCAAAGTTTCGCTCCATAATCATCTTGACAATCTTAAAGATGTTTGTCTGCCCCGAATTGTGACCCTTTATGCCGCCCTTACGACCCTTTTGATCACCTTTGCCAGCCTCACCTGAATAAAAAAAATGTGTTAAGATTAGTTTTATGCATAAACAAAAAGTAAGTTTATTATTCACCTGCATTGGCCAGAACTGCCATGGCTGTGGTGAAATTATCCTCCTTAAATTGACCCTTTTCGTCGACAATTAGATGAATGCCATCGCCGCCAGCCGGAAAGATGTAATGCTGCAGTGGTGTGGGACGATAATCCGTGTAGACAACATGGCAAGGCTGCTTGTGTAGATGACAGACCCACTCAGCAAACTGGCGAGCATTGGGTATGGTGGCCGAGAGAAAGACATAACGTACATTGTCAGGCAACAGGATTAGAGTCTCCTCCCATACCACACCGCGCTCCTTATCACGCATGTAGTGAATCTCATCAAAGACTACCCAACCCACCTCGCGCATTACCTCGCTGCCACGATAAAGCATATTACGCAGAATTTCTGTGGTCATTATGAGACAGGAGGCGGATGGATTAATGGTTACATCGCCCGTAACTAAACCAACATCTTGAAATTCATCGGTGAATTCCCGAAACTTTTGATTGGACAGCGCCTTGATAGGCGTCGTATAAATCACACGCTGCTTTGCTGCCAGCGATTTAGCAATAGCGTATTCCGCCACAACCGTTTTGCCTGCGGACGTGTGCGCCGAGACCAGAACGCTCTGTGAGTTATCTATGCAGAGGATGGCCTGCTTTTGAAATGGATCCAGCACAAATGGATATTCTTTGGCGGGAACGCCTTCAATAGGCTGCAATGGGATATATTCCTGATCGGGATGGGCAGCCACTTCGTGTGTACAGGACTCTGGTGACACCAGTTGGTGGGTAACAATACGTACGCGCAGCGCATTCACGGCACAATCGTCTAACTCGTCAGCGTGGTCGTCATTGTCAATTTTAATTTCATTATCATTATCGTCGGATTGTTCGCTGGCAATTTGTTCGACGGAATTCGCACGCTGGCGTTTTGAAGGTTCCACCTCACCGTTCTCTTCCTTAACATTCGCTTCGTCTGTCCGCTCAACATTATTGGCATCTTCAGCAGCTGCCTGGCGTTTGTTAGCGTTTTTAGCACTTTTACTGTTGCCGCTTTCAGTTGCTTCCTCTTCCTGTTTCTCAACTGCTGCAGCTTTCTTTGTGGGCATAGGTATAGGCACTTGCAGACTTTCAGGTGGTACCTCATTAAAGCAGTTAAACAGCTCGTCGATGTCCATTATGTCGGTTTTTACTTTTTCTAAGTTAATACTTTTTTCTTTTATTTCTTATTTCTGAAATACACGCCTCTTTATAACTAAACATGTGTTTTGACGTCTGTTCAGTTGATACTTTTCATAAATGTCATTATCGCTTACATTTTTTCTTCTGTTAAAAAGAAATAAAATCATGCATCCCTAAATGTTATCAATAACAGTACCTTCTACAAAAATGACTCTTGTCATCGAGCACAGAAATATTTCTATGCTCGATGCACTTTTTTAATATTATATATATACTTATAAATATATTTTAATAAAAACAAATTATAAAAATAATTCATTTAAAAATTCCTGGCGTTTTCTTGGCACCGTTGAAATATTGTGAACAGCTGAATACTTTTACATAACATTTGCGAAGTCAAAAGACGGAATACCCATATTCTGCCGACATATCGATGATTCTATGTAAAACGTCAATCGAAAAGTCGGCAACATCAGCAGCGACGCAGCTAAGTAAAAAACAAACACATTTGATAAATAAAATTGAATATTTTAACACAAAATGGACACTGATGAAGTTAAGCGAGGTCGTGGACGTGGCCGCGGCTCTCGAGCACGTGGACGTGGACGTGGGCGCGGCCGAGGACGCGGAAAAAAAATTGATGACACTGGCATTGCCCTAGAAACATATGAAAATAGTGTTGGCAATATTTTAGCAGCAGCCTCAAACAACGTCGGACTGGAGGATAGTCCAAGTAGCATGGAGCATACAGAGGATACGGCAATACAAGATTTGGACAAAGAAAACGAAATGGATGTAGCAACAGCGCCCGAGGAGCAGTTAACACCCATACAGGATATGACGCCGCCACCAACACTGCCGACCCTGCAAAAGCAGCAGCAGGTAGTGCTGCCAGTGTTGCCGAAAACAAGTAAGACTTTACATTTTATTACAGTGCTCGCTCGATAACAAGTACAATTTAAAAACCATTTGAGAAATTGAAGTTTTCTAACATTTAACATATGTAATCTTGTGTTTAAAGCATGTATTTCGGAACTAACTTCTTATTTAATATATATTTTATAGTTGATATGGAAGCAGACATCTCACAGTTGGAAGCGCCCACGTTTACGACCTTGTCGCGTGGCCCACCCGAGCCAATGCTGCGCTTGAAGTGGAACCACAAAGTGAGCCTCATTGGTGAGAAGGTGCTCAATCCGATGATACACTGCTGTGACCAATGCGACAAGCCTATTCTCGTCTATGGACGCATGATACCCTGCAAGCATGTGTTCTGTTTAAAGTGCGCCCGTGCCGAGCCCATCAAGAGCTGTCCACGCTGCAGCGACAAGGTCCTCCGCGTCGAGCAATCCGGCCTGGGCACCGTCTTCATGTGCACGCATGGTGGCAGTCGGTATGGCAGCACCGGTTGTCGACGCACCTATTTGTCACAGCGCGACCTGCAGGCTCACATCAATCACCGGCATGTGGCACTTTTGGCACCACCGTTGTCATCGTCCGGCGCAAACGTTGAGCCAAAGCTGATGACTGAATTGAGCGGCCTGGAGTTGCATAAGCAGCGCAAGGCGAGTAGTTGCTATGGCACCTAACAATGCTCTCTCTCTGTCTAATGCTTGCCCTTGCAGCTATCCGAATCGTCCGCAGCCTCATCCGCTACCGCTGCTGCTGCGGCTGTAGCCCACATGCAGCAACGTTCGTTGGTGCGTGGTCCGGTTGGCGGCATTGGATCGATACCACCACCAGGATCATCCGAGCGAATAGCGGTACACACACACTCTACGCTCACACAAGCGAATCTGGCGCGCATTAACAATGCGAATGCTCAGGATTGTCATCAGGGCAAGGCGTCGCTGCATCAAACCCTGAAGAAGGGCACCCATCAGTCTGAATCGGTCGCGGATGCTTCCTACTACAGTAGCGTGTTGGCCTCTTTCGGCAGTGCCGGCGGCGGATCAGGTCCCGGCACAGCCGGCAGCCAGGCAACTGGTTCAAGTGGAGTGGTGGGCAATGGAGGTAGTGCACCTGGAGTCGGAGCAGCTGCAGGCGCAGGTGTCAATGTGAATGTGGAACGTAACGCTGCTCAAATGGCGAGCGGCTATGAGACGGGCAATGCAGCAGGCAGCACAAGCAGCAACTGGCAGCAAGCGCAATATTACAGATAGAACTATTCGGAAAAAGCTGCACATTATTGCATGAAATATTCACTTAATTTTTTTTACAAATAAAAAATTGTAAATGAAACAATGCCGTTTAGTAAATCAACTTAAGACGTTAATTGTGATTATATTCCTTTTTGTGCCATAATTATTGTGTTTCAGCGGACTCATGATGAAATAAGTATATATACTTATTTCATCATGAGCGGACTAAGCACAACTTTTGAAATTGTTTGCTGCCCAATTATCGTTATCGATAACGCTTATATTGTCGTCAGCTGCAGCAGCTTAAAAAGGTCAAAATTGTAAACAATTAAAAAAAAAACAAACTGTGAACACAAATTACCATAAACACAATGGAATAGGTGACTTAAAATGATATTGACCCAGAGTCACGTATAAATCAACCGCCAACAAGCATTAACAGCACGTTAATTGTGGGCGCTGTTAAAAGTGAAAGTTATAGGCCAAAAGTTGTTAACTTATAAAATGCAAAATATATTACTAATAAGTGGAAAGCGTAAATGCGGCAAGGATTTCATTTCTGAGAGATTGCAGGCACGGTGAGTGCAAACTAAAAAAAAATGTGAATGGCCAATTATTTGATGTGCTTTGATTCGAAACAGTTTGGCAGATCGTGCGCTGATCGTGCGCATCTCGGAGCCTATTAAGAGGGAATGGGCTCGCAAGCTTAAGTTGGATATTGCAGCAATGCTCAGCGATGGTCCCTACAAAGAGCAATATAGACGTGACATGATAATCTGGAGCGATGAGGTACGACGGCGTGATTACGGCTTCTTTTGTCGTGCCGCTATGACAGAGGTTTCTGTGAATCATGTGGAATATATAATTGTGAGCGACATTCGACGCAAGAATGACATTAAATGGTTTCGTGAGACATATGGTAACGATATGGTTAAAACACTGCGACTAACCTCGCTGGACGAGACACGCAAAGCTAGGGGCTGGCAGTTTACGCCTGGTGTGGATGATGTTCCATCCGAATGTGATTTGGATGACAGCAGTTTTGACTATGTGCTGGCAAATGATAGCGAGGAGAGCGCTGAGAATCTAATTGATAGACTGCTGGAATTGCTGAAGCTTAACTAATTAGGTGGCCTTAACCCTGGATGAGGTTTAACACAAATCGGGAACATTTCACAACATATTTTTGATAGCATACATCTATTTTGTTTAATTAAGTGTATAAATGTGTATTTTTGATGAACTTAAACGAACGATGAAATGATTACATGTATAAAAAGTACATATGAATATAATTAAGGCAATGAATTTACTAAAGAAACACTTAGTAGATGCAGTTCTAGTTCTCAAAACGATTCTCGCCGGCCATCAATAGACGCAGGCTGGACACATTTAGGCGCTCGCTGGGATTCAACTGATCATCAAAGCTTTTCAGCTGCAACTGCAGCTGTGGCTTCAGCAGATCCTTCTCCACCGAACGCGAACGCAAATGGACGCGATTCTTATTAACGCTGCCGAGTGGTGTGCGTTGTGTACGCTGTGCCGAATTGGGTGTGCTCTTTGGAGTGCTGCTCAATGAATCCGTGGCATCAACATAGATCTGTGACTTGCTGGCGCGGGCTGGCTTTCGGGGTGGAACGCGTCGCTTGTTGCCTAAACGCACACGTTCCAAGTGTTTATTGGCTGGCCGTGTTTGTGATTGCGCTTGCGGATTTGCAGTTTGTGCCTGTGGCTGCGACTGCAATTGCAGTTCATCTTGGGACAGATCTGCCGAGGCGCTTACAAAAGATGCTATGCTACTTTCATTGCTAAGATTAAGCGTCAACGTTTCGAGTATATCTTCCAACATTTGTGTTTCACGCTCCTCAGCCTCATCATCATCGCAGAAAATGATAGGTGTGCGCTCCACGCCGATGCTGGGTGAGCGCGGATCAATGCTCTGCACCGGTGGCGTCCGGGGCAATATCATATCGCATGGCATGGTCTCCTCCTCTTCGTAGGCCAGGGATACAATCTCCACCGAGCTGCTGTGCGAAACATCTGCTGGCGCGCTCGTCGCAACAATGGTCTCAACTGGCGCAGTAGCTTGTGGGGCTCGCGTCTCCACAAACAAATCGGAGAATGTATCGTCCATATTCAGCGTACGATCAATTGCCTCATCGAGTATTAATGGCGTACGATTCAGTTGTGGCGAACGTGGATCATTTAATGCAAATCCTTTCAACAGCCGTTTGCGCAGCTGCGCAAAAGTATTTTCACTGGCTGCAGCAGCAGCTGGCGCAGGAACAGGCATTTGGAAGGTTTCTGTGGCCAGCTGTGGTAGCTGTGACATCATTTGATAAACTCTTTTTATGCTATTTGTATGTATGTATACTTACATTGAGTGGCGTGCGACATCCATTTGGTGAGCGAGGATCAAGCAACGCGTTATTATTTTCACGGCAAGGGGTGATTGAGAGCTCAATCGGGGCAGCATTTGCCGCATTGGCCATTCGAAGTCTGTTTAGTGTTGGTGTGTCTGGCAAGTAGGTGCCGTCGATTTTAGTGGCTTTTGCTCCCATTGCAATAAATTTTAGTTCTTTGCAAAACCTCAACTAATAAATGCGTTGTTGTGTTTGAACTGAAAAATGCGGGAGACGTTGCTAGCGTCGATATACACATATATCGATTTTTAAAAGATGTGACCGTTCGATTTACATTTAAGTTGGCAGTGCTTAAAATTTTTTGTAAGTTATCGGCATTAACATTGGTGATGCACTACTGCCGAAGCGATATCATAATTTTCGATTGAACAAGCTATGCGGATGGATTAAAAAAAACATACAGTATAGAGTGCCTTCATAAATTAAATCAAACTGCGAGAGAAACTCGATTATCAAGCAGTATTAGTTGAAAGTAACGTGCGCGTGTGTAAAAAGTATGTGAAAAGTATATTGATGAATGCGGCGAAAGCTTGAATGGCTATTGCAAAACTCCGAATGTAAGTTTATTGGAATTGGCAAACTTCCCATAAAAAGTAAATGTTTAAATGAAAATGCTTGGTTTGCGTCAATTATGCGTCAAGGAAAATTATTTCGGCCATTTTTACGCAGTAAGCAAAATACGTTTGCGTATTAATGTGTATGTGTGCGTACAAGTGTATGTGTGTGCAGCCCCTGCAAAAGGCGCACCGCAAGCAGCAGTAAATTTCGTTTCGTGTATACATGCATACATAAGTATGTATGTATATGTCGGGGTTTTTTTTTCAATATCTGTCTCCTTTACACACGCACACCACTGCATTTACCATGCGTCGTTCAGCGCGGAGACTTCTGAGGCGGCGTGTAAAAGGAAACTAGTTTGTAGTGTTGCCAACTTCTTGGCCTATGCAACCACATTTTGTCTTACATTAATGTAGGTTAGTGCGCGGTAGAGGGGCGTCACCTTTATAATTGTTCCAATTGTTATTTGCTCTTGCATGCTAATATTTTTCATTTGCTCTTTTAAATAATACTACTGTGTGTATAAACCGGCGAGCGAAAAGTAAACAATTTGTATACGCAGTTGGCAACGCGTACGATGCCCGCCGTGTTGTAGACTTTCTCTCCTGATTGAATGTATGTATATGTACATGTATGTTTTCATATATGTATGCATGTGTAGCGTGTGCGACTGTTATAGCTGAAAACAACGAAATTTCATTCATTGCTCTTTTTCGAGTAAAAACTACACGCTGTGTGTAGGACGGCCGCCATCTGCAATTACAATGCAAGTTGCACGCAGACAGGCTCACGTTTATTGTTGATGTGTTTGTATGAGTGTGTGTGTATGAAACTAACGGATATAATTGTGCAACATGTTATAATTACAAACGTGCGTTTAAACGACAGCGGAAACTGTCAAGCCGAGTATCAAAAGACACAGCTGCCATCGTATTTGGTTGCAGGGTGTGACTCCGCCTGCGCGTGTCAGGTGCAAAGACTTCGTAGTGTAGGCATCGCAAAAGTCTCCACGCGATGAGAAGATACTTGGACATTCCAGAATTCAACATAGTATAGACGGTAGAAGGCAACGAGCGTCGTTTGATTGCCGTTGCCGTCATTGGCCGCGTTTTTTCACACATTCCACGCGCTGTCAGACATATGTACATACATACACACATACATACAAAGCACTTGTACGGCGACTATTGATTTCAATCAACTTTGTCCGCTCTTTCTCTCTCTCTGTTAGGCTCAACTGCTCTCTTTTCCCTCTCTCGCTCTTGTGCCCATTTGTCAATTAAGCAGCACGTCCGCTTTTCGGCTCATCAACAATATACTGTGGTGTGTGTGTGTGTAAATTCCATTTCCTGTTTATAGTAGGTATGCTGCACACACACATACACACCCTTCCCCCTGTCAGCTCCACATACTCAGGTCGTCTTCTTGACTTGCCACCACCACCAACCACAGCGTCGGTCGTTGTCGTCTGTTTTTTTTTCTCTCACTCCCTTGTCTGATCCCTCATCGGTAGCAGCCGTAGTCGCAGCAGCAGCGGCGGAGCGCTGTGTACAGTACGTGCCACTTCCTTTACATTCAGAAAAATAAAAACTGTTTACACACACACACAGACACACACATCGTATGTGAGACGGGCGGGCCAACACGACAGACACAGTTTGACGGTGGGACAGACAGTAAACGGGGAGCGTTCGTTTGGCGTCTGCGCCGTGTATTGGTTGTTGTTGTTGTTAATATTTTTTTTATGTGTTGTAGTTTTTTATGTTGTTCTTGTACAGTTGCAAAGACACAAACATTTACAAGATGTACGGACAAAAACTTGTTTTCTGCGTCGGCCGATGTGGCAACGCTGTTATCCTCCCGGTTCCCCTCGTTTGGTTATTAGAAAAAAAAAAATGCCGCTGCGCGCTTTGTTGTTGCTGGTCTTTACGTAAGAAGGCCGTCGAACTCTACACTGAGAGGAGCATGCAAATAACGCGAAATGCGAGAGAACGCGTGAGTGTCTGTTTGTTTGCTTGTATACATACAATACATACATGCGCTCTTCTAATGATTACCGTTACAATTTGCTTTGGCTGTCTAGTCAGACAGCCGTCTCGCGACCCAGACTAGACGACACAGCCCCAATCTCAAATTGGCAACGTTTCTGTTTCACATGACCTTTTATCGTCATCGCCGAACAACGCCGTGCTTGATTGCTTAAATATTTGTGTGCGTATGTATATGTGTGGCGCTTAATAAGCTACCAGCACTGTTTTATTGATTTTTTTTGTATTTAGTGCGAATTGTTGTTTCCACAGAGCGTTGCGTGCAGTCGATTGTTTTGTCTCAGGTTCAATGTCCTAACTGCACACAACAAGTGCAGCAGCAACATCAAGCAAAAAAAAATGCAGTTCTTATGCGAAGTAATAGCAATGGAATTATGGCCAGATATAAGAAAATAAATCATGTTTTGTATTCAATTTTTTTTTATTATTTTGTTTATATACATATTCATTTATATCTTCTGTTTTTCTATCATTTGCTGCTTAACCGAATTTTCAAAAATCCTTTAAAACAGATAAACAACAATTATTTTATTTCAATTGTAAATTTTACTTCAAAGATTGATGTTATAAAATACATATACATATGTATAAAAATGTGTATAATATTCGGTCCCGATCTTAACTTAACTCAGAAAATATTGCGTCAGGCTTTACATTTTTATTTAGTAGTCTCGTTAGCCCCCTTCTAACCACTTTTGTATTGAATCTGAGGTCACTTACAAACATGAATGTCTTCTTTTTTTTCTAAACTTAGTCGTATTGGGTGATTGTAAATAACTGTGACTATCTGGCAACACAATCATCCTTGGCGCGCTTAAAAGCCTCTATTCGTTTTTGGCGCGCTCAATATACACACATAAGTTCGGAAAAAAAAGAAAGCTAAAATGAGACCAAGACCCAGACCCATTGCAATGCTTCGAGGAATGTTGTTTACGTGCGCGCCTGCGCATCCAACAGATTTCCACGAATTGGCAAAATAAAGCTGCCCAAGTAGAGACGGGCAGCAGCAGAAAATGTCGACGTCCGAGTCTGGGTCTCAGTCCCATCCTGTTCGTCCCGTTTGTCTACCTGATTTTACCGCCTCGCTGCGTCGCTTCTTGTTTGTGTGCTTTTTACTCCTACAAACTTAGCGCTGGCAAAGGCGGCAGTGTTGGCGTCGGCTTGTCAACATGTTGATCCTACTATAGCGTGCGAAACATTCTGGCAACACCATAACAAAAACAACAAGCCGAAGCCCCTCACATTGTTGTTGTTATTTATGTTATTTTTGCCGCATTTTTGCCTTGTGTGCTGTGCGCGCACCGCCATACATGCATAGAGAGCATAAGAAAACGGCGTTGGCGTCTACTTTAGTCTCTCATTTAAGCAGTCTGGCCACGCTCTGCTCTTGCTCTTTTATTTCGTTTGCTACGTTTTCTGCAGTTGTCTTTCACAGTGTTTGCGATGCGGTCGTGTTTTCTGGGCTGCTGATGCTGTCGGCGTCGGTGTTCGGCGTCATGCCAAGTGATTTTGTTTTTTGATATACTCCCCGAATTAGTTTTTGGTCATCATTGAGAACTAAAATATGTGTTTTAAATTTAAGTGAATAAAAATGATGCGTTTATTTTTTAATGTTTTAAAAACAGTTTTAGCCTACACGCGTCTCTCTAGTTTTGCGTCTGTGTGCATCGTGATGAAAATTTGAGTCGTTGGAATTCGTTCAATTAAACTACGTTTTAAATCATTGAAGTATTATAAAAAGAGGCCATAATTATATGTCATCATATACTCGTTTTTTGCTACTGCCCGCGACCCGCTCGCTTGGGTAAAATTCTTAGAATTCTTGACAACATTCCCGCGCGCACACACACATACACGAACAAAACGAGTCGCTAAAAAGAAAAAATGTATATAAACTCTCCCTGCGCGATGGAGTGTAGACATAAACACACAGACAAACGCGTGCACTTGAACTCTCACGCATGTATACCGATACTCACTCACACGATAACACACCCAATCCAACACACCTCGAAAATTGGTTCTTGTCTTCACTAAGTGGAGACACTTGCTATCTCTTTTGCCCGAATGCAACAACAAAAAAACTAGTAGGACTTGTTTTTTGCGCGTTGTTTTTACGCAAAAAAAAACCGGTAAAATGCTAAAAGCGGCAGCAGCTAAACTCATGTGTGATTGTGTGCTTGGATGTGGTGTATCGGTGTATTGATGTCGCCTTCTGGTAGAATTCTGCTTTAACCATAGTTTTCACACACTCCGCTTTTCTTACAGTTTTCTAAACATGCTCAAACACACTTTTATATTAGTACACTACGAGCAACGAACCCGGGCTACAGCGACGCCCAAGAATGAAACAGCATAAGGCAAAATTAAACTACAGCAACAACAAACGACACAGCAACATAAAAACAGAGAGGCATAGCGAAAGCAAAAGAGAGTAAGAGAGAGAAAAAGAAAGAGACAGAGAGCGCAGCAGTTAAACGACAACGACCCAAGCAGAAGCCACTGTAACAGCCACAGTAATATTAGCGGGTGTTATTGTTGTTGTAATAGTGTTCTCTTGCACAGTGCCAATTATCATGTATGTATGCACACTTTTGTTGTTGTAGCTGCAGTTAAAGTAATGTTGTTTGGTGTTGTCGATGTTTTTGTTATGCACGTACACATATAAACAGTGATTAATGTCTGTTTTTCTTATACTTAATTTACCCTAACATTGGCGTTGCCACCTGGCAATGATGCCGATCATCGAACTTGTTTTGCTGTTTATTGTGACTGCTGTTATTAGTGATAGGCTGAGCCGCGCTGAAAGCAACAACAAAAACTGTGCTGTTGATCTTGACCTACGCGCGCGCAAGTTCAATCGCAATTCATATGGTTGTTCAACTTTTACTTGTGCGGCTTCTTTCTACTTCCTTTCGCGCATACATACACAAGCGCTTGCGTATTTAATTTGTACAACGGAAATTTAATTGTCAATTAAGACAAATTCTTAAACTTGCTCCTTATAATTGCATTTGTTTTTTTTGTATTCGTGAATTAATTTAATACTGTTATCACAAAATTGGCGACAAATTGACGCCGTTTTGTTTCGGCGCCACAATTAATGTTAATATTTATGTATGTTTTTGTTGAATTGTGCGCTAAATTGCATTATTTATGTGTCTCTAATATGTATAATTATGTGCATTGATTGTTTATTTTTGACGTCGGTGCCAGCGTAACGTGATCATATTCAATTATCATATTTCTTGTTTACTTAAAATGTGTAAATATATATTGTTCGTGTTGGTGTGTGTGTGTGTGTATTTTAATCACCCTTAAGCCTACGCTTAATTCGCATTCATAAATTTTGAACAATTTACAAGCGCCCGAAGAAGCTGAAATCCATTCAGAATTGTGTACTCCATCAGCAAGAACGTATTCCCATCGTCATCGGAATCATAACTCGTAATCGTCATCGCCTCTTTCTGCTAACACTTAACATAATTAAGATAGACATGTTGTGTCGTTGCTTCTGCTTTTTTCTTTTAATATTTATGATTTACTAATTTGGTAAACGAAAAGCTCTGACGGTGAGAATTAATTCGAAACAAAGTAAGAACAGCATCTGAGCTCTGATGGTAGAAAGGGCGGAGGAGACGGGAGAAACAAGGAGAGGGAGAGTAAGAGTGCACACTGTAAGCGCGATTGTGGGAGAGCCAGATATAGAGAGGGAGAATTGTGTCCTTCTTCAAAGTGGTTGTGAAATGTTTGCCTTTTTATGCCTACTCATATCACAGCCAGCTTTGAGGAGCGACACGATGCTCAACACAAAAATTAAATTAAATTAAAATTATAAAAAAATAAAAACAAAAAAATTAAATAAAACAAATAAGAAACTTAAATAAAAATATTAATCGTAAATATAATTGAAAAAAAAAATAAACAAAAATTAAAATCAAAAATTTCCAATTTTAATTTAAACATATAAACAACACGTGATTTTATTTTAATTGTTATCCAAGTGTTTCATTTCATTAATCATTAAACAAAATTTAAATACCACCCGCAGACCCTCTTGTTAATCCCCCACTCTGTCTATCTACCGTATCTAGTATCTATCTATCATCTATTTGTCTATCTTACAATTTAACTTTCTATCATAAGATTGGCACATTCATGCTAAGCTCTCAAAGTGGTTGTGAAATGCATTTGCTTTGCGCGCATATCACAGCCAGCTTTGATGAGCTTAGCGTAATGTAAAGTACATCAAATAATCGAACAAATCAATCAATCAATCATAAAACGTACCCTGCAACACACCCACATTACCCGCAGTTTACAGCACGTATACAGCGACGCAAGGGATGGAATTGGAAAAGCAACAAATATATTATAAACAATATATGTACATACAAATAAATTATGTTTGGCGCGCACACACACAACAAATAAAAATAAAAAATAAAATTTAATTAACTAAGTGATTGACATCAAAAAAAATATATATATTTTGATGTTGCTTATCTAAGCCTCATCAAGTGGTTGTGATATGGATATCCGACGCATATCACAGCCAGCTTTGATGAGCTAGGATAATCAACGGAAACCAACATGCAAAAAAAAAAAAATAATCAATTCGAACAATATCAAATAAAACAACGCATTGCAGTGAATTGATGTTTAAATGTGGAAAAATTGTGTTTAATTCGGCTGTAATCTTAAATCAATAAATATGTACATAAAACTAGCTTAGTTATATTTATTGTTGATCTATTTAAGGTTTATTGGACTTTATTTTTGATGCCAACTTACTAATGTTTGTGTCTTCTCCACAGATACGCCGTTGACGTTCCACACACACTCATATACACACACTCGCACTCTACTGATATATAAATGTAGTTACAAGAAACGAATAATTCTAGTAAACTCTCAGACCACAAATTCCAAAGAGCCTTTGACGACGCCTCACTGTGTGCAGAGCCGAACTTGTTATAACTTTGTGATAGTTGTAATACGTTTTTACCATTTAGTTATTATAGTATTGTAAGATTTTAAGCAAGAACGAAACAAAGTTTTCTAACCAAAAAGAAACAATAGCAAAAATAAATGCATTCCACAAACGCAACATGCGCCACAACGATGGCTGTTGACAAGTACAAAATGTGCGTTATGCTGCTTCTGTTGATGGTCAGCTGTCTCGGTTGTCCGGCCATCATTGAGGCCTGCTCCAGCCGCAATGTGCCCAAGCCGCGTCCATCTATCTCATCATCATCTATGTCCGGCATAGCACTGCCGCCTACTCAGGCGCCGCCTCCACTAAGCACAACAACAATGCGTACGACAACAACAACGACAACACAGCGACCAAACATAACATTCCCCACTTACAAATGCCCCGATAACTTTGATGCCTGGTATTGCCTGAATGATGCTCACTGCTTTGCCGTCAAGATAGCCGAGTTGCCCGTCTACAGCTGCGAATGTGCCATTGGTTTTATGGGTCAGCGCTGTGAGTACAAGGAAATCGATGGCTCCTATCTGCCCAAGCGACCGCGTCCGATGCTGGAGAAGGCAAGCATTGCCAGCGGCGCCATGTGCGCTCTTGTATTTATGCTGTTCGTCTGTCTGGCCTTCTATTTGCGCTTTGAGCAGCGTGCAGCCAAAAAAGAATACGAGCTGGAGCGTGAACTGCACGAGAAGGATTGTGATGTGGATGAGTCTAGCGATTGCGAGCAGTGCGAATGCTGTCGTGCTCAGTGCTGCGCTGGAGGCAATGAGCCTCTTGTCGTTGAACGCAAGGTGCCCTATCATATGCGGCTGGAGCATGCTCTGATGTCCTTTGCCATTAGGCGCAGCACAAAGCTCTAAATGTATTCTAATTAAATGACGTATCGTCAGGCAGATATCTGAACGAGATTTGCCCTGTCCTCGTTATGATGCATGTTAATGTCGAAAGTCTTAAAATGCGATCACGAATTTCTATGTGTTTTAGTCGTAGTTCTAATGTTCTATTATGTATTTGTCCTAATACTCCAACTATCTATTTACTTGTTAAGTGTAAACTTTGTATTCCAAAAAGCGCAATCCATGCATGGAACTATTGCTTATATTTCAAGAACAAAGAATATTTTGATTTGTTGAAATTTTACATATTTCAATTATAGCGCCTATGCTCTCTGTTATGAATCGAATATGTATTTTTTTTATAAAATATGCTAGAGCTACATACATATTTATATTTATATATTTATTTAATCTGTCACACGAAACACATCCACAACTATTTAAGAAATGAAAACACAAAAGTATTATTTATCGCACCTAGATAATTACGAACTATATTGAGATTTTTTTTAAATAAAGATCAGCTGCACTTGCATACTATTTATGTCAAAAGAGCATATTCCAAAATGTATTGTTTTTATCTATTTCTTGATAACTGTGTTGATTTGAAAGTCCAAAAAACTGGTTAAAACAAATTGATCATACCGCAAATACGTTGAAGGCTCGAGTAACTAAAACTAAAGCATACTTTTAGGCAGTAATTAAAAAATTCAATGATTGAAACAATAAGCTTTGAAAGTCAATGCTGGCAATTGTCCAGTGTTGCCAATTCCGCTTTTTTCCCGTCTGATCTGGCTTTTTTCAAAACGCGATTGCGGGAAAAATGTTCAAATATTGTATGGGACAGCTTTTTTCTGTATGAGTCATTTGGTATCATTTGTATGTAAATAGCTTTTTTTGCTTTATTTTTTCGCCTATCTAGCTTTATTTGCTCAACAAAAGTTGGCAACACTGCAATTGTCAAATATCTATCAGATGGCTATAAGACAATAAAATCATTATTCTAAGAGTTCTCTCCATAAAGCAAGTTACTATTTGTGAACTAGAGTATAATCTTCGAAGTACCGAAAGTTTATAAGTAAAAACAGCACACGCTTTAAATTTGTTATATTAAATATATTGATATCCAATCTGAAAACCACGAAGTATAAACAAGGTTTGACTTTGACAGACGCTTGCTCATCGAAAATGGACATTGGTTTTTTAAAGTAAATTTCACTGTATGTATGAGCGATGTCTTTCTGATAGACAAAGCCACAGACGTGATTGGGTCAATGAATCTGAGCACATTTCTTACAATAACCAAAGCAAGAAAAACCAAGTCTTTGACAGCTTACTTGTTCTAAATGTACTTAAGGGTATAATAATAAAATACCAAACCAATTAACATAAATAATTTTAGAAAATATATTTCGGTATATCTTATTCAGGGTTTACTGTAAAATTACACACGTCATTTATAGAGAAACCCTTGGTGCTACAATTATCAGTTGATCTGACTGATACTGTCAAATTAAAATCCGCTACATATTAAACATATGAGATGTACGTGCTCAGTTCTTATCTAAAATTTTATATAGTCAAAGGCATTTTTATGAGGGGGATTCCGGCATGCGGTTTTTCACTGTTGGGGTTTTCACATCTGGCATCACATTGATTACAACGGACGATAAGACAAGATCGTCAGAAAATAACTTTTAGTGTTACCATATATAGAATATATGCTTATAGGTTAAAGTGCAAGGCATTTTGTTTAGAATTGCCTCGCAATACTCTTAAATCGATTAAGGAGAGACTTAAGTGGACCATAACTGGTGAGTATCAGCGATATGAGTGTAAGGCACTTCATCAAGATCTGAAGATCCGATTCGGCACGTCGCTTAAAATAACCCGTTTCGTATCCATAATACTGAGTCACCAAAGCAACAACAAAGCACGTAAGTCCCAGGAAATTATGGAATGCTTTATTTAGCAAAGGCGTGATCAGTTTTTTAACCCGCACCGAACAGAGCGCTGCCAAACCAGAGCTCATTGCGAGTAGACAGAGTATAAAGGTAGCCAATCCTGTAAGAAAATAACAATTGATATTTATTCATTTTAATATTTCTATACTTACCCAATCGACCATGCGTGGACTTGAGCAAGAAACCCTTTTGTATCATTTTAATCAGAGCACCCGCTGCTCCACACACACCGCCCAGTGTCAAGAGTATCCAATGGATTGTGGTTTTTGTTGAACGTTTATAACTATTGGTTAACACATTGCCGCCATAATGGACCATAACACCTTCCGCCATAAAGAAGGAGAACTGTGGTACACATACATGTATGAAAATAAAATTTTCCTTTTGTGGAATGTTAAACCTACTCCAATTGTAACCAGCCAGGCATGTAGTCCAGTGCCTTCGAGACCCGTGCGTAGCGTCAAGTATGATATATAGATGGTTATGAAACCGATGCACATTTGATTTAACACATTCATAAAATATTCCAATCGCTCCAATGGCTGCTGCGATTCACCGGGCAGCGTATTGTGTGACATTCTCGCATAGAACGGAGACTCGTTTAGCAACACAAATGACGGAGAACGTTGGGCACGTGTCGGATTTGTAAGGGGATTCAATCTGACTTCCGTTCTCGTTGTGCTGCCGTAGTCGACGATCAACTGCCTGCTACTGCTGACCGCCGGGAGATGTTCTGTCATTCTACAGCAAAATTTCAATAGTTTGGTATGGTTTTTGTTTGTTTCTGAGCCGCGCTTATCAGTTTAAGTTTTAGGTGAGTGACAATAATGTCATTTTCGTGTCAAATTTATTAGTTACAATCAGTCGCACAATGATAATTTGGGTCTAGTAACTGTTAACTTTGTTATAATATTTTAATAATGATTATAATAATTGAACGAGTTTTTACTATAATGTATATTTACTATAAATTAAGCGCGACAAATAAATACGCCCATTGACTGCCTTGTGTGCAGTTAGAAATTTAACTAGTCCCATAATAAAACAGCTTCAAATGACAAAGCTTTAAATTGTATGTAAGTTAATACACAGCAAAAAACGAAAGGCGTATCTTAACAAAGAACGTTTGTATAATATATTTCAAAGCTCGCAAAAAGTTGTAAGCACTCTGTATGTATTTAAAAATAAGAAATAATTTAACAATTAATTAAATTATTAAAGAAAATTCGGTTCAAGTTGATTAAAAATAAACTTATTGTAAGTTTATCTTAAAGTACATACTTTAAGTGCTTAGTTTTTAAGTTCCCAAAACCCTAATTATTGGAATTGATAACTATTTACATGGAACTTTGAATTTTACAAGTCTTTCGGACAAAATACATATTTATTTTTCTCTGTGTACTTATGCATGTATGTAAGCTACATGCATCTGGCATTGTCAACCACAAGCCGCAAATAAAAAATAATATATCGACACACGTACATACATACATATTTATTTGTTAATGTATGCATATTTTCATATTGCATCCCATATTGAATTCCTATGGGGAAGCTGTTCAAATACAGGGCCTGCATTATAAGCAAATAGCAGTTAAATACTGGTTATTCGGCTGTTTACACCAAGGTCACAATAGGAACGCGAGCAAAACTATCTTTTATACATATATTCTCTAAGCCATAAAGGACATTTATTGAACAATAAATCCCACTAAATACCTTTAAGAGAATTTTATAAAATTAATAAAATGTTTTTGACAATTGATATTACTAAAAAATATTTTCTCGGCTCTTTACTTACTGGAAAAACTCGATTTCCAGTTGCGCAAATTTGGTTGGGAGTTTCAATGAAAACTAGTTAGGCGAGCAAGTCTTCAAGTTTTGGTTAAAAGCAGCGATTTAGACCCAAGAAAAAAATTATTTTTAAATTGTGTTAAAATAAATCAAGAAAAGGTAATCGATTGAAAGGAAACAGAAGCATTGGCTCGAAAGGATTAGCTTAAGCCCAATTTATTTCATAATTCCTAAGATATTATTTAACTTTTAAGTTGTAATAAGATAAGATAAGATTAATAGGAACTTAAATTTAAATTAAGTCACTTTTTCAACTGTTGAAGCATAAACATTTGTAATATAAAGACTTGATTGGAGCAATGCAAGTCAAAACCATAGCTACCAATGTAACAACTTGCATGAAAATCACAAAATCTTTGCCTTGACTTTTAAATATTCCAGTTTGCGTATAGCCATAATACTGTGCCATCGATGCAACAACAAATGTTGCCATGCTAAGCAGAACATGGAACGTCTTGTTGGCCAGCGGAGAAAATACGTTTGATAGACTCCTGGACAGCACAGCAACTATTCCACTAAGTAGTGAAATGAGACACAGTACAAACGCTGCGAATCCCCATCTCGCATGAACTGTAACTCCAACTGACCAGTTATCCTGTATTAACTGGACAAGGCAGCCAGCTACACCCATGCCACCGCCCAATAGCTGGAGCACCACATGAATGGCTGTCTTCTGCTTGCGACTATAGCGCTGAGTCAACCAGTTGCCATTGTAGAAGCACAACATGCCCTCGGCCATGAGGAATATAAAGCCAAAGGACACCAGCCAGATGTGTAGACGAATGCCAGCTAGACCTGTCCTCAGGCAGTTCCAGCATACCCAGAATGTCACAAAACCAATGCACAGCTGATTGAGAACGTTTAAAGCAGCTTCAAAATGTTCAAAAGCTGTCGTTGATTTGGGTTTCTCTGATGTCATAGTTAGAGAGTCGTATATGGAATCTTTTAAGTTATTCACTGTTTTTCGGAAAAGCTTTTAATTTCCTTTCAACTTTTCTTTTGTTATAATAGTCAAAACAAATACTTTAAAACTTCATTATATATTTCTTAATGCTTGTTTTGAGGGTCATAAAGTATAATTAAATGAAAAAAGTCCTTGATTCCTTTTAACTTTGTACTATCTATTTGGCAACTGGTACGGCGCGTAAGGAACAGACAACTATTTAAAGAGCACTGCATTGCAAAGTGTTTTTATAACCATCACCTTTCTAAAAATAATATGGAAATGGGTATGCACAAGTTGCGGAAATTTATGTGACAGAAGAGCGTGCGTTTCAAAGAATATCTTTAGATAATCAAAAAAATTTAGATGGTAGTAAAACATATAATTTTCAAATGTACTGCATGGTATTTCTAAAAAATATACCTTGATGATTACTGTTATTAATTTAAGTTTTAGTGATTACTTATTATGCAGCGTTTAGGTAGCTCCAACCTACATACTGGGTAACTACTAGCCGAGTGCCTTCTAACAAGTCATTAACAACCATAAGTTCAATGTAGTACAATGTTTATATTTGTACGGCTATCAGTTATATGGTACTTACTAGAGGTGGGCGCGTGGCCCGCGGGCCCGGTCCTCAATATTGAGTTTCGCGGGCAGAGTAAAATTTTGATAAACATTTAATATAATTTTTGATTATTTCATCATTTTGCATTATACAGGAAACCATTATTGAAAAACTATTGCCAAATGAGAAAGTCAAGAATGACGTGTGCAAGCATGTTGATAATGTCAATACTTGCTATTCCAGCTAGTTCGACTACATCAAGCAATGTTTTAAATGAAAAAAGTAAAAATTGGAAAAAAATTTGTTCTTCAAATACTTTTTTTATTCATAATATTGTTAAATTTTGTCCTATACATAGAGACAGTCAATAGGGACAAGTGATTTTAAAACAATAATATTTATGTACATACATATATCCATCTTTATAAGATGTACATTGTTATGTTCTATTCGTCAGAAAACAGGCCCACGCCCACCTCTAGTACCTACCAATGGAATGCATAGAAATTAAAGGATTAGAATAAATATAGTTGAACACCCCCAAGTTCGCTGTCCATTCAGTTATCGCAAGCGTATACAATACGTGTGAAACGTTTGCAAATCACCTTTACCATGTCCAATCAAGTATTTAGCATCTTTATCATTGTCGGTAGGTATAAATGCCTCCGTTTTGGCTCGCTTTCATTGGCTCATTTTCATATAAATTCAATATTGTGGCCAGAAGCACGATAGTCATTCTTTTATTGTGAGTACTCAACTTTGTCATTGACAGGTTTTAGGCACTTGAATTATTTTAAGCACTTGCTTGTTCAATTAATAATAATATTCTTGGCTAGTACTTTTTTAATACTTTATAAAGTTGCAAAATCGCACGTACTATGATAATTTTAAGACCAGGCATGGAAATTACTGTTTGATATGATATGATATGAATGTAAACCACAGTCGAACTTTCATATAACGAACTTCCGTGTAACGACATTTTGTATGCTACGAATTAACTTCCAGAACACTGCAACTTGGATCAATGAAAAACCCTTTCTATACTATTAATTTTCTATTAAACGAAGTTTTTTCTTGTTCCATTAAAATTTGTTAGGTAGAAATTCGACTGTGAACATATATATCTTGGAAATATATAGTGCACTACAGCGTGATACTAAAAATATAAAATGTGATATTTTTAAACCAAAAATTCAACTATTTTTGTCGCCTTAAAAGGATGTTTTTACATGCTTTTATTTAACTTGACTTGTCTGTCTGTTTGTTTGTTTGTACCGGATTCTCGTAATCAAATTTTCACCAAGTTCTCGACTAGCTAGAGCTCTGAAATTTTCACCAAAGATGTGTTTCAGATGACAATACATGTTTTTAAAGTTTTTGGCACGATCAAATATGTAATATCTTGTAAAAACCACGAAAACCAGCTTTCCTTTTTGCTTAACTTACTAATTTGACGATTATGATTGCCGAGCTTAAGTGGCATAGAGAGAAGACTACCGCTTCACACGCCGAAGATCGTAGGATCGACCGAGACATACCTTTTTATTATTATTTTTTTTTTATTCTATAAACTTTTTTAAACTATCGATTACATATGTATGCAAGAAAGCGTATAAAAGCTTTGCTTCAAAATTTTTTTTGATTTACTTGTTATTTAATTGAAAAATTGGAAAACCATTTTTTATATTATATAATCACAAGAGTTTTATATTATTTTGTTATACACCGCATGCAGTTATTTATGCACATTACACATTATTTATGATAGGTTCGTATGCCTAACACTTTGGGCAGTCATCGCCCTCAAAAATGTCACAGAGCTTGGACTCGATTTGGTAATATTCGGTGGCCTTCTTATTTGTGTCGTAGTAGTCATAGAGCACAATTGGGGCTGGCTTATGATTGGCGACGGCATGTGTCTTGAACGCCTCGATAGGCAGACACTTGGTTTCACCCTTGGCCAGGCTTTCAAAGTAGATGACCACCACGGAGTCATCATTTTTAGTTTCAACCAGCTGCATGAAGAAAATATTAGAGATAAGTAAAAACTAAAGGAATCTCCGGAAGAGTAACAACTTACCCGGACACGATCGATTTCTTGAATATCCTTGAAGCCATCCTCATCGGCTGTATAGCCAGAGGGTAGAGATACCTCTAGAATTGCCATATTGGATGCCTTGGCTTTGCCCTCCTCCACATATTCAACACAGACGGTCAACTCCAGCTTGGCAGGCGGTGACTCTGGTTTAATGATCGCTTGAACCTTGAAGCTTGGCTTCGGTTCCTTTTCGATAATATTATACTGGTAGCTAATTTGAAGAAGAGCAGCTCCTGTGCCCTTTGCCTCATACGATAGCGACTTGGTGCCCTGGGGGAATTCAACGGTTTGAAGCAACAACTCATTATCCTCATTAAGCTGAAGCTTTTCCGTCTTTTCACGCTGACCCTTGTTGGAGACGGAGACATCCCACCTGGCTGGCTCATAGCCAGACTTCTTGGCAAACTGAATAAGTGCCTGGAGTCCAGCAACTGTATCCTGCGAGGAGGCAAATCCACCGAAACTGTTCCGTTGTGCCACAAGCCAACGAATTGAATTCAGCACCGAATTGGGAGTCTCTTCCTCCTGTTCCAGCAAGGAGAGCAGAGCATAGGAAGTGATCTCAATGTCATGACTCCAAACCCAACACCACCAAACACCGCATTTGCCATTGTGCAACTTTTTCTCACTGTCCGTCCACCAGGTGCGATCCTCCTCGGTCTTTGCAAGTGCCTTGAGTGCCGCAACATGCTTGGCAGCATCTGGAGACTTGGCCTTCTGCAATGCATAGGTGGCTATAGCACGTGGCAACAAATCCTCCTCCGTATCCTTCTCATTGGTGTGGGCATTAAGATATTCAACCGCTTTGGTAATAGCTGTCTGATTGGGTGTTTGTTGTTCCAACAGTGCCAACAATACATTGGCGGTCATGGACAGCGTGGAACGCTGTGAGCCATAGAAATACTCGCCCTTCTCCGAGAAGCTACCATTCTCCGCCTGACGGCCAATGAGATACTTATAGCCGCTATCCAGCTGTTTGTCGTCCACCTTGATGAGATCACGGATCTTGCTGAAGGAGCGCAAGACATAGGCTGTCAGCCAAGTGGAGCCATTGCGTTCGGGATCCTCTTCGCGCCATTTGCCGGGTCCAAAGGAGCTATAGCTGCCATCGTCGTGGCGATAGTGGAACATATGCTGATAGCCCTGCTCTATGTTGCGTTTAATGCGATTGTCCAGTTCGGGAGTTAGTTTTTTCATGCTCTTCAGATAGTCGTGCACCAGATAGTTGGGCACTAGCTTGGACATAGTCTGTTCGCCGCAGCCACTGGGCAAGTGCAGCAACTGTTCCAGATTCTTTACGACGGGACCCAGGAGATCGCCAACGAAACCGAATTCTACATGCTGTGAATCTGGTACCAGATTCTCGGGCAGTTCCAGCTCAAAGGTGTCCTTGTACTCGTTGACATCCTTCAGATTGACAAACAATGCACGATTGCGATATTCAGTGACACCCTCTGGCACTACCTTAAGGGTCTTGTGGATAGCATCGCCAGCAATTGGTGAAATGGCCGTAAATTTAAGCAGGATACTGCCAAGGACTTTGGGACGTAGCAGGAAAGATACGCCGGCTGCCGAATTGGCATCCACACGCACCGTCTGAGTACGCTTCTGTTCGCCAATCACCTCATTGGACACATCCACAAAATCGTACTCATTGTCCTCGTTTTCCAAGGAGACTTCCACATCAAGGTTCTTGGGCAAGTAGTTGAACACCAGAGCGGGCACATTGATCACCTCGCCGCGTTTCACAGAATACGGCAGTCGGACAGAGACAAAGAACGGCTGGAAGGTTTTGATTTTCAGCTGCTCATTGGTAACGCCCAAACCTTTCTCCGGATGCAAAGCAAACGCTGTCAACACCCAGCTGGTAATTGTATCCGGTATGGTCTTCACCCACTTGAATACTTCCTCCGTGGTATTCTCAATATCGTCGAAGATCCAGGTCTCCACAAAGTTCTTGCGCACGACAGGAGTAACAGCAGCAGCAGGCGCTGCATGTCCAGAAGCCCCTACACCCATCAATGCACTCTCGGGTGCAGCGGAGCTAGAGTGTGCTACATCCATCGCAATTGCTGTCTTTCGCATGGCGCCACCTCCAAAGGCCACTGCAACTCAAGAAAATATACACTAATTAATTGAACTTTGAGCATTCAGAAAAGTGACTCGAAAAGGAAGTATTAAGCAAAAACAAAAATCAACTACTCATCCTCAACTCGCACTTCTTATTTAATCTACTCTGATACCAAAAGCAGAAGTTTTAAGGCTAGAGACTTGAATCTAGAAATCTACGCACCCTTACAAGTAAGAAGGCTCTAGTCGGGAGAGCCCGACTAGAAGATACCCTGAACCCAGTTGCAATAAATAAATTAAATTTATATAAGACTTTGGTATACTGACTAAACTTCAATCGATTAAATTCGATATCTCCGGTGTTTCTTAACCGATTTGGACGAAATTTTCAGAAAAGTTCTATCGTTACCCATTATTTCAACCCCCATTTTTACATTTTCCAAATTAGTAATGCTTATGGTATAGGAGAACTTATATTCAAAATCTGAAGTCTCTAGCTGTTGTAGTCTCTGAGATCCGCGCGTTCATACAGACGGAAAGACGGACATGGCTATATCGTCTCAGCTGTTGATGCTGATCAAGAATATATATACTTTATGAGGTCGGAGATGCTTCCTTCTGCCTGTTACATACTTTTGCACAAAACCATTATACCTTTTTACCCATTTTATGGGTTCAGGCTATAAAAATAAACTTGTACATCATCAATGTGTTCCAATTATGAGAGTTTACATCATTTTAGGTATTTGAAAACTTTTCAACCAAGTAGTATTTTGGTACCCCACTTTACCGGTACCCCACTTTACCCTAAGGCTGCAAGTTGAAGTTTTTCGCTCATTTCCCACAATTGGTATTAAATAGTCGGTTAATTCCGACTCTTCGAGCATTCTCACATCTGTTCTTCTTCTTCTTCTTACGTGGTTGATATTTGGGTGGTGTGCGATCGTAAAAGAAATTGGCATTTGTCATTGTCACAACACCGCTGCGTTCACCCGGATAGTAGGAATAGCCACCCTGCCATGGTGTACTGGTGTCATAGCGACCCAGACGCCAGCCAAATGAATCCTTATTGATATCATTATTGCTGCCGAGAAGCAGTACGCTCTGGTCCACGGCTAAAAGGCCGACAAATGAATTGGGTGCTGTTTTGATCTCGAGCGCAACTTCTGCGCCGGGCTTGACCTCTTCGGGAGCTTTGATATCAATTTGATTCTGCAGCTTAACATCAACATGGAATGTCTCCTCAGCATATCGGAATTCGCCAGTGTCATCCACATAGTAGACATACATGCGACCATAAGGTGAGTAATAGAATGTTGGCGTCAAACTGATATTATACATCTTCTGAGGTTCTTTAAGCACAACACGTTCCGTGTGAAGGACATTGCCACGTCCGATGATGTTGTACACAAAGTAGTTAAGCGGACGGCTAGAGTTCATGATTACTTGGTACTCCTCTCCAATTTGTAGACTGCAATGATGAAAAATTTAATTAAAGCTACATTTGACTTATGGGTGTGATGATTTCTTTACAAACCTCCAAGTGTCCTTGGGTCTTTCCACCTGAAGCTTAAACCATTCCTTTTCCTTCTCCTTCTCTTCTTCAGTCAGTTCTATTTTCTTTGGCTCCCTATAGGGATATGTTGTATACAACTCACGCTCCTCATCCTCAAACTGTAACTCGATGCTGTAAAAGCGTGTAAAGTTCTCCATATCGGGTAGATCGGGCAGGACAACCTTAAAAACAGCTAAGCTGGACTCATTGAGATGGCTTTCGAATTCCAAGGATTTCTTTTCAATTTTTGGCAGCTCCGACTCGTCACCATATCTACTGTGGCGTATGCCCTCTGTGAACTTGACCTATACAAATAAGATTCAGGTATTAATCTAGGGGTTTATTTTTATTAGTTATACCAGCCTACCTTCACGGGCGTCTTGACGTCCTTAAGCAGTGTGCCATCGACTTGGGTTATCTTAAAGATAATCTCATGCTCTTTGTCCGCCACAAAGGAATAGCAGGAAGCATAATCTACGCAGGACATTTCATAGCGATATGGGAATATTTGTGTGCCGCCCGTCTCATTGAGCTGAACACCCGTAAATTCTTCCTCAACGGTAGCCAAGATTTGTGCATACCATGAAGAGGTTTTGTAGGGCAAATAGCTAGCAAATTCCTTAACATTAATATCAAACTTTGCCTTGCCGTTGACCATGTCAGCGGTGCGTATTAAAGCGTGTCCAGGCGTATCTGTGCGAACTGACTTGCCATCCACATTGGACCAGCTGCTTGACTCATCCGTATGCAGTTTGAGCACTACTTTGCCATTAACTGGTTTACCATAGGTGTAGCTAGAGAGGATAAAATATTAAAGATTCAATTTTATTTGACAGAATTGCATATAATCGTTGCTTACTTGGCTTTTACCACAACCTGCATATCACCATCGCGGACTGAAACCTGTTCGGTTGCATCCATTTTGATAACGTACTTGGGCAGCACATATTTTTCTACATCGAAGTAGGCACGCTCGTCCGCAAAGGAGCCACCATTCTGCACCGACAACGACCAGGAGCCCAATGTGGCAAACTCTGACAATTCGAATTTTCCCGTATAAACACCTGTGCGGGTCTTGATGTGCTTCAGCTCCTTGATGCGATTACGTTTGGTATCCTCGAACCAGGCGACAACATCATCCTCCGCATCACCAGGTTTCAGATTCTCATCCAGGAAGATGACGCGATAGTTGACAGTGTCGCCGGGTTTATACTTGCCCTTGTCGGTCTGAAGCTTTATATACGGCTTAAATTCCGTCCATGTAAGCTTTGTGGTGTTCTTAAAGTCCAGGCCAGAGACACCCTCTGCGGTTAGGTTATATTCACCCGATTTCAGTGGGGGCAGCTTAAAGGTAATCTGCTTAAACTCATCGGAATTGGCCAACTCCACTGTTTGGGTCTCATTGTGTGAGGGTCCTGTAATGCCAATCTTCAAGGTAACCGGTTCCTTTGTATGATGCACGGCAACGGCTACATTATAGTCTCGATGCGAGTGTATGGCTCCTGGCCCAACGATGGTGTATTGCCTGCAAAAAGCAAATAAAATTTGTGACTTAATTAACATTAATCAGCATAGGTCGACATTGATTTCGTTATCTATACTAAAAAAACAAAATAATAATGAAATACTAGGTCAATTCAATGGCTTTGGGTTTTTTTAATATGTTTATTTTTGACTTTTGGATTGAATAAAAATTTTAATGCATGCAGCGGGTACAGTTTAATCTACATAATTGTTTTCTTAATTATTTCATATTTCGCTGTTACCGAATCTTGGAAACGATTTCAATTTTGTTTTTCTTTTACTGTCTTTGGTGTTTCAATAATATATTTATTTTGCAAAAGCTTAACGGAACCAGAACCTGATTCTGTTCAAACCGGCTCAGAGCTTCATGAGTTATGTAAGAAGGCAAAAGCAAATGGTTGGAGAAATTGTTTCTTTTTTTAACACGCTTATTTATTTATTTTTTTGGCTCATTCGTTAAAAAGTTTAAAGCACTTTATTGAACTGAATTTAATAAAGTAATAACTTTGAAAGTGCTTTTCACGTTAGCCAATGCAAAAGTAATCATAATTAATACCAGCTGATCTTGATAGGAAAGCTAATTTCAAAGCTCTAACAGTTAATGTGTAACTAATTGTTATTGGCAATGAAAATTTACTTAGCGATTCCAGATTACCTAGAAATGCTATAAACTAATCATAACAAACTGGTTTTTTGTCAGGGTATGTCGATAAAAAAAAAAACAAACAGTCAACGTTAAAGTTGTTAAACATGCAAAAGTACTTACACAAAGAGAAAAATTAATTGACTTCAAACATCACTTACAACAACTTATACTTAAAGTATGGGGATTTGGGTTTTTTGCTGTTAAAACAATTATTGGTAATTTTTTAAAATTACACTCGAACGCCTTTTTATCGCGTCTGAAAACAATAATGTAAACTTACTTAAGCGAAAATAAAATAAAAGTCATTTAAAAAAGCGAGTGCTAATGAGCGAAGCAAATAAGTCTGTATACTACTATAAGTCACAGAGTGCTAAAACATTAAGTAAACTATATACAAAATTATATTGTACTTATAGAAATACGATTTTACAGAGGTTGGTGCTTATACTATGCTCAATAAACTAATTTCTATTTGTTTAACTTGACAACAAATCTAATAATGCAGTTCTATTCATACATATGTTGACCCTTGAAAAAACAAATCAACTATGAATCACTTGTAAATAATCAAATCTTGCATCAATAATTTCACATTACAAAAACATTATTTTAATTAGGTAAATAAATCTATTATTTAAATTGCCTTGAACGAAAAAGTCAACATATTTTTGTGATTTACCCATAATAATTAAATTTTTAATTAATAAGTACATATATATTTTATGTGTGTATTTCAGTATCGTTGTTAATTTGTGTACTTACCCTTCGCATTTGACTGGTTCGGCCATTTGGATTAGGAGCACCAGAGCCGCACTAACGATGATAGCAAAAGCGTCTAAGCGACGCATTTTGTTAGTTGGTTTTGTTTAGATGTAGACGAAAATTAAAAATAAAATACAATAACTTTTTTGCTTTCTGTTCAACAAAAATAGTTTAGGAAGGAAACACTTTTTCAAGCGATGCTACACAACCGACCGGGCTCAGAGCTGAGCTGCGACTGGTTGAGCCGGTGACACACGGGATTTGTTATATGTATGTAAGTATGTATGGACGTATGGATGTATGTACGTACATATGTATGTAGCATCGAAAATCTGGCCTAAGCATTCGCGAGCAGCGCCGACTGCGCCGACGACTATAAAAGCACAACAACAACAACAAAAATAATAAAATGAATAAAAATGGTCGCTGATAATTATAATTAACAAGAAGACTAAGTGAATAAAATCAATTAACCATATTTCAAACAAATACAATTTTTTTTTAATATTAATAAACATTATTATGAACTATAAAGTGCCGGCAATCTCATAGAAAGATTGCAAAAAAATATTTAATTGAGGGTACCGGTTTTTTAATAAATTAGCTATGCAAATGACTTGAATTTTGTTATATGCCAACCTCTGTTAGAGTATCAAAACAATAATTGTTATTACCGTGTATAATTGAAAGAAATTTTCGATGAATTCATACAGACCATTTCACAAGTATTGGTAAGACAAAGAACATGAAAAATGATTTAGCTTGGTTCATCAGATGTTTTTCTTCTTTTGTTTCGAAAGGCTAAGAGATCGAGATACGATACAAAAAAAAAACACTGTGAAAACTAATGAAGTCATCGCATGTCATAAACTAAAATGATATTATTCATATTGTTTTGCGCAAAATTAACAAGAGAAATAGTTAATTAAATTCTAAAATTCGATAGCTTTTGTTGTTGTTGAATATAAATTAAATATGAACTTAGCACTTTAATTGTCATATGTTTAGCGCTCATTAAAGATTTCGCATGCACAAAATATATTCACTAGGTTTTTCCTGTTCCAATAGATCAAACTACTGACGTTAATAGATTGTGCTGGTCACGTACACATCCAAAACATACATACTTATGTACATATGTAAGTTTTTATATACACATACATACGTATTTAAAGTACTTGGCGTATTAAAATATACACAAGGGTATTTATTATAATAATTGTCGTACTTCTGGCGTTTGGGTTATTCCGAAACTGATTTTCCTAGAACCGCTAAATGTTTGCCGTGAACTTCAAATAATTTGCATGCGTTCTGTTTACAAATCAATTTCTTCTTTTATTTTTTGTTTTATTTTGCTTTTGTCCCTTTGTTTTGTGCTGTTGTCAAAAAGCTTGTTGTTTTATTTATGAGACACTCAACGCACTAATGAACGTTTCGATTCGTATTGAAAACAAAACCGGCGAACGATTCGAACGACAGCTGGTAACTAAACCGTTCTCTCTGTCACTCTTTGTTTACACCTACTCTCATTTGCGTCCATGTATGCATTTATGTACATATGTATGTATGTTTGCGGCTGTGCGGTTTTGTTGTGCTTGCTATTTTTGTGCAAGGGAATTTTCTCTCAAATGACGTCATCTGTTGACCAATTTTTTGTATTTCACATTGCTACGCAAGACAAATGTAAATCCCCCCCATTTTACATGTATCCTCTACAAATAAGCATTGGATACATAAATGGTGACACTTATTGTACACAAAGTAGAAGCCTTAATGATTTACATAAAATGTTATTGTTTTTACTACCCAAAATATATAATTTCAGCTGTCTATATAGCCGTACCTCTTATGCTAACGTTAATTTCTTGTGCTTACTCGTTTATCGGTTATTTGCTTTTCGTTAGAATTTCATAACACTAATGATATGAATTTTGCAAACGCCTTTAGAGTGGACCAAAATCGACTTGCTCGGCTTTCGCTCTTAGTCAGCTGTCGGTCGTTAGCCAATTTGCACGATATTAATTAAAATGAACCGGTTTAGAATGCGCCAAAAATAAATTGATAATAAATAAATAAGTGTGTATGTTTAGTAAAAGACGAACAATGTTGTTTGTCGATCAGCAGCCGCCTTTTACTCCCCAAGGTGAAGCACGTGCAAGAGCGCTGATTCATGCTCCATTTGCTTTGAAAGTTTTTGCAAACACACACAAACACACAATGTTCTTCTCTTCAAGATCAACTCAGCTGTTTGAAATCTGAGCAGTTTCAAAAGCGCTGTGGCATTCAAAGCGCGCAGTCGCCTGTAAAATTATCGGTGCTTGAAACTTATCTGCGCTCCTCACGTAGTAGATAAAATATTCATTGAAACAAGATAATGGCCGTAAACGTTATGCAGGGTTGCAGCTCTTTGGGTCTGCGCGATGTTTGCGAGAGTACAACTCTATTGGATTATGTGGAATCTGTTGTGGATCATAGCGGAAGCAATGCATCATTCATTAGAAGCACTCTGGAATTATCCACGGCGACCGTTTACTTCGGATTTTGTGCCCTTATATCACATATTTTACTAGCTGGCATCACTGTGGTCATAGTGAATAAGTGTGTGTCCTTAAAAATGGAGCATACGGCAGGACATGCTTTCTACTGCACAGTGGCTGTAAGTTATTTAAACTTCGAGGAAAATGTTGGTAACTAAACATGCGATTTCCCTTTCCCACAGTTTGTATTTTGCCTGGGAGAGGCTCTTCTGGTACGTCACAGTCGAGTCCTTGAAATGTGGCTAGGCATGTTCAATTTGAATTTGTTGCACAGTGCTCTTGGTTTGCTGGCCTTTGGCCTTGGTGTTGGCGGTGTTGCAATTAAAACACTCCAGAAACGGGAACGTAAACGTGAAAATCCCAATGCGATCGTAAAACACTTCCGCAGTAATCACGGATTCTTTGGTAAGTGCACATGAAACCGCTGTACGAAATGCATGCAGCTTATTTACTTATACTTTCACATTTATATTCCTAGGTATCGTTGGATGTGTTCTGCTGCTTGCCAGTATTCTCAGCGGACTTCCGCTCTACTTCTATACAAATAAATCGCTAAAACTCTTACATCGATTTTGCTCTCTTGGCAGTTTTGCAACCCTGATGGTGTCACAGATGTTCAGCTATAATACGGGATTTGCTCAACGTCAATGGAAAGCTCACCACGTGCGACTGTTCAAACTGTTGACATTTATTGTATCTATAACGACAATTAATTACGAATTCAGAAGATTTACTCGCGAAATTGTTACTTTAATGGCGCAAAAATTCGGCTTTTAATACAGTCGAACTTCCATATAACGAAAATTCAAGGGAACAAGAAAAAACTTCGTTATAGAGAAATTTCGTTATATAGAATATGTTTTTGACTGAATCAAATTGCAGGGTTCTGATTTTTGACTTCGTTGTATAGAAAATTCGTAATATGGAAGTTCGTTATATGGAAGTTCGACTGTATATGTATACTATGTACAGATTTATTTTTACTCAATGGGGCTGTTGTCATTTGTTTGTAATTTTAAACTTTATTTGTTTTTTTGATACATATACCATAGTATAATATATTTTTGATTACATTGATACATATTTTCGAACACTATACACATAGCTTTAATATGGTAAAAAGAAAAGGAAACAATTCACCAAAAATAAAACAACATAATCGCACATTGTATGATGCCTTGACACTAATATATAAAGTTGTGAATATTAAAGTTAACTATACGATAAACATAAGACATAAACGATCAATTGCGACCAATTTGCGATGTGTGCATTATGTCCAATGCAGCTGGTATATTACCCTCAACAGATTCCAACAATTGTGTCAACCAGGCGCCCTCATTACTGAATCCCATTGCCATCATTGCGTTTACGGAGGCATTGATACGTTCATCTAAGAATTCGAATACAACAAAATTTGTTTGTAAATTATCCTCTTGTTCAGTATTATTAAGAGTGTTTACTCACCATTGTGATAGACGATCACAGGGCGTCTCTCTTCAACTGTTGCTGCTGCTGGAGCAGTTGATGTTGTTGTCGAGGTGCTGTTGGTGGCCACAGCAGTTGTTGAAGTCGAGGTGCTCACTGTATCCACTTGTGGGGTTTGAGTGTGTGCCGTTGTCTGTTCACGTTGCTGTTCCTCGTTAACGTGCTGGCGCAGAATCTCACCCAACTGGGCGTAATCACGAACTGGTGACTCTGAAGCATCTGTTGTTGTGGTTCCAGTTGCTGTGTTTAAGTTAATCAAGGCATCCGAACTAGAGACATTGGCAATTGGCGATGCAGTATTGTCAATCATTTGCCAATCCTGATCCAAGCTTTCTGATCGGCTTCGATGATCCGGCTTATCATTTTCAGTTGCAACGGGAACAGTTTGTGGTTTTGGGGCAACGACATTTGGAGTTGCTGCTGTATGGGGCTTGTCAGACGACTCAGACGCTAAAGAATTAGCTGATGTTGTTGATTCTGCTGTTGACTTTGCGCCAGCTTCAGATTCTCGTGAAGCTGTGGAGCCACTAGATGCCATCGATGTATCTGCACAGCCGAAAGCAGCTGCCTCGCTGGGATCAATCATTTTGGCAAACATTTCGCTAAAATTGTTCAAGATTTCAATGCCAGCACGCATATATTCGGGATTTACAATTTGGGATAAGTTCTCCAAACTGATAACTGGTGTTGTTGGAGTGCTGCTAGGGGTAGTAGCAGTAGCAGCAGCAGCAGCTGTAGCAGCAGCGGTTGCAGCAGCAGTAGCGGCTGCTTTTGCTGCATGAGCAGCAGCTGTTGCAGCATTAACAGCGGATGCTACTTCCACTTTGTGTTGCTCCTTGGGACTGCGTGGTGCAGCCACTGGTTCCTCAGCATCGGCTGTGTCAACGGGCGTTTCAACAACAGGTGCCTTAGCTGGCATATCGTTTGACCTTTCTTCCTCTGTATTCTTTTTAGCTTCTTGAGATTCGGGAACTGGTGCTGAAGTTGGGGCCGTTGCGGCAGCTGGGGTAGCCGCAGGTGTGTTGCTCTCTGGCAAATTCATCATCATTTCCACAAACTGGGACAGTACGCCGCCACCATGACGACGTGAATTTCTACGATCGCGACGACACTCCCTGGGCTGATCCGGAGCAGTTGGCATTGTCTGTGCCGACGCGTTGGCACTGCCAGCGGCAGCACCTACACTCAAATCAGAGAATGGGCATTTACCACGGAAGCGACGGCCTGAGCGACGATGATGGGAGCTGCTGCCTGGGTTACTTAGCCAGGCATCCACCACACTGGGCCCATTGTTGGTGGGCATGCGTACCATCAGATGCTCTGGATGCTTGTGTGCCTTCTCGCAGCTCTGGCACAAATCATAGTTGGGACACTGAATACAACAGTAGCGAAAACCAACAATTGGCATTGCATTACATGAATCGCATTCAACTCCATCGTGTATGATGAAATTGGTTGGATCATCTTCGGCTGGACCGCCGGCAGCTGTCTCCTGGTTGTTTTCCGACTTCTCAATGTCAGCAACAGCGATTTGCAGATGCATGTTTCTCTCACACTTGTCCAAGAAAATTTCATAGTCATTTTGATTGACGATTTCGATTTCATCACCATCGGTATCTAAATAGAGTAATGACAAATAAATTAAATTCGGAATTCTTACAAATGCTTCTGCAATTTTTTTTCGACTAATGATTGCTTAATTTTGCAAAACTCCATTCCAACAGCAAACAAAAAAATAAATAAAACCTGTTTCACTCTAATACATACATACATATGTACATTAAACGAACTAGTTAATTTTTAACTGACTGTTTTTCTAGAGAGTCTTTCTGTAAATAATAAATTATCAGAAACATACAAACATGATTAAATATGTTTGGTTCGAAATGTGCGAGTGAATCATGCATTTATGGAAGATTAATTTTGCTATCAATTTCACCGATGCGCAATAGTGAATCACAGTGGGCAAAGAGAAAAACAACCGCTATACTTATGTACATGCATACACTTCGTCCATTTTGTACATCGGTCTATTGCTGCAACCACACACAAGCACACATGCAATTGATGTACATGCACACGCATGCACACAAAATAAAAACACATGCATACATACAAAATTGCATTGAAATGCACTCAATTGATTTCGTGTTTTGATTTGACCCATTATATCATCATCACTTTTTTCCGTATGTTTACTTACCAACCCAGTATGTCCTGATCTGGGACTCGGGTAGCTGACGTTCTTGGAATAGGTACATCTCAATTTCACGACGCAAAATCAGCAAAGTTTTTGATGGCATTCGTAAATAGGCATTTAGTTTCCTCGTTGCACCAGCTGGTGCTCCGTGATAGGTGATTTTTAACAATTTCTCAGGCATATTGATATTTTATTCTTTTTGTATTGCAAAATTAATTATTTTTGACAAATTATTCTTGTTTTATTTAAAACAAATGTTCTATTTACTGCAAAAGTTTTGTTGTGTGTTTGGTCAACGTCGTCTATTGCGTCGCACTTGTTCTGTGTGTATGCATGCGATGTATGGTGCAGCTTCGGCTTTTATACGGATTGTGTCAGTCGTGGTTTTATAGACACGAAGGTTCTTGAATATTCTTCGCGCACGAAAATATTGCTAAATCACTCTCGGACCAACGAAATGTTTGTGAATGATATGTATAAAATTTAAGAAATGCCAAGCTGGTCTTAGGTAAGCCGATAAATCGAAATTGGTAGTTTTAGTGCTGTCTAGCAGTGTTGGAAAACTTTCGAAAAAACAACTGTTCGGTAAACTTATCGATTGGCAGCCCTGGTAAGCGCAAAATATAAATTTAGTGGCGGAGCTTTTAAAATGTTTTTGATTTTATTATGTTTTAAATCAAGAAAATACAGCTTAAGTGTAATACTATATTTGTGTATGAAATGTATTGTGGATTCAATTATGTATGTTGTCAGGCATGTGAGCGTCGAAACATTTGCAGCAGCTGCAGCATGTGTGCTCTGGTTCTATAGAAGTAATAAATTATTTATAATGTCAATGTTTTAGTTATATTGTATATATATGTTTACCGATTTGAGCTCGGCACATCATCATTGGTATGCTGTCGACTCTCGATGTCTTTTTTCGGTGCTGGTATACTTATCACTTGAGTTGCTGCCACATCTGTAGCATTATTTTCAGCCTGTGTCTGATAAATTTGACCAGACTCTGTTGAAGCCGTCTTTTTTGGCAGTGTATTGCCTAATCACGCAAATGAAAAAGTATTCACTTAATACCACATTTTCTTATACATATCTATTTTGAACACTTACTTAGATATTCCTCAGCTAGCAGATCCATCCAGGACGAATCATCGCGAGCTGGCAAACCAATTACAAAGCCATCAAGTCGTAATTTTAAATTCTCCTCACCCTTCTGTCGCTGATCATAGTGTACCTCCTCCACCTGATAGCCATAGTCGGCATAATCATTGTACAACAGCTCAATTAAATCGCTGGCACTGCTGCGCCCCTTCAACGGCTTTGGCATAGCCAGGCCAACAAATTGCAGCAGCATGAAGACAAACAAGCGATTCGTGAATTTGCACATCTTAAAGCGTTCCACGTAAACAGGACCGTTGCCGTCGGACAGCGGGCATTGAATGAGCTGGAGCTCTGGATCTGAAAACAAGATGAGCCTTTTTGTCGAGAACGAAAAAATAAAAAGAAAAAATAAAAACCCGATTTATGTGAATGTGGTTAGATGTAGAAGTTCAGTTCAATGGCCAAAAGACTTCCGCATTGTGATGGAAATGCGAGAATTATCCAATAGAGCTGCCATTGACCGCAAGTTAGAACGAATCAATGCACATGAGCTTCAATGTGCAGTTGGAAGAAGAGGTCATCTTGAGTTGGCACGTGAACTTCATTTGTTTTATAATATATCGAATAGGCTAACAATTATTATTCTTTTAGTAAAAATGTGTAAAATATATGTAAATAAATAATATGTTAATAAATGTATACAATATATAAAAAGTGTGAGAAAATGTATAGTAATTCAGCAATTGGAGCGACTTGAATAAAATGGTTATTCAGTTCTTCATAATTAGCAGTGGAAGGTTTTTGCGAAAGGAAAGGAAAAGAAGAATTTTATTTCCCCTTTATAATATAATAATATTTGCGCACAAATCCAGCAGACCTTAAGCCGATAAAAAAAATTGTACACTATGTTATGTGCTCTATGTTCATATAGTAAACATCAAAAAGTGTTACAGCAAAGCGGGGTTGGGGTCCAGTTGTTAATAAAAACAAAGAAACTCAATTCCCAAATCAGTTGTTTGGAACTTTAAAAACTATTCTAAAGCAATTAGCTAGAAATCGGTTGAACAACTCGCAATTAATGCTTAATTAATTGCGCAAACTTGCTTAGCCCAATAACCTAAATTCAGTTAAGACGCTGCCGCTTGGGAATAAAAAACGTAAGTCATTGTGTCTGAGAGAGATAGAGAGAGGGCGAGACGTTCTAATTATTGTTCAAACTTGGTTTTTAGTTTGTTGTTTATTGTAAGTATTAACGGCGCATCGTTTGTTCAGGTGTTCAGTTTGTTGTTCAACAAACGTTGGCCAGGGTCAATGACCAAGGCTAGTGGTTTGTTTAGAATGCGCCTATTCCCACAGGAAGATGCTGCAGCTACTATCAGAAACTTGAAATTGCATTTAAGAATTTTTTATTCTCTTTCCCTTGATTTTTGTGTGTAGTGAAAAAAAAACTGGTTTGGCAATTGAAAATTGCAACGTAGCAAATTATGGTTACTGGCCTTAGTTGAAGCAAACGCTTTTTCCCCACCTCTCCCCCACCCCCTTTTCAAACTTGGTTTATCTCTATCCTTCAGCGCATCATTACCGTTACACACACATTGATTAAGCGCTCTCACTATCTCTCGCTCTGACTTCCGTCACTTACCAAAGCATTGCCCATTATTATTGCGCCATTTTGATAAGTGTGTAAAATTTCCCATTAACATCCGAAAGCTTGGCGCTTAATTTGAATTACTCAAGGTTTGTTTTATTGTGTATATAATTTGTAAGGCTTAAATCTAATGCTTTCATGTTTTTAGCAACCTCTAAAGATATTCGCTTCCATTAAGCAGTCCGCAAAATGAATGGTTCAGTCTCAATAGCCCTCAACCTGGCGACAGGCGCCATAGCTATCACGTCGCTGCCCAGGCGCACAACGTGCCAATCCGTCACGCAGAAGCGTCTTGGAGTCAGCAAGTGAATCGCCAAGCAGCTCAAAGCTTAGCACATCTGCTTCAACCAGGTGCTTGGGCATCAGAATCGGTGTTGGCTCATCATCCAGCTGCCAGTTGCGCGGCTGTACTTCCTCCTCATTCACAATATAGCCGGGCACATCGATGGGCGGATAATGGACATTGCTGGGTTGAACCAGATCGCTGCGATAGAGCGGCACACTGATGGAACGTGCATTGACATTGGTCGAATAGGTGTCGGCTGATGCCAAGCGATTGGTATCCAAGAAACTATCACCACGCAGCGCACGGGAATTGCGATAATATTGCGATGCAGCCTGATTGAAACTGTCAAGTAAATTGTTTCCAATGGAGGAGTGGCTGCTGCTGCTGCTGCCACTGCTAGTGCCACCATTGCTGCTGCTACTTGTGGCGGGCACAGGTGGCAATGCTTGGATTAGCTCTGGTTCCGCCTCCAGATGATAGGGCTTGATTAGCTGCGGCATTGGTATCAATTGTGGAGGCAACACATCCACCTGCTGGCGATGCAAACGTGGCTGCAACTGCAACTCCTCGCTGGCAGACGAGATGTCCACATGGTATGGTGTTCGACCCTCAATATATTCCGGCAGAGTTGATTGAGAGATCTGTTGTTGTTGCTGTTGGTGCTGTTGTTGCTGCTGTTGCAGTTGTTGAAGCTGTTGCTGTCGCTGATAGAAGGATTTCAAAGCCGCGGCCTGAGCATGTTTACGTTTGTTATTTCCGCTGCTGCTGCTCTTGGTCGCACCACGCAACGAGGATTTAGTCAACAGATCCAACAGACTGAGACCCTCCTGTGGTCCGGGTGGAATCAGCACAATCATAAAGTTCTCCAAATCTGCACGTATGTTATACTGTCCCTCCTGACGTTGATCATAGGTAATCACACGACGACGCAGTCCATCCTCAACATCCAAGCTAGGTGGCTGCAGTCCTATCGGTTGTTGTGTCTCAACTAAAGCAGCTTCCGCTGCGTCAGCAGGTGCCACGGCCGGAAAATGTTCCTCCTTAATGGCAGTTGTACTTGGATTTGGATTCTGACTTTGACTGCTGTTTGGCAACGTTTCCGTTGTGCTCTCACGCAAATAGGATGCTGCAGACGCTGACGCCAACGACAACGCCAACATCAGCAGCAGCAGCGTGAAAGTCTGCGAAAGCATCTTTTCTTATAGACAAAAGACAATTTTTTAATAACAACTGCCGCTCGATTTGTTCTATGTTCTTAACGCATGCGCTTCTGTCTCGCAACTGATTTCAAGCTAGCAACGCAAGCCTTAACATCAACATCAACGTCGTCGTCGACTTCGACTTCGACGTCAACGCATGCGCAACTTTCATATTCTGCTGCTGCTGTCGACGACGTCGCTGCTTTGTTGCTTTCTTTTGATTCTTGTTCTGCTTTGAGTCGCTGTTATTACTTTGTTGTTGTTGTTGTAGTTCCTTGTATTTGCTTTGTTATTGTTGTCGTGCCCATTTCGTTTGCGTGACTTGCGTACGTCGACGCCGACCGCTCTACCACCCGCGCTGCTGCACCTATTAATACTCTTCTCTGTTATTAGTGATATTTATTGCGGCGCAGCTTTTGGGGTTCTCATCACACACAAACGACGCTCTGCGTACAGTGGTATGTGATTTAGATTTTCACACCAATTAGGCATTGCGGAAGCATTTTCAGCTAGCTAATCGCTTAGGCACGTACTCGAAAATTGATCGATGCATTGTTAAGAGCTATACAAGCCCGATGACAGTCGTGTATACTCTATTAGATGTCATTTGTGCGTGTGTGTGTGTTTATAATTATTCTTTAAATAAAAAGAATCAAAATTGAAGACGCACGAAGCAGAATATTCTTGTTGATAAATATCAATAAGATTTGATGATAATCATTTGGGAAGGCTTTTTAAATTTAGAATCTAAATAAGTCTAAATAACTTTGCTCCAATTTTTATAGGAATCATCAAAATGTTAATGCTAAAAATTATATTTTTAGATTTCAATTATCTTTCATCAAATCAAATTCTTAATAAAGTCTCTAAGAAATTATCAAGAAGAAAAATTTAAAAAATGTTAAGATGCAAGAATTTAAGTTTCACAATATATCTCTCACCATTAAAAAGTATTTTTACCAAAAAAAAAGGAAGCTTTTTATTTTGCTGACCTCATTTTATATAAAAATTGTAGCCAAATGTTTGCTGTCCGATCTTTAAACGTGATATGGAAACGCATCTTAACGACGAGTGTTTTTTTGGTTGCTGAGTCATCAACCCATTTAAAATACTTAGCTTTAAATGTAATTTGCATTTTTGGAAATAAAATTTATTGCCTTAAAAGTTGTTTGTTGTGTTGTATTGTGCACAATATTTAAAGGATTAAAAGGGGAAGCGACATTTACAGTTACACATAAGCACATAATAATAATAATAATGAGTAGTAAACTTATAAATGTGTTGCATTAAAAGTTAAAATTATAATTACACAGTATGCATTTAAATAATTAGAGGTCTTGTCGGTTATCTTAGTTAAAAACATTTGAAGTTTCTTTATAATTTAATATTTTTTGTTTTCTTTATAAACTAGAACAAATTTAAAATACAAATAAATTAAGCACATTAAAAGAGAATGCTATTCTAATAACATGTACACGGTTGAAAAACTAAACGACACATAAACATTAAAATACACTGACTATAATTAAAACGATTATACAATAAGAGGAAGCGAGCGTCATTTTTCTATTCTTTTTCTTCTTTTTTTTTTGTGCTAAATCAAGTCTTTTAAGAACTGTATTGGATCTAGAGTGGTTGAAGATCGAATGACGATGGTTTAGATATTTGCCTGGATGGTATTGAGTTCACTTATAAGACGTCATGGATAATAATATTTCGACTAATTCAGACGGAAAACTAAAGTATTTGCGAGCTCTACAGTTAATTTAAGAGTATCCATCGAACTGAGTGTATTTGTGTGTGTGTGTGTGTTATCTGAAAGCGGAATAAGGATGCTGATCCTTGCTGAACCTGAGCAATTTGTTAATAAAGCACTAACTAAAGCAAATTGATTCGCATTGAAATGAACAAAACAATTTTGCCAAAGAACTAAACAAATTTGAAATCGCCTCTGCCTAATCCTCCTTGCTTGATGTCTTTGGCTCCTCCTTGCGCTCCTGCAGATTCGCCTGCGGCTTAATATCCAACACTGCGACACGTTTATGTACGGTAAAGCAAACCCGATTAAAGTGCTCGCACATCTGATTCACAACACTTGCACCATAATGCCAGTGCGTAAATGTGGTCACAATGAGCAGCAAGTAGAGCAACGGTCGTTCCAACAATGGCAGCCACAAGCCCAGTAGAATGGACACTGCAAACATTGGTGTCTGCCAATGCCAGATTTCACTGCGTGTCAAAGACATTTGGGAGACAATCAAACGACACTGTAATTAGGTTATAAAGAAGAAAATAAATTAATAAAATGTTGTGACTGCAAATTATATAGGCCATAGTTATAAAGAGCATAAGTAGAAAAAATGGGTGAAGTTAACCTACTTTCTGATTCTAAGCATATTAAAAACTATGGATTCAAAAAGAAAACATTCTGCTTTGTTTTCTTATCGTTTATGGATACAATCGAACTTCCACTTAACCAACTTCCGTGGAACGAAGTTTTCTATACAACGAATTCATATTCAGAACCTTGCAATTTGGTTCAATCAAAATTCCATTCTAACAGTTTTTTCTTTACCCCTTGAGATTTTATTGCTGCGCTTTTTCCCATATTTTCTAGATTTAAGAATCTCATTATTTTTACAATATTGTGTCCATTGCATATTTTGAGCTAATTAAACAAAACTAATTTAAATGTTTGTGTTTGTTTGAAATCGAATTCATAATTGAATGGTTATTTATAAAGTTTTGATTGCTTTGCTTTAAGGCCAGATATATTGTACTCAAATTCTGTAATTATCGGCTCCCTCTTTAAATACTCGTATGACTGCCATCACATTTAGCGACTCTTGCCACTAGACTTGAGCATTAGTTTAATAAGTGGATCACCCTCACGGGGAAATATAAAGATGCCGCGATCCTTTTTAAAATAGCGATAGGCACGATCCTGATACCAGCCATAAACTTGATTCGTTGTCATTGGTTGAGCTGTGGCATGCTTTGGCACATATTTCTTGGGCGCACTATCCTCAGCTGTTTGGGCAGCATCGTCAGTTCCCTTCGGTGAATCCTTATCAAACTTTCCCTGCATGCGTCGAATATCATCATCGGTGCAATTGAAATAGGGCCAATCATGACGTGCATAAAACTTAAGCGTTAAAGGACGCTCTGAATCCGTTGATGCTATTCCAGACTTAGCGTGTTTTTCGGACGAAGTAGAATCGCCTTCTGTTTTAGTTGGTAAATCGGCTGCACAGCGTCGACCGCCACAGCAAAAAGGTGGCATCGTTTACGAATTTATTTTTGCCTTCTTTGTAATGTGTTTTCTAGTTTTAAATCGAATCAAATATGATGTTAAAATGATGTTTAAATGAACATTTACACATACATAAACTAAATATAACTTTTGTTGCATAAAACACTTATCATTTTCTAGTTTAAAAATATCTAAACATGTTAATGACTAACAACAAACCACGCCACCTCATATCTAAAATAATTTACTGCCCTATCGGCTGATTGCAATTGGAGCCTTATATATGTACATATGTATATAAGAATGCTTAAACGTAAGATCGCGTAAATGGTTATGACTCATCAAACAAACAAACAAAGAAACAAAACAAATTATAAAAAGCGAGCTTTAAAGATTACACAGCTATATAAGTGAAAAGAAAAAAGTTTCCCTTCAAAAGCGATTATATCTGATTACTAAGAACTTACGCTGACGTTTGAGAAGATAGTGCCACTTAACATGAACATGGCACGCGGATCCCTTTCCATAATATCATTAGGCGATAAGAATGGCCAGGCAAGAAGCAGCACAAAGTAGGCAACAAATGGCCACATTGGACGTACGGCCTCCTGAAGCGATAACAAACGGCCAGTGCGTTTAGCATATGAACTAGAAAGCAATAAGATATAAACAGTTAATAATTAGAATACAAAAAATGAGGAGCATTTGGGCACTCACTTGTAGACATTGATAACAACTAGAGGTAGATTCGACATTGCACTAATGTGCAGGACTGCCTCCATTATATTGCCCAGTGACAGTGCACCAAAGGGTCCAAGCGGCAATTCAACTTTCCAACTTTCATAGCCCAGCCACCAGGTGACCATGTACATGGCAGTGCTGCCCCACATGCTCAAATCATAGCCCCAGGGTAAATACAATACGCCTGTATTGTATTTTTCCCAGTGGGAGACAAAGAAATTGAAATAGACCGTTAAGCAGACGTAGTACATGCGCATGGGACGCACTGAGTAGATGGTGCTTCGTCCAAATATGCTGTACAGGCATGTCGGTATCAGCATAGCCGTATATGAATCCAAGCCATGGTCAAACAGTTCACCCAACGGCCCTGAAAGTCCAATGCGACGCGCCTGCTTGCCATCAATGCCGTCCAATGTGTATGCAACGAATATATTTATAGCAGCGCAGAGCCACACCCATTTGGGTATAGGTGCTGCTTCCTTCTCATCCGAACTGGCCTTGAAATTCCAATCGTAGTAGGAAAGCAACAACAAATTCATTACACTAAACAGGAAGCCCAGAAATGTCATCAGATTGGGCGCAAACCAGCGCGGGAAGAACTAAGGTGCAATAATCATAATTATAAAACTATTGATTTTCTGCCAACAAACTACAAAATCTCACCTTGACCAGCCAATTCCAAAACGGATGCATTACATATTGGCTAAGCGGTGAGGTGTCTATCGCACTATACTGTATAAGAGAGAGGGAGAGAGAGTATGTGTGTTTGTGTGTGCTTGTATTTTATTTATGGACATCATTCGCTTACCTTGTAATTATCAAAGCCATTGATTTGCTCCCTTCTCAGGTATTTGTAGTCCAGTAATTGCTGTACACGTTGCATCTTCCTTATTTTTTGTTGTTGTTGTGGTGTGGCGTGGGTAACGCACGTGTTCCGTTAATTATTGTACTGTACAGCCTCTCAGTATGCGTATGCTCATACACATACATATATATATATACTATATACAAAATATAATGTAATCAAAGCGGGGGAAAAAGACACTCGACTTGTTGTTGTTGTTGTGACAATTGACAGCAGCTTTACACGTTAATTGCCAATGAACAGCGAACAATTAACTTGAATTTTGTTTGAGCATAAGTTGGCTTCTTCTACAGACTACACGTATTAGATGGTAAAAACTTTGAAGCGTGCACAGCTCGCTTTTTATTCTAATGCAAAAATACTTTGCCGGCTGTATTTTTCACGCTTCAGCCACACACACAACACACACAGCCGTGCATACACGCACGCACTGATATACTGACTCACACGGATACACTCAGCTGGGCTGCATTTGGGGGTTGTTTTGCAACACACTTTGGACGCATTCAACTTTTTTAGAGATGGTATCTATGGGTAGGTTTTTTTTAATACACTTAATTAATTTTTGTTGCATGCGATTCATGAATTACCTAACCATTTTTGCGTGTTAAATCACAATTAAAAGTTGTTGGCACTTGATACAACAGTGCTGCCATCTCGACTTAAATGCGGTGCAGCCATCAGTGCTCAAAAACAACAAGATGTCGAGCAATGTATCGAATAGTAAGCGGTTTAATTGAAATATTTGAAAATGATTGTTGATGGGCTTTATTGTTGTAGGACGTTTGGAAATTCGTGTTATGTATAAAAAATCACATTGCGTACAAAAACATATATATACTCGTATGTAAGTGTAACAAAATTGAATTCATAAATAAATTTAACCTAATCATGTAACATAAGGAATGTGTGTGTGTTTGAGAGTGTAACAAAAATTTCTATTAATAACGCTAATTAGACTTTAAGTTTGCCCTAACTGTTATTAGGTTTCACGTATAGTATATGATTATTTGGTGATTTGATTTTTTAGTTTGATTTCTTTAAGTTCCGTTTACGTATGTTGCCTGGACAACCGCCGGCACCCAAGAGATGCATTTTCCAGCCACCATCCAAAGGAAGATGCACATCATCGTGGCACAGTGGACAGCGAGCAGCGCCCGTTTTGAGTTCTGAATAATGTAATTAATTTCAATAATTTACTCTGGAGACAGTAGTTAGTGTTCATACCACGACAAAAGTCCTCCATTTGATGCAGTTCGTAAAGCTGCTTGTGGACTGACTCCGTGCAGCGGGTGCACATGACATAGCTATCCTTGGCATCACATTCGGCTAAACAATTGGACACAAATTAAATTATATGTATTATATAAATATTAAACGTAGTTAAACTCACTCGTCAAATGATAGTTGAGGTCGGCTACCTCCAGTATTTGGCTACATTGTGGGCACTTGGTGAGAAATGGACACACCTTCCAATAATGGAGATCCAATTGACTGGCATCTCCACCAGCGTAACACCAGCCACAAAACGGACAAGTGCTATAAAATCAAAATTATGATTAGAATTAAGTTACAATGAGCATACTGTGTAAACTACATTTTAGGTGTTGTTTCCTCTGTGGACTCGGAGTTGGAGGCTGATCCTTTGCGCGAGTTTGATGCCGAGAGCATGGAGCGTTTAAGTTGCTCATTGTACTGCTGTTTCCCATTATAACTAACAAATCCATTATCCGGACCGGTGACCAATGGAACAACACTCTTTCTTCTTGTATCGGTGCTGGTCGTGGGCTGTAGGAAATCCGTGCCATTAGTGCACGAACCATGTGCGACATCAGCGAGCAGCTCTTGCTTGCGCTCCAAGTCGAGCTTATCGAACTCCGCGAAGAGCTGGCGATACAACAAATTACGTCGCGTAATATCATCATCCGGTGGAAGTTGTTTGCGAACCAGACGCGGATTCACCTTGTACACAAGCAACAGAATGCGTTCGGCAACCTTGCGTACGGGCTCCGCCGGATGATGAATGCCCGAGCAACCGCAGTCAGAGAGTGCGCGACATGTTAATCCACTGTGTTTATCCGTGCTTATGCCCTGCGTATGCACCAACTGTTCGAGCATTTGCAAACGGCTCATTGCCAGTCGTTGATGCGTTCCAGAGCCTACGCTGCGGGATAGCGCTGGTGCTACCAGATGCTGCTCCACCACCTGCGGACAGGCGGCAATGCTGAGTATTGTGTGCTGGGCAAGCGTATGCAAGCGAGCCGAAGGATCGCCAGACTTGGCCAGCAGCTCTGGCAGCAAACGATCCACACAACGGGCCACCTCGCTGTTCGACACACGTCCCGGCACATATTCAAGAAATAGGACGCGCACCGCCTCGGTGGCCTGGCTAAACACAGAGTACACAGCATCGCGTACGGCACGATGTAGTAGCAGAGCAGCGCTGCGTGCAACCTTATTAGGACTAGCCGCATGCTCATTGCTGGGTTCTTCCACAGTTTCCTGCTCCTTAAGAAAGTTGCGCAGACGCATTAAGCCATCCTCGCGGTCCTGAAATTGCCGCGAATAGAATTGCTCAACCTGCAGGCATACATAAAAGATTAGTTAGTGTTCTGTATTTCTACAAAACTGATACGAAGACTTACCATCTCACTGCCAAAGACCAATATGGGCAGCGCTGCCTGGCGCCGCTCGCGATCATTGAGACGCGAACGACTGCGATTTGGATCCGCTTCGAGCAGTGCATTGCCCTGGCACTCCCTTAAAAATTCATTAGTATGTGAGCTAAACAGTTTTGGGGGAGGTTACAACGGATAGGACAACGTTTACACGCGATATATATAAAGAGAAATGAAATGAAACAAAACGCATCAAAAACATCGACGACAATTTACGGTTAGTGTTTTGGTACTCAAACAATGGGCGCTTCTATTAAAAAACTATCGATTACGTTTAAGTGATAAGTGTTGTATTGTTTGTTATAGTGTCATCGTTATCGCTGTCGTACCTCATGCGGCATCATGCAAAATTTATATTATTTCTAACTACCGCAAAATCAACAATAACAACGCTTTTGACAGCACTTACTGTCTTAATGCGGGTATGGCTCTCTCCTCGTAATCTTCGTAGGAGTTGCGTGGTGCACTTTTATTACGACGTCTCAACGATCCTTGTCTGCTGGACATGGGCGAGCTGTGACGCGATGCCATTGGTAGCCGTGGGGATTGGGGTAGTTCATCGTGCGATTTGGCATATAAATGCAGTGCAGCTGCCGAGGCTACAATAGAAGCAACAGTTTCACTGCTGCCCGCCTCCATTGGCGATTTCTCAACTGGAGCGACCTGATTACTTTTTGGGCTGTCAACCGCCTCGGCCAGAGCGTGTGCCACATCCTGTAGACTGGGAGCAAGTGGCAGATTGGGTTTTCCACCCGCATAAATCTCACAGCTCTGATCGTTTTGGCTAAGTGGACCTTCAGTTTCGAGCAGCTGATGTACTTCTAGCTGCTTAAGGACGCATGCACGATACATTTCAATCTGTTCCTTGCGTAACTTGGCGGCACTAAAATCCTCCTGCTGGACTGCCTGACGCTTAGCTAGTGCATATCGACCCAAACGCTCGCCTGCTGTTCGCAGTGCCGTCATGCAGAGCTTAAGCTTGCGTGCATACTCAAAGCGTTCCGAGCTGACTGCCTGTATCTTGCGTTGCTCCAGATCTCGGATGTGCTGCACAATTGACTCTTCGACGTACATTGAGAATAGAAGATCATCACATATGGAGGCAAGAGCCAGTTCTCCAGTGGCCGTGTCTATTGGCGGTGTCGTTTCGCTGCCCAGTTGTTCCTCGCTATTGTTAATTGCAGCGATCTCCAAATCTTCACCGAGCACATTAACTGCCATTAGGGCAATTTGTTGACTACCATTGTTGTACTCATTACAATGAGCGCCAATTAATCGTAGCTTCAGATGCGTACCACGCCGAGGATTAACCGTAACGCTCTGAAGCTCACGAGATTTGTGATTGGTGTTCGCATTGTCGGCGAGAGCGACAAATCCAAGAAAATCAAAGTACTGAGAGGACGGTGTGCTAGGCATTGACTTTGGCGAGTAGTGCAGCCATAGTTCGACTTTTTCGGCTAGTATAAAAGTGAACCTTTAATATAAAGCTCAAATTTGAATCAAAAAACTTACGTATTAGATACTGGTGGGCCAAAAGTTGAATGCGATAGACTTTCGCCGGTTGATGGAATCGCAATATTATGTCATGTGTGCTTAGACCACTGTCTACGGCACTGCGCCAGCCATGCACTGTAGGCCCATGGGTATTTAGCTCGCTGGCTGGGAAGCTGGCGTCCTCATCTAGAATAAAAACAAAAACAAAGGAGTTGCCAGCTGGTTATTAATAAAGGCAGTGTTGGTAAGCAGTGCATTTTCTCATAAACAAATGTTATAACAGATGTTCAATGAAGCAGTAACAAAAACAAAATACAAAACAAAGAGGCATATATCTCACACATACATTAAACGATTACGTGGCGCCAACCGGTGACGCTTCTTATCTCATTACACGTATATTCTCCGACGAAGAATTAGTTTAGTTGCGATTCGAAACTGAAGCAGAACGCTGCGCAGCGAATTTTATGTTTTTATTTGTATGAATCATTGAGTAGCTCAAAAGATGCCGAAAGACACTCATACATCTTCACTACTCTCATCCGCCTGGCTGCAAATACAAAGCTTATTGAACAGCATAAATCATATGTTGATCTTTCTTGTAGCTGCTTTCTTCTTTGTACTTGCTCGCAGTCTGGATTTCCAGGATACGGCTATGCATATGTTTATGACTGGCATTGGTGTAAGTAACAAGAAAATTGAATTCATTTATAAACAAAGGTCAGGTGTAAATTAGATACCTTTAATTTGATTAAGTCGTTATCGTTATCATAACTGTTAACTACACTTAAGTAACAAGTAATTCCTTATCATTCGCATTCGGTCACCTTTAAACCCATATTTTTATTATTGTTATTTTTCTTTCTAGTTTCATGTTCTAATTGCTCAAGCATTGATGTCACACTACAAGGTGAATCCTCTTACACGTTGGATATCGCACAAGAATAAATCGCGTTATCATGGCCTAATGCAATTGATTGGCGGCTCCATGGTGTTGCTGGGTGCCTGGGGCAAGTTTTCTCAGAAGGACGTACATTTTAATACCTGGCATGGAAGACTTGGTGCGTGTGCGCATAAATTATGAACGCTTCAGTAAATGTATTTAAAATTTAATTTGACTTGCAGGTGTGGCTGCTGCCCTTGGCTGTGCTGCCAGCCTAGTTGGCGGTCTAGTCAACTTTTTCCAGCCCAAATTGGTATTGAAATTAATGCCGGTCTCTGAACTGCGCTATCGTCATAATCTATTTGGACTCATCCATTTTACGCTGGGCATGAGCGCCATTTACCTGGGTTACTATTCAATATTCTTCACGAAATATGTAGATAATCAATTCATTCCTGCTATGATGTTGACCACTGTGCTGGTCTACTTGCTAACCATGATTGGACCTATGAGTTCGCTATTGACAAAGCTCAAATACAGACGACAAAAGCGGAATACCACGTAAAAAATTAAGTATTTAATCAAAAATGGTGAAGGTTATAAGAGGCTACAAAGGAGTGTCCCCGAGTACGGGCACAATAAAGAGAACTTAAGCGCAACGAAAGACCAATTTAAATTGTAAATTCACTGCGCTTGGCACGTTGCCAAAATGTTCTTTGGCTGCATATTAAATTGGATATACATATATAACGATGCAGACAGACGCCAGACTTATTATGACAAGCAGCAATCTGTCATTATAGTATTGATATATATATATATATAAACATGCTGCAGAGATTTGATATTATGATCCGAATTCATTATTGTAGGTACAAAGACGAATTGCTTTGCAACAAATTTTTTTAGCAAAACAGTAAAAATATGTGTATTTGTTTTCTGTTTAAGTTTAAGTTTCGTTATCATAAGGTTGCAATCAAGTTTACTTTAACAATTATAACCGTTGTTTAATTGGGCGTCACACAAGGCGTATGCGTATTTTTATCGATTTCTCAAGTGCAGCTCGAATAGCGCCCAACTCTCAGTCCCGAACTATAATGGAAACTAAAACAAAATTAAAATAGAATATTCTAATAAAATTTTTTAAATAAAGCCTAGCAACTAATTGTCGTATTTTTGTTAAGGTTTGTTTACCTGAGGCAAATACCACATTAAATGGTATTTTCTTGGCCATTACGTTGCCACTTAACACTGCACAGTTTTACGCGTTCACATTAACTGCAATCGAAAACAGTCTATTCTTGTTGCCGTTGGCAGCCTTATGCACATACTAAACAATTTGCGTTATTCAAGGAGCGACCCATGTCATAACATCTGTGACTATTAAGCGTTTGCATAGATGCAGCTCATGCTGGCTTAAACTGATATCGATAAATAGCAGCTGTTTCAAAATCGGTGTTCAGCAACACCACAAGGTATTATCGAGCGAACATATTGAGCGACTGGTTCGCTGTTCGATCAAGCAGTTCGATGCAACATTTTATGGAATAACAAAACACAAAATGCCAACAAATAGCCATAAATACAGCATTTTGCTGCCTACATACAATGAAAAAGACAATTTGCCAATAATCATATGGCTAATTGTGAAGTACATGAAAGCGAGGTAAGTTAAACAATTTCTAATGGGCTTATTGAATTAAAAACAGATCTCCATTTAGCGGCTACGAGTATGAAGTGATTGTAATTGATGACGGCAGTCCGGATGGAACATTGGACGTGGCCAAGGATTTGCAAAAGATCTATGGAGAGGAGCGCATTGTTTTGCGTCCACGCACAGCCAAGCTGGGCCTGGGCACGGCCTATATGCATGGCATTAAGCATGCCACAGGCGATTTTATTATCATTATCGATGCCGATTTGAGTCATCATGTAAGCATAGATTGAATACTACCGAATGATGGAATGAATTCCTATCGTTTTCTTGCAGCCTAAGTTCATAACCGAGTTTATTGAGCTGCAGCAATCAGGCGACTATGATATTGTATCTGGCACGCGTTATGCCGGCAAAGGTGGCGTCTACGGTTGGGATTTCAAACGCAAACTCATCTCACGCGGTGCCAACTATCTGTCCCAAGTGCTATTGCGACCCAATGCCAGCGATTTGACTGGCTCATTCCGACTGTACAAGAAACATGTGCTGCAGAAGTGCATTGAAAGCTGTGTGTCAAAGGGTTATGTCTTCCAAATGGAAATGTTAGTTCGTGCCCGCCAGCATAATTTCAGTATTGCTGAGGTGCCCATTACGTTTGTGGATCGTATTTATGGAACCTCCAAATTGGGTGGTACTGAAATCATACAATTCGCCAAGAATTTGCTATATCTATTTGCCACCACCTAGAAGATGATTAAAGACAACAACAATAAATCTAAATGACTTGATGGATTTTTAATTTGTAACGTTATTTTTTGTTTTGTGGTTTTTAGCTTTCATTTTTGTTTAACTTTTTTTGTACATCTGGTAAGTGATTTTTTAAAGAATTTAAGAACTAATGAATTATGCATGAGAAGTTTGTTTTTGTGTTTGTGATATTAAGTATACTATATAATTTAGAATTATAATTTGTTTTTGGTTTTTTTTCTGTCAGTTGTCATAAATGTACTATAATTTGAATAATGATATCTAATTGTAATTGAATCATTTAATTACTTAAGTTAAAAACTTTGTGCTGGTTATCGGGATTGCCATATAAGGTGCCACAATCGTCCTCCAAAGTGTTGGCAGTGCTGCCGGCATAATTCTTAAGTGCCAGCGTTAGCAAATCATTGCGATCCTTGAGAGCGAGCACCACAAATGCTCCACTTGGCAGTATCTCGGCTGTACTGATTATTGTAGGTGGTTTGAAAACCGCCAGAGATTTAGCTGCAAATTAAAGTGAATTGAATTGAGAACAAAGCATTAATAGAAGTATATACTCTAACCATACCTGTGCTCAACTCCCACATGCGTATAGCTGTGTCGCGACCCTCCTTGTCATACGACAGCAACACCTTGCCCAATGGATCGAGTTTTAAGAATGTGACGGGCGCATTGTGTCCAATCAATGTACATTTGCAATTGCCCGTAACTAGGTCCCATATCATAATCTTGGCATCCTCGAGACCAGCAATGACACAGGCATTCAATTGGGATATGGCCAGGGAGACCGTATTGCAGGTGGGCTTCCATTTCTTGAACAATGTGCCGCTCTGCAGATCATATACCACTATGAAATTTGGCGTCGTCGGCTCATTAAGCTCCTTGGCAACCACACACACATAGGATCCCTCGTGTGTGATCGCCGACAATGATGTAACAAAATCATGATGTGGAATTCTCAGATCGTAAAGCAACTTTCGTTGGGATAAATGCCAGACAAGCAATGGGAACGGCTTCTGTGTCTCATCCCCACAAACGAGAATTCTGAAGATCAAAAAAAGTATAAGTGAAAAGATTTTCAATTTGATTTGACGAATTTCCCTGATGCTTACCGTCCATCGCCCGAGGCGAGCAGCGAGTTAAGGAAACGATCCTCGCCTGCTTTGAAGGTTGTCACACAATCGCCGGACTCCAAATTCATGAGATTAACATACATACGATTGCGTGAGAGACAAACCAAATGATTCTGATCGTGAAGACCAAAGTAGGGCATCTTTTGGTTCATAACGCCCTTGAGTGTGACCTGGGGAAAAATGAACAGATATGAAGAAATTTTTTAGAAAAAACTATCAACTATAAGTTCTACCTACCTTGAACTTGCCCTCGTCGAGATTGATGACACGAATCTCGCGACGACAGAGCACCGCTGCCTCATAGTTACCCACTGGACACATAGCCGTCGGTTGTGGTATGCCTTGGAGTTCACGTATGCGACAGCAATTCTTTACATCCCAGATGCAAATTTCGCCACGTTCCGTGCACATCGATGCCACATAGCAGCCCGGCTGTGGCAGATTTGTGAGCACATCATAGCCCCGGACAATTGGGCTGGAACTCTCACCATTATTACCATCGTTGGCTGATTGCTTATCATTGTCATTGTCCGGAGGAGCATCTAGATCGGCATTAAGGATCTCGAGGAAGGCAAACTCCAATTCATTGGTATGCTCCCACCACGAGCGTATTTTCTCATCATCCTTCAGGGTTGAAGCATCCTTGAAGCGTGACTTCAAATAGAACTTTATAAGCGTATAGAATTGCTGACCATCGTAGCTCAGCTCGTGCAGATAGCGCACCAGGAAGTGCTTAAGAAAATTGATATGCACATAACCGGTGGAACCTTCAATGCCCGCCAACCGTTCGGCATGTAGGATGTCATGCATTAGATGCTCCGGTCCCGTTGCGTGCACCTTGTTCGCAATCCACTGCAGATCCGTAAAGTAGAAACAGTTGAAGAGTATGTCGATTTTGTGAGCCGCCGGCTTATCCTCGATAACCGCACAGAAATGATGATAAGGCAGTTTTAAGTACTTCTGGTAGTTATAGCTAAAAAGTTGACTACAGTTATACATTATAAAGACTTAGTTGGTTAACTTGAGGGTTCTTACGTTTTAGAGCTGGAGCTGGAGCTGCCTTTGAACTCGCTTTCCTGACGATCGAAGTAATCCCGCAGCGCTTCATGTACCAGCCACTGTTTCTGCGCATACCTCGCCAGGACGGCGCGTCCAAAGCTTCTGTCCGCTATTCTAATATTCTTAAGACCTAAAAGCATTGGTCCCATCAGCCAGCAGAATTTGGACCAGATCTTGAAGACGACCTGCGCCTCCAGTTGTGTGATCTTTTGAAAAACGCCTAAACAATCGCTTTCCCTTATGCCCCACGGCGATAGGCGTACAATCAGAAGCATGAGCTCCACTTGATCCGTTGCAAATTTCCCCTCCAGCACCTGCAGTATCTTGCTTGAGATGTCACCGATCTCGCTTATCGGTTGCGCCACATGACCCAACCAGGCAAGCCACCACAACGATTTGGCATGATAGGGTGTCTTGCCATGCAACGATTTCCAATCATCTGGCAACTTCAATGCTCCATTTGCTGCATAGAAGTCGCCACCGCCGGAGCTGAGAATATCGTGCCACTGACGTTCGGTGAACTGACGCAATCGCAGGAAGCAGCGCTGTTGTATGCCCAGCTGCGCCAGCGCTGCTAGCATATCAAAGGATTCACCGCCATCGCCGGCGTTGACGGCATCCCTCTCCTCCACCTCCTCCTCCAGCTCGCTGACTGTCAAAATCAGTTTGCCGCAGCTGCCCAGCTGCATTGGCAACCAGTCCAATGTCGAATCCCGCAACAGCTCATCCAAGCCATCAATGATCAATACAAAGAAACGTTGCTGTCTACCCAATATCTCCTTTATGATTTCGGTGTAAGCTTGCAGGGTCTGTGGGCGAAGAGAGATGTAAGATTTAAGGGTTATGTTACCAGTTACCGGTTACCGATTAACTGTTATTACTTTCTACTTACATGGGATACATGGCATTGTTGACCGGTTTCAAGAACCGACATCTGATTGGCAATGGAACCCAGCAATGAGGTCAAGTCCGAAGAGCGTGCGCCTAAATTGGCATATCTACAGCAAAAAAATTAAAAGGAAGTTTTAAGTAAGGGTTCTCAACTACGGTTTTCAACTCATCCAAGCCACTTTTAAACTCACCGGAGTACCAGTTGTGCCTCTGGCTTCCATCGATGCACGTTCTCCATGATCTTGGAGACTAGTACACTTTTACCGCTCCCCCGGGCACCGGAGATAACTAATGGCTGTGCGGTAGCATCTCGAATATAGCGCTTTACATCGTTCATGATGTCAAAGTTGGCCGAGTTTTGTGCCAGCAACTTTGAGTAGTGTCCAATCAATTGGAGCTCCTCGAGCAGCACCCGATCCGCGCCCTGCGTGTTGTTGGGTATGCTCTTTTGTTGATTCTCCTCAAAGATTCCCGCCAGCGATTTATCCAACAGACTCTCAATCACTGCAGACAGCTCTTCGTCTAGAATGTTCATGGTGGGTAACATACGGATGAGATTCTTTTCGCACAGCTGGCTCTTGAGCTCGGCATAGATGCGTGTAATGCGACGTAGAACCTCCAACTCCAACTGGCTGGCATTTTCCGGTGCACGGGAATAATGTGCTCCCGTCTGTATCCAGATGCATCGCTTGGCCAACTCCTGACTCATCAGCACTGTGTTATTGATCTCTTGCTCCACAACAGTTGTCAGATACGAATCCTTGACATCGTCCGAAAAGAGACGCAAAAGAACGGCAAGCAGTTCGTTAAGCTCATCATTGACCTGCGTGGAGTACGGATCGATCTGTTGGGTGTACAGTCGATGGCACATAGGCTGATAGGAGTTATCGATGGTATACCATTTCTCCAGCAGTAACTTTTCCGCATCACTGGCTGCGCTTAGCACCGAGGTAAAGTCCTGGCTCTCGATGGTCAATGGTAACATGGGTGTGCCCAGTGTGGAACCCAGAAAGAGTACCGGTATTATATAGGCACCTGCAATATGGCGTGTTATCTCGCACAAACAATTGGCTGCCTCCTCGTGTCCACCCTGTGCCTCCAATGGTGTTTGCGTCCAGCGCTTAACCTCTTGCAGCCGTGAGAAATCCTTCTTGGCATTGCCATTTGTTGCCTGCTCCGTTGCATCCTTTGGCAATGTCTCGCTATCATGGACATCGGCAATGATGAAATCAAATCCTTTGCTTTGGCACTTGCTCTTAAAGTGTTTGTACAGGCTGTAGATGACACGTTTGTGTTTCTTGTACTCGGTGCTATTGTCCGCCAATATATAGATGACAATCTTCTTGTCACGCTCAATCTTACGGCCAGGCGGTGGTTTACCTTGCAGCATACACAGATTCCCAGTCCCCGGACTGGCAATGGTCACATCGCTAAGCGCCTGCGCCCCCTGCGGTGTGGTGATAGTCGAGTCTACATAAAAAAGTATTACTTTTTAGTTTGTGCTCTAATTTGTGTAGGAAAATCTATTAGTCTTACCCTTTTCCAGTGCATTGGTCTTTGGCTGTGTGGTTTGATTCAGCTGCTGCTGCTGCTGATTATGATTTCCATTTGTTTCATTCAATTGTGTCGTCTCTGGCAGAGCTTCCACATCGGCCAATGGTGCTCGCTTTTCGTAATTATCCTTTGCATTGGCATTGGATAGCAGTGCATCCTTATTTTGATCGCCACCGGCTTCTTCATAAGGTGGGGAACTGTATTTAACAATTGAGATTAATATTATATTAATCATTTTTAAAAGTGTTCCCACTTACTCATCCGATTTCTCGGATCCGCTATCCTTGTCCTTCTTCTTCTTTTGCCCAGAGCTGCAGACGTTGCCCATGTTTTGTTTTAAATTAAAGTATTGTGCTATTTAATAAACTTTGATTAACTTTAAAACTGACTTCTAATGTCCTGCAATAAAAGAGTAAGATAAGAAATCCGTTATAAGGTGTTTGAAGATATGTTAAAAGATTCTTGGTTGTAATTAAAAAATCGATAGAGAAAAAATGTCTACATATGTTTAAGTAAGTTAAGCAATGATTTTAATAATGATTAATATTGCATTAAAGTAAGTAGTTTTAAGATACCTTGAAATACGTAAATCGGATTAAAGAATACGTATAGGTTTAAATTTAACCTATTTAAATTTTTTTTTTTTTTAACGAATTCTCAAAATGTTTGAATGTTTATTTAAGTAAAATCATTGCAATAATTATCTTATTGCATAGTTATTCTAAGAATTTATGATATGACAAAAAAAATCCAAAACACTTCAAGTACTTTAGACATTCAACAGAAATATTTCAATTGTAGGTTTATTAAAAAAGATAAAAATGTCCTTTGAATTTTTTTTTTGTTTGAGCTACTTTATATGCAGAGTGTATCTCTTATTATGTTTGCTTGGAGAACTTGGAGTGCCCCCATATCGATTAACTGGCTGGGCTGTAGGGGCTGTGGCATTTGAAAATGCCTAGGCTTGAATTTTACGCCAGGTACACATAAAAAAAACACTGGCAGTAGGGGGTCAAAACCAACTGCACAAATCCCAACGGTTCTAGTTTTTTTTTTCAATTTTATGTTTGAATTATTCTGCAAACAAATTCCACACATACACAGACATACATGCACTAACATGTGCATAATATTTACACGTTGTTTTTGTATATTATTGTTGTTATATTTTTGTTTAGCACATTTCTTCGAAATATTTTCAACAATTTTTGATGTCTTCCACTTTCCACAACAGGTCAATGACAAAAACAAAAAGAGAATACTTGCTTGACGTCGTCCTGTGTATCTGTGTGTGTATGTGTGTGTGAAATAGAGAGAATGAGACGCAATGAGTAAAAGCTCGATGAACGCATGCTCTCTGATGAACTTTTATAGAGATTTTCCTGCGTTCGAATTGGCATTGGCGTTAATCAAGTGGCCGCCTCGTTGGGTGGTTGGTTGGTTGGGTTTGTTGGTTTGGTTCGTTGCTCTGGGTCTCTGGTCTTGTCTTGGTCTCGTTCTTGGTCTGGATTTTTGTGTACACGCTTGAAAATTGTTGACGCGCAAACGGCTGCTTTCCCTCGAAACCACCCTTCCCGCCCTCCATCTTCATCAACACTTTGCAAAGGTCCAATAATCTCAAGTTCGATGCTTGGCATCCGTTTCGTTATTTCTTTCGTTCTTAGTTAACTATTTATTGGCTATCAAAAAAATGTTCAATCGCGCAACGGTTTTTTTAAAACTTTTTGTTGCTTTTTTTCTCAGTTTTTGCTCTATAAATAAACTCAATTATACATATGTACACATGTATATGTATCAGCATAATGTTCATATGTACATTTGTATGTATGTATTTAGAATATTTTGTGTTTTATTTGGTTCGACATTTTGTCGCGCATTTGTGGCACATTTTTTTTTTTTTTATCTCGCATTTAATTTTTCGAATTTTCTCGATAGCAATTAATATGTCAAAGCATTTCGTTAATAATAATGTTCTTATTTTTTTTTTGCGCATATGCCACTTACACTGCTCACTTATGTATGTTTGCATGTGCATATGTGTGTGTGTGTGTGCTCGTTTATGTATGTGACTGGTTGGGGGTGTAAGTGTTTGCATGTATGCATGTGTACGTGTGTGTGTATGCATCGTTTAGTTGGTTATTTGATTTATTTTAATACACAAATTCTGGCACTTACTTTTATTTACGCGCTTTTCGCACGCGTCCCGCACACACCCGCAACCCCTTCCGCACACAGAAGCCCACCCCCCCAAACCGAACCTCAAAGCGAACGAATCTAAAACATTTCCACCCACTGCACTTGCACTTGCCGTTATTTGTTGCTGTTTTGTCTTTTTTTTATGCACAGCCAGCAGCAGCAGCACACTCAATTAATTGCTTAATCAAAACGTTTTACTACAACACTAAGACATTTTCGACAACAACAAAAAACACTGTGTGTTTTTTTTATCAGCGTTTTTTTTCTATCCTTTTTTATTGTTGGTGTCTGTCTGTTTCGTTATTGCTTGTGCGCGTTTTTTTTTTAATAGTTTTTCCCGTATTGTGCGTTGTACGTTGTGCTCCGTGCCGTGCTTCGTTCTGCCTGCGAGAGTTGGAAAATTTCTCGATGGCATCGACAGCGTAGCTAAAGCTTCTGGCGAAAGCTTTTATGCGCTCTCATTAAGTTATATGCGAGGGCTGCATTCGCTTCAAGAAAAACGGTAGTAGAAAGTAATTGCAAAATAAAAACTTTCGAATGCAACCGTTAAAGGTGGCAAAAAATTACATTAACATTTCATATGGAAGATTTGCCAGGCGCCCAAATGTATGCAGCATTTATGCCAGTTAACTAAACAAATAACATTAAATTATAAACATTGGTTTTCGTTGTCCTTAAGTGTTCAGTGTTGACACAAACCAAATTCACTCTCATTCCACATGGCTGTCAGAATGCTGGATGCTGAGCTCTCTCTCTCGCGATATTGAGGCAACTGTCACATGCTAAGATGAGCAAAAGGACCAAAAATTTTAGCAGCTGGGCTGCATTTCGTGTTGTTTCGCCAAAGCGTGCAGTTTGCATTTCTCAGCTCCGTTACAATATTTGCAATATTTTAAACGAAAAAAAAAACGAATCAATAAAAAAATCAAATAAAATGCTACAAATTTAAAGCATATTCGCTCTAAAAGGACAAACTATTTTGAAATACGGCCTTCAAAATGAATCATCTGCTGCTGCAGTGTCTAGTGACGACAATACTCGTTTATAAAGGTGAATTAATTAATACTAGATAGCACTAAAGCATGTTAACATGTGTATTAAAATAACTATATGAATATTAATTTTTAAAATTAGCTAAAGTTAGCTGCTGAAAAAATGTTGCTTGCAAAACTGAAAAATGTATATATATGGCTTGGCTGGTGTTATATAATAAGCGACTGCTCAATGCGCATACTCCAAATGCTGCTTGGACAGACCCCACAGACTGACTGACTGACTTGACCAGACGTCAACATAAATGGGTCAATGTTTTTTGAGTGCGAGTCGCAGCAGCTGCAAAGCCTTTTTGTACCGCCCCACACCCCTCGCCACCCCCACACTGACAACTGTTTGAGAGCAAAACACAGACGAAGCGAGAATCAAAACAAATGTGCAAAAAAAGAGTGTATGAGTGAGGGTGAGGAAGATGGCTTTGTTTTGACAGCTGGCAACACTTGAAAAAAAAAAATGTTTGCATTAAAATTTAAGGAAAGGGTAGACAGTTTTTTTTTAGATATTTTATAAAGAGTAAATTTCAATTGATAAAATGTAATTGTCATTTTTGATATTTCTTTTCTTTTTAGTCATCTCAGTGCCTACTGGTACCACTGTGGCTAGTTCATCCAGCACCACAGAGATACCGCAACAGGATGATGATGACGATGATTGGGATGAGAGTGATGATTCGCTAGAATCGGATGATGATGGACGCGTCTATAAGAATCCAAGGAATTCACCATCAACCGAATGTCCACGCGATGAGGAGCAGGCCACATTGTTGGGACAGAAATGTTTGCGCAAATGCTCCTCCGATGAGGATTGCAAGAGTAAGAAGAAGAAATGCCTATGTGATGGCGTCTGTGGCAATTCCTGCATTAAACCAGGTGAGTTAATAAGCCTCAATTAGTATAACATTATTTGTAGTAACATTTTGTTCAAATAGATCGCGAATGTCCGGAACTTGCCCAACCCAGTTTGGGTCAAGTGACTGTGGCTGGTCGTCATTTTGGTGCACGTGCCTCCTACGCCTGTCCACATGGCTACCATGTGGTTGGACTTCAGAGTCGACTGTGCCAGGCCGATGGCAACTGGGCTGGCGCCGAGCCTGCCTGCAAGCAGAACAGTTAGTATAGAAAATAATGTTTGAGTTAACTATTTTATTAATTTCTTAAAACATTTTGTTCAAGTCTACTGCCTGAAACCGCCACAGATTGAGCATGCACGGAATTCAGCTTTGCCGGAGCAGGAAACTTTCGATTTGGACTCAACGGTACAATATCATTGCCATACGGGCTATGTGACCAACGGTTTTCCACGTGCCAAATGCTTGGCCATCGATAATCAGGCCAGTTGGTATGGACCGGATATCCAATGTGAACGTAAGTAATAAAGTTAAGCGGTTAGTCTATTCTTTATCCTAGTTAAATAAAACTCATCCTATTTAATGAACACTAAACAATTTAGTAGATTTGCATATACATATTTTTAAAAGCTGAAAATTTCTTTAATGTTTTTAAATCGTCTCACGTCTTACACTCTTTCCTTCCAGCTCGTTCCTGTGGTCAACCTCCCGATCCTGCCTATGGCTGGCATGCTGGTGAATGCTATACCTATGGCTGCAAAATAACCTATAATTGTGGAACTGGCTATGAGCTGGTTGGCAAACATGAGCGCTACTGTCAATCGGATGGCTCCTGGACGCCCAAAGAGTTGCCGACATGCGTTTGTAAGTATCCTTGCATTCGATTGTAGTGCTTTAACAATTTTGTATTTTGCTTATTGTGTCTCTATAATTTATCCAATTCCCTAAAGCGGATAGCGCAAATGTAACCACCACCCAAGCATCGTTGTCTTAAAGCGAGGCAACCTTTTGAATTTCCGTTACAACACAAAAACGAAAACTAAACTTTAACTTAGCAATTACTAAGTGCAAATATTGATTGGGCAATCGGAATTATTGAAACTTAATTAACTAACCAGCTCAAGTTTGCTTTACGCTCCTAGTTCCAAAATTGTTAATTACGTTCTGAATTTCAAATAAAACAAAAATTTACTAATAGCGTTTAAAGTTTACAACAAATTGTTCAAATTTTAAGCAAAAAAGTTGTTGTTGGCCACTAACTATACTAACTATTAAATGTTAATTGAATAAATAAAAGTTACCACAAATCTTAAGAATTAAAAAAATTAAATCTAAACGTTGTTTTATTTGTTTGGCGGTTCCTTAAATGTTCAAGTGGTTTTCTAAGATTTGTGGTAGCTTTTCAACCACCCCCACCAACCGCCCCACCAACTATAAGGTGTTAATCCTTGCCCAACCCAACCCACTTTTACGTCTCCACAGTGGTTACTTCTGTGGTCTGCCCCACACCCGAGAATCCCAAGAATGGCAAGGCAACCTATACAACTTTGGCCTACAACTCGGTGGTTAGCTATGAATGCCGTTACGGTTACACACTGATGGGTGAGAGCTCCAGTCGATGTGGTGCCAGCGCCAAGTGGAGCGGTACTGTACCCAGCTGTAAGGGTAAGTAACATAGCGGTTGATATAAGAAATATAAATCAATTAATCAATCAATTCGAATGAATAACTTAAACTTTTCAATTCGATTTAAAGTAAACAAATTATAAGTAAAACCGATCACAACGGTTAATTCGCTCCTTTCGCCAATTTCGCCACATTACAGAAACCAACCAAGCGAATTCATTTCTCTTCAGCCACTTCACAAACCTTTTGATATTGGCTGGCATAGCTGAGACACAATAATAAATTTTCTAAAATTAACTTGCAGAAATCAACTGTGGACATCCCGGAGTGCTCTATAATGGTTGGATTGAGAATATTGAGGCTGGCACTGGTTTGGGTGCCAGCATCATCTTTCGCTGCCAGCCGGAAATGTTGATCAATGGCCTGGGTTCAAGTGTCTGCCAGATCGATGGACGTTGGCGCAATGCCCTGCCTGAGTGTTTGGCGCCATGTGTAGTGCCTACCATATCGCAAGGATTTGTGATACCCATAGAGATAAGCACGGATGAGAATGGCACCACAATTATTACACCGCCAACAACAACGACAACGCCATCACCCACTCAGATAGTTGGGGGTGTAGAGAAGGTTAAACATGGCACAGCGCTGGAGGTTAAGTGTGATGAGAACTATGAGTTTCCCGTGTCGCTGCTAAGTCCTCCCACCTGCAATAATGGCACCTGGAGCATCATACCCCGTTGTGTGCCGGCCCGTTGTAAGAGTATGCCCCGTCCACCTAAACATGGCATGGTAATGGCACCAAAGACAGAGCATGGCATGAAGGCGAGATTCAAGTGTAAGGATGGTTTTAAGTTAGTCAGTCCCGAGGGTAAGGATATCACTGATCCCCATGATTATGTGCTGACCTGTTCTTTTGGCAATTGGACTGGGGAGTCGCCCAAATGTGATGAGGTCTTCTGCTCATTTCCGGGATATATACCCAACGGAAAGGTGTTGCTTGTGGGCAACATGGGACTTTATGACTATAGACCATATGTCAAAAAGATTGTTAACAACAAGCAAATCATGTATGACTGTGACAAGGGATATGTTTTAGAGGTAAGCTAGTCATCAATTTTTTTTTAATCATTTTTATCTTTCCAAATTTCGATTTGTTTTTTATTAAAGGTTGGTCCCCCTGGCGCTACTTGTGTTGGTGGCAAATGGCGTCCATTGGATCTACCACAGTGTCTACTGGGTCAACATCCACGTCTGCGCTGGAATCGACGTCGACGTCGCTCCGTGCAGTTGCGTCAACTACGCTCTACTTATCTGCTGCAACGTCAACGGGAAATTCAACGACGACTTTTGGAGCACAGAGAGTTTGCGCAATCCGGTACGTTTGGGGAGAATTAGGCTTGAGAGATTTAGTATTGAACTTATTGTTACAGCTGGAACGTTGGAACATCAACGCGTGAAACGCAGTGCGAATCAAATTGCCAATCCCAATCCCTCGGACCTCGAATTGGCGTACTCCAAGTACTATCAGAATATCAGGGATCGCTATCAGCGTTATGTACGCAAAATATTGGGTAACAATCGTCAATACATGCAAAACGAGGGCCAGAATAAACGCTCGTACAATCAGTACAGCAATCCGGAGATGGTAATGATGCGCAAGGCAAACCAAAATGGAGTATTAAATGGACATCCTATTGGCGTTCTGGCCCTGCCAAATATAAATCAGGACTCACATTATCACAATCATGAGGAGATGACGCACAGGTCCAATGAAGCACCATCTGTATTTCCTTCTGCCATTCCAGAGCGTATACAGAATTCAAATGCGACCCATGATCTCATCGAGCAATTGAAATCACAGATTATGAGACGTCGTCGTAAGCGTAGCTCAAGCATTGCCTCCTCCTCCGATGCGGATGCTGATATCAGTGATGGTGGTGAGGCTGGCAAGGCGGCAGCAGGGAGTGGCAAGCGAATACGTGGACCTTGCGAGGATCTTGATTGGGATTCGTTTGCCAACATAACTACAATACGTCCGGGTAAGGCGCCAGGTCGAAATTCGGTAGGCATAATGCTTCAACTGGAATGCAATGCTGGATTCAAGCTCAATATTAAGGGTGAGAATGCTACGGCTCGATGTATTCGAGGCATCTGGAAACCGGAAATACCGAAATGCATGTCCGCACCTTGCCTTGTGCCAGTTGTGGAGCATGGACAGTACTACAAGGTGGAATCACATACCAAGCAACTAAGCGACAAGGCTTTGTTGACGGCACTTTCCACCTATGAGGAAGTACAGTCAAATGAGTTTATAACCCTGGAATGTGAGGATGGTTTCAATATACAGGTGAGTTAGATGTCAAGGTTTAATTCTCCTCTTTAATCAACTGTTTTACGATTTCAGGGATCTGCTCAGTTGCGTTGCGCTCATGGCTCCTGGTCTGTTAATGCCTTCTCCGAATGCACATCGGTTCCTTGCACCCTACCCAGTATACCAGGTGTCATCTATGAAGTAAGTTTTCAAATAAATACTTATACTTGATGCGTTTCCCTAAATTTTCTTCATTTGCAGGGCGGTTATCGAGCTGGTCTGACTATTGGTCATGGTGGCACAGTTAGCGTACGCTGTGAGCTCTCCACCAATGCGAATCCCATTGAGATGTCCTGTCACAAGGGCATCCTAACACCGCCTAGCGTACCGTGCGAGTCGGGCTTGCGAAAGTCGCGTCAGGAGCTAGATCACGCCACACCCATTCCAACATCAAGTTCACATAGCAAGATCGAGCACAATGAGCTGGACGATAATCAGTCGCACGACAACAATACCGATGAGCATGGCGATGATATGAAAATGTGCGGACATCCTAGTTTGACAGACGGTGCCTTGGTTTACAAGTGAGTGGCTGTCCTGAACAAACACAGGATGTCTCTTCATATATATAAATTCCCACTAGAAATCCCGATCATGCTGAAATTGATGGTGCCTACGAAAGCGGCACAGAGATCTACTTTAATTGCATTCCCAATGCGGCTGGTGATCGCCAAACCTGGCGCATCATATGCGATAATGGACAGTGGATAGGACGTTCCTACAATTGCGGTAAGATAAGAACAAACAAATCCCATTACCAACATGACATTTTAAAAAATGATTCAAGTTTATTTCAATTCGATGTTGGTTGAATTTAGTTTCGACTTATTTATCTTTACCATTAAATTCTGATGTATTATAAGTCCGGCTCAAAGCCGGTTAATATTTGGTTGTCTTTATGGCCTTCATCATCTTAATACTTTTACTATACAGAAAACGGAACGTGTTTATTTAAGAACAACGAACCGAATGTTGTCAGCTTTTATAATGATCTGGAAATTCGAGAGGACATTGTGGAATTTCCTCCAGGCACTACAATTATATCCAGGTTAATAGCAAACGATTAGTTTTAAGTTGAAGTTTTAAAGTTGAAGTTGTTTTTATAGATGTGTTGACATTGGCAAGTTTTCGATGACAGGAAGCCATGAACGTACCTGCATCCACTCAGAATGGACAAACACAAAACCCGTGTGCTCGGGCCTGAATCAAGAGAATGACTATGCGAGTAGGTAGAATGTAAGTAAATCAAGATAATCCAAATAAAATTTCTCATCCCATCGCAGTGGAGAAGGCGCCAACAATACTATTCCGGCATCAGAATGGACCTATTGCTCAGAGTAATAATGGCAAACTGATTGTTTATCCGGGAACTACAGTGCACATGGAATGCCTGTGGATGCGACGCTTTGGCAATCCCAAATGGAATGTTAGCCATACCTACAAGTGGGTAACAGCTATACAATAAGACAGTTAAACTTCGCTATACTGAAAAATTTCACTATAGAAATGTTTGATTGTTCTTTTACATAAAAAATAATTCCCATTTCTAACACATATGAACTGTCTGTATAGAAACTATACCGAAGGCTGGGTTACCGAAGCGGATGAGGGGCGAGACTCAACGTTGGAATATCGCCTGAGTGTATTTGATGCTGTTGCCGAAGATTCCGGTTTCTATTCCTGCATGACCCCTGCCCGACATGAGCATGCCGTTGAGGTTATTGTGAAGGCAATTAATTGCCCCGATATACCGATACGGCGTGGCTTAATTGTGAATACGAACGATACAAAGTTGAGCACACGCGTGCTGTTGTCCTGTTCGAATGGCAACTCGTTGATTGGCGCATCGGAGCTGTTTTGCTTGCCCAGTGGCAATTGGAGCGCACTGTTGCCGGTTTGCGAGAGCGTGGAGTGCGGCGATATACCGCTAATGCCGAATAATGTTAGCTCACCACGTGTCTCCGTTTTGTCGCGTGAGGTGGGCGGGCGAGCGGCATTCTCCTGCTCCACGGGTTACGGATTGCGCGGGCCAACGGAGGCCATCTGTTTGCCTACGGGCGAATGGGCGACACCGTTTCCCACCTGTGTCGAAGTGCAATGCGATAATCCGGGTGCACCGCAAAACGGTTACGCCCAAGGCTCGGCACCGTATCGTGCCGGCGATGTGGTCCAATTCAATTGCAACCCGGAATACATGATGCAAGGTCAGCCAATAATTGCCTGTCAGGATAACGGACGCTGGTCGGGCGGTTTGCCCAAATGTGTGCAGGCATGTTCGTATCCGGGCACCGCCATCAGCGGTCGCATGTCCTCCGTTAAATTCTACTATGCCATCGGTGAGAGCATCACATTCACCTGCGATGCGGGCCTGGACCTGCGCGGCTCTAAAGTCCTTAAGTGCATGAAAAATGGCAAATGGTCGAGCGCTATTCCCACTTGTGTGACAAATGATGCACCCGCTGTTAACACTAATAAACATTTAAGCAACATGGGTTAAATGCGATGTCGCCTGCGCACATTTAAATTGAGTTAAAAATCAAAGTGATACTAATACATATGTACTAACTAATGCACATTCAAGAAAGACACACACACACGTATACTAATACTACTGACCTTTTTGCGATTCAACAATAATTGTAATTGTAATTGTCTTATGTCTTCATTTTAATATTAATAAATGTTCAGTCAAATATTAATGCACTGCAAGACTATTTGGCGCTTTAATAAATGCATTTGCGCATCGATATATAGAATCGATCTTATCGATTAACCAGTTGGTGACTAATTTTAATAACGGTAACTTAACATTTTGGCTTGAACAAATTTGTACATAATTTTTAATTTAATTTATTTACTACAATTTGAATTAATTTGGTTATGTTGAATTTTTGTCATTAATCTTCTAAAATTTATTTTGAAATTTAAATATACCGCCCATTTTGTAACTTAGCAGATATTCACTCTGTTAATAGCAAAACTGCACTTATTTTGTTTTTGTTGTGTTGGTAATTGTTGGCAAGTCTGTTTACTTATGTATAACAAGCCTGTTTTCGCCGTACACACTTTATTATTGTTTATCGCGCGTTGAACGCAACTGGTTCGTTCAGGAACGGAACTACTTGCTCTCTGGTAAAGAGGCGCGAGCGGACTTGCGTTCATTTGTTTTTCCACGTTCGAGAGTGTGGCACGTCGTGTGGGTGGTGTGCGCGTGAAAGACGACGGGAACCTTTCGTTTTTCGCGTTTTGTTTTTGTATATATATTTCGAACAAAATATACGTCTATAATTGTGTACATAGTGTAGTTAATTTACATTAATTAATTATTTAATTAAATCGCAACAAAGCTGACCCGATGTCATGTAACAGCCAAAAACCAATAAAAACACAACAAAGTCATTCATTATAAAACGTGCAAAAAACGTGCGTCAGTGTGAGTGTGTGTTTGTGTATATGCGTGTATGTGAGTGCGTATATGTGTTTGTTGTATGTGTCCTGCCTTCTCAGGACGAATTAACATAGCTAAACAATTAAATTTAAGGTAAGTGTTTCTTCAGCAGTGATTAAAATTACACAAAAAGAACAGCTGACGCATACACAACTACCGCTACAGCTACAACAACAATAATAAGCGAAAATATATGTAAGGGGACAAAAGAAAAACATTACCTTGCCTAATGCCCCAACCCCTTTCAACAGGCCCCGGCCCCTTTTGGCAGCAGCCAGCCAGCGATTCAAGGGCGTTGATCTACAACAACAATAACAGCAATATGAAAACGAGGAAGAATGAAAAGCACAAAGCCCCAAGAGTGTGACAAAAATGCTTTTGTCGTGTTCTTCTGTGATTTTATTATTAATTTGTTCTCCATATTGTTATAATGACGCTGGTACTGTTGCTGTTGTAGTAAAAGATTTGAAATTTGTGGGCGTCAAATGACGTGATAACGTTACCGATACCTTGTTTAGGTGCGAAAAGAAAATCAGTGATAGTGATAGGCGTGCTCTTCTTGTTGCTGTTGTTGTTGTTACTACTTGTCAATGCCAGTCAACGCCACCCCACACGTAACAGTTTTTCTGCCGCGCTGCTCTTACTGCTCTGTTACTGCATGTCTCAAGCACGCAGGCCCCGACACGCGCGCAACAGTGGCGCTGTCGTTGGCGTCGGCTTCAGCAACATAAATGTCAGTGTGTTAGTGGGGGCCGCTTTTCGACATTGTTGTTGTTATTGTTGGTTGCTTGTGCTGTTTTTTGCTCGCCTGCGTATCTCACTCAATACAAATACTTGTTTGCTCTTATTTTGTGAGCGCTTTAAAGTGCGTTGTAGTTGAAAGTAAATTGGGTCAATGTTGTCATCTGACCCTATGCCCAAATATTGTTGTTGTTATTGTTGTAAGCAACATCAGACAGAATTTAAGATGAAAATCGAGACATTCTGCGAAATCAAATAAGAGATTGTGTTAAAAAGCTGTATTCTTTCTTTCCTTATTTTGTTCTCGCCTAGACGATACCGGAGTTGTTTGTGAACAAACATTAATAAATTATGACGCATTTACATGCACAAAAGTCATTAACATCTAGGCCATTATTGTTGCTTTTGTTGATGTATAGTATTATTGCTACTACGGCTGATTGAAATCGATTGCTTATGCAAACAACTGAAAATAAAATGTTCTGTGTTTTGAGTCAACAAAAAAATAAGTCCATACACCTTTCGAGATTGGCAGTTGAGATAAGCCCACAGATTGTGCTATCGATAGCAAATCGATCACAAAACGTAATGCGTCAAAGATCACTTGCGAGTGACAGACAGAGAAAGAGAGAAAGAGAGTGTGGGATCATCAATCACAGAGCACACTGACTTTTCTTTTCTCCACATTTGGCATGACACATCTTTTGTTCGGTTTCTTTGCCGGCTTTGTTTATTGTTCTGTGTGTGCGGGCGTGCGGGTGGCCGGTATATCTGGCATGTGGCCAATGCACTGTTTAACAGCTGTATGTAAACATAACTGTGTTTGACTTGCATTGCTGTTAATTGCTAATTAACTGCGTCTACGTTGTTATCGATAACAGTTGCATGCATGCACTGCGCATTTCCTTTTCTCACCCACGCACACACACACACACACACACTTGTCATTTATATTGTTTCATTTCGCTTGATTCCCATTAAGTAGACAAAAGACGCCGATTTATTGTCGCCGCCATCATGTCTACGTCGATGTCTGAGCTACGCAGCACGCTACCTGCATTTAACTTGAAATACAGCTCGAATCGCCGCGAACGTTTATGACCTCTCTCAACAACTGTTCAATCCGCGGTGCGCCCTTTTAATGCCAGTATAAGCGGCATTTAATGAACATTCTTGGAATTTTAAAGCAGTAACCAGAAATGGACACAAATAAATATTTTTATCTACATATGAATACGGGTCGTTATCTCAAAATCTGTGTTGCCAAGCAAATACATACATATGAAGTTAGATAAAAGAGAAGGTTAAGTAGACATAACAGAAGATTGTTATTGAAAATTCAAAAAAAAAAAGCCATATACATACAAAGCTAGAAATAACGGGAAAAAAACAGATTTGACTGCACTGTCCGTTCTATCTACAGCTGACAAACTTATCTGCATTTAACCTAGTATCTAAACGTTGTTTGTTGTATCCACTGCATAAATGTATATGTACGAACAAACAAAAACAAAGCAGATTTTGTTATTTTTTTTATTTTTATCAGCAATTAGCAACAAGGTATCTATCTTTGTCTCAATTGGACGCGTGGCGGAAACAATTGAGAACAACCAATAACCATATACAAATTCGTCATTGCCATTTTCTTAGTTTAAGGTCAACTTTTCACAATTGTTATGAAGCAGCTCAATGAATTTTTTAAAAGTTTAAATTACTATTGAATTACAAATTTAATTGGATGTGAGCCACAGGCCTTAAAACACACACAACACAGCTGTTGCGTTTCTCACTAGTTTTAATTAATTGTATTTGATTAATGCCTGGTGGAAATATTTTTCGTTCGAACTTCAAGCATCAATAAATTTTTAAATGAAAACTATAAATAATAAACTAGTATTATCGATTACTGATGGCCACGAACACAGCGAACACATACGGTAAATGACAAAAGGGCAACACAACAAAACTCTTATCGATAAATAATAAATCGAGAAGGCCGCGAATTAAGCAAAGGACAAACCAAATTCAAAGCTAAGTTTCACTGCCATTTATCCAGTTACAACCGGTAAAAGTTCAATAAAAAAATATTCCGCCTGTTAAGTTTTTTTTTTTTAGCACGTTTCAACAATTGTGCATATAAATAATTGATCATAACAGAATCTGTTTTTGTTTTTTCGTGATATGTTTGTTTGTGGAATAACAATCTAGGTTATTTAATTGTCAACTCATATAATTGAGCTCTGCTCCAAGTGATCAAAGCGATGACCACAGGGCGGAAAACAATCGAGTCAACTGGCACAATAACAACGTAGACCTCGTTTTCGTTTTTTATTATTATTAATTTAAATTTTTTTTATAAAACACGTTATTGTTGTCAATACGTTTCAATTTGAGGCGCCAATTCAATTGAAATTCGTAATATTGTTTAGAGGCAAACAAATTCTGTTTAATAACCTCCCAGAAAACGACCTTCACGCTTTTGGGGGCAACAAACGACGAACTGATTGCGTTGTTCTCAATTCAAAAACAAAACAAAAACGTTCATACACTTGATGAAGAGTTGATACATGCGTTCTGTGCGGAAAAAAGCATATGATAGATAACCATACAGTTATGAATATAATTTTCCTTAAATTTAAGAAAAATCCCAAACGCATTTGACTTTCATTTTATATGTATTCTTCAAATGCAATGATCTTCAGAATTCTTTGAACAGCGCATTAAAAAGTCCCCACAAATTTGAGCATTTTATATTTGTTTATTTTTAATTCCGAGAATTCACAATCGTATTGATAATGACGTCATGAGCGACAACAAACTGAAATAGTTTCGTCATTCATCAGTGGAAAGCCAACGACGCAAAAAAAAAAGTATAAAATATTTACACACTTAAATCTGCAAAGTGAGGATCAATTATGTTATGTATATGTATTATAATATGCATTTCGACTGATCCTCAATGTAGCTGTGAATGATTCATTTGTTGTGTGTTAACACTACGCGTTGTTTTATTTGTTGTGAAAAGGAGAGAGGGGGACAGAAATACGCCATTGCGTGTAGTAAATAGTATTCTCTCTTCCAATAGAATTTGGTTTTGTAGCCGCCATCTCTCTAGCGTCGTTTATCAGCAGCAGCTGTGCCGGTTTTCCCGATTAATGACGAAACATGTTCGGGCATTAAGCGTGCAATTACTTTGGTCCAGCTATAAACCGAGATAAGAAGCCATAAATAACATGCTCAAACAGGCTGAACATTTTCAAACATCATTACATGCACCCAAATAATGTATCTATGTTGAACATTTCCTGTTTTGATCTCAAATCCATTTCTTTAAATCCCAACCCTCATCCCTCTAGCCCTCTTTTAGCACAAATAGAGTACACACTCACTCTCTCTTTATGTCTCTCGCTCTGCTCATCAGCTGTTGTATCTCGCGTTTTCATACTTGTACACACACAGACAAGCTAAACACATATACGATACAAATTATCTCGCCGCAAAAATATGTATCGTAAAAAATGTATAAATCGTAAATATCTCAATAAGAAACAACAAATACAAACAACAACATAAACACTATTTTTTCTCTCTTCTCTTTCTCATCTTCTTACAGACCATGCATAAGGAAAAAGTTATAAGTACACAAAATGCAAATGAAGCAAACAACAAAGAGCATAAATTAAATGGAACAACAAAAGAAAATAGTGATAAAACAGGTCAGTAATCCAAGAACATATCTACAAAGCTATTGAAAACAATAAATTATTATTCAATGATATGATTGACATGCATAAAGTACTTCAAGCGATTCAAAGTACAATTTAAAATTTTGATTGATCGTCAACAATTTGATGGATGCGCGCACATAACTCAATCAATCACATCAACAACTTTTGAAACTATTTACTCAAATTCTTTGTTGATGCAAATTATGTTACTACTCTGATTAAATACAATGCGTGTGACGCATAGCGATGAAAAAAATATTCATAATTCAAAATATACAAACAGTTTGAGTGTACAGTCACGCTTGTACTTGACTAATTAACAGAAAATACTATGTGTATCCGAATGCTTGACTGGTTCAACCACATACTCACTCAAACAATCTAACCTAATCAATTCAAAAGGCACACAATTTAGCAACCTCATCTTGTCGAATGCTTTCTAATACACTAACTGGCTAACTAAATGATTTATAAATCTACCAATCCCTCTCCTTAGCCCTGAACTTGCTTAGATTGCCCCTATCAGACAGTTAATAATTTACTAGTCGGCTGACAGTACAAATTGCAGTACAAATAACAAAATAATTTAACCTGAGGCCCCGAATGCGAATCCATTTCATATCGTGTCGCATCACGTGACACGTTTTGGCGGCATAAATGATGTTTTGCTGCTATTATCAGTTATTCGCATTGGCATTTGCCACCAGACATCTTGATGCAAAAGGGTGAAAGTAAACACACAACATTTTGCTTTGCCGATAAGATAGTGTGCCTTATTCTGGTTTTAGTTAGTTAAAGACCCAAAAGCGCTGGACACTTGAAAAATATAAACGCACATGTACGTAGAATTACGCAACTGGCTTATAAACATTTGTCAGGCACTTGAGGTTATAACTTTTATTTTTTTATTACCTTCATTATTATCTCTGCAAAACGTTTTGGAAAACATGAGAATTACAATGTTGTTGATTGATTGTTAAGTTTCGAAGGGAAGAAATATGAATGATGGGGGTTCTTTATCAGACATTAGTAACAGTATAAATAAGAGCTTAAGAAAGATAAATACGTATGATAAAGGGTAGAATAAAATAGCGTCTACGGATGATGTCATTAGAAGTTTATGCTTTTTACAATCTTTAAATAATTCAGTTACATTTTGACAATATATTAATCTATTTTTTTCTTTCTTTCATATATGCATTTCATATGTTTGGACTTCAGTTAGCCTGCTAAATAAAAAGGATGATAGCAGTGAATATGATCTGGTGCCGCCCGATGGAGGTTGGGGTTGGTTAGTGCTCTTCGGTGCCTGCCTGACAAACATACTCATCCCGGGCACAATTAAAAGTTTCGGTGTTCTCTTCATTGAGTTCTTGCAGGCATTTGAAACAACACAAACGCAAGCCTCATGGATTCCGGCATTATGTTACTTTCTTTACAGTTCACTTGGTAAGTACATGGAACATGAAAATATTCACGTTATTTTATTGCATTCTCCTTATTCCATTTTTCTAGGACCTATTTCGAGTATTCTATCTGTTAAGTATTCCTATCGAACGGTTACATTAATTGGCGCCCTCTCCGCATCCTTGGGCATGATTCTATCCTTTTGGGCTTCATCTGTTGAATATTTGTACCTTAGGTAAGTAAAGTTCCCGGCATTGTTATAAAGTTCAAGTGCAGTTCAAGTTCAATTAAAAATATACACTTTATTGCCAAACTGGTTTGCCTAAAACTCGTTTTTGATTTTACAAACCAATTTGACCGAAAATATTTATTTAAAAGGTTGATGTCAAGTTGATTAGCTGGTTTTCAATTAAATTGTAAATAATTTGGGTTCAATTAATTGTAAATTATACTTCAAAAATTGAAGAACATGTTTTAAAGGTTTACTTTCTAATGGCTTACAAAACATTAATTTTATATTAAAATCAACTTCGTTGTTACTAAAGTAAGCAAAGTTTGTGTATTATATTTTGGTTAAATCAAAAAACTTATTGCTCGGGCATAAATTAACACGAACTTATAATTTATTTTTGAAATGCTCGATGCAAAATACTCTTCCAGAACTTAACAAATTTAGCTTGAGCTTAAGATGTTTTCTTTTTAAAGCTCAGCGAGTTTTGCACTAATTTCAAGTATAGCAATATTTAAGAAATTGTATTAATATTTCTTACTCTTCATTACAGCTATGGCGTTCTGGTTGGCATTGGTGCTGGCCTGTCCTTTCCGCCCACTGTGTACATAGTCACCTCGTATTTTGTGAAACTGCGTGGACTGGCCAACGGTCTGTGCATCTCGGGCAGCGCCATTGGCTCAATTATATTGCCGCCAGTGTTACGTTGGCTTTTAGAAACGTATGGCTATCGTGGCTCCTGTTTGATTATGGGCGGCATAACGCTTAATGTGCTGGTGGGTGCGCTGTTTTATGAGCCCGTGGAACAGCATATGGTGCGTAAGCCTCGCGCTTGCCAAGCACTGGAGGATATACCCGAGGAGGAGGACATTGGCATTGTGATGAAGTTCGAGAATGTGGATGAAGCAACGGCGCCAGATCAAACGGCCGAAAAGCAAATGCTGCCATATAATTCACCACCGTCGCCACTCTATCTGCCAGACGATGACGATGACAAGCAGCTATTTGTGCGCAGCGCTTCGGCTGCTGTTGTACAGACTTATACCAAGCCCGGTGATGAGTTCCAGCCACGTGCTCGCAAGATAAGCACACCGGTGCGTCTGCCACAACGCAATCAAACATTTACACCGGGACAATTGAATTCGCAGTCATCGTTGTATGCCGTACCAGAGGGACGATCCAGTTCTAACAAGCTGGCCATGCGGAATAGCTCAAGAAATCGTTTGTCAAAACGTTCACCATCCACCAGCAGTTTTCTGTACATCAGCACACCGTATCACGGCAGCACACTATCCTTTCAGCCCAAGGAGTTCTCGTCGCATTTATCGCTGCGTTCCGCTGGCAGCGGTGTCGCCGCCGGAAACGAGTCGGCGGCACAGGATGGCGGTCTAGCTGATAAGAAGAAAAACAAAGCGGCGCCAAGTGAACGCAGTAAATTCTTTGATTTGAGCCTCTTAAGTGATCCCATGTACTTGGTCATACTCATCTCGAACTCCACAAATGCCATTAGTTATACGAATTTCATTATTCTATTGCCTTCATTTGGACTGGACAGAGGCTTTGACAAATCCCTCTCAGCGTATTTGTTGTCTGTGGTCTCTACAACGGATTTGATTGGACGCATTGGTGGCTCAGCGCTCTCCGACATGGGTTTCATACCAAAGACATGGTACTTTGTGGGCGGATTGTCTGTTTCGGGCATTTCGTTGGCACTGCTGCCCTTTGCCTATAGCTATGGTGGCGTGTGCTTTTGGTGTGCCGTCTTTGGACTCGCCTCGGGCACTTACGTGGGCATCACAGCTGTGATTATGGCCGATATGCTGGGCACAGAGCGTATAACCTCGTCCTATGGCATCAGTTTATTTATCAATGGCTTACTACAGCTGGTTGGTCCGCCGTTGTGCAATTATTGGACCCAGGCTGTCAACGATTACAATCCGCTTTTCCATGCGCTCGGCCTGACACTGCTTGCCGGTTCCAGCCTATGGGCATTTATGCCCTGGATCATTCGACGCAAAGCCAAAGCGGAGGAGAAGCTGGAGGCCCAAATCGACGAGGAAGCCGTCGAAGGCTATTAAAAAACTAAAAGAGAAAAAGGAACAAACAAGCCGGCTATCGAATGCTTCACACCACGTACAATTACAATTAGATGTTAGGCTTTAAATATGCGTACAAAGAGAAGGAAAAGAGAAATTGGAAGGGATTAGAAGATTGAGTAAGAGTTTGGATTTACTAGAACAGGGGGGGAAGTGAAGAAAAAAGGTAGACATTAAAATGGCATTGGAAATTTTGGAAATTGTTAATTTGTTTCTTCCATTAGCTTTTTTTGTCTAACTGTTAAGTCTTAATTATTACATTGTATAATTATTACAATTATTGTTTACTTAAAATCAATTTATAGCTTAAGTCAATAACAAATGTAAAATGTCTAGCAGAGAAAAAAAAAAAAAAAAACCAACTTAAGAAATGAAAATATTTTTTCTATAAATATGCTAAACAGAAGAAAAAAAACTAAAAAAAGCAGTAAAAACTAAAATTAAACAAAAAATGTTTTTATTTGGTGGGAAGCTTTGAAGATTATATAATATTCGTTTTCTTCAACACTCTTCCTTTTGAGTACTTTCAACTGAAGCTCTTCAATTTGCAAAGCCAAACAAGATTACTATTGAACTTTGGTTCAATCAAAAACCCATTATCTATAACAAAGAATTTGCTTGTTCACTTGATATTCGTTACATCGAAGTTTGACTGTACTACATCATCTATTTAAAATAGAACACGTGATGGTAATATTTTTTTCGAATATAATGTATTATCAAGTAGAAATCTTTCGAGTCTTTTCAACATACATTGTATTAAAAATGAAATTTATTTGAATGCACAACTCAACTTAGTGTGTGTGTATATTTAGTGTTAAACGTGGGAGTATATGTGATTATGTATGGCACTATGTGCTTTTAATTTTTGGTTTTAGGAACCCCTTGGTGCGCAGAAACCGCACAATGAATGGCGCCGAGCCCAACGTGATGCTTATTCGAATGGGAGCAAACACTTTATGGACAGCATAGGCTGTAACAAAAGTGCTACCAAGAGCTATTTTTTCTGCAATTGCTGATGACTCGATTCCAAGGAATTCCATAACGGGCATCATGTTTATTCCACTGCAAAAGAGACAAAACGAAGCGAATTAGTTGAAGAAGAATTTAACGATTTGCTATTCCCGTTGTTAGTAAAGGGTTGCGTGCAAATGAGCGCATATTGGGTAAGTTGTCCTACCTGGAGACGAGCACGTAAAAGCCACCAAGCGATAGCAGTGAGATGCCCACGTGAAATACAACAATGGTTGCACCATACTCCTTAAATGCCTTCTTCAATTGCTCCTTCTTGCTCAGCGTCTGCACTGGCTGAGCAGGCTCAAGGGGGGATGCGGTTTGAGCTGCTGCTGGATCTGCTGATGGCTTTGCTTGTGTACTGTAGCAACGTCGAAAGCCTGAATATGATATACTATATATACATATATATATAAACTATGAGTATAGGATGCGTATGCGGGTTAAGAGCTCAGTTAGCGAGAGCGCATGCGTCTGATATGCAACAGGTGCATGTGTTTAACTGTAACAAGCTCATGCAACAAGTGTGCTCACCTTGTCTATTGCCAGCTACTATGGCATTCTGATCGTAGGTCACCCAATCAGCACGTGTACTCTCGCGCAGTGCACGATAATGGGAGCTGTGCATATTCTGCGAGGTGAACTTGAACTCCTGGGACCACTGGCCGCCGGGCATGTTCAAATGAGAAAACTTGTGCATGCCGCCAAATGGAGTCGGCACATTGCTTTGCATTACAGCGTTTAGGCTGACGGAACCGAAGCAATCGTACGATTGCACATGAGGATCCTGAACAAAGGAGGCGGCGTCTTGTGCTGCGGTCAAACTATTATCCGTTGTGATGTCAATCGTAGAGATGGGTGCATGGGACATTGTCATAATATTGTCGGAAATGTCGCGGGAACGCTGTGGCGAGAAGCGTGTTGACTCAGCGGCATCCACATTGTTGGGAATTGGGAGAGCGGGCGCCGGGGCAGCGTAGTTCAATGCCTTGGCGCTTGTGTGAAAGGGTTGAATGGCTAAATAGGCAAGGAAACGAGAACAACAAAATTAATATATATGAACATAAAGAAAAACATAATGCGCAGTTTGGCAGACCAACAGGGTTCAAATTCCAATTGAGACTATATATGTGCGCACACAAATACATATAGTACACACTCAAGAGTGGACAGTGCGTGTAGATTAAGGTCAATTAAGCTAGCATTTGCTTGCCTATTATTTGTTAACCAATCGCAATGGCAAAGGAACTTTAATCAATTTATACTCGTTGACCTCTAAGACTGCTGCAGCAAATGTTTAAGAAAATTTACCTGCATAGTTTTTGATGTATTGTATGCCGCCGGGTAAGTGCACAGCACGCAGCAAAGTTGCTTTGCTTGTATTAATAAACATGATTTCTGGACAAAATCAAATTTTGAGTAAGCACAACTATAAAATGACAACTTTGCTCCGACAAAGCAAAACTAAATAAACAGCTGCTGATGTGTGTGGGTGAGTATCAGCCGTCGCCAAATTCATCGCTACGCATCGTATACAAATTATCGATAGGGCTACACGTGTGTGTGTGTGTGTGTGAAGCAAATCATCAGCTGTTTCAATAATTAGAGTTGCTCATCGCACACAAAATATCGATTCAGTAAAACTGAACATTATCGATAGTGTAACATCGTAAATACAACCCTACGCAGTCATTTTTGGGAGTGAAAATGCGAATTTATTTACAAAATTTGCCAATTCGAGAAAAAGAAGGCGACGCGTAATAAAGCAGTTTAAAAATTTGTCATCAACGCGATTAGCAGATGCAGCTGTGGCCGTGTGTACGTGTGTGAGTGTGCAATGCTCGCGCTGAGCAATACACATAGGGGAAGAGCGCGGTGCTGCTTTTGTGGTCAAGATATGATTTGGCCAAAACAATAAAACCCGCGACCAGGCTAATTTTAGCGTGCGTGTGTGTGTGCAACTAGAACAATAACAATAACATATCAAACGGCAAAACGGCAGTAGCATTAGCAACAACAAAAACAATAACAATATCAACAGCTAAACGTACAGCACGCGTCTGTGTGCGTGTGTCTGTTTGAGAGAGCGACTGAGTGTGTGTGTTTGTGTAGAAAGTGCGCACGTCAGGCGTTGGCTGTCGTCGCAGTCGCAACCATGTCCAGAATTACGTTGACCACGTTAACACACAGCGGCATCGGCGGCGGTATTGGTATTACAACCACCAGCAACAGTAACAATAACAGCAACAACGATACACGCACCGGAACGCTGACGCACCTGATGGAGGAGCACCATCAGCAGCAGACAGGAGGCACTGGAGCAGCTGGTGCCGCTGGTCTCATCACTGACGGCGCCGAGCGGCTGCGTCGACAAGGTAGTCGACTGCAAACATCCAGATTCGCTTGCATGCGCTGTTGTGGCAATTTTCTCACCTATCTGGTGCGACTGCGCAGCACGCCCGAGGAGATGGAACAACGCTACAAATCCAAAGAGATTGATCGGTTTTTGGAGAAGGAGAAGCACACGTTTCGACGGCAGGTAAGATAACTTGCCTTACTTTTGGTCAGCAGCAGCCGCCACATTCCGTTTAATTAAGTAATTAGTATTAATTTGCTTGGACCCACACACATATACAAACACACATTCATATATGAATATGAATGCACACTGAGAAATACTCTCTTACACACACACAATGATACTATCGTACACACAAAACAACATTCATCCGGTTGTATGTGGCCCGCATGGGCCGCCCAGGCAAACAAATAAAACGTCAGAGACGAATTTTCACTTTTCGTTATTGCCGTTGTTGTTGGTATTGTTGGTTTTGGGCTTGGCTCTGGCTCTGGGAATTTATTGTTGCATCATTTAGGCAATTATTACAACAACAAACAAGCAAGATCAACTATCTTAGGCAGCCCGACATTTATATACCCTTTTAATAGAACTGTTTACTTTAAAAACCCGTATGAATGTTCCTTTCTAACACCCAAATAAAGGTTTTGATAAACAACATTTTGTTCACTGAACTGAAATACTTTGTAAAGTCTAAGTCATCTTCTGCAAGTCTGTAACAAACTTAACGACAACGTTATAATACCCACTGTAAGAGTATCAAAAAATCTTATTCACACAAAAGGCATTCAATTAACAATGTCTTTGTGCTGTGTTGCAGTTGTTTCTTGGGCGATGCGTATGTTATATGTGTTTTTTTTTTGTCAGTCAAGGTTTTAATTTCGCACGTACTTAATTTAATACTATTTGACAATATACACTTACTAATCTTGTGACTCACTTTTATGGTTAGGTAAAACTGCTGCTTCTGGGCGCTGGCGAATCGGGCAAATCAACCTTCCTCAAACAGATGCGCATCATACACGGTGTCAACTTTGATCCGGAACTGTTGCGCGATTACCAACATGTGATATACCAAAATGTTATAAGAGGTATGTGAATAAAATCGAGTTAATTTGTTTATACATCTTATGCTAATGGAATTTTCGTGTGCAGGTATGCAAGTGCTTCTTGATGCGCGCGAAAAGTTGGAGATCTCGTGGGGCAACGATGGACGCGAACAGGATGCCAGCGATGCCAAATTAATGGAATGCAATGCAATAGAGGCAGCTACATTTGTCGAATATGCGCCGTTCATAAGACGATTGTGGCAAGATCGTGGCATAAGGCGCGCCTACGAACGAAGACGCGAATTTCAAATTGTTAGTATAGTGTTTAAATGTGTGAATTATTGCTATGAAACTGATAATATTTACATTTCACAGAGTGATTCGGTAAGCTATTTTCTAGACGAAATCGAGCGGCTAGCGAAACCGGATTATGTGCCTACGCACAAAGATATACTGCATTGTCGCAGAGCAACCAAAGGTGTCTACGAGTTTTGTGTTAAAGTACAGGTAAGCTGCAATTAAAGCGCGATATTGACTCAAATAAAATCATTATATCTGTTTTTTAGAACATTCCATTTGTGTTTGTCGATGTGGGTGGTCAGCGCACACAACGTCAAAAGTGGACCAGATGCTTTGATACCTCTGTCACATCGATTATATTTCTAGTGTCTAGCTCAGAGTTTGATCAGGTGCTTGCTGAAGACAGGTAAGTTCATTTTGAGCTTCTATATGATAGTGTGTTACTAATATAATTTTTAATTTCTAGAAAAACGAATCGTCTGGAAGAGTCAAAGAATATTTTTGATACCATTGTCAACAACAACACCTTTAAAGGCATTTCAATAATATTGTTCTTGAACAAAACCGATTTGCTTGAACAAAAAGTACGCAATCCAGAGACTGATATACGCTGGTACTATCCACAGTTTAATGGCAATCCTCACTCGCTACTGGACGTTCAGAATTTTATGCTGCAAATGTTTATGAGTGTGCGGCGTAGCAGTAGCACGAGTCGGATCTATCATCACTTTACCACTGCCATAGACACGCGCAACATCAATGTGGTGTTTAATTCTGTGAAGGATACGATACTGCAGCGTAATTTAAATGCACTGATGTTGCAGTAGCATTTATATGTATATTCGTAGCCATCATCATTATGATCACAACTCCACAGGAATCTCGCGCCAGCTCTGGCAATAACACTGTTTACCATACAAATATATTTATATACATATATACACCTAAATATATTTATATAGAACAAAAGAAAAAAACGAAAGTGCCAGGCTGTCAGGAATGTTAAAAATTTTGTGAAGGGCCGACCCAAATTGTTGTTAACTTTTTAAAATGGTTTAATTATTCATAAAATTTTGTATTAAATGAAATTATTATTATTATTATAAATTTTAGCATTTACATGTATTATTATGTATTTTATTTATGCATAAATGTGTATATAATTTATTGTGTATGTGTTCGTGTGTGGCCCGGTAACAGAACTTTAATGATATCCCCAAAAAAAAAAAACTAACCCGAAAACTGCAGCTACAGTTATATTAATATTTTTTTTTGATAATTCTTTTTGCTACTATGACACTATACAAGGATATAAATATACATAGCCAATACGTGCACATACATATATATAAATACAAACACACATATATACCTACATATATATATATATTTTTAGAGTTGAATGTCGAATATATACACATATACAAATTGTAGTTTATACAAAAGAGAGAGCTTAATACTAAGCATGAAATTTTCTCCTAGAGAAAAGTCAGCAAACGACAAATGTAACAGTTAAAAGAAACAAATTACCGATATTAAATAAAAACGAAAACAACATTTGATATATATGTCTTTTAATCATTATTAATAAATTCCACAATCCTAACTTATGCCAAAAAATCAGAAAGTGGATAAATTTAAACACCATTTTTTTTAATGCAGATTCACATTCACATTTAAAACTTTATTTTAATTTATTTTTAATTACAAAACGAGTTACTCTTATTTAAAATGTTATCTCATATTGAACTAAGTGTTTAATTTTTGGAATGTCATAAAATCGCCTTAATCTCTAATACAAGTACGCTGTGTATACGTATATAAATAATTGCTCAAAATAATACAAACAGATACGCATTTGTAAATATGTATATAAAAAAAAATTACAAAAATAATTGCTTTGAGAATACAATTAATACTCTAATAAAAACATAAAATGTGCATTGCATTATGAGACTCTAAATTAAAGCATAATAATTTGTGATGCTTTCACATTGCAGATCCCGATCCAGTTACAGATCTATGTTAACAGATAATACTACTAAGAAAATCAGACGTACTAAGACTACACATCCAATGGAGTTTTTAACACAAATATTTAGCATCCATAGTCATTGAGTTGCACTTTAGCTGCCAGTTGTCCTTGCTAGCTGTTGCGTTTGTCGTCCCTGCTCAGCCGGCTTGACTAGTGTTGCTGTTGTTGGAGCTGTTTGAGCCACCCCCGCAGCAATTGCTTTGCGCTGCTTTGGCACTGAAGCTGCCCAGCCCAATGGAGCCGCTTCCCTCAGATTGACGTTGTGCAGCCGCAGCTGCAGCACTGCTGCCATCCTTGCTGCGCGCTTGGCCAATCAGTTCGGCGGCAATCTCGTAGAACAGTCGTTCGACATTCTCCGCCTCCTTGGCGGATGTTTCCAGGAAGTACATGTCGTGTTGTTTGGCAAATTCCTCACCAATTTGGGTGGGTATTTCGCGATCATCGCGATCCGTCTTGTTGCCCACCAGTATTTTGAGAACCTTTGAATTGGCATATTCTTGGATCTCACGCAGCCAGTCGGGAAGGCAATCAAATGTTGGCTGGCAGCTAATGTCATAGACAAGGATTAGCGCGTGCGCCGATCTGTAGTAACTTTGTGTAATGGAACGGAAACGCTCCTGTCCGGCTGTATCCCATATCTGCAGCTTAATCTTCTCGCCTTCCACCTCAACGGTCTTGATCATAAAATCGACGCCAATTGTAGCGCCCTGACCGGGTGGGAATAATCCCTGCGTAAAACGTCGCACCAAACATGTTTTGCCAACGCCAGCATTGCCCACTAGCACAATTTTGAATAGGAATTTATAGTCCTCCATTTAAAGTGAGAGTCAGCTACGTATTGCCTGTGTAAGTGCAATAGATTAGTACGTATACATACATAGCTTTTACTAAGTTTTCGACACACCTTAGTCAACGACGCGTAACGCGAGCGTGTGTGTTTGGGTAATGGGGATGGTTTTTTGGGTTTGAGATTTTTAACAGTTATTTAACACAGTTGCCCCTTACCTGTAGCTGCTTCGCACACGCTTACTACGTATGCGGTGGTCTAACGGTCAGCGTAGCCGTCGCCTCCAAGGCTGCTGCTTCAACACTTCTTTTGCTTTGGACCCTGGTGACTCAACAATTAAAACTGCCAGCAGTGGTTGATTGGAAATATCTTGGCTTTGTAGTGCGAAGCGCCATTCAATCAAGCAATGTTACGCGCACTTTACAAATATTTTAGAATGTTAATTCTCTAGGCGCTAAATGCATGCCAACGACATAAAAACTGCAGAGCTAAAATTTCGCTGCATAAATAAAAAAATATAAACAAATCGATTAATGTGGCAGCGATGTGGCAACATTATTCGAGTGAACCAACAAGCAAGCTGTACAAATATTTATCTACTTTTACAAGGTTAATTTTTTTTTAAACGTGCTAACCTAATTTATTGTGTACTTTTACCTAAGTTTTGTACTTATTTATGGACCTTTTCACCATAATTTACCTGCCTAGTTTTCTATTGAGCCTCAGAGTATCGATACCGCGTTGAGTATCGATTTTCATTATTTATCAACCCTGCAGTAACACAACATAGTCGGCCACGCTGTGAAAAAAATCTAAAATTTTATGAAAAATTGTATTTGCAATACAAAATAATTGAAATCAAAGTTCGTAAGTGAGCCATCGAGTTCTTCTGTGCATACCAACAACAATTTTGGTTTTTTCAAACGTGCTAGACAACAACTAAGGGCGTTTTTCCCGTCCACCAAATTCATCATGGCCGAGGACTTTGATGTCGAAGCAATGCTGGAGGCGCCGTACCAGAAAAACGTAAGTGCATCAACTTGGGTGCAAATAGATTAAGTAATGGTTTGTACAAAACTAAGTTATCCTTCTTACAATGGTAAATTATATGAATGTTTGTATACTTCTTTTCTAAATAGACATCCTCAAGCGCGCCGTATGTATTATGTGCATACGTATATATGTATGTATTTTTGAGTCGTCTGCAGACCCTAGCATACAGACAAACACACACACACACACATACATATGTTAATATTCGACACTTTCGTGTGTATGCTTATGTAGGTGCGTGTGTGTGAGCACTGCATGCAAAGTGGCTGCCTTAAATCGATTTTTAACCTAAATTCCCGAAATGCAATCGAATGTCGACAAGCATGGGGCGACAGTCGGCTGATGTTAATCGTCTGTGTGGTAACTTTATACAATTTTTTATAAACGACTAAACTTGAGCCGAATCAACAGCCTTTCATCCACCAGTGCGTTTTTGTGTGTATGTGTGTCTTGTCTGATCATTTTGGGGTGTTCCGTAAAATCAAATGGAGCCTTTTGGGGGCTGTGTCGTTAAGGTGGCTCATGGCTTGGGTATTTTAAGTTATCTAATCTCTTCAAGAATCAAATAACAGATAAAATAAAGACGTTTAGATAATTTAAGTATTAACCAGTTTAAATTTGTAACGTTTGTGTGATTGAAGATTATCCAATTTTTTATTTAATTTTTTTTGATAAAAGAATTAAATATCTTTCCAACTAGCTTTTTACCAAGTGCTCGGAAGTCAATCAATAGTTAATAAAAATTATTGTTATAATATTAATATCAAAATGAGTGGTTGCTGTTCTCTCTGTCTATCCTCTCTCAAAACACAAATGCAATGTGCAAATAAAAAAAAACTAAAAACAAAAAATTACCACACTACCACAACCGAAAATAATTCAAACAAAAAAGCGAGAATAATTCTTAAGGGTGAAATGTCTTTGCAGAAATCGTATAAGCTCAATATTGTTGCTAGTGATTGTTTTGGTCATTCTAAACACAAAAAGCTGGAGACCATTTGGTAAGTTTTGAATGTGCCAGAAACTGCGAAAAAAAAGAAAATAAAAACCAAAACATATCTAGGCATTTTGTTTTCTGTATGATTTGTTTCTGTTTCCTTTTATTTTTTTTTTTAATGAATTTGTTTAACTGTTATAAAAAAAAAAAAAAAAATCAATGAAAACTGAACGTGCACTAAATTTCAGATAAACTCTACCTATTGTCTGGGTCAGCAGGCAGCACAACTACTACTCTCACTCACAGACAGACAAGAATGAAAGAAAGTCTCACAAGTCCACTTCACTGCTCTTTCAGGAGTCGAGTCTGAAAAAAAATGCCCAATATACAAAACCAATAAAAAAAAACCACATGAAATCGAAAAAACTACTTATGTCAATTCAAAAACAAAAAAACGTAATAAGCAACAAATTTAAATTATTTCACTACACAAAATATATATTATTAACTTATATATATATATGTCCATATATAGATGCGATGTGGTGACCAATGAGTCTTTATAGTCAAATAAGCCAACCAGCCAACAAACCAACCCAACCACTAGCCAGCGCTATATATACCCAAATATCGAAACGAATATTGCATATGAGTGTGGAGACATTTCGCCGTGAACTACTTACAATTGTGTGTGTCCTATCAGTATAGGTATATAATACATGTACTTATGCGTGATAATATATTTATATATATGTACTACTACTATCTCGTAGGTCGCCTATACAAGGTTCTTTTTGTATTATGACTTTTACTACCGCTCTATATTGCTATAAATTGGCAATGATCTGTAAGACGATCATTGTTGACTTAAGCATTTCTATTTTATATACTTGCAGATACCACAAAATTTAACTAATTTACTTTGATTTGCTTTCTCTTATTCAAAAAAAAAAAAAAATGTACAAAAAATACAAAAACGAAAAAAAATATATAAACCTGAAACTAATTGTATACAACAACAACTACAACTACAACAACGAACGTCATCAACCAAACAACCGTAACTACAACAACAACCAAATGTTACGTGTGTCTTACTCTCTCTCTATGTTTCTCAAAATGTCCCCTCACCAACAAATGAAACAATGAAATCAAATTCTATGTATGTACATTATTGCTTGCGATTTCCTCATCCTATGTCCACACCCCCAAAAAACCAACCAAAATCCAACACCCTGTATCTGTAGAGCGTCAGTGCGGGAAGTGCTGGACGTGGACGCGGGCGCAGCAGCGGCAGCGAGAGTAACGGTCACGATGACCACGATGAGGATGAACGCTATGCAACGGAAAATGGAACTCGCTCCTCAAATGGCAACAAAAAGCGAAGTCACCGCTCGCGGTAAGAGTTTTAATATTAGAACTAACCAAATTCATATTGAACTCATATGTCTCGTTCTTTATAACAGCAGTGGCAGCGGCTCGCGTGATGCCAAACACAGACGATCCAAGGATCGGGAACGCGAAAAGGATCGTGGCACAGAACGCAGCAGCAATCGCGACAAGGATCGGGACAAGGAACGTGAACGTGAACTGCGCGATCATCGCTACAATCGCGATAGCAAACGCAGCAGTCGCACACGTGACGAACGCACCAGCGATGACAGCCGACGCGGCGCCAGCGGACGCTCTGAATCCCAGCGTGATCGTCCCTCTCGGGATCGTCGCGCCGGCAGTAAGAGCATGCAACGTGATTCAGAACGCAAGCGCAGTCGTTCTCGCGACAGACGTAGACGCAGTCGCTCACGGGAACAGCAGCGCAAGCCTCGCCTTAGTCCTGTACGCGAACGTCGGCGAAGTCATTCGCGGTCCAGAGACACCAAGTAAGTTTCTAAATTTACATGAAATAAATATTGAAATAAAATTAAATGTTTTATCGCTTTGCAGTAGTCGTCGTCGCACCAGTTACTCACCGCGTTCATATGCTGGACGTGGACGTGGCGGCGTTGGCGCTGGAGGCAGATCGCCACTGAATGGTGCTGGCGATCGCACACCACCCACTGAACTCAGCCCCGAGGAGCGTGATGCGCGCACCGTATTTTGCATTCAGCTATCGCAGCGAGTGCGTGCCCGCGATCTCGAAGAGTTCTTCTCCAGTGTGGGCAAGGTGCGCGATGTGCGGCTTATAACGTGCAACAAGACTAAACGCTTTAAGGGCATCGCTTACATTGAGTTCGAGGATCCAGAGTCTGTGGCGCTGGCTCTAGGACTTTCCGGCCAGCGACTGCTAGGCGTACCCATAATGGTGCAACACACACAGGCGGAAAAGAATCGATTGCAGGCTGCTCCGCCACCGTTCCAGCCAAAAGCACATACAGGTCCAATGCGTCTATATGTGGGATCACTGCACTTTAACATCACCGAAGAAATGCTGCGTGGTATCTTTGAGCCCTTTGGCAAAATTGATGTAATTCAGCTGATTATGGACACTGAGACGGGTCGTTCCAAGGGCTATGGCTTTATAACGGTAAGCAACGCAACTATTTTAAAACCATTAAACTTTATTTATTAAATTCTATATTATGTATGTACAGTATCACAATGCTGAAGATGCCAAAAAGGCTTTGGAACAACTGAACGGTTTTGAGCTGGCCGGACGTCCCATGAAAGTGGGCAATGTAACCGAGCGGCTGGACATGAATACTAGCTCACTGGATACGGATGAAATGGATCGCAGTGGCATCGATCTTGGCGCCACGGGACGGCTACAGCTCATGTTTAAACTAGCCGAGGGTGCCGGTTTGGCTGTGCCCCAGGCTGCAGCAAATGCTTTGCTAGCAACTGCACCACAGCCGGCTCCCATACAGCATGAACAAGAGACACCATCCATAGCCACACAATGCTTTATATTGTCCAATATGTTTGATCCACGCACCGAGACAAATCCCACGTGGGATACAGAAGTGCGCGACGACGTGATTGATGAGTGCACCAAGCATGGTGGTGTGCTGCACATACATGTGGACACCGTGTCACCCACGGGCACTGTCTATGTCAAGTGTCCGAGCACAACCACAGCGGTATTGGCAGTGAATTCATTGCATGGACGCTGGTTTGCCGGGCGCGTCATAACGGCAGCATATGTGCCGCTTATCAACTATCACTCCATGTTTCCGGATGCTCTCAGTGCATCTGATTTGATTCCATCGACACGCAAAAACACTGACGATTGAGGGGAGGGCTTATACAGATAGTTGATACATGATGCGATTAATTTGCAAAGCGGCAGCAGCCACTACTTCAAAAATATATTGTTATTATTCGTTAAACAACATTTTTTCATAATTTTAACATTTTTTGAGAGACTTTCTGATGTTTGTGTAATGCTTTGCAAGCTGAAATGAAAATGGGGCACATAAAAATACAATAACATTACAATTAAAGATATATGCATAGTAAATGTATGCATATTTAATTAGGCATTCCTAACGCCAAAAACTTTAACCAACAAAATTTTATTTCGATTTTAATTCTAAACTGTTTGCGAAAACTCTTATAAAATTTTCAATTAATATATTTTTTCGTTTTTTTAATGCATAACTTTAAAACAGCGCTACATATTTACAAATGTAAAATGCTATGTAAACAATATAAGAACAATATTTTGTAGACAAAGAAAATAAATCAAAAATAAAAATTCGATTCAACAATTTGCGGTTTTATGAACTTTATGCTTTGACGCAAGTTTTGTAGACAATTTTTTTGTTTTTGAAAAATAAGCTTTACCTTTTATTTAAATTTTCTCACATTATTTGTCTAATATTCCCTATCAATAAAAGAATTCTTGAATAAACTACTTATTGGTACCGATAAGTTAAGTTAACAAAACATTGAGATCTTATCGATGGCTCGAGCAAACGGCCATCTCTAAAAAACGAACACCGATATATCGATAAGCTTATTAGCTTACAATCGGGTTCTTGTCCATCTTCAGTGTGCGCAAGAGATTGGCTGCAGCTGCAAAAAAGTCAATTTATTTAGACCAACGTTTTGTTTTTTTTTTAGTTTAAATCCGATGTGACTTCACACAAACAAACACCAAGTGAACTTTTTATCAATAAAACAAATTAAATTCGTTTACACAACAATTGACGCGCCCTCGTGCAAAAAAGAAAAAGGGCATGTGGATTTCGTTTTGATTTTAGTGTGTGAAAGCAGCCACAACACATCGAAATAAAATGGCAAACACATGCACAACTACAACAAATGTAGGTACCATACTATTCATTCGGCAACAACAATGTACGGAAAATGAAAATTCAATAATTCGTGCAATCGTGTGTTAGCCAGTTTAAGGTTAAATTTCCAAAACAAAAGAGCTAAAATAAAACCTTATGAAATATGAGTAACATTGATCAATGAGTTCGCGAGTGCTGTGTGTTGAGCAAATGATGAGTGTTTTATAATCAGTGGACGCGCTCCTCGACAAAACACGCAAAACACACACATACACACAAACAAATTTACGCACACACGCACAATAGATTCCTGCGCCCACGCATATCAGTTTTGACCTCCCCTACGAAATATTAGCAGCATCCCCCATCCCCAACCAAAACTCCAAGTCTTTTGCCAGCTGATTCATGCAATATGCATGCGGAACATTTGAAAATTTCATTAGACAAATTACAACGGTGTCGTCTAATGACCCTGCCCCACTCACAACGTCGGTGTCGTATGCCAAAAAATTGAGTACATTGTGAAAATAGCCTGAATCAAGACAAACCAAAAACAACAATACGGCAAAGCATTTTAAGAACCACAAATTGACGCCAACAAATGAATGACAAACGAAACTTTAACAAATTTGTTTGCGTTTATTTGTTTTTTTGGCAAGCGTTGCCATCGCTTCTTCTAGTTGTGGCTTCCAAATTTATTTTAGAGCATTATGCCATCCATTCAGTTTCGCCTCGCAGCAGGGGTCTGGCAACGCGCGCGCTTAACAGTGACAGTGGACCGTGAATAGTGGACACTGTGGAGAGTGCTAAACTTAACCAAGCTAGAATATGTAATGAAAAATGTTTCCAACGCACACAAATAGATTCTCGCGTGCGTGTGTGTTTGTTTATACAAATCAACAACAACTAAAGCAAGCAATGTAATTTGCTCAATTTGCTTCGTTGCTGACAACGCCGGCTTCTATTCACACTTGGATATATTGAATTTGTTGTTGTTGTTATTTCCGTCATTATCATTTGTGTATACCTACTATGTAAATTTCTTCTGTTCAGTTACGCAATGCAGCAGCTGCATTAGCGTCGATAGCGCTAGGTAATCGCCAAAATATAGGTGCTCTGTTATCGCTAGTGAAAATACCCCTTTGATCAAAACAGCCTTGCAACGGTCAGGGAATACCTCAGCTCTTACTCTTTCTTGCGTGTGGTGAGGGTTGCTACCGTCACCGTCACATGCTTCTTTTTTGCGGCCTTTGTGCGTCAGCATTGCCAACACTTAAGGTGCACTTTTCGGTTCCAGGCAGTGAGTTAGTTTAGGAGTTTAATTATAAAAATTATGAAAACAATGGTTAAAATTCGTTTACATTTTGTTATTGTTCTATAAATTGTTAATAATTATTGAAAAGGAACAGAAACGACTTATTTAATAGTTATTCAAATTAAATTGAAAATGGTTCAATTCACTCGGTTCCTATTGCCTTGGAAATTGAATTGTCTCATCGCATTCCAATTTCGCGCCTGTTTTGTTGATTATTTAATTACATGTTGAGTTTCCTTTTTGTCTAGCCCCCCTTGTCGTCGTGCATTTTTATCAAGTGCTCGCTGAACGCTTCGCTTATGAACATTTACGCCGCATTCTGCACGTAGTCTGTCTGTCTGGATTTTGGTTTTTATTTTGGCCATCTCTTTGACTTGCTACTAATATCAAGTGAGCAATTTCAACTGGAAAACAAAAACGAAGCATTATTATCACTCAATTGAATTTGAGTTCTCTCAGCAAAGGTTGCTTGGAGCGCAGACTCAACTTAACTAATCGTTAAGTTGAAAAACAAGAAAAAATCAGTTAACGATTGCGCGACGCGAAGCAAGCATCGCTAACGGTAAAATGTGAGATCATTTAACGTTAAAACTCTTACGAAATCGTTGCTTGGAAATGAAAAATATTTTTATGTTCGCGACTGTTAACAAATGGAGATTGATAGTAAAATGTAACCATATGTGATAAGAGTCCCTCCTTCTCACCTCTTTCCCCCTGCACACATCCATTTAGCCTGCGTGCGAATTTGTGATAAATTAACGCGAAAATCCTCTGACATTTACTAATATTTATAGTATTAATAATCATTGCTTTGACGTTGACTTTATCGGCGACCAAAGCGCTCGAAAAAATGGAAAAAATTAAAGCAAACAAAAAGTGTAACTACAGTTCAACTTCCATACAACGAGCATCCGTTTTACAAAGTTTTCTATACAACGAGTTTATTTCCAGAACTCTGCAACTTGGTTCAATAAAAATCCCATCCTATGTTACGAATTTTCTATATAATGAAGCTTTTTCTTGTCCCCTTCAAATTCGTTGCATGGAAGTTCGACTGTGGCTGCTTGCTGCTAGGTGCTTATTGGTTTCATGTGAGTTCGAGTCAATTAACAAACCATATCTCTTTACATTTATATTTGCAGCCGATCAACTAACTAGACAACTGAACATCTGGATGCTAATTGAGTAATAATAACCAGAAACTCGACTACAAAAATAATATTTAAAAATACAAAAAATATACATACTAAGAAGTTGCCCACATTGATGCTTTCTGCAACATTGGGGGGCAATGGGGGAGGCAGCGGCGGCCAAATGCCGCTCAGCCCCTCAGCGCAGGCGACGCTCAGCAAACATTTGCCCAAGCTCCAGACGAAGCGACTCATGCAGCAAACGGTGGCAAGCAAACCGCAGACCGCTGATGCTGGTTGCCTAACTGGTAAGTTTTGTTTGTAATAAATACCATGTGTTACTATTTGCATCTATGCTAATGGGTCTTATATATGCATATTATTTATAGATTTGTGCAGCAGCGAGAACTTGCCAGAGGTGGAAATATTCTCGTTACTGGAGGAACAGATACCCAAATACAAGGTGCGAAATGATTTTCTCACCAGTTTTGCTGGCTATGCGAATGAGGATTGGTTTGTGCCAGCACCGGCGTTGCATATACCCGCCGAAGGTCTAGGATTGACTAAGGAACAGACAAGAGAGTGCCTCAACTATTTTCGTAAGTAGTTTTTTCTTAATTACCCAAAATAGCCTTAACGTCATGATAAGCTTAATAAATTTGTATATTACCCAATATGTATAAACAAACATCCATGCATACAAAATGTATGTGTTTGTGGGTTTCCTACCATTCCATTCTTAATTGCTCAATTAAAAAAAATGTGTGTGTGTATATAATACATATATATATTAATTGTTATATCTGAACCAATTGCCATGGTTATACAATAAGTACTTGTCATACAAAAATATGTTTGGCATTAACTTGTTCGAAAACATTTATACATACATATATATATCTAATTTGTTTGGAAGATTTTATTCATTTTAAAATGTGTTAAAATATCGTTTCATGTGTTCCGCTTAAGAGAAAAAAAAACCCCAATATTCTTATATATATCTGCGCAACACAAAAAAGCTGATATAAATACATTTTTGTCTCATTTTTGATGACAATAATCTTGTGACCAAAGTATTATTTATGCGTGTTTGCAGACATTGCTATGAATTATTTGTGTTTTTTATTTAGTATAATTTTTAAAAGTGACTACGAATCTTTGAACTAAGAAAGAAATGATTTAAAAAGTGCGCCAATTATTTTTTATAATAATACAGCACTTGTTGCTAAAGATTTTATATTAAAAAAAAGGCCACACTGACAGCTGGTGTTAAGGATCACAGAAAGTCGTGTCTTGCTTAGAAAAACGAATATATAGCATGGGCAAAATATATTTTAATTTTAGTTAAAAATGCTAATTTATAAATTTTCATTGACAATTGTAGCCCATATAGAAAATAAAATATTATGAATGCTCTGTTAACTCAACGAACTCTGTTAAATCAAGAGCTTAAACACGGCAATTTAGTGTTACCAGCTCTGGTCACACCGTTTAAGCCCCAGCTGTAAATGTCATTCACACAAACCAATGTTTTGGCATTCACACACAGCGCACAGCTGTTTTTTTTTTTGGAGCCAATGCCGCCTTTTTGCTATTGGCTATTCTCATTCCGCGTGCGTCGTCGGTCTGTTCGCATTTCAAAAGTCTTTGGCAACTGACGGCGGCGTGCCGCTCTAAATGAAAAGTGCCAAATAAAACGCGTAAAGTAAGCGGTCGTGCGCGTTATAAATAATATGTAATTTATAAATATGTACACGTCAACATTGAACCAAATAAACTAGCTACACATTGTGGCAGTGAAATTGTGTGCGTGCCCCATTAAATGCAAAAATAAATCCTAATTGCTAAGAAACAAAAAACACACGAAAAATACAGAGTGCACAAGAAATGTATGGCAAAATCATAAGCGAATCGCAATCGAAAATCATTATTCATCTGTGCAAAAAACAATAAGAAACCCAAAACAGCTGAATTTGGATTATCTCCAAGTGCTTTTCGCATGTCTGTGCCTGGCGTCATACAAAACTGTATTTATTTTTAGGACAACTAAACGCACACAGCAACAAAAAAAAAAAATCTCAAATGTGTGTGTGTTTCTCTTGTGAATTATGAAGATATAAATTTGTTGCCTTTGTGTAAACATTTAATGAATTGGGTCGGTATTCTACATGGGTGTTATTTGTGTGTGTGTGAAAGTGTAAAAGTGTGTGGGAGTTTGTAATTCATAATAGGGCATGGCCATGGGCAGGGCCAACATATTTGTTGTGAGCTTAATTTGTTCTTTACGTATTCTTATTATGTATGAACGAGAACGTCTTTACATAATCGTTTTTCCATGTGTTTCGTCTGTTTTGTCCCCTGTGGCTTGCTCGTCTACCGTTTGTTGATAAGCACAGAAGCAGCTTTGTCGTCTTCTTCTTCTAGCGGTATTTAGCATCTGTTCGTTCGATAGACAATTTATAAAATATTCACACAGCTGTTTGGCTTTGGCTGGCTTGTAGTGCATTCACTATTTACCGTTGTGCGCTGGAAATATGCCGCCTATCCAGTTCCACTTCCAGTTTAAGTTCTTCACGTCCAGTCAGTCGTTGATTAAATATATTATCAGCAATTGTTGCGCTGCTTTCTTCCGTGTATCGCATCAATCAACCAGCCCAACATTCTCATGTCACCTGTGCGTGTGAGTTTATCTTGAAGCTATATAAGAAAAAAAAAAAAAAAACTGCGTTCCGTTCGTTACTCATCAAGAGTGTTGCCGGACTGGACCGAAGAGAATAAACCGCAATACAAATTGCTTGTTGTTGCTTGTGCTTTGAGCTATTAGGCACGTTAAATTGCCGATCATTTTCCCCAGACCCACATTGTTGTTGGCTGTTTGATTGGTGTTAAGCTGCCGGCGGACAAAGTGAACAATGCATAAAATGGCAACAAAATTTGTGTCATGAGTGTGTTCGCATGTTTGTGTGCGTGTGTGTGTGTGGAACATAATACGGATAATGTCCACTTCTTTGCTAAACACAAACAAACAAGCAAGTGACATACTTTAATTACGTCATTTCGCAACATTGCAACGGTTTTTTGTTGTTGTGTCTTTTTTTTTCTCTATGTCACTGGCCGCCGCTATTGATTAGGACATTCACATTGCGGTCCACAATAAGCGCAGAGAAAAACTTAAATGGAGCTGAAAGCGTTTTACTTGTAATCAGCGATTATCCTACACTGCATTTCCTTATTAGTGTTGAGTAGAGTGTGTGTGTGTTTTTTGTTTTGTTATATGGTAATGCAATGCAGCTTCAAGTTTGACCAAAAGTAGAAGAAGGTATTTTTAATAGCGCCCAACTTTTGCCAATAATTAATCCCCAACAACAACAAAAACTACTTCTTTTTATTTATTTTTTTGTGAAAGTTGTTGTGAACCAAAAACATCAAAACTACAAAGTTTGTCTTATTTTAGTAGCTACAAACAATTTATTTTTTTTTTACCGTTTTCATTTCATTTTCGCGTGTGCACCATTGATTGGCATTATTTGTTGTTTTGAATATTTTTTGTATGTTTGTACATATGCATGTTTGTATGTGTTTATTTGCCTTTTCCCCGATATTATTGTTATTTATTCAGCTGGCTTTACATATGTACATACATTTGCAATTATGTGTATGTCGAGTTTTTTTTGTCAATCAACCAATTAGCGATGCAAACTGAGCGGATCCTAAAGACTATCACGCACACATTTCATACTGTCATATGCTTTATTATCTATTCGATAAAATTCATAATTCTCTCTTTCACACACACACACTGTATGTATGGTTGTGTGTGTGCCGCTTTATTGTCAAAGCTTACCTTTTAAGTATGACTCATAAAAATGCATACAAATGAATAAATATTATATGGCAACTCTACGCATTATGCATGTCGATGAACCTCTCACAATTTTTGTTGACAGGGTCGCCTAAACTTTTGTATGCTCTTCTAAAGATTTTCTAATTGGACTTCTTGTTAAGATCCATTCTCAAAATTTGTAATATCTGTGCATTAAAAATAAGTATATTAAGTAAATTTAATAATTGGAAATTTGTAAGGTACTTAATATTTGTATTGTCTTGGGCTTAATCAAACTGACTTGGAATGAGTCATTCGAGTCTCAAAACCGCAGTGGCTATTATAATTTTATTATGAAAAATGTTGTGCATTCTTCAAGTTTTTTTTTGTGTGTGTTTAGAATTTTTGCAAGGGTATTAAAATCTTTGCAAGTCATAGATACCGTTTTTAATTTTTTTTTGCTTAAATTTTTGTGCATTTTATGCTGGTCATCTCTCACTGCCATCACAAGTGAGCCGTTGATTTGGCACAACCTAACGGTTGTTTATTTCTAGCTCAGCTCAATTTTCTTTCACTCTGGCAGACCATAAATTATGATCTGATAGTTATTAAGTTCAGCAGCAGCAGAAGATGCCTTGAGCACTTGCTGTTAACTTAATGTTGCATCATTTCCACATTCCACAATCCGCACACACACACACACACACACCATTGCCATGGTCATTTTGACATCCTCTCTGCTCTCTGTTCTACGCGGCCCACACACAAAGGAAAAGAGCAGCAGGCTGCCTACAAGTTTTACGTGATTGCCGCCGACATGTAAACAGATCAGAAGTGAATGGTAGAAAGGCGCATCTCTTAAGCTAATTTGTAAACTTGTTTCTTCATGCTCGACATTTTTCCTAGTCGTCGTCGGTATGGCAAGACCATTTCCAAGGGCCCATTCCATTCAGTTAGTCCACTCTTTTGTGTGAAGTTGTATATCATTTTTGGGCTCTCTCGTTTTGAAATTGTATACATTTTTCACATTGCATTGTATGTTAATGTTAATGTTTGCAAATAACTATAAAGAGTGCCATCCACCATGATGGATGCCAGTGTTGTGCTGTGTTGTGTGTGAGATTAGCAATTAATAATTTGCCATTGTTTTTTTTTTTTTTTTTGAAATACATGTATTATTCTGTTGCTCTTTATTTTAGTGGCTTTTTTGTGGACTTGCATAAGTCATCAAAATATAAAAAGTGTTGCGATTAACAATAATAGACTATTGATAAGTGTCACCATAAAGATAATATGTACTTTTGTGTCATTAAAACATTAATAAACTAATTGCGCGTTAAGTTTTGCGAGCTGCAGGACGCAACGGTTATTTTTGTGTGTGCGTTTGCCAACACTGGCTGTTTGACAGTCACACGGAAACCAATTTTTGGCAAGCACCTTAATTAATTGCAACATTAAAAAACATTTCTTTAGTTAACTATTAAGTGTGTGTGCAACAACAACAAAAACAAAATCAAGTGTGTTTAAAATAAAAGAAAAACAATGCGCTGCTTGCCTCCAACAATAACCACAACAACAGCAACAAAATGCCACAATCAGCGTTAAAAAACAATAATCAACAGCAACAGCATCTTAAGTTGTTAGCACTGACAAAAACAACAGCAACAATGTTGCCCATCATCAATGAGATGACACTGGAACCGGAAAATGAAGCTGAAAGTGATGATTACAGGCTCAATTTTATGACTGGCGAGGATCAGCTGTTGAATAGCACAACCCATAGCATAGCTAATAGCATCAGCAGCAGTTCCCTCAACTCCTTAATGTCCAACTGCAGTTCCAATTCCATGTGTTCCACAACAGATTCCATCACAACAATCAGCAGGAAACCCTCCAATTCAAGCAAACATTTTGAGAACACATACAAACTGCTTGGCCAGCAGCTGGAGAATAATTGCCAGCGTACAGCTGAAAAGCTACAGCAGCTGGACACTCAACTCGATTCGAGTCTCGATAGCTTGAATAGCAGCTATGCCTCCATGTCAGCCATTGTCAATGGCACTGAGCCGGCGCCCACACGTCTCGAACTTGAATTGGAGGCCGTTGAACGCATGCGCACCATAGTCCAGCAGATGAAGACGTCGTCCAATGTCGATACAGCATCAGCGCCACTTTTAGCGTTGCTCCATGACTTTGCAGCCAAGGGACAGCCACAGCAGTCGCAGTTGCAATCAAATCCCAGCACACCTGTACAAAGTCCCATAACTGGCGTCATACCAGCTGATGGACCCAATTTTGAGCTGCCTGCGGAGTTGCTGGAAACGGCCAACTCCTGGGAGCTTATGTACTATGCTTCCAAGAATGTCGATGGCAAGAATTGTCTCAAAGTTGTGCGCAGTCTGTTGACCAACAAAGGTAAGCAGTGGGGAAGAGATGAAGAATGAAATTTTAATAAGTTTGCTTTTTGATAAGTTCTTTCAAGCCTCCTTGATAAATAAATATGAATGATAATTAATTTAAAAAAAAAAATATTCTGAATGAATTAAGTATTGCAAGAAACCGTAAAACATAACTTTAGTGAAAAGTTTACTTTGATCTTGGTGGATAAAATTTACATAAATTCGTTACAAAGTTTCGACACATAAAAATAACTTCAACTAAACATTGTCTTAATTCGATATGGGTGCTTACAAATTATAGCCTAGCACATTTTTTAGATACACTTTCTAGGACCCCTTTTGGAACATTACAAATTTACTTGTAATTTTACTTTATGAGTGGTAATTCTGCTTTGATTTGCTATGCTCTTGGTACAATTTGCATGCAGTTAAAAGAAGCCAATTTGGCAAATTGAAGAAAAGAAAATGCTAAAAGTAAGTGTTGACAGCGGTTAAAATTTCTTCTTACCATACGAGAGTTTTTTTCGCCGACTAAACTAAGGTCAACAGGAAAGAAATAAAAGTTTAATTTGATTGTTCTTTGCTTAATGTCTGCACTAGTTTGGAAAGTTTATAGGTACTTAGCTGATAGATTTAGTTCATGGTCAGCTATATCAATTTGTAATGTCCGTCTTATCTGAAATGTCTTCGTTTATATTTATCTATATAACCATCTTATCTATGAAGTGCACGGAGCTTTCCTTTCCCATTGCATTTAACCGTGCAAAATTGATCGACAACTTTATGTTAGCTTCTATAACTTATCTAATCGATCGGTATTCAATTAACTTTTCCAGTCGATTAATGTTTTCATCATTTTTATTCTACATTTTGCTTTGTATTGTGGCTGACGTGTGGGGAAGCACGAAACAAATTTGTTGCAAAAAGTTTTATTTATTTTTAGTTTTCATTAACTGCTAAAAATGTTCCGACTTTGTATTTGTTATTGTTCTGTTTGCATTAGATGTGGTTGATGTTAAGACTGGTTGATATTTGCACAAATCGTTATCGATGTACTATATAAAATGTTAAAATTGTACAAATATTGCCAAGTGTTTCACAGCTTAAAGCAAGTTAATTTCAAAAACTATTAAATCCCAAGCCAAAGCACATGATCTCATCTTGTGTTTGAAGTACAGCGATAAGCGTTTTGTTTTTGTATTATTTATTTTACTGTTTGCAAGTTTTTGCCCTTATCGAAGTTATGACTGTCTGATTATCTTGACTTATGTTCAAGAACTTGCAATGTTTTTAGTCTTCTTTTATAATCTGTCTATCTGCAATAAAATGCACCAAGCCCTTTGTACGATCGTCTCAAATCGACATTAAATGCTATTAGTGTCTAGAAAAAACAGTCATTATATGATTAGCTTTATGAGTGCCTATAATTAAGAACATATTAACTGTCGTTGAACTTGCTATGAATCGCTTGTTCTTCAATTAAGTATAAGAAAAATTCTACTGCCTCTGAAAAAAGCTATTAAGCAACTATTCCCAGAGATTTTATAAATACTAAATAATACTTAACTTAATAATAAATATATAAATATTTAGGTTTCCAACATTGTTTAATAATATTATTAATTAACAGTGTATTTAATTGGGCGGTAATATAAGTGATGTTGACTATTTTAAGCTTTTGTATTTATTTTTAATTCACTCACGTACTAAAAATAATTTAACAGCTTATCAGTTAGTCAAAAACAGATTAAAAGTTCTTAAAGGTAGTTAAAAGCATTACCAAACTGCTTACACTTGAACTTGAGCCGTATTTTCTACCTAGCATTTATTGCTCTTCAAGGGAAATTTATTATCTGTGTTGCCAGACATACGCATACGCAGAAAATTTCCCGCCTAGATCTTCAAATTTCCTAAGCATGAATGGGATTAGGTTTAGGTAGACTTGATCCGGTCATAAAAATAAGAGTACGAAATGGAATGTGATATATGACAGATACATAATCAATTAGAGCACATTTACGCGCTTCGTTGATGTTATTATTTAGTCTCAAATAACTAAAGCACATTTAAACTTCAGTGTGTCGCTCACTTAATACCCTTTCATAAATAACTAACTTTAACTTAAGTCTTGCAAGTAAATAGGCGGTGATATTATACGCAAAGACTTAATAACAATTGTGCTTGCTATATATAATACTCGAAAATACTAAAGGCTTTGCTTGCAAACAAAGGAACTCAACTGTGCGCAAGGGTATTTTGTGAGTGGTAATTTTCTTAATGCTGGCAATGCTGTCGAGTCTCTCTCTCTGTGTTATGGCGATTTAACAGAGCAATAACAGTGTCTCTCTTGTATGTGTGGATGCCATCTTTGGTGGTGGATTCCAACACAGCAACAAAACTCACAAGCAAATATAATTTACTCAGCGTTCGTCGTGTATCTGCTAATCCGCAAATTACACAATTCATGCCAATTGTAATGTGAAATTTAACTCAAAATATTCTCAAAATGCAAACGAGAATTTCAATCGATAAAGTGATATATATTTTATAAAAATAAAAACCAAACAAAAGCATCGCGCTGCTTCCAAAACCCAAGTTGTGAGCAAATATTATAACCCTCCCGTCCAACAACAACAACTACAGCCACAGCTCTACTTCAATTGCGTGCTTGTGGTGGTGAATTGTATTCGTGCGTGTGTTTGTGAGTCAATCTGTCTGACTACATTGGTCTGTCACGAGTTAAGAGCGCCGTTTGCCCGTCTAACTTTTATTTTCTACCTTAGAATTGAATTCTGTTTAAAGTTTTTGCGTTTGTTAATGTCTGACAACCTTTGGACTGCCCACAGCCTTGTGGCTATTATTATTACTAACTGTGCTATTGTTGTTGGTGCTGTTGGCAACCAGTAAAGTGAAACGCTCGTGAAGTTGTTTGCAGCCAAATCTGTTTGGATATTTTCAGCACGTGAGTTCCCCCATTTGCGCTTAAGTTCATCTACGTATGTTAGTTTTTGTGTTTTTCCCGTTGAACCGGCAGATGTTGTTGTTGCTACAAACATTTCACCAAAAACATGCTTACTATAATCATATCTATCTACATATTGCTCCTTTTCCTTTCACTCGCCTTTTACTTCCTTTTACTTTGCGCTGCAGTGAATGCAGCCTGCAGGCTGCTGCGCTGCCTCTGCCACTGCTCTGCCATGTCGATGCCGCTCCCTCTGCTGCTGCTATGGCTGCCGTCAGTGTGTGTGTGTGCTTCGCGCTTGCAAGAAGTGGCTTTGAATTTGAGAGTTTTAAAGCAGCGTCGTGCCGTGCTCATGGCTAAAAATATATCGAAAAATACTCGTTTAGAAGTTCAAGCCAGATTTTTATTTTGCTCGCCAAGCTAAAACATTGTGGAAATCATATTGCGCACACTCAGCACGCAGAGTGGGTGGTAAATCATTGAGAGAGAGAGAGAGAGAGGGATAGGATGAGAGCAAAGGAGAGTCATAATGAGAGAGATAGCGCGCAACGAGAGCGAAAGCAATTGTCATGACATTTTAGTTTCTCTGGTGACTTCAGACAATTCGCATTAATTTAGCAATTAATTTAAGTGTTTTTTCGCTTGTTATTGCTGGCGTTTTTACAAATCATTTGTAAAAAAACAATAAAATTAAAATCTCATGTGACCCATGAAGAGAAATCAAAAACAACAACCAAAAAAAGGCCGCTAGACCAAACGTACAGCCACAACAATAACAACCAACAAGGAAAAATTGCACACCACCACTAAATTCAGCTTGCTGTCTGCTGCAGCCGATTTTACAATGAAATTGTTTATTACATAATACAATCAACCCGGCAGAACGAGACCAAACAAACAGCAGCATATTTAAACTATTTTATAAAAATAAAACGCATAGAATGCAATATATGCAGCGTGACTCAGGCAATCAGCTATAGACCACAATAAAAACAATAAAACATGGCGCACGTAAACACTGATGCCGAAGGAGCTGAGATGGAGAGAGCGAAGACAAAGAAAGCTGCTGTCAATGTGGCGCCTGCTACCGGCAGCAATGTGCATCGATTTTTAGAAACCGAGGAGAGCAGCAGTAGCTCTCAAGTGGATGCTGTGGATTCTGTTAACTCAACAATAAGAGCAAAAAGCAATTGCTTGGAGGAATGTGCATTTGCTGCATGTCAAACGAAAGCGACGAGCAATTGGCACGACGACTTTTGTCTCATTGACGATGAACTTGAGTACGAGGATGAACTCGAATTCTCAACAACAACACCAGCATCCACGTCAGCAGCGACGCCAGCGCAAGAGCACAGTCTGCATGCGGCCTTTGGTGTTTTAGCAGGAGAGCGTGAGCAAGAGAATGAGCAATTGCTTATGGAAGGTATTCTTGTGGTATTTTCAATTACGTAATGATCTGGTGTTGCACTGCGCCCAAAAGAGCCCATTAATCAATCTCGATAGGTTAAAATCGATATTTTTAAATTGTATTATTATTATTTGCATATTTTTTAACGAGAAAAAATTTTCTTGTTTCTTGCAGTTCTATGTGGTAACCGTGTTAGCCAGATGACTCGCGCCTACGATGACATTGAAGCTGTGACGCGTCTGCTGGAAGAGAAGGAGAAGGACTTGGAATTGACAGTGCAAATTGGCAAGGAGTTGCTAACGCAAAATAATGCACTCGAAGCGCGTGTTAGTGATCTGGAAACAGATCTCAAATCATCCAACGATGATCGCGCCCAATTGCTGCATGAGCTGCACAAGAAAAACGAACTAATTTCGGTGCTAACCAACGATGCTGATGATGGCACAGATGCAGGTAACTATTAAACTAACAATGCACAAAAGAACAACATAATTTAAAAATACTTCTCTTGTAATTTTAGATACGCCCACCATGTCTAAATCCATAACGTTGGATCTGCTGCAAAAGAAAGTCAACTCTTTGCTGGATGAGAATAAATCGTTGAAATGCGAGGCCACACAATTGGCTCACCAAACGGACGAAGTGGAGGAGCATGAGCGGCGCTTGATGGCAGACATAAGTTCCCAGCTAAACGATGCCAATTCCCAGTATGACAACATCAGTTTGGAGTTGGAGCGACAGCGCGAGGAGAATCGTTTGCAGCACGAGCAGATTATAAGCTTAACGGCTCGACTGGCAGAGGCTGAGATGCGGCTGCATCAATTGACGCAGGACAATGATGAACACTTGTCGCTGCTGCATGTGACCAAGGAGAATCAAAATGCGCTGGCTCTTGAGCTGGTGGAGTTTAAACAGCGCTACGAAGAGGTGCTAGCACTGCTGCACTCTGCTCAGGATCAATTGAAGCAGCAGCGAAAGCGCTCGCAGCCACAGGCGCGTAGCTCCTTCCTGGGCGGATTGGGCACAAACGGAGCCGCGGCCATGGTCGCTGTAGAATCGTTGCAGTCGGAACTGATGGAGTCATCGCTGTACTCGGAGAACAGCCTTGACTCGGGCATATCGGGTGATAACCAGCGCTGTACGGATCGCATTAGCCGCATGATGTCGCAGCTGCCAGGTGGCATGGCAGCCAGTCTTGGCGCCAGCAGCATTTATGGCCAGCCGCCATATAAGCGTGCCTTCGAAACGGTTCGCTGCGCCACTAAGAGCGGCAACTATATGGATAGTGGCAATGTGTCGATGACGCAGCTGGGCGCCATGTCAATGAGCAGTAGCTCTGGGCCGCGCATGGCGTCAATGGCATATCCAGCTGGATCGTATTATCGCGGAGCCAGTGGGGGCAGCAGCAACTCCTTGGGTCTCAAGACACTCTCCAATGAAAGCTTGAACTCACAATCGGATGATGGTTATCCGGCGCAGCCATCTGGTGTGCCTGGCGCACCAGGTGCCAAGGAGCTGGAGGCGGCACTTAAGCGTTTAACGCCTGCTGAGGTATTAGCCCGTCGTGCAATGCTCTCGCATGCGCCCCTTGGCACCTACAACTACGATGAACCTCATCATAATTATCAGACGCGTGGCGGATTGGGTGCGGGTGGTGGCTTGGGCGTCCGAACGCCGGATAGCATAATGTCGGTGGGATCGGGTACGTCGGGACTGACGACGCATCAATGGCGTCTTCCAGAGAAACTACAGATCGTCAAGCCCATGGAGGGATCACAGACGTTGCATCATTGGTCACGCCTGGCGACGCCAACGCTAAGTGGTCTGCTCGACGAGCGACCTGGTGTAACAATACGTGGCGGACGTGGCCTGGACGATCTCGGCATGCAAGTGTATACGCTTTCGGACGTTGAGGAGGATGTGAATGAGGAACTTGGTTTGGGCAAACAATTTGAGGCGCCTGGCTGCACATATACATTTACAAATAGCATGGTCATGCATCCAGATGATGGTTTCGTCAATGACTTATCCTTCCTATCCCAATCACAAATGTCCTCGCGCATGGCATCAACCTCAACATCGCGACAGCCAAGGTAAAGTTTTTGAATTGTTAATCGAATTGTTTTGTATAATATAATAATTATATATTCTATAGCTGTCCTGCAACGCCACGCGCTGGAATGTCTCGTAAGAATTCCTGCTCAACATTTTCGGTTAATTTGGGCCTAGCTGGCATGCTAAATGAACGTGGCATTAAGGCGGTTACGCCAAGTGCATTAAATACGCCCGCCGGTCCCAACTTTTCACCCACGGTGACGCCCTGCAACAGTCCCGAAGGTTCACCGCCGCGTGCCCAATCACCGGAGCCGTTGTTTGGCCTGCTGTCATCTGGAGCCGATTTGATACGACGCAAATGGGTTGGTCCCAGTGATTTGCAGTTGCAGCGAACGCTCATCAAGCAACAGCATCAGCAGAAGGTGATGCTATCACAGCTGGAACGACGAGCTCTGCGCTCGCTCAATCTAATTGAGAAGGTGGAGAGCATTGGACTGGAGAACATAATCAGCGCACAGCGTGGCCTTGGCGCCGGCATTGCGAATCGAAGCAGTTCGCCGCTGTCCCAGTTGAGCAGCAGCTGTTCCGGGGATAGTTTGCAAAGTTTGCATACAAGCAGCAATAGCATTGTCGATGACATACACTTCGATCGCGCACAAATCAAGGGTGTACTGCATCGTGGACTTAAATCGCCAGGAGCAGTTGGTGTTACTGCAGCAGCAGCAGGAGGAAGTTCAACAACCAGCGCATACAACAGTGAGGATAGCGACGATCAGGGCATTGTAATGCATATGAAATCGAAGCCTGTAACATCGGGAACAACAACAGCAACAAAAGTGACAGCAGCAGCAACAGCGCCTGCAACTGGAGTCAGTGCATCGGTTGCCAGCGAGACACGCTTAAAGCAAATGCAGCGTCAGAAGTCGCGACGTAATCTTAAGAATGGCATGGCTGCTCAGCGACCCGATCTGGGCACAATTGCTGGTGCGGGTTCAAGCACTAGCAACGGCCGAGTGCGTCCAGATTTGGGTAAGGTTGCGGATAGTGCAGCAGCATCAACATCGTCGTCAGCTGCTGAATCAAAGGTGGTGCCGCAGCAGCAACAAAGCATTACACAAAGTTTTGTGGGTTCGGTTAGTTCCTTATTGTTTGGTCGCAAAGGCGGATGGCTGTAAACGTAACACTCTTATACGCACTCTTATACACACATTTAGGCGACAGAATTATGATTTCAAGAAGCAAGCAAAACATCAAGAATGCCTTAAGCGATATACTATTTTTTATTTATTTCAATATATATTATATATTTCATTATACACATACATATATATTCTTATAATTATTATTGCTAAAAAAAAACAACCAGGGGGATTCTTTTGTTAGTCACCGCCTCGCTGTCGTCGCCATTTATAATTTATTCATATTTTTGTGTGTGTATTTGGATGACTGTTATGCGATGTTATGCAACACTGGCCACGACCGCCGCTGTCTTAGTGTTTGTAGCTGTGATTTGTAAATACTTGTAGTAAAAATGTTTACATATTTAGTAGTTATTATTAATTATTTAATATTCACTTGTTTTTGCTTGTGCGCAACGGCGGCTAAACTTTAACTAACCAGAAAAACAAAAACAGTTCCAATGCAGCTTTTTATTTACTCAAACATGAAACTATTATTATTATAATTTTTTGCCAATTTTGTATTTATTTCCTGTGTGTTCTCACTATAATAGTTTTTATTATAACTTTAATTTCAATAATTATGTGTATAAAAAGTGAAAAGGTGCAAAACGAACAGAAAATGTATATAAGATAAAAACTAATTGAAAAAGGTGGATATGCAAAAAGGTACATATATTTTTTTACACATGTATATATCGTTTAAAATTTTGCTTTCCACACAATTGTGAAAAAATACTTACGTACGTTTATTACAAAGAAATTGAAGAAACTTTCAACTGCTTGGCATTATTCTAAAATGCTTTTTTATTTTATTTTTTCGGTGCTCAGCCATCCAATTTGTTTCTAGTCTATACGCTTCTTACTCGATATCTTCACTCATTTGGCTATGTGAGCTATTATTTAAATGCATAGCTCCTAAATAGAGTGCACTGAAAAAAACGTAATCAACATTTACTTACATGCTATGACTAGTTTTTAGTTTTCTTTCAAACAACAAAATCAAAACAATTAGCTGTTGATTAGCAGCGTTCTTAGCTAAGATAGCCCAGTTCGCAACACATGTTAACAATTCACAGTTAACTAACGGCTCTTGCGCTCTGTCAATGGGCTTTTCAATAAGTAATGTGCGCAATTTGTAAGGCAAAAGAATAACATAAACATTTGGAATATACTTTTGCATTATTTAATTATATTTTGACTTTAATGACAAACAAGTACATATATCACTATCGAAATTTATATCGTATTAAAAAATGAAAAGCAACATACATATATTGACAAAATTGTACACGCTTTGAGAATTAAGGTTTACCGTATGCAATAAGTAATTATGTACACAAAGTAAAACATTTAAAACGGCATCAATGCTTATCGAGTGTGCCCCAAGAAATACAATAAATTTAAAAGTTATTAGTTGTAACTATTATCAATACATATATTTATTTACGTATGCAAACAATAAAGAGAACATCGTTAACTTCTAATTGATCTTGTAGTACATTTATTTTTGATGGAGCTTTGTAAATCGTCAGCCATTAAGATTGCCTTAAAATTTCCCAATTACATTCCATGGCACTGTGCTTTGGATCCTGTTACATAAGCTGTGAATTGCGCCATCATAGAGCGAACCTGTAAATTTAAGCACTGGAAATAGTAGTTTGGAGACATGCCATTGGTTTTATTTGCCAGAGTTGTGTAGAATGAACTCGATAACAGGATTTAGTCGCAGAGCGTTGGCCTTGCTGATCGGTTGTGTCCTCGATCAAACGCAGACAGCTAAGTAAGTATATCGCAACATAAATAATTACAGGCCATTGCATTTTTAATTTTTATATATCGTTTTTATTTCATTGTAATGACTAACATTTTAAAAAATTACAATTCAATATTGGATAAATTAATTGTAAGCATTTTAATTGTTTAATTTCTGCTTTATCCTCACTATATAATTTATTAAACTTGTTATATGTATAAGGTTTGTTTCATTTTCATTTTCATGTTCATTTTCTCAATTTTCTTCAAAGTGTTTTTGTTTCTTTTTTTAATATATATGTTGTTTGCTGTTTTATGTTTTGTATTTGTTTTGCAACTGCTGCGTATATAATTTAAATGTATGTAGACATTAATGTAAAAAATGTTATGCACTGTAGTTATTGAATAATGTATGTATATATTTTGTGTATATGCTCTAATAATAATACATATATGTATAAATAGTTATCCAGCGGAGTTTTAGTATATTACAGAAAAATAATTGAATAAAAAACGTATTAGGACCATTACCTTTAAGCACATTAAATAAAGTTTGCAATACATATATAGAAAAAAATCCGAATACTCCTAGTACACACATCAAGAGTAGTTCACAGCAGTAAGCGACAATAATAATAAAAAACATTAGATCAGCAATCGGCTTAAGTTTAGATAAATAGGCTGTGCACTTTTTAGATTCACGTTCGTTGCTACCTCGCAAGTAGGTTTTAGAATATATAGCAAATCGAATGAATCAACGCATTGCTAAAGTAAAGAACTAAACAGGCGATTTAAGTACATTGCGCTCACATCAACTGCAGTGTTTAGGTTATGTTTAAGCAGAGGTTATTTTCTCTTTTCTATTCTCTTCGAATGCATTATGTTAACCTTTTTACAGTTTAATGTCACTTTCCAACACTGAGAACTTTAATATGTTTTTGTTATTTAACTTATTGTTAATTTTTCTTTCGGCTATATTGCAAAAACTTATTTTTTTGTTTTATTTTCGACACTTTTTCGGGGTACATAATCTACAACTATTACGTTTACTTTTTCTTTTACTGTTACTGCCCTATATATGTATGCTACAACCATTTTATGGGTTATGCTCTTGGGGAGTTTGGGGAATTGAAATAAAATTAGAATTGTGTTCGCATTTTGTTGTTGTACGTGATTTGATATCATAAAAAAATTGTTAATAAATTACATTAATTAATACATACAATAAATACAATTTGATGCCAAATACAAAATTGTGTGCCTATGATTTTGATAATAATAATATATAACTGGGTCAGCGATTAATTCGCATCTATATAGCTTGTGTTAAGTGGTAATTGCAATTATACAGTTTTACAGTTTTTTCCTTTTGCGTGTGGTTTGACTTTTCAGTTGTTTGTTTGTTTTTTTTTTTTTTTTTTTTGAAAAAATGAACACTTTTTATCTGGTGGGAATATACATATGGATTGGAAATCTATTGCACAGAACATGAGTTTTTGTGGCCATTTTTGTGCTTTAGCCGCGCCTTCGGCTTGTATTTCTCCAAAAATGACAGCTGTTTGGCATTGATGGCGCCGCGTCGTTTACTATAAAAAATAACCAATAAATACACAATTGAATATCTTTGATTTTGAAAACTCACTCTCGAATCATTTCAACAGCCGCTTCATATTTCAAGCCTAATTCGATGAGTGCAAGTGCAACCAAAACGGGGGCACGTCCCAAACCAGCAACACAATGTACGGCAACGCAAGCCTCCGGATTCTGTTGGTATCTGCGATAAAGAAAGAAAGATAAGAAAGCAAATTAATGTTGATTAAATGTTGTTGAATAGTTTGTAAGCTAATATATATTTTTTTTTGATAAATTATATACACACAATAGAAAAATGATTTAAGCTTTTGCTTGTAGATTTTTGCTAGAATTTTATTTTTGATCTTTTTTTTGTTTTGGTTTTTAAAAAAGCTACGCTTACCGACAAGTTTCATTATCAAGAAATGCAGTATTATTATAAATTGCTGCTGCTTCGCTTGTTAAAGGCATTGTATCTGTATCTGTATCTGAAGCTATTGCTGCGGTTGTGACGCTTGCTGTTGCGGCCGAGAGACTGGCTCGGGTTGTGGCTGCGTTGGCTGTCATTGGAGCTGTTTTTGGTATGTGTCTGAGCGAGAAACGCCTATGTTTGTAGTAGGATAGTGTGGAGCTTGTGGACTTTCTAAAACTAGCCAGCGTATAATATATAAAAGTAGCACACAAACGAAGAAACACACACACACACACACACACACAGTTTTAAATATCAAAATTATTATAGGGAAGTTGGTAGGAAAGAAAAATATTGGAAAAACACATATACGAAATTAAAAACTGAGTTTTTGTGAAGGGTAAATCAAACTAGCTATGTTTGAATGGAGTATGTATAAATATATCAAATAATATGTACAGCAAATTATATATATATAAAGTAGTATATATAGTACATTATGTAGCGTACATGAAAAACTAAGAAATGTTTATGGGTAGAATAAATTAAATTACTTTTAAAACGGTGATCAGCACAAGCCTAAGCGAGATCTACGGGTTTAGAGTGCGTTTATAATGCTATATATATGTATATACATTTATGTAATTTTAGGAATCGTTTTAATGTGTTTTATTTTATATTTTTTAGCGCAGCTCTTTTGAAATTTTGTTGTTAGCAGCTCGAAGGGGAATTTTTTTGAGTTTCTTCATGATATTAGTAATAGTTTTTTAATGTTTGATCTTTATTTTTATTTTTTTCGTGTGTACAAAGCAACAAATAATACTGAATAAATTGATTAAAATCAACTTTGGTGGCGCTTTCATGTGTGAGAATAAGAATTTAACCTATATTTTCTTTCTTTTTTGCAATTTTTTACAATCAAAATAATTAAAATTTGCTGTGATATATTGGGAATCAACAAGTTTCGAGTATTTAACTATATCAATTTATATGTTATAGGTTTTTGATTAATAACTTAATTTTTTAATTAAGAAAACTTAAGAAAAGTACATGAAATGTACTGTAAACAGTCCAATCTTAGTGTTATTCTACGGTTCATATCATTTCACTTAAAAATTAGATCGATATTTCTTACTATTCGGCCTAAGCATTGATAGCAGTCAGTCAGTCAGTACAAAGAGTTTTATTTTTATGGATTCATATACAAAATATATATACAAAAAATAAATTTAACTTTCAAATCTGATCAAACCTTACATTAAGCCCACCTAAAACTATCTTCTTTCATAATGAATATTATTATATTGAAACTGTTTGAATTAAACTAAAATCCCTATTTCCTTAAGTCATATAAATTGATCCGTTAAATAGCTCTCTTGCTTGTTCATACTGTCAGCAAATGCGAAACTGTTAAAAACAGTTTGTAAAATGAAATTAAAATAAGAATTTTACAAATATGACTTTTTGAGAGTTAAAAAAAAGAAAATTAAAGATAATTTGAGTTAAGTTTTATGTTTATGTTGTGCTTTAACTTACTTATCCTTCAAAACCTCAAACCACTCGTCAACGACCTGTTGGGGCGGAAAGGTGCCGTCGTCAAAGGCTAGATCCTTGACAGTTATGCCCTGAGCCTCCAGCTCATCGGTATTATAGCTGGGCTCACAGACACGCACCACAGTGTTAACATTGTTCTTTTTAAGCTCCTACGATGAATAATTAAATTATTAGTTATAGAAAACAAACAATATTTGAATTTTACTTGCCATTATATAATGATTAATTGTTATGTCTGATGGTCGATCGGTGATTAGGAACTTCATGCCCTTATACTCAATAAGAGCGGGTGCTGGGCGCAGATCTTTTTGACGCATTTTGATGCTTAACTTAATTTATTTACTTGACAAATCAGTTAAAATATGTCTATATATGTATATATCTATAACTTGTATAATTACTAAATGGATGAATTTCTTCTTTACAATATTTATTTCGTTTTCTGTTTGGGTTTTCTTTTGTTTATGTTTTTTGATTTGACTTTTGGGAAGTTTCTTGATTTAATTAACTCGAAAATTCAGCGTTAGTGTTTAAGATGTAGCTTCTTTGTATGTTTGTTTTAGATGTGTTTGTAAAAAAAATATATATAAATATAATTAGATAATTTGCAGGCTTTTAAATGTCTACACCAAAACACTCACAGAATTAATCGTTCTTTGAATAATTTTTAATAATTAAGTACAATTTTAGATCACAAAAAATATGCTTAATTTTCTGTGTGTGTCTTCTTCTTTAAACCCAATAAGATAGACGTCTATATATATCAAAAATCCCTGTTTCTACCGCAACAACAAAGCGAATCTATTTTATATAAATTCTTTCGAGCGCAGTTTCTGCTTCTCTTCCGTTTTTTTTTTAATTAAAATTTTTGTTTGTTTGTTGTTGTCCAACACTTTTCGTTGTGGCGGCTCTCTACGTTGCAATATATTCCGTTCGTGATATATATATATGAACTATGTTCTTGACTTCTGTTATTCCCCACACTTTCTCTTCTTTCCACGTTTCGAAACTGATTTGTGTCGTCTCTCGACTTCCAGAGAGACAGTGTTTGATTTTTTCTCAGGCTGCGACGGCCTTCTTCTCGGTTTGATTACCTGAAAGGAGTGAGAAACGTTGTTAAATAATCATAAAAAAAACCTTAAGAATATATTGATGAACTTTTCTTTATAACGAATTAATTTCCAGGGCCACGCAATTTCGATCAATCAAAAACCTATTTTAAATTACGAATTTTCTCTATAAAAAAAGTTTTTTTTTGTTCCCTTGAGATTCGTTTAATGGAAGTTCGACTTTATATTATCTTCTTCTTTCTTTCCACAATTGATTTGAACTCTTTAATTAAGAACAATTGATTGAACATTAAAAAGGATTAATGCCGACAGACCAATTAACGCGATTAATTTATGTCAAAACATAAAAATTTCCATAAAAGAAATTACTTTTCTGTTATTCAAACATATATCTGCATTGCACGCAATGAAAGATGACAAACCTAAAGGTTAACAAAGTTCATTCAAGACTTAATAGAACGCAAATAACCTTTGACCACAACATACAGGCAAACAAAATGGAACTACTCGCACCGCATATGGAATTATGTATTGAGTATATACAGCCTTGACAGATGTATTTTTTGGCACACGATTTAATTTGTGTTCGTTTGTTGGGCTTACTTTTTTTCTTCTGCTTTTTTTCTTTCTATTTGTGCTGTGCCTGGCAGTATTCTGCACTGTCTAGATGAAACTCCATAGATGTGGGAACAGGTCTAACCAACTGCAAATAGAATGTGAGAAAAAAATAAATTTGTGTTAATTAGTAAAAATTGCACACGCGTTAATTACATTATTTATTATTTGTAAATGATGAAATGGGAAATAATATTTTCCAAGCATACACAAAGCAAAAACATACATCATCTCTTCAAATATAGACACAACAAAGTATTTTTGTTTAATATAGACACATTATTCCTCTTATATATGTATTTATACATACATACATATATATATATATATATATTTAGATAATATCTTGGCTCTGTTTGAAGGTGCTTGAGGCAACACAAACAATTCCATTTTGTAGAATTTTTTTCCATAATATTGATAAAAATTTGCAAGAACTAAAACCCACTGCCTTACTGTAGAAATTGATTACTAAACAAGCCAGACGATATCGTGCAAACTTTTAGCATTAAGCGATAAACGTGGAACTAATAAACAAGCCTTTGCAAATTATATAGCTTTTTTTCTTTTAAATGTGTACATATATTTAGTTCTGAGAATTTGTTTAGTCACTTCGGTGGAAACTTTCACTTGTTTATCTACTTTGAGAACGAACTGCGGGACTATAGTTGAAAATGTTATACATCAGCTGATTACTTGGCGATTTTTTCTGGTTTTAACTAGACTTATGCAATTTGTTTTTGGTTTTGCGTCTTTGCACAAAATGAGAAACACAAACACAAACACACACACACACAAAAATATATATTATGTTGAAAGAAAAAAAACAACATGTACATATGTATATGTACTATTTATAATTGGAAAATGATTTCACTGATTTCACAAGTAATTTACTTTACGTTTTCAATTGCAGTTGCATGCAGTTTTGATATTGACGACTTTAATCTTTAATCGCCTGTAATGCGGCGTGATAAAATCTCGATTAGATATCGACAGGTGTCAATTCTAATACGCTGATCGATTATAACACTGAGCAGACACCAAATGCTGCGCGATGAGCACTGTTTCATCTTTTGCTATCGACTGAACGTTGCCAACTCACTGCGGGAGCAAGCCAATGCAAAAATCCTACAAACACTTACTGTGAGCGCAAGACAACAAGCGATAAGAAAGAGCGAGCGTGCCAGACGTGATGTGACGCACAACTCAACTGAACGACTGAACGACTGAACGAAACAACACATACAAACGAGTAATTTGTTTTGTTTACTCTCTTTTCTCTCTCTCTCCCTCATGCACTCGGGTAAGTGCTTTATTCTCCCAACTCTCGCTGTGACGCACATTTCTACACTCGCTCTGCCATAGAATATGGACATACAAATGTACATATGTACCAAATGTACATATGTGCACACGTACAATGCTCCCGTCTCGGGGCAAGTGTTTGAGATTCTGGCGCAATTTAAAAGGCTTTTTTCTGGATTGGCTAAATTAATTAATTTATGGATAATTAATTGTATTTTAAAAATCAATGTTTTTTTTCGTTTCATCAATAAGTTAAAAAGTTCTTTATAATATACAAGCAAAAGAGAAACCAAGAGAAGAAAGAGACCGGCCTATGCTTAAAAGAAAAAAAAGTTTTTATTTTTGGATACTTTTCATTTAGTGTTGCTTCAGTTCATTGAGAATCTAAAAATGTATATATAAATAGGTATAGAATTTATGTATGACAAGCGACACATTTGAAATGAGTTGAAAAGTGTCTCAACTTTTAAGAAATATATGGTATATTATGCAATATTTGGTGCTCCATTTCTGAAAGTGCATTATAAATGTTTGAAAAAAAAAAAGGTATCTCAAGAAAGCAAGTTTCGAGCCAAGGTCAAAATATGATATTTAAGGAAAATAACAAACAAAGTTTTGCAACAATTAAATTATACACAATTATTATTTTTAACTGAGGGGCGCGCACAAACACGATACACAATAAATGTCGTCAAGGTCATCAACAGACTGCAAACTAGTTGCAACAAAAAAGCTGACTCAAATTGAAATCAGTTAAACTTAGTAGCAAAATAATGCAAATGTTACTACTAGCTGTCTGTTATGTAATAGGTATATTATACTAAATATTCACTTGCAAAGTGAATTCTGTAATTTATTATTCCAGCTACCCATGCACGAGCCCCTCTCCTCCTTTCAATCACCACAAAATAAACAAGGCCCCATGCCGTGCTTCAGTGCACAGCAATTTTGTGGTAGACGAAAGGCCTTATATGTCAAATAATAATACATTTAAACTATTTGAGCGACCTGCCTGCACTTGAAAATGTCAGTTCAAACTGGCTTTGGGTTGACGTTGCGACGTCACGAATTAAATATTTCATTATAGGGCACTTGAGACCTTTTTTTTCAGCTTATCTTATCTTAAGTTATAAAATATGAACAAACACACAAGAAGATATTGAAATTCTTGTTGAAACATAAATGAGATTTATTGTTCTTATCGATAAACGATAACAGCAAGGCCAAACTTTACTTAAACATTAAACAAATGATTCAAGCTTTAAAGCTTTGAAGGTAGCAGCAGAACAAGAAAATTGAGGATAATGTAAGGCGAAGAGAGCTTAAAGTTGATTGCACTCGGGCCAGACAAGTCAATGCCATTTGTGAAACATGTCGCTGATAGACAAACACACAAACATACAACAACAAAGGAACAAAGGAAACTGCAAAAGCAGGAACCAAAGCAAAGATATTCGAAAAGGTAATACTGTCTACTCAAAAAAAATGGGGATAAGCAATTCAATGTCTGGGTTGTGTTAACAATGCCCAAAAAGGTAGACAAGGTTCAAGGTACTTCCACCAAAAAAAAAAGAAAAGAAAGAAAAGGAGGAAAAAAAATCAAAATTGCCAAGGCATATTAAAATTCACAGCCGGCATTTACCTTTCGTAAACAAATTTAAGTTTGCCGGGAAGAAATTTGATTCGGCTGTCATTTAATATATCTACACGTGCGCCCCGCAATGTGGGAAGAGGAATTATTATAAACAAAACTCAGACTTAAACGTAGACACTGGCCAAACATATGAAATGGAAAAAAAGTAAACAATATACAGTGCAATAAAAATAATCATCTTTACTAAGTTAGTTAGAGAGAGAATGCATTATTTTTCTTTCTTTTTCGATATAAGAATATAGTTCATTAGTTCGTTTGTTTTTTGTTTGAATTGCTCTTTTAAACGAAGCAAACTGAACCATTTTTTCGAATTGAACGAACCAAACAACTGAACGAGCTAAATAATCAAATTTAACAACTGAATTAACTAACTGATTGATAAGTTGATCGAATTTGCTTTTCTTCTGTTAAGAAGATTTTGTTTAAGTTATTTTCAAGTGTTTTATTTTTGAGCATATTTCACAACATAATTTATTTTTAAATGGAAATCTTTCAATTGCAAAAAATGCCTACATTAAACAACAATTGCAATGTTGGCTGTAAATTGTTTATTCGCAGAATGCGTAAACCAATGTTACTTAAAACAAACAAAGTTCACAGCTCAGACTGTAAACAACATTAATACATTTGGAGCACAAAATAAATATAACGAACACATTAGCCCACAGAAACTAGAACGACTTTTGTGCTGAACGAACATAATAATAAAAATAAATAAAATAAAACACTACACGAGAGTCTGCTCCAAGTTATTGATTTCTACGACTGGGCGGCACAATCGCCTAGAATAATACATAGTTGGCAATAGGTGGAGGTGCAGAAAAGTGGAGCATAACGCCCCAAAACAGGCAACGCTGTATAAATACATAAAACATATATATTTACTATATACATATATAATGCTCTTCTAGCTTTTGAGTAAGTGCCGTTTAGGTCTATCATTAGACTTAAGTTTCGTATTTTATTGTGTGTCGCTTTGACAGTATTAAATAAACTAAATTTAATATAAGTTAAATGAAAGGAAGTGTTCCAAATTGCAATTATGTTTTTGAAAACGCCAAACTATGTTAAATATGTATTAAGAAAAAGAATGACGTTTACATTTGAATGGCGAAATCAGCTGGAAGGTTTACTTTGACAAATGTCTGTCAAACCGTCTCTTCAAACTTTTCTTAATATTATAACATTTTAGAATTGTGTTTAAGAGTTTAATACTGTAACGATCAATTCGCTGAAAACACGAGTTACTTTGGATCATCGCCTTCAACTTAAAACATTCTCGAAGAACGTCGTGATTTAACATTCATTTGAACTTCATGCATAAAGAAAAGTCATTTTTATTAATATTTTAAAAAAGAATTATTGATTTCAATGTTTGAAATGTGCGGCTTTCATCTTTAGAGGATAGACGTACGATAGCGGCATTGTCGTTTTTGAACGATATTATTGTTGGAAGGATTGATTGTCCTGACCTGCTTTCTTTAATAATGTTTTTCACCCCATCAAGGTGTCTCAGGGTTGTTAATACATTCTTTTTAAGCACTCACCGCACCAACTATGGTGTAAATGAGCCTATTTCTAGGACATTAAGTATTTATAATTCGCTGCCAGTCGAGTTGCGCTTCGATTTTATTCATAATTCTAAATCTATTAAGCATCTACTTAAGCAGTATTTTTTAAGATGATGTTTTGAGTTCTTATTGTTTGTTGTTTAGTGTTAATTAGTTATAAGTTAATATACCAGAACGGAGAACTGTGTTGCTCTTTGGTAGTTTGGAGTAAATAAATAAATAAATAAACAACTCTCAGATTTTCATAAATACATTCTTAATCCCAAGGCTTTGTGACGCATGAATGCTGCACGCATTTCTTTAACTATGTTTGAAGTACCCTTCAAATTATTAGATATTTGCCTTCTGATAATCACTCTTTTGTGTGTGTGTGTGTGTGTACTGATTTTGTTGTCGTCAAGCGGTTATAATTCCCATGACGTCTTTTTTGTGTGTTGTTTTTGAGCCGGCAAATGCGTCAGCTTTATCGCATTTATTGCGTTCGTTTCGAATGCAAAGGCAAACTATGTATGCAGCATTTATGTATTTAGTTTGATTGTTTCAATATATTTTTTTTATAAGAAGTTGATTCAAAGTTTTGTTCATCTCGATTTATCTTTTTCTGTTGCACATGCCACAATAAAAGTAAAGGAAGAGAAAAAAGAACCCTGTTACAAGGTTATCCAGTCAACAACAAAAAATTGTTGTCGTTGTTGGTTGACGTAGTTATTTTATGCAATTCGCATTAGCTTGAAAGGCAACCACAACATTTGCTCAACTATATTTAGACTTGGTTTTATTGCCGTTGTTTTCGTTTCTGTTGCTGTTTCTGTTTTTGGCCTTCTTTGTGCCCGCCTGGTTGTCTTTGGCAAGCAACTAACGGCTACTGACGTTGTAAGTATTGCATGTTTTGGTCGTTTTCTTCCTTAACTATATTTAGAAATGACATATGCATGTACTGACGAAATTCGCACGCCTCCCGGAAACGTGACAATAGTTAAAGATACACATGCATCTATGTGTGTGTGCATGGATTGAACACGGCTTGAAGTTGGCAAATACTCAATTTATCTATTAACTATTTCACCAGGAAAAGAAACAAATAAAGTTATTCTTAGGAGTATTTTAATTTATCTACTATCCTTATCCTCGTTATCAGATTTGTTTGTAAAAATCTGCACAAAATTTCCTTATCTAATCTCAAAAACATAGATACAATTCTATCTACAAAAACATGTCTTAAGTGACAACACAGCAAAATTAAACATTTTTATTCAAATTTAATAAACTCATCGTACCAAATAATAGCAACGCAATATAGACATCAATTTCAACAAAGACATGTACATATGTTTGTATTAAGATATTTATCTAGATACTATTTACGTGTTTGTCTAATTTCAAAATGGCACAAGGCGGACAAAGAAACACAAGAGCAACCGAAATAAAAGAATCGCTTGATTGGGAACGTTGGATCCCGCGCTCTTTATATAAGTAAGTATGTATATATGTTGTTTGTATGCTCTTTGTTTTTATCAAGAATAAATAATATAACAAAATGAACAACTGAAGCTGTACGCCGAAACAACATCATTGAACTTGTTCAAGGACAGATGCAGGAGAGATAGCGAGACAGAGAGAATGCACAGAACGGAAACTGAACACAAAAAAAAAAACACTCACTCAATGGGAGAAGTTAATTTGGATTAACTGTGATTTTAGGTTACAATCAGCCGGCACATAATTTTTCTCAGCTGTTGCGCTCTCTCGTGTACGTATTTCACTCTTGCTCTCTAGCTGTTTGGTTAATTAATCATGCAGATTGTTTTTGCCGCAATGTAAGTTAACAGCGGTGAATTGTACGTGTTTTAACAGGTATGAATGTTAGTTATACATACATACGTATATTGTGAATGTTTATGTAGTAAATGTGCCTGATGCTTTTTTTGTTTTTCCACATTGACGCAAATGACAAAATATTGCGACGAATTTTAAGTGAGTGCAGGTAGGTGTGTGTGTGTGTTTGTGTGTCTGTGTGATGGAGACAAGATAAAAACAAACGAAAATAAAATATACGTACATACATGTATACATACATGCTCAATTTAAAAGATAAGTGTATATAGAACAGAGTCACATACCAGCACAAAGTGCATGAGCAATAATAATTGATAATAAATGTATGTGCATTTATAAAATATATTAAAACTTTTGCGGACAAGATGCGTATCGCGTCCTCAATTGCTCAGAATAAAATTCAACTGATTCGTTTCTCATATGTAATTTTTTTGTGTCTGTGTATATCTTTTTTTTTTTCTTTTGCGTCGCGTTTTTGTTTGTTGCAGTCGACGTTGATATGATAAATCTGTTTCAAGAATTTAACAGATTAGATATTAGTGAGCTCGTGCTGACGTCAAAACATGTATACATATGTACATATAATTGGGAGCAATTAAAATCTAAGGAGAAAAACTCGTTTTGCTTTCCTGCTTATGTCCCAGTTTTTTGTATTTTGTTGTTTCAGCTGCACTACATTTCACCATTCACTGTAAACCGGGTCATCATCCAGGGCAGACATTTACTTTCGACTAGCGACGTCATGAAGTCATGTACACATGTATATACATATTTATATGCACAAATGTATATAAGGGCAATTGGGTCAATAGCTTACAGGCAAAGTGCCAAAAAATTGCAATTAAAGGTGAATTAATTAAGCACTGGAATCATTTTGGCAAATTGGAAATCTTTTAACTTATTCCCATGCATGGTTGCATATGTGCATGTATATATACATACATACACACAATGTGAACAGTCACGAGAGTGAAAATAAAAAATGCACCTTGGTAGAAAATACCAAAAGTTAGGTGTTAAATTATAGCAATTAACACAAATTTGCCCGTGTGTTTGTAATTAAACTATAATATCCAGTATACACACACATACATATTCACAAAATTATTTATATACCAGCATACATGCATACATATATACTAGTCTGGCTAGTCTTTCACTTATTTTCAGACCTAAATACTTTTCATTTGGAATTTTGACGTTAAATTATACTCATTTTATGCACTTACCACAATTGCCATACACATTTGAGTATAACTTTGAGACTTTTTAGTTACTTTTCAAGTACGAGAAAAGGAATTTCACCCAAAGACACAAACACTATTACACACTCACACAAATGCGACACACAAACTCTGCGAATGTGATTCAATTTTTTAGGGTTTTTCTCGGTATGCTGCAGACGGATTTCGCTGCTGTATTCGTATTAGAAATGTTTTATATTTAATATAATTTGCAATTTATTGCTTGTGGACGAAGACATTAACGCGACGTTTGGCTTCTTTGCTTCCGTGGTCAAATTTTGTAACCTCAAATTTTTTTCACCAGATAAGTGAGAATGAGACACAGACAGAGCAACACAGCTGAGAGATAAAACTTGAATTTTGGCGCACACACAATTAGATGTATGAATAATTAAGAATTTTGCTAATTATTACACAATTTATTAGGAATTCAATTAGTCGTATGAAAATTGGGCACGAGTGTAAAACGAATATTTTTTGTTAATACCAAGGAGTGTGCCCGTACGTGACTTACGTGGTAATATCATCAAAATTGTATCAAATACCAAAAGCATACTATTGAAAATGGTAGAAAATACTAAATTAAGTATAGCCTGGTGTGGAGCAATTCTGTTAATTTAAATAGTTTGCATCGCGATTATAAATTAAGAAGCGTATTTTTGTAGTTGGTTATTTTCAATATATGTTATACTTTGTACAAACATATTTAACATATTAGACTTGACAGTTAAAACTCAAACTTAATTTCAAGGTGGAGTCATTCTGTTAAGTGAGGAGTACAGCTGTTGAAGCAACTAGTGACTGTTTTGTACATTTTTTAGCGCATTTCTGAGATATACGTTGCACAAATAAAAGTCACCTATTTTACAAAAGATTAAAAGGGATGTCAAAGCGAAAAGCCGAAATAACAGAAGCAGATAACGAAATATCACAAAAAGTCAATCCCACAACATCACAGAAGGTATGTCATATTAATAACTATAAACGTTAAAGTATACAAAAATTATATTCCCATGTGCCAGGATAAAATGAGCGAGGAAAAAATCACAATCACCAAGCAGGATCCACTTGGCGAGTATATTAAGTTGATCGAAACACGTGTGACTGTCGATCAAATAGTCGACGATGCCATTACTAAGGATAATTTCAAGAAAATTGCAAATGCCGCACGTGACGTCATCTGGCAATTGCTCTTCGATGACGAATCAAATGGTGAGTCAGAGAAAAAAGCCAGCGATCTTCTCGAGGAATACAAAAGCGATGCCTGCTTCTATGCACCGTGGCCATATAATGAATGGATCGTAAAGTTGCGCGATGAACTGCTTAAGCGCGAAAATATTAACTTTTGGCGTGAGACAATTGTCCACAAACAATTGGGTCCCTGCTGGTCCCGCGACTCGGATTTATTTGATGGCGACGATGAGCCACCGCTGGAGTTCTATGCACATGCCGGCTGTGTTGCACCATTTGCTGCCAGCCTTAAAGCGCGCGCTGCCGATAAGGCTGCCAGTGAGGATGATGAGGATGCAGCCAGCAATAAAGTTGAAAGGGGTACAAATAACGAAGATGCTTTAACAAGCAACTTTGAGGCGGTGATTGGAAAGGAACAGCCTTTGATTGACTATCGTGATCTAATGAAACGGTATGTCCTAACCACTGTCACTGTGCCGGATGAAGTGCACAAGCAGAATGTGGACAAGATTGGCAAAGCGGCACGCGTTGCAATTTGGCAGCTTCTATTCGAGGGCAAACCCGAACAGGCGGACTTCGATAAGGCAGCTGAGCTTTTGCAGGAGTACAAGAGCGATTGTGGCTTCTATGGGCCCTGGGAGTATAACGAATGGATTGTCAAGCTGCGGGATGAGTTGCTGCAGCGAGAGATGACAAATTTTTGGGCTGATAAGATTGTTAAACTGGAGTTGGGGCCATGCTGCGCGCGGGATTCGGATTTCTATGACTCCGATGATTCAATGCCGGTGGAGTTCTATAACAAAGCCGGTTGCAAGGCACCTTTTGATGTGGAAAAGTAATGAATCTCTCGAATGGGTATTTCCAAAATACATTTTGGCAGCTATCAATTGTATAACAATTTGTTAAGTTTTTCGCGAAACGTGAAAAAACGAATTAACTAAAAACCCTTTAATGTATCTTATGTTTATGTTGCATGCAACAGGTGCGGCAGCGCTCTTAATAAATTGTCATAAATAATTGCGATTTATAAACGAAACCTGAGTTGATTTTTTTTTGTCGTTCAACAGATTTATCCAATATTTATATGAATGCCGCCGCTTACCTCTATAAATAAATGCGATATATTTGTTTCTTTCTCTAGAGAAAGTTGTTGCTGCTCTCTTGTGTAATATTCGTAATATTCCGCTGTTGGTAATAAATAAAAACGTATTTTTGCGAGATTCAGACAACATAAAATATGTTTATATGCTTGCTCTGTGCTATCCGATTTTCATGGCAATGGCAATGGCAATACATAGAGTGGCTCTGCAGTGTGTTATTGTTGGTATTGTTGTTGCAACGAGTCATATTTCATTTTTATTATCTTTCTCTCTTTGCGCAAAGGCATCTGGCAGCAGCCACTGCCGCAAAAGCATTCAAAAGGCGTGGCAAGCGAAAGTATTACAAACCAAATAGTATTTTATAGTGTGAAAATGTTCGTAGTCTGCATTTATTTTGTATTATTTTCGTACTTCAATTAAAATTAATTTAATGTCGACAAAAAAAATTTATAGCTTTGAATTTTGACAATTTTAAACAATTTATAAGCAATATTAAAGCTTGTAACTTTTTTGATTATATTTACAGATTAAACGTTTACGTTTGTAAAATAGAAGTCAATTAAGATTCGTATTGAATTCTTGGCTAAAATAAGTTTTCATGTCTTAGAAGCAAAATAATTTGTATGTATTTCCATTTAAAGTAGGTTCTAAAACTTTTTAAAATATTCGACATGGTTTTTTTTAAACAATTGATTGTTAGATGCAGAGTTATATCTTCAATTAAGTTCAAATTGTTTTTACATTGTTTTTGGGTATTTAAAAAAAGTGTATTAAATTACAGCTATAAAATTATTCATTAAAAAGGATAAACAGCTCTTTTAACACTTGATTAATTTTTAAACGAAAATACTTTTTAAAATAGATGAAAATTTGAATTCAAAAAGTGTGATAAATTCAATAATCTTTTCGTGTAACAAAAATCCTTAAAAACCTAAAAATTTAAGTGATTTTGTATGTTTTATCTATTAGTACAGAAAATCAATTGTTATAAATACAAATTTACATACATTAATTAATTCAAGAAAGCAAAAATTTATTTCGATTGTAGGCTAGTTGGAAAAATCAAAATAATGTTTAATTTTCATTCTTAAGATAAAATATTCTTTTTATTTTTTTTTATTTGCAATTAATACTTACTAATATATTCGCTTTTGTTGAATACTTTTTTTTAAGTTAACAATCAGCAGTTTCAATTTGTTGTCTATATTTTGTTTTAATTTTCTATTATTTTTAGACATCCTATTTAAGGATAACCTTATAGGTGCATTATCTAGGGTAAAATTGTGTTGAATATTTATGACGCAAAATTAATCTGAATTTTTGTTAATAAAGATAAATTTATTTTAATAGTTTACATTTTAAGCATCGAACTTTTTGTGCTCAGTGATTTAGTTGCTTTCCTCTAAAGTTTCTATATAATAATGGTATAATATTGTTTCCTTAAAAATAGTTAGCCTATTATTTATTTGGAATACATATGTGATTATATAAATTCTTACATATAAAATTTGGTTCTAACTTAGCAAAAGTTCATTTGTATTCATCTTGTACAGTCTTGTATCGAATCATTTTCTTTTATTAATATAATTAAACATAGGAAAAATTTGAAAAAAAAAAAACATAAAAAAATGTAACATACTAAGGAACTATGAAATTTTTGTTGCACTGACTAGAGGACATTTTTCTAGTGGAAATTAACTAAAGGAACTTGTCAACAAAACCGACAAAGTCCAAAAAAAAATTAATATTAATATATAAATTTAAAGTAAAACAGATAAGTCGAAAATTGGACGCAACGCAACACAACGAAACTAGGAAAAACTCGCGTCCATATTTTACATGTTTTCTTTTTCGGTATACAAACGACACAATGTACGAGCGCACAGTGGGCCAAGCATGCTCAATCACTCGGCATAAATCAGTCGGGAGCGCGATTTGCGCAACGAGCGAGAACGCCCTGAAGATCCATCGGTAAGTCTATCGCCATTATCGCTATCGCCGCAGTTCCAAGACTTAGTTTTAGCGCGAAATAAACGATATTCCTCATTGTGTGCTGGTGCAAGCATGGGCACATAATTGCAGGGATCACAGAGTTCCGTATAGCGGGCATGGAACTCCTTATAGCCATTGTGGAGCAGGTAGAGTTCGGGATAGTCCAGTGTTGGATAATTGTCCGTATGCACGCTGCGATCATTGTTGCGTAGAAAACGCATCAGTTTTGGGCCACGTTCCGAGGAGAATTCACAATGGAAAACATATACATTGCGACATTGATCTTGTCCAGCGGATGGTGGTGGTGTTGTTTCTGGAAAGGCATCTTTGATCTGCTCGCGTGTATACAGATTGAGTGCACCACGTATATGACCACCATCGAACTCGTACGGATAGCGACAATCAATGATCTTGTAGTTCACCATTAAATCAACAAATTCACCACGCATCAGCTGTGCAAGTGTATCACAGGAAATTGTCTTGAGATCAGCATGCCGCATACCATTGTGCAGCACGGGCAAGGCGCACGGTTTACTCAAATCACCAATCAATTGTGGTTCATCACCGCCCAAAGCATTCATTATATCCTCATCATTCATGGATGCCGTCTTCTTCAATATGGACTTGCCATTTAGCGTGTCCATGCTCAGGCAGCGACGCACAGCACGGCTTGGCTCCACTTGGCTAGACTTGAGCTGGCCCGTGATCAGTGCATCTAGATCGCAGGGTAACTTGTCGAGCGATGTCGACAGTGGCGCTATTTGTTCTTGTTCCAGCTGTTCCAGCTCAAACATCGCCATATATTCATCATCCAGCGAAACACTGGAATCGTAGCTGGACGAAACGCTGTTGTAGCTTCTCAATTTGCTCGTCTTTGGCGTGCCGCCGTTGAGCAGCGCATTACGCATATTTTGCGATAGTTCGGTGATCGGGGACAGAGTGCAGGAGTTGGAGCTACAATTACTGCTAGACACGTGGCGTTGCAACATGCGTTGCAGTGGCGTCGTCTCCGACACCGTCGATTTGTAACGCTTGGCAGTATGTGGATCATCATCGTTGTGGTCGCGATCCTCATTTAGCAGCTGACCACTTTCCAGTAGCACGCCAAGACGCTTATTTGCCATCACGCTGCTGATTACGATCAGCTGAAAATGTCCCAACAGCTGTTCCGCTTTCTCGATCTGGCTTGCACACACACACACACACACACACACGCCGCACACCCACTCAATGACTCTTCTTCGGCGATCGTTAGATAATGTTTGATGATCTTATTGTACAATTGCAATTAATAATTTGTTAACAATGATTCAATTCAGTTGGCGTCGTTTGCTTGCTTGTCCCAGTGATTTTCGCGCTCTCTTTTATCGTTGGCGCCGTTTTCATTTTTCCTGTAATTCCACACGCATACACGCATGCAAATGAGCGCGAGCGGTTATCGTATGGTAAACAGAACACATTAGAGGTGGGCGATAGTTGGATCTTTAGCTTTGATTGTGTGTCAGCTGGTTTGCTATACTCACCACATTAGATTGTTTGTTTTTTTTTGTTTCGAAAGTTTGAGGATAATTTGTTACTATGAAACATCATTTGATAATAGGTTAAAAGTTTTAGTCAAAGACAACTTGCTTAAATGTTTTTTATTTTTTTTTTTTTAAGTAAGATATAATTCTCCTTCTCTGCACATATATACATACATATGTATAAATGCTGCTTTATATGATAATGGGAGAGAAACGCAGTGAAGAGCAAGTGAAGTGGATCCTATTGCATTAGTGTATGTGAAAAACAGTTAACTTTGTGGAAGCTGTGAGCATGAGTGGAAGTTTGTGTTTATTGACAAAAGGTGACGCTTATTAATCCCGATTTTACTACATCGATGCAGTTGTTGGTTTGTGGAACGTGAAGCTTTTTTCAAATGCTGAGAAAGTTGCCTGCCTTTAACACATTTTTAAGACACACATACATATACTAAATCTTTCTAAATCAATGCCAATTTGTGGGCCTTTTTACCCACACCTGCTACCAGAGGCGCGCCTGAATGGTAAATTACTAGCTGACTGTCTGTCATTTTAATCGTGCACATTTTAACCTTAACTGTCAGCTGGGTTAAAGCGCTGCTTTTTGTTGCCGCAGCCATCGCCTTCGATCTTTAGCTGTATGTCATTACCAAATTCAACTAAAGTGCTGTCAAAAGATAATTACCGTTTCTGCTTTTTGCCCAGACAACCAAAATGACGCCAACACCACAACAGCAACAACAACAACAACCACAAACGTTAATACCAGTTTTTTGTATTTTTTGCTCTCTGTCTTTTGGTACATTTTAATAAAACCACTAAAATTGCTGATTAATTTGCAAGATTTTAATACAGAAGTTAATTTTCTGTGCTTGCAATAAATACATAGTAAGTAAAAAACTTAAACTAAGAGTTGTAGAGAGTAGAGCATCAAAGATAATAGAGAGAGCTTTTTTATAGATTTTGTTAATATTTATTTCCTAGTATAAAAACAAATTTAATAAGGTGTAAATATGTATTTTCAGCAAGAACAAGGCAATAGTAAAATACATGCAAAAACAAAAATGCTTTGCTATTTAGTTCTTGCTGCACACTAATGTACATCAACTTCCCGAATAGAGACATAAAACGAACTGTCCTGCTCTAATTGCAGAGAGCGATCGTTACCTTCCACAAGGCCAGAAATTCCACTTGCTCCCCTAATCCACAAAGGCAGTAAGCCTGGAACCTTGCGCGTCTTTACATCGCTAGAAGCCTATCGTCCGTTTATTTATTTAATTAAAATTGATTCGCCCCATATAAATAGTCAAATTGTGTTTATATTACGCACTGAACATACGCAAAGTGTTTATAACATTACAGAATCGCCGTGTATTTGCATTTTAAAGTGTTTTTAAGCAAATGAAAATTGAGAAGCTCACGCCATTTTAGTTGCTGCTTTGCCGGGTCGTGTACGTGTATGTTGTTGTTGCGTTTAGCCGCTGAAAATCTCCACAATAAGCGATGCATTGAAGATGGTATTAATTACATTACTTTTTTTTTATTATTTTTTTCTTGTGTGTTAAAAGCAGTGAAAATAACATAAAATAATTTACATACATATATAAAAAGAAAGATGAGATGCATCTCATTTAATTATTGTTGTGTGTGGGTGTGAGGTTTTTGTTTTTGTGAGAGTGCTCAGTGGAAAAAAAAAAGAGAGAGAGAGAGAGAGCAATTGCATTGAACTGTATTTGTGTTGTTGCTGCTATCGGTGAGTGCATTCTGCATATTAATAGTCAAATTGTGTTTATATTACGCACTGAACATACGCAAAGTGCTTATAACATTATATAATCGCCGTGTATTTGCTTTTTAAAGAAACGCGCTCCAATTTGTTGCTGCTTTGCCGGGTCGCGAAAAAAATTAAAGAGAGAGCATAACCGCGCTCATACGTGTATGTTGTTGTTGCGTTTAGCGCGCTGAAAATCTCCATAATTAGCGAAGCATTGATGATGGTATTTATTACATTACTTTATTTTTCTTATTTTTTTCTTGTGTGTTAAATGCAGTGAAAATAAAATAAAAAAATATATGTACATACATATATAGAAAAGAAAGATGAGATGCCTCTCATTTAATTATTGTTGTGTGTGGGTGTGAGGTTTTTGTTTTTGTGAAAGTGTGAAAAAAGGGAGCGATAGCGAGAGCTCTTGCATTGAACTGTCTCTACGTTGTTGCTGCTGCCGGTGAGTGCATTCTGCTTAGCTTATATTATATTGATCACCCTGTTAATAATTTACCCTGTTACTATAATTAGATTGGATACAGTTATAGAAATAATTTTTATTGCTGCAATGTATATACATAAATACACTTTCAAAAAACAAGTATGTATATTGCTTAATTTAAACTTTTCAAATATTTTCATGATCGAAATCTCTAAAAAATGTTTTCTGAATTTCTCTAACTTTTTCATAAATATATATACAGTACGACCTCGGTTAACGCAACCCTCGTTACACGCAACTCCTCGATTATTGCAACACCCAAATTCTTAACATTGTTTACTCTGTTAACGCAACTTTAAAAAAAAAATTACCGCATTTAACGCAACTTCCTTAGGAAATCGTATGTTTTAGTTCGGTTTTTTTGTTCATTCGTCTCTGTCGAGAAATATAAACTGGGGAATCTCACGCATGATGCGTGTACCTATGTACAGTGGATAACATTAATATTCGGTTTTTTTTTCCAATCAGTAGGTTCACTCATGCTGCGTTCAATAACAGTAATTAAACATGTAAATAGACTTACAATAGCCCAAAAATGTGGAATCCTATAAAAACTGGACAGTGGTATTGCTATTAAATCGATATGCCACGAATATCAAGTGTATAAATCCTCAATAACTAGGATTAAACGTAATGACACTGCCCTAAGAAAGTTTATCAAAAATGTGGAATCCTGGCCAGGAAAGCGTGTTGCAAAAAGAGCTTGCGAATATTATAATATGGAGAAATGGTTGGTTTCTAAAACAAAAAGTGCGTAATTTGCCTATTTCTATAGAAATTGTAAAAAATTACAGACTCAATTTCTCAATTTTTCAAAAAATAAATAAAACAATATGAAATCCGTGTTTAAACACAGTCTTATTCGATTTAATTTAATTTTAAAGGTAAGCGAAGGCATCCTTATATTAAAAAAGGGTTCGTGGCCACCAGAAAATTTCACCTCAGTTTTCGCAACCACCTCAATTTTCGCAACTGGCCAAATTTTAATAGGATGCGTTAACCGAGGTCGTACTGTATGTAGCTGAGACTGGTTAATAAACGATATAAAATTGCCAAACTCACATTTATGGGTGCTGTATATGCATAGATGCGTTAAATGATGTAATTTTTTTTAAAGTTGCGTTAACAAAGTTAACAATGTTAAGAATTCGGGTGTTGCAATAATCGAGGAGTTGCGTGTAACGAGGGTTGTGTTAATCGAGGTCGTACTGTAGTTACAGTCTGTACATTTGTTACCAACCCGATAAGTATTAAATATATTTTATCTACTATCATGAATGACTTGGTTGAAGACTGACAATATTAATTAGTATCAAATGGTATTTAACTTTCAAAAGTCCATGCTAAGAAACTGGTAAAGGAGATTTTGAAATCGAAACTCAAACATTTCTCTCCAGCAGCGCTTACAACACCAAATTGACAGCCAACTTCAAATATATGTACACATACATACAAACGTATGTATGTTTGTATATGTATCTAAGTTGATGCCGTATGGGGCCAGTTCATGCTTGTCTGCCACGATTAGTGGCAGCAACTGGCAGCTCCTTAAACCAACTTTATTGGCAAATGAGGCGAAGACGTGCATCATTTTATATCTATACACAACTTTTTAACACGTGCACTTGAAGAAAATTAATAGTGTTGTTGTCAAATTAATATATGCAAAATATATTATTTTGTTCCTAAGAGGAATAGTTAACAACATTTTAACTATTTGATTATTTTGACATAGCCCAAAAAATATGTAAATTCAATAAGAGAAGTAGTTTTGATAAATGATTTACAAGCTTTGGCTTTTGCTTATAAAATTGTGTATACTTTTTTTTAAGTGCACAATTACATATACTTTATATTACTATATAGGTGTGTTAGTATGTATTTAGCTGTGTGTTGTATGTGTTCATGTGCGCGGCGCGTACAATTATTAATTTGATACGATATAATTGACATGTTGGCGATGCCAAAAGGAAGCACTAACATGCATGAAGTCCATTGAGGCACAGACGCAGGCGAAGTGTGGCAAGTTTGCTAAGGCTAAGCCTGAGCGACGCATATTAACGCCACACGTCGTCTGTTGGCCAGAGACCAGAGACCAAAGACGACCGGGCCAAGACAGACAACGCTTGGATCTTGGCCACGTCTTCGTTGGTCTGGCTCTGGCTCTTACTTGGCTTGGTTTGGCTAAGGCTTTGGCTTTGGCAGGCAGGCAGGCGTGTAAATTGTTTTTACTTAATCGTTGCAGACACAAACGCACATGTTGTTTGCCACAAATGCTGTTGTTGTTGTTGGTAGTAGTTGCGCTTGTTGGCAGTGTTGCCTCTTTTTGGCCGATCTCCTCTGTGTGATATCTGTTTGGCTTCGTGGCTCGCTTTTGGTAATTGCAGTTGCGGCCCGGTTGGGGCTTCTGTGTTACCAACCATAGTATAACCGCCAATCGCGTCAGACGTTTGTAGAAAATTGTTATTGGTAGCTAACTTGTTGCTTGTTATTGTTATTGTTGTTGCTTGGCCAACTTAGAGTCGGTCAGACATGCAAATTTTAAGCTGTCTAATGTTAGTTGTTTGTTATTGTTGTTGTTGTTTTCTTTTTTGTTTTATGCAAATTTTCATTTGAAGTATGTTGTTGTTGTCGTTGTTGTTGTTTTTCTTGTTTTCCTTTTGACAAATTGTCTGTTAGACTTAATGATGGAGCGAATAGGCGAGTAGGTTGGAGCGTTTATATGCATAATTGTGTGCTTATGGAGATGGCTTGTAAAAGTTGTTGTAACAACCAAGGCATGTCCAGACAACAGACAATATAATACATATGTTATATATACATACAATATATGTTATGCATTATATATTGGGATAAATGGAAAGCTAACACTTTATGTTGTAAAATGCTAATTTTATGCTTATCGATTTAACTATTTTATAGCAAATTTCATATTTTTCTGGTTACTTTATTCATTAATAAGAAAAATGTAAGAAATATGTATTTGTAGCTTATCTTATCTGATCCTATTATATATTTTGTGTATTATGTTTTATTTTTCAGATCTGATTTAGTTTTTTATTTATTTAAATATGAATAACAAAACCCCAATGCAAAACAAAAATATCATCTTTATCATCAATCTATATTTTTTATGTATTTGTATTTAAAAAATGGTATAAAAAATAAAATAAAATAAATATTGTATACCTTTTTTTTTATTATTCCCCTGCAGCTATTTTAAAATGTTCATCCTGTTGTTGCAGCAGTAATTTAATTAAATTTACATCCTCTTCTTAAAGCTACAACTAATTTGTATAATTATATAATTTACTTTTGAATGCATTTTATTATTTTTGCTGCTGCTTCGGCTTAAATTGAAAACAAGTATAGGAAGAGGTGCAGCCCACTGATTATAAGTGCACGTCTTAAGTATAATGTGCAAGAGGCAGAAGTAAGCGTTGCACGCGGTGGTGCAAGGAGGTGGTGTTGCTTTTGAGTTGTGAGTGAAATAAATGGCTTCATAAAATTTTGTAACCATAATTTAGTTGTGCACACTAAAAACAGAACTTAAAGAAGAAAGAAAACAGATGATGAGGAGAGTAAATTGTTTTATCAGTCGATGGCATGATGGTTGATTTAACCTCATCCCTCACTCCTACCGCCCCTTTTGGTGAGGCACATTTACATATAGTATGTGTGTGGATGTGTGTAGCATGGCCAATAATCAGGCAGACGGAAATGTGTCTGAAGGCAACACAAAGTGTGGCCATTAAGCGATACATTATAATTAAGTGAACGAGCCAAGGCGAAACGTTGAGTTTAAGCCAAGTTACGAGCTACGAGTTACGAGTTCCGAGCCGGAATGCAGCTGCCAACGGAAATTGTTGATAAGAGTCCGTTCGTATATACTTAAAATATATATATATATATATATGTATATACTGTATGTTGTACATGATATGATAACATCATCAATAGTCGTTGTTGTGCCTTGGCTGCAGGCACTATGCAATTATTGAAATTATACTATGTTGAATGCCCCGGCATTTCTGTTCGTTTAAAATTAAATTAGTATAATGCCATTCTTCTGCTGCTGTTTCGCTCCCTTTTTGTGTTTTGTTGGGCTTACACCTAAAGTCTATAATCAGGTCGAAGGGATACCCTTTCTCGCTTTCTCTCTCGAGCGAGAGACTTGTTTATAATTGGCAGTTTGTATTACGTCCTAGTCACACCATCTCTCTCTCTTTCTCTCTCTCTTCGCTTTGTCGGCTTCTGCTCATCACTTCAGATATTGCCAGTAATTATATACTCCATATAGCTAATTCATATGCATTTGTTTGTGGCTTTGTTACGCTGCCACATCTGCCAGTTAAACACTCTGACTGTAAAGATAAGACTCTTAATGATGTTGCAACCAATTCATTATATAAGTACCAAGAAACTACTTTCGTGTTCATAATTTATATATCAGACACCTTCTCTGCCTCAAGAGGGTACTAAGGAATTCTTTATGAGGTACAACATATTATTTGAATTTATTATAGATAACTGTGTAAATCTAATTAGAAATTTTTAGGAATTGTTTAATTATATGGAAAAAAATGAATTTTACAAAATAGTAGCAAAAAAAGTTGTAGCTTTATAAGTTACATTTCTTTATTTATCTTTATTTAAAAATAAATTTTATGAGGATTCTAAAGGATTTTGTTAAGCTCTTTTAGCAAGTGTTAAAAATCCAAATTAATTTATTTTCTCAAGATTTGTACAGTACGAAATAATTATATATTTCAATAGAATTGATTAACTTTAATGTTACTTCCCCCCCCTGTTTTTTTGTTCCCCCTTCAAGCACTCTGAACATAATAATTCAATTAAAAAGACTAAAAATTTGCATTTTGCCTATTGCCTTGCCAAAAAAATAAATTTCTTGAACTTTTCCAAAACTTCCATTTTAATTAATTGTTTAAATAAAAACTATTTGATAAAAGAGTTAATTATTTTGAACTTATTTTTTGCATGTCGATATTTATTTATAACGATTTGCTGCTTAGATCTCATAAATTGTGCAATATAATTAATGTTTTTGACTGGTTAATTTTTCAACTTTCTGTTGTTGTTGTTGTTCGAAACTTAACTCTTTAGCTCTGACTCTGGCTTATCAAAATCATTAGCAACAAGAAAAATGACTAAAACAAAAGCTAAAGTGTGTAATTTTTATGGCCAACAAAACACACACACACACACACAGAGGGAGCTCACATCGTCGAAGTAACACAATTTAACACTGCTGCCAATGTAGCCATCAGGCGGCATGCAATGTTCGGCTAACGAGCAAAAACAACAACAAGAACAGCAACAAGAGGCATTAAGCATGAGCTCCCCTCCAACCCCCTCTCTGCTGCTGCCGGGGCCGTTGTGGTAATCAATTTTAAAATTTATGACAAAATTTGCAGCTTTAAATTATGCCATTAAGCACGGCATGTAACTCATATCGTCAGGCGGCGGCGTTGGCTTGAAACAAGAAAAACAAAAAACCAAAAAAAAAAAAAACGAGCTGATGGAGAAACATGTTAACTGCTTTCTTGCAGCTGTATAGGTGAATGAGTGTGCGTGTGTGTGTGTGTGTGTGTGTGCATGCAATGGCGTTTGCATTATACGCTCGTATTTCGCCACATTCAACAAATGCTGCTGCTGCTTTTGCTGCAGAGTTGACGGGTGCCATAACTCATGCCCCCGATGCCGGCTTTGGCCGAAGAGTCGAGTCCAAGTCCGAGTTTTCTGTTGTTGCAATTACAACTGGACACCACATGCTACAGCTGCCATGTGCTCATGTCTCTCTCTCTCTGTTTGTGTGTGTGTATGTGTGTCGGCGTGTGTGTTAAAAAAAAAACTAAAAAGAAAAAAAATAAAAAAAGATAAAAAAAAAAAAAATATTTGAATTAATTAAAATAAAAATAAAAAAAAATAAACAATTAAAAAAAAAAAAAAAAAAAAAAATATTGCAATTTATCACGCAAATGCGTTTTTCAATTTTAACATGCCGCCAGGCATCATAAAAACGTTACAAACCTACAATATGAGCCAACCAACACTCACACAGTTATCAGCATATATATGTACATACATATATATATATATATCCCCATTACAAAAAGGGAAGTGGCAAACCCCAAACAAGACCCCAAAGCTAAACAACACCACACGCTGCCCACGTTGATGATGGCTCACGTATCGTTGTGTTGTTGCCCCAAGTCTACTTTGGCTTGAATAAAGATGGCCAATGAATGGCTGACGATTAAATGGTACACGGGGGGGCGATTGAAGTGGGTGGAAAGGGTGTCAAGGTGCACATTGCTGCATTTATCTCTGATGAAAGATGTCTGATGGAACACGAGAACTGACTTAATGAACAGTTCCAGCTGCTCTCCACAAAAAAAAGGAAAAGAAAATCAAGCTCATTTATAAGGATTTAATAAGGGGTGAAAAACAGGCTAAGATCGAAATAGACTTACATATTTGATAATGTTTTTAAGACAGTTTTAAATAGACAACTTATTAAGAGTGATAAATCTTTTTCCTTTTCTTGATCGTTTTCAAAAACAACATCCATTTAAGATAATGACTGTCTAAACTATAGTTTATAGCTATTATATGATTACAATATGATAATTAAATCGTTGATCTCGTTTAAGTGTTGCATTCTAAGAAAGAATCTTAGCTCAGTTAATGCCTTAGTTAATTGTAAAGAGTAACATTGTTGTTGAAGTGCTATTATTTTGCCAGTTAGATATAGATTAAATTGATTAATAACGAGTTTAAATTCCAAGTTCTCAGTATCCATTAACTGTCTCCAATCTCTTGCTGAACATAAAATGGAATAGATAGCATATTTATTTTTTTTGGCACTTTCGTTAATCAAATTACTTAAAAACACATATCATTCGCATGCTTAAAAGTCATTTAACAACAATCTGGTTGCAAATCAGTTTCAAGTTTACTACATAGTATGCCGTCGCCTGTAAAAGGTGCACTCAATTAATAGCCAAAGTTAGCTCTACGTGGTCCAATTAGCTATGCACAATATGGTCCCATCAAGCACACACAAACCCCCATTTGGCAGTTGGAAAATGGTTGTAATAAAAAAAGAGTGAAAAAAAGAGGAAAAACATGAATGGACATAGGACATTGGTAACGATGTTGTCTACGTTTGTCGGAGCACTTGTCATCTGGTTGTTTTTGAACTGACTGTCGTTTGCCCAAAGACATTCAATAGATAGCGGTCTAAATAGCTGGCCATGTTGAGGCTGCTTGTGGAGCTGCCATTTAATCTTACACTCAGCGCCCGAAGGCCTCAAATGGAGTCTGTGCGATGTCCATTAGGTTATGCGCAATTTGCAATATCAAATCGATGACATTCGTTTAAAATGCAATTTAATTTCGAATGCTTGAGTAGAAAGACTCAATAAGGCAAAAGTTATCAGATTATTGGCCTAATCTAAATATGACAATATGAACTCTTTGTCTAACGATCTCATAACAAACCTGGTTTCAAAACACAAGGGTGTGTCATAGCGCTGTCATTTAAGACACCTAATCTCGAATACATATTTTGTATTGATATAAATTTTATTTTACGATCTAAGATCTGTTGTTGCCTAAGCGAAAACAATAAATGTACGCATACATATGAGTTTCGATTAAATGTGTATATGTTAATTTATCAGGGGCGCCACTAATGAAGTTTGTTATAAAATTTTATGACGCTCTTAAAATATTGTATTTTAATGATTAGCTTTTCAAAAGGTACCGAGGCGTCGATACGCTTGAATGTAAAGTGGGCGATCAATTTGTATTCAAATAACATTAATAAACATCTTAGATAATTATACCAATAAGTGTATATACTATATATACTTTTAAAAGTTGGATAAGCATTAGAAAAACAAAAGAAATATGTTAAATGCAAAATACACTTTATAATCCCTAGTTAAGGTATGAATAAAGTCAAGCCGAATATTAATTGTCATAAAATATTATTTCAATCTAAATAATAAATACATTAAAATATGCATTAAATAATATTTAAATTATAAAGTAGGAAAAAAGTATTTGATTTACTTTTCTATGTTCTAAAAATTATAGAAACTTTATTTCTTAAAGTGTATTAACGACTTTGATCTGCGTCGTTTTAAGCAAAATATGTTCACGAATGCTTTTTAATTGATGCGTTTGTCAGTTGAATACATTTAAATGTTAAATCAACACAATATTTAATGTCAACAAAATTTGCCAGCATCATAAAATTGCTTAAAATATTCGCCAGCGAATCCACAAGTTGTTTTAATTTTCGAGTTTTGGTTTTGATTTTTTGTTTTTTGCTCATTTCATTGCTGCAAAATGTTAAAAACTGATTATAAGGAGCGGCATTCGCTCAGACAAATTGAAATGTGTTAATATGCAGCGCTGTGCATAATTTATAATAGTTATTTAACAAAATTTTAGCTAATGAATGAAAAGACAATAGTTCTTGACATGCTTGTTTGATATTTTGCTGTTATTAAAACTAACATCGATGATCAAACTGTCAAAAGGCATTTGAATCGAGCGCTAAAATATCACAGCGCTTCTATAATTTATGTTGATTGCTTGCAAAATGTTAATTAGCATAGCTCACGATATTTCTAAGCAGCAAACAATAGATTTATAATTTTTTTTTTAAATTTAAGTCGATTGTTGTTCTTTATCGTGCCCAACACTTGATCGCATTTAGCTCAATGCTGACACTCATTGGGTTTTGTTTGGCTTTTGTAAGTGGTTCCATAAGTTTGTTGTGTTGCTTTGTATTCAATGCACAATGAAAATGATATTCAAAAGCACAATGAAATTTAATAAGGAAGTTTATACAATGAAGTTAATGATTTCATTTGTGACAAGTGCTAACAAAAGTTTTATAAAATACTATCACTGCTCTTTGGCTTACATGTTTTTAATAGATACTTACCTAAAAGATTAGTAGTTGTATAAAAGGAATGTGTAAAATAAGCATAATACCAATCTCTATTGGGGTTTAATGGGGTTAAGACATACAAAAACGTGTAAAATCTGGTGATAAAGCTAAATGATATGATTTTATGTGTTGTTATTTAGTATGAATATCTTTTGATGTGACCAGGATATTATATGTTATGAATAAGATATGATATATGATTCCGAGAACAAAATTAATGAATCTCTTTAAATTTCAAAATTGAAATTATTTTTTGTAGTGGAATATCGTTTTTCAGTTTTTTTTTTCAAGTCCAAACATTATAAGCTAGTTTGATTAATTTGACAATGGCTATTAGCCTTCTTGGCTAATGTTGTTTTTATTGACAACCTTTTCCACTCGAATGACTAAAAAGTTTAATGCTAATTGCCAAGATATTATATATTGCCTTTCTGTATAAAAAATAATACAACAATTTATTGTCTGAGCCACTTAAATTATTGTTTATTGTGTTTGGGAATTAAAATTGTTTTTATCCGCGCTGACCATCAATATTATCATCGTCATATTTTAGTTAATTGCTTTGCATAATTTTAAAATGCGGTCAAATTAATAAGCGTGGGTTCTCGTTGTTATTGTTGTTTCTGTTCCTCTCTCTGTGTGTGTGTGTTAACAATTTATTTATGTTAAGTTAATTCGGTGCCAATGCAAGAGTTGTGGCTTATAAATGTCGCTGTCAGTTGTCATAATTTATAGAATAACTGTCAGTGCTGTAACACCTCCGAACACGATTTCCTTTTGCTGCTGCTGCTGCTGCTGTTGTTGGTGTTGCTTTGTACCCGAAAGAGGCCCGAAATATGTATCGCAATCATAGCGTCAACATTTTTTTGATTTATGCACACAGTTTATTTCGGAAACTAATTTTTGTTTTTTATGTTTTGTTTCTGTGTTTGGGCACGCTCTTGAGCTCATGGGAGCCAGCCAGACCACAGTTGACTCTGCCAATGGAAATAAACAGTTAACAGCGAGAGACACTGAGAGGCCCGTAGAGCCAAGTTAAGTGGATAGGTGAGGTTTTTTGATGTTGTTGTTGTTCGGGTGGCTGGAAAAACTTGCAGTTACGCGACAGTTGATTATGATTAAGTGCCAAGCCAAAAGCTAAAGCTTGAATATCATATTCCATGTTTTGTCATAAATAATGTTAATACACTTGCAATTTACGTTTACTTTGGCTACTTAATAATACATACATATAAAGTGTAAATATTTGCCAGGCATTCAAAACACGTCAAGACTGTTGTATTTAATAATTACTGTATTTATTAATCTTAAGCTACAAGTTGACAGTTTGAATTTGCTTTAAGTAAAAAAATGCATAAGTAAATATTGTATTTTCAGTTTAATGTATTCGATTTGATATATATATAGAGCATTTGATATTCATTATGAGCCTGGCAGCATCCTCATTTCATATTTATTATGCCATGCACAAAATTTTAAGATCCAAAAACAGTTTTGCTGCTAACGGAAGCACTCGAAGCGGAAGTTCTATGCAAATACTTATGGCATTGTCATTCATATGCCATTTCCTTCTCCTCCTCTCTCTCTCTCTCTCTTTTTTCGCTCTCTTGGTGTATTGTATTTTGGGAATTTCTATTTCAGACAATTGCCATAAAGTCATATTTGGTTTTGTGCAAACACAAATCATAGCTAAATGGCATCCATAAATCAATCAATCCAACTATTGACAGACAGTCAGGCAGCGCGCCAAGCTGATTGACGAGCCTTGTCTTAGAAACTATGTTCAAAATACTTATACAAAATAAATATGTACATGAAAACTAATTAAAGCAACAAAGCTGAATACTCTGACAAAAAAAAAGACCTTAAAAATTATTAAGTTAATATCTAAAAAAAAATAATAGAAAAAATGTAACAAAGGGTTTTTATTCTTAGTTTTATACTTTTCTAACTTTGCTGCTATCTTTGTTCTTATTTTTAACACAGATCCTCCTTTTGTTACTATTATTTTGTAGTTTTATTTTTTATTTTTGTAGGGTATTTAAATATCAAGTAGTTTGAATATTATATTTTTACTAGCAACGGCAGCAGTCAGCTGTCAAACTGATTTATGCGCAGTGCTTGACGTATATAAATGAGCCAAGCTGTAAATAAAATGCGCATTGAAAATATTAAAATATTTAGTTGTTTATATGCAAATAGTTGGCACTAATATGGTTTAAGTAACGCTCTATAATTAAGTACAATACATATTAAATTAAATGTCCATCCAAATTAAGATTTAGAGCTAATAAAACAAAACTCGCTTGTGTTAAATAAAAGCGGACTTTTATCTAAGTTCTTCCACAGATTACACAGATAACTATCTTGTTAAGAATCCAAATAAAATCATCAGCTGTTGTGGCCTGGCAATCGTAATTCAAATTTGCTTGACAATAATTAATGGCTTTAAAACAAGCCGCTATTGCATTGACATGACGTAATTTAAGCATTCAGCTGAATGCATATATCATACAAACTACATTCAGAAACTCATTTATTCACATACTTGCGTATTTGGTATGCAAACGTTAAGCTCAGCAAACAGCAATAATTAAAAGAAATAAAAGCTTATAAATATTGTTTCAAAAACAAACATAAATCTGTCAACAGGCAATGCCATACAAATTGTGTCACAATCAATAATAATACCTACTTTATATTATTTTTGTTCTTTTTGGAACGGCAATGGGTTTTGGGTATCATAATTACAATATTAGCAATGATCAATAAACATGTTCAATAAATTATGTTTTATTTTTTTCATGCATTTGATAAATAGTCTGCTGCGTGTATATAGTATATAAGTATATAAAGTTTATAAAGTATGTGGACTATGTTTTTGGTTGGAAATATATCTGATAAAGAATAAGTTTTAATTTTGTTGATTTTTGGTTTATTTTCTTTCGATTAATGGTTTGTTAAGTTTGGATCCATTTAATATTTATGTGAAAAAGGAAGGCCATTAAAGTTTTTTTTTTTTTTTAATTTTGTCTTACTTAATACCTACACCAGCTAATTTAAGCTAACTTTTTGACACTTTGTCTCAACTTATAACCGAACTTAAATTATCCAATTAATCATCGTTATATTTGTTGCATAATCATTAACACCACTTTAATTAGCTTAATAAAAAATTGAAAACTTATAACATAAGTTTTTCCCACATAATTGGCCCACTCTTTAGCACATTAGCTGCCTCAACTCATTAGCTAGAATTTTGAAGTCTCGAAAAGTCGATTAAAAATTATGCATGGCCTACGTGTGTGCTTGTGTGTGTGTGTGTGGGCGCACCTCAATTTGTGTGCTCATTGAGCAATCAAGAAAAATGTTAATTTCAAAAATTGCGCCGCGAACTCATCTTGAGTGAGGCATTGCCATTTGCAACCACCCACTAAAATGTTCATGCTCGATTAGTAAATTAAATTGAAAGACACACGAATAGAAAATGTATATAGTACATACATAAATCTATATATATACTTATATATTTATTTTTTTTTTTAAGTGAAATGTGGCTAAACTATTTTCTTGGCATATATGTCTTAAGAAATGTCGCGACATGCTAATGAAAATAATATATATATATATATAGATGTGTTTATTTTTTCTTGTTCTTTAATGCTGACTAGATTTATGTTTGCTTTAAGACTCGCTGTGTAAGTGTTTTTTTGTTGTTGTTTTGTTTATTAGCTTTCTGCTAATAAAAATTATTTCAAAATTATTTTTACCCGTGGCTTTGTCGTATTTTGTGTTCTGTAGCTTAAGATTCTTATTTATTTGTTTTATTTTTTTTATTTTATTAGTCTGCCCAAATTAAAACACAAATGTTAAGTACAAAGTGTGTGTTTGTTGTGCTTAATTTATGATCTTAACGACTAGAATTTCCTACTAGAAAAACAAAAACAATGCATAGAAATATATTTAACCCTGCGGATTATTAGTTGATGAAGTGCAAAGTGTTAAGAGCGCTTGATTTATGAATATGGCGTCATTATATTCGTAAGATATGAGTTTATGTCAAGTCGAAATACTTATGAAATTTTCAAAATAATAAATGATCTATAAAGATGTAAGAACGCAAACCTATTTAGAACTTTGCTAATAATCTAGAAAACAAATTATCTGGGGATTATTTAGTTTTATTTACGACTTAATGTGAAGCATTTGAATTTCTCCTTGAATAAACATAATTTATGCAACATTTTAGGCAAATACTTGAGCGTATTATAAATTCATAAATCTATCATGTTTAATTTTTTTTGTTTTTTGGTGAAAATCTAGTTTCATGCCATTCTGACTAAGCTACGATTGTACAAGCAGACGGGATATATCTGGGGAATTTGGTCGAGATCACATTGGAATTTATATATTCCCACACACAAAAGCCATAAACAACTTAAGTGAAACCGTTGGGGGCCATTAACTAAAATCCGCCTGCTTATTTAAAACACAAACAGCTGTGCCAACAATTTGTCAGCTATGTATTTATATACATATATTTAAGACACGCATGTGACAATCTTCTAGTATATATTTACAACAACATACCATAAACAATGTCTAAATCCAAATCTAAATATATAACCAAAATATTCCTAACACATAATAATCATTTTTTTGCTTTTCGCTCAAGATATTAAGCGTCTAAAACCTCCTCCATATATAATCAAATTATTTAATATGTTTAGAGTGATGTTTTGATGGCTAAATATTTGTGTCACATAAATTTTCGTTACCCCTTTTTGACAGTGCGCCTAAAAAAAATGGAAACAAACATACAAAAAACTCAAAAAAAAAGGCCACACGTCGCAACAGATCAAAGAAATTTGCGACCACTTTGATTGTGCTGCGTTATAAATAATGTTGAAATGTTATGTGTTGGGTTTTTTTTTTTTTGTTAATGTTTGTTTTTATGATTTGTTGCTTGTGACATAAGCAATTAATTTTGACATTTGTGCTAACAGCTTACAATAAAGCATTTAAGAACCCTTAATATTAAAATGCATCAAGAATTTAAAGTTTGGATGGATATTGTTATTTTTCTGAAAAAATCATATTAAAGATGACAGATTTGTAGAAATAACTATATACATAAGCAAAAGCAATTTCACACTCTTATTTTTCCTGTCAAGCATAACAAATTTTCCCACAAGCACATAAAGTGACTCAATGCATTTTGGCCATCGTGTAATATAATCAAAACTAAAATATTTTTGAGTTGTGTGCTCTAAATAATTTAGCATTTAGACTCACAGGTCAACAATTTTTCACCATGACTACCATAAATTATTCAAATAGAATTGCCAAACTATGTGAAAAATTTGTATATATTTACTGTTTCCAGCGAATGCACACAAAAAATGCTGACAGACAATTGAGTTTCGCTTGTGGACAGCTCAAAGTTGCAAGCGTGTGGAAAAATGCATTTAAATCTAAATATTTTATGCCTTCACAATACATATTTATATATATACTCAAGGGTCGTTTAAAATTGATATGATAGGATACCAAAACAGCTGCATGAATATTGCAAAAGGTTAAGTACGAAACTATATCAGATTCAAATTGTTGTTCAACATAACACGTTTCTAATCTATAGAAGCTTAATGACTTTTAGCTATACTATAAAGATTATGACGCCTCGGCACATTGCTGTTAGTTTCAGTGTAATTTTTAAGGTCATTATATATGGCACAAATGATCTGATATAGAAAATCTTGTTAAACGTTCAGGCCAAGTAGTAAGCTTTGTTGTTGTTGCGATCTTATGGCAGCGTAAAACAAACAATAAAATTAAATAATTACAAGTCGTGAGTGAATTTCACGCGAAACCAAATACTGATGCACACAAGTTGATAATGGCTTAAAGCCCAGAGACCCACAGAAGAATCCCAGGCACAAACACACACACACTCACAAGAAACAGAAGAAAGAAGAGCTGGCTGGTTGAGTATTCGAAGTATGCGCAACGGATGCCAAAGCTGATGGCAATGCCGATGATGATGCCAATGCCGATGCCGATGCCGATGCCTTCTTGACCAGTGTAGTAGTACCATTGGACAAAACAAAGCCCGTTTTTATATATCGATGACAATGTCGCCAAATAAGTGCCAACAACACAAAAGTCAGCCGTCGTCGATGGTCGAACAATCCAAAAGAGCCAAACCAGACAAAATCAAACAACGCACCCAACCGCATGATGATGATGAGGATGGCGATGGCGATGGGGATGTGACCACCGCGCATTGGAGCGCATTGCCGGCATAAAAGGAACCCACTGAATTCCAGGAACATGTTAAACGATGTCGAGCATTTAGAAGAGTAAGTAATGTACGCTGCCATCTCTCACAAGGCAATACCAATCTTTTATGTTTTTGTGAAATCTTCTTTGCTTTATTTTTTGTTTACTTGCCATCAAAAATGTGTCGAATATTATATTATTGGGTAGTGCCAAAGTGTTGAAGGATTTGGTATGATGAACTTGATAGACTTGTTACAAATGTTGTAGTCAAGTAAGTTAATGATATAATAGATTTGATATTGATGTTTCGAACCTACTTATAAAAGAAAGAAAATATGCTCGCCTTTCATAATCGTTTAAGTAATTTTTTCCTTAGCTTAAATAGGTTTTGAAACTTAAGATAAAAAAGCTTACTTAAGGTCTTACTTCTACCATTTATAAGTACAATACATTTTTGTCACATGTACTATAATCACTTATAAGTGCTACTTCGTTTGACCAACGTTTGACAACAGTACATATAAAGCAATTATCCAACACTACTTAACGCTATCGGCAAATACTCGATGGTGTGTAATTCCACTTAATTGATTACAAATTAAAAATGCATTTAATTAGCACGCTCGTTGCATTTTATTTGCTCTAATTAAATGATAGCAAATGCTTTAGCAAATGCAAACATTGAAATATATTTAATTGAACCAACATACGAACATAAGTACGCAGTGAAGTCAACAAAACTGTTAAACTTAATCAAACCAGTTTCTATTCGAGCGTAAATAAATCACTTTACATATTTAGTTACAATAGATTGCTGGATAATGTGAATGTTTTGTGTGTTTTGAATAGAACTTCCACAAGAATCATCAATTCTGCTTTCATATGCCACACCATCTTGATGTAAAGGCATTGACAACAGTCTCGTTGGCTACCAGTGTCTGATGGACGATGTTGTTGTTTTTCCTCTTGGCCAGGATTGCATGGTATAGAAATCCCCATTCCTACCCTCCATAACTGGACAGCTCCTTCTAGTTGTTAATAAATTATGAGCCAAAGCCAAAAGCTGACTGCAGCTGCTGATGAGTAACCTTCCATTCTCCTACCTACCTACCTACCTACCTCTCACTCCCACTGTAATAAATCAAAAGCAGCAGCAGTTTGCCTGCAACTGTCTGTCTGTTTATCTGTCTGTCAGAGTTAAGGCTGTGTGTGTGTGTGTGTCAGTCCATGCCAGATGCCAGTTTCTGTATGTACGTAACTCACCTGAATGCAGTCAGAGAGTTTGCTTGCTGCACTTGTAAGCAATGAAAATTTATGCATGGTTGGTTTCACATTTCTTCGAGTTATCATTTGTTACCTAAATTATGCATGTTGAGTGGCAGTTTTTGTTGGGGAATTACTTCAGACGATTAGCCCTGGGTTGAAGTGATGGTCAGCACTCTGTGTGGTGTATTCACCATTCATTCAGCATTCACTCATAACACAAGCCTTCCAACTATGTTTGTACAAATACTTTACATACGTATTTACCTATTTATGTATTTATGTATGGCTTTGTGATTGTGTGTAAGCAAATTGTGGCCACTGTCAGTTACCAATTACAAACTTGTCTTCATGCTAGAGATGAGCAAGTTACGAGATTTTTTGTATGCAGTTAAAGTTAAAAGAAGGTATTTTGGTTTTATTCTATAGGAGAAAGAAAAAGATAAAAATATAATATATTTTCTTATCTGGAATAATGCGTATACGCATAAAATATTTGCTTTAGATTATCGATAGATTCCCTAAATTAATATAAATATTTATTTTAACAGTATAAATCCTTGGCGGACGCATTCTTAAGATGTTGACGAACAATCGATTAATATCGTTCGTTTGATAGCTCGGCTTATGATCTCTAAACCCTCTCTTTATAGATTTTCTTGAAAAAATACCCAATGAAAATTAAGTACATTTTGTTAAAGTCGATATTTTTTGATTTGATTTTGAATTTTTACAAACTTTCTACAGCTCTCTATAACTTCAAACTCAACACGCTTACCATCTCTAATTGCCTGAATAGTTTGTTGTTTGTAAAATGCATTACAAGTGGCTAAAAAACACACATATTGAATGTCTAAAAGCTGTAATCAGTTATGTTTTGTGTGGGATTAAAGACAAACATGAGAATTTTAATTATGTAAATTGCCCAAAAATATCATGACAATCACGAAAATATAATCCCGCATAGATAGATTACCATCCGTTAGCTGGTATTAGCACTACAATGTTTGTAAGTAACGCAACTAATTTGAAAATTATAATTACAATATTAGAGCGTCACACACACACCCACAGATTTAAGGGCCAATAAAGTAAAATCACCGCAAATTGTTTACGAATTGTGGCATTTATTTAAAATCATTGTGAGGGATTAGTTTGAGGATGATGCAAAATGTTTAGATTTTATAATTAAAATTGAAAATTTCGACACGCAGTTGCCACTTTTCGCATTTACAAGCCAAATTGTTTGCATTTTGCTTGCTGTTTGTATAAATTTGTTGAAATGTTTGCTAATTTGTTAAAGCTTTTGCATTCAATGCAGGTGTCGATCATAAATTCTGTGAGATCTTTTGTCAGTGTTGGCAAATTTTGTTCAAGAAGTAGAAATACTAAAAAAATACTCAATAACTTATAAGCATCATGCATTTACATATTTGTATAATAATATGATTTGTCTGTTGTTTTATTGAGCTACTCGTCGGATTTACTTCATGCCATAAAAAACTGTCACATTTCATTTGACAGATTAAGGTGAGAATGGTATTTATGGTATGTTTGTGTGTATCCAGCATTAGGAGCGACAGTTACTGTAATGACTTTACTGCAGTATGTTATAATTAACCGACTTTTATGTACTATATGCATTCTCACATAAATATAGCCTTATAAACAAGCAGCTAACTCAAACGCCTGTGTCAACGATATTTATCATGCGCTTACATTGTCATTAATAATGCCGCTGACTTAAGCACTGTCAGAGCGAGAGAAAGAGTGAGAGAGAAAGCAAGAGAGAGAGAGAGAGAGAGTGCTTTTGTAAATTGTGCTGAGCTGCGAACTGCGAGTGAAGTGTACAAATTGCAATATCTATGCAAATTTATAACAAATAATTACTGACAGCAATATTTCATTAATAATTGCAAGTACTGTGCACACCACACACACACTCAAACACACACAATCAAACACATATACATGCACACAACATTTTCTAGATAAAATTGCAAAAGCGGCCGTTGTCCGTTGGCACAGTGAGGCAATTAAGCTGATGACGTTGATAAAAATCAACAGCAGCCGTACTGTTACTGCTGCTGCTGCTGCCTGCCACAAAGCCTGTTGCCATAATTTATAGCGGCCACGCTGCGTTCGCCACTAAAGAAAATTATCTCCATACAATGCCACATAAATACTTCATACATACATATATTACTCGTTTATGTTATGGAAATGCGGCGACACATTATTAAAAGTGTACATACTACTACGCGTATTATAATGCCCCGTCGTCTCTGTAGAGCATGTCTCTCATATTGTATGTCTGTCTACACACATAGATGATATACGATATAAAAACTAACCAACTGACATCAAGTTTGTCACAATGTATTCATAATTACACCATGTGCATGCATGTTGCTTGGAAATAAAAATAATCGTTACACTTTACACGCTTTGGGTTAGCCTTGTGACTCGGAATCTTGCTATATTTTTCATAAGTAGAAGTCTTATTAATCGTCGTTTTAAGTTTCTGATTCAATGGAACTAGTTATTAAAGTAGAGTTAGTCTAATAAAGACTAATTATGTTATGTTATGTTGGTGAAAATTCATATATTTTTACTTAAACATACCACACGATTTGTGTTAGAATTTAACATTCATAATCCACTAATTGATATGTGATAAATCAAATCATATGCTCATAAAATATGCAAAATTGTCAAAATATGCACAGAGTTTATATTTAATAATCCCAGCACACAATTTGAATCCTTGAACTAATAATTATACTATGTCAAATACTGATAGATATTATGTTCAATGTGCGGCCGCATAATCCACGGGCTAGACCGCTAATTGAATTGATCCCAAATTGTTGCAACACCCACCTCAACCCTACCCTTCACATTTGCAACATGTTCGCACACTAACCGAAAGAGAGCGAATGTTGAGAGAGGACAATGCTTGGAGCTGAGGAAACGCGCGTGCTACGTGGAACCCATAAAATCGTGGCATATATTGTTCGTAGCGTTGAGAATTTACGTGCAACACAACAACATGGAGAGACGGGGGAGGGGCAGGGTGAACATGCAAGTGTCAAACTGCCAGCTAAATTCTGGACAACATTGCACGCAGACAAGGACAGCGAATAAACAGAGACAGCAGATGCCGCTGCTCATATTTAAAATGCAGAACGTCCGTTGACCACAGTGACCAAAAAGTGTGAAAGAAAGGAGAAAAAGGAGAAGGGCGGCAGGCAGCAATTGGCATGAGCCATAGAATATTGGAGACTGTTTTGCCCAGCTGCCTGCCTAACTCCCCCTCCCTGTTAGCCTGTCAAATGGCTTCACGGCGGTCAGGTTCTGGCCATGGCAATTGCGTGTTCTTCTCTGTCTCTCTCTCTCGCTTTCGTTCCACTCGTTTTGTGTCGAGGAGGCCACATCGTGTGGTGCAGGCAAACGGAGTCAGGCTCAACACCTTCAAAAGAAGGGGCATCATCATTACCATCATCATCGATAAATGCATTTGCCAGTTCCTCTCTGCATACAAACTGTTTTGCTAAATTTATTTATATGTTATGTCCCCTCATGCATATTTAATGTTCACGCACAACACAAAGATAAAACTGCATTTGCCAGCAAACGTGGCAAACGTGGCAAACTCGTCGACCTCAGAAGCCTTTCATACAAGAAGTAGCTGAGTTGCTGAGTTGTTGTTGTGTATCTGCTTCTGGTCTTCTTCTACCTCGCTCTCTCTCTCTCTCTCTCTATCTCTGCTGCCCGTAAGTAGCAACTTAGTAAGTAAGTAGCTGTCTTTGGCTTGTTTTCGCTTGTAGCTTGCGATTAACCCGATGATCGTGGAAGCTACTTTGGCTTAGCTTCCTTGCAGTTTTTCTCTTCTTATTTTATAGCAAATATTTGCTGAGGTCAGGCAATCAAAGCTTTTTATGGTAATGCATTTTGCTTTTGATTAGAATTTGTATGAGAATTTTTATTGAGTTTCTCTAATAATATTTTTTTTTTCTTTTTTATAAAATGAGCTTGACCAATCCAAAGACTTAGTGTCACTCATATTGTAGTATGTCTGTCATTCACTCACAGATCTTTTCGTACTTATAACGAATTGTACTTTCAACATCTCAATGCGCCTCTTACTCATATATGCCTCCATGCCTCCCATTCCCACCAACTTGGATAAGCTCAGACACGCATTGTGCGAGCAGAGAGAGACTCATAAATCAAAATGACATGACCAACCAACTCTGGGCATTAATATTTCAACACCATAAATGCGGCGTCAATTCGCACATGGATAAAGAAGACGAAGACGATGGAATGGCATGAAATGGAATGGATGAGGACAGGAACACACTGACGATTGCAAATAAATACTAGTATGTCTATGTTTGTATACGCTGTAACGATATGCATACACAACAACTTTAAACCTCTCCAGCTCCTATAGTATAGTATCCAGTACTTCAATCTGCAGCTCACTTTGAGCATCAAATCAAATCAAGGCAAGCGTTCAAACATGCAATGAGGAAAGACAAGACGGGAGACGCTCGACTAATTATGGAAATGTCATCAGACAGTTTCTGGCTTGGGTACATTTTGTGGGGTCTTCTCTGGCTGTTAAGTGAAGCTAAGATGCAAGCAAACGTAAATACACTGAAAAGAATTCTTAAAATTCATCGAATGAATTTTAAATTTAAAAAAATTAAATTAAAGTAAAAGCTAAAAATCAAATTACAAATAAAAATTATATATGTTGATACTTAATTGGAAATAAAACAAGAAAACTTTGCTTTAAATAAAAATTGGAACGTTTTTAAATTAAATTTAAATTTTTATACTTAGTTAATAGTGATTTTGACATTTTAAACTTAAATTTTTAGTCGTGAAAAACTAGTGCAAAGAGTGCTAAGAGTTATTATTATTTTTGCCAGTGTATTAACATGTAGCTCGCATAATTTGCTAGCTATGCATAAACACATGCGACAATTTCAGCGGCACTTGCATGGTAATTTATAAAAGCGATTTTGTTATTTTCTTTATACTTGTTTTTTTGTTTTTTGTATTTTTTTGTCAGCGAGAAATTAAAACTTAACATGCCAGTCAGATGAAAAGAGAGACAGGCAGTCGAACAGACAGACATACAGGACTGGCATTCAGACATTGGTTAAGACAACCAGCGACGCCTTTTAAGTGACAAAAGTTCAGCTCGTGGGTGGCAAAGCCAGACAAGAAACACTGTGGGCCCCCATACACAATGATATATGGTTTTGTCGGCTGTCATTTGGCTTTGAAAATTATTGTTGTGGCTTGCACTCAGTTGTTTGTTGTTTATTGTCACGCTTGTACTAGTATACTCTCTCTCTATCTCTCTCTCTCTCGCTCGCTGCCTCTTTGGGTGTTCAAAATATGTGCAACAACATGAGACGAAAATGCAATTGTGTTCCACATAAGGCGAGAGCATAAAACTTGCTTTGACAGCGAGTTCATTGAGTACATGTTAAACTATTATTGGGAGAGTTTTCACTTTGAAAAAGAAGAATGGAAAGTTTTATGTAAAAGAATGTTATAAAAATAATGTAGAGCAAATAAAAATCAAAGTATTTTTTCGTTCACTTCCAACAAGATCACTTTATCTACATGCTAAGTAAAGTAAGTGTATGACAAGCTTTTTTGTTAAATGCAATTGCTTTGTTGTTGCTGCTGAAATCGTAAATTTCAATGAATTACGATCTTACCGGTTGCACTGTGTCTGCATTTTAAATTTGCAGTCAACACTTATCATGGGGACAAGTCATTGCTTGCTTCTAATGGCTTCTAAGGTAGTCGCTTCCATTACTACTTACCCTACCATTACTTTTGCACTTCTTTTAATAGCTACTTGTAGCCCATTGTAGAGACATAATTTATATTTTACCGTTTCTGTTTTTTTATTCCGTTTTTCTTATCATAGCCGATTTTTCATCTCCATTATATATGTTTCGCAGGCAAGCAGGAAAAATAAATTTGCAAACGGCAGAATGAAATATTTTTCACAAAATTCCCAAACCGATAAATTCTTGCCACTGGTTTTATTTTATTCAACCCGCTCCACTGACGCCTTTTTCGCTGGCTGACAAGTCCAGCTTTTGTCGGTTGGTTGCGGGTTGCGGGCAGCTTCTGTTCAATGATAAATGGACGCGGCCAGCGAGAACTATAATGGTGGCTACCGCGGCGGCTTTCACCTGAGCGGCTAAAAAAACGAAACAGTAGCGCATTGTAGCTGTAGGTGAATGATTGGCAACAGGATACCCTATGCTAAGTTAAAATATCTTCACTTGTAGTATTCAACTATTATTTCCCGCAAAAACTAAAGCGCTATGTCTAACTGTTTTGCCTGTGCGTTGATAGCAGTCAATCAGTGAATTAGAAAAAAAACAGTCGTATGGCATTTTCTTTACATCATTTTATATGCCTTAGCGGACAACAGCTGCAGGCTGGTGACACATTTATAAAACTTGAATATCCCTTTTACCTTTGCATAGATACTGTCAAATCAAGTGGAAACATTGCAGTCGGACGCAACCGACTGCGGTATACTCGATACCTGTTTTAAAAGGGGTAACCAGAGGCCTGTTTGCAAAGGAGTTCGGATGCGGTAGGGGTGTGCGCTGATGAAGATCTTTTTGGGATGTCACCAGTTAAATTGTCAACAAATTTGGAGATTCTAGCTAAAAAACTGAGAAAGAGGCTTGGGGCACAGTTTGGGGGCGTGACATCAAAAATTTAACTACAGATCCTCTGCTATCTTTCTACCAAAAGGTGTGTGGCTGGGGGCGGTATTGCATTTGAGCTTGACTTTGCTGCGAGGTAACATTTATTTAACTCAAGTCTGAGTGAGCGTGGTAAAATGGGTGCAAATTCCAGCTAAAGTACCAGGCGAACAGAAGTCAGTAGCAGGTGGCGCCTGGTGTGTCATTCCTGGTATTTCCCACTTTCTGCATAGATCCGTTTGCCCTTGTCAAAGATATTTGCAAAGTTTCAAGTCTCCAGCTTGAAGGGTATCGAAAAAAGTTGCGATCATAAAGACGGACAGACACCATGACGCTCATTGCACAAACCCAATATACTCTTTACCTTGGGTATCGAGATTAAAAATAAAGCGAAACGAAACGAAATGAAACGTTCAAGCCATACTATACAGTTACGATGCTTGTCAAAAGCACTGAACGTGAACATCACTTATATGCAACCCCTTTCGATATGGAAAGCTACCAAAAGTCGTTTCTCTGTGCGTTTCTCGACTATAGTACTATAGTACTATGGTACTGTAGTATGTGGTGAAATGGACATTTATGAAAGAATTATTGATGCCAACGCCAATGCCCACTATATGAGTGTGTGTGTGTTTGTAGCTGGCAAGGTTTATGGCATATTTTTTTATGACTCCATACCCTCAACACACAAAGAGGTCATTCCCAATGTGGGTAGCCAAAATGCCAAAACGTATAATACAATAAATTGTCAGGTAGTCACACTGGGCGGCTGAGCTGTCAAAAATGCAAGGGCATGGCTAAAATATAGTATAACTCTCCACCTCCTAGCATACCCTATTCAAGCTACCCACCGCGCTCCACCTTCCTTCTTGCAGCACAGAAATTTTAATTTATCGACGCCATATGTGGGCACTGAGCAGAGTAACTATTGGACTTTAGTGTCCTAGCATAGCCCCAGCCCTTAAGTTCCCCTGGTTCAGTTTCACGATGCAACTTCTTTTTTTTTTTGGCCGTTTTCATTTTCATTTTCGGGGGAAATATAAAATATGATTTACTGCCTTGGACGACCGGTCGCATCGGTAGCTTTGGCAGCTAACTTCCACCACCTTACCCTTAAAAAAAGAATTGAAAAAAAAAACACCCAAGCTTTGAACGGGCATAATTCAGCGTGGCAAACGTAGCTTGAATGTTATGATTTGTGGGTCCTCTGGTTTATTGGCTGGCGCTTTGGCTCGAGACTCTCCCATCCTCTTCCTATCTCAGTCTTTTTCTATTTGTGCTCCCATTAATTCATTCGTTTTGAGTTTCAGCTATTTCGATAAGGCGCATATTTGGTTAGATCGTAGGTAAATCCAATGTTTAGCTAATATTTCGCATATTTGCTGAGCAATAATAAAACTCCTTTTCCATCACAGATTTAATTTTCTTTACTTTTCGTTTAAGTTTGACTTTGATTATTTCTCACTGCATTAGATCCAGATAGTATATATATTTCGCTTTGAATTTGATATCATATTTTGAACTAGTTTTTTTTTCACTATGTTTAACCTTTGTTGAGTTTTCATTAAATCGCCATTTAATAAAAGTCCTTAGTTAGTTTAATTTTTCTTTGATTTATTGATTTTGTTGTAGTGACTTAAATGAACTTTAAAATAGTGTTCATAATTACATTTACATAGATACATACATAAACATATATATATAATCATATTAATATAGTATACTATAATGTACAAGAGTTTTACAACTTTTAGTTTTTGGACAATCTTTTCATTTCATAATTGGTTTTTATTTTTATTTGTTTTCTTTATTTTTATTTAATAAATAATATTTTTTTTTTTTTAAATTACCATAAGCATTTGATGGGACACACTCAGAGACGAACAAACTGATTTGTGTGGCATATCCTCCGTATTTTTTTTATTTATGAATATTTTTGTTTTAAATAGAACTCTTTAATTGTTTTTTAATTGTTTATCAACTTGATGTAGCGCCTAAAGTAAATTTTTTGTTTTGTTTTTTGTTGTTGTTGTTTTAACATTTGTATGTAACTAAAGTACATTAGATCACTAGCTTTTCGTTTCACGAGTGAGTTGACTTCCCCCTTTCCCCGCCCAACAATACCCCCTTTAGCCCCAAACTCAAGCAAAATGATTTGACTTTGAATGTTGAACTTCTTCTCAATGTTTCAATGTTCCTACTACGGATGCGACGAACCCATTCTCGGTCCATATAACGAATAGGGTGCAAAGTATTGAGCCAGTGCAGGATGTGGCGGTAATCCGGGCATGCCAGGCGGTCCCAACGATGGCGGCATCATCGATGGCTTCCCATACGGATGATAACGTGCCGCCGCCGAAAGCGGGCTCAACGGTGGTGTGGGATAAGTGCGCTGGAATAATGGATGATTTGGTGGTATTCCCCCGGCTGCTGCAGCACTCAGCACTGCATCCGGCACGGAGGCGGTGTGTGTTCGCAAATGCTGGAATAGATCATCGGAGGTGCCGAAACGCTTGCCACAATACGCCGCATCGCTGCCAATCCAGGAGCATACATACGGCAGCTGCGAGGCTGCCGCCAACGCAGCCAACTGTGCATGATATGAGGATGCTGCAGCTGCTGCCGCCGCTGCTGCTGCTGCATTGGAGCCGCCAGCACCGCCTCCATTATTGCCTCCGCCCGACTTTCCCTCGCATTGTGGACAACCAGCTGGACAGGGTTGGCCATTGGCTTTGTTAATATAATGTGGACTTGCTGGACAACCGGTACAATAGGGATCCCTGCACACATTTTGCGAGGCAGCCATCATTGCTGATTGGTCGGACAAACCCTTCAGGCGTGCATAGTTTAGATAGGGATTCATTGCCGAGGCCTTAAACATGGCATGATGTGGCGACATTAACGATTGCGCTGTCATCAAGTCCATTGGATAAGGCGAGCCATAGCCTGTAGATGATACAGAGACAAATCATTTTTAGATGTATTAACTGACTGACTGCTATCAACGCAAAGCTTAAACGGCAAGACATAGCGGTCCAATATTAAACATAGATAAACATTGAGATTGGATTTATCGAAAATAAACTTGTAAATGGATAAATTTTGATGTCAAAGGTTGATTGCTGCTTTATTTTTGTTAAGCTAAGACAAACCCAAGCACTTACCTGGTGGATAATATGAGCCTGCTGAGGGATTTGCCTGTTGACTGGCCGCATGCAGCGCTTTAACATAGCTAGCCTCTTTGGCTGCCGCATAGGCTGCCTCCTGGAGGCGACTCGAACTGGAGCTAGCTGCGCTCGGACTATGCATTGCTGCCGACTCTTTGGAATTGCTGCGCACTGGCGCGGACGATTGCACCGGACTGCCATTAAGCTGGTTAGGCAGAGCAGAACCCGTGTTGTTGGGCGTGCGTCGAAGTGTGGCAGAGGCAGAGGCAGAAGATGAGGCATTTGTTGCATTTGGTGAACCGCGCTGTGAACTGCTGGCACTTTGGTTTGAATCGCAACGTTGCTGTCCACCATTTGCAGAGGAAAAGTTTCCAACTCCTCCGCCTCCGCCTCCTCCTCCGCTCGCTTTGGGCGTCTTGACGCGTTGGATACTGTTGCTACTGCCACTGTTGCTGCCACTGTTACTGCTGCTGGTGAGATTTGTGGCGCCGCAATCATTGTTGTTGTTGTTGTTGTTGTTGCTGTTGTTGTTATTCGTCTCGTAGGGCTTGAATGTGCTGGGAGTTTTACTGTGCGCCGGTGGCAGCTGTTGCTGCTCCACAGAGCCAGTGCTGACGCTGGATGAATGACTGCTAACCGGTGAGGATTTATCGCGTGTGTTATCTCCACCCCCCATGCCCATGCCCATGCCAAGTCCCCCCAAGCCATTGCCATTGCCCATATTCAAGCCGTTGCCTTTGGGCTGCTGATGCTTTGTCGACTTTTCAATATTTGCTGCAAGGAGTTTGGGATTTGTGGTGTCCGCACCGATGGCGCTGCATGTTTGCGCCAATAGCGCCAACGGGCTGCTCTTATTGTCCAGCTGCAAGAAGCCAACATGAAAAAGAAGAAAACAAAAACCCAAAAGTCAGTCAAGAGTTCTAAATTATTACCAAAATAAACTACGTATGCGTATAAGTACACTAGAAAAAAAAACTGAACTAAATTTGAGAATTTTCTGAATATTTGTTAAAATAAATTTTTTTTTTTTAATTTCATGCTTAAAATAATAATTTTTATTTACAAATTTAAGCTCTTACAATAATATAAACAAATCTTTCAACTTGAGTTTTTTTTTTATATTAATTTTTTCCTTAATATAAACTAATTCCCGAAAATAAATCTCAAGTTTTGGGATTAAGAATAAAATTATTTTATACAAAACATTTAAGCTTTCTTCATCTTGTTAGACTTAAGCGTGATATTTTATTCGAAATTGAAGATGATATTTTTTGTGAGTGTAGAAAGAAAGTCAGGAAGACCCTGGCCTGCTTTTTTCTCGATACCGTGCCATGCAGCATCAGATAAGAACACTAAACAAAGCAACAACCCGCGACACTGTAGCCTTTTATAGCATTGTCTTTGCACTCTTTTTGGTTTACATATTTTTGTTGTTCCTTAAACACTTCCTTTAACGGTTCGGTCGCCCGTCGCTAACTTGCAACGTTTAAAGCACGATGCGTGATCTTAATCTTATTTTTGGGTCCAACACTTGAGCGCGATCTTGAAACACTCGTAAGGAGTAAGAGTTCGAGTACTTGGTATCATTTGGGGTTACTCGTTGTCATCCCAAAGAAAAACATTTCGAGCTTGTTCCGCTCGAAGGAGCCAAACATCATAAATAAGGGCTGCGGGTCATAAATATGCCCAGCGTGGCCAAATAAATGGAATTATGAGGCTATTAAAACGTTTGCAAATAAACGATAAAAAAAGCACATTAAATCTATATAAAATTACGACGCAAATGTTGTGTGAAAGCATTTCGGGTACAAAGCACAAAGTTATTGCCTTGAGGAGCTAAGCAAATACGATAAACTTTATGTACTGAGAATGAGACAAAGGAATAAGAATAATTGTAAAAAACTTCTTAAAATTTTGAATACAAACCCTGCTTAATATTATTAGTCTTGACTATTTTTCTAGCCATTCAATTTTAAACATTCTCAACTTGATCACGTTTGAAAATGATCTCTTGGGGCACTTTTGTGGGATGGGTTAATGCAATGGCAATAAATATGATTTGTTATAAGCCTTTGCTCGATTATTAGCTCACAGTTTGTTGAGCACACAATTTGATTAAAGTGCTATTGAGTAGAGTAGTTAATCAGTTTAATAAATGCGGCCAATTTGTTAGGGGGGCAATAATTTCTCAATTCGTGCAATTCATTTAATGAAATTGTTGGCCATAAAACGGCTCATAAAATATGACAACGTAATATTGCCAATGATTAGGCTCAAAAGGCGCTGCATGCCCAGCTATTTTTTGGGGGCTAATCACTAAGCATTAATCATCGCTACCCTTTTCCACTGCCACTTCCCAGCCGCCTGGAAAGTGAAAATTAGCGATTTGCAGCACAATGTGGTAGAGAAAATAGAAATGCCGACACAAGGCACAAAGCAAAGTGCATATAGTAAATGAAATGAATATTACCCACTTACAGTTGTGCCATAAACTCAAACACGGTTTTTGCAATAAAAACCATTTCGCCGCATGCCATAAATTATTGGCCACAGCAGGAGAAACACACCAATAGAGAAGAGCCCAAAACCTAAACTAAACCAAAAGAGTTGAGAGACCATAATTCATGGCAACCAACTACAACAAAAGGCCCAAACAGCGCACATTGCCAATAATGACGTACAGCTTATGTATTTAGTTTGTGTGCGTGTGTGTTCGTGTGCGTGTGTGTGTGTGTGTGCGTAATTACACCCATGCCCCAACTGGCGCAAGTCATAAACTACAAAATATTGAAGCTTTTATAACACTCAATGGGACGCCATAAATTATTATGATACTGTTGTAAAAATGGCAAATTTCTTATCGGTACTTAAGCGCTTTTTTCTTTCTTCTTCTTTCTATCCTATGCTAATGGCAATGTGCTATCGATAAGGACCATATACTACTTACTATAAGGGAAAATGCGTTTCAGTTTCAACCAAACTAAAATTCTTTGAAATATTATTTTGGCTCTTAATCGTTGAATATGAACAGTGTGTGGACTGCCATAAAGTATAAGAACATAAAAACTTGGATTCGTGATAATTATAAAGTTATCGAAGTATTTTAAAAGTATTTATACATTTATTTTTGAGCAGATTCAAGTTTGTTTAATACTAGTTGCTTTTTATAACAGTTTCGCCTGTTTGTCTATCCTTCCGTAAGTATTCTAACCCATAGGCAGTTATCGATATCGATACACATGCAATCGATAACAACACAATTTTGAATTCGTTAATTTTAACACTTGATCCAAAAATAAGAGACAAAATAACGCTCATCTGCGAAAACTTCAACCAAACTGTTTGTCAAACGCCGGAAATGGGTTTAAGGTATATCTAAGTGGAGCTTTCTCGACAAAAGCGTTAAGAAACAACACATAATGCATCTTACACCAGAAAAACACATAGTTTATTATCGTTTTAACTAGAATTCCTTTTCTAACGACCATCAACAACCAGTTTGAAAAATTTGTCCCTACTATTTGTAAGACTTATCTTTATTGCTCACTCGCTTGCACTCGTTGGGATAGTCCTCAGTTGATGTGCCGCCATTAAACGAAACTAAAAGTATCAACACTTTATTAATTATGGCACCAACAACGCGCCATAACGCGCCCCATTCTGTCTCGTTTTTAGCACAATTAGTCATAATTTATATGAACGTTGATAAACTTTACCGTATTGATTTTTTGAATTACTCGTATTCGATTCTTCTTCTAGTTGTTGTTGGTTTTTGTGATTTAGTGTGTGTGCGTGTGTATAGGCTAATGTTTATATTATTACACACACACCATATGGGGCTTGTTTAATTTATGATTGAACAATCAATAGTTTGTTATTGAGGCTTATGTTAATGTATATATGCTTTCCCGCCCCGTTTATTGACACATTAAGGGGACTCTTTACTGAATATTTGTCAGCTCTAACTAGTTTGGTGGAACCTATTTAAGGCTAAGCTGGCTAATTGAAAGCAAATTATAGCCCAACAATTAACTCGAGCTATATATTTAATAAAAACTACAACAAAAAACAAAATATGGGCAGTTATAGCACTTAATTAGCACTCGTTGTGCTAGTTTAACATATTAAATACATTTCGAAACAGAAAATAATATTTCCTGTGCGCTTTTTTTTTGCATCCGTTTAGAAATTATGAGCGTTGTGTTAATTAAAATGTTACACCTTGTGAAAAATGTGCCAGCGTCCAAACAACAATTAAATAACAAGCAACAACAACAACAAAAGGTTCGACATATATAGTAGTACCATATGGTTTAGCATGCATGTATTTAGTCATGGCTTTTGCACACAACCAAATCACAGTTGGTTGTCAAATGCGGATAATTTAATTAGACACTTAAAACTAAATATCCCAGCCAACATTCCTACTCTCTCAATGATTTACTACAATGTACTATGTATACAAATGATGTTTGGAGCTGTTAATTTATCTTTTGAGGTGTGTTTTGTTGTGCGATTTAAGTTGGGCGCGCTTAGAGCCTCACATTCGACAAATATAACGTATACGCAACGTATTAGCGCATCGCGAATGGTACTAAGAGATACGGGAGTACAATGAGCGTTATTTAGCTATCGATTATGACGTAAATTGTTAATAAAAGTGATGAACTTATTTATTTTTTCAATATATATTTATTTTTTGTATTTCATTATTAATTGATTGAAAAAACTTTATTGAATTTCACTCAATATTTATTATTTACTTAAATTTTTAAACAATTTCCCTTGTACTTTCAATAAAAATGCCATTTGTTATAAGTACGCATGTTTGGATTGGGTTATTTGCACAACATTTAACAGCTGTCAAAGTAAATTCAAGTATTGACAAAGAAACGAATGATAAACGCGTCACATTTTGCGCAGCGGCATTTTAATAATAATGCCCTAAGCCCAATGTTATTTGTTGTTGTTGTTTTTGTGTATGTGTGGCACGAATTATGACACATCGCAACACACTTTAAGGCAGGGGGCAAATAAACATACACTTGAAACAATAATACTAAGCACCGCCAAGCTCGCAAAACAATAGGCACGCGAAGACTTCGTGAGTAAGGCAGGTGCGTTGAGGGATGAGAGGGAAAGGATGGCAAAGAAGTCGAAGACTATCAGCTTTGTGCTTGAAGCCACTCAAAAAATCATACTCTATGTTAATATATGACAAACAAAATGTTGAGAAAACTTTTAAAACAATGACAACACTGACAGCCCTCGAATTTCGTATGAAATGCGAACAACAACAGACGCAATGGCTTCAATATACTTTCAAGATGAGTTCAATTGAATATGCTTAACAAAATGCTAGACAACGAAATTGTTTTGTAAATTGAAATTTGATGGCTGCCTTGCGGGCTATTTGAAGTTTTGCCGAATTGTCGGCGTTCAACTAAATCGATAAAATATTACAAATATATAAAAAAGATTGTGGATGAATTTGTAAAGTTCGATACGATTTTGTCTGTTGCATTCATTAAACTTACTTGGAATCAACAAATGCAACTTATTTATGATAAGTAAAGCCAGTTAAAGTTAAATATGATACGTTTTTATGACCATATTTTCTAAGAACTTAATTGCCTGCTTATTTTATTGCTTTCAATTTGTTTTGCCAAGTTTTTTTGTTTTATTACTTGCACGAATTCCTTGAACTGAAAAAGCTAGAAAACCTATTGAAGCTTACTGTTCAAGTAATTTTTATTAAGAACTTACTTCTATGAGTTTGAAACCACTTTCCTTTTTCAGCTTTATGATAAAAATTGATAAGTTTTTCATTTAAAATGTGAATGTCAAACCCTTAAGACATTGAAAGCAATCTCACTGGCATTGGCAATATGTGAGGAGGCGTTGAAAATGTTTAAAATTATTTATGCATAGCGAACCGCAATAAAACTTATCTTAACGTAGATAATGCAATTCCTCCCCTCCTCAATCCGCCAAGCCATATACATAGTATATTCATATACATATTTTCTAAAATGCAATTTTCAAAGATGCTGCGGCTCAGTGTGCTTCCTGTACGGGTCGGGTCGGGGCGATACAAAAATAGCTGCTATAAATATGAATTACAGGATAAGCATAAAAAGCGGAAATTGTGCGACGCCTGCGTCGACTTCGGCATCGCTTTGCATAAGCTTTTCCCCCCACAGCGAAGCGAGGAGATGAAAACGACGTCTGTTAAGACGCTTTGCAGTTTTGTTGCGAATTATAAAATAAGCGATAAAAAATTGTATATAAAACTTTATGCAGATGTTGGTTGGTTTCTTCCACCGTGTGTATATGGCTGGGTTGTGCACACACACACACACACACACACTTATGTGTGTTTTTTTTTATCCATTATCTGTTAACACCTTTTTTTGTGTGTGTGTTTTTGTCGTGGTGCTAATAAATTTGCTTTGCTGCCAGACTCACGAAAAAATACAGCACAAAATTTACATAAATGCTCTTAAAACATTCATACTCTGACAAAGATATTGTTGTCTCTGCCGTTTTGTGGCAATTTACATAAATTATAATGCTAAAGAAAAAGGCAACGTTGCCTTTCCTTCAAATTCAATCAATAATGTTTTATTTAATAAATTGTTCTACTAACTTTAACAAATGCACCTAAAGCAAAAAGGCAAACAATCGAATTGCAGTCAATTTTGATTGGTTGATCAATTGTCAAAGAATTCAACTGTAAATTCTTCAAAAATAATAGCAACTATTGGATAAATGCAATATATATATTGCAAATCCTTTCGCTCCAATTATGTCGATCAAAAAATGTTTATTTAAATTTTAATGTTTTATGCGTTTGATGTCGCGTTAATTGCAGCGCGTTCGTTTTGAAGTGCGATGTGTGCAGATGTACGTACAAAGTAAAGTGCAACCGAGCGCAAAATTTGTGCAACATGTCAAAAAGGCAAACGTCTCGTATACCAAATTACGAGCACTACAACGACGAACTCGTCCCAAAAACAACACAAAATGTGCAATCCAATATGCCTGTAGTTTATTTAGCTACGGCTCGCAACAACGCTGTCACATTAACTGTCAACTGCTGCAAAGCTGACACTTGTCATATTGACAACTGACAGCGTCATTTGACTGTCAAACTTGGCCCGAGTAAATATGGTCGAAACAACCAAACAAAAAAATATAATAAGAGAAGAGCAAAAAGCTTATTGCATGACTCGAGAGAGACTGAAGGGGTTTTGGTTGCTACGTGTGGCAATGCTCTTTTGGCGTTGCCACTTAATTTGACGACACACACAACCACAAACACACACACACATTTGTGAAGTGCACTTGGCGTTAGACAATGTTGCAATTTTAGCCAGGCAACAAACTGTCAACCATATCATTGCAATTGTCGCAGTTGCAATTGTTGTTGGCGCTGTTGCTGTTGCTGTTGCTGCTGTGTACGCTTTGAGTGACACATTAATGCCATTTTCATGTGTCACTCTTTCTTTCATTTGAGGTCTGTCTCGTGTGTCTGCCGTTGTTGTTCCCCCCTCTGTTAGATTTCATGTCAGACTTTTGTCAACATTACGTGTCCATTTAGTTGTCAGTTAACAAATGTTGTTGTTGTTACTACGCTTGTCGTTTAACCTTTTCATTTCGTGTTATTTGTTGCCTGTTTATTTTATGCTAACATTTTTTTTTGCCACTTTGTTTTGGTTATAAATTGTTGTTGTTTTGTTTTATTTTCGTTGTGCCAGCTGTGGCTAATCACTTTGTTAACTGGATTGTCCTAGCTGAATTTGGTGGCCAATTGTTGATTTAAAGCGATTTATTTGGCATTTAAATCCGTTTTGTTTTGATAATTTATTTAAAACAATTCTAATAAATTTTTAAAATATATTTTTATTTGTTTTTATGCAAAGCACAATAATTTTTTCTCTCAAATATTTCGCCCACACCATTCAAATTTATTGCCAACAAACGTGGCGTATACGCAATGTAATTAACCTTGTTGGCTTGACCAAAATTAATTGCCAGTTTTTGGCATAGAACAAAATGTTATTCGTTCACACACACAAACACACACATTAGTATTATTATTGCCCCTTGTCAACGCCCATTTGGCATATTCCATTATGCGGCTCATCACTCATTGCTGCCGAAAAAATTAACAACAACTACAACAGCCAAATTTTGTTGTCTAGAAGCTATTAGCTTTTACTTGTTCAAGGTTCTTTGGATTGGCAGCGGCATCGGCAGCAGCAGCAGAAGCAGCTGCCTGTCATTTTTCTCTCTCTCCTTGTGTAATTTGGACAAGCAACGTGTTTATCAATCATACGCAATGTGAGCTAGTCACGCCGGCGCCCCTGAAACGTATCAATGTGGGCGTAACTGGCGTCTGCTCTGCTCAAAAACTATTTTGCTATACTCAAAATGCGCAGCATAAATACTTGTATTTGTACAGCTTAATTTATTACCAATTGCTAAAACAAACATTTTTTTTTAACTTTTCCTAAGTTTATAAATTTATTTAGTTTTGCTTATTATGATTCAACATATTGTTATTCGCTTGAATGAACACAATAAATTATTAGAATATTGTAATTTTTTCAAGTAAATCTTCGAAATAGTTAAAAAAGAACAAACATTTTTGTGTCACAAAATTCTTACAAAATGTTTTGGAACGTCTTTTCTTTTTAATGGCATTTCGCATTTCGCATTTTGGCAACGATAATAACCAGAAAAAGAGAAAAATCAGCAGCTGTTGCTGCAATTTGCATAAAGTGAAAAACTGAAACGAACTGTCTGTCATTCTGTCAACTGATTGACTGCCTGCCTGCGCCTACACACGGCATTCATTAATTCACACAATTTGTATATATTATAATGATAATATGAGTAATGCCAAGATGCATACAACAACCAACTCGCTGACAGACTTGTTTTTATTTTTACACAGCGTGCGCTTTGTTAAATGAGAAATCGAACAAAAAAAGAAAAGAGAGAGGCAGAGAGAGAGAGAGAGGAAGAAAGTCTATATTCGCATTTAAGTTGACAGCTGACTAAATTAATTTGACAATAATTAGCATTGCAAGTTGTCAGCGTTTTATAAATTCCGCGGCAAGTGTTCGTATTCGAAAGTTCGCACATATTTGGCACTGCCACGTGCAGCATGCCGTCGCTTGCCACATGCAGCACCAGCAGCAGTATCATTCGGCATGTCATACGTTATAAATCCAATGACACTTTATAATTTTTCTGCTCTTGCCCACTGCGCACAACTTGCAGCTTGTCAGCATTGTCGCCTGTCATCTGCCTTTTTGCCTTGGGCTTGCCGACTGTCAAAATGCCAAGTGCAACCCAATGGGCAAGAGAGAACTAAGGTGTCATTCGCATTTGCGGCGCGTTAATTATGTGTTATTTATAATTATGCGCGCTTTACACATATGCGTTGACAACACTTGTCAGCAATGCTAACAACTGGTGTATCGAATCGTATCGAGACACTTTTTTCCTGCCTCTCATTCTTGGCGAATTTACCTGCTTTACAACATTTCTGTTTGTACAATTTCCGCATGCAATTGCTTTAAGTATATGTTTTGAGATTTTGTAATTCTCCAAGAGGTCCATAATATTTTATTAATTTGTAAAGGAGACAAAAAACGTGAAATAAATGTTGGATTTTTTTTTCAAAGTAGAATACTTTTAGAGAAGTGATAATGTTTAAAAAACAGTTCAATATATTACCTTTCCTACATTAAAACTTAATTCTTTGATCCATCTTTCATAACAAAACTTAAGCTGACTTAACAAAAAAACTTTTCTTTACTAACATTTAAGCTAATTAGGTTACTACAAATTGGCTTGTTTTAAATGCATTTTGTGATTGTTGTAAAAGACAGTTGCTACCAGTTGTACCACCCCTAACCCCCTTGACGCCCTGCTTGAGCCGGTAAGGAAGTTGACTGACAGTTTTGTGTTGCACAACTGTTTTTTTAATTTGTAAAACGAATACAATTCGTACCAAAAGAAAAGTTACAAAAAAATATAAAAGGGAAATACTATAAGGAGAAAAGAAATTATACTTGGCCTGTCTTTCTGTTATTTTGGCTTGGGTTAGAGTAGAAGTGTGAGAAAAGACAATGTTAAAAAAAGAAGCCAGTGGCTGAATGACATGCTGACGCCCTTTAAGACACCAAGTCTTGTCAGTCTGACAGTCTTTCAGTGCCCTTACCAGCCTGCCCCCGTTCCTCGCTTTGCATAATAAAATGCGAAAATATGCGAATAGAGTCAAATTCTACACCCAGCAAATGCAGCCAAAACATAAACACTCCGAGGGGGGTTGAAATATAAAGAGATATAACTCAGAGCTCAGACATTGCATTTTTTTTTGTACTTGAGTTTGTTTTTTGTATGCATTTCGCTTATAAAACACTTAAAGGGTATGTTTGGCCTATGAAATTGTATTGAAAAATGTTAACGAATTGCAAAGCCAAACAAGATTAGCTAAGTTTTCAATTCAAGTTCACAAAAAGGTAAATAAAAGACTTTTAAGCTAATTTCATAATAAGAAACATTGACACATTACAGGGTATCTCTTAGCATATATTCCTTTAAGCTGAAACCTTTCTTACTTGTTTTTTTTTTCTTTGTGTGCGCACTAAACGCCCTTTGGTTGATTTTTTCCACAGCGATAAGCAAATTTTCGCGAAAGTTCGCCAAAAACACAAAAAGTATAGAAATAACAGTCGGATGAGGCAGTCAGACTGTAAGACCAAAAGACAGCTGTATAAATGAATTGCAGATGGTAGGGTTTTTGTTTTTGTACCCCGCTATAGTTGCAGCTAATTTAAATAAGCAGGCAACGGGCAACAAGCAAACGGGAAGCGTGAAAAGCCTCTTTGTGCGCCGTCGATCTTCAGCACGTGATAAGCGTCAGCTGGGAAAAATCGTTAAGTAAGGCAAGTTAAGGGAGAGAGAGAGAACGAGGAGTGTTTGTGTTGTTGAAGGCGTGAGATGCTTGTCATCTTGTCGTGTGCAAAGACAAATGCATTTTCACTTTCCATCAGCAAACAGCGACAGCCAGCAGCAGATGACAATCTGTTGAAAGGGTACAGAGTTTAAAGAGAGCTTGCGATATTTTCGATAGACCAGCTGAGTTGCAGAGTATTTTCAATTCGTCTTACTTATCTTTTCGTTTAGTTTTTCTGCTTTGTCGGTTATTTGTTCACTCAACTTTCAATTGGATCTTTTGGCTCTAGTTTGCAGAATTTTGCAAACATTTGCATTACATTTTGGTAGTTTTGTACGTGATGGGGCCCTGTCAACAGCAGGTTGCTGCGTTATTTCTTTCTTTTTCTTTTTTTGCTCGGCTTGCTTGCTTGGCATTTGACATGACATTCATGTCATTTGAAAATAACAACTCTGACATAGTATTTAATTTGTTTTATTTGCTTTTTTGTGTTATGTTGTTTTGCGTATAAAATATGGTTTTATTGTTTGCTGTGTGTGTGTTCTATCAACCTTGGGATATATTCGCCTTGAAGTGTCAAACCAAGCCAAGTCTGCCTTCTGGGTTCACAGAGTGTCAACAACAATAAGACACAAAGAAGGTGACTGGCTGAGTGTGAGTGTGAGGGGGGGGGCAATGGTGAAGTGTAAGAAAATTGGTTAAGTTTACGGCGAGAGAACAAAAAAAGAAACGGCAGCAATCAAAAAGTGTCAGTTTGACACATGTCGTTTTCTATTTAAATGAACGTGGCTGTCAAGTTTATGGTGCATATTTCATAGCTAGCGATTGTTTATGGCCGTGTAATGAATATGGATGGGGTACAAGTTATTATTCTGTTTCTGCATTTGCTTCTGGTTATAATGCTGGTAATAGAATAACAAGCGACAGCTGTTGTTGTTTTTTTTCTTCTCTCCTTGACGCGACTATTAAATTATTTATGACTAATTTACTTGGCTATAAGTTGGCACAAAAGTGGCTTTAGCTTGTGAAAAATTAATGACAAACCACATCTATTAATTTTTGTTAATCTAACATTTTGTTAATGCTTTTAATTGTCATTTCATATATTTTATAGCCTAGGTTATAAGCTAGGTTAATCGAAATTAAACTAAAAATTTACTTAAAAAAGAAGAACAACAGCATTTCATTATTATATTGTTCTTTCTTATACGCCATACTCATTTAAGACTCGTTGAAAAGTCGACTTTAGTCACTTTCACTTTTTTCTGTTTTTTTTTACTTCATCCGAAAGTGTGAAATGGGAACCGCTTTCAAATAATTGCTTCAACTTTAATGGCTTCCAATCACACACACACACAAACACGCTTTGACACATTTACAAACGGCGCTCAAGTGGCGCCAATTAAACTGATTAACATCAATAGAATAGAGTTGCATTTAAAAATCAAAAATCGAAAAAAGTGTTGCCTTTCAAAGAAAATAAATGAAACGTAAATACAAAGATAGATAAGACAAGCAGACGGACAGACAAATAGACAGACAGCTCAGAAGTTGTATCAGCGCATAATTGATGTGATTGAGATTGATTGTTTATTTGTTTTGTTGTTGTTATGCTTTGATTGAAAGCCAAACCCAAAAAAAATTTCGTCTGCGTATCCGGCGCCAAACATTTAGGCCCATTGTCATTGGGGCGTGATTTTCTGTCTGTGTGTAGACCTCTTTCTGGCTTATCAATATTACATTATAGACGGACAATGGGCACAAGCTCCACAGCAGACATCAATGCATAAATACACATAAATAGCGACAGCTTTCCGCTTCGAATATTGTGGCTTAATTTTTTTTATTTCTTACTTTGTGGGGGGCTTCAAAAGCAATTTGTGCGTGTTTAGTGTCAAATGTGGTGTTGAGCTTTGTTTGCTTTTGTGCGCAGCGATTGCGAGAGCTTAACATATTTATGGCAATAACTCATACGATCCATTGGCACTGGCAACCCAATGATTGATATCTTTTGAAAAGAGCATTTAAGTCGCCGCAGATAAGCAAGCACATCGGAAATGGTCAAGCCAAAGACCTTTGCGCTTGGCTTTAAAACACATTTGGGGACTAGACACAAAAATACCCCCAAAACTAATGCATGGCATTTTCTTATCGCATTATCGATTACATTTCGAACTTTGAATCACTTTGAACGCGCGCGCAAGAATATTAAATATTTCACCTTTTTCGAAATTGAGCAGCTTGCACATCATTAATATGAATATTTCTATATTAATTTATTGGTTAATTTGTTGCCGCTTTTTACGATTATTGGCTTTGCTGTCTTCTCTCTTCTCTTCTAACCATCCGTAAGCTCTGCGATTATCGCGGTCCATAATTAGTGTTTGTGTTTTGTTGTTGTTGTTGTTGCTGTTGTCTCTGCCTCAGCGTTGAAAAACGGGTTATTATTTAGCATTTAAGCAGCCGTTTTTCAATTCATTACCATAGTCGCTGTCTCGCGTGCATTTAAATGAATTCATTGAGTTTTCGCTCATTCAATTTGTAGCCGTTGTACGTAAGCATTTAGCATGAAAATGGCATTAAACAAAGAGTATAAAGGGAGGGTAACTAAGGCTACTTAGGCGTCAACGGCACGATTGACGGCCCACCATTTATTATTGATAAATGCCTTTTGATTGTGCGCTCTTAGCAGTCTCAATCAAAAAAAATGAAAATAACAAAACCGCAATAACAATAAAAGATGTTCACTTTTTGTTTTTGTGTTCGCCGTTTTATTGTGATCGTAAACAAAAAATTATGAGTGCCATAAAAAATAAATGCTATACAACTCAAGTATTTCTTAATGAAAGCATCAATAAATATTCTACTTAAGTTTATGACATTCAACAATTTCTTTTTTTTTGGTGACTGATTTAATCGGTTTCTTATCAAAAAATTTATTCATACATAAATGTATATGTATTCCACAGTGCGAAAAAAGCATCTTATATGCCTCAAGCACAGGGTTGCAACATTATTAATTGGCAACCAGCGTCTGAAAAAGTTTGACAGCTCATTGGTTCATTTTTCTAGCTCAAACCTGCTGTAAAAACCGAAAATAGTTAGCTTTATTCTTCATTTTTTCGCGCACACACATACAGACAGAGATATTCCAAGAATTAATTAACACTTTAGGCGAAAAACTATTATGCAGCATGCATGAAAAATTAACATGACAGCTCTAGACATGGCAATTTATCACTAACATGCTGGGCAATTCATTGTTGTTACGAATGCTTTTGTTGTTTTGCTGCTGTTGGTGTTGGTGTTGGTGTTATTCTCTCTGCTGTTGATGACACTTTAATTAGAGCCACACGCAAACACAAAGCTGAACGACTACTAAAACAACAACAATGACAGCCGAACTTTGGCTTCACACAAAAAGAAGGGCATGAAAGAAACACACACACACACACACTTTAAGGCTGAGCTTGAGCCAAGCTCTCTCTCGCTCAGAGAGAGAGTGAAGTAGAAAGAGAGAGAGAGAGAGAGTGAGAGCGTGGCGTTATGTCAAGCGCACACTTCAACTGACAGAGTTGCCTTGCTTGAGTTGTAAGCTGCATGTAACTGTTAACTTGCAACTGCTAACTGTTGCAAACGATTAAACATTTAAGAAGGAGTTCAGGGGGGGGAACTGAATGACTGACTGACTGTGTGAGTGCATAAATGGCTGCTTGACTGACACATTTAATTATATTAATGATGTTTGCGGTCAGCTGACATTTGCACTTTATTTACCTTTTCTGCTTAACAAGCCACTCGCTCGTCTGTCATTTTAAACTGACTGCTGACTGAACAGAACTGACTTTCACGTTTTTCAGGCTTTTTTTTCATTTGAGTTATTACCCAACACGTTGCATATTAGTTTCCTTTTGCACACACACTCTCTCTCTCGCTCTCTCGCTCTTTCCGTCTTGTGCTTGATCATTTTTCACATGTGACAAGCAAATTATCAACAGTAATTTAAAGCCATACTTTTTTTTTGGTTAGCCGTTGTTTTATTGTCTGGAGCGCCACGTTTAAAAAATATACAAATGATGACACTGACAGCTGTCAAGCTTAGTTTATTTGGTTTTATTATTATAATTAATAGCGGGCAGCTATCATTAATCATTGAATTATTTATATTCGTATTTTTTGGCGTTGCATACCATTTAACATATGTATATATGTATGTGTGTTTGAATTTGCGATAGCTTTATGTTTTTTTTCAGTTAGTCTTCGACTGTCCCAGTGTCAAGTAAATAAATAAATTTACCTAAGATGACAGCGTTATAAATTTTAAATCATGCATAATTTATATTAGAAAACAAGTAAGAACAAGTTAATCAGGGGCATGCAGAAGTTTATATACTCTTACTGTTGAAAGACTAAATTTAATCGATGGTGGGAACAATGTTTGAAATTAAAACAATCGATATCGATTTTAATCGATTGTTTGTGATGGTATATTCTATATATATATCTTCACTTTTTGGAATCAGAAACTTTTTCAACATTCAATCAATTGATAGGGTATATAAAAGAGCTGTTACAATTTATTTTAAATTTATGACACCTGCAAAAAATTTGCATGCCATTAATAAAACTGAAACCAATCTCAATAGATTATGAACTAGTTCATATAGAAAGCAGGTTCCACTCTAGAAATCGTGAACTAGTTAAAACTTGTATATAGTTTAGTAATATATATGTCATTGCAATGGGTTTGTATTCATTTTTTTTCGAATATAAGATTAATTATCATTCCTTTCATTCTACATATTTGAACTTTAATATATATTTTCCTTTTGTAACTATAATTGATTAAATTGACAAAGATTTTTTGAATATAATAAAAAATATTTCTTAATATTTTGAAAGTTTACTCTCATTTAATTTATCATTTAAAGCCTTTTAGCTAAGACTTTTTCACTAAAATCCAGTTTGATAAAATGAATTGAGTGCTTAAATGCAGTTTAATGAATGCACTCACGTTCACAAGCAATAATCAAAGTTGTAGAGCACACTGCATCCGTTTTCATTGTGCGAATGTTGTATTTACACAAAGAAATTAAAATGAAAATTTATGGGCTTTTGGGGAAGAAGCACAAACACAGACTTTGACTTTGACTCTGATTAACTGGCCATAGTTTTGCTTGCTTTTGGTTGAAAATTGCATTTGTTTTCTGTCATTATAAATTCAAATTTGGTACACCATAAATTTGAATACTCACACTTTCCCCACAGAGGTGCTCCAACTCCACTCAATTTAACTTAACTTGACTTTACTCGATTCGACTCAAGAGAGAGAGAGAGAGAGAGAGACAGTGAGAGCATATTTACATAGTTTAATATGCACAAACATAAATAAGTTTTATGTGCAGATATTGGGAAATTTATAGTTCTACGATTGCGAATTTTCTATTTGGCTTTTGTGTGTGCATGTTTTTTTTTTCCTGCCACTTGCCGCACGTTCCACACGCGTCGTAAACAGCTGCTGGTGCTACTGTTGTTGCCTCTCCGGTAGTCATCGGTTTTGGCCCAGAAGCACACATGGCCAATCTGACTCTGTCTGGCCAAGGCAACAAACACTTTGAGAAACGACATGTGTTGGAGATTCTTGTTATTGTTGTGTCGCACAATAAATTCGCTTGGGCGGCGAAGTGCAGTAATTGCTTTTCTGTCGACATTTCTATTATTTATGAAATATATCATCCCAACGTTAATAAATAATGGCAGCTAATTTTTGTTTAAACGCTCACCTTGCTCACACAATATAAGCTGGCCGTATCAGTTGGATTGTGATAAATTACAATTAAGCAAACAAAATAATCTATTATTCAAAAGCCTAAAACAAACAAGTCCAACCTCAATTTGGCATCAATTGCGTCTAGCAAAAGCAACGATTTGATTATAATTAATTGACATACAATTTTCAATAGCAAATAACATAAATAAATTAAATGCATTCAAGAAATCTAAGCATAAATATTTGGCTTGATTGAAAAAACAGATCAACTATGTGAAATTAATCAAAATTGTCTGATTTTTTGAGGCGCAGTAATAATATTTATTGAATATTTCAGTTATTGATACTTTAACGGTCTAAAGTTGTTTCAACTTTAAGCATTTGGGCAAGAATTGAAATATTTTTTGAACGATTTCAAATATTTTCCATTGGCTGACACCCTGCCAACTTAACTCTCTTCAAAACAAAGTCTGGCAACGTTCTTTTAGTGAAAAGCGATTTGCATTTCTCATTCAATGCAGAATGCAATCGCCCCTCAAGCGTTGCCACTTGGTTGTATTTCAACCTTATTTTAGCCTTGCTTGACTTAAATACTAAGATGTTTCTCAACCTGATCTTAAATAATCATGTTTGAAGTATTTTTAATGATTATTTAAGAGCAGAAGGTTTATACACTTTATCTCAAAATATAAGTTTTCAATTTGAAATTTATAACTAATTTTATGCTAGACTTGTTTTTATAATGGTATTAAAAGCTTACCGCTGTTGGCGCCGCCGCTGCTGTCATATAATCCGGCCTTAAGTAGTGATGATTGCTGGATTGCAGCATTTTATTATAGTTTGTTAAATCCACTTTGACGGCTGTTCTTTGGTTTATGAGGAGGAGGAGGTGTGTGTTTGAGTTGATTTTGAGATTTAAGCTGAGCTGAGTTTGAGTTAGAATTATCAGCTGAGCGGTTAACGAAGCGAGCAGAGAGAACAACGTCGTTTGCCTTTACTTAACGGTAAATGCCAATTTAATGCAGACGTTGCCACCTCTGTTTGTTTCTGTTACTGTGTGTTTATGAGTGGCGTGCTGCCAACTCGTGTGAAAAGCGGCGCCTGCGCCTCGTTAAGCCCTCGAAACTGCTGCTCGATGCTCGATGTTGTTGTTGCTGTTGTTGCGGTTGATGTTGTTGCCTTCGATTAAGTCGTTTTGGCTGTTGATTTTTTGAATTGCAGTTGTATTGTTATTTGTTGGTTTATAATTTATATCATTAATAATTCAATGGGCTTTATTTGGCTTTCACGCCAACGGCATATTAATTTTTTTATTATTTTCTGCTGCTGTTGCTTTTGCTGGCACCTTAATTGTGTAATAAATTCATTAAATATTATAATTGCAGCTGCTTAACATTAATTGTATGTTTATATTTTAACTGTGCACGATATATGTATATACATATATTTGTATAATCTTTTTAATTTGTTGCGTTACGCGCCAAAAGCTGCACAAATGCATTCATTAAATGCCAATCGAATGCGATTCGAATCGAAAAACAAAATAACCACAACAAGAACACAATTTTCAGCTATTATTTTACTTTCTTTCGTTCTTTCTTTGGCCGGGCTGTTTTTGGTATTATATTTGTTATACGTTTTTTTTTCGTGGTTTTTGTGGTCTTGTGGTTACTTTCGCTTGAATAAATCCGTTTAGGGCGCGTTTTTATGATGAGGCACGTACGTGTAATTTTGACATATGATGAATGAATGTCTAATAGGAGAGTTGGGGGGTTAGAGGGAAAGTTAAAACTTATCGAAGCGTAAATCCAAAGTTTTTTTTAATTTTGATTTATTTCAATATGTAATTTTTATATTCTTAATATATAAATATGACTTCAGTCTAATGAATGTAAAGCACCTTAATTTTTTTTTTTTTTTTTTTAATTCATCACTCGGATTAATAATTTTTTTTTAAATATTTGCAATTTTCTTATCCGTTGTATGTACGTACAATATGTGTGTATTGGCGTTGTATGCAATTTGTTACGTATTTTCGTTTGACACGCGGCACACGTTAAATAATTTCACACACTCCGTTCGCAATCCGTTCGCAGCGCACGTACGTACTTTAACGTGAAATAACAGAATTCGACTAAAAATCTATAAACAACATTCATACTCATTCATTTTGCGCTCCGCATTTGCCACTGTAGTGGTTTGGACGAGTCTTCGTTTGAACTCTCGAGAGTGTAAAATATATGCCGACTTGTGCCGAAACCAGTTCAGTTCCAAACCATTCAATGTGCTTGTGGATGTGTGTGTGTGTGTATGTGCTTGTTGTGTTCTCTTTGTTGTGGTCGTTTTCATTTTCAACAAGTGTGCTTTTGTTGTTGTTTGAGCGACTCCAAATGCCATGCGCTCATTTTGAGAGAGCAACGCAGGAAGAGCGTGCGAACGTGAGCGCAAGTTTAATATTGTGGGGGAACTTTTGTGCTCTTCGGTGAGCGCGCATGCTTACCGCTGAGGCAGAAGAGGCATTGCAAGCAACAAAAAAGTACTAAATTGAATTTAGTAGTAGACACTTTGGTAGCAAAGTACTTAAACAAGGCTGTCTAAATTATGAGCGTACATATATATTTTAAAAGTATACAAAAATTTCAATAAAATGCAATTACGACTACATGCGATATTTATGAATTCTCACACACAAACTTATACTCAGACAATCCAAAAATCCATTTTGGAAACGAGACGCTCATTGGACGATCGACGCTTTTGTGTAGCCATTTTGGGAATTTTTCTCGCTGTTGTTGTTTTTGTTGTTGCTTTTGTGTTTTGCGGTTGTGTTGAGTAATATTGAGAGCACAACGGCGTCGGCCATAATTGTTTACAAGCTGCGGTGAGCAGGTGGGCGGTGGTAAATTATTTGCTAGAGTTATGTGGTCAGATAATATATTAGTTGGCTTTACACAAGCGAGCGAAAGAGAGACAGGGCGACAAAGACAGAGAGAGTATAGCTTGTGAGAGAGCCTTTAAAATAAGACAAACAGCAATTAGATATGCTACTATTTAGGCATCAATTGAGAGCAACTTGTGAACAAGCTGTAAACACAAAACAGCTGCTTGTTAGAGGGAAACCGCTAACAGAAAAGTTCAACAAATTTAGCTAGATAAAAGTATCTTTCCAAATGTCTTTCTATTTTATTTTTGTCATGTTATACATAGCCATAAAAAAGCTCCCTTATACAAACAATAGCACGAAATCACCGTTTATTATAACATTTCTGATTTTTAATGCAGTTTTTAAAACAACTGCCAAAATTAAGACACAATACAAATGCTAATTAATGCCTACTGTCATAAACCGAACACCTACCTTTCAAAAAGCAATAAACGTAATGATCCCAAAGACAAAGGCCTTTTGTTCCAAGCTGAAAATCATAAAAATAAATTAAATAAATACTCATGGCTTTATTTAAATATGTACATATTCCGAAAAGGCGTCTATCATCTGATTGCTGACGAACTGGCGCTTCCACATAATTGTTAAGAATTAACATTTTAATGTTAACCCATTGCTAAGCACCGTCTGATGCCACAAACGGCTTCTAAATATTCATGAACTCAATTTAATGCGCTCATAAAACCCCCGACTGTTTATTATTGTGTAATACTCATTAGGAAGCATTTCATATGGCGTAGCATGTTATGCAATTTCTGAGACTAGCAGACACCTTATATTAAAGCTATAAGTGAGTTATATCATATAGCTTATATGTGTGCAAAAGTAAACATGTATGAAGAAAGCATTTTTTCTTTTTTAGTACATATTTAAATAAACCATATTTATTATTAATTTGATTTTCTTATTTTTTCTTATTATGTTCTATCTACTTTTTTATTTTTATCAAGCTCGTAAAATATCGAATAAAAAAAGAACGAACTTATTTTTATATCCACTTTGATGACTGAATGAATTCACAAATTGATTTGTCGCATTTTCTATAATAGATTTAATTAAATTTTATTTAATAGCTACGATTTAGTCAAGTGGCCTTTTTTTCCACTTAGCCGCACAATAACGCAAACAATTGAGCTTTCAATTAAATGCCACATACATATGAATATATATATATATATATGTTTGTTTGTTAACCACAAAATTAAGTGGCTAACTAAATTTGCGGCCAAACACACGCTCACTCACACACACACGCGCGCAGAAAAAAGGATTTGGCGTTTGTCCCTTTTTTGTTGTTGCCAAACATAACTGAAAATCCCCAAAAGACAAATAAGGGACTGAGACCGGAAAACATTCCGTTTGCGTTTTTGTATGTTAGCATTTTAGCAGTTCATTTAAGGGGCGGGTTCGGTCCTAAAAGAAAAGCACATTTCACATAATTGACCGGAAAAGCCTGTTTAGTCATAGAACAAAAACACACAAAATGCCACAATATACACACACACACACACACACACATATGTATATAAATATTTGAGTGGATTTGTTGTGTGGTTGGATTTTAAGTGTCTTAAATTAATTGTGTAATTGTTCTTCGAGCATTATAATTCATTTAATGTTTGGATTTTTAAATCGTTAAAGTTAAAGCTTTGTAAATATTTGGCTTTATCTAAGGAAAGTCAAATAGAAAATCTATTCAACACTCGATTATAAATCAAAGTACACAAATTCACATAAGGGAAGAAACATACAATATTTGTCATGCAAATTCCTATATAAATTATACATATATTGTGTTTCCCCTAATAGTCTAACAAAAGCTTGGTTAGCTTATTAGTGAATACCAAGTTTTCTTTTTGCTATCAGCTCTCAGAACTCCGAGCTACAGTAAATGTTTGCTTAAGTTTTCTTTCTCGTTTTGCTTGTCTTGAATTCTCCCAACGCTAGTTTAAACACATGCTCCTTTTTATCGTGGTTTCCTTTTTTTTTACCGCTACTTCTTTCAACTAACTTAAGCAGCTCGACTGCGTTTAAAGTGCCAAGCACTTTTAGCCTTTTTGTAGCTAAGTTCTTGGCCCCCTGACCACTTTGACATGTTTGCTGTTGTTGTAGTTGCTATGAATTATATGCGCTGCACACTTTTTAACCCTTGGCATATTTTACAAGCTGCCTAACTTCCCTCCCCCCCGCACTTACTCTCTAATAAACATACAAACGCACTTATTGTTAGTATCCATGTGTGTGTGTGTTTGAGTCTGAGTGTGTTTTTTTTGTTTAGCTTATATGTCGTCGACTCAAGTGTGCTGGCGAGTTCATAAATTTGCCCACTGGGGCGTATGAGTAATGTGCATGAAGTGTAACTTTTTAGCTGAGTGTGTGTGTGTGTGTGTGCGTCTGTGTAGGTGTGTCTGTGTGTGGTGTTTGTTGAGTAATCAAAAAAAGGAAAAATGGTTGAGAAAAATGCTGAAGGCATAGGCCAGGCCAGCAGGCAACATATGTTAGCATCAATTTCATATATATTTTTTAATATATTTTATTCTGTGCTGTTTTTTTTTTTACTTTCTACTTTATGTCTGTTGAGGGCTACCCTTGTTTCATGAACAAGTACATGCACTTAAGTACACAGCATAGCTGCAGGTTAAACAATATTAATGGTATGTCCTTTTTCCTTTTTCATCCATTTGAAATATTGCAGATAAATGGTTGTTGAACAATTATTTTGGGCAACTCAGAGCTCAGGATTATTAAAACAAATTGCTGTTACAGCTGACTGACTTTTTGCTAAAGGCTTTGAGGCTTTCATTTATTACAGTCGAACTTCCGTATAACGAACCTCTGTTTAAAAGGTTTATAAGAACATTAAATTTGTTATGATCCAATCTTTTTTTCCCAACAACAGCAACAAATCAATCATAATATGTGGAAAATAGTTTGCTCAAATCATTAAACTTCGAACTGATCTTGTTTATGCCGGATTTGCTTAGTTAAAAACCTATTTAAATGTCATGTTTTAAGCAAACGATTAAAGTAATTTATTGCATTCTGTAGCAAGGCGCACCCTTGGCAATAATAATGCGCCTCACATCCAACATCAACAACAACTTTGCCATAATGGCGATCATTTTCATTCAGAGTCATTTGGCTGGTTAGTTTGTTAGTTAGTTAGTTATACACTTTGCTTGGTTGCCCGTATCCGGTCCGAACTGTTGACGTATATCATAATTGCAGTTCATTTGCATGCGGCACTTAAGTGGCAGTGGAAAAGACTCTGAGAAGCAGTTGACAGGCAAAATAGATGACATGGCATATGCAGGAATAAAAATCAGCTCACTTTTCATTTGCCTCTCTTGCCTTGCTTGCTTGCTGTTGCTGTCACCGCCTCTCAAACGGCAACAGCAACTGTCGCCGTTGCAGTCACTTCATGTCGCAACGTATTAGAATATGTTGCAGCAACCTCTCGCTTCTTCCCACTTCTGAACAGTTGCAGTTGAATATGCAAAATGCAGGCGCGCGCGAATTTTTATCTTATGACAGCTGCTGTTGTTGCATTTGTTGCTGCAGTTGCTGCTGCTGGCTAAAAAATATGCTGCTGTCGTTGTTTTCGCTGCTGTTGCTGTCACACTCACATGTTCGTTACGTGTTCTGCTCTGTCACTCTACGCACATGCTGCAGGGCATATAACTAACTCACACACACAAACACACACTTATACATATGCATTTGTTGCATTCGTTTTCGGTCTCGCTGAGCGGCGCCCCAAACAAATGTCAGCTGTAAAAATCATAAATTTAATGCAAAATGCAAAAACGTTGCGCTTCGTTGCGCTTTTACTCTCTTGACAGGTTAGCCCCCCCTTCCCCAACAACCCCTAGCTATCCTACCTATCATCGCCTTCTCAACCACCTCTTTAACCCGTAAAGCTCTTTAGCTAGCAACAAATATAAATGATATATGCAATGAAAAAACTTGTGTGGCACAACAAAATATTTCATTGCTAACAATAAATGTGTATTAAAAATTGTTTTTTCATTTCGGTTTGGCAATAAAACAATAACAATATTATGATATGATGTATGAATATATAGAGTATTTCCAAGTTTAGCTTAAACAACTCTGTAAATCATTAACAACTATTCAGTTTGAAATGCAAACTTAAAAGGCAAAAGCAACTTTCCGAGCTTAATGAATAAATTCCAATTTGAAAAAATAAAAATCAAACCGATAGATGACATTTTTGCGAAAAGAAATATAGTAGTTAATAGCATTAGTCTAAACTAAAGACATAACATAAACATAAACACGACATAAATTCCAATCAATGTGAAACTAATGTGCTAATGACAAGCCAAAAGAGTTGCCAAACTCAATAAATTGTTGCCGGCGCTGCTGCCACCCAAAAGATACAATACAATCGACAATAAGATATACTACATATATATAGATGATGTCACGCTATCTCTAAGCTCTTGTAAATGTGGGCGACCTATTGTTGCTGTTGTCTCACACTAACAGCTTTTTTCCATCACTAAAATGCGATTTGTGACTGCTGCTGTTGCTGCTGTTGCTGTTGCTTTTGTTAATTGTTTACATTTCGCCTTGGGCTTACAATAAAAGCAGACACAAAAAGAAATATATATCACTAAATGGCAAGCAGAAAGACAACAGACAGTCAATTTTATATTAATTGCAAAATCATGCAAATTATTTATATGTATATATCGAAAAAAAAAAGAAGAAGAAATATTCAAGATGGAAATTAATTGCCAATATCAACGCATTTTAACACAAAAAGTATGTTAGCTAATGTTTTTGTTGCTGTTTGTTGTTGTTGTTGTTATCTTTCAAATTTGTTATTAATTAACAGCCATTTATTATTAGCCAGAGAGCCGAAAGAAATTGAATATAATAATAATAAAATGCGAATTCATAGACAAAAATGCGGCTGCTTTGTTGATCCCTTTAATTTATAACGCTTATTAATATGCAACAATTTATTAAACAAAACAGAAAAAAATAATAAAATTTATTATATGCATTTGTTAATACAAAAGTTTGTAAGAAAATAAATTAGTTTTTTAGGAGTCTCAATACGTGACAGATTGCATATTAGTTTTTTACTAATTTCATATTACAACAATGTTGATATTAAGTTCTCAGAATGTGTAAAGAGGTGGTTCCAAGTTGTTGTCTTTAATGATATACTACATACTTATTCATTAGCCAAGGCTTATAAATAATTTAGCAATTCGTAATGAGCTCAAGCACACGCAAGTTGGTTTTAATTATATTTGTTGTTGGTTTGAAAGAAAGAAAAAAATACCTTTCAATAAACAAAATTAGACAGAAGAAGAGTTTTATGTAGTTCTTAATGTCTTGATTAATTCTTTAAAATTAGAAATGGTATTTTTGTTTAAATAATTAAGAATCATGCTTATACTCTAAATATCAATCGATAGCTGAGAATAGTTACATAAAACATATATTAAATTTATTATTTAGGTTTTACTTCTCGACCTATTCTAGGGCATCTCTAGGTCCATCACTTTGAAAAACCAACGTTCTGACAATGTAACTCAAAAATGTCTCACTCTTTCTTAGTGTTCTATCCTTTATTGTGTTTTTCATACACATTAACATATGTGGCAAGCGATTTTAACTTTCAAATTAACTCATTAGTTTGCCAACACGATGCTGATGCTTCTTACAATGTGTTATTCGCAGTGGCTAAGTCTTTTAGATCTTTCTCCCTTTTTTGTTTCTGTCTTTTATTTTTTCGAGTTAAAGACCTGTCGATGCTTACCCACCCGGAAACAGGTCTCGCAAACATAATAATCAAGCATAAACTGCACTTAGGCGATGAAAAAGCTTGCAGGCTGTTATTTTGTTGCTTTTGTTGTTGTCAAGAAATGCCGCTTACTCGCATACTTCGATAAAGTCGTACACTCAGAAAAATTGGTGCTCTGCTAATGCGAAAATGCAACAGCTTTAATATTGAATTAAAGTAGGAAATAATAATCTATAAAATTATGTTTCATGAATTTAATTTCTTCAAATTTCAAATAGATGTTGACAGTTTTTGATTGAGTAACAAACTATCAGGTCATTGCTTATTTTGTTAAGTGTATTTAGAGCTGTTGTTGAGCATGTGTTGCCTTTCAGTTTGGCCACTTGATTAAAAAGTAAGTGCATGTAAGGCGCATACATATCGGGTTAATTGTAAATTGTAAATTGTTGCGCGTTTTGCAGCGTTTGCTTTGTTGCCTGGCTGGCTGGATGGCTGGCTAAATTATAATTTCATGTTCACAAGCACATTTGCACGCACTGTAATTTACTTAAGCATTTCTGCCCCGCTATCCATATAATCACCAGCTGCCTGCCTGCCTGCCTCTGTCTTTCTCCTCTATCCCACTGTCCGTGTGTGTGCGAAACTCATAATTTAGGTGACACGCCCATTAACAACAGGCCAAGATATTGCAATTGCCGCTGCAACAGCAGCAGCAGCAGCAGCAGCAAGCAACAAGAAGCCCTGCCTCAACAGACACACAACAGTTTTTGGTTGGGTGGCATCGCGTCAGTTGCTCCATCATCAACATAACAACGACAACAACAAGTAGAAGCGCAACGTGCCGACACAATATAAATTATATATAACATGTATTAGTAGAGTTCTCCTCAAGTGTGGGGGTGGGGGGATCTAAAGGGGACCGCATGCTCCGTTGGCCAACCCATCGATCGTCAGTCACGCACCTTCTTGCCGTGTGCAATCATAGTTATTTGTAGTTGGTTTACTTTTATTTTACAAGTTGCGGATGTAAGCAAATATAAATATTTTTCTCTCAAATTGTTGCTAAAAAGAATTGGCTTATAATATTGATCAAGACGCTTCAACGGTATCAGAAAACTCGATATCATCATTTAAGTTCTAATGTTATAAGCAATATTCGACTCGATTATACTAGACACGCTTTTATCGGCGATTCTTATCGGTTTAGATATTGGTTATTGGCACAAGCTATACATTGTTCCTCTCTCAACTTGTTGATTTTATCGATAGACCTCAGCTATTTGGGTACAAGAAGGGGCAGATTAGAGAGTTCAACTCTAAGCATTAAAAGTTTAATTCTCAACTTTCCCATTCTTTAAATGTTATATGCATAAATAGAAAAGATAAATACACTTTTCAACTCTCTATCCATCCAGTTTGTTTGTAGTGCCATCGTCCACAATATGGTTTGATTCACGAACTGAAAAAGGGAAATCTATATTCCAATTGCAATGCACATCAGGCACGTCAACAGCCTGCAGCGAAATGTACAAAAACTTGATGTGGACATGGAAAATCAACACCAACAAACCGCATTCACAATTGACTTGCCAGCTGCGCAACAGCAGTGTGTGCCCCGGGTGCCATCATATCAACTGGATTTCAATCAACAAATCTGACGCAAGATCCCCAGGGACCAACACAACACAAATAGCAAAAGAATAACAGAACAAATATTGCATACATTTGAGAGAATGTAGAACTTTATTTGTTGTATGGATTTTGGGCTGTGCAAAATGTTCGGTTTTAACGCGTAAAATCACCGCATTTGAAGCATTTGCAGTCGGTTGGCTCCCTCAATCGAATATCCATGCTGGCCATTTCGGGTGAATTGAGTCGAGTGCCATCCGGATCATAGCAGTGGGTCAACGTGATGACTTTTTCCTTGAGAAAACTTTCGCGGCAGCAATAGCACTCCTAACGAAATGTTAATTAACCCAGCTGCGAAAAGTCGTTTGTTTTATATCGAACTTACTTTGAGAAAGCCCGTTGGTGTTATGACCGATGGTTGCACCTGACTGTTGCACAGTCCTTCACATTTGTTGACTATAACATCCGCATTGCAGGTGCGTTGCATGCGACCCAATTCATCAAACTCCTCCTTGATCAAATGTATCTCAGACTTGAGAGTTTCGCAATTCTCATCACCAGTGCCCTGACTATAGCGTAGAGCTCTCAAGCGTTGAGGCAGTACCACAGCCACAACAAACAAGAGTAGCTCCTGTAGGTTCATGTTGAGGTCTTAACTTTCAACTGTTGATTGTTGCTCAACCAACTTGTGCTTTTATAGAACTACAAAAACACGTAAGGGAGCCGAGCCGGGTCAGTGATGCAATTCCATTTGATGGGCTCACTTTGATGGAATATATGTGACTTTCTGATGGAATGTTTGTGTTGTTAACAGCAGTTGGTCCTTAGTTTGCAAAAAAGTCGGTTATGTTGCGGTAGGACGTGGCAAATGTAATCATCTGTTTATGTTGCTGCTGTGGCTTTTGCTGTTGCTGTTGCTTTTGATGATGTTGTGCTTTTAATTGGTGCTTAAATCAAATGACTCTGCTACAAGCTGCAAATGGCAGCAGTGAAATAAACAAAAACTAAATAAAGTTGCTTGTTCTAAAGTGGGTTATAAAGTTCAATGAACTCGCCAAGAATTTAATGCTGAAAATACGTATAAAAAGATTTCTATTCATTTGAATATTTATAACTATGAATATATATTTTGAATATAATAAAAGCACAAAAATTGCAGTAGCTGCCACATTATTCAGTTGATATATATTGACTTTTGTGCCACATTCGTTGAGCGCAAATAAATCATGTTTCTCGTTAAGTGGCAGCTTTAATCAGTATCCAATATATGTTACGTATAGCTCAGACTGATTTCCGCCGTTCAAGAGGCATGCAACACAACGCCTTCTTGTTCTCACTCCCTCTCTCGCTCTCTCACTCTATCTATCTCTGTTTATCTCCGCAAACGTAAACAGAAAAAAATCATTGTCTGAACGCCAGTAACCACACCGCCTTTCCGCCCTCTTGCCACTACCCCCCTCTCGTCGCATTTCGACCCGACCAGGCCGAAATGGAATATGGTTGCGCTTTAGAATCATCGACGCAAATGCAAAAGCAAACGCAAAAGTCTCAATGGCGCAGTAAATTATGTTTTATTATGCAATAAAGTCAACCATAAAAATGCTGCAATAAATTAAATTAACTACTAAAAATGCTGATTTTATTTTTACCCCCAGTTGCAAAATTTTACTCTGTTTGCTTTCGCCCTATTCTGGCCAAAAAAGAAAAAGCTATCAACTTTATGCTTCCGATTCCGAGTCGGCTGTGTTTTTGTTTTGTTTTGTTTTGCTTTTCGTCTGAATTGAATCAACTATTTGCCGGCGTTTGTGCAAAAAAAAGAATTTTTATTAGCCGTTTTGTTATTATTATTGTTTATTACCATCTAACAGTTTTAGCAGCTGTTATTTAGTGAATGACGATGTGAGAGAAGACAAAAAAAGAGTTTAAATAAATTATCACTCCACTTGGTTTAAGGCAGTTTGAAGGAACATTAAAGGAAGTATTGCAATTTAGATTACTTATATTAATATATAAAAATCTTTTCCCATCTGCCCCAAATTAAAGCCGCACAATTTATTGCCCCAAGCCTGTTTGCGAAATTCGCAAATGAGTTAAAATATAATGTGAAGAGACAGTTCATAAACCAAATCGTACAATGTCTAAAACATCAAAGGATAATACGCTGCTGATACACAATACGTATATAAAATATGTTTTAACAATAAATGGCTTCCAGGCTTTTGACTTTTCAAGCTTGCAATGGTATGAAATATATCAACGGATGCACACGTCTGATAAAAGAAGGGAACTACAACAACAATAACCAAGTAACAAAAACAAAAGCGCAATGTTTTAAATAAATAAATAAATATGACACATAAATACAAAGCGCCTGGGTACAACAACAACAAAAAAGTAATACATACAAAACAATGGCTCTTTCGTATATCAAAATGTGTGCGAAACAGGCTAACAATAAAAACAACAACAACAAAAAGAATCGTACAGAATTGCAAAAACGAGCGCTACAAAGCCAACCGACCAAGCGACAGGGCCGACAGTTAATTCCGCGAAAGAGGAAATTACAATTCATGCCCTTTGGCGGGACTCCATGATTATCAGATCGAATTAGTGTCTGCTCCGGACCTGAGACTGCTCGCATACCCTGACTGGCATCTGGGATATGGGATCTGGATGCTCTTCTCTTCTCTGCTCTGTTTGTGTTGTGTACTAGTATTCTGGCTGCTGGGCCTGCTTGTTTGCTGCCGCTTCACGTATGACTGTTGGAAAGCTATCTGTGAATTGTCCTGGGGGCACATGTGCACACATTTTTTATTGCCGCACTTTTCAGGCATGTGCCCCATTTGAATGAACTTAGCATTTTCATTTGCTGGCCTGGCCTGGCACGGCCTGACCTGTACACCAGCTAAGGTCTTTTGTTTCAGTTTTTTCCCTGAATGTTGTGGCTATTGCTCACTCTATTTTCTCTCTCCCTGTCCCTCTTGGCTTTTGGCAAACATTCTCTGGTGATTGCTGCAGCTGTCAGGTTCAGAGTTGGCTCTTATTTATATACCCTTTAGATCAACTGGCTTCGCTGTATTTATAGTTGAATCAATTAATTAACAAGAACAATAAATAAACATAAATAAAAATTGACAAATGATTTAAATCTTTTGACTAAATCATTCTATAAGCAACAAAATTGTATGGGAAAAGTTAGTATAGGGTGTATTTAAGTTGATCAACTTTCGGTTTGTTTTTGCTATGCCTAAGGTCGAAAGCTTTATGTTCTTGTTTGGTTTTCACTTGTTGTAGAACACAAAAAAATTGTGACAGGCAAAGAGACATGGATTTGCATTTGAGAGGCATTCCCAAGCTAAGCTTCAGGCGTTTGGCCTCCGGATTAGCACCTAAAGCCTTAAGAGAGCTTTCAATTGTTGATTGGCTTGCTAAATGAACTTGGGACTTTAGTAAAGTTAATGCTGAATAGTGATGCACGCACGATTATTTAAACATTAGATATATTAACATTAATGTTACATCATAAGACATTTAGTGTTTTATGGTTAAAAAAGAAATGTGGCACATTAATTACTGCCTGCTACTTTTGTATTAACTAGTTTTTACCGCCTTTGACTGCCACGAACGACTTGGACTCATTATGGCCAAAAGACATGTGTTAATTTATGTAACTTTCCCGAAAATGCGATTGTGACGTCCATTAATCATATTTCTCTGTCTGTGTGTGTGTGTGTTTCTGTTGCCCGCCTGGGTCACAGCCTACTCTTTTATGTTATTTTTAGTTAATTGTTGGCGCTGTAAAATGTTAATGCGTTTATGCCACTAACAACAACCATAAAAGTTATAACAATAACGACTGCCTGCCGAAATGTGTTTTTATTTTTGGTTTTGGTTTTGATTTTGGCCTCTTTGACTAATGTCTGCCGCGTGCAAGTTTTCTGTTTCAATGATTTATTATGCACAGCAATTTTCGAAAGGGTTTTTTTTTTCGTTTTTTCTAACTCATATCAATCATATCGAAATTAATTTCAAAGAAATGACAAACATAAAATATTTATGCACGCAATCAAATAAATAATTGTAAAAATATAAATGTTAAACTCTTACTAAAATCTTAAAGCTAAAATCTTTCAATTTCTAATTATAATATGCGTTTTTTTTTATAAATAATGTACTTAATAATTGGATTATGATAAACAAAATGCTTTCTCATATGCACACAAAAAGGGGTTTTGGTTAGTTGTCAGTCAAACATTAGCTACAATTATTTATTGGTTTCTCCTTAGAGCGATCTAGTAAAGCGAAAGTTATATAGTCTATGGTTAGTCACAAACTACACTTTACTATAACAGTCAGTATACAACATAATTACAGTGCGTAAAAGCGGCAAAAAAACACATTCACTGGCAATGTAAGAAAAGCGTCGTAACCCATAATCAGCATTAAAGCGAGCCTATTATTATGTTGATTACAATTTGGGATAAGCAAAGCTTATGTGTGTGCGAGTAATGGTGTGTATGTGTGTGTGTATGGTTAACACCCCAAGCCCCCCAAGCCAGGCAAATATTTAGCACGATTTTTGAGCAGATATGGTTGAACCTGAGGCAAGATTTCGGCATTTAGACAATGCCATAGAAGATTGACGATGAGTTGATGGAAGTAAATGGGTAGCCAGCCTCTCTTCAATCGTGATGCATAACTGACAGCTAAGGCGTTGCACAGCTCTTTCTCTCTCTCACTCTCTCTCTGTGTGTGTGTGTATGGTTCAGGGTCGGACAACCTAAATTAGCTGATCATTAATCATAAAATCCACTCAAACACTCACAAACAACTCAGACTCCAAGCATCCAAGAGCAGCATTGAGCATTGACCCATCGAGGCTGTCGCATTGCGCATGAGCGCGTAAACAAGCATAAACTAATATATGGCAACTAATTTAATTAGCCATAAATCAACGAGTTTATTAAACAGTAGCTGCCTCCTAGTCCCCTCCGATCCATTCAAAAAATGCCAATCATGCCAAATGTATCCAGCAATAAACTGGCCACAAATTGGCTAAATGCAAAAACGAGCCAAGCGTCGACCCCCAAAGTGATTATTTATCTTACACTGCGAATGAATGAATGTGCCGCCCACACACAATTTAGCCCCCCCTTTATCACCTAACATGTCTGCATGCACATTAAAAATCAGTTAAATTCAAATACAACACACACAAATCCAAACACAACACACATACATATAAGTACTAAATACCAAATGCCCATAAACAATTTTCATGCATTCGGTCGGTCAGTTGGCACAAACCAAGTAGCCAAACCAAGTAGAGTGAGAGAGTGAGAGAGGGGAGTGTGTAGATCTCATGCTGCGAGTGTGTGGCCATTGAGTTGGCCCAGTCCGTGGCCCAGTCTCTGGTCTATGTGTGTGTGTGTGTGTGTTTGCACATGCATTTCATACATTTATGTTTATTTTAAAGCATATGAGATTATTATGTTGGCATCGCGTTTGAGTTTTGGCAATTTTTATACGACTTTGCCAAGCTGTAGTGACACCTCAAATTAAGTGATTATTTTTTGGGGCGTAAGCTTTTCCGTGTTGTGCAGTTGATTTCCTGATTTCAATTATTATTAAATATACAGATTTACAGATTTTTTTTGGTTATGTCTCAAACTTTAAGTTATTCTTTGCTTTCGAATCCTAGTTAATTTTATTTACATGCCGCTCAAATCGATTGTCTTTTACTAATTAGTAATGACGGCCAGTAACATGATTGTGTCAGCACGAATTGGAATGATAAGTGGTACCTTTTCCATGTGTGTGTGTGTGTGTGTGTTTGGATATCAAGTTTTCCCAGTAAGGCGAAACAAACGAAACAAAGTTCGAAAACTTGGTTAACTTGACAAATAAGTTACGCTTAATTTTGTGGCAAGCGTTTATAAACCGAAACACGCAACACATTTAGACAGCCACAGCACCTAAAGCGAATCCATTAAAAATGCCACTCTCTGATAAAAAATTCAAAGACCAACAAATCCAAAAAACAAAAAAAAGCCCAAAACCAAATAACCGAACCCTGAGTGAGTGCCATAAACTTTGAATTTTACGACGCTGTGTGGTCTCATTTGACATATTGTGGGCTTTACGATTCCAAAATTAATGACACCAAGGCAGGTAACGGGCGCGCTCTTTCAAAGATTTGGGGGCGCCCTGCTTGGCTTGGTGGTGGCTTCGCTCCGCTACGTTCCAGTGGTTTGGTCTTGGCTGGTGCCATACCGGTTTTGATGTTTTTTTTTTTTAAACGACAGACAGCCTCATCAGTTAATAAGACACATACCCATTTTTATGGCATTAAACGACGACAAGTGAAACATAAAATATATATTTACTTCATTTTAATGCGCAGCCAAAACAATTTGCAATGCAAATGATCAACGCAACGCAACGCGTTCGCTTACTTTTTCGACTCACTGTCTGTCCGTCTGCCTGTCTACTTGTATTTGAAAAGTCTAAAACTGAAACTGAACTCTACTACTTAAATTCAAATTCATTGCGTTGTTTCTTTTCTGTTTTTTGGGCATATAAATCGCAATCAACTTAATTTACGATCAGAGGCAACTTTACGTTCTCTGCAGCTTGAAATTTTGAAAATTAATTTACATTTAATTTGTGCACATAAATTGAGTGTGTTGAGTGTCAAACAGTAAATTTATGATTAAATTGCATTTAATACCTTGTTCACTTTCAAAATCGATCCAGATCTTAAGCGATAAGGTTCGCAGCATGTACTAATTACGTTTGTGCTAATGTTTATTGAGTTAAATCGTAATTTATTGATTTACTTAGCTTTCAAGCTCACACAAATTGTATGTTTTATACACTTGAAATAAAAACTGAATAGAATTTCCATTTCCTGCCATACAAAACTTAAAAAAAATTCAATGAAAAACATAAAAATTATTACTAAACCTCTGCGTTAACTGACGATTTAATGACTTTATTTACCACAATCGATAAACGATTTTTGCACACAAAATATTAAACAGATCTATGAAATGAACCAGAAAGCCTAAAACCTCATTGAAATTCAAGCAAAATTATTTCATTGTACAAACAAATCAAGGTTGCTAAAATCGATACATTCATTTTATAAAAATTCTATAAGTAATATAAAACCTCAATAAAAATTAATTAAGTAAACTAAAGCAAAGCAATATGATTTTGATATGCTATTGGTCCTAATTTGGAGAAGTATTTTGTTGAGATATAATTTACATATTTTCAAATTCATATTTTTGTTAATAAAAATAATCAAGATCGAAGATAAGAAAATTTGTCAGAGATCATTGAACAAAAATTATAAGGAGAGTTATTTAATGGCATAAAAGTTTTGAATCAAATATTTTATAACAAATATTTTGAATACAAAGTAAAAATTTAGTTTTGTTCAAAGTTGTGTGGGATTTGATAATAAATAATTTGGGATTTTGTTGAGATGCAGTGTAAAATATTATAAAACTATAATTGGAATGTATTGGGATTATTTTCAAAAATTTATACATAGTTAATATTAAATATAATTAAATTACCATAAACATATAAATATTAAATAGCATCGACGTAAAATTTTATGGGCTAAATATGGAACATAAAACTTGTATAAAGAAAATGAAAATTATAATAATGTTATGGCAACTCTTTTTACGGATTATATTATATATAAACTTATTTGATTTATAACGTATAGTTTTGGAATTATCAAGAACATTCATCTCTTTTTCTTCCTTTTCTAAATCATTGAATTCATGCTTTGAATTTCGCATCCGCATTCACATTCTTTAATAATCAAAAACGGCATATGTTGCAAAAATCCTGATTTATGCACTTAAACAAATTAAATGCGAGAGTTATGTGCGTAAGTTGGCCTTGCAAAGGGGATAATTTGGGTCAGTCATGGAACGTTGAAGCATGCGTAGTTACGTGAATACTGATATAAATCATTATATGTTGAATGTTTTCATTGTTGGCAGCGAGCGCTCTTCATGTATTACGCATCTACTTATAAATGTAGCCGTATCTACATATAAGGTGGTATGCTTTGCATTTAAACTTTTGAGCTTTTATGTTTTTTATGGGCTCTATGGATGATTTGTTTATTTTAAATGTTGCTCGCATAATGTGCCTGACAATTTTTTTTATTTATTTTTATTTTTGTTTCTCGCATAGAACTCGTCCCATATTCATAAATCAGCGCTTATTTTGCAGCGATCTCTCTTTTATTTACGAGTGTGTGCGTGAGTGTGTGTGTGTGTGTGTGTGTATTTCTACCCCTGCTTGCCTACAATTTGTACAGCAGACAGGCTGCATCCTTGCTGTTATCCTGTTGCCTCTTCTCCAGCTCCTGCTCCTTGTTGCTATATTACAAATGACTGTGGAATATTTATAAGCATCATAAATTTAATTTATGTCGCCACTGCGCCCGCCGCGTTTATTGTGCGCATAATAAACGCTCTTTGCCATGTCGCACATCCTCCCTCCCCTTACCAACCCCGTATACTCACAGTTATCCGGCTATTGAAGTAATTTATTATTTTTATACGTTTCGTGTATGCGTGTGTGTGTGTTTGTGTGTATATATTTTTGTGTGGCACGCATATTATACATTATACATAAAATATAGTGCGAAAATTGCAGTTGCTATTATTTTTATTTATTATAGCATTTTTGTATATATTTTTTGTATTTTTTGCGTTGCGCAATGTGAATTTGTGTGGTAAGTGATAAATATGTTTTATTTGATTTTTTCTCTGCTGTTTGCTAATAGGGGTTGCCTTCTAAGTTTGAGATATAATAAATTATGTTGGGAATTGCGCAACTCTGGCCATGATTTGGCGGTTTTCTCATTTACCTTCCTTAAATTTATATGTTAATTATGTGAAATGTTAAATGAATAAATAAAGAGTTTGATAGTATAAGAAAAAACTTCTTCATCCATTCCATGAAAAAAAAAGTCAGTTATAAATTTCACTTTGGAAAAATGTTGCAAGTTTTATTAACAAATAACCATAATATTTGGTACGATAAGTTGATAACGAGATCACAGCGATCCTTAGGAATGTTGTTGGCAAGTTAGTGATAGCTGTGTTCGTGTCCACCGTGGTGTCCACCATCATGATGCTCATAGATAATGTGTGCCTCCTCGTGTTCATGACCATGTTCGTGACCATGTTCGTGAATATGTTCGTGGCCGTGACTGTGTCCATGGCCGTGTTCCTGCTTGATGGAATAGCCGTTGGAGCTGGAGCCATGGTGACCATGGTGTTCCTCATGACCATGATGACCATGGTGTTCCTCATAGCCATGATGTTCCTCATGACCATGATCGGAGTGGGAATTGTGCTCCTCGAACTCAACATGTCCACCCTCATAGCCACTGTGTCCATGATGCTCTTCCACATGATGACCATGCACTTTCTCACGATGAACCTGAGCCTCAAAACCCTTGTGCTTGTCCGCAGTGTAGTGGACAGTGCGCTTGTGTCCATCGGCGTCGATCAACTCATAATGTCCAGTCACCTTGTGTCCATCACGATGCTCACTGTGCTCGTGCACATCGCCAGTCTTGGGATCCTTGACGCCATACTTGAAGTTGTATTCGGCATGCGAATCATGACCATCGTCATGACCATGATCATGGCCATGACCATGATCATGACCATCGTCATGGGAAACCAGATGCACAGAGGCATGGCTGGTGGCGCCACCATGGCCATGATGACCATGATGTGAAGGAGCTGCCTGAATGGCAGCACAGGCCAGCAAGCCAAATGCAATGAATATCTGTGTGCGGCAAAATAAAAACCATTTAATTTGTTTGAAGCTCATTAAGGAGATTTTCATTCAAACGGATATTACCTTCTGGATCATGGCGCTGTTGCTTATTATGAGTTTATGGTTGATCTCAGTTGGTTGTTGTTTAAAACTATCAAGACCCGAACGTACTGTGCCTAAACTGCGTTCAAGCCTGCGTTTTTATAGTCTGGGCTTTGTTAGCTTTTGACTTACTTTCAAAATTAGCTACGCCCAATTTTAGTTCAAGTTCGTTTTAGCTTTCGCCACAAAAAAAACAAAAAACCATTACTACCGCCGTTTGTTACGTTATGTTATATTATGTTATAACGAACGTAACTTTTATATTCATATGTTATTTTTAAATGAAATCCATGGCTAGTAATTTATTGTAGAATTTATTGTGCCATCGATGGCCAATTTAAAATGGCATTGTTTATGTCCCCAAACCATAATCCCTGAGCTGAGATGAGATGAGGCAGCCAGCGCAAAGATTTATATGCGCTAGCATCGTACATCGTCGTTGAGTCGTTGACGTCAATCAGCCTGACAAAAAGTCATCAGAATTGCACTCGTCTCCTCTTCCCACCAAAATAATGATGATGATCGAACCTAGTTGCCAGATCTGCCTGACTGGTTGTTTGGTTTGTTGGCTGCCTGGCTGGTTGCCTGTTTGCCTGGGTTGGAGGCTGTCAGAAGTCAATCGGCTGCCGTCTGTCAATGTCGTGTCGCCTTCATCAAAGGCGAAACTTGAACGACAACAACGACGACGATGACGATGACGACGGCGACGGCGACAATGCTGACAATGGAATTGGATGTGCATGTAAAACTTCGAAAAGGACTCGCCACGTTTATAATTTTCCTTTTTTTTTGTGCTTTGGGGGAGCTGTTTGTTGTGCGTTTGTCCATTTAACCAGAAATTTGCATTGGAAACGTAAATTAGCTGACAATCGGATGTGAAAAGCAAACAACAAGAGGGGAACTACAATTTACATAAGATTTCATGGCATTCTTTTAAATTACACACTTTGTAATTTTACAATTTATTGGACAAATCACATTTTTCCTTGCATACCCAGCGGCTGAGGAATGTTTAACATGTGACTCTTGACAGTGATTTAAAAAGAATTTGTTAGAATTATAACCATTTGGTCGACAAACAGTTTTGAATTTGGGCATAAAAATAATTAAAAGTATTGTGAAAATAAATTAAAAACTTATAAGGATTCAAGTATTTTGTTCTTAGATATGGAATGAAGTCTTAAATACAGTCGAACTTCCGTATAAGGATCTCAAGGGGATAAGAAAAATCTCTTTTGCAGAGAAAATTTGTAATAAAGAACTAGTTTTTGATTGATCTAAACGGAAATAAAATAAAACACTTCACGGAAGGTCGTTACACGGAAGTTCGACTGTACTAAAATTAAAACTTACTCTAGAAAGTTAAAAAAATATCTATACAAGTTTCTTACATAATAACTTTGTCTCAATTATCTATAATTTTTATACCCTGTAAAGGGAAAAAGGGTATGATGTGCGTGTGTATCAACGCGTCGATTTCGGAGATCGGAAAAGCTAGAGACTAGAAATTTTGGTTTGTTTGAACTTATCGATAACCATGCAATCGATAAAAACAAAATATTGATTTAAAAAATTTTAATCTAGATCAAAAAACTTTATACAAAATAATCATTATCTTTGAATATATGGATATATGATAGATAGAAGCTCAGTCAAGTATTCGGTAGCGCAGTGCTGCATGCACCTTCTATATACAACTGAACACGTGTCTAGAGTTTAGGGTCTGCTAGTCGTGCTTTCTCGACTTAAGCCTTAACCTTAACCTTAAAACAACTAAACAATTTGGAGTTATTTTGTTGAATTAAGTTCTTAAAACCTAATCACAAAGTATCTAACAGTCGGGCATTAGCTTATTTCTCACCATAAGTAAAAGTTAAAAAGTGATTGGTGTTAACTTTTCAAACTAGTTCAACAGTTATTAGAAAGTATTTCCTAATTTTAGGCATTTTATATAAGTATATTTGCTTTTATTGCTTTAGTATAGATTTTTGCTTTTTAACTGCTTTCCCTAAACTTCCGATTCTTAGGAATGCTTTAAACTGGGCCCTTACGCCAGGTAAAATTCGATGCCAATGCTTTTTCCCTGCCTGGTTGGTTGCGAAGTTGGTTGCGAGGCTGGTTTGTTGGCCGTGTCATTTCTGGCTACGTTTTGTGGGCACATTTCGGCTGCTTGATTACTCATGTCAATCAGGTTTCCAAACAGCGACGACATGCTGTCAATCTTTGTGTCATGGCCGGCTGAAGTTGTTGGCCATTGGAGTTGGACAACAAGTACGCTTGATTGCGCCGGCCCAAAAGGTAAAGAGATCCATCCGCAAGGAAACGATAGGTAAAAACGCAAAAAAAACGGAGAGAAGAGGAGAGAAGCTGATGCCACAAAGGTGCGCACTGCCAGGCAACAGTGACACTGACAGTACTTGAATGTTGTTGTTGTTGTTGTTGTTGGTAGATTGATGTGCATTGTATGTAAATTGGGCGGTCGTTTTCGCATTTGATGCCCTGTCAAGGGATAATCAACAGCAGCAACAGCAGCAACAGCAGTTGCCGACTCAGGACATCGACATCGACATCAAATGAATGCAACTGCAACTCATTATGCAGACGCATATAAAAATGTGTGTGTTGCGTTGCGTTGCGTCTTCTTCTTTCCCCCATTTCGGATATCCATCGATTGATGGAAGGTCGTCTGTCAGTCGTCAGTTGGTTGGTTGTCTCTTCTGGTTGATTGCTGCTTCGGTTACCCCGCCTATAACGAGCGTTAAGGAATATATACTATGTATGTACATACTATATACGCAGCCCCCAATGTCGGATAATTTGCAACGAGAATTTTACTCTCTCCCGCACTTTAATCGGCTTCCTATCCACGATACGAAGTTGAAGTCATACTGCATACATAAATTGTGCCTGCTGACATTTTGCGAACGTTCCGAAATTGAAAACGATGTTCAGCTTGTTGACAGATATTCGTTTGACAGACCGTCAACTGTCAACTACGTTACTGAACTGAAAAAAAAACCGCCGCAAAAGGGCCAACATCAACTATTGATGGCAATCCTTCTCATCCTCATCCTGTGTTGACAATTTCTACTTGGCAGTCAACAACAGCAACAGCAGCAGCAACCTTGTCATTATATCAAGTCAAAGAGAGAGAGAGAGAGCGAGGGGGGGTTATGTATTATTTTGGACATCCTTAAATGCAATTTACTGCATTACTTTGGATTGCCTTAACGGATTGCCTCTTCGGGGTGATCCATTATGCGGCTCTTTGACTTTCATAAATATCTTCAAAGTTTATCTTCTTTCTGATTATGTTGGGGTTGTAATATGCTTTGAGATATACATTTTAAATTGTAATTATTTTTAACAAGCAAAGGCTTTGAGTTGACAATGATAAAGGAATGTATAACAATATGATATAAAAATATTCTTTAATAAGCTTTACATAATTAAAGTCCGTTGTTGGTAAATTAACAATGAATTTCTATATGATAACATTAGTTAATAATGTGCATTTTATGATTACAATGAACTTTTGTTAATGCATTTTCATGAGATGCCTCGAAACAGAAATAAACAAGCAGAAATGCAGTAAACGATGCAGTGAAAAAATAGCTTGCAATTTCCGATAGCGATAAACACGTTAAAAATGCCAACATGTGCAGTGTTAGCCATTAATAACTGGAAAGGCGCAAATATGTTGTTAACTATTCAACTCTAGACCAAAACAAAAAAGCCTAATTATAACGCAAAAAGGCCCCGGCGACAAACTCATTTGTCCATGAGTGAAAAATTCGCATTGCATTCGCCGATCCGATTGCCATTTGAGGACGAGCTAAATGTGTACTATATATGTATGTATGTATGTTTATAAAAACCAGCAAACAACAAACGAACACAAGTGTGAGTCTGCGAATGGTGGCAAAATTGCCATGACAACAAATCAAGCATCATAATGTGTCAAGCAATGCGTCAATGCCAACTGTGGAATAGTTGGCAGAAGCAGAAGCAGAAGCATTACAACGTAATTGACGAGGATTGTCAACACTTGGCCAAGAGACACACAAAGACACAGGTAACAAGTAAGTAGTAGGACACCCATCTTCCCTGCCTCTCACTTTGCAACACCTTGCTGCAAGTTGTTGTTGCTGTTGGTCTTCTTTTTTATTTACTTTACTTTGCGCAATTACCGATTACAGCTAACTTTATTGCAGACCCGGCTCTTATTTCGTTGTTGTAGTTTTCTTTTCTTCTTCTTCTTCTTCTTGGGCTGTTCAATTGCAATTGCTGCAATTTCTTAACGCATTTTTTTGCACTTGTGCTTTATGTTGGTGATATTTATATAAAAATTTTATTGTCAGCGTTTAAACTATTTTATTTTTTAAGACAACTGAAATATGTTTACTGAGCCAATAAAATATGTTAACTATGCAACTATTGCTTCAATTGATGAATTAATAATTTAGCTTTTGTCTACATGCAAAACTCTATGTGCTAATTGACTGATTGACTGCTATCAGCGCAGAACCCAAGCGATTTAATTTTTTAGGCGAAGTCTTTGAATATTGCTAGAGTTAATTTAAAGGAAAGTTCCTTGTATGAGAAAGGTTTCTTCTACAGTTAAATTTTTCTAAGAATTTATTTTCATTTCAAGTCCTTTGATATTTATGTTATTTTGTTACAACAAAGTTACATAATTTTTCTTTCTTTTTTCATCTCAATCAACTTTACCATTGAGTTATACATATTTTTTTCGCCTTTTTCATTAGCTTACAAACATTTTCGTACATTGATAGATCGATCAAATGTGGAACACTGGTAGCTGGCAGATGTAATCAGACGTGCTCTTGAATGCCCCTCGAGGCCTTTCAATTAATTTTCGAACAAGAAAAAAATCAAACTATATTACAACCGCCGACTATTTAGGTGCCGGTGCCTTTGTGCCAATGAGAAAATAGAAATATATATACAACGCCAGTTACTTTAATGAAATACATCTGTTAAGACTCCAACTCGCACTCGGGCACTGACTTTGGTGGTTTTTTGTCGGCGTTTAACGAAAGAAACGGACACACAAAAGCCAAACAGTCAGGCAGGCAGGCAGGCAGTAGGCAGGCAGGCCAATACATAAAATTTATGATTAATCACAAGATCGATGAGAAAATTATGCTTATGACAATGGCCAAAGAACTCAAACAACAGGCAAAGCCAAGCATTAATCTGCATTTTCTAGGCCCCCATAGACGTGTGTGTGTGTAAGATGACAAAGCGTTTATGGCGCATATTATTATTGAGTATGCCGACAAAAGATCAGATGGGAAAAATAAAGAAGTCGACGCAAGTGACAGGAAATGCCACTTAATTTGTTTTCCCCTTCTCCCTCATGCATGTATTGGCCAGTCGAAATGTCATTAATGGCAATTGCCTATAATGACTCTACATCTTTAGAAAATAAGTCTTTCATTCTTTCTTTAAGTCAGCATGCATAATATGCTCAATGTACCGACAAACAATATAAATTTGACTTCTATATAAAGTAACTGGTGATTTTATATGATCTTGTCTGGCCAGAGCTTAAAATACTTTGAATGTGGTTTTTTTTTTTTTTATATGTATAATCAATTGCAACATTTGATTCGATATGGCTAACAATTTAATGAATGGTAATTAGAAGTCTTGTCTCAAAATTGATTAAGACCTTGTCAAAAGTTGTGTTAATGGACGAGATTTTAAGTACTTGGCGACGTTTAAGTCAACTTTAAGTTTGGAGTTAAAGTGGATTTTTACGCGAGGGATTTTGGGCCTCAATCTGCCAGGTTTTGATTAATTATTGATTGCTAGAATATGTTTAAGTCAAAATCACCCGTAATGACCGCAATATAGGTCAAATAATAAACAAAGTGAAGCTCTGACGAAGGCTTAATGCATGGTTTCATTGGTTTCTAAGTAATTCTAAAGATAGTCCTTAAAAAAAAAAGATTATGTGGTTACCTTTCGACAGAATGCAAACATCTATTAGCTGACACCTAAGAAAAGTGACAAAGCACTTAAGTCGCCCTGATTATAAGACCTTAGTTTCCTTAAACATGCTTATTGTTATCGAAATGCTATCGATTTTAAGGTTGAACAATGCGTGGTTTTGGTTTAGAAGTATAGAAAATGATGTATGTATATCGGGTTACACAAAGGAACTGCACAGAAGCTGGTATCCTAAGCAACATCAAGTTTCACAATGTGAAACTATGGAGCGATTTTTGGTCAGAGATTAGAGTCAGACATAAAGAGAGAAGATTTTGCTTTGTTTATTTTGCTGTTGAGAAAAGAACTACTGAATTTTGTGTGTGCGATGGCTGCACAGCGATGTTTATCTTAATTCGTTTGTTTTCATCAAATTACAAAATTGCGTGTGATAACAATCAGAAGTTGAGTCACAGTCCCTACAGCTAATCCCCTGACATGTGACAGTCTGTCTGCCCGTCATGGAATTAGATAAGATCATAAATGTGCAAAAAGAGGAAATGCGAGCCCTTACAAATCTACCCTCTCTCGCCTAGGTAGAGAGCATTAAATACCATTGTATTGCTGTCAGCATGTTAAGCGCCCCTTATTTTACTTATTTTTGTTATTCTTTTTGTTGTTGTCTTCTCACTTGTTGGTTTTAAGCAGGACAATAGACCTGGTCTATTTTGTCAGTTGTCTGTCTCATGCTGCTTGGCTTTGCACTCTCACCGGCTTATTTAATGCATAAACAATTATTTCCATCAAGAGATTTTAACAATAAAGTCGACAAAAGCAAACAATCCGGAATGCAATTCAAGTGAAATATTTCCAGCAACAGCTGCCAGTTTCTCAAAAAAAAAAAAAACAAAAACAGGATATGTACGTATTCAAGTGATTAGCAAAAAGGGAACAAACTGTCTGTCTGTCTGTCTGACTGTGTCGAGCCTTTCAGTAAGTAATGAAAAACTCAAAGAACAAACCGCAAATATTTTTAGTGCTATTTCATTGCTTTGTGCATTGCTAATTACTTAACAAAAAATATATATGTACATAGGTGGTTGGACAAAAGTCAAATATGGGTATTAGTTTTATAAGCCTTGTTCGTTGGTGTGAGATTTCCTGTCCGAGCTCAAACCAGCAGCAGTTCCTCTTTGCATTGGATTACTATTAGGTGAAACGCACGCTTTCGCTACATTTGGCAAATCGTTGACCAGTTCAGTCCCGAACCGACTCAGGCAGCTAATTAGCTCTTGGCCAATGGACAAGGCTATCAATTTACCACAGAACGCATCGGATAACACATTTGTCCCACATCCATGTTGTACTACTACCATGCGGGGATAAAGAGCCAACCTTTTACCCATCATCATCTTCATCATATGGGGCGCTAATCTCTCTCCTACACAGATTAACACACGCACACACACACAGAGAATGAGCAGCAACCAATTTTGTGTGAACGGTGAACGGTGCTTGGTCCGAAAATGACAGCAGCCAGAAGGCCCCGAATTTACGGCTTTCTGGGTAATTTGACACTTCTGGACAGCACACACTCACTCACACTCTCGCACACACTCGCACACAATCCCGGCTAGTTGAGCATTTATTGCGTCAGTCGGGGATATTTGGTGTGTTTCGAATGTTACGGTCGGGTCAAACCTTGTGGTTACTGTCAATTGATCACAGAGACGTCTGCAGTTGTCATTTAATTTTGGCTGCTCGCACACCACACCCAAACTAATAGAGCGAAGGGTGCTTAAACACGAGGAGAATTGGTCAGCTATTCAGCGCGTGCAAATGTCAATGACAAGCAGCTGATTGATACGTGTCTATGTCGTGTTCAATGAGCTATGGAGCTAATTGCTACAAAACTGAACACGAATTAAATTTTTAGGTTAGGCTTAGCCCCGGCTTTCGAAGTGGAAATGATTAATTAAGTTATTAATTTGAATAATAAACTTGTTACTCGAAAGCAATAATTATCATAGTGTTGTAAAATAAATATTTAGTAGTAGCATTTTTTCATTGAATTCGTTTTAAGACCTACCCTTAACATCTCGACTGTGTCACAAGGCATGTCAAAATGCAACCATGTAAATATTTTATACAACAATATGTATATATATATCTGTGACTTATGCACACGTCCATGTCGAACATGGAATCGTGTGTGGCAGCCAAAAAATAAATATATTTCAACAACAGAGAATAACGAACGCACAAGCATAAAACCATCATTCGTCATTCAAGTATGCACTCATTCATTCATTCATTCATATTCAATCATGTATTCAATGCAGGCAGGCTTGCGAGTACTAAATGTATTTAAATAAATGCCCAATGTTTACGGAATGCCTGGCTCTCTGTGCTCGTTAGTTTAAGATATTGGACGAAAACGAAATAAGTAAAACAACAATGTTGTTAAATATTTGCATTTCTCGAGAATGGTAATGGTACTGGTAATGGTAATGGTAGGGTAGGGAAGGGTTGTCTGCAAACGCATTGTGTGCGTCAATGTTGCTGTTGCTGTTGTTTGTTGGCTCTTCAATCAATAAAATGTCAGAAATGTGCAGGCAAGCGCAGGTCCAGACCCAGACAGAAGAATGACGTACTGACTCGGACTGAAATCTCGATTGGTTGTGTCTGATTTCTAGGCATGACTGATATATGTATATAGTATATGGCTTGTATTGACATGGACACAGTTCTTGACTTTCATTTTGTTTGGCATCAGACATCGCTTTTGCTGCGTTCAATGCAACAAACAGTCGAATCGTCAAACTGTCAATCGAGCGAGCAATCCAACATCATGTGTCAATATGTCAGTCAGTCCAACCAATGTTTGCATAAGTCAGATCTCTTCTCTCCCTGGGGGCTGCTGGTTTTTCTTTGATCGCCTTGATTTACATAACGATTTTTTCTCGTTTTTTTTTTTTTTGGTCCCGACAAAGGCGAACTCAAACTCGTGAGTTTTTATTTTTTGTTGTCATATCCCCGATTCCCAATTGGCTTTTGGTAAATTGCTGGCGCCGTCTGAATTTTGATTTGTTTGCTTATGTTTTAACCAAAATGAAAACGATAATAAATATGTAGTATATGCCCAAGTAGTAGTTGTGTACAACAACATTCTCTAGTCGTATGATCTTTATTGCTGGGTGCGCCTATAAACAAAAAAAATGAAAGAAGAAAAATCAGATAAGAGCCGAAACCGAAAAGCAAGTTTAGCTTTCAGCTCACATAACACATGTGCAAAAAACCTATAAAATTCATATTAAATCTCTACCCAGTTGTGACACCATCTGATAATGCCGCAGAAGCCACTACTACCTCCAGCAACTCTGTCCATAAATTAACCTTATTGAGATGCACGATTACAAGCAATTTACTGTTTACGCATGCCATATAAAATCTGAATTGGACTTTGCGTTTTTTTTTGTTTTATTCTTTTTTACGAGTGTATATTTTAAAGCTTCGCATTTAATGACCCATAACGTTCAAGTCGCGTTTTGCATTCCTAATCAAAGGAATTTAAATCGGTTTTTTGCGTTTCAATTGATCCATTCACAGTCTCAGTGATCTCTCTCTCTCTCTCTCTCTTCTGGACTCGATTGCTTGCCACTTGACAAACCTGGTCAAAATAGAAAACGATGTGTGTGCTTCAATTTAATGATGACCATAAAAAATTAACATTTTTATATTCAACTAATTGATCCGGTGAATATACATCCGGGCAATAAAAAGTGCTAAACATAAGAGAAAAGAGAGAATAGCTACTAGATATAGTAGTCTGATCATAATCAGACCTTACCAAAATGTTTACTGCTTTATGACTTAGTTGGTTGAGAAAAGAAATATGGTTTGTTAGCATTGTCCTACTTGTTGCGGTTATAGCATTAAATACTCCAAAAATTCATATTTTCTTTCTAATATCAAAAACTCAAATGCAAATGAAATAGGTCAAATGATAATATCGAACAAAGAAATGGGCGAGTCAGGATTAATCTCCATTGTATCGTCTTAGGAACTTATGCTTTCTTAGGGAATTATGTTAATCCTGCTAAGCTGTGTGTGGAAAAAGATAGGAAGGCCAAGCTGTGTAAACAACAGAACAAAATGCACAAACTCAAACAATAAACTGTTTAGCATACAAGAAGAAGTTTTTGCAAATGCTTAAGTAATAAATATTACACTTCCAGGTTTTAGTTCTTCGCACATGTCAACTATCTCACATAAATTTAACCTCTTCTCTGAGGGTTTAATTGGCTGTCATTTCAACAAGCTGAACTCTTTTACTCTTCCTGATGGATGCCATTTTTGACAATATGCTGCTGTAAAACCCTCAACGTGTGGCATTTTAGGTTTCGCTTATTTTTTTTGTATTTATTTTGAATTTGGGAATTTGTTGTGTTTTCATTACTGGGCAGGGCTTGGCTTGTCTCGTCGCTTAGCCTAAGAAAATAAAGAGCTATTACAACAACCCCTAGACCGGAACAGAAAAGTACTTTTGTATATATGTATGCATGTATATATTTATAAACAACAAGCTTCAGTTGTTTGTCTTTGTGTTGTTGTTGCATTTAAGTACTTTTGTCAAATGTTTTTATTATTTTTATTCTCTTTTCGTTTTTCTCCATGTCATTGTTTATTTGTTCAAGTGGTTTTCACTGTGTTTATCCTGATCCTTGTGCCGGTATATCTCACTCATACATACGAGTATATGAACAGTTTGTGACCTGATTGTCACAGTTTTTCTCTCCCATTCATATTTTGATAATAACCCTGAGTGGTTTCATTTATTTTGTTTATTTAGTTGGCTGTCGCTCTATCCATTCATTGTTTTTTTTTTTTTTTGAGTCCAAGAGTGTGGTCCACTCACATTTCTGTTGTCACATAAAAACGAACCAGCTCCAACGGAAGCTATAAATTTGGAACAGGTTCTTAACGCAGTAGCTTAACCAATTTTTCTACTACCTAACTGACTAGACTTTTGTGCGTTTTTTCCAACACGCATTTCCACGAATCTGAACGACAAATCTTTCTCTGTCAACTCAACAGAAATTCATTCATTAATGCCTCAGCTAAATTATAACTCTTTCTTTTTGTTTATGTTTTGATAATTGTTTCTTGGTACTCGTAAATGCGTGTAGCACTAGTTTTTTTTGGTTTTCTTATAAAAATACTCTATGCACGTACATAATTTGCTTGGAAAACAGTATTTTCTTGTCGTTGATTCAAGGAAATTTCTACAATTTGAGGAAGACATAATTTCTCTTAGGTTTGTTGGATTGTACTACTAATAATCTCGTTGTGTTATCGCTGGCACGTTCTCGCTTTTGTTTAAAGGGAAATGCTAAGAAGTATCACAAGGAAACAAGTAGACCACGTAACAACTAATATGCAAAAAGAAAGCGTTCTTAACAACAGTTAAGATAGAGATGGTGTTAACTGCAACTTAAAGCTTAAATTTATTTAGAATATTCAAAGATTGTTTTTGCAAAATGATTTTATGAAGAAGAAAACGGTTTCTTATTAATTTTCTCGCTAATTGTCAATATGCTACTGAAATGACAGTCGTCACATCTCGCTAGATACTCTACCAGCCTGCAGAAAAAGCAGCAGCTGATCGTTATTTATAATCTGATTGATGCAATCTTTGTTACACAAAGGATCTTTTTTGATTGTCATAGAAACAACTTGAAACTTTAGCGCAACTGTGTCTGGAATTATATTCAATTACTTGCGGGTTTTTACGGTTCTTTTACGACCCTTTGCAAGACGGGCAAATGTTCAGCATATCAGTTAGATAACTTGGCACACACTCAAGAGAAAAAAAAAAAAAATCAAGAGGGTTTCACAGAGCCAGAAAGAGAGAGAGAGGGAAATGGGACATTTTTGGTGTTACACTTGAAATTTATGACATCCTCTGTGTCGTCTATGCATTGTCTTAATGATTAGCCTTTGTCTGCTACCCTGCTGAGCTCTACTTTCCCCTAACACACACACACACGCACACTCACTTATCTGTATCTGTATCTTTAGCTGCATCTTTTTGCTGTTGTTCGGCTCTTCTGCCATTGAAAGTGTTAATTGAACCATAAGCGTAACCATAAATGGATTTTATTTCCAGCTAAGGCAAAACAAAAAAAACCAGTAACCAAAATTTATGTGCCATTTTCTACTTCTTGCTGCAGAATCGTTTTATGGCTGGTTTTCTTCTGTTCATTGTCTTTATTTTCCTTCCCTTTTGTTTGTCTCCTTTGTGTTTCCGTTAGGATTTTTCTGTCTATCCGGGGTGTCGCCTGTCATTTTGGGTGGGCATGTCCTTGCCGAAAAATCCATTTGTAAGATGCTTATGCAATTTGTTGCAGTTTCCGGCAAACTTAGATGCTCTAAGCCTCAGCTCGTGTTGTTTGCTATCAAAACAGTAGCACCGAAGTAGGTCGCTTAGGTGTGTGTGGTTTTGCCTTAGGTAACGCTTATCGGAAATTACATAACCTTCGGTTAATCCTTGACGAGTTCAACCTTGGCTAAAGGTGCGAGTGTGTAAATTGTGTATTATACCCTTGGATTTACTTCAATTGTTTTGTTTTTTTGTAAGAATTTTTCAATAATAAAATAAATACATACATATAAATCACGATAAGTTATATGCCTATTACATTTATCACTCTCAAAGAGTGACCAGCTTTGCTGAAGAAATATCGCCGAATTGTTGCTTAGAAATTGCTTTACTTGTTAATTAAGAAGTTATAAGCTGCCTTGATGAAGTTGTCTGTACTTGAATGAGAATTAATTGCATTTGTTTTCCCAAAATAAGATACATTTAAAAAAACATTACTCAAAAATTACGAATTGCATTTCGATTCATTTTTTACGTTACCATCATTATTTAAATTAACTTTTTGTTATCTCTACTATTTAATAAATTATTTTCAAACATTTGTAGAAATTGTATACTTAATTAATTGTCTTTTATTTATTATTGTTTCGTTACAGAATTTTAATAAACTGCTTAGCTCAATATTTTAATTCACCAACGGCTGACTTCTACAGCTTAACGGTAAGTCCTCTCTCTTTTTCTCTTTCCTTGTCTCTCTCTTTATATTTTGCTTAATAATAATAACCATAACGACGATGGTCGTGGGGACTTCTGCTGCTAATTCTTTCTGGGAAACCAAACGACGGCTTGTTGTTGCTTGGCCATCGGGTTTTGTGTTTTACGTCGTTTAACTAAGCTAAGAGCATAATCACCGAGCAGAGATTCTGATTGTGTGCCCTTGAGAGATGCAGCGCTCCCTTTTACCTTCTTTGGGTCGCCTTGGGATATGGGCATCAGGGATGGGTAGCGCCCTCATCTCACGACACAAATGCCGTATAATCACTTGTCGAACACTGCTCAATAATTAAAGGCAACAAAGGAGATGGGACGCAGTTGAGTTCGCATGCAACTAGCTATTAGGGGCGCTGATTTCGTTGAAACCTATCAAAATACATAACAATCAGGCCGGCGACGACGACGACGACGACGATGGCGACGCCATCGCATCCCACGGGCCCATCATGATGATGATTTGAGACAGGTCCAACAGCAACAGCAACAGCAAGTGGGCCTTGCCACATAATTATATCGAGCAAACATGAAAGAAGCGCTGCGCCCCAAAGACTCTAAATCAAGCTAAAGCGGCTTTAAGGATTGGGCTAAAAAGGCGTTGCCGCAACGCATAACAATGAAAACGTTTAAGCCCGACTAACGAGCGATGCTAAGCTAAAGCAGTAATATTTTTATTTTATTTTCTTTCGTGGGAGGCGCCTTTATGAGGTTTAACAAATTAATATTAAATTACGTGCCAAATTGGCAGACAGACCTTTACCGACCAGAACAGCCAACACTTTCCAGCCCCCTTTTGCAGTTCAAAGGATGCCACTGGAAATTCAAATGCAAACAATATTTCTTGAAATGCCGCATAAATTAATGACCAGACTCAGCCACAGACAGCTCACCAAATCCATCTTCACAGCGGAAGTTCAATATCATAAAATAGTTCATCTTTTTTTGGTTCGAGATGAGCTCTCACCTAAGCTTTTTTGTTTAGTTCTGTTCTTTGTTTTGATATATGGAGTTGAATTGGCGCCGCCAAGCCAGCAATTTAGCAAACGTTTCCAACTTGGGTCTCATTCTGTGCATTGCCTTTCACTCGACACACACACACACACATATTTTTTAATGGCATCCTTTTTTGGGTGCTATTATGGCGAGCATTTAGGGCCACACAAATAACGGGTTATTGTGTGTGCATCGAATTGATTAAAGTGAAAGGCATTGGGCCATAATAACAGGACACTCAAAGCGCCTTTACCAATTAGCTGCCATTCATCAAATGCTGCTCCATTCAGAAAGTTTTAAGACTGCTCCATTGATCTAATGCTCTGAATTCGAGCAACACAATTAAATGGGGCTGAAAAAAACTAAATTCTGAGTATGCAATTTAGAAAAATTAAAGCTCTTTAAGAAACGGGACTTGAATATATTTTGAGAATTTAGCAAAATAGTTTATACTTTTAAAATTACAAACTATCCCCGAAAAAATACTTTACGGTTCAATATGTAGCAATGTCTTTACAATATATTGACAGACCTCCCTGATTCTCATTTTTGTTTTTTTTTTTGAATATTTTCATAAATTTCTTTAAGTTCTTCTTCATTATTACTAAAACTAACAAGGTAGGTAAGTCATTAAATTTCCATTCATATTCATGGTTATGATTTCGAGAAATTACAACTATTAGTTGTCATAAAAGAAAAAACCACACATATATGTATATATATTAGCATTTATTAAAGCAGCCAGGGAAGCGTGCCTCGTTTTTGCCTCGTTGAATGCCAAACATTGCGCGTGTGCATTCCCCCTGAACACTCTTCACCCACCTGAAGTGCATTTTAGTTTAATTATGCCACGTAGTAGTGTTAGGACAAGGGGCCCGCTTGTTTGTTCTGAGTTTCCACGAAAATTGTATGTTGTAATTATTATTATTATGGCTTGGGGTTCGGGTTCGGGTTCGTTAAAGTTTGTTTTCTGTCAGCGCCGCTAAATGCAGAAAACGTGTTTGCTGCATTATTATAATAGTATTTATTATTATTTGTAATGGCACTTGTGCAAAGCATGCGTAGACACAAGACACACTCTGGCGCCGGGCACTTGGTAGGCTCTTGGCCAAATTCAAACCCAAACTCATTCCCAAAGCCACAAACCCACACGGCCAAGTGTGAAGCGCGTGCACTCACTTAATATTTAGATGAAGAACAGCTGATAATGCACGTGATAAAAGCTATGCAAGGGAAAGGGTATAAAAAGGTCGTGCGACACTCCCCTGTCTATTACTTACGTGTGGCTCTTGCTGGAAATCATATTTTTATGATTTCGTGGAAGTAAGGTAAGGTAATTGCAATATAGAAAAGTCATATAAAAATAGGGAGTTGAATTTGGAAACATTTTCAAAAAACCTCGAATTTATTATTATGACACAATTTTTATGATTTGTTGTTTTTCGTCGTTGTGTGGGTGCGGAATTGGAAAATTTATGAGTTGAGTTTTATGGCGTCTGATTTGTTATTGTTAAAGTATTTATTTTGTGTGCGTTTGATGATTTTCAGAACTAAACACAAGTCGCGTGTAGCGCCATATTTCCTGTTCATGATTTAAATATTGTTGTGTTTATTTTTTTTATTATTCATAAACGAGGTAATAACGCGTTGGTCATATTAATAAATTTTCGTAGTTGAAAGAGAATTCGAAGAAATTATAGATAGAAAGAAATTATATTGGAATTCTATAATCAGCCTTCAATAACTATGTTTGCACACTAAGCAAAGTAAGTACTTATTGAGGCCAAAGCATAATTCAAATAACTAATTACTTAATCGCTTGGCCAAGCCAATAATTAGGCATTGGAAACCAATAAGCGTATGACAGCGAAACAAATGCATAATCAATATGCTAACATGGCCCCAAAAACCCAACCCAACCCAAGCTGAAAACAATCACAAACACACACAGAGCGGGTTCCCAAAGCTCCTAGTTTGAAATACAAATATGTTTATTGGCTTAATTATCATCAATTTCGAGCAATTAAAATGTCTGCACAAGTTAAGAAGTGTGGGGCAAGGAGTAATATATTCAAGCCTTAGCCAGAGAACTTGTAAAACAAGCCACAACAGCAACGAAGACGTTCTCGATGATAGCAGGGTAGAGATAACAACATAGTTCTAGTAGACCAACCAGTAGACAACGACAGGACGGCAAGGCAGGAAGGCAAGAAGGCAGGAAAAGCAGCCCAAGCGACGCTTAATTAATATAAATGCAAATGCCACGAGTGGGTGAGAGGGGAGAAGAAGAGGCGCCAAACTACGATGACAATTACTTATAGGATTTTCGGAATGCCCGTGTACGGAATGGAATGGGTTTTGGGTTGGGTTTGGGTTGGGAGGAGGTAGAATCATCAACGAGACAGCGCTCCCGGCGCCAATAAAATGAAAATTTCCAAACACACACAAATGGAATGAACAATTTCATACATATGTAAGTAAGTAGCAGACAGAGAGTGAAAGAGAGAGCAAACAGACAGGCAATGCACAAGTTTGAGGGCTTAACTTTCCTGGGGCTGCATACATATATGTATGTATAATAAGCAGTAAGCGATGGCAAGAGGAGGAAAATTAACGTGCATAATTACAAAACCCCAAACAACCATTTTGTGGTAAGCATATTAGATTTTATTAACTGTTGTCGTAATAGTTCGACCTAACCCCCAATTTTGAAGCATTCGCTAGGGAGCGTGGTGAGGAAAATCTAATAAAATGCCTGAACAATTTGTAGACAGAAACTATTAAGTGGATTCAATGATTGCTGGCGTGTTAATATTTTAATTTTAAAATATTTTTATGTACGAAATTTCAAATTGAGAAAAAATAAGCTATAAAAAACAATTTACTGACTGTTCAAGAGAAGTAGACCGTGCCTGAATTTTTACACTTGATCTAGATTATGCCAAGGCATAAATTCCAAAAGAATTTTCATCAAAGTTGTTTGTTTTTGTGTTATCGATTTATATCGATAATTTCCTTTTTGATGATTTAGCTTGAAAACGAAAAGAAGTAGAAATAAAATGAATCGTACAATAACTAAAATTACATATTCTGTATGTATAATAATACAAAAAACGCTAACTAGCTCAAAATACCTATAGCCTTAGATATATTATTAAAAAGAAATGCAACAATGTTTTTTAATGACTGTAATACAACTATGTATGTGTTTTGCTTTGAAGGGGTTTTCAAGCATTTCGAGCGACAATTAAGTATTATTTGAGTTCTAATTTCAAGCTTAGGGGTTGAAAAGCAACGGCATCTGAATCAACACTGTATGAATAGCCAGCCCTCTGGTCTGGCCTAAGCTTGCCTTTCTAAGTCGGATAATTACAAAATCCGCTTAACCTCAAACGTTGTGTAATTCAGCGTACCTTCTACCTGCACATAACTGTATAGCATGTCTCTAATTGTAGCCAAAGCGAAACCTAAATAGATGTGAATAATGTATGTAAAGAAATAAAAAAGAGAGAGTGTGAGCGGGTGCGCGGGTACGCGGGGTTGCGGGTCATGTTAAGTACTTAATAAAATACGCCAAGCTATAGGCAAGATGTAGAAAAGTGCATTAAAAAAAAAAAAAAAAAATACCGAGGGAACTAAGCCGGCAACAAGGTGTAATACTACCATGCTAAAGAACTGCGCCTAATGCCTACCTAATGCGTTCATTAGCGGAAAAGCTACCTCAAAGTGTATGCACTGTTGTGGAAAAATGCTAACCAAGCGATTTTAGCTTTCAACTGCAAATGCATATGCCAAATATTTCGCATAGGCTGAAGGAGAACTAGAACTACTACCATCTAAGAGTAGATTCTACCGGGCAAATGCGATACTTGCCGAGTTTGCAGAGCGTGTTGAGTGCTTAAATACTTAATGCGGTTGACTGAATTTTAGCGCGTATACTTATTCACTTACCAAGTACTATTACTATACTTGGCACACACATATGTGTGTGTGTGCGTGTACTTAACAGTTTGTTAAGCTGACAAACACACTCACACACACACAGCAACAGCCCCTGGTAGACCCTTGACAGTACTTGGCTCAGTCACACACCCACCCGCCTTGCAATGAAAAACTTAGGCTTCTAACATTTCTACGGCTCATCCTACTTTTGTCACATGCGCTTCACTGCCTTCTAGAACCTGTCCGGCTTGAGTTCGCGTCCTTGTCTGGGTTCCCGGTACGCGTCCGGGACCGGGTTACACCTACAAAATGTACACTCGTCCACATGAACTTCCTGTCGTCTTGGAATGAGTAGGCGTTGGCTTATAGACAGTTACAGTTCAGGCTGTAGACTTTTTGTTAATCATGTTAATGACATGGCAAATTTAGCACAGTCAAAAATAAGTATATGCATTCGAATACTCTAACCAGAAACGAGAATAAATAAGAAGAATATTATTATTTTTTGTTTAAGACTTTGAGATTTTACGACAAAAAAGAACATCATATCAACATATGCTCTATAATCTATTACTAAATAAACCAAGTTTCTTTTATTTTAACCTTCCATTATCTCACCTAATCGCAGAGCATTTAATCGTCGACTAATATTCCAATGAGATTTTCCATTTTGTTAACATTCATTGTTTGACATCTGCAAGGTGCAAAAGAAAGACGTTTGTTCGTTGTCTCTATCTGTCTTCTGTTGTTTATGTTTTTTGTGCGGAGTCAGCCTTTTTCCCACTTGGCACAACCAACACAACAACAACAACAACATCCTACCCAACAATTAGCAATGTGTGGTTCTTGTCAGCTGCTTTAAATTGCTGCACATCAAAATTCACATTCCCATTCAACCCGTATCCTTTATTTTTCGATTGTGCGTGTTTGTGTGGCTTTGGCCTTAACCTAATTGTCTTTTAATTGCGGGCGAAACAAAGGTGATAAATGGAAATTATACAGAGTGGCACTTCTTTCACTTTTGTTTTTTCTATTTAAATTATAGAGTCTGCAATTCTGTCTAACATCTACAATTAATCGTAGCGTCTGTAGGGCTTCTCGCCTAAGTCTAAGCATTGAATAAGCTATTAAGCTTGAAATGTGTGTGTTCTCAATCTAAACACAATGTATTCGGATAATGTGTAATTAGCGGCTCAACAAAAAAAAACCTTACAAATACACGTCGTCTAATCGCATGAATCGATGTACTAACTAACCATCGACTGCGATCAGAGAAAGTGAATAATGCGCTCAATGACAATTGGCCTAAGTCTTTACTTTGCGTGTGGCTTTAGTATGTAGACTTGAGATTAAAAAGGTTTTAAGCTGAAATGGGCTTTGTTTTGCATTTTTAAACATTCCCCTAAACAAAAATGCATTGTAATTTGCTTACTTCGAACTTATTCTTATTGTTTAAATATATTTTCTTTTGCATTTTCCATTTGAATTATTCCACCATTAAATATTTGCCTCTATTCAACAGCATCAATGCAATTAACTGCAATAAATGCGATTTTTCAATTCGCTGCATCAAATTAGTCATTTGATTTGTAAGGGATACAAATTTTAACACATATTTATATATTGCGGGAATGTTTTCTGGAAAAATGCTCAGCAGGAGAAACGTGAAGAGGACTGAGGCTGAAGCATCAAATACATCTGCTTAACTGCTGGGATGCTGCTAACAAACTGAAAAACCATATGAAAACAATAATTTGGTTCCATTCGAGATGCTCGGTTTTATTTTCTTCAACGGTCAACTGCAGCAGCAAAAACTGGGTATGGCAATAAATTATAAATTCGTTTGACTTCTGCCTCCTGCCGGGCAATGAGAACATTTCAGCCTTTGTTTCTAATGCTCTCTCTCTCTCCCACTTTCTCATTCTCTGTTGCTTTCTTCGGTCGTTATCCTTGACCGCCCTCACATTGTAAAATTTTTCTGTATGCTCGAACGTCGTCTCCTGGCACCTACACAAACAACTGTGTGTGTGTTTGCCCAACCATAATTCAGCATGACAAGCCAAAAACCATTAGTAAAGGCAATAAAAATGACAATAGAAGCCAATTTCCATATTGTGTGTCTGTGTGCGTTTCGTTTCAGATTTCTAGTACTATGAGCCTTGCCTATGTAGCTTTGACATTTGCACGCCAAGCATATCAAGTTCCCATTTATAACTCAAATGCCATTTTCTTTTCAGTATGTATGTATGTATGTATGTAGAAAATGCATAATACAATTACTGATCATCATCATGTTCAGAATTGAGAGCAGTTTTTCAGTTGCAGTTACAGCTACAAATACCCGAGAGCACATATTAAAAGTGTCACATAAATCATTTGCCAAATGCAACGATAATTCTCTCTCTCTCTCTCTGTCTCTGTCTGTCGAAAAGTGCTGGCCATCATCAGCAACAACCACAGCGACAACAAAAAGAATTCTCTGAGCAACATATCAGAAAAACCCACATTTCCGCTCCGACAACTGCCAGCATTTAGATAAACAATTACACTGTGCAAACTTCCGGTTTGAAAAATGGTTTGCTGCTGCCAACAAACAACAGCAGAAAAAATAAAGAATAAAGACGCTGTCATGAAAAACGAGACCCATTCAAATGTTGCCAACAAACACAAAACACAACACACAATCGCATACACACAATATGGTCAAAGCAATAATTTACAATCAGGCGACAAATCAATGTAACCAGGGGGTCGAATCGGATCGGTTTGGTTCGGTTTCGAATCGAGTCGGACTGTTGGCATCTGGGGCATGGATTTTGGGTTCAAATCGAATTTTGGTTTGAACAATATTGTATTGCAAATTGTAACAAAATTATTGTGTTAAATACATACTCGACAGCCAGACGAAAGAGAAATAGGACAAAAAAAAAAACACATTTGATGATTTTGATAAAGTGGCATTTTTGTGTACATATCGGAAATGGATTTGTTTTTCGTGCACAATAAATATGTATTTAGATTGAACAAGTTGATAGGAAAATCAATAAAATACTTTAGCCATTATTTCTTCTTAAATATTATAGCCTATAATTATTATTGCAAAAATACTTTTAATACCGATTCATTTACAATATATGTACAATATTATTATAATCGATTATCAAGTTAATTGTATGTTTCTGCTTGTATCAAACAAATCACAAACGATGTGCAGTCAACACCTCTTTTGCTTTTGCGTCAAACTATAAATATCGAAAACTTCTCTTCTTCAGCTAAATAGAAAAAGGGGGGGATTATTGTGTAGATATTCACTTAAGCTGCCGCAACTGGTTTGGGCTCAACTAATTTATGTATTCATTTTTCACACTAAATGCCATAATTTATTTCAACGGCATTTGCAATGCCTCATCTCCGTCGCACACACACAAATTTTAATTCTTTTCGCTTTCTATAGCGACGCCTCATAAACAATATTAAATCCCCACTACTAGACAATATTTATGTACAAGCAACCATTCAGGCAGGCAGCCAGGCAACCAGCCAGGCAGGCAGGCAGGCAGGCATGCGATAAAATAAAAAGTAACCCCAAGACGCCCGCCTCATACCAGACAAGGCATATTGCCTAAATCCCATAAAACTTTGGCTACGCCTGCTAGTATGTGAGAGCGGAGAGGAGTGGGTCTTTTGGCCCACCAAAAACGCCTCCTCAATTCTAAATGTTGCATGACGTGGCGCTATTTTCGTCAAAGAGAATGAAAAACTCTTTCAAATGGCATTCAAAATGCTAAGTAAACCAAACCAAACCCAACCCAACCCAACCACAAACCAACAAGAAAAACAAACTTAACTCAACTGTCTGCAACTTGGCGCAACATGACACAGAACATTTAAAATTATGACAGTTTTCATTTTCAATGGAATTCAATTTTATTTTTAGGCACAACTTTGATGGCTTTTGTTGCTTAAAAATAAATAAGTATTATATTTATTTGAACTTTTCACTCATTTGCTGTTGCATTACTTTTGACAAATAGCATTTGTCATACATTTGTTTACATTGTTCCATTATTAAGATTCTAAAATACTCAAATTCATATATAGTCATAAAATCATAATAAATTGTAAAAAGAATCGTTTTAATATCAGGGCATTGCTGCAGATTGCTTTTTTTATTAAGGATAATATCCTGTTTGTAGAAAATCTTTTATTTTCATTCTTGCATTATTTTAAGACTTTTCTGCCATTGATAAACCTTAACATATTCTCTTAAAATAAGAAACTTTCTTATAACAAAGTTTACTATATAACGAATTCATTTTCAGAACCCAATTTGCTTCGATCAAAGACCCATTTCTTGTTCCCTTGAGATTTGTTAAGTGTCTCGATGCTGGTTACAGGGTATTTTCTAGTGAAACACTCTCGTTTAGAGCAGTAATCGCAATTGACCTGATGAAATTATATATCCAACACAAAATAAAGAAAGTCAAAGCTAAATCTTGTTAAGCATGTTAATAAAATTGTCATGAAAGAGCAGCTCAAACAGCTGGATAGATAGGTATACATAGATATTTAGTTGGGCCAGGACCTAAGCCCAAGAGTTCAAAAATGGGCCAGAGCCTGTGACACGCATACACAATGAGCGATAGATAAACAAAGAGAAATTGTTTGTGTGTTAAGTGATAGAAGAGAGATGAACAGAAAAAGGACACGCTGTGAGTGGATTCTGGATTGTGTGTCATCCCATTTGAAAATTGCAGCCGCTCTGAACGAAAATGGGTCATAAATTAAAAGTTGACTCTATTCAGTATAGCTCAATAATAGGCGACAATAAAAATTTATTGCACTCTGACCACCATGAAATCATCGTTAAGCAGAAGGCAGGCACCTTCTACAAACACGCCTATGCAATACACAAACTATATGTATATGTACATATATATCTGCGAAGGAAAAGGTCCCCACCTGAGAAAAGTAGGCAGAGAGCGAGAGGTCAATGAAAAATGACAGGGTGAGTAACTTGACTCTTAAGACATCTCTCTAAGTCTCTAAGATTTGAACCCTCCTCCATTTTTACAAGGCTGTCAAAGACGGCACAGCTCGTTTGTCACATTTAACAGATTTGTTATCCTGTCGAGTTAATGTCGGGCACACACACACACAGTCAGCACATGTCCTTTTGGTCGTTCACAAGAAATCCTCTCGACGGGGACCTTGAGGGAGAAAAACAGAAACAGAAACGAGACGATGTTGATGTCGACGATGTCGATGTCGATGTCGATGCCGCTGCTGTGGCAATAAAAACAAAAGATTGATGGCATTGGGCACACGTTCGATTTGTTTTTCCCTGTTGCTATTGCCATGTCCTTGCCTTTAGTGCTTTGTAATGTCTTAACATTTGACACATCACTTGGATTTCTTCTTTTCGCTCTGGATCCGCAACGATACCGACTTACCATCGAACCCTTGTACCTACGAGCAAGGATATTGCTCGTTAGTTAGGGTTTCTAATAAATTTGTGCAACACATTTCTTCTGTTACTCTCTCCATATCCTCCATCTCCTTTCTTCCCTTTCTCATTCCTGTCGTCGCTTGTTACATTTTTATTTGATAACATATTGCATTTTGGCCTTCGCCTTCGCCATCGTCGTCGTCGTCGTCGTCGTCGTTTGAGAGCGCATAGTATTCGATTCCCTTGCCGAATGCTACTAAAATATTGGATGCTTCTCTGGTTTCTGTGCACATGGTGCTCAGAATGCTTCCTCCCACCAACCTCCGCATTCGCGTCCTCGTCTGCGGCTCAACTGGCCAGTGATTTATGGCGTCTGTGTTGGTCATTCAACTGCATTTGATTTAGGTTGTAAATTGTTGTATATTGTGGCTATGTCGGCGTTTCCTGTTCACTTTGGCCTTAAGTTTATTTTTCTGCTTTTCGCTTATTGTTCTTGTTGCTGCTGTTTTTCCATCGCTGCTCAGATATTTTTCGCTAATGAATTTATTGCACTTTGTGCTGCTTTTTTGCCAAGTTGGGAATACATACATATTTCCAAGTGGATTGATTTACAACGCTATTAATATTAATTACATATGTGTGTTAAGTATTGTATAAACTTATAGATTACAACATCTAGAGTATGCATAAGGAAGTGAAAAATGTTTATGCCAAAAATGCAACCTCATCACCTGCTCAACTGATTAACTGTTTAGAGTTCTTTGCTTGCAAAAGCAATCGAAAATTATAATGATTTTCATTTTCATGATTTATTCATGATTAAAACAGCTTTTGATCATATGAACTAATTGCGTTTTTCGATTATCTAAACTAACTTATATATCTGTTGTTAGTGTATTTATGTTCGTCCACCCTAAAAATCTGTTTGATGTATCTATCCGTAAGTAGCTATCTACTTGTTCCATTCAAACTCGCTCATAACTCATACATTTATAATATATCTACGAACAAAGTGCCCCCGAAAGAAGAAGAAAAACAATCGAATCGTGCATTGTGTCATGTCATTGCCAAATAATATTTCACACGTAAAGCTACACCAAAGCAGAGTTCAACTGACGGGAAAGAACTCATAACCCAAACCCGTATAGAAATGCGGCAAAAATAAGAAAAATTACAACGCAAGCAGACGAAGGGGGAGAGAGATGAAAGGAGCAGACGGAAAAATCTACAATATATATTGCCAACTATTATGTTATTGTGTGAACGTGCACTGATTCCACCATCGAGGCTTTGTCCACGTGCAATATTTTTCACTTCCTGGCAAGGTTTGGTGTTTTTTTTTTCTTCTTTTTATTCAGGGGCGGCTTGCGGGTGATGCCAGTGCTCAGCGTCTTATCGGGGCGTATAACATATATCATTGACACTTTGACATTGGCGAGCAACTGTTGGAAAACGAGAGAGAAGAGAAGTCAAAGTGTGGGCCATGACCGACCGGATTTTAGTACTTTTCAAAATGGCACTTAATCATGGCAGCCGCCTGGCACCGGGAAATGCGGAAACTGGCACACACACCACGCGTAATCGCATGTGTTCACGCTTGAAAGGATAACGACAGACAGACAGACAAGACGGACGGTCGGTCGGACGAGCGGAGGCTTGCGCCCAGACTGAAAGGACGACGCCAAGCGAGAACGAGGACTTGCCTCCTGCCGTCGTCGTGCAACCAAAACGAAATAAGATTAATGACTTGGCAGCGGGAAACTGTTGTATTTGTTGCTTTTGTTGCTTGGCAAAGGCGCAAAAAGGACATGCTGCTGCTGGTGCTGCTGCTGCTGCTGCTTCTACACGGCATTGGATAAATTGTTTGCTACTTGGACTGTCATTAGTCGAAAAGTTTGTTTGTTATTGTGTTAAGTGTTATTTGTGCGCATATCCAAGTGTCAGGCTGCCAAGTCTTACTTGTCTAAGTTACCTCCCTTCTCTCTACTCTTTGCTCCTTTCTTCTGACTCTCGCTGCGTGTGTTTTAGTTACTCGTTTATCACTTTCGTTTTGGACCGACACATCCCAGATATTTGGCATGTCATGTTTTGGTGTGCATTTTATATGTTGAACACCCGTCCAAAAGAAACCGAAACAAAACTAATTCCCAATGACCACAAAATTTGTGAAATAAACAGACAATGACCGGAACCGGAGAACGGGAAGATTTTGGGTTTGTGCATACGTTTCATGTCCTTAATATGTGCATCTAATGGTCGTTGCGTGACTTTGAACTTTAATAGACTTATTTTCTGAAATCAATGTGAAGATCAGGCATGCATAGATAGATGGTGGGTTTTCAAACGTTAAGCCTATTAGGAAACCAGTCGAAGCCCAAGGGTGTTTTTTTTTTTTGTTATAAAACAGAGTCCTTGAGTATTGAAAAGCTACCCAAGGGGAAAAATATGAAAAAACAATAGATAAAATTAACTTAATCACAAATATAATAGTATGTGATTTTGTACTTATTATTCTATTTTGCGATACAAGTTTTTACTTACTAACTTAACCATTCTGGGTATTCTAACGATTGTCTTATCTCAATTACAACTAAGCTTTATGCATAACAAACATGCCTGTAGAATAAAAAAAGATACACAAATCTATTTTTAGCGGTTGATCAGTGCTATTCATCGACAAAAGCCAAATCAGTGATTGTGATTGATCAAACAATTTGGAAATGAACACAAGAAAAATTCCGTATAAATTCCAGGAAATCCACAATACGCTTAATGTACATAAAGACTCGAAAATAAATTTTGGAACGTTGAAATAATGCACACAGAATGATAAATCTCGACATCTTAGTTCGACTTCCTTCTGATCATCCATCAAATGCGATTGTGGATGCCTGCAACAATTATTTCGTCTAATTTATTTTTAAAAACAAATTTTAACGTCTTGTTCCTCAACCTGTTCGTGATGTTATTGTTGTTGTTGTTGTTGTTGCTGCTAATGTGTTTTTATTGCGTGAAAATTAAATCTCAAGATCGTTTTATGGGGCTACAAACCCTATCCGATATCTCAACATTTCGCTCTCTTTCTCTCTCTCTCTCATTGACAGGCTCCTGCTGGGTCGCGTCGCAAAACTAGTAGGCGCTGATTGATAGAACAAAGTGAAAATCAAATAAAAAACAAAACATTAAAACTATGTACGGCCTCAACCAGTCAGCCAGTCAGCCAGCCAGTCAGCAGCCAGTCGGCCACATTGCGCGGTGCAAGATCAAAGACCGCCCCGAGATCTGTAATGACAGCTTTGATCATTGTTTTGCCTTTGATTTTTTCCGGTTCGCCTGCTCAATGTAGAGCGCTTCAGGGCATCAACTCAGTTCACTCTCTCTCTCTCTCTCTGTGTCGGCTCTCTTTCTCTCTCTCTCTCTCCGTGCTAGTACCGTTTTACGATCAATTTCGTGCCCACTTAAGAGATTTCTTTTCTCAGCTCTTTACGCTTGTGTTAAGAGCCGTATTTATAGCCCGAAATTATATGGCACTTTGATTTTTCTGATGCAAATACATTGAAGTTATAAAATGTGGAGAACTTAACTTGCCTGCCCAGTGGTATAACCAAAGAGCTTAAGTACTATAATTATAATAATACTTGATTCTATGCTCTTTGGTATAACCCATATTTCCCATTCCTTTGGTTTTAACCAAAATCAAGTCAGCATTGACAAATATCTTAAAACTTAAGTTCAATTGAAAGTAGAAAGTCAAATAGCTTCAAGTAAATATACTTTATTCAGTAAGTAAATCTTTATAAGCATTGGACACAATTTATACAGTTTTCTTTCGCTTAGTTCAATATATTGCAAAGATGATTCGCTTACTTGGGCAACACAATTGCTTTTTCAACGTTTTACATCGCTGTTATAGTGCTGGTGTTGGCCTAAAGTTCATGGACTTCAATACTCAAAAGCAAAAAGTTATCTTCGAGGATCAAACAGAGGATACGAAAGAAAAACCAAAGTCGCAACCAAGTGAACGTTATTTGAAATTCAAGGAAAAGCTACGATCAGATGCACCTGTTCTACTTGTGCCCAAAGGCATGCCACATCCGGCTCATGAGAAGGAACCTTTGCCGCCCTGGCCAAATAGTACCAATCCTCATACAGGTGAAATTGGTGGACCACGCGGATTAGAGCCAACACGCTATGGCGATTGGCAGAGCAAGGGACGCGTTACAGATTTCTAGAAACAAATATGAAATACCTGTAAATAGCACTAAATCTCCTGTTAAAACCACACACAAGACAAGGCGTGGACGCATAAACTCTGATTTATTAACTATGTTAACAACAGAAGCATTAACAATATGTTACGAGACTGAAATATTATTTGGGAACAGTAGCAGGAGCAAGATCATTCCATGTTCTTTGGCTCTTCTGCGAAGGCATTACATTAATTTCTATTGTGTGGTTTTTTCTAAAATTTATGTTGCACCAACAATCAAATATAAATTGATAGCCACTCTCTTTTTGTATAAAGAGAAAGGGTTCTTAGAATAGAGTGCAGAGCTATCAATTATTTATGGTTCAGGGGCATCGAATCGTGCCTAAATCCAAATATTCTATTCCAAAAGTGTTTGTGTGCATCGTTCGATTCGTTCGAAATCGGAGGCGACACTTTACGTGATTTTGGTTTGAAAAAAAGAAGAAAGAGGTGTTTTCTAATTTGGTAGCCAAGATGCGTAATTCTTGCTTGTAGAATTTGAAAGGGGTTTTAAAATGCCATAAATTGTTTGCAGTCGACAAACTCGAGAAATTTTTTGGTGGCCAACAAACATTTACATTTCTATTTGGAATATTTGCAGCTGTTCTGTTTCTTTGGGTCTTTTTGACAGTTTTGTGGTGTTTGCCACTGATTTAGTTGGCTAGAAATAACCACAATTAATTGATTAAAGTTAAGTTTGAAGCGACAGGCATAAGTAAAATAATTATTTTATGACAGAAAAGGCGAATGAATTAGTATGAAAGGGCTTTTTTAAGAGCTTTAAGAGAATGAACTCTTTGAAAATAATTAAATTAATAATAATTATTATATTTTCATTTTACTGCTTGCAAATTGGCCGCTCTTACAAAAGACTTACAAGCGCTGTTAGGCATAAGTTCGAATACTTTCAACCCTATTTTCAAATAAGAGTTTAATTGAATGTTATGCTAACTGAAACCAACCTAAATACATAAGTATATTGTCTAAAACCTACTTATTATAATCGTCATTACATGATAATCAGTGCGTGAATTTAAATCGATTTGCATTGAATGATATAGTATTATATTGTTAACAAGTTTGTTTGCACGCGTCAGTTAGTCAGAAGTTACATGTTAAATGTTGCATGATGCATGGCATGCTGGTCATGGTATTATATTGCATCTGTTTGACATTATGTACTCGAACAGCTTGTCCAAACAAACACACACACATCGCATTTGACGCGACTCTAGTTGACAGCTGAGATCAAATGTCTGCCGTTAAAGCCCGACTACATAGAGAGACAGAGAGAGAGAGGATGAAACTTGACTGACAGAGTGACAGAATGACAGAGTCTAATGACTTTGTAGCAGAAAGCAGCAGCAGCTGCAATAGAGATAAACTACAAGTTGTTGTTTTTTGTTGGTTTTGTGTTTTTTTTGCAATTTCCGGAAATGAGTAGCTGATTTTTGCTTTGGCAGTTAACTAAATAGCTAGGCTTGTCAGGCTTGTCAGTGGCAGTGTTGCAGTCAACTGTCAAGGCGTCAACCGTTAGCTGATTCATTCATTGATGGCAGCAATTAAAACTGGACATGTGTTGCCGGGCCTTAAGATAGTATAGTGAAAAGCCTGCTCAGATCGTGTCAAACGGACAGCCATTCAACATAAGTCGTTTCGCGCCACATTTGCTCTCTCTCTCTCGCTCTAAGACAACGCCTTGAATGTTGCAAGTTGAAGTTGCAGTTCGGAGTCGGTGCAACATCAAAGCATTTTAAATATGGCTTGTGTGCATTCCGTGTGTTGCGAGGAGAGCGCAAGTGTCTGTCACGCTGGCGCAAAATCACAGCGACATTGCAAATTTGTTCTGCCATCAAACAACAACCCACTCGGAATTAAAGAAAAACAGCCTCCATCTTCATCTCTGTCTTTATACTCGGTCTCCGTTTGGATGGCATCTTTTTATTATGTGCTCCGTGCTTTGGCTTGAACACATTGCAAAATGTGTAGAAAGGGTATTAAAAAAAGATTATCATTCAATAGAAGAAATCACTGAGATCATAAATTACATAAATATTTCGGAAAAGCATCAAAAGTTGAACTGTTTTAAGTGATATTTGCGAGCCGATCCCGATTGCTATATTGACATAATATTGAACTTACTTAACAAGTTCATCAAGATTGATCTTAGGGCATCTCCTAGTCGACTTGCGCATTCCTTTTTGTTGTTGTTTGTATGTGAACATGCTGCTGCTTTCGCGGGGCAACATTAAAAGTTGCCGGCTGTCAAGATTCGCATGCGTTTGCATCGTTCTCCTTGACTCTGCAAATGCAACTTTCTTTCCTTGGTTCTGTTTTTTTTTCTTCCTTTTCTTTTTTGGTTTGAAGCCCCCGCCAGTTGAAGTTTTTAGTTGAAGGCTGAGATTGAGGTTGTTAATTCGCTCCTGTCTATCGCAGTGTGTCAGCTGGCACAGCGGGTTGTTGTTAGTATTGTTGTTGTTGTTGTTGTTTCTCTCTCCTTGGTTTTTTTTTGTGCGGCAAAATTGAAATTGTTGCTTTAACGTCGGCATGACAATAATCTCGCAAATCTGTTTAAATTAAGCGAGACAAATGTTTCTTCGTTTTCTTGCTGTTGTTGTTGTTGCTCTTCCTTGGCAGGGGCAATCAGACAACCAGCCGGGCAAGCAGCAAGCAGCAAGCAACAGACATCCGACATCCGACACAACTTGTTATTGTCCTGCACGCTTTAACAACCATGTCCATATGTGTGAGAGTATTTATCTTGAGTATTTTTTGCTGATGCGAAAGCATCTGACATTTTTAGTGCGCATATTTTAGCGAAATCTTTTGTTATACTACGGTTTGTGGTTTTTTTTTGGCGATAAACGAGTAGATTCTTAAGATGCGAAAGCAAGTTTTGAGCAGTTAAATGGGTTTTCACTTGCCTTTGACCTCAAAAATTCATCAATTTACAGGTGTATTTTGGAACAATCCAATCTTAGTGTTAATCTTTGATTCATATACTATAACTTTGCGAAAAAATTAGATCAATCTGTCTAACCGTTTGGGCTGTGTGTTGATAGCAGTCAGTCAGTAAATAATGTTTTCGCTCTAAAAATCAGATGCCTTGTCATAAATTCTACAAAATACTATGAGTAACATCGTTAAATCATTTCAATGCTCCTAAATTATTAACGTAAACAATTTTCGTAAGACGCAGAAATCATCAAAATATTTCGAAAAAAGCTGCAAAAATATTTTATAAAAATTACAAAATGATATTTTTCGTACATTTGTAATTAAATCGTATAAAATATGCCGACTTAAAGTTCGTGTAGCTTTGATCAGCCGTCAAGTGGTTTGATCGATTTTCAACAATAAAAATTCAAACCGACAACTTGTTCATCTCAACTAGTTGTTGTTGGTTGTATCTTTGTTGTTTTGTTGCGCACGGCGCATCAATCACTCGAAACCCGAATCTCATACTCTTCATGTATGGGTATATCTGTTTGTATTTAGTATAACATGCCCCACTGCCCACCCATAAACTTGTTTGATCCTCTTTTCTTTTTGTTGGAATTTTACGGAAGAATCGAGCATTTTCACACCGCAATAAAAATCTCAAACATGTTTGTAAAGTTGTTAATGCTGCTTCTGTGTGTAGGCTAGAGTGTGTGTGTGTGTGTGTGTGTGCGTGTGTGTAGGTGGAAGCAAACGTATAAATTAACATTTTGACTGCCAACTGGCGCGGCAAATGATCAAAGACACTTTGTGCCGTCATCGTTGCGTTGATCATCGTCATCAACGGAGTCCGGGAGAGAAAGAGTGAGAGAGAGAGAGAGAGAGAGAGATGGACAGAGAGATGTAGGCAGATGGGGCATCGTGAACATCATTTCACGTTTACGATCCATCAACACGAGCCATCAAATTGTATACAAACAAACGCAACAAAGATCAAAAGCCGCGTACCTCCACACACATGGAAAACACACACGGCATGGGATATGCTCGTTTTGATTTTTTTCGAATCCATTTAAATGAAATCTGGAAGCAAAACTCAATTGAGAGTTGCCTTTCAACAGCCACCGCTTCTTTGAGAGAGAGAGAGAGAGAGTCACAATTATATGGATTGAGAATGGTAAAATGACTCTTGAGTTCAAATCTCTTTCTGCTTTGCATGCGTTCAGCTAATTGCTGATGTGCCGACAACATTTGGGTTTCAAGTGCAATGCATTTCTCATTTCTCTGCGCAACCGTTGTGAGAAATAATTAAATCCTACTCAAAGTGATTTGATTTATGTGAATGTATTATTCACTGTTTAAATATTTTTGTTGAGTAAATCTAATAAATTCAGCTGGAACTAAAAAAATCTATATAAATCTATGCTCCCCTTGATAAAAATCAAAGGAGGGCAAGATAAAAAAAAACACCATTAGCCTTATCAAATGACAGCATCGTCAAAAAGCTGAAAATTTATATGTTGCCCGTTTGTCAGACTATAAAAATTGTAGCGATTTAATGCCTCTATGAGCGGCATGTCAAATTCAATTTTACCCCTAAGATTGATACGCACACAAAAACACACAAGCAGCCACCATTGAGACGAGACCCCAATAAAGTGCAATTAGCCAGATTTATGATTATCCCTGTTATGCACAAATAATTTTTTGGGCAATTTTAGATAGACGTCTACCACTTGGACTCTGGACTGCGACAAGGACGGGTGCCGTACGCTTTCTGGGCAAAAAGCCGACGCAAAATTTATAACACCAAACGTAAACAACAACAGAAGACAAATCGCTTTATTCACGGCAGTCATTCGGCAGCAGCCACAAAAACACACCCCCAGCAGCAGCAACAGGGGAGGGTCGAGGCAAACACCCCTTTTTTTTTTGTTGGTTGAGGAATATATATGTATATATAGCATAGGCTGACAGCATTATGCCCATAACATCATGACATGGGGTCCATCCTTGTCGTCACCGGAGGCACATAAAATCAAATTGAAATCTGCTCGAAATTTGATATGCCTCTGCCCATCTATATGACTTATAAATGTATATGATTTGTGTGAGTGTGTGGGTTTTTTTATTCTAAAGTTTCCTAAATGATAGGTTTGGTAGCACTTTTCCAACACCTTCTCCTTAGGGGGGTTGATCGGGGTTGAAAGGTGTTGAAAGTATTTATTAAAAAAAAAAAAAAAAACCACAAAGAGCTAAGAAGATTAAACGAGTTGCAATTTAAGTTATGAATTAAATAAATAAATAAATATAATATCCAAAGTTAAATTTAAAATTTAAGACTACACTTAAAATAATTGAATGCTAAGAACTTATAGTTTTAATCAGAAATCACTTTTTCATGTTTTTCACATTTTCTGTGTTTAGCATTAGGATGCAATAAGTTCGTTTTTCAACACGTATGTTGTCGGTTTTGTGTTTTGGCCTCCGCCGAACTGTCTAACAAAGCTGACATGCAATCGAAAAACTTTTCACTTGCAAGTTGCAACATATACATACATACGTATACAAAAACAACGCAGCCGCACACCATATGTGAACATTGCTCATACCTCAGGCTATGTTTGTATGTTGAGGTCCTTTTTGCAGTACGCACCGCGCCTTCTTGAATGCAACCCCGCCAAAATGATTCTCGGTCCATGCTCTATGTGTTTTTGCCCTTTCGCGACGATAAGTACACTTTGGCTCAGTTGTTTTTGTTTGTACATGTTATTAATTTCGCGTAAAGGCAACGTTTTTCGAGCTGCTAAAGGGGCAAAAGAACGTTGAGCTGTCAAATGTACGCCGGCCGGGGTGGTTGCGATATACTTTGGAAAGGAAAACATTGCCAAAGGCCGAAGTTAGACTGCCAGCGGGCGTGTGTGTGGCTGTCAAATGTTGACAAATGTTGACAAATGCTTGGAAAATATTATTTGTAAAGCTATTCCGAGGAGTGCGCGGTCTCGCATTGGGAAATTAATATTATTTGCGTTCATTAGTGTGCGTAACCTGAGGCGCCTGCAAAACGACAACGACTTTTAGTTGTAGTTTTAATGCTTTCTACTACTATTTACTTTTTGCATAAAACACAAATATCCAATGGGATCCATCATACTGTACTGTCATGTCGAACTGCGTTCTGTCGCGTTGTCGCGTTGTCCTGTCAAATCAATCATTGTCTCTTTGGCCGTTTTCTCTTGGCCTGGCCTTTTGTTATTGACATAAAGCCGGCCCATAATTTTTCATTGCATTGCACACGCATGACATTAATTTTGTTGACAGTTCGCTTTTATTTTTGCTCTCTCTCGCTCTCTGCTTCTTTTGTACTTATTTCCCCTAGTGTTGCTGTCAGCACGCATTTACATGTGTCACAGACTTCTAGTAGATCTCTGGCAGCGGGGCAAACGGTAAGTGGGGTGTTGGGCGGTAACACCATTCGAGGGGTTACGTGAGTGTGCGGATTTTGTGGTTGGCTCTTTTTTTTTGCACTCTTTGTGCATGTCCATTTGTGTGAATAACTTGAACGATTTTCGCAAATGGCATAAATATTTCTTTTTGTTTTTTAGTAATAATTGATGTTGTCATTTGTCACATATGATTAGTTCACATGCTCACAATATGAGTTCCCATCTGGGTTTTGTATGTTTTTAATAAGTTGAAAAATTGACTAAGATTAATGTACAATTTATCAAAGATAGCAATCATATTTGCATATTAAAATAAACATCTGTCATAGGAATCGTAAGTTTAAGCAGGGTATTTAATAATCGGTATTTGTTAGTGGCATTAGCTTTTATTTCTTTCTTCTTTTTGTGCGGCAAAAGAAATTCGTCTCTTTTACGGTTCTTTGCATATGAACAATAACGATTTTGACAGTTATGTCATTTGGCCCATTCGATTTATTTATTTTTGACAAGGGTCGCAGGTTTTTTTTTCTTCCCATATGCCAGACATATTCTTTTGTGGGATATGCCAATATTATGATTGAACAAATGATGTCGTTGGTTAAATTCATCAAAAATTCAGTTGATTGCAAAATATTATTTATTGATAAGCCCGCGGAACAAAGTATTAAAATCATCTTAACTTTAATCATTACAACCTAAAGAATAAAAGTGAAACTTATTCTTTCCTTTAATTTCGTTCAATTGAATATTCTTAGGACAAGTTTTCAGTTTCTCTTTCCAATCCATAAAAATAAAGAAGCTGAAACTTTGCAGTCGGTATACTCAATACCTGTTTTAAAAGGGGTGAACAGAGGACTGATTTCAAAGGGGAACGGATGCAAGGGTGTACGCTGCGATCACAGATTGGCTGGTGCAGATCTTTCGGGGATGCCATAAGCTATATTGCCAAGAGGTGGTGGGGTGTGGGGCATAGTTTGGACGCGTGGCATCAAAATTTTTGCTCCTTACCAAATTTGGTAGCTCTACTTGTAAGGGCGTGGGAAATCTGTGGATTTATCGATATTAAGTTATCGAATTTATCGATTTCTCAGCCTCTCAGTAGGCGTAAAACCCCAATCTTGACACTTTATCTAGTCCCGGCCATAGGAAAAGATGTTTGCAAAGTTTCAAGTCTTTAGCTTCACGGGTGCCCTTTACCTTCGGTATCGAGTATAGAAAAATTATTCTCCTTTCTTATAATCTTTATAGATTTTACACTTGTTATTCGAACTGTTTATGCGTTCGCAGTGAAAACGTAGCCTACTTGAAACAGGTTCATAAAACGAATACTTGAAAAATAGAAAACTTGTCATGCTTCCCAAAACAAATTAAAAAACAGACACAAATTGTGCGCTTGGGGAATAACGAAATATCGAAATAACTACATGACATCCGACATGCATAATTTACAAGATTAGCGATATGAAAATTGAATACAATGACACTAAAACTGTCGAAAACAAGCTCGAAAACATAAAAAAAAGTTGTTTCTTTTTGTTTATTTATTGTCAGGGTGTGCGTGTGTTGGTGTGTGCGTGTGTGAGTGGAAATGGAACACCATTTAAGTCACTTCAATTTAATAGTAAAATAATTTTTGATGGCATTTTTGTGATCAGGTATTTATAGGATTAAGTGGCACAACTAGTAAAACCTCTAAACAGCTCTTCATAATGACTCATTAGTTAGGCCCCCTCTCGACTATAAAGTTATAATATATCTACAACATACTTTGGTTTTGGATTTTTTACGACTTGCCTTTGTGTCAACTGTCTGCCGTAATTGTCACATTTTGTCAGCTTCCCATATTTGATTTGGGTTGCTTCTGCTGCTGCTGCTCCAAACAACAACAGAGACAGCGAATGACAGCCGCAGCCGCAGCCAGTTGCTTCGTCTTCTGCTTATTCCCAGTCTCTCTTTTATGACAATTTTAATGCAATTTTCTAAAATAAAATGTATTTTTTATGGCTCTTTTTTTCAAGACTGCTGCACCCTTGGGAGCAAGGCGAGTGACGAAGTAGAAGAAGAAACCTGAATACTACTGAACACTGAACAGTGTTTTTCAACCTGACAGCCTTTACGATTGGCTTTCATTTCATTTTTGTGTTATGTTGTCTATTATGGCTGTGTTTGCTTTTATCTCTCTACTTTGATTTTTATATCGTTTATTTGCTCTACGCCGCTCATCGTGGGGATGTCAAAGTTTATATTTTTATTTGTTTCGACAGTAAAGTTGATGTGTTTATGACACATCTTGACAGTAAGTAGCTGCTGCTTCAGCCAGACTCTGGCTACTGTGTCTGTGTTTTGTGTTTTGTGTGGTGTTGACCTTTTTATATTTTCTTGTTCTTCTTTTTTATGTTCGTTTTTTAAGGGTAATGCCTCCACTTGACCATCTTTGATATTTGTTTTGCCCAAAATTGGTAACGACTGCAGCCTTGATTGAATAATCTGAGTGGTCTTTATTAATATAATACGATAAAAGTCATGCTTGACCGGTTCAACTAAAGGGGTGGATCAGACATTGCGTATAGATTTGTTGGGTACAGAGACATAAATTGATATTTAAATACATTGGCAATATATGTAATTCTAGACAGAAAAGTTGTTGAAATATTTTCTGCAATACTCCTAAAAAAATAAAAGAATTTGTAATTCTTAATTATAAAACTGTTCTTAAAACATTTTTCCACTTCAATTTAGATAAATATATTTCTAAGAAATCACTTCAATTTTTAATGAGGGATATTAAATATTTATTTATTCCAATAATTTTGATAAACATGCCTGCATTAATTATAGTTTTAAACTCATTTATTTACACACAACCTCTATCAATCAAGTAAGTTGCTTCTGTGTAATACGTAACGAGACATAACATATCAGGTTGTCTCCGGCAGGCGCACACAAGCCAAATCAATATAAATGTGATGGGCATGTGAAAGCCGTCAAGCCGTGAAAAAAAATAATAATAAAAATAATACACTAAAAAATACCTAAACAGGCAGACAAAGACTAGGTGAGTTCTTGTTCTTTCGGTAGTCGCTTTAAGTCAACTTTTTTTATTTTTTATGTAGAAAATAAGCAGAAAAACCGCAAAATTGAAAATATACATCAAAGTTGTCTGCGGCAACAGCAAGAAAATAATGAAAAAGAAATCATGAAAAGAGAGAGAGAGAGAGAGATGGACGAAGCGATGCGAACATATATTCAATAACGAGAGATGTCAAAAAGCCATCATAAACAGATGACATTTCCCATATTGAGTGGCGAAAGTAAAATTTAATAATAATACGAAATATACAACAACAACAACATCGACGACAGGGACGAGTCAAACTTCGATAAAGTTAGATGTACGAACGATGGATGGATGGCAGTAGCAAGAAGATGGAATTGTTGGACCAATAGGCGGGGCTGGCAACACGTCAACAACAACGAAAATTGACACGCCGACATAAACACTCCTCACATACTGGTACATGGTTCCGTTCCGTTTCGTTTCGTTTCATTTCGTTCCGTTTTGTTCTGTTGTGTTCTGTTTTATTCGTTGGTTCGTTTGTTGCCTGCTGTGCGAAATGTATAGCAAAAATGTCAATATGTTGTTCGGGGTTGTCAGGCCTGTCATGTCACATTGGCGCTTGGCAGGCTGGCATGCCCCGTATATTGCCACCCCTCTGTTAGTATCAATGCTAAACGTGTCTTAGTGGCATGCATGAATGTTTTTGGCACATAATTGAAAGCTAGCTAAATTAATTTTAATGTGAGACGCCAACAACAACAACCAATAAACCAAAACCTTAGCCATATGTGAATATATTAAGTGCTAGCCCGTTAGCAGGCCTCGCCCCATACTCCCCACCAACTCTGTCCTTAACTAACTGTTCACACATGAATGCTTCGTGTTTGTGGTGGAGGTTCATGTAGGGCATGCTCGTTAACAGGAGCTTCACAGCTAGTTAGAAGCCACCTCATCGTCGTCGTCGTCGTCGTCGTCGTAGCATTTTCCATGACATTTTTGACAGCTTTCCGTCTAACACGCAACAAAACCCACAAAACACAGTTTATAAACCCGGCCGGCCCTTGTTGACGCCCTTCTTCAACCTTCCCTTACCAACTTTCAGACACCTTTGCACGCCCATTTTGACATACGACATTTATCAATGACATTTTTGGTCAGAACTTAAGAGAGTAATGGCAAATGGCGAATGGCAAATGGCATTGATTTAAATGAGTTTTGGCCTTGTGGCTTTTGCACATGACTACTATATTATTATAGCTTGTCTGGTGGTTAAGTTTTGCATTTGACTAACAATTATTATTATTTTGATTTTACATCACCAGTTTTGAATGCCACATGTGTTTCGGGAACCGTTGTGGTCAAACTAACTTATTAGCATGAATTTCAAAAACAAAAAGATATATTAAAATAAATTATGTAAGTGACAAACTATTTTCAGTTTGCCTTGACATCCGATTTATGTGTCAAAAACAAATTTGCATATTTCTTTATCGTTGACAGTAAAGAACTGACAAAATAAACATATGTTTTAATGATATTTATAAGTTAATACCTTTCACGTTTTGATCAACATCAATAATTTGTGATTTTTGTGTTATTATAAAGTATATTACAGATCTGAACTTAGTTATCGATATCATGCAAAAGTCTTAACAAAGAATAAAAGTAAACATATATTTACTTTTTAGCGTTTTCTTCTCTCCTTTTTTACTCTATTTGTTGGATTTGTTTCGCTGTCTAAGTGTGTCATACCACTTATCAAATGCTTAAGTGTTCACATCCTGTACTCTACCCCTCTCTTGCCATATCACTGTGCGGTCATTTAAGGATCTGTGCCATATGCTGTTGCCCTTTTCCTTTTCCTTTTTCCCCTACTGCATCTTGTAGCATCTTTTTGACACTAATAAACCAAGTGCCCAAAATGAAATGTTCCAAATTTACGAGCAATGGAGAAAACGTGCTTAGTGTCGTCCCAGAGGGGTGGTTCTGTCTCGGAACTCTGAGGTTACGCTCTATTAAAAGTATGTATATCAGTGCCTCTAATGTACGTACGTGTGAATTGCTCGACGAGTCGACAATGCTGATGCCGATGGGTGAAGTTGACTGCTGCTTTGGTTGGTCGTAAAAAACAAAAGGTCCTGCCTGTCTCCGAGGAATATAAACTAACCACCCATGGACTAAAGCCCCAACGCTTTTACTAAATGTTCGATAATTTTGGCCACAATTGCACTTTTATGACATTTCATGGATCATTATATTTTTGCGTGGTTCTTCTTCTGTTCTATTCTGACTGGCACATAAATTGTAACAAACTCCGCTTCGCATCTTTAGTTATCTATCCAACAAAGTGTGTGTGTGTGTGTGTTAGTTATGTTCTGGCCATAAACTCTAACACTGCGATAGTCGCCAGCTGTCGTCGAAAATGTCGTCTTCAAGGGTTTTAATAACTATTTCTATTACACTTGGCACTCACAGCACGCAAGCGGCATAAATGTAATATAAAATAACTTGGCAACGTTTTGTACTTATCTATGTGTCCATTCCATGGATTCCACTTGCTTGCTCATCTCCTCGCTTCAAACGCAGTTGGAGCTGTATCATAAAATAAAAGTACAGTCAGCTATGAGTTATGTATAATATTAGATTTTGTGCAAGGATTATTCAAGTGTTCTACAAAGTAATAGCACCAAAAAAAAAAGAAACTGTTGCTGAGTAAATGTGATACAAGGTTCAATCAACGACCATTTAACATGAAGACGGGTTTTAAGCACACAACAATCAAGTATAATAAAATATTTGTATCATCGACTGGCGCTCTCTCATATTTTCGCTAATTGAAAATAATTTATAACGGCTTTAACAAATAAATCAAGCGCGGAGGCATAATCCATGACATACTGCTGCTTCTGCTGCTGCCCCAACTAGGACTCTTAAGACTCTACTCTAAAAAGCCGCAGAGCCAAAGCAAAAGTACAAAGAGCTTGACTCATGTCACTTGAGGATTTATTTCTTCCTTTCTTTTGTGGATCTCGAGCGCGTAACTTGGTAGAGATCGAGGGGTCCACGACAATTCAACGGCGGTCTTTTCTATTCTCTCTCTCTCTCTCTCTCGCTTTGACTCTTTCAGATTATGCGCATGTGCGGCCTTCTTTGATGTGCAAACATTATTAAAAAGCCAATAAAACATTTAAAAACAGCTTGAAATTTTTCATTGTTGATTCGTTTTATGTATTTTTTTTTTTGGCAATTGAAAGCGAAGTCAACGCATCGCAACGCAACGAGCGACAAAGTCAGGGGCTTATTAATGCGACAACGAACAAAACAGCCAGACAATTTAATATCTTCAATGTGTATCCCTTTTGACTGGCGTACCGACCGAACTGAACACTGAACTACCGCCGCCAAGGTGAACCAAAATTGTAAACGGTAGCACACACACACACACACACACAAAATGTCAACAATCAGCGAACAATCACATTTTGTTTGCTGTCAATGCCTGACAGCCAGCAATATTTATTTTAAATCACCGACGAATCGTCGAACAAGAAGTGAGGCATCTCAAAATAAAGAAATAATAAATAAAAAAAAAAATTAAAGAGTACCACTTGACTGCCTCCACAGTCTCAGCTTCTATTGCTTGATTGGTCTCGGCGTTTATTTAGGCAACAGAAGCAAAAGCAGAAGCATAAGCAGCAGCAGAAACAGCTACTGTGTTTGTTTTTGGCTTTCAATTCGTTTGAATCGGCTCAGACTCAGACGCAGACTAAGACGCAGCAGCGACAGTCAGTCAGCCGCATGCCATCAGCAAAATTAAATACAAATATCTTTGACAGCTACTTCGGGTAGAGTAAGGAGTAAGGAGAGAGGATGGGGAAAAGTACACAGATATAGTATAGGCCCGACTTTGAAGTCCAGCACTGACGACGTGCCCATCATTCGTTCGTCTTTTTTGGCTTTTGTCATGTCAACGTAGCGGCATCTTCTTGTTCTTCAGTTAAACTTTTTTGGTAGCCAGCTTAAAATCTCATCCAGTCATCCAGTCAGTCAGTCAGTCAGTCAGTCAGTTAGGCGAGCTAGTCATCCAGTCAAATTCATCGAGTCAGCCAGTCACATCCCATTTTGGTTGTATTTTGTGGTCATTCAATTTGGTTGTGCGTGTGCATAAATTAATCAGTGTGTGTGTGTGTATGTGTGTGTGTTTGTGTGTGTGTGACACACATTTCTTGTTTGAGACCAGGACCAGAACTGCGGTAACGGCATGACTTCAAAGGACATGTTTTCAATCGGCTTGCGGTATTTCTGTTTCTTTTTGTTTTGCCAGTCAAAAAGGCCCAAAATGGCAAAGAAGGCAGAAGAAGAAAGAATTGACTGTTTGCGCATATTGTTTTCAAGCCTAAGACAATAGGCACAAAGGAAGGCAAACATTTGATAAACTGACCTTGTCACAGTTCTGCGAATCTAAAAATAACATTTGCATGATGACCAGCCAAATCTTCATAAATTTAACATAAAAGTATCAAACGTTTGTTATCATTAATTTAAAATATTTATTAATAAAAATTCAGGACGATAAAAAACGTTTAAATACAATTAAAAAATATTGACTATTATCTGAATTTTATTATAAATAAAAAACCAAACATAAAATTAAAAATAAATTTTGGAATTTCCTGCTGCCCAAATCGAGAAACTCAAAACGTATAAAAACAAAACCTATTAAAAAGCCTTATATATATAACTCATTAATGAATGTCCGAAAGACATAAAAAAAATGTTCTAAAAACACCCACACACACACACACACACACACACCACTGCACACCTGTTTGTTTTGGGCACACCCAAGAAGCAATCAAATATCACTCATACGCCACATGAATTATGCATATAAATAAGAGACAAGAGGCAACGCATGGGAAAATGCCCATTAAATTATACAATTACAAAATATTAAATCAAATTTATGGTTAATTATTATCTACGCAGGCAGAGAGAAAGACAAGGAGAGACATTATTTATACTTATTTATATTGATATGCAAAATATCTAAAAACAGACAATTTAAACGAAACGAAACGAAACGCTGCAACATCAAAATTAACAGCCCAAGCGAACCAAAAAAAAAACCAACAGACGAAAGTCCAAAAGAAAAGCAAAAATGTGCCGACAAAGTGGCCTTCTGTCTGCCTCTGATAGTTTTCATATATCAAAGAACCATAAAAGTGGGGGGCACGTTTTGTTCCAGCAAACGAAATTCATTCATTTCTATGCATGGAGCGGTTCGGAACATAAAGGCACTGGGCAACAAAAATTTCATAGTTCGACGCTCGTTCGATGATTGCCTTGTTTATGATTATTGCCAGCGAATCTACTTTGTATAAGGAACCGATAACTGACTCTAAAATGCCCTTTGAACTTTTGCCGCACCAAAAAAAAAAAAACTATTATGCATTTTTAATTAGCAAGTCGACTGAGCGCGGAGCGAACGAGTGGCGAGTGTGTTGATAATCATTAAATTTATCACCTGTGATAATGGCAACGGCTACCAATTTAAATTCGATTTTCCACCCGCCGTTTCCTTGAAACTCTATCAATTAGAGTAGCAAATACACTCAAATCTCTTATGAGAAAAACCCGTGCAACCTGTCTAGGAACGTCGCTCCTTATATGTAATACATGTAACATCAATCGAATAAGTAATGCGATTTCTAGTTTCAGTTTGATTTTGAGTACTTGTATAAGCGTTTTAGTGGCATTCATTAGACGTTCGGTCGTATCATCAACACATCCATTGTATTTACTTACTTCGAAGTTGTGTTGTCAGTCAAACTGTCTATCTTACTACTATTAGCTTGTGTGTGTGTGTTTGTGTCAGCCTGTCATTTAATGTCGCGTCAATCAAGACAGTTTCACGTCACACAAGTTTTCCATATACCCAAACAGCATTTGGTGGTTGTTAGTTTTGCCTCAAAATGGTTATGGTTTGAGGTTCGGTTAGACACATTTGTACGGTTCAGCAAATAAGCGAAGGAGAGGGAACCTTCCTTGAATACAACGTTTGCTAAAAGTTTGTATAAATACGATACATCTAATTGTATTACACGAAGTTATAAGCGGAACTTAAAGCTTGTTTTGTTAATGAGAAAAGGTTTATCAATCAGTCAGTCAGATTAAACCAGCATTATTTGTATAGATTAATGTGGACCAACACCAACTACTACTTTTACTTTGTAAAATATTTAACAACTCGATTAAATGTAGAAATTTAATATTTCACATGACAAATGACAGTCCTATTGTTTGGAAATTTGTATACAATTGGGATTTCATTTGATTGCAAAAAAAAAAAGGAAATGCAAACTGTTTACATTTCCGTGAAAGGAGGGATAAGAAGAGAAGCCGCCCAACTATGCCATTTAGCACGTTTCTACAATACATGACTATGGCAATAAATGTGTCAGGCATTATTCGTTTATTTGACAACTTGTATGGTCATTATCCCTTGTTAGGGACCTGATGCTAATACAACTAATATTGTGTGTGTGTTTCTGTGTCTTTGACACAAAAGAATCACAGAAAAAGTGCCGCAAAAATTATGAAGAAATTTTCTGTATTGACCGAAAATATTTGCAGATATATTTTGTGACCCAAGAAATGAATGAAAAAAAAAAAACGTCAGCAAAGAACTTTGTGCCAAGTTGTGTTTTTTCCTTAGGTAGTCGACGGTTTTCTGTCTTTGATCCTTAGTTTGAATTCGAGGGAACCCTGCGGTTTTCGTGTGCCTTCTTCCTCTTTCAACTTGTTGACAAACGTTCAAGGTTCGATCTGCCCAAACTATTGTTTCCAATGTGTCATTTATAAGACGCTTTGCGCCCTTATGCAAAATTCTAGGAAGTTTCCTATTTTTGCGTTTTTTTGTTTATGGTAGAACCTGGAACGATTCGGAAGTGCCATTAGCTGCTTTAACAAAGCCAATGAGATGATCGATAACAGGCCGTGGGAAATTTATTCAGTAAAGCGGGTGGAAAGTACTTTTGACAGGGTGAACATGTCCTAATACAAATTAAATGGCTAAGAGATTAGTTACCCGCCGGGGCCAATGATAACAAAGGGTAAAAATAAAAAATCTATCGCGACATATCATTGAAAAGGACATAGGCACATCTGCTATTGCTGCTGCTGTTAAGGGGTTGCTTGGATAAATGAACAGATAATGCGACACTTGAATAAAATGCGAATAAACCTTTTGGGATAACTGACAACAGTCAACTGAAGCATTAAGGCATTGTTAAGGGATTTATGACATCAAACATGGTAAGAAAAAAAAACAACAACAACAAAAAACTAAAGAGCTAAAGATTTATGCGCACCAATCCAAAGGCAAGCCAAATATTTTGTGTCTAGAGTTTAATTGTTTTCACAGTTGCAGAACTCTTTCCAAAATGCTCGAAAAATTGAATCATTGCCAAGGAAATTGTTGCCTCAACGAAGGCCTGTCAGTCATTTAAAAAACCGCGCTTAAGTGCTGGCACTCTTTTTTGTTTGTATTTCACTTCATCTTCTTGTGTGTAACCCTTATCATGGGAATGCTTTTGATTTGATTTCAAGTGTGCATTTAAAAAAAAAAAAAGAAGAAAAAAGGGTGTGTTTCTGGATGGATGAATGAATGAATGGATGTTGGATGGATTTTACTTTTTGCAATTTTTTAAAGCATTTTGCGAAACTTGACACAATGTTTCCACAGAAGGGGTTGACGGCTTTGTTGTCGCACGGATGCAAGGATACCCGTCCTTAAAGGTCCTTACCATGTGCCTGATAATGCCCCTTCAAGCGAGTGTATATCATTAACTCAAGAGCTGTGCTCGGCTCGCGATTTCATTGCATTCTCAGTTTCTGTCTTGTTGTTTGGTCTCAAATCCTATTTAAGCACTTCTCAAGTGCCATAAGACGAGTACGGAAATTGCTTGAAAGCACATAAATGCGTTTTACTTTTATTGCAAAATTTTTCTAAGCTGTTATTTAATAGAAACGTATCGTATATGTTAAAGAAAGTACGTGTGTGTGTGTGTTTTTTTTAACTCTTTGATATTGTAAGCCATCCCAAATGGGTTGTTTCTTTTCATATTCGATGAGAGTACGTCTCTTGTTAAATATTACAAATATTTCTTTTAATCTTAGCTTTGAAGAGCATCTTGAACCCAAGTATTTCCGACTTAATATTTTAATCGTGCATTATTTTTGGAACTTTGTGAAACCTTTTCAGAAAACCTGTTAAAAGACACCATTTTGTTTGTTTGTTGCGAAAATACTGATCATACTGAGTGACTGACTGATTGCTATCATCGCACAGCCTTTACGTTTAGACAAAGCGATCTTGTTTTTTCGCAAAACATTACGATAATTGATTGTAGCTAAGCACTTTGATTGCATTTTTCCCAAAATTCAGCCATTAACATAAATATTTACAATTTCAATACAAAGAACCTGCAAATTCTTAACATAAGCACAAGTTGTTTAAATGCAAATTTTTACCACACATACATACATACACATATATCTGTTTGTAATTAATCGGTTAATTAAGCACTTTCGATAAGCGCATTAACCTTTCGACAGGAGATATGTTTGTTCGTAGTAAACGTTATGAAAATACACAGATTTTCCAGCCCACCTGCTCACCTGTTATTAACCACACCCCAAAAACATACCCACTAGCCAGGTTTATGTTTGCCACATGTGTACACAAAACAAACTGGGTGCAATCTTGCCCAGGCGCAGGCCTGCTTGACTGCAACAACAACGGCAATAAATTACACAGCTGCTGATGGATGTCACTTGGCGACATAATCACTGTCAGTAGTGCAATGAGAGCCCAACAGACAGACAGAGAGATAGGGAAAGACAGACAGACGGAGTAAGAGAGACTGAATGATAGATAGCAGTTGAGGAGAGAGAGAGAGAGAGAGGAGGGAACTGAGGAGTTTTGTATGAAAATATGTGTGCTGGGGCAATGAAGCAGACAAGCAACTAACGAGCCTCGGTCCGAGAGCATTGTTTATAATTCATAAAGCAATTTTGCATGCCGGAGAGCCCACAAAATGCGAGCCATATGCAAATGCAGCTGACAGACTCGGCGTGCTCAACGCTGTCTCTTTGGCTCCCTGTTGGTCAGCTACACTAAAGAAAATGATCTTGACAGTCGAATATTATTTGTGTTAATGAAATTTGTCCTAACTGACTGATACTGACTGACTGTCATCAGCGCACAGACCAAACGGCAGGAGCCATCAAACTAATTTTGTAGCGAAAGAATAGCATATGGAACGCAGGTGAAGACTAAGATTGGGTGGCTGCTATTTGCCATGCTGATTTAGATATAAACATTAAATATTATAAGTGTTTATTTATAAATTAAGATTTGTTTCTTAAAACTCCTCCTCCTCCTAATAACTAAGTCAGTTGTCAAATGTATAGCATTTAATTTTCTTAGTGTAACTATGGTCAGTTGACCAGTTGGCTGGACTGGCAACTTATCACGCGGTTGTCCTCCACTCTCCACGTTTTGTGTGTGTGTGTTTGTGCCATCATTGAACACATTGCGTGCGTGGAGTCCGACTCCGACTCCGACTCTGACTCTGCCTCCAAGTTCGAGTTGGAGTCACAGCCACCCGGGTCCACATGGCTGCCATGTCATTCATTCATTTTGCAGTCTGGCTTTCAGGCATCCATCAGTTGATGTCGCTCCTGCTGCTGCTGTTGTTGTTGTTGTTGTTACTGGTGGTTGCCAGTATGTCAGTCAGTCAGTCAGTTACGACTTCTACTACTCTTTCTTCTCTTCTTTGTCTCCAACAAAAACTTGATTACAATATATGTATGCATAGAGTATCCTTCTTGCCAAGTGCGTACCTAGTCCAGAGTCAACTCTCTTATTCTCTCTTTCTCTCCGCTGCTGTCTGTCTCTCAGATGTTTTGAAATGCACGCGAGATTAACTCTTGCTTCTGACATTAACGAATGAGAGCCAACAGCATCTGACAGTCAAATGTCAGTTAGCTGCTGTTCTCTGACGATTCTCCACTTCAGCCCGGACGCCATAGCTTTATTGTAGCTCTTGCTCAGCTCTAGCTTCATTCCATCTCTTGGCTACTCAACAACAAACGGACAGCTTTAGGTAGCCTCATCCACGTTCAGTAACAACATCAACAACAACAACAACCATCTGCAGCTGCAGCTTTTGGCCATTTCTGTTGAGTCTGTTGCAAATGCAGTGGGCAGTTGACGTCTTTGCTCATAATTTACAAATCGGCCAGTAAAATTGTCAGTCTGTATGAAGTACGCCCAATTTTCAATTCTGCAAGAAGCACACACACTTTGGAACTGCTTACGAAATACTCTGTAAAATAATTTTGATGAATGTCAAAAGAAAATAAATATTTAAATTTTATGTTTATTCAATCTTTCCAAGATTTGATGATTTATTATAAAATTTCATAAGTTTTAATCGTTATGCTGACAGAACTTTGAAAAGTTCGAATGAGAGTGTCAAAAGCCTACAAAAAGATAGGGAAAATTAGAATTTGTTGAACGAGGCAATGGCATTTTAGACTTATTTCACGTTAAAACGCATTTGGCCCGTGGCCTGACTTTGGCACGACTTTGACTTTGGCCCATTGACTGGTTGACGCGCTGCCTGGCTGCCTTTCTGCCTTTCTGCCTGACATTTCAGCTGCAGGCCAACAAAAACAGTGTTCAGGATTGGGAAAAGGGGATAGGGGAAGAATGTGCAAGACCCCAGACCAAGACATAGTGGCAGCGTAATTTGAAATGAAAATTAATGACATGCAATCAATTTTGCTAGTCGTCGTTATTTGTTATTTTGATGACTTGCCTTGTACACACACACACACTCGTTCGCTTCTCTCTGTCTCCCTCTCGCTCTCTCTTTCTCTGTCTAGCTTACTCATTTGTCAAAAGCAAAACAATTGGGAGCATGAAAATGAAATATGGCTGACGGAGAGTAGCTGCCGTTAAAGGAATTTTCAGCCAAGTTTGAGTGAGTGTCAGAGGGTTTAGAGACCATAGACCGAGAGAACCGCAATATGCTTAAGTTGCGGTTATTTATTGTCTGGCATTTATAGTTCAGCTGCAAAAAGGATAAAAGCTCGCCTTGCTGCCAGCTCGAATTTTTCCATATTTTTTTTTGTTTCCAACCATTTCATCTATTCATTATTGCGCTAGCATGCATTATGGCAAGGGGGAATGGGGAGAAGAGGACAAAATTTACTAGCCGAACGAACGAACTTTCGCTTGATTCGTATCGACATATTTCGCCCGCATTTTGTATTCCGGCTGTCAACGCCAAAAGTTCAAAAACCACCTCTACTCGACTTTTTTTCTCTCTCTCTCTCTCTCTTTTCGCTGAGTGAAGGACTGTCTGGCTGAGTGACGTGAGCTTACGTTTCCACCCCAGGCTGATTGATGTGCGCCAGCAAAAAACTTGGCACTTGCTTTGCTGTTGTCGATTACACAGCAAGCTCTCTTTTCAGTGTGTGCAACACACAACACCACAAAAATAAAAAAAAACGTTTTCTGTTTTTGCTTCCTTTACACTAGCCGAAATAAGTCATCGCGTGCAGCTCAGACATCAAGTCAAACTTAAGATTGATTAGTTATTGAAAAAATTGCAAACGATAGCTTCCACTCCTGCTCCGAATGGCATCTGAAATACTACTGCTTGCCTGCCTTATGTCAATAAACGCAGAGATACCCTGTAAATCATTTTTAATAATATTATAAAAATTCTTAAACTGCAAAAATTGCTAAATAATTTTATTTTTTGTTTCATTGTTTTTTAATAAACTTATAAAATAAAATATATAGTTTAAGTTTTTTTTCTTCTAATGATATAAATTTTGTTGTTTTGAAAAATTTTTTGATTCAATTTTATATATCAAAATAAAGAAAAGAAATAAAAGTTTGACAACAACAACACTTATAATATTTCTAAGCTATGAAACTACCCCATAATTTTTTTTATGTGTATTTTTTGCGGCCTCATTTTTCTTATCCACACAGCCCAAAATAAGTCATAATGATTTTTGATCGATGTGTCAAGTCCAAGGCGTCAGCGAATCATTAACCAAAATAATAATACCAAAAAAAAAAGAAAAACAAACCTTCCAACCACCCCACTCCCTTCCCCTTCACATCCCCTTGCAGCCCCAGCAGTGCTCCATTATGGAGCCTTCACACAGAGTCCCTGTGCATAATCATTTTCAATAAATAATTTTTTTCTTAACAACTTGCTTTTTTGTTGTTGTTTGTCATAATGACAGCATGACAGGATAAATTACTGCCAAATGAATGAGGCAAAATAAGTCTGAAGCGACAGTGAGAGGAAAAAGCGATCAAGGGGTGGCGTGGGGGGAAGGCGTTTGGGGCAGAGTGTGTGGGAGGTAGAAGCACGCCCATTTGGCGCTGGCAAAAGCCAAACATCATTTTTTTTTCTTCTGTCTTTCTCTGTTGTGTAATTTACCACCAACAACAAGAATTGAGACTGAAAAAGGGGCAGGCAACGCCCGCATGGCTAAAATTAATAGGCATAATAATTTTTTGACAGCACACCCAAGGATAATACACACACACACTCGCACAACAGGCAAGTCATCAAAGTCCGCTCAGTTCTTAGTTCTTCCTGTGAGTGGGGTGAGAGTGAGAAAGGGAGGGAGGGAAGGGTGGGCGGTTAATTTTTTCCTTTTTGTACACAGTGACTTGACTGACAGGCAGGTTGATGATAAATGATGTCGCTGATGTCGAATCGGTGAGGGGGAAGTGGAAGGGGAATGCGAATGCGAAAGGGAAGAAGAGCTGCCACGTCATGGAGGCAATCAGTTGGACTCTCGTCGTCGTCGTCGTCGTCGTCGCTGCTTCGCTCTATCACTTTAACTGACAGCCGCTCGTCAGAGTCTCAGGATGATTATTTTGATGACGTTGCCATGCAGACAAACAAACAAACCCATCTACTATTCATATTTTGCCATATTTTTATGCCATCTCATCGGGTTTCTTCTTCTTCTTCTTGGCCCAACTTGTACATCAAATTAATTGATGAAATGTGCGTGCGTGCAAGTCTCGCACTCGCATTTTGACAATGACCGATTGGCTTTCATTTTCATTTCCAATTTAAGTTCGCTTTTAGTTCTATCTCTCTTTTTTCTAGCCTTAACTTTGGTCATTATGTTTGAAAAAGCATAACAACAACACTACAAAGTAATACTATCAATGTGTGTACTTATGTTTAGTCATCAGGATCTAATTTATCAGATACCATTTTTTTTTGTAATATTTTAGGTTTTTTCGGAGGCTCATTCGAGTTGTTTTTTGCTGTGTGATGTGTCAATTTAAAGTGTGAGAAAATTGCTGGGGCTTGTCGGGAAAATGATGAATGGTATTTTTGATGACCACAGAAAGAGAATAGTGGATGGAATCGAAAGTAATTTAGTTTTCAAGTCAAGTGTGTTTTCTAGTGAAAGAATGCTAATCGTCAATACTTCATATTCACAATGTGAATGACAGAGCAAGATTCTAGATAAAATATAAAAGAAAATTAAATTGCAGGTTAAAAAATGAAATTTCACATTAAGCCATCCTAGACTCGATAAGTTTAAGTTTCACTTCAGAAATGTTATTAAAATATTGTAAGACTTTGAGACTGATGAGTATGCTTGGCATAACCCCTACGTCCAGCCTGCTAAGGAGAACTCATAGACAAGTCGCAAAAAAACCTAAGTGTAATGTTTATTTAATTGTTTCTAACACAATGAACATTAACCTACTCGTATTACTCAATTAGAGCGCATTTCAAAGCGAGCTAAAAATATTACGAGCATTTGCAAAGAATGCATAAAACAAATTCCATTAAACCATTCCGGTTTATTCTACTATTTGCTTGCGTTGGACTCTTCTAAAACCTAAAGTAATAACTCTACACATGTTTTAAGAAAGGGAGACTGGCAAATAAACTTCAATTGTTAACTTTTGCGACCCCGGAGCCAAAGTTCACTTTCCTAAAACTAAAACTGGTTCGGGGGGGTACCAACAACAAAAGGCAATGCTTTTGAACAATGCGAATGCGAATGCGAAAAACGAACACAGACACAAACACAAACACAAGCTCATAAATAAAACAATTGACTAAAAACATAAATCAAACACTTAATACAATAGTTTCCGCTTTTATTATTATGTGGTTGGTTGGGATTGGAGACACGAGAGTCGAGTCGAGTTGAGTTGAGAGTCGAGAGCAAAATTTAGCATTTGCTTTGCGCACTCGCATAAAATTGCCATAAATTAAAATAACAGTTAAATGAAGTGTATGTGTATGTGTGTGTGTGAGTGTGAATACTAGTACTCACAAATTAGCATACAAACTGTCTGCAGAAAAAGGCCATTGAAAGCCCAGGTGAAGTCGCACGATAATGTTTAATATGTAGCGCACTTAATCATAAATGCCCAAGCGACATGCAATGGCAAAGGCGAACGAAAGGAGAGCTCCCAACGTTACTGTTGTTGATGACGATGATGATGATGATGTACGACTCGAGCGTTAGCCAAAGCGCAATCATTTTTTGGGCCTTGCATGTGGCTAACTAGTTAATAATACATGCAACAAAAAAGGTAGCATGACATGCAGTTGAAGTTGCTTAGTTGACCACACAAACTCATAAAGTTAACACTAAATTATAACGATCCCGAACCCAAACCGAACCCGAACCGAACCATTGCGACCTCTAGGCGACAAAAAACAAACCCCTTTCGGGCAAAAGCATTTTTCATTTTCATTTCATTGTACAAAATTTATGACCAGCACTTTTGAAAAGCCGGCGGCAGCAGCAGCGGCAATCAGCCAAGCGTTAATCGTCGTTTGACTTGTTCGCTGTAGTCCCAAACCCAGGCAAGCCAACAATGGCATAACTTAAAAAAAACCAACCAAGGGGAGAGGTGGAAAGAGGGAACTGAGACTGCCACTTTGTCGCATTGTCGTGTGGCGGTGAGTGCAACTGCTACTGTTTCATTATTGTTATTATTATTATTATTGTAATTTGGCGACTGCCAACTGCCAACTTACCAACTTGGCTAGCAAAACACTGGAACTTGTTGTTGTTGTTGTTGTTGTTGTAGGTAGGCCTGAACTACGTTGACAGCGTGTCATTTGGTATCGTTTTGTTTAGTCATAGTCATACTTATACTCAACCCTTCGCACCGCTTCCGCTTCTGGCTCCCATTCTCCAACAATTTCCGATCTGCAGTGCGCAATTTGTAGTGCCTAAAGGCCCCCTTCACCACTCCATTCCTTTGCCTTCCGCTTGTTGCTTTGGTTAGTTTTTTTTTTTTTTTTTCTTGGCACATTTCATAATTAATTGTGAAATTATACACAATTCATATGTATGCATATAGTACATATACATATATATATAACAAAAAACATACAAAACATGGTCGACAGTCATAATTTTTTTGTGCTAGTCACTTTTTGTAAGATTAGGGTATAATGAACTATTAACTTAATGTAAAATAGTTGCCGTTATAAACATTTTCAAACCAAAACAAATCTTTAATTTCAAACTTGCGTTTGAGTAAAAACATGGTTTTATATAAATGGGAAATGTATAAATGTAGCTGTTTTATTTAAATGGAAATTAAATATTTAAAAAATCCTTTTAATACCAGAAGGTATTTTATAAAGATAAAATTCGAATTGGTTGATTTATATAATTACTATAATTTGTCGAATGTCTCTCTTAATTTAAAATATTTTATATAATTTTAATATATATTCCTTTATCTAGAACTAGTTTAAAGTTTATTATAGTTAGTTGATTCAATAGCAAAATATTTGTATATTGATCTTCAAATAAACTTAACTTTAGATTGCCTTTTAAGAAGGGCATTTGAGGTTCGAGAGCTTTCTTTTGTCTTATTTTGATATTTTAGCGTGACTGAATTTGTTGAGTTCTTTATTTATTCAGCGTTGTTTTGTCGGCATTTTGCCTTTCATATCATTTTTTGCGCTCATTTAAATATACGAGTTTACGGCCATGCTGCATAACTAATCGGCTCAGAATAATGTAGAGCTCTCGCTCACAATTCATACAAATTAATTGGTTTCGCCTGCCATTCAATGGGGCGTGTTGCACCGTGCCACAGCAAATGGTAAACAGCAACGGCAACAACGGTACTCACACTAATAGTAACAACAACAGCAACTCAACTGGAAACGGAAGGAACTACTTGCGGACAACGTCGTTCGACGAGTACAAAATCATGGCAGGCAATGCAAGTCGGAAGCACACTCAACACCTGCCTTAAGAGTGGAGAAAAACGTAACTTGCATGACGTCAGTTACTTAACTATCGACAATAATAGTTCCCTATAGTCGAAAGCGACTGTCATTGCTTGATGTTTGTGTGTGTGTGTGGGGGTGGGGGTGGTAACGTGTCAGCTGTCAATTTGTATTTGATATTTCTGCTTGCCACATGCAACAAACACATATACAAATCACAACAAATAAATGGCAATTGACAGCGACAAGTGCAAAGAAATATTTCTTCCCACAAACACTTTTCACCCTCCGTTCTTTGGGGTCACGCTCTGCAATTGAACTTTAGCTAACGGATAAGTTGAAGCAGCTCATTGGATGCTCTCGATGCTAAACGTTCGTGTCAAGATATATTTTATATGTCTTATTTATGTTTATGTTCTCTGAGTTATTCTCTGTTTCCTCTTGCCACACAAATAAGACTTACTTCCCTACTACTACTTTTCTTCCCCGATTATTTTGTGGCACAGCTGTGCCTAATTTATTTCACTGGACGTGCCTCCCTCAACCAGTTGCTCCCATCGACACTCAATCCACAGTTGAGGATTTATTTCATTCTGAAGCACATTAAAATTTTACAAATTGCTTAAATCAAATAAATGGCCGCGTTTATGTTGATAAATTGGCCAAGACATCGAAGTGAAAGTTCTTAATTCAAAAAGTGCGTTCTGACAAACGATTTTACACAAGATTTCAATGGTGAATTTCAAAAGAAGTCCCAAGTTTTACTTATCCTACTAATAACCCATATTTAATGACCTCAATCACAAATTACCTTAAATATCTTAAAATATTTTATTGAATAACATTTGAGTGTTTATTATCACTTCTTTAAATATTTTAACTGTTGTGATAATTAATTAATTTATCTTTTTTATTAACATTAACAATATCTAAACTATTATCTATTAACAATACCTTTCATAATTCATCTATTATTATTTTTTTCTTACAAATATTTTTATTTTCTTATTATTTTATAAGCCATTTTCGTCCGTTTGCAAAATTGTCCTTGTTGATTAAAATTTATGACAACTGAAAGATGAAATATGTTCACTTGGATATGCAAATAAGTTCCCAGAAAAGGGGTTCTGGTTTGGGTCAGGGCTGGTTTCAGGCATTCTTTTTCTTCAGTTAAATGGCAATAATTGTTATTTTAATATTTATGACAGCAAATAAATTCCTTAACTGTCACATTTTGAGACGCAGTTTAACAATTCCACAAACAAAAACGAGGGTTAGAAGACGACTTCTTCTTTTTGCTACACAAATTTCATAGTTCATTATCAAATTTGTTATGCGTACATTTCGAGTGCTTATCAAAAGGAAACCAACACAACCCTTATTTTAAGTGAGAGAGAGAGTCTTAAGTGCGGGCCAGTTCACAGTTAATAGTTACCCATTACCAGTTGAACAGTTCCCATGATGTTGATAAGTGGAGTGTTCCTTCGTTAACTTATTTGTAAGCATTTTATTGGGACTGGTTGCGTTTCTTTGTAACATATATTTTTTAGCTTATGCTTTGCCACAACAACAAAACCACATTTAACTCTTTTCTTTATCGCTTTTGCTTCCCCTCTCTACGTCTTAAGGCTGTCGGTCTGCGCATAATTAATGCTGTCATCTTGTGCATATTTAACTCAATTACTTCCGCGCTTTCAGCTGGAAGTGGATGGCTACCAGTGATAGGGGCCCATCATGTCTGAACCTAATTCATTTTGTTACTTTATGTGATAGTTAAGATCTTTTCTGCTGTGTTGCTTCTGCTTCTGCTTCTGCTGCTTCTGGAGTGCCCGTGGCTCATTAAAAGAAATTGCTTTATTGGCGAAATTTACATACAAAGTATTATGGTGGCCATGTTACGAATAATGTAAAGCCATTTGCTTACCATATTCATTATGCAAAAGACAACGTCAGTTTTCTCTCTCTTTCTTATTTTTTTTTGTCGAACTACCAATGAGCTTTATAAACAGTAACAACTTTAGTATATAGTTTTATCTCTCTTTAATTATGAAATGTTAGAAATGATTTATAACTTTTTTAACAAATGCCTATTGATAGATTTTTTGGTTTCAGGATAATAAGAGATTTCAAATTTAGATCTTTTGTTATTGTGTAAATTTGAATGCATATTCTATCTTTGATATCCAAAAATAATCAGCAATAATGCTGCGAGTGTCAAATGTTAGCTGATAGAAAGAATACTACAAAAACAATGCGAACTTGAATGAAAAATCAAGATAGCAATTTGTTTTTTTTTTTGAGAAATATGACAACAATAACAAAAAAGGAAAACCATCAGCAACAGAAGCAGAGAACGAGAGAAATAAAAAGAATACAACCAAGAAACAACAGCAGTTGACAACTGTCAGCGTCAGAGAAAGAGAGCTGCCAGTGCCACTGTCACTGTTGCTTCTTGCTGTCTTTTGTTTCCTGCACTACTCTCACTCTCTCTCTCTCCCTCTCTCGCTCCTTTTCTAGTATGTTTTTTTGAAGAGGCGAAGGGTGATGTGAATATTTGCTTGGGTTTGTGTAGGGATATCTTATGAGGTTTTTTTTTTTTAATTTTTTGATTCAGCCAAAGTAGCACTTTAGTTGTTCTAGTTTTACATTCAACACAAAAAAAGGCTTCCTGTTATTAAATGAACAATTTACTATGGCCTTTTGAAAGACTTTTCATATTTTATCTAAGTAAATAGAGCATTAAAAGTTCTTCATGTTAAAAATGAATTTTCATTTTAGTTTCTTTTCTTGCCATGTTTTTCTTTTTTTCTGAACATTTTTCAGTGTTTGCTGTTGACATTAGCAGAAGCTTAGTCCTTGCTGTCAGTGCTGTCAAAAGTGTCCTGTCAGATGTTGCTGCTGCTGCTGCTGCTGCCGCTGCTACTGCGTCACATGCAACTGTTCAGTGCCACAAAAGACTCGAGTAAAAGTCGTTTCGCCAGTTTTTGAAAAGTTGACAATGAGTGTTAAGGGGCGCGGAGAGGGGGGATAAAGCAGCAGCTGAACCTGTGGCATGACATTTTATGATTGCATTTGTGTCTGTGTTCTGATCTGCTGCTGATGAGTTGTTGTCGTGTGAAGTTTTTTGGGTTTTTATTCAAATGTAAATTACGATCCGGTCATAAATAAAATTAACCCAAACTAAACACTGGCAATTAATTACACAGACATTGCTGGGCAACCATTCCGATTTAACAGCAAAATTAACACCACAAAATCTGGTTGAGTTTTTTTTGTTTTGAACACGAAGGAACAAAGTGAAATGTAAGACGAGCCTGACAGTTTAACTGACCATTAATTTGCATTTAAATTGTACGACAAATTCTTGAGACTTTCTAGAGCTGTTTTTCCCAGCAAAAGCCAGCAACAACACTCACACAGTGTGGCATGTCGAAAAGTATTCGAGCAGCATTTGCATATTTTTGACATATTTTCTACAAATTTTTCGGGGCAGCTTGACCATATACTATTTCGGTCTCGAAAGTGTGTGTGTGTAACAATTTTTACTTTATGCCACAAAATGTTCACAGTTGATTTATATTGTATGTGTTTGTGTAAGCACATAAAGCCAGGCCAGCAGCAATAACACACACACACACAGAACACAAACTGTGAAACAAAAATATTTCTTTTCATGTTTTATGGCACATTTTTCTTCATTTTGGTTTTTTGGGTCTTTAGCCGTTTACAGCGCATTAAAATTTACTTGAACGCTCGTAAATTTCGCATTCTCACTGGCAAAACACACACAAAAATAAATGTAATAATCGTAAAAACTCATGATGAAACACATTTTGACTACCAGCTTTTTCTATCACCCATTCCCCCAAAAATGATTGTGTGTTATTTTTCATATAATGCATGAAAAATGTATTTCTTCTCATGAATTGTTTGCCTTAAAAATTTTGATTTTTATTTTTACATATTTTACTTAACTGCCTTTATTCAATTATAATTTTATTTTACATGAATGTTTTTCTTTTTTAAGGGATATCCTTTAGTCTAATAGTCTCGAATTGCTCATTTTTATTTTTGTTCATTTTAAGAAGTTGCAAAGTTTAAGCAAAACTTGGCAAGGAATTTTTATTAAATTGAAATTCAAGTGCAATTCAAATTAATTTTGAGACTAAAGAAATAATATTATGTTACATACAAAAATAGTTCTGGTTTTTGTGTATTTTCTCATCTAAATATTCTTAAAATGTGAAAAGAAAATATTATTATTATTGAAAAATTCTTTTTTCTTGTATTTTTGGACTCTACAACTTTTTCTCTGTTTTACTTTAATTAAGAAATCTGAATCTGCTTTATGTTTTTCCTATAAAACTGCATTGATATATAACTCGGTAGCTTTGTTTAATTTAACCCAATATTTGAAATTTGTAAATTCTGTTTTGATTTTTTTTTTTTTTTTTTTTTGTATATAATTCACAACTGTAATCTCAATGGCAGTGCCATAAGGACACAAGTTGCATTTGGGCTTTTGCAACATCATAAAGTTTGTCCCGGCAGCCATCACTCCCTCTCAAAAGGGCACATAAATTGCGCTTTTAATAGCATCCGCCTGTCATTGCAATCTAAATAAATTGTTATATTTATTTACGACAAAATGTCCACACACCCATGCAGAGTGAGCGAGGGGTGAAAGGCGGGGGGCGGGTGTGGCTAGGAAATATGAAAATTAACTGCCGTCTAAAGCCAAATCCCACCACATATAACCCACACACACACACACACATACTGCATTACCAACCAATGCATCCCCAACTCTATCCAGGCAAAACAATTGCGCCACATTTTCCACATATGTGTGTGTGTGTGTGTGTGTGTGTGTAATTTTCACTTCATGTTAGGCCACAAAAAAGCAGAAACTGCCATAAAATGCACACACACCGAACATAACAGAACAGAACAGAAGAGAAGAGAACAGGACAAGCAAGTCCCGGCCAGAGGAGCATGGACTATGAACCGAGACCTCGAACAATAAGGTGAACAGGGGGCACTAAATGCCACTAAATGAATTTATTTGCCAGAGCAGCCAACCAGCCAGCTGCCAACAACAACAACAACAGCAACAAGAAAAGCAATCTGAAAACGTGGAACATTTTGAGAGTAAATAAAGCCCAAATGAGATTTATGCAACATGACCGACAACGACCAAGTGCTGAAGTTGCCCCAAGCCACAGCTACACATCAACTCCACCTCCCATTTGCAGGTTAGTTCGTTAGTTTCATAGTGGTCACCCACTTTGTGGGCATTGCGGAGTGGATGGCAATCACCGGACAACCTCCCAACTCGCCGCCCTTCTTCCAGAACGTGTGCGTGCCTTTTAACCCAACTAATTTAAAGGGGAAAAAAAAAAACCAAAAAAATCCATACTGAACAAATGCATCCTTCTTGGGTTTTTAGCTCCCGTTTCTAGTTTTGGGTGGTGCGGACATTTATCCTGCACAAAATTGTCACATAAATTTCCAGAGCGTCCGAGACATGTCCAACGTACTTCATTTTGTATTTTATGATAGTATTTTTGCCCCCTCTTAACTGGTTAAACTAATATTTATGGTTGCACAATAAACCTAAAGCAAACGCAGACAACAGACTCGGCTTTTTTTTTTGTTTTTGTTTTGTAAGCCAGACATTAAGCTCAGTTGGATTCAAAATAAATAGAGATTTAATAAATGTTTAAGTAAGATGTATTCATTAATCGGAAATTGGTTTTTCTTTGTATGAATTATGTTTGCAAATCTGAAATAAATTATCTGCTTTTTTGATTTCTTATCCAAGTTGAAGGAATATTTATTTAAAGTTATTTAATTTATTGCTTTTAATAATGTAGTTTTGTTCGATGATTATTTTTTATATTAAATAGTTTCTCTTAACATTTATACATATTTTCTTTCTTACTTAATATTTAAAGTTTATTTATGACAGCATTAGTTCACCCTAAAAAACAGATAACAGCATAGATAAAGGCTTACTTATTTCGTGAATGAAAATTATATTTGAGAATTTAATCGTTACAAAAATTTTTTGGGTAAACTTGTTGCTAAGGGTAACCGAGCGTTAAACAAACTTCTGCTCAAAAAAAAGAAGAAAATATTGCCAGAGGGCATATTCTAGTTATTTTAACTGCCAGAAAAAGAGACAGCAGGAAGTTTAACCCTTTTATCATTTGTGGGTTTGTCATTTTGTTGCTTTTGTTTGCTTGAAATTGACTGATTACCCACAAAATAACCGAATTTCCGAAACTTCTACGCTATTCGAGACATTAATATATTGCTTACTATGCATGTCGTTTGATCAAAAAAAAGTAACCCCCTTTTACTACTACAAACAAATTGTGACAGAAGGCTTCTGGGTTTTGAAATTGTATCAAACATTTGTTAGATCAAATGGCATGGCTAATTAGATCAGATTGTTTTTGAGGGGCTACGACATAGATAAAGTGTGGGAATGCTAAAAGGAACTTGACAGGTCTCTGCTATAAGTTTTGTAAGTTTTCTATCTACTTAATGCCTATCTTATTTGATCATTATTATTATTTATTTATTTATTCATGTTAAAGTTCTATGCCAAAAATCCTTGGGGGGTAAAAATTTTTCGGCAAAAGACCTTCAAAAGAATATAATAAAAATAATGTTACTTCAAACATTTAAATTTATTTATATTCATGTTAAAGTCTTATGCCAAAAAATCGAAAACTTGGGCAAATTAGAAGTAAAATCTGACTTCGAAAAAAACATTTAAATCATATTTAAATAATTGATTTTTGGTCAGAATGCAAAACTGACGGGCATTCGTAATCTTTCATAACTTCGGCAAAACTGACCCGATTTTCAAAAGCAATATCTTTAAAAGTCATGGTTTGACTTCTAGAATAAAACTGCATTGAACAATAGTTTTAAGGAAAGAAAGGAACTTATTTTAAAGTAACCATTTTTCTTTAAGTCGTAGGGTTGAGCATCTTTACATTCATATTTACTGTCACAGATTTTCCTCTTTAATAACGTCATATTTATGTATACTACGTAGCTATAAACTACTTAAGTCTGCCATTTGCATTCATGAGCCATCTAGACTAGTCTTAACACGATTGCCAAAATCAATAGAATAGACGACCGTCTTAGTCTTAAGGAAGTTATCGCATTAGACTCACCTCACGAATTTATCCGGTCGACAAAATGCGCTGTGGCCCTTAAAACTTGCTCATGTTCAGTAGTAGTTCAGTGACATTACTTCTGCTTAGTTTAGCAAAACGATGATGGAGACAGGGGCTCCAAAGGGTCGCGCGCGCGAGCGAGCGAGTCTTCATGTTGAAGTGAAAGCATCGTTTTCATTTCATTTAAAATGCTGTCAGCACGTAACCCAGGGCCAAAGACTCTACCACAGCTCACCTTCTCTCTCCTGTTCACATTTCAATGTCTTCATGTCCTTTTTTTTATGGCACTTTCAACGCGTCATTGAGTGCGCCACGGCGCGTAGTCATCAGCCTGTAGAAGTAGTTAGAGTAGAATGTGGAGTAAGAGTATTATGTTGTGTGTGTGTGTGTTTGGTGTGAAGTGGAAATGCTGCCGACAAGCATTCAGGCTGAAAATGAAGACGCTTAAAGTGAATAAGAAAAAGAATAGAAGGAAAGAAGAGCCGCTGCTGCTGCTGTTGCTGTCTTGAGTTCGAGGTGTGCGTTTATAATCAAATTAGAAATGAAGCGTAAGATCAAAGGGAGACGAATGACGACGGGTGGAAAAAATAGGCGCGACATAATGCCCGAAACGTCGAAAACACACACAAGCTGACACAATGCAATGAAGATGATGAGGGGCTTGCTTGCTTGCTGGCTGGTTGTTTTTTTTTTTTGTATTTTGGCTTGACAACTTGAAGTGGAAATGACTGCGCGGACTGAAGAAGACGTCTCATTAATGACAACAAGGAGCCCTGAGCCCTGAGACCTGAGACCGCAACCGCGACTAAGGAAAAGACCTCGGTCCGTTCAGGTCGTTCACAAAAGGAAAAGGTGTATTATCCACTCGAACTCGAACTCAAACTTGAAACTCAAACTTGGTGCTGTCAATTCAAGTTTATGTTGAATTGTTTTGCTCAAGTGAATCGTTCTCCCTCTCTCTCTCTCTTTCTTTCGATAACCACTTCCTCGAAGGATCATAGCGATGCGTACAATTGAAAACGAGATGAAGGTACCACAAAATTGCTCTCGACGTTGCCTGACATTTAAAGTTGATTATGAGTGCCGACACCCCACGACTCAGAATGATGATGATGATGCTGCTGGAATCATTTTTCCGTTTGCTGATGTTGCTGACGACAGGTTAAATGTTTTCATTATGAATCGCTGAGCTGAGCTGAGCTCAACACGAAGCTGTCGGCAGTTTTTCCCTTAATTGGAGCTGGATTCAAGTGTCCTCAAGTCTTGCTGCTGATGTTGAAACCTAAATTGAGTTCTAGGTAGTCAACTTCCCAATCCCAAAACTCAAGTGTTGACCTCATGCTCTGCGCTGCTTTTCTGTAACATTTCTTTTTTTTGATAATAAATCGCCGAGCCGTTTCAATTAGTTCCTCGAATGCAAACACACACCAAAGCGACTTCCTCTTACACTTGTTCAAGTATTTAATGTACGAAACAGAGAAGAAAATTTCATATATATAATTTATTTCCATTAACTGTTCCCACTTGCATTTGTATCAATTCAATGAAACCCAACTACAAAAATACCCATTTAATTTAGCTAGTCGTAAAAAATAAAGAACGATTTTATACTAAAAAGCTGTGATTTATCGAAACATCAAAGTAAGCCGAGCCAGAGACGTTTGCCCGACACGTGACGATGAGCGGCACATCAATAAATTAACACACACAAAAAGCAAACTCAAGCCGACTATCGGACTAACTGAATAACTAAAGTTGAGTAGACCAAAAGAGAGAGTCATAAAGGATTCTTTAGGAAGAGCAAACAAACATGCCGTGCATAACTGATGTTTATATGAGCTAGGTACATACATATATAGTTTCTACTTGAACAACCCGCACATCAATAAACGACAGAGAAGAGTTGAAAAAAAAGAAGCCTTTACAACGTGCAATAAAAACTAAATTATATCCTTTCACGTTCAAGTGGTTAGAGTCGGCGTCCGCGTCGCCGTCGTCGTCGCGGCCTGCATGAAAAAACGTATCAACAATGCCGCCGCCGCTGCCGCCGCCGCCACGGAGGCAGGCAACATGTTGTCCAGAAACTGACAAGAGACAGAAAAACCCACGCACTATTTAATTTAGTACAAAATTATTATGCGCAACATTAGCACTCGGCTCGGGTTTTGAGGGAACTTGTGATCGAGTTTTTTTTTGGGATTGGGAAGCGTGCAAGAGGTGCCTCTCAAATGAAGTGTGAATTCTGCTGTCAGCCTGTCATTTCAACAGAGCGCACACAGAAAAGCGGCAGTAGAGACAGACAGAAGTGCCGCCATTCTCCATCTCCCGGTCTTCGTCTTCGTCTCGGTTTCGGTCTCGGTCTGTTTTTGAGTTAAAGTTGTTTATTTTTCTTCTTCCTTTCACGTTACTTTTTTATTTTGGTTTTTGTTGCACCACAAGGATTATGTGCATTTGGAAATGGTTCGTTTTATTACTTTTTTTGTGGCGTTTCTCATTTCCTTTCTTTTTTTTTAATTTGTTGGATCCGACATATTTCAGGAGCTACCGCTTAATGTAGACTGAAGAAAAGAAGGTAAATGTTAAAATAAGATGCTCTTTTCCCGCTCATTTGAAGATTCTAATTTCAGGGTATTACTGCAGGAAATAGTTTCGAATATTGAAAGTTTAATATATATTCATACCATCATCATTCAGTCTGCTGCAATATAAAATACGAACAATATTCAGCAAGAGAAGACTTCAAAAGTGTTCGATTAATATTTTTGAATTTAGGTTTTTCCTTAGATTCTGCATAAGATTTAATTATCTGATGTTGTGGATAGTCTTGCTTGATCCCTAAAAACAACTTCTGTTGTTTACCTTTTGCAAATGCATTAAAAAAGCGTTGCAAACATTTACAAATTGATTGCGCTTTAGATTAATGAGCTTCTGCTTGTCTTAACTGTGCTAACACTACCTACAACAACAATTTCCTTAACTAATTTGATAGGAAAAAACCCCTAAATATCAACAAAAATCGTTCCGGGAAATTCGCAATCAACAACTGTCACGAGCAAAACAGGCAAATAAATGACGCGTGACTGTCAAGTCAAGGCCAGAACGAGCGCTCAGCGTGTTGCAAACAGGATAATGGCAAGGACAATTTGAGACAACGAGAGACAAACTCGAAACACTTTGATAAATGCGTCATAAAATGAGCAATTATCACGTGCGGCGTTTTGAGGCAGCTGAGCTGAGACTAACTTTTGTCAGGGACAATTAAAAACCAAACACAGACAGCATGGAGAGAGAGAGAGAGAGAGAGAGAGAGAGAGAGAGAGCGAGAGAGTGAGATCGTCAATAAAATTATTTGTCAAAATGACAGGACAGGACAGGACAGGAAAGCAGGAAAGAAGGGAGAGGACAAAGGGAGTGAACACAACATATACGTAGAAGTGTCAACTCTGGTGGCAGTGAAATTAATGAGGCAACCATAAATCAAGGACAATAGCTGAGGAACAGCCTTCTTGTCTGCCCGGAAAGGACAGCCTGTTAGCTGAGCTTGCCTCGTTGTCCTTGATTGACCGCATTCGCCGGCTTGTCTCATTCTTGTTGCTGTCTGAGAACATTTTTGTTTTCTTTTTTTCTCTCTTTTGCAATTCCTCTGTGGCAAAAATTAGCAACGCCGTCAAGCAAATCAATAAACATTCAACTCCGTCGCGCTCTTTCTTCTCTCTCTCTCTCTCTCTCTCTCTCTCTTTCTCTGTGTGTCTCTACGGATCATAAAATTTTTTGTATGGCCATAAAATACAGCACACGGCGTGGAATACTTCAGACATCGATAGATATTCATGATGTATAGTCCAATAATTTATGGTCTCTTTATCAACACACAAGACACACACCCCAAAAAAATAAACAGAGAGAAAAGGAGCTACATCGCGTTTTCCTTGTATGTGTGTGTGGATGGCTATATCCTGTTGGGGTAGCGCCAGCTATGAGTTGAAGTCGATTCAGTGGGGAACCCGCATGGGTTGTTAAATTGTGAAGGTCGTAAACATTTTTATGCCTGGCCATAAATTTTGGACGCAACTGAATGCGATGTTTGTTCATGCAACAACAATAACAAAAATTAAGGATATGCAATTCGGTTGCTTCACGATTTTCTCTTTTGCCATTTTTGTGTTTTCTGCAGATTTTTAATGTGTTAGTTTTTTATTACCATCTTTTATGAAATCATCAATGAATATCGTGTTTTAAAGAAAACTTAAAGCTTTGTTTAAAACACAAAACAGATGAATAAAAAACTTGAAAACACCTTTTTATTAAGCAAATTGCATTATAAAGGGGAAAATTATTTATTTTTTATACATTATGTACAATTTATGTTCATTGAAAAATCTTTTTCATGCGAAAAATGTGTCGATTTTTGTTAGGTTAAGTTAAAAAGTAAGAAACAAAGTTAAGCCCAAGGAATAATTTTTTTCCCTCATTTTTCTATAACAAATAAACATTTAAAAAAACCTTCGAATTTGTTTCAATTGTTCAGATCTTCCCCCTCTTCAATGGTATCTGTTCCCCTACCGTCCTTTTTGTCTAGTATTGTTGCATTTACTTTTTTTTTGCCAGCAATTAATACTCAATACCATTGGCAATAAAATTTATATTGTCAATTTATCATTGAGATTTCTGCACGTGTCACATTCCCTTCCATTTTTTTTTTCATACCAAATATTGTATTGTTTTTTATGTTCATTGTCAGCAACAATGCAATCATTAATTTGCTTTATTAATCTACCCAGATTTGGTATTTCTATGGCAAATGGTATTGGAAACAGGAAGGGAATGCATACATACCCGCTTTTTGGCTTTGCCCGCAGCCGTCAAAGTTATTTTGCAAAAATAAAAAATGAAAACCGTATATTCTAAAGAACCTTTACGTACTTTACCGTAAAATTTCAATGTCACAATTGCCCGGGGGCAATTTTTCTTCTGTCTATGTGTGTGTGTGTGTGTTGTCTCTCTCTCTCTCTTTCTCTATCCACTTTACTATTACGAGATAAATTGTTGTCGATAAATTATCGACAGTCGGTCTTTTCCTACCTCCGTCCCTCCCTCTCTCACTCCATCAACATGATGCTGGTGGTGGTGTTGGCTAAAAACCGCCCAGGGGGCATTGCCGGATGTGTATCCTTTTTATTTTTTGAACAGAACTCTGTTTTATGTGGGTTCTTTTTTCGCTTGAGTAAATTTATAGCAGTTGGTTTTTCAATATTTTTAATGGCTGTGATTTTAGGCTCGCTCTCTTTCTCTCTCTCTCTTACAAAAGAGAGTTATTGTATCATTGCCAACATCAATAATTGAAGTATAAATGATGTAAACACAAGCTTCTTGGTTCCAAAATTGATCGTTGAAGTAATTTATTCAATCAAAATCAAAGGCCAAGCTTAGCTAATCGACAGGAATATCAAGCAGTGCAGGTTGCAAAGCAGTGCAAGCGAAGCTACTGCTTGACAAGTGTTTCTCTTTGGGGTCGTTGGCGGATATACGTTTACATAAATATATATTGTACTTTCATATTGCCGGAGATAATGTCAAATTTATTGCATTATTTTTGTGCGCTGCTTGGCGATGGCGATGGCGTTGGCAACATGCGTGCCCACCACCCCCATCCCCAAGCGGCCCTATCCTTTTACTTGTTGTTGTTGTTTTTGTTGTGCATAAATCAAAAGGTAAATGGCTGCATTTTTATGACTGCCTTTTGCGGCATTGCCAACATCATCGTCGTCGTCGTCGTCGTCTGCTCATCGTTCATCGTTCGCCTTTTGCGCTGCTTCGCTTTTATCACACAAACATTTTCTGTGATAATAAATGCCATAAAAATGAAGAAATATGTGGTTAATTTTATGTGCTCTGCCGCAGTTTGCTTCAGTTCGCCACACACACACACACACACACACGCACACTCATACAATATAAATATAAATGTTTTCGCGGCTTCTTCTTCTCATTCTTCTTCTGTTTGTTGTTGTTGTTGTTCCTTTTCTCTGCTCAGCGCTTTTTTACATCCCTGCGTGTAATTTATAATATTTTGTGTTATTTATATGCCACCCCCTCCCCCCACTCTTTCCAACATCTCGTTTGCCTTTGCTTTTGCGTTTGCATTGCTAGTAAATAATTCACATGCACAGCGCAAAATTTATGACGCTGACAAAGTAGCCGTAAAAATATGAATTACTTACTTACGTACTTACGTGTACAAACCTTACGTATACACTTACGTATGTACTTACTTACTTACGTGCTATGGCACAATGCATATTTATTTTACCATTTAACGCAAATGAGCCACAAAACTGAAACTTAAAATGAGACGGGAAGGCAAGAAAATGTATACAATATATATATGTATATATTTACACCTGGCTGCATTGGCAGCACTTTGAAAGCGTTGTTGGCTAACGCAAAAACCGCAAATTATGTTTAAGCCAAAGTATCGTTAAGCAGCGCACACATTTTTACCTAATAAATCCATCACTTTGCCGCTGAAGGTTGTTTCTTTTTCATTTTCCTTGGCCTTCGTTAATTGACTACCTGCCAACATTTGTTCGGCTCTTATTTCAACCATTATTATAAGCCTAGAAGAATTTGCACTACTTAAATGGCTATAATCCAGCTCTAAGCTAAACAAAATCTTCTTAAATGCTTAGCTCAAATATATTTACATAGATTTTAATTTGCTTATAATGCGGAAAAACTTCGGAAATCGGGGCATTAGCTTAGATCCAAGGTGATTATGCAACAGTTTATACTAATTATGGCTTAAAGGTTGAGTTTCAGAGGGATTTTCGAAGGAATATCGTTTCGAAATATTTGAAATTTTAACGTTGAAATACTTTTAAAGCCGCGCTGAATTTGGAAGGTTTTTGAAAGAATATCCAATCTTAGATTAGCAGAAGTATTAATGTCGAAAATAATTCTTTTAAAAAGATGTTTGAATAATGACACAATTTGTTGTTTATTAAATATGCATGAATAATAATTAAAAAATGAATCCAAGCAATTTTCCAATTTGCGAGTTCAAACAACTGAAAAACGATAATTATTGTTGGAATTTCGTGTGAATAAAACCATTAACAAGCGCTCGAAATCGCAGTAGAATGTATTATTAAAATTGCATGGTTGCATTGAGCAACCATTAAACTATTAAAAAAGTTCCAAAGTGCATCGAGTCGCAATCGCACACATAGATTTATCCCCTACGCTCAGAATATGCTACTTAACTTGCAACATGTAATCGTGCTCTTGCTCTTATGTCTGAGATTAATTAAGCCACACACAGATACGCAAAAGCATATATGTATAATGCGATTACCAACACTAGACTAGATGACAAAACATGTGAAAAATTGTTTGGTACAAGTTTGACACGATGACAAAACAACGATTTTCACTTAAACAACAAAAGAGAAGCTCTTGTGGAAAACAAACCGCAGAACACAAACCCCAGAAGTTAATCGAAAAACGCTAAACAATGCCTGAGTCTGACTCAGAAGGGAGTGTGGAGTGAGAGAGAGTAGAGAGTGTGGGCTCCCCACAGCTGTGGAGAGTGTTAGCGAGCGATGAAGAGCGGCAAACAAATTAATTTTTATATGACATTAAAACGAGCGAACCGAGGCGATGGCATTAAACAAAAAACAACAACAAAAAAAAAGTGGTTAAGTGTTGAGTGACTGAGAAACAAATCTCGGCGAAGACAATGCAACTGAGCGTAGAATAGTCTGGTGTTGACAGCCCAAGTGCTGAGAGGCAGCAGGAGAGCGCAGCAACAGCCACAGACAATACAACAAGAACAAGATTGAGTGTGAGCTGCAGAAGCGCGTGACATATGTGTGAAGATAAAATTAATGCGCGCGTCAAAGGCGAACTTCCGCGGACAGCGCCAACAACAACAACAACAGTTCAACACGCACACACACACAAAGAAAAACAAAAGAGCGCCGCTCTCACGCTCAACTGTTGCTCTCACATCGAGTGTTGCCGTGTTGCAAAGTGCTGAAAAGCGCAACAGAAACAAGAGTGACGAGAAATGCCCATGCAGCTGATTGAAAAGCATGAAAGAAGAAAAAAAGAAACCTGCTAGTCCACTTTACGGCTTCCATTGCATAGCGCATGCGATTTGATTGGACAAAAAGTACGCCATATTTGAAAATTACACACAGTGCAGCTCGCTCACACACCACATGCGTCTCTCTTTTTGCACACAAGCTCAAACGGTTGTGCAGCGCGCTGCTTACCGGTTTTGAGCGCGAGAGCGTACGATGTGAGCGATTTAGAGGGAGAGAGAGAGAGAGAGTGCGCCAGCTGAGTGAGCGAACTTCGACAGCTGAGCGAGTTTTTTGGCTTCACTCGATTGCAAGTCTCTGGCTGTTGAATTTGTTGAATTCAGTTCGAGTTTAGCCTTCGATACGTTCAGACGTGTTCGGAAAAAGCCAAAACGGAAAGCAAAACCTGAAAAACAAAAGAAAATCAACTCTATCTTCAAAACAACCAAAAGCATTTGTGTATCTGTCAGAACGTCAACTTCAACGCAAACGTCGAGTGATTAAGTGCTTGAATAGTGAAAGATACGACCAACAAATTGGTCAACTTGTCAAATTAGTGAACGGCAAGAAAATCATTTCTTTGCATTCACAAAATCAAAATCTTAAACTCAAGTGTGCAAAATATTAACAAATAAATCAAATTCACTGGGATTATTAAAAAAAAAAAACACAAATTTACCGTCGCATTTCATTTGGATTACCTGCATACCAAAAACCCAAAAAATAACCAATAGCAGTTCCAATATATATTTATTGTTCAACTGCTGGGAATTTTCACCGTCGCAAATTTGTATTTTGTGGATTATTCGATCAACAAAATCCAAAGCAACAACAACAATATGGTTGTCTTGGAAGGTGGCGGTGGTGTTGTTACCATCGGCAACAACCAATACTTGCAACCGGATTACTTGGCACCATTGCCAACAACGGTTAGTATACTTTTTTAGTATAAAAAAAAAGAAAAACCTTTAAAAATGCTGAAGACAAAATATATAAAAATTTTAGTTCTGCACTTTTATGAAAGGGAAATATTTATTTATTGCTTTCAAAGCCAAAAAATTACTTCAGCTTGCATAAGTTGTGAAATTTCATTGAATAAAAAAATATCAACCTACATTTTTTGCATAAGTTGTTAAATTACATTCACAAAATGCGAATTAAAATTTTTTAACATTGTTGTAAAACATGCAATTTTAGGCAAAAGTATGTTAATAACAGATTGCTTGAATTTTTGACAAGCTCGGAAATTTTGTATTAAAAAAAAAATATATAAAAATATTTTAATTGTTTGACATCATTTTTGCCGCGGCGAAGTTAAAGATAAGAATCAATGCATGATTTTGAAAAAGACTTTAAAATGTAATTAACTTAAAAACATTCTGACGAATATAGAAATTTATACTTCTTTTTAAAGTCGCTTAAATATTAACTTTTTAAGAACTATAATCAGAAAATAGGCAAATTCAATTAAGTAAACTTTTTGGAATGGCTTGTTTTTATAAAGATTTTAGAGAGTCGAAATAAATATTCAAGATTAATATATAAAATGACTAAATTTCAATCTTTCTTTCCCATTCTCTCCCCGAAATCTCACAGATGGATGCCAAAAAGAGTCCATTGGCACTTTTAGCTCAAACTTGTTCACAAATCGGCGCTGATTCCTCGGCTGTTAAACCCATTTTGGCTGTCGATAAGAACAAAAAATCTGGCTCATGCTCCACATCATCCACATCGTCGAGCTGTTCGAGCAATGCTGAAATCTCTGCATCCAAATCGCCAACTCAAGCCTCCAAATCTCCCAAATCGAGTACACCAATTACAACAACAAATTCTGCAGCAGCAGCAACAACAACAACAACAACAATACCTTTTAGCAGCGGTGAAATAAAATTGGCCTTTAAGCCATACGAAACAAATGTGTTGAGCCAACAGAATCAAAACAGTTTCAAGAGCAGCTCGAGCATTGTGGAAGACACGCCGCCGCAGCGGCCCAGCTCGAAGAGCTCGTTGCAAGAACGTGTGCCATCTCGGAACAGATCCAATGCCACGCCTACAGATCACTCCAAGGCGGCGGCGGAGTTGGATAACAGCAGGAAAACTGTCTCGCCGGCGGGCTCATCGCAACGTGGCGCTAGTCCGATTGTGCGCTCCGGCATGGAAGTGTTGAACAATGCCAATGGAACAGCCCAACATCCCAAGGAGATGAGCAGCATGGCAGCGGCAGCGGCAGCCGCAGCGGCAGCATATAAAGCAGCTGGTGGACCCTATGGCCTGAATCCGCTCTCGGCACTCTGCTGTCCACCTGGCATGGAGCAGCATGTGAATCCGGCATTCCGTCCGCCCTTTGGTGGCGGCTTTTCGCATCATCATGCCGCCATGTTGGCAGCGGCGGCGGCCAACGGCGGTTATCCAGGCGGAGGCGGAGCAGCTGGACCCGGCGGACAGCCCAATCCCTACATCAGCTATCAACGCATCAAGACGCCGGCGGGTGGTGAGGCAATTGTGCCCGTATGCAAGGATCCCTATTGTCCCGGCTGCCCCTACTCTCAGCATACGCAACAGATGCTTATGGGCGCCCCGTGCCCCGCCGGCTGTGCCCAGTGCGAGCATCAAAAGTATGGCATGGCCATGGCCAGCGCCGGCCTACCGCCCAACCATCCCTATTCCCAGGCAGCTGCAGCCGCTGCGGCCAATGCTGCAGCAGCTCGTTCCGCGCCCTACGTCTGCAGCTGGGTGGTAGGCGATGCCTATTGTGGCAAGCGTTTCCAGACCTCCGACGAACTTTTCACCCATCTGCGCACCCATACAGGCAATCTATCCGATCCGGCCGCTGCCGCCGCTGCACTGGCTCAATCCCAGGCGCAATCGCTGCTCGGCTCACTCTTTCCGCCATCCGCATTGCGTGCCGGCTATCCCACACCACCGCTGAGTCCCATGTCTGCGGCGGCAGCTGCCGCCCGCTATCATCCATATGGCAAGCCACCGGGCACCCTCGGCGGAGCACCTTCACCTTTTGGAGCCGGCGGTGCCTTTAATCCGGCTGCGGCAGCTGCGGCTGCAGCACTTGGACCCTACTATTCACCCTATGCCATGTATGGCCAACGCATGGGAGCAGCTCATCAGTAAAAAAGGATACCAAAAACAAACGAAAGAGAGCGAGAATAATTGGTAGTGTTGCACAATGCTCGATGCATGTAATATAACAAATCTGTTTTACTTGGAAATTGAAGAAAATGAAGATGAAAATTAGGTAACGCTCTTTGCGGCGTTCGCTGTTCTGTGATACTAAACTTTAGATTTGTCGAGCGCTATAAACTACTATATATTCGATATAGATAACATTAAACTTTTTCAATAACAACACAGAAATAAACCCAAAATATCACAAGTAACAGCAAAACACAAAATATATACAAAAAATCGCTCAGTTTTTAATGAATTAAAAACAAAATCAATTCATTTTGTTTAATTTGCGGTTTTGTTTTGTTTCTTTTTTTTAAGTTTTGTTCTCAAAGTTTAACCAAAGTTTTCTGTTAAATAATAAGTCTTAGCGATGCAAATTTTGACTTCCATATATATAAAGAAAATCGCATTGAAATCGTATGTTTATCAGGTTTTGTTTAAATACAATACATTACTTATGCATATTATATTGTTTTTAAATTCTAATTTGTCTAGATATAAACTTAGTTCTTAACTATTACATACATACATATATGCATAAAAAAAAGAAAATGATAAGCAAAAAAAAAAAAAAAAACAAACACAAAAAATAATAATCATAGAAATTCAATAATGTTTTAAGTCACACTTATATGTAAAACTATTGCGTATAATAAAAACTGTAATAACAAAAAAACAAAATCATTACAAAAATATATAAAAAACATTTCATAAAATTATTTAAACTGTGTATGAATTTAATACTTTTATAAAGGAGTCAAGTTTCGCAAATACGTAGGTCTTAATTTTTGAACTTTAGGGTTGTCAACCTTATAAATTGGAGCAAAGAAAAATGATTTTAAATCTTTGTCAGTTTATGCTTTATACTCAATTTGGATGTGGATCACAACTATTTATTTTTGAGCTAAATTTTAATAGGTTTTGATTTCTTGTCAACAGTTTATCAGTCCTTACTTGTAAGGTATATTTATGAAGTGTAGCCAACCTTTACTTAATATTCTTTTAATGCTTTAACTTTACAACCATCAACTGTCAGAAGGCTCATAAAATCTAAATCAAATGACAACTTAACTATTTTTAGCATATTTTGATTAGCTTTCATATTTCTTTCCCAAGTCCTACAACAAGTCACAGTCTTGAACCCACTTAATCCCGTATACGTAAATCAACTTGAATAGAAACACGTTTTATTTGTTTATTTTTTAATTTTGATAAGAATAAGCAACTGTGTAAAGTAACATTTATTATATGTACTTTACATTTAGTTATAGCTTTGTTTTCTATTTATTCAGTTTATACTTTTATTTGCAATATTCATTGCATTAGTTTCCGACAAGTAACGTGATTGATAACGTATTCTAAATAGTATATTATATTTTATGCGTCATTTCTAATTCGTAACTCCTTATCAACTGAATTACTTTCTAGATTACATGTAATGACACACATTAATAACTGGTTCTTAGTTTGGATCTTATCTTTCATGGGCTATTACGATACATATTGCAGTCGAACCTTTATTATAATTCCTATACAAATGGTTCGTAAGCTTTTTTCTAGTATTTTATATATAAAATCTGCTGTATACATTAGACTTCTTTTTTTTTATGTTGAGATTCTCATTATTTTCAAATAACTCTTGTCTGTCAATCATAAAAAAAAAGAAAACAAACAAACAAACGAAAAATTGATCCGCTTTCATTTAAAAGTCAAATCGCAATCAAAAAACAATCTCAATGCTGTGTGGATTTTGTATTTCGTATTTCGTATGCCAAATGCATAATTTGTGTGCGCAGGCTTTACGAATTTAGCTCACAAAATAAAAAAAAATTTGAATTTCATGACAGAGACGACGGGTTGAAGGGTGAGTAAGAGAATGTGAGTGAAAGAGAGGGGAGGTAGGGTGCGGCATTTTGTGCAAGCGTTAATAAAACTTTGACGATTGTGGCGACAGCTATAAAAACACCCAAGCCTGAAATTAAAAATCAATAAAGGAATACATAAAATCAATTGACATTCAATGAACACTTTTGAATACAACAACAACAACAACAGAAAAGCGAATAATAATATCCCACTTAGTTACAAAGCGCTGACAATCATTATTATTATTATTATATTCAGACAAATGTGACACAAGCAATCAGCTCAACTCAACTCAACTCAGCTTCGATTGAGTCGAGGAATCTTGTCGAACATATCTTTTAAGTTAATTAATAGTGACAATATTCAATTGATTTGATTTAAAATTATCGCCATCAGCTGTCAAATGTCCATAAGACTGTTGATTTTTCAATTGTTTTTACTTCTGTTTTTTCTTTTATTCTCATATCTTGATGGCTTTGTTCTCGATTTGACTTGAGTATTGATAACATGCGAACACATCATACTAACCCACCCAACCCGTATGCTAGAATTATCAAACTTCAGAGAAAAAATGAAAAGTTTTAAAAGTGAATAAAGTAACAAAAATCTTAAGGATTTAAGTAACATTGTTTTAAAAATGTTTATCTGAATAAAAATAATAAAAGATCATCCTAAAATTACTTAAGATCGTATAAAAAGAGTTCAAAAATATATTTCACTTATTATTAAAAAAAAAGTTTATATAATTTGCTTTGACTCAGTTTTGATTTTTATCTAAAAATTGTGAGAAGACTTCCTTAATTTAAGATTTTATTAGTCGTTTATTTTTATACCACAAGAAATGATATTTTCTATTTTATTTCCTTTGTATTAAAAATATAATTTTGATTATCTTTTGGGTTTTAAAAGTATACTAGCTAATGTAGACATTTTGAAGGGCATTTAAATGATTTACAAGAATTATAATAAAAGCAGAGCATTCAATCTTCGTTTACATAATCCCGTTAGTTCATACTATGTTTTTGTCTGGTTTTTTCTCTGGTTCTGATTTATATTAATAGATTTTTGATTGTTCAATTTCAGTTGAAAGATCTGTGATAATGTTTTTCATTGTTGTCAAAGTTGTTATTATTCAATTCAGTTGATGTTGTTGCTGTTATTGTTTTTGTTGTTGTGTGGCGCTTGATTGCGCTATCTTCCATTTAATTTTGTTGTTTTATTTTTTCTGTTTGTTCCAAATTGAATTTATTTACATGCATCATATTTCTTTTGTATTTTTCTGTGTTGTCCATGTTAAACAATTTGTTTTGTTGTCAACACTCGGCGAGCATCAAATGCAACAACAGCACTACCAACAACAACAACAACAACAATGAAAACAACAAACGATCCAAACGAACATGGCAACGATTTTGTTAAAAATAGACTCGCTTTTTGCTTTGGTAACACTACGATTGCGGGGAGGGCAGTCTATCAGTTGGAAGAGCGGAGTCTCGTTTCTCCCACTTCAACTTGGGGTCCGCTTTTGTTTTTGTCTTTCTTGGACTGCTGCATGTCTCGAAGAGATCTCTCTCTTTTAGACGTTATTTAAGTGCTTAGTTTAGGCCCGCATGATTAACTGGCTCGTTGGTCTAGGGGTATGATTTCCGCTTAGGGTGCGGGAGGTCCCGGGTTCAAATCCCGGACGAGCCCAAGTTGAATAATTATTTTTTCAAAATTTTATTTTATATTTTACTTAATTTATATCAATTTTACACCATAATATTGCTGCTAATGAACTTGTGTGTTTCTAAATTTAAAACTGGCGATTCATGTACTTAATTTGAGTAGTCTTGTGACTCAGCTTATAATCCCTAGCGCCTAGTTGATTGCTTTATGACCGCCATTAAATTAATAATAATCGATGGTTTTGATTTGAAAAGATTCTCTAAACTTTATGCCATTCATTCGAGGTATTAGGCACATTATTTATGGCACCTCAACAACTCACTAACAAGTCAAATAGTATAGTCAAATGTATGAAAGCGCTGCAACTTATGGACTTTATGGCCATAAAACCAACTTTATTGGCTCGCTTCGCATATAGATGTTACGATTAAACTCTGAGCTGAGCGAAGAACTGAACATAATTTATAATCACAATACTAAATCAAGTAAGGAGTACCGAACAACAAATGCTCTGTGAAATGATTTTTGTATTTGTTTATGTAAAGTATTAAATTAGAAATTTTTAATAAATGTTTTTACAGAAATGTTCGCCATATCGCAATCATATAAAAAATCTATTTTTTCGTTCCAGCTGAATTGTTATTGGAAGCGTGACGTTTAAGATCTGTTGAGTTATTTGATATCTGCTTGCTTCGCTTGATTCGTGATGTGTCATTTCAGATTAGCGAATGACTCTTCGGGCTAAGCACTCGTTCTTTTGCAATGCGATAAGCTAGTAAATATCAAATCAGTTCTATTTTTAAATGATGGAAAGATTTGCAAAAACATCTCAAAGAAACCAGATTAAAATGATTTCCTGAAAAATATCAAGAAGCAATACATTTTTACTGTAGAATTCTGAAAAGTTGTCATACTTTGAAACCTTTACTTTTTATAGTTTTTATAGACTTAAAGTATGTTTAATTAATATAAGGAGTGTATTCAACATACTAATTTTTATCTGATTTACAAAAATTAAGAAGAAATTCAACAGGTAAAGAAACGAAATTTTCTAACCTAGTCTCTATTATGTAAGATCACAATTACCAAATCTTTTCTAAACTATAAAAAACTTATCCAAAAATTATTAATTTTCTTATAATGAACATACTTTTATTGTTTCAACAGGTTAATTAATACATTTTCTATGTCGAAACACTTTCTATCCAGTTTCTTAGTCATTAATTTTTTCACATTTGCTAACAGCTGTGGCCCCTTCTGGGACTACATACGTGTCATCATAAATTATACAGCAGCTGACTGATGTCAGCGTTTGCGTTGCAGCTAATTAACAGTTTTGTTTATAAATTACACCCAAAGTCATTACGATACATATAAAGTATATAAGTTTGAAACGTGTATTTTGCCCTCCTGGAAGGAGCGTCAATCATGCATAAAACTGACACAGAGATGTGACATTTCTCTTGAGTTGGCCCCTTTTTGGAAAAGTTACTACAAGCAACGGATACATTTGTATCTTTTAGTTGGGCTCAAGTGGCCGCTGTCAACTCGTTGACGATAATTTTTCTCTAGAAATTTTCAACACTCGCTGTTTTTAGTTTAACACCCCCGCTGTGCATCTTGTTCTACTACTTCGACTTCTTACATTCGTGCCTTGGGATGTTGTGACATTGTTGTTGCTGTTTGTTGCTGTTGTTATTGTTTATATTTATGGCTTCCTCGTGTCATTTTTATAATAATGTTGCGTTTGACACAACGTTTCACATTTGGGCTCCACCCCAATCCATTCCAGTGCATTATTTTACATTATATGGGCGGTCTAGCTGTCTTTAAGAGCTGAACGTTGTTGTTCTTGCTCTTGTTATTATTAATTCTTGTATTTCAGAGATGAAATCTTGTTGCTGAGATGACAACGACGACGACAACTGTCAGCAGGCACTTGGCAGACATTTATTTTAATTTTGTTTCGAACAGAAGTGATTTTTGATTTCCTGCGTTATGAAAATTCAAATCAAAACATTTTGTTCTGTTACTGTTTTTTCTTCTATCTTCAAACCAGAATCACAGTAAATTTATGGCAATGGAATGTGGAATAAAATACGATATTCAATGCACCTAACATTAAAATATATTTATAAATGTACTCAACAAAAAAAGACACAACAAAGTTAGCCGCATTGTCAAATTTATTGCCCAGCAAGACCTTCAATTGTAGCTGCTGACATAAATACTTCAGCTGCTGTGATTATTTTTTATTATTATGGCACCCACCTCTCGATACCGATATGAAAAGAAACAGAAAATCCATTTATACGAAATATGTTGACCAATTCTGTGCGGAGTTCATTTGACGTCTCTTGTTGACACTTCAAAGCGAACGCCCGAAACACACTCGTTTCTTGTGCTCTACTATAATATATTATTAATGGATAGATAGATCGATAGATAGATACATGTGATATATGAACAGACAGGCACATTAAACATTTCGCTCGTTTGGTCAGCGCTGTCAATTTGTATTTATTTTTAACAGTTAAATCATAAATAATGTGGGTCAGCTAAGACCCTGGCTTAATGTTGGGCTTCCTTAAAGGGCTTTAGATTCGATAAGCTGGCTTTTGCATTAAATCGCTTTGTTATTTATATACAAAGCTCTTTCACAATCAGTTCAGACTGCATTGGAAATCAGTTTTGACATATTAATTAAATATAATTTGAGCACTTAAACATGATTTTTAATTAACAAATGTCAATTGTAAATTCTTAACAATAAAATAATAAACTTTGATAAAAGTTATAGCTTAAAGAGTATTATCAGCTCTTCAATTGAAATTAGATAAATCACAAGTTTTAATAACTAAATTAAAACATCAATCAATCAAAAGATTCAGTAGCATATATGCTAAAAAGAATTTCAACTCTCTCCCTTATACTTGCAAACTAACAAAATAGTTATCTAAAGAGCATAAATATTTCATGCACTGTCAAGATAGTCAGATAACTACATATTATAGCCAGACTGTGAGTGTGATATCGCCAGAAGTTGCTAAATATGGGGCTTGACCTGCTGTTGGTTGATGTCCATTTGTGTTGGGCTGCTGATGGCTGTTGTTGGCTGGCACATTATTAAGCCAATTCAACGGCAACAGATAAATAAATAAAATTTTGAAACATTGCCGCAACAATAAAAGGCGACAGTACACGATTTATTAAACGTAGCAAGCGGTTGCTGCCTGATGTTTGTTATTGTTGTTGTTGTTGTTGCTGCTCTTGCTGTTGCGGACAAAATGAAGAGGCAGATACAACAAGCAGCAGCAGCTGCCACTGTTGTTGCTCACATTACTCTTTTTTGGCGTGGCAAAGACAAGAGAGATACAGATACATTGCTATATAGGAAGAAAAACATACATACAATACAATACAATACTACTTGAGAGGTTGAGGCCAAAATGACTAATGACCAGCGATTATCAAGCGATAAAAGGCAAAGAGAGAGAGAGAGAGACCAACAACAACAACAACAAGTAGCAGTAGCAGCAGCAGCAACAACATTAACGAACAACAATAATTTATTAGTGTTTTAAACATTTGTGTTTGGCGCTATATAGAAGCTGTCGCCCTTTTGTTCATTAAGACAATATAAAAAGGTCTCCGAATAAAAAAAAAAAAATATATATATATAATCATGTAAAACACATTAAAAATATATATAAAAAGGGAATATAAATATTCAAATTTCTTTTTTTTTTGAGGCATACGTAACTTTGTAATTAGTTGGCCTTTTATAACTTGGCTTATTTACTACTGCTGTCTAGAGTGTTAAATTTGCTGTTGCTACCAAAAGCGGCAAACAGAAACAGGCTGCAGCACAAAACAGATAACAATAATAAACTTGAAGATTCATGAAAGCGGCTAAAAGAAAAATAAACACAACCAAAGAGACATAAATTTAAGTCTTTTAGTATTTCATTTCTTTTGTGGCGGCGGCGGGGACACCTCACAACAACAACGTAAACTATCTCAAGCGATGAACTAAAATGAAAAATACTAACAGACTTTAGCTGTTAAGCTAACGAAGTTTTATTACGCTTAGTTTTAACTTAATTTGCATATAACACAACTAATTGCTTGTTTAAACCATTTTCCACTAGCAATTTTAATACGAAAAATACTAAAATTATTTTTGTTGTGGGAAAAATACCACAAATTGTGGAAAAGTAATGAAATTATGAGTAAAAATTTAAGTTTAAATAACTCCTTTTTTCAAGCTATAAAAAATATTGGTTATTTATTATGATATCATTATATTTTAGTTAGAATATTTTATTATTTCCTAATCAAAATCTAACTTATAATTTAAATATCATATTACATAACTTACTAAAAGAATTTTGACTTGATAACAAACTTTCTCAGCTGGGAAGAGTATATTTTAGGGGAAACGGTTAAAGCGAGCTTGAGCGATGATGTTTGTGTGGCTCGTTGGAAATGTGAATTGGTTGAAATTAAAAATAAATTTATGACTTAAGTGGCTATAAATTATATTTCTTGTTAAAATTCTCTATTGTTTCTGTGTTGGATTTTTATAATTTCATTTCATTATGTTTTTGTATCTGTTTTGTTGTCGGCTTTCTTTTCCGATTTGTTTTTTTCTACATTTAAAATTAAGCACCATGTGTTTGGCTGGCATTTTGGCTCCATAAATTTCTGGCATTTGCCGTTTTCCTGACATTATTAACGATCTGCTAATGACGTTGAGTAGTTTCCCGATTATTTGTAAAAAGCATGCATATTGTATATCATTAACAAACAGTTATTACTAACTGTACTCGTATCACATCATATTTTATGGCACATTCACAATTGCTCGCAATTAATTGTAAATCTGTACCGGAATCTTAATACTAAATAGCGTCATGCTGATAAGGCGTCCCACTTCAGCCAATAACTGAGGCCACTTCAAAACAGATCAAGACACATAAATTTTTGAGACAAGATCAGTTTGTTTATTACTAAAAAAAATACATATTTGCCGCTGTCTCTGTCTCTGAGGTCTTTTGGGTGATTTGTTATTTATTAAACACTTCGACATGATTTTTGAATGTTCCAAAATCTTTTAAAATACTCTCACATTAAAGTTGCATACTTTGTGAATCGATTTGGAATATTAGAAATAATATTTAAGCTTTATGCTTGACGGGTTTGATAAAGATGCGTTAACAAATCATTTAATAAAATTTTTTAAATGTTTTCACATATATAAAAATGCTTTTGTATTTGAGCAGTCAAAATATATAATTATTTGATACTAACATGATATTTTTTTCTTACTTTTGAAATTACTTGTTAGTATTTTAGTTCAACTACTTCAAGTTTACGTTCATATTATTTGTTTTTTTTTTTATGCGAGCAATTTTCAATTTATAAATGTAGAATATAAAATTTAGTGTTATAGGTTTCATAACGAGGCTGCCGCTGAGCAGCCAATTTAACTAACTCTAATCTAAATAGAATGCAATTAAAATTCAAATTTATGGCGCTAATGTGCCACATACGACAAACACTCAAACAGAGAGTTCAAGATTTGACACCCTGTCAACTGACAGCTTAGGCTATTAAGTGTATATATTTTATAGAATTTTATGATGTTTCCGTTTCGAGTGTGATAATTTGTGTGGGCAATTAAAAATTTGTTTGACTGCCACAAAAACAGAAATTTGTAATATTTAACGCTGAGCAAAGAGCTATCTTCTATATAAATAGCTACGGCATGGCTTTTGTGGCATTTTCAAGATAAACACAGACGACGGACGACGCATTGCAAAAGCTTCCCCCTTCTTGACAAATGTCAACTTATAGCTAGCCGTGGACTATCTGAATGTTCTCTTTTTTTTGTAAGGCATGACAAGCGCGCGTTTATATATAGTAAATTTTAGGCAATATACTATATCAACATTTTGCAGCTACTTAAAAAGATTTAGCTGCTTTAAATGATAACAAACAGTTAGTACAACAGGAAAAACAGAACGGTGCTGTTGGACAGGTCTCGTGAACGTGCTTGTCTAAATTTAGTATCTCTCATCTGCACATTTGGTTAGTTTACTTTTGGCATGCCATTTAGATTGCTAGATTGTGATCTGGAGATTTGCAAGAGATATCTGTTTGTTGTTTTTCCTTTTTTTTTTTTAAGCTGTCTTTGACGTTGACGACTGTTGGGTTTGTTAGTCGGTGTGTCTGTCTGCCATTCTATTTAACCTGTTGTTAAATAAGATCTCTCAACGGCTTATCATACACGACTCTCTGCTCTGTTTATGACATACTACTTAAGGCCATCTAAATATATGACGCATAATCGTAGGTCGCGTTTAAAAGCTTAACATCTGCATTTATTGGGCATATTAGATACTTAAATTTTGTGCTCAAGGGAAAAAGAATAAGTATGTTGAATTATGGACCATCATATATTACACAAGCTCTTAATATACAGTTGCCTATAACGCTGTCTTCTCGTTTATAGATCTCAGCTGTGCTTTTAGCACTCATTTTTCTAATTGCTTTGATAATCTTTTGATTTACGATAAGTTTAATTCTCAGCTAACTAAACTTTATGATATCTTCTTTACGGGAATGGGCTTTAATAGTTGACTTATTTTATTGCACTAAGGTTTTATTATAATTCAAAATTGGCAGGTGGTTTTTCTACACTCTTTAAGCCTCGATATAAAAACTTGTGCTATATACATATATTACGAATCCCACAAACATCTGTTAACATCACTTAAAAGCTAATAAAAGTTGTATCTATTAGTGTATTTCTAACATTATGTTGAGACTTTTATGAGAGTTTAAACCTTATATAGCTTCTCAGAATATCTTTTTCTATTGGACTCTTAAGGCTTACTTATATAATATAATATAATATAAGTTATATTAAAGCATAAATTTAATTTTAAGTTTGGTAAATACTTTGAATAAACTTTTCTAAAGCAAAAACAATGAAAATATTAATCAAAAATATTTACATAATTTCTTTTTGTTTTCTTGAGCCATTTTCGTATGTTTCGGATGTTAAGTTGTGCTTAAATAATCTTGTGTTCTATAAGTTGTTGAATATATTATTATTCCTATTATTAAGGTATCAGAATTGATATTCATTGATCGAGTATCGATTCCAAAAACCACTTACTTTAACTTGTTTGGCTATCAATGGCTTAAACAACCAACTTATGCATAGGCTCAACAAGCGCTCAAAAGAGTATTGCGAAATATGCGTAGATATCTTTGTTTTTGTTGAATGTTTGCCTCTTTGGCAGCAGCATTCAAAAGCTGACTGCGGCATCAAGCTGTCAAACATTTAAGCCGCCCACCATCGTCATCTGGCAACAATCTGACAGTGGCACTCTGCCTGGTCATTTAATCACAGTATTAACTCTTTCGCTGAGCCGCCTGTCAGTCTTGTCTCGTTTTTGTGTTGTCGAGCGGATGGAAGAGTCGGGGAGTCGGTAAACGTCGACGTTATAAATACTACTGTCTTCCAACTGTCAAGTTGGTCTAAGTTTTGAGCGCAAAATACAATATACAAAGCCGACTCGACAGCTGAACGGTCTCTTTTGGCTCTCACTCTCTTGGCCAGCCATTTCATGTGAAGTCTGCCTTCGTCTATCTGATTTTTGATGATTATTATGTGTGTTTGTTTTTGTATTTGGTATTTTGCTCTTCACTGTCCGAGTTACTCATATGTCTCTGGGCATTCGTTTAGGCTTTTAAACGCTTAGGCCGGGTCTTATGTTCGGACTTAAGCAAAAGCCAACGGCTGGGACAGCTGAAGACGCCTCGGCTCCTCAGACTTTGGCGACGTCGGCGGCAAAACTTGAAATAAATATTTCGGACGCGCTTCGGATAATGAAAACGAAACAAGTCGCGCGCTCCACAAGCAGCAGCAACAACAACAACAACAACTCACAACAAAAAGAGAGAAACACAAAATCCCCAACCGACACACAAGAATAAAAACGTCAAAAGTGATTTTGCGCTTTGGTCAGCCAGCAGCAAAAGTAAAAACGAAACAAAAAAATAATCAAAAAGTGCCGCCGTCGCCGTCAACGTTGCCGCGCCGCGCCATCAGCACCTCCACTCAGTGGACACCCCTACCCTTCCCCAACCATCATCCATTGCCATTACTGAAACTACTGTCCAGCGTTAACTGTTTTGTACAAGCTGACAAGCTTTTGGGCGCTTGGGGGATTTTGACATTTAATTTTTGTTCGCTTTGTCTTTTGCTTTTGCCTCGTTGATTTTATTTTTCTTTTCGACGTTCGCTCTTTTTTTCTTCACTTTGGCACGTACTTTTTAGTGCCATAACGCCCTTATGGTATGTACGACAGACGTAGACATAAAGTAGGCGCAGCAAAAAAACGCCTTAAAAGCCATTGCTGTTGACACCTTAACCCAAGCGTTGCCAATTTTTCAAAGTGCGCAGACTTGAATAAGCCAAAGTATATATTTGCTTATAATGTTAAGCAAAATTTATATTTTAAATCAAATATTATCTTTAGGATCTGAAAACTTGTTTTAAAAAGCTTTTAAATTTTATTTGCTTGTTAAATTGTTAACAACATTTTTGCATAAATATGAATATTTTTTTCAAATAAAATGCCTAATAATTTTATAAATAAATAGTTAAAAAATTTTATTTGTAAAATTCAATAAATATTTCTTTTATGTATATTTTGTTATGCATTGAATAAGCTTAAGAGAAAAAATAGTGTTTAGTTTTTTTAGGTTAATACTTTTATTTAATTTCTTTTATTTAATTTATATACATACAATCAAAAATATTATAATTTAGAAGAAACAGATTAATCAGAGTGTTTGTCGTCACTTTTTATATGCTTACAACAGATCAAACTTTTTTTTACTTTAATACCCTTTTTACAATTGTCATCATTATCAATGCGTATTGAGTTTTTTTTTTCAATGATTTATATCCTTAATTTCAATCAGTTCTCATTAAATGGGTTAAGGCACCCATTTATTTTAATGCCAATATCCAACGGAGCTCAAAATGCACGCACATTTTAATTTGTATTTGTATTTTTTTGTTCGCTTTGTGCTTCGTGCAAACGCGAAATTGTTTATAAATTATTGATTAAATGACAATGCGCTGTCAGAATTTGATTTATGGCCTGGGGAGCGGGATCGAGCGGGACCGAGCGGGCCTGAGTGGGGCAAAAGCAGACTTCGTTGCAGGCACGCAAGCAAGCAGGCAGGCAAGCAAATTTTGTGTGGGCACGAGAGAATATCTACATTGAAAAATTGTTAAGCAAACAATAAACAATAAACAATAAAAGATGGCCGCCGCCACTGAACGACGCGACGTCGACGATTTATGACAGCAAATTGTATACATGTGAAAGGGAGCTCCAACCAACACCAACAACAACAACAAACTGTATAAAAAATGCGTAGCTCAAAGTTACACACAAAAAAACCGAGAAGAAGAAGCAAAAAAAACAACACTGGACCTGGGAGCTGAAACTGTGAATGGGGGCTGGCAGAGAATGCAAACAAAGTCGCCTGCTTTTATTAATTTATCATTGGACAACAGCACTGGGAGCGGCAAAAAATAAAAAATAAATTGACATTAAGTCAGTCATCAATCAAAATTACGAAACGAAAAAAATATATACGTTGGCAATAAATAAACGATAAAAGCTCCGTTTCGTACTTCGAAGTTCGAACCAAAACTGAACGAGCGACGAGCTGAGGATTTTGGGATTCAATGGCTTTTCAATTAACGATAGGGAGCTATTTCACTTCTTCGTCTATCTCTCTCTCTCTCTCTCTCTCTCTTTATGACGACCTCTTTGAGGTTTTGCCGCGTTCTAGGATATTATTTGTTATCTTTCTTATCTTGTTATTGTGATTTTGTGTAATATTATTACATGAATGGCTTTATTTTCAGATAATTTACGAGCTAAGAATTTTTGAATCTGTTTTTAAATTATAAAAACTCAATAAAACATTTTGAAAGTTTTAATTTATTTATTTTGACAATTAAGAATTTATTAAATTAACATCAATCCATAAATATTTTGCTGTAAGTCAAGTAAATTCTTACTAACAAATATGATTCCTTATTTTGTGGGTTATATTAAATTTTTTGACCGACTTTAACAAAGTACAGAACAAACAATAGATTGTTTACAAACCTGTAAGCAATTTTACTTAACTATTATGTTGCAAGAGTGCGAAACAAGGTTAAATAGAAAATGTAAAAGCGATTAGATTTACAAACCCGCAGCAGTAGCACCAACAGCATCACAAATCATATCCGAACATGGCCCAAGATAGGTGTAAATACCCCGGATTATGCTACTGGTTCTGAGCAAACAGCAAACGAATGTTCAACAGCGACATTCAAAACTGGCGTTCTATTCTTTTTTGTCGACTTACAGCAAACCAACTGTGCAAATATTTGACAAACAGGAAGTGAGAGAAAGAAAGAGCGTAGAGTGGATGGGCTGTTGAGTTTTGTACCGTTGGCCGTCTATTTGCAGTGTTTATCAAAGTGTAACACGCTGTTTATTTGTTTTCCAACACTCGAAAAGCTGATTGCGCCCTGTCAACTCTATCATGTCTTCTCCGTCTCTGACTCTATTTGATCTTTTGAAACTTAAAACTACAAACTTAACTGAAAGATTTATAAGCTGTTTGCATTTGATTAACGTAATATTCCAGTTTTCACTTTTACGCATTTGCACACTGGATCCCAATGGATATGATATAAATCTGCACGTCAGGCAATGCGTCGGGACGTCTGGATTTGATTTACACCATATAATGCGCATTTCTGCTCATGTTTAACAGACTTAATGTCTGTTTATAAGTTCAGGCAGCCACTCGTTTACTACCCCCTGCCTCATCGACCCATCTTATAGTACTACCTCATTGCGTACAGTGAATTGTCGTTGGGTTTCGCGCTATATAAAATACTATAAACAATCTGATTTACTGCATTTTGATAACCTCTTGTCTTGCCTCTCTCACTCTTCTCTGCTCCTCAGCTAGTCGAGCGGAACAGCTTCGAATGGATGTGCAAAACGCCAGCTATAATTGCAACAATAATTTATGGTCAGCTTTTATATTAAACAGATTTATAGACGCTGGCATTTTAATGTATGTGTGATTGAGTGACTTTAATGATTTTGTTTACAAAAAAGCTTGAATGACAGATCGAATTTGTCTTAAATCATAACAGCTGGAGAAACCGTTGTACAGGAAGTAATGAATCTAACTTAAAACGGCAAACAATCTGACGAAATCGCTAAATTTTGATCCAATTATATCTTAGGCTCTATTGAAATCAAGTTCATTATCCTACATTTTATCAAAATACTTCTGAAGCAAGTTGATTTTCTTCAACTGTTCCATTATATCATCCATTTCCTTATCTTTTTAACATACAAAATCCAACCTCATTTCATCTTCTTCAAAATTAAACATAGACGAAGGAATTTAACCTTGTCTCTCACGTGTGTAAACTTTGCATATTGCGTCAAGTGTCCCTCAGTTGAGCTCATCTCTTCATATCCATTTGTCTGTCTTGGTCTTGGGATCTTCTACTCACATGTTGTGCGTATCCAAATTTGTACGGCAAATATTTTGACATTCAAAACATGACTAAATAATAAGTCAACACACGACTTTTGCGTGACAGTGATAAGTATTCACTAAATCCACTAAAGATGTAGGTAAATAAATTTATAAAACATTTTTAATATGTGAATATTTAAATTTGATAACGAATTGCGTTATTTGTGCTGTTAAATACAAGGAAGCAATGTAGATCTCTTAATGTTGTGCTAAAGATTTGGTTACATAATAAAATTCATGAAAATATTCCAACTTTATTAACTATTCCTTAAAATTTTTAGCTATCTTTAAATAACAATTTATCCCCTATTATATAACTCGAGTTCTGTTTGTTTTTGTTCATGTTAGCATCATGTCAAAAAATGACTGAGCTAGTACCAAAAATTTGCCCAGCTAATTAACGCAAACACGTGAAAGTTCATTAAAGCACTCTCAAGCAAGGCAGCCAGCCGTCCATTCATGCACAGAGGCGACGTACCACTTGAGATGGTCATGTCAAATTTGAAAAGGAAAATTATTTGGACATCTACTACAAGCAAAGTGAAAGAGAGAGAGCAAGAGAGAGAGAGAGAAGAAAGAGACGACAAACGACCGCAGTGACGTGACTTTGGCAAAGCAAAGCAAATTGTGTTAATCAACAGACGAGGGCAATCCACAAAATGCTTTTGCATGGCTGTCAATCAAAGGCGGTGTTTCTTCATACAAACGGTTCAAGGCGTGAACATGAACGCGAACACAGTGAACCATGAACCGTGAACAACAAACACACAGAGAGAGAGAGAGACTGACAAATAGTTAACGCTAAGCGGGGGTTAAATTGCCGTTGATAATGACAGCTGAATAATTTTTATGCGGCGCGACATGGAACATCATCAAAACAATTTCACGCTACACTTGAACTCAGAAGAGAGCTGCCGAGATACAAGCTACATATTTATTTGTGCACTTACCAATATGTATCTCTCAGATACATCTATATATGAAGCATATGTGTGTGGTTTGGGCTTTGACGTCGCATAAATTAAGTTTAATGTGGCATTTTTACAAAATGCGCTCATTTCTCAACATATCCGGCTGAAAGGAAAAACAAAAATGAAAATGAAAATAAAAATGAAAATGAAAAGCAAACGTGAATGAGACGCATAAATTCTCATATGTGCCAAGCGAAATATTTCGCCTTAAATTAGCCTCAATTAAATGTTAATGCATTTTGACATTTCTGCTGTCGCCCAGGCACTCACTATATATATATGTATATAGTCGTATGAATAAGATGCGAGGCCTCTTTAGACGACAAGTTGTGAGTTTGTCACAATCACAAACTGAGTGCTCGGCATTCATAAGAAAAATGAATTATGATTTTGCAGCGAGCATAAGTATCGTGAGTATCTTATGGATGCATCTGTGCGAAATGCAAAGAGCAATTAGCATTGATGTAGCTGCAGCAGCTGCATCTTCATATATCATCTTGCCACTTGCTCAACTCTTTACTTTATGCTATATATTCATACATTGTATGGCTGACAAACGTTTGGAAAATATATATGCAGATTACTTAATAACTGATATCAACACTTAGACTATGAGAATTTTCTATTTAACGTCAACTGTTAGCAACTTAATTTAGTGTTGTTACTGAATATTTCAACATTTTATTTATTATTTGTGATATTTTCTAGTAAAAAGAGATATATGTACTTCCAATAGAGTTATTATTTCATTATTAAGCCAAAAAGTTCTCCAAACAGGCAAGAAAGGATTAGTTTTATAACTCTTTTTATTATAATTGGAATTTTATATATATTCTAAAAAGTATCGTATTATTTGCAACAAAATTAAAAGTTAAACATATGCTTTAATTAAATTAAGTAATCGTTTTCCCTTGCTACGTGTGCAGAACTGTCTCAACGGGTTGCAAAGATTCCCTTAGGTCCAACCTTTTGGGCACAAGTTGTATTATCTATGACATCATTTGTTGTTGGTTAACCTCAGAGCAATCTTTGCAAATAACATGCTTGACACATCTCGAACCTGAACATCTGCCAGCTCGCATCGGATTGTGAGAGAAGTTTACCTGCATTGAGTAGCGTCAAATTGTATATACATACATATATGTATTCGATTTTATTATAGAATTTGCGTAGACGACCTTCTGCATCCCTTCGCTTCCTGCGTTCGCTCGCTCGCCCTTGTGGTTGTCCTTTTTGTGTGCGCGCAGTCGTTCGGTCGTTTGGTCGTTTGGCCGGTCGTTCGGCCGCATGTCATCGTTAGTGTCTGCTTTCGGCAGGGATTTGTAATATTATGCTGTCAAGTCGAACATGCCCACTGACAGTTACCAACTGTCTGACGGGCGGACGCTTGACTTGAGTGTGTAAGCCGACATCGGGTTACACCCTTCTTCTCTCTCCCTTTCTCTCTACAATAGCAATCGCAATCGAAATGGGAACAGTGAACAGAAAGGGAGAGAGAGAGAGAGGGTTTGCTCGAAGCTGTTGGGCGGACTGCCAATTACACTTTTGACGCCAGGCAGGGGCGTCGACAGCATTCTAGGTCCTTCGTTTTGGTCCTTTTCGGTCGTTTTTGCCGCCTGTCGTTTTGTTGGTTTGATGCTAACAAATAATGACATGGCAATTTGCAGATCTCACAGCATGCCCAACAAAAGCTCACGTTGTAAATAGTCACATATATGTATGTAAGTCTACGAAATCAACTCAACTTAACAAAGTCAATTCAAAGCGTGCAAGTTTGTTTAGCGCCCCGAATTTCAGGAATCAGAGAACTAACTCCTTGGTCCTGCCCGGCTATCAGTGTCAAGTTAAGGTGGTTTTGATGCCGATCCAACCACCCCGTCGAGGACCACCTGCCAATGTCAGTTAGCTGAAAGTCCTGTCTCCCACCCGCTGTGTTCTGTCTGCCCCCCCTCATCCCTTGAGAGAGAGAAAGAGAGAATTGAATTGCTAGCATGGGTTAAAAGCTTGCCAAACTGACAGCAATGCTCGACCTGCACTCCGGACCTCAACTCCCCGGGTGAGAAGGACCTCCTGTGTGTCCGCTGTCAAATTTCCTTGTCTCTGAACACACACACGCACACACACACCGATACATACACAAGCCTCTATATGTCAGCCCCTCTATTCAGACTGTCGTTCTGCCTTTCTGTCGGTTTGTGCATGGTTTTTATTTTTTTACTTTTGTGGTATTTTGTAGTATTGAAGCCTTTGAACCTGGTAGACATATTTTTCTCGGGACTTGTGCAGCTGTCATGTGATTAAGCCATTAACTTGCTAATTGAAAATTTATACATATATTTGCAGTATTTTTATTCGACATGATAAAGATGGAGATGATTATTGCAATTTTGATAAAATCGGAAATATATGCACTTAATCAATTAAATACCTTAAGGCAGACTTTAGTACTTAATCTAAAGACTTGAGTTGAATAATCAATTCTTCTTCTTAAGGAAAGCAGAGGAAGACATATATCCTGTATATTCTTCGCTAGATCCAGCTAAAAGTGTGTAATAAATATTCCTTGAATTTCCTTTGCTTTATCTTACTTTTCTGTAGAATTTATAACCTTTTAACACCGGAACTAGCTTTGCCCCTTGTCTCATATATAACCAACTATAAGCAAGTGTCATTAGATATTGCGTTAACCATAAAAATGCATTAAGATTAGGTTTTAGCACGCCTGTCAACTGTTGCACAGTTTGTGAAGCTTATAATCAATTAGCTTGTGTGGAAATCACATAAATTGATGTTACATTAAACGGGTCGCAATGCAATTCGTTGTTGCCCGTTGGCTAACTGAGACCTGGCCATGGTTATGGTCAACATTTCTCAATTTTTACGAGCCGCTTTTCAAATTGATAGAAACATTTGCTAAGCTGCCACAGAGAGCTAAACGAGTTTAAATAAAAAATGAAAATAAAAAAATTAAAAGCCGCAAAGAGCTCGCCGACTCGAATGTCTCTGATTGTCCCTGTCCTCTCGAAGCCGGCTCCAATTGGTTTTGGATACGGATTCGGACCGGATTTGCTGTCGTGTCTGTGAATTTATTGCACTTCCTCTTGCATATAATTTTCAAATTAAGTGTTGCTTCATGTAAATTGATACATTTGCAGCTACGTTTGGCTGCTGCTGCTGCTGCTTTAACTTTGCCACTTAAACAAAAGCTTTGCAATCATCAATTTAACTCTCTCGTATATTGTTGTTATTTTATGGCGAGAGCAACAATTAATACCTTTTAGTTAGCTATTTCATAGAGTATTTATTGGATCATAAACATGAAGATAAATGTATTTATTCCATTATATATCAAAAGTGTTGGGTCGATGAATAAAGGATATAGAATATCCCCCAAAAGACTCAAAGTCTAACTTATCGAAAATCTTCCATCAAATTGAAAATCCTTATGAGCAGACAAAATTGAAAAACTAATGATGCAGAAATGCTTATTTTTAAAGGTACTTTCAGAAATATTTATCAGTTTTTATGTGTTGCACAGGGTTATTGAAGATCGGATTACAATCGCACTTAGTTTTTAGCTTTTGTGCCCTCATTTTTATTTCATGCTCTCCTTTCTATTGCTGTTTAAGTATTTAAAAGCTTCTTTTTCTTCTACTTCTTTTGCCCTCTTGTCCACCCTGCTGACAGTTGTTTCCTGCCTGAGCTTCTCATTCATCTGCCAGGATACACTCACTGTCTGCCAGTTCAGCTCTTACTCTTTCTCTCTCTCCCATTCTGCTTGTCAAGCCGTCGCTTAGCTGACGGCTCATTAGCATGTGTGTGCGTGGTTTGTTTGTGTGTGTGAGTGTGTGTGTGTGTTCCTCGTTCTACTCGCTGTGGCTCTTGCTCTTTGTGGCTGTCAGCTATGCCGCTATGCCATTAATTTTTGCCAGGCTCTCGCTGCGCTTCGCCACACTTCGCCTCGAGCGAAAATGAATACGAAAACGTAAAACGTATAACGTCGTACAACGTAAAACTAACCTAACCTGCAGTGTAATGCGTATGTATTGTTCACGCAAAATTTATTTCCGCTGCGTCATGAACATCCTGCTGTCGTCGCTGATGTGGGGATATGTTTGCTATACACAAGTTGTTGTTGCTGTTGTTAATTTACGTAATAAATACGCTTGAAAATTTTGCACGCACATGCAAAATGAATTACATCGCTTGACGTTGGCGCAGTAGCAACAACAACAGCAAACTTAACTGTCACTTGTCACGGGGTACGTTTGGTAGGGGTCCCAACGGCAGCATGTCCTGCCAGAGCTGAGGAGAAGGACGTCACCATCATCGTCGTCGTCGTCGTCCCTCACATGTCAACGCGCGTCGCTTTGCTTGGCATTTTTGTGATGTGAAATGAAGCAACGAGGTGACAGCCAAGGGGAGTTGTTGCTGTTCTTGCTGTTGGTGCAGCAGCAACATAAAATGAATTACTCGCGTGAACAACAAAAACTGTCAGAGCGCTGTCAGTGCTGAGGCTGTGGCGCAGTAGCAATGGTGGGTGTGAGGCGGGGAAGGAGCGTGTTGCAGGCGCAGTTGTTGCATGAGTGTGTGTGTTTGAGTGTTTGAGGTGTCAGCGCTCACAGTTGACAGCCAACAGTCAGTCAACAACAGCTTGAAATGCCAGGCAACATGTTGCCAGCAGCAGCAGCAGCTAGATGCAGCATTTTGTGGCACACACAAAAAAAAGTGATTATCTTACCTAAATTGCTTGTAGCAATCCACCAAATGTGACATCTTCTGTTCGCTGCCGTTTCCCTTTGCTTTGCTGTTGCTGCTGTCGCAATTTTCATTTTCGCACTCCATTATAAAGTAATTTTTATTCGTTACTTATGCGCGCCTGTCAACGTGCTGCTTTGACTGCTTTTTCCTGTTTCCTTCCGTCACCCACTCTCATATCCTTCTTACTTCTTCTTCTGCTGCTGCTTGGCAAAGATTAATATGTTGGCTGCCTTAAAGCTCGGGTGTTTTTTTTCTTCTTACATCCCAACTTGGAGCTGCCTCCGACTTCAGCTGCCACAGCAACGAAGCGTGTGTGACAGTTTGCAAATGTGATTGACAACTGACACTGCCATATAAATTCAAAGCTTTCACACACACAGACACACATCGTTGACAGTCTACACACAACACACAACATTGCAACTGAAGCAAACTGTGAATGGAACGCCTTTAGAGAATGGCATGACAAGCTCACAAAACTGACTGAATGAATGAATGACTGAGTGACTGACTGACTGACTGAATGATGGGCGGTACATACGTCTCTGTCTCTGACTGACTGATGGACGTGTGTGTATGTGTGTGTGTTTGTGTGTGTGCTGTCGGAGTCTTTATCAAACAGCGAACAAACTTAAACTGGCAACAAGAATGAAAAGCAATTACAGCCGCCAAGTTCTCGCTTAAAAGATGACCTGCAACTCAAATATATATACAGCAGACGCTCGGAAATTAGAACCAGTTGGTTCCAGGCGTAATTCTTATTCCTGAAAAGTTCTAATTTCTGGAAGTTCACCTAGAAACGGGTCGAAACATTCCAATGCCATAACTTTGGCAAAACTCAGCCGATTATCAAAAGCAAGGGCTTAAAACTCATGATTTGGCATCTAGATTAAACCTGCATTTGAAGTTTGAAACGCATTTTTTATTCGAAATTCATGTTAAAATTATATCCCTCAAAATTCACCCAGAAACAGGTCGAAACTTTCCAATGCCATAACTTTGGCAAAACTTAACCGATTATTGAAAGAAAGGGCTTAAAACTCATGATTTGGCATCTAAATTAATAGTTCATTTGTAGTTGGAAATGCGATTTTTTGGTGTTGCGACATATCTACACTAAAAGGATTAAAACTCAATACTTTTACTTAAATAGAGCGAAATGAGATAGCGAGTTTTGTATTTTATTATTTTTAATACACCTCCAAGCCATATAAATATTGATAAAGTGTAACATAACTTTTATAAAAACTTTCTTTTTTTTTCATGAAATAAGAATGTAACTTATAATCTCGATTGATTGAAAAATAAGTATGATTAAATAGCAATTATTTGCATCATTAATGCCAGCTACAGGCATTGTTCTTTAAGCCAAGTTACCATCAACGGCTCCATCTACTTCCTGTTACTCTTTCAATTATTCCCACCACATTTGAGAACAGTCGATCTATGCCAGCATACACAATAATTCCAATTATCATGAAAACTACTTCCGTTGCCCAAAAAGGCCAACTCAAATTGCGAACTAATTGCTATTTAGGGTTTCCTTGCTGCCCTATTATTCAAACATTCAGGCATAACTGCTGACACGGCTAGCTTGATAATAGACTCATCAGACATCATCAGGCAGCTGGTAACTCGTCGTCATCATCATTATTATTACTATCATTAACGGGGGCACAGCAGGTAGCTGTTTGGTGTGGGGAGGGGGTTAGGAACACAACCTGTCGCTCGTGCTTGTGACGACGACAAATGTCTTAGGTCTCAGGGCTAGCAAACGGAAATGACACGACACAAAATCATCGACAGAAGAAAAAAGCAAAGAAATTTAACTTGATTATCAATGTTGAGGCCGTTCAGCAAAAATAAAACTTATAAATCGATGCTTGATCAGAGATGCTGCCTGCCACCGAAACCAGCAAGCAACTAAAACTCCCGACAAGACACAATGCAATGAAAATGACAAAAAATCAACCTAGCTGCTGACAATGATGAAAGTGACAACGACACCGACAACGACAGTGGCATTGAATGACATCCCAGCCAACTCAGGATGCCAATGAGTGAGGCATTGCGTTTTGCTATCACTGCTGTTGTAACTGGGATCAAAGGAAAGGTGGCAAGTGGCAGCTGTTGCCCTCGAGACGCTACTCTGGCGTGACTTGTCAACTGTGCATCGTCATCATCATCATCATAATCAGCAAATTTGACTAGAATGGTGAAGAAGATGCATGAAACGTCTTTGTTTATTCAGTTTTTCAATGAACGATTGGACGTTCATGATGCAGTCGAACTTCTCTATTACAAACTTTTTTTTTTGTTCTCTGTACAAGTAAGAACCTTGACTCATTTCAGTGGGAGAAACTTTTACCAATAATATACATAAAAAATATTTTGAAATTGGTTTTGTAATTTAAAGAAGTAAATTGTAAATCAAAATAAGAAATCATTAAGTAATCAAATAAAACCCTGTAACATAATCTGAATTGTTTAAAACTAAATTTAAAATTCAAAAATCTAAATTCTATTCAAGTAAACCCCAATTGTATTCTCATATGGCCTTTATTGTCTATCACAGCCAACTAGTTAGTTAGTTAGTTAGTCAGTGAGACAGGCAGTCAGGCCAGTTGCTGGCAAGTCTAGTGGCTATCAGGCATTCAATCATTCAATCATTCACTCATTGCGACTGTTGTCACTCACTCAGACTCAAGTTGCATGTGGCATGGGCACGTTGCACGTAGCACGTAGCACGTATTCGTGCTACGCTTCAATGAAAACAAACTGATATTTGCCTGACACTTGAGATTGATTGTCATCCATCAAGAGAGCTGACTTTACCCAACTTCTCTCCCCACCTCGTCCATCTGTGTGATTGAAGGACAAGGATGCGCTCTTTGCATTTTGAATTTACATGCAAATACCCGCCACACAAAGCATTTTGGGCGTTGCCCTGAATTTATATTCAATAACACAAAAGCTAAAGCTTTCCGCCCTTCACCATCCAAGTTGCTGCTTGTGTTGACCACAGAAGTTGTTTGGTCGACTTTCACACTCGACACCTGACGAAGCAAGCCAGCCAGCAGCTTGTAAGTGAAGACGTCTCCATTACTCAACAACAGCTGCCCCAACCGATTACCACACTGAAGATCATATTGGCATGTGTTGGTCAGACAACCGCAAAAGCTGTGCGCATACACTCTCTCAAGCAGTGCAGTCAAGCAGTGCAAAACAGGAAAAAGGGAGAAACTTGTCAGGAGGGAATTGAATGTGACATCTGTTAAATCTTGTCACCGCTAAAAAGAAATATATACTTATAAATAAACATTTGCTTATAAAAGTAGATGGGCAAAAAACCTTTCGATCTTATTCAATCCAACATTCATGTTAACATTTCTTGTCTGCCCGACATTCGAATTCTCTTTCAAATCTCTTCAATATCAAGTAGCACATAAAGAAATTGAATTCATTAAACATTAGCTTCCTGACACGTTCGAGACGGAGGAGAAGAAAAAGAACTTTGAAAACATTTAGTGTCGCAATATGCAAATACATAAATTTTGTAGCCACTGAGAGGGATCCCTCTGCAGTGTCTCTCCTGTCTGCAGACTGTAGTCTGAAATCTTTAAGGCATTTCTCTGTCTCCATTTAAGAGTCGCCGTGTCGGTTGTGGAAACAGAAGACATACACACGCGATAAAGAAATTCGATTAGGCATCAATTTTAAATGAGACGCATTTTCCGCTCTCCCCATAACTCCCTTCTCTGGTTGTGTCTGTCTGTGTCAGAGTGGCTGACAGCGTCTGGCAGGCCGCCTGCTGTGGATGCCACGTAACCTGATATGGTGACACTCGTGGACAGCAACAAAATCAAAAAAAAATTCTATACGTAAGAAGTCAACGCGTCGACGTTGTCGTTGTTTTGCCCCTTGCCTGCAATCTAATTTATGACTTAATTATCGGGCCATATTTAATGTGTCCAATAAACTAGTCTACAAAATTATACCAACACATCGTTGTTTAGGCTTGTTGCCAATCGTCTGCCACCCCCTCTTCTTCGCTTCGTCTCTCTTCATTTAGCTTGTGGCTTATTAGGCTTTTGCTTTACAATATGCGTGGATGTTGTAGAACTTGAATTCGCTACTCGGTCGCTGGCTCGATTGGTTGGTTAGTTGGTTGGTTGGTGGCCTCCTTTAGTTTTGCGGCCATCAATTTGCTTTTAAATGCAACAATTTGGTTTCCATTGCGGCTGCCTCCAACAGTCGCACTTCGACTCTTCCACCTCCCCTCGTCAGTTCCTCTTGCTTTTACCAGTGTAGTCCACATCATCGTCACCGCATGCAGTCAACGTATTTGGGTTGGTCTCCAACTCCTTTTCGTCTCCTCAGCTCTTGTCTCGCCACGTCTTTGGGGCAGACTGAGCAATAAAAATTTCGTGAAGTGGCAATAAAATTCCATTTAAAATGGCAGCGATTATGTCTCAACAGACCATTAAAGTCACTCAAATGACAACTACTACTTAGGCACACACACACACACACACAATTAAACACACACAGCCAACGCACAGCAGTTGTTTTAAGTTGTGTTTTTTTGGATCGTTGATCGCGACATTTGATGTCGGCGCCGGGTCCTCTCCGCACAGTGGGACTCATTTAACGGCTTAAGTTTATTACTATTGGGGCGTTTTTGGGGTGTTTCGGTACAGAGCAGGAGGAGGGAATTGCTGCTGTCATCGCTAAAAGTAGTAGCATCCCAACTAACTAACTAGCTATTTATTATTTTTTTTCACAATCAATATGCCTTCTGCTTATTTTAATGCGATTGATGCAATGTGTCACGCATTGTTGAAGACTTTACAAAGACTGAATGCATTGATCAGTAACAATTACCCAGCTGTTACCAATAATATCGTGAAGCTTAGTTGAAAACCTGTTGGCTTATAAAGTTTCAACAATTCAACAATATCTCAAAATCTAGCTAGCAAACTTAATTGTCAGAGTAAATGGTCCTCGGATCACATCTTAAGCTTTTCGGTGACTTTAAGTATTTTTTTTTAATTAAGCTGCTGTTTCCTTGCACAATTTTAAAGCTAAGCACAAGCCTATTTCCCTGCCTGTCTTAGTTTTGTACATTTAAACCAAGTAGCCAACTTTTGATAATGGCCAACTTCCTTAGCATTTCATCATGCATTTTTATGGCAGTCGCTACGGAGAACCAAAAATCACAATTCCTTCGATTATGACTTCTTTTACAGTTCAGTAATACTTCCTGAAACTGTTGGACTGTGAACTTTGCGTGTTTGCCGGTATCAGCTTTCGAAAAAAAAAAGATTTCCAATATTCAAGCGGCAAAATGGAAATTTAATACAGTTTGGGCCGTAAGAAGGACAGACAAAGGGAAATTCAATGCCATAATTTGGCTTTCAAGTGGCTACAAAATAAAAAGGAAAAAAACCAACAACGTTAAGAGGCAGCTTCTGTGACGGCCGACGAAGTTGATCCTCATTAGTGGTCACATGTCAGATGGGGGAACGAAATGTTGCTGTATAATTTTGTCATTCATCATTTTTCGCCCATTTCATTTTTATATATAGAAGTTTGTGTGTGTGTGCCAAAGGATTCGTATTTCATACACACCCCTCCCTCTCACTATCTTTCGTGTGACATGTGACAACAATGTGGCCCGTTGTCATTGTCATTGTTGCTGTTGTTGCCGTTGTTGTTGGTAGCTGTTGCTGTGACACATTTGTTTTCCTGCTGACACACACACTGTGTATCTGTATGAGTGTGTGTTTGTGTGGGAGCTAGGTGTGAGTTTCAACAAGTTTCTTTTTTTGATCATGTGCTGTGTACTGTGAGTATTTTTTGTTATATTGATGATGTTGTTTTTGTGTGTGTTTTTCCTACGCATTCTATGAATTGTATTGTATGTATGTATGTATGCATGCCTTTTGCAAGCCGTAAGCCGTGCGATATATCACGCCCTAAGAGACACTGACGGATGACTGACGCAACGCTCAAATGATGACGGAGTAGCCCCTAATGACAGAATTAGCTGGTCAGCGGCACCGTCAACAACAAGTTAACAAAATAAATACGTACATATGTTTGTACTCGGCATGGTTTATTTTCACATAGAGCAAGGAAGGTTAATTGGGAGAGTTTATGCAAACACAGAAGTCATTCTCAATCAAGCTCAAGAAACTCAAAGGAACTTAGGGAAGTTTTCCGGAAGACCTTGGATTTTCTCAAATTCAGTGATTCCATGTGCTAAAATCATAAATTTCAACGTTTATTTGCTTAACAATCTACTTAATCTTATACATCATCTTACTTTCTTCTGTAAGATTCTAATCTTTTTATAGATAAGAGAAAAATTAAATGAACTCTTTTAATATTTTACTCTATAGAATGGCTATCAAAATTGTTTATAAGGTTCTCACATTATATTCTGCTTATTTGCATAATTTTTTTCGAAAACATACTGCGAAGGATTGAATAATTCGAGAAGCTTTCAATTTGAACTGTGAGTTGAGTTTTTCCCTAAAGAGCAGAATTGTGTTTCCTAAAGCGCAGAGTTGTCATTACCTGCTGTGCAATGCCGTTGTTCGTCTTGTCGTCGACGTTGTTGTTGTTGTTGTTGGCAATGCCTTGTTGCCTGGCAGCCAAGTGACAGATAGACAATCCTTGGGTTGGCAACACAACCCGGCAGGAAATGACAGAGACAATGAATAGGTAAAAGGGACAAGAGAGAAGGGGTTGACGAGTGCGTAAGACGAGTAGCGGAACAAAAGTTTTGAAGCCTTTTGTGAGACGCGCTTTATTTTTCGTTTCAATCTCTCTTTCTCTCTCTTTCTTTCTTTCGGTCTCGTAGCTTGATTGTAATTGTGAGTGACAACGCCTTGATGCCTGATTATGATAAATGAATTGTTAAATTGAATTAGGTGTTGCCGCGCTGCTGTCACTCAAGAAAAAAGCCTCATCCTCATAAATGGCCCCGCCATTCGTTTCTTTATTTATTATTATTAGGTTTTTTTTTTTTATTCTTGCCTTGCTCTCAGCCTCTCCACAAAATTAAATGGCATGAAATTTGATATTTTTCAGGGTTGTCAAGAGACAAGAGCCGGGCGACAAACCAGCAAAAAGGGTTGACAGCCAGTTCGAATGATTTGCCTGATGATGATGGGTTGTGTTCGTTAGTTGGTGTGGCAAACAGGATGCCCGACTCTGTTTGGTTCTGCGATTGGGTGTGCGATTGCCCTCGAAAATTGATTGTTTGATCTACACGAGAAATTAGCTCAGGTTACCTTAATTATGGTCTCTTCATGACACTTTGTTTACTTGTCAATGGTTCGCAACTCTCCAATTGCAAGGAAATGAAACCAGAAAATAATACATTTATTTTTTTATTGAGTATTAAGCTAGGAGCTATGAGGATTATATTGAAAATAACTCATAATATCTTTCTGTAATTATTCCTAAGAATTTCGAATATGCCAGTAATTGTATGATATAGTATATTTGTGGGTACCAAGCTTATGCCACAAATATATTGCCCCAGCGATATATAAGATAGACAGATGACACCTACACAAACACACCCACACACACACCCACATACAGTCGAAGAGGAAAAGAGGGAGTCAGCAGCAGGCAAATATGTCAGAAAGCAAAAGAGTAAAACAGAGTTGACACCAAGAACTGAAACCGAATTTCAAAATGCATGCAACTCTGAACACGCATACTTAAGATTGGTATGCACATTTATACCCTGTAATTGCACAAAAGTGATTGTAAAGCTTAAAAGGATACTTTTCATAAACGGTATAATACTATACAGGTACTTGAGGTAGATATTAGTTAAGCAAAAATGAAGCTATTAAACATTGTTAAGTATATGTACGCATACTATCATCATTATTGTCTTTCTACAGGGTAGCTTTTCGTCAACATAACATTCGCTTTCTTAACTCAAGCGCAATCTTACTTGTTGTTACATATGAAAATATATATATGTATGTATTTTTGCACATCTGCCACTGCCACTTGCCATTAATTTTCGGCCAACAGCAACTGCAACTGAAACAACTCAAACAACAACAACAAGAACAACAACACCAATGCATGTTTCTCTTACGTTGCGTTACGTTACGTTGCGTTTGCTTGTTGTGAGCTTCTGTCGCTGTCAGCATTGTTGTTGGGTGCTCGCTTCTCTATTCTCTTCACACACACACTGTCTTCGGCACTCTAACGCTGTCAACCAACAATGCTTTCACTGTCACAGACAGAGACAGCGACAGCGACAGGGACTACGAGGGAGAGGCGGAGATGTAGGTGACAGAGATAGAGACAGGGACAGAGATGCAGTACAGTTGTTGTTGCTGTTATTATTATTGTTGTTGCTGCTGCTGCTGTGCAATTTGTTATGTGTCCAATTGTTGTTGTTGCTGTAAATTTTTATATACATTTTTGCCATATTGCAACTCGAGAGAGTGTACGGCACATGTCAACAGCAACGATGCATTCTGACAGCCCAATGACATTTTCTACATTTTCGTAAATTGCTTCGATTTGTTGTTGGTTGTTGCTATTGTTGGTGTTGTTGTTGCTCCTCAACATTGTTAAAGTATGTGTGTGTGTGTGTGTGTGTGTGAATCAACAAGGAAGGTAAACTTGTGCAATGCCAACTATGTAATATACCAAACGTGATTGCACGTGTGTGTAAATATATATACAAAGTATATATGTTTTGACAGCGGTTATAAATATTCTATTATAAACTTAATTCAATTTTAATAGGTAGGGAAAACAACATATTTTCTTGAAAATAAATATATGTTTATTAAAGAAAAAGTACTGACGATCAAGCTACTGCTAAGTTTTTACTTGAGGATCAACCATCTTAAAACAAGAAAGAAGAAAACCAAGATAAGAATCTCAGTTTATTTGAGAGAAATATGACTTAACCTAAAAATATTTATTTGATTCAAAGGTTTTGTCAAAATGAATTTGAATCATGAATAAAATATGTTCCTGTATTTCCCAGAATTTTTGGATCATGAATAGATTATGTTCCCATATTTCCATGAAATTCTCTTAATGTTTCCCTTTTTGTATTCGATTCTTTTTACTTTTACTTTTGCTTTCATATTAACAATATTCTTTTCCAGCTTGTCTTCATATATTTGAAGATAATATATCAGTACCAAAGTATATTTGTTCAAATCAATTTACTTGATCATAAATATCGAATTTTTCTTCTTAAATATTTATTAAATTATTAGCTTCATCTTTAGTAATTATTTAGACATTTTTTTCCCTCTTTTCACCTGTCATCTGTAATTGATATCCAGACCGAAGACAGCTTAAGTATTTGACCTTTTCAGTTTGCCACTTCCAAACTCCCCTTTCCAATATTTATTGCAGCCCATTTTGGGTTCTTGTTGGCCTCAAGTTGCAACATGACCGCTAAATGATAAGAAAATTACGGCTCTACACTTATTAGACAGCAACGTGTCAAAGGAATAGCAAAAAAGCAACGCGATGCCGGCAAACAAAAGGCGTGCTATGCTCCCCTTCCCCACCTTCACCCCCTCCTACTACTACTACTCCACAGCCGAATAGCTGCCACTATAGCCTCTGCAAAATGCCATGGAAATCAGAAAGTGTAATAAATTTTAAACAATGCGGAAAATTTACGGTGATTTTCGCTGACATGCCCACTTCTGTGCTTTTGGCAGACATTACAGGCTAGGGGGCGGTAGATGTTGGCTGGAGGTGCCCCAAAGTGTTTGGTAGCATGTCTGCAAAAAATGAGTGAGAGCGAGAGAGGGAGCGAGGGAGGTCGACTACAGGCGGTATATCAAAGAGCTTGAACGCCTTCGCCCTCAAAAAAGAAAGACGACGACGACGACGACGACGACGGCGACGCAACGTCACAAACTGTTGAAAGCGCAAAGTGAAAGATATATGACTTCAAGTAGGTGTAATCACACTCACACACACACACACAAACACACACACCTACTAACTCACATGTGAGCTTAAAAAAATTGCACTAAGTGTTTTTCAAGGGAAGCCTCGACTCAACTCAACTCAACTCGACTCGACTTGACTCGACTGAGAAATTACTCTTGTGTCTGGCTTTTCAGTTGTTTTTGCTGTTGTTGTCTATCTGAAACTGAAACTCGACCTATGCATAAATTGTCTTGCAAAAGGCATTTAAGGGGTTCCCTTTTTTCCCCACTTCCTTTTCTCTGTCTCTGTCTCTGTCTCTCTTTCTCTCTTTCACTGTCTTCATTATTTTGGCTCCGGCGTTTTTCGCAAAGTATGCGTGAAATACGATTTATTGTTTTCGTTAAAAAGATTTATTGTACATAGAAGAATGAAGAAGAAGAGGAAGCTCGCAAGTTCTCCAACTGCGGTTGAACTTTATTTGAAAAGTTTGCACCAAGAATATTCTAAGGTTAAAACTTCCCTTTTAACTTTTTTTCTACCGAAGCCAAGCTATGCACATAATGGATTCTATTTAGTGATTTTTTTATCGTTTGTTCCTTATCACGGCATACTGGCGACCATTTGATTCCGCTTAAAAAACTTGAGCCTTGATTACCTATTAGTCTTGTCAACATTTACAGCTTGTTCTCACGATTAAAAGTTAATTGAAATTGCTTTTTATCAGCAATGCTTTCAGCTAGCAATAATCACACCTCAGTCGAACTTCATTAGTTGCGATGTCGCCTGAGAAAGTCTTGATTTGCTGTCCAAAACGCTAGAGCAACTTAATATAATATTTAACTTAAGCCATTCGAACCTCTAGTCCAACGCAATGTATGCCAAGAGTAAAATTATCTTTGGAGATGGCTTAGATTGCATTATAAATAGCAAAACGTGTTTCTGTTTTTAATTTTATGTTGGCAATGCCATTATTTATGAGTTATTTTTAAAATATTTCTCAATATTTTCTTTAGCTTCTCATTTAACTTGTAAGTTATTTGCTAATTCTATCTAAGCGTTGAAAAGTTAAAAATGCATTTTGCTTGATTTACACAGAACTCATTCAACACTCATCTATCATGTTGTGTGTGTCGCAGTGTGGCAGTGTCGCCGTGTCGCCTATAACAAAATAGTTCACGCCCACACAATCGAAACGCTTTGAACCCTGTGGTGCCACAAGCATCTGACCCCGAACAACGACTAACGACAGACACCGAGTCCATGGGGTTATATACACACATTCGTAGTACTACTATATCCATTTGTATGGCTTGTCGTAGTTGCATTTGAGGGGGTCTGTTCTGTCAGAGTGCAACGCGACACAAATTGCAAGCGCAAGACATTTATACACTCAACCCCGCAACCCCCCAATCCCTCTCGATCTCAGCTGGCGCTCAGCACCGCAGCGCAGAGATGTCAGAGCATATTATTGTAAATTGAACTCAATTACCAGTGACAGCAGACAAATTGAAGTGGAAATTGAGATCGTCTCTTTCGGGTGCTTTAGCAAGCAGCTAACGAAAACGGCAAAATATAACTAAATAAAATGAAAAATAGTTTTACTCTTGGTTCGTTTTTTTTTTGTATCTTGGTCGCATCTGTCAGAATACTTAGGTTGAATATAGGAAGAGCAACAATAACAACAACTAATTCACTTAAAAACGCTTTGCTCAGGCCCAGAACTGAATGCGTTTGCAGCTCCTTTGGATAAAAATTTCATTGTGTGTGTGGCAGTCTGTGAAATGTCATTTGTCAAATGCACTTTGTGTGCATCGCGTCTGTCCAAATGTTCAACTGTCTTTTAAATGTCTTTATGTCTGTCTCGCTATCCGTCACAAATTGCTTCCCCCCTCTCTGTCTCCCTCTCTCTGCAGTTCTTACCTCAACGCTTTTGATGTGCAACTGTCACAGAAATGCGGGTGAATTTGTCGAATATTCACAGAGTGACTAAAAGGGAGAGAGAGAGAGAGGAAGCCAGGCGGCAGTGAGGAGGTTTTCATCAGAGTGCCAGCTAATTTATGAGTCAATTAGTCTGCCTGTTGGCCATGCATAAATAAGGTGCATAATAATAAATAAATATCATTATTAAAAAAATAAATAAATGTGCTACACTGAAACAAAAAAACGTTTTATAATTAATATACAAAATAATAATTCAAAAACGTAATTAAATTCAAGAACTTTTCAAAGTGCAAAATAATTTATAAAAGCATTTAAATATTTTTTTTAAATTATTTTATTAAAAAAAAGCTCATAATTTAAATGAAATTTATTATAAACTCATTTATAAATATTTGTTAATTATGTTTTTAATTTTGCAATATTTTTTTAATTTTTAACTTTACGGTTTGTTTAAACAAAATTTTATTTTTCCTTTGTCATTATTTTTTTAGCACGTAAATTAATTATTTAAAACGTAAAAGCCGACGTTTTGTTGACTTGTAATACATATTTTTTTTGTATCCAATGCACCCCCTCCCTCCCCCCCCCCACCTACTCTCACAAACACACACACACAACTTTTGTACGTTTTCATTTTGTGTTCGCAGCTAATCGCGCGTTGATTTTATTGTGTCTTTGGTTTATGAGTCGTTCAATTTGGCACATGCCTCACTTTGAGTTACGCCTCAGACAAGTTGTTGTTGCTGCTCAAGCTTCAAGCACAAAGCACCGAGAACCGTTGCACAGTTGCACAATCGGATGCTTGTGGAAGCAACATTGTTGCGGTACTTTGGGTGGCAAACGCATCGATGAAAATTAAGTGCGCCCCTTTGATGATGTGGCAGCCAAGATTAAATGGGTTAATGGTCGAGGCGTGTGTGTGTGTGCAACAACAACAACAACAACAATGGAACAAAGCTTAAAGCTTTTGATTTCGGAAGCGCTTCGATGCATTCTGAAAATTGAAATCAAGTGAAGTCAAATGGACTTCAGCCATGAACAAATAAAAGTTAACTCAAACTTGTTTAGAATTCCATGGGCACGTTTATTTTAATGGGTTTTGAGGGTTAATATAAGAAAATCTAGCAATTTGTTATAATAAATAATAGTTTAAGTATTATTTGACTTTGTGCATTTTTTCTTCATTGATTTTTAACAAAAAGTTATGAAAAAACAATATTAATATATAAATTATTGTGTTTCTTACATGAGTTTTTAAAATATTATCAACAAACCATCAAAAATTGTTAATTCTGAAAAATTATTAATAATAAACAATGCACAAAGAAGTGTTAAGTTATGAATTTATGAATATAATTACAATAATTGTCTTGAATAAAATTAATGTGTTTGATAAGTAATAATATTTAAGTACAATTACATAAATTAAATGCCAAATCGCTTGCATAATTATAATTTCAATAAATTCGCAAATACTAATAAAGTGCACTGCACATAACAACAACAATTGCAACAATAAACAATGGCAACTAAACATCCGGCGGAGGTCAGAAAAATACAAAAAGCTCATAAATAAAAGCCAGCTGACACGCTGCAGGCCAACAACAACAACTAAAAGTCGAAAATTTTAACAATCCCACAAGCCAAAAATAAATAAATATTAAGTATGTATATATGGCGATAAAAACAAGTATGCGGGGGGGGGATAAATCTGTGTAACTTATAAATTTGAAAATATTTCATAAATGGCACATAAATTAACACAACTAATGCCAAAACCGAATCCAATGGGACAACAACAAGAACAACAAATGTTTTTCATGATTTGTTGCACGATAATTGCAGCAGTTGCAGCTGCGAACCAACAAAAGAGTCACACACTGAGTTGACACTATTTTCGCTTTATCTAAATGCACTAAATAAACGACAAACACAAATACAAATATGGTAGACAAAGATACAGATACAGATATACATATAGTTCTATAAGCCCGGGAAATTTACTATGAATTTATGTGTTCAGGAGCAAGAGCAGAAGGGGGGGGGAAGTACATAAATATTTAAATATGATTTACAAGCGGAGCTGCTGCTGCTGCGGCAGCGCCAAAAGCAAAACATAAAACTCCTAAACAGCAAAATATCTAAATTATATTTTTTGAACTGCAAAATCAGTTATTGTAAAAACAGGATGTTTACCGCAAAGTTGGAAAACAGCTTTTAAGCGAATATTTATAATATGCATTCGATAAACCAGTCAGAGATACTTATGGGAGAGTTCGCATAAGGATATTTGTTCATTTTGCGTTTTGTCTTAAAGTTTAAATAAGAAATCAAACTTGAGGCAAAGCTATTTGATGTTTGTATATTTCAGTCCTGCTTGCCTTGCAAATTGAATGCATTCCAGCAATCCAATTCAAACCCAACCAAACGCAGACAGTGCTTCGAAACCAGTGTCGCAAGAACTCAAGTCGAAGACGACGACGCGGCTTCAACAATTGCAGCTGATTAAGTTGCTGGACCTTCAACGGGGAGAATTGAGAACTGAATGTGCTGGTCTTGGGCCTGACGCTGAAGCATGTTGAATGCGTGTAAGTTGTGTAAGTTGTTTATGTTATTGATTAATTACATTTACAACAATCAAAGTTCATTGAGTGATACCAATCAAAACAAGGCAAAAAGGCAACAACAACAAGGCAACAACAATACTAAAATGCAAGGCAATGCAATGAATCTTCCAGTTGAAGAAGTGGAAAATACTAACTGACTGAATGACTTGATTGAGTGAGTGAATGACTGAAAGAAAGACTGAAGAACATGCCTAATGCTTGCAACTATCCCCGCGTCCAACACTTTGATTGCTGTTGTTGCATGTTGGGTCTGCCTTTCTCTCTTCTTCTCTCTCTCTTTCTCTTTCTGTGTGTTGTCGGTTTGCTTGTAAGGCATTTGTCTGTCTGCTGTTCGTTGCTTTGATCTTGTTTTTTTGATCTTCACTCGCTTTGATTGATCAATTAAATTCATTTGTAAACAAGTTCTCTACCCACCGGGGCACCCCAACGTGAGACGAGCAAGATTTCGTGATTTATTTGATTGCTATTTTTGGTTAAAACCATAAAAACACACACAAACGCATTTTACATGTGACAAAAGGGACTAGTTACGAGTAACTAGTTACGGGTAACTACTCGCTACAACACTATTGCCAACAGCTGCCCCTGCCAGACTTCTCTTGTTCCTTCTTTACTTTTTTCAAGCTGTCAGTGCATCGCTTGTCAAGTGTCAAAAAAATATGCACAGCGAGACTCCCAAATGCAAATGCACTTACGAGCGACGAAGCGACAATGTGGCAGACAGGTCGGACCGACCGCCGACCGGCAATTTTGCAAGCTTTCTGTCTCTCTCTCTATCTCTGACAGTGACAGGCCGACAGAAAAATATATTGTACGATGAGCAAATTCGCATTGTTCGCCAGATATTACACGACTCACTCACAATTTTCGCTTTGTTGTTGTATAATACAAGGTTCTATTGTTGTTGTTGTTGTTGGGAAGAGGGGGGGGGGGTGGGGGCAACTTGCGCTGTTGACTGGCGATTGCTCTGACATCGCTGACGCCTTGATTAAACTGTCATTTAGCTTCATTTATTTTGACATAAAACTGACAAGAGGCCCCCATTCTAAGTGGCAGCTTGAAATGCATTTTCAATTCAATCGCAATACAACAACAACAACAACAAAAACATGAGTCGACATCATTTTATTTATATTTTGAATGACCTTATAAGGAATTACGCGCATGTTTTATGCACATAGAGATTTTATAAGTAGATTTTTATTTCCATTTAATAAAAGTTCTTGGAGAATATAGAAAAATTATGTTAATGAAGTCAATCGTGAATTATCTTTTTGAAAAAATTATCAAAAGTCAACGAAAATATCTTTTAAAACTATCATTATATAAATATAGTATAACATCAAATTTGATAATTTTAAAATAAATTTGCTTTATTTTTTTAAAAATTTAAGCTAGTTTTTTTTAAATAAATAAATATCTTTAAATTTAATTCCAAATCAAAGTTCTCAATTATTTGTCTGCCTTTCACAAATAACACAAGTAAATAGATATGCAACTAAGATAAATGAACTACATGGCGAATAAATAACATTTGCACTCGTTAACTAAATATATATATTATAAACATATATATGCATGTACATTCAAGGAATAAATAACTCAGTCGGTTTGTCTTTAATCACAATCAAACACAAAGAGACACTGAAATGTCCGATTGTCGCAAGTCATTTGAGTTGCAACTCATTTATGCAAAATAACAAGTGATTAAAAGTGGTATTCGCATGTATTTGTGGATTAGTATAAAGCTGTCACTAAACATAAATTACAATATGTCAGTCTCAAGAACCTTTGACTTTTATTAATGTAAACATGAAAAGCAACACGCATGCTGAACAACCCAAAGGCCCGATAAATACACAAGACCCAGACCCAGACCCAGGCTCACAGTCAGAGACAGAGTCAAAGTCAGACTCAAATCCGGTCCACAAAACTGTTGCTGACAGCAGGTTGACAAGGGGCGGGGGGCTGACAAGGGGGGATGAGTTTATCTGAAGTTTGGTTTTGCTACTCGAGCAAAGATGCCTTTTGCCTTTTTTGATTATGCCATAATATGTATTTGGATAGAGGGAAAATGCATAATACTTCATGCACTTGAAGTCGTGTACTTTACACTCGCCTATTGAGTTTTGTATCTACATACATACATATGTATATGTATGCATGTGTATCTTTGTATCTGCTTGAGCTCACTTAGCGATCATATCATTTTGACATGCTCGTGTGTTTAAGCTGTCAAATTGCCTGCTGTCTGCATTTGCGTCTGCTGACGATGCTCCAACTTCTCCAACTATCTTTTCAACATTCGGCCGACTCCACTCGACTCGACTCGACTCGACTCAGCTCGGCTTGTCGGCTTGGCCTGTCTATTTGTATCTCTAGACAGGCACTCGGCCTTATGCCTCCTTAAGTTGACGTGTTACGCTGTCAGCGTGGAGAAAACCTCAATTTCAAGCTGTCAGTTTGTATGTCAGCTTCAACTGACAGTTCTCCACAATGTCGTTGTCGTTGCCGTTGCCGTTCTCTCTCTCTCTTTCGACTTTTGCAGCCTTTGCTTTGGCATGAGCTGCAGATACAGCTAAACTTACAGATACTTTAGATGGGCATTTGAATAATGCGCGCACAACAACAGCAGCAACAACGAAACAAGATATGCAACTAACTGTTGTTATGGGTTAGTTAGTTGTAAGTTGTTAACTGGGCTTAGTTGTTATGACCACTTTTAGAAAAATGTAAACGACAGCTAGCAAGAAAAACATAAAAGTCTAACAAGCTGTGATTAATTCTAGAAAGATTTGCATGAAATTGAAGATAAAGATTGTAGGGGGGGCCATAAATTTTTGTGTTTTTTAATTTTTAAAATTTAAAAATATTTAAATATATAATAATAAGTTGTAGACAAAGATAGGCCTGCCGAGGTAAAACGTTTACGAGAAAATGTGTTGGTGGTTTTAGTTTTATTTATATGTATATGTTTGTATTGGTTTTTTGTTAAAAGAAAGGAAATGTATGTTTTTGGGTGGTAGATTTTTTAGTTGTTTGTATAGTTTTGGTTTGTGTTTTTGGGTTGGGTCCCTGCCGGCTTTGTTGGTTTTTGGTGGGTTGGTTTTTATTGTTGGGTTTATGTTACCTGGGCTGGTGGTTGGGGGGTGGGTTTGTTGGTGGGTGGTGTTTGGTTATTAGCTTTGTTTTAGGATTTATAAGAAAAGTAGGTAACCACGATGTTTTATGGGTGTGTTGGGGGTTTGGTTGGTGGGGGGGGGGTTTATATTGTTTTGTTGGTGTGGTGCGGTTGTTTGTGTGTGTTTTGTTTGTGTGTTTTGTTGTTTTGTGGGAGCGGGGGGAAATGGGGGAGGTGTGTGTTGTTGTTTTTTTGGTGGGGGGGTAGGTGAGGTTAATTTTTTAATGGTGGAATGGTGGAATTTTTATATTATTTCTGGAAAAAATAAGTTTAAGTAAAGTGAGTTGGAAATCGAATACAAAAGTATAAAAGATAAAGCTATTCTCAAGGGGTTTCGAACTCAAATATCTACTTAATTGGGTGTTTTGGAAATATAATCTTATGATATATATAAGATATATTATATATGTATTCATATTAAAGGTTTATGTATTTATAAAAGTCAGCATTTTTACTTGCTTTTAAAATCATCTTCTTCCAAAGATATTAAAACATAAAGACATTGCAATTGGTAAGAGCGAGCAAAAGAGCTTTTTTCGTCTCAGGCAGACGCTGTTAAAAACCTTCTTTGCAATGAGTGTGAGCGATGTCTTTGCTTTTACCCTTTGTATATATCAATACGAACTTGAAACAGATTAACTTTGCTTAATATTTGGTTCAATAAGGGAAGAGTTTAACTTCTAGCATGATAAACACTTTTGTTTGTTTAGAGAATAAATGTTCTCAGAATCTGTTTAAATCTCGAATGTTTATATTTAACTTAAAATTTTCTCATTTCCTAATTTATATTTGACTAATATATATCTGTGAGGAAGACATTTCGAGTAAGAATAATCAAATTTTAAAGTAACTTAGACTACTTTTAATAAGCTGAAAGCATTTCGCATCTCATTTATGCCATTTTAGCATATCCAACATTTTATTGCCAATGTCTTTGGCCCATGCAATGGTTCTTTAGCGATAAATAAAGCTGTGAACATTAGCTCGATTTGTAGTTGGTGGCAAGGCAATGAGCGGGGCAAAGTTGTTGCTTTATAAGTGCCGCTGCTGCCCCAAACTGCTGCTTTGCCCCAACAGCTGCCATGTCGTTGCACTGCGTTGGACACAAAAGATTTACGATTATGGCGCGACTATTAAAAAGTTTCGCCTCTCGCACACAAACACACCTCTCCCTCCTCCTCCGACTCACTCATTCTCCCGGTTAGGTTAACCAACTTCACTCACAAGCCCACATTCAAAGTCAAAACAAAAATATTGTGTAAAGCGTGAGGACTTTTTTTTTTTTGTTGTTTTGCTTTTACTTTGCTTTGCCTTCGACTTCAGCGAATCGACATTGCCATCGATTAATTATGTGCGGAATTTGGTTTATTGAGTACGAACCGCCTTTAAATTGTCTAAAAGACCAGAGGAGAACTTGGAGCTGCCTGTTGTCAGGGCTGCTGCCGCTGCTGCTGCAACGATCGCAACGGGTTTGCAGCGTTTCGTTATTTATGAGTTTAACTATAATTTTGAACATTTACGTTGCGCCTGCGTGCGCTTGTAATATGACAATTTTAAGCCAAAATGGGGGCCAAGGGACGACTGTATTTGGACTTTATGTGGACAGCTGTTGGTCAATTGAGTCTCCCCCCTCTCCTTCTCACCAACTATCCTGTCAACTTCACAGCGGCAACCATTTTGTTGCTTTTCGATTAGACTGTTAAGTTGTCAAGCTGAAATTGATTTGTTGCCTGTTTGTTGTTGCAATGTGTCTGTTTTCGTAGGGAATTGCTTTTGAAACTTACTTAAATGTCACACACATACATATACATATATATATACACAGATAAAAGGCATTGCGGCTTTTAAAGGTGTTCAATTCAGTTCAATTAAGCTGGTTGAATCATAAATCGCATTGCGACTGACTTGAATTTATTGTATTTTTATTTGTTGAAAGCACAATTATAAGTGGGTTAAATTTACATCTAGATTTTACAAAGGTAGATACATAAACTTAAGGAGCAGTTAAGCTATCAATATTGATAGAGATTTTATCTTTATTTGTTACCTTTAAGTCTATAACAAGTATCTAACATTGCAAGTCACGGTTTAGGCATAAGCACGCATTTTCCTTAATAGCTTTATGCGTTTTTGGCTTAGCTACGGACTTAAAAGCGCGATAAGTTGATAAGTTATAAGCCACAAAACTATATTTATTCACATTAAATGCCAAATAAAATGTCATTGCAACTTTTATGTCTTATCAAAATCAGCAGAATTATAGTAATTACATGGGATTACGAAATGATTGACGGACTGACGAACTGACTGACTGACTGAGTGAGAAATCATCTTTCAAATATTCATTGCGATTACATTTAATGCCATGCATCTAATCCAGCTCACTGAGCTGCAAATTGTGACTTGAAAATATACACACACCCTGTGTGTGTGTGTGTGTGTGAGTGCGTAAAAAAGCTGTTTGAAGTGGTTGTCAGATTCAGTTTCTGTATCTCTATCTATCTGAATCTCTATCTACATTTGTATCTGTATCGGAGTGTGTGTATGTGTTGGCGTTCGCTTCAAAGGAGTTTTGTGTGCGACTTCTTTGACAGCAACGGATTTACGCTCCCCTTGTGTGTGTGTCTGCCTGTGTGTGTGTGTGTGTACCGACTTTAATCTGACATTTAATTAATAATAAAGTTGACAGTTTGTTTTGAGTGAATGTGACAGTTTTAATTGAGATTTGTTTCCACAATAAAAGCGCGCTATAAAAGCGAATGTGCGGCTTATAGATCTGTAGATTTTGTGTTTGTTTGTTTATTTGTTTATTTGTTCATTGAATGCTTCTGTAATACTCTGACATTAAAAACATAATATAGTTTTCATCAATATATATGACGGGTAAAGAAAGGGATTTAAATTTATTGTAGCAAACTTTTATTGTATTGTAAGAAAGCTTGTAAATATTCATCACAAAAAATAACGAAAGTGTTTGGAAACATTCATTTCAATATACAGTTAAATGGTTCACTTCGAAAGTGTCCATTGCTTGGATTCTCAAGAGCGAGCTTATCACTTTCACTCTCTCTCTCTCTCTCTCTCTCTCAAGCTCTTTTAATTTAACTGCCTGACATTTTACTCATTGCTACGGCTAAGCTTCCAGGCTGCAGGGCATACAAATCACTTGAAAAGCCGAACGCCAACCAGCAACTACAATAACAACAACAATATTGCTGCCACTCAAAAGTCCCGCAGCACTTAAGTGCCAAGCATTGGGGGCCTTTTCAGAGAGGGTAAATTGTAAATGTATGTGTGTGTGTGTGTAAGCAGTCAACTCGATTGAGAGGCGATTAGGCATGTTTTGATGATGATCATCAAGCGCGTCTGATTGCTGGCAATCAAATATGAATTGTTGAGGCGGGTACTTTAGTTTGGTGGGGGTGTCTCTTTTTTGCTGATAAGACAGACACGCGTGGAAACGCTTTTTCAAATGCCATTTCAATTGAGTTGTTAAGCAGCGCAACCAAACACCCACTACAACAACAAAAACGAGTACGCGATAATTGAGTTTTATGATTGACACGACAACTTTGCTTTTTAAATTGACATAAATTTCAATATGTCGTGAAACAAAACGTACAAAACAACCACACACAACCACACACACAGAGAGAGAGAAAACCGCAAAGTCATGCGAAATGAATAGTGCTCCAAAGCGAAACGAAGCGAAACGAATGGGAATGGGAATGGAATGGCGAGAACATTGAAATCTGTCCCAAGCTGCTGGCGATCTCTCTGCATGTGTGCGTGTGTGTATTCGTGCCTGATTCTCTGTCTCAACGATAAATTGTGCAATAAATTTCAATTACAGTTATTTTGCCAGCTCACACAAAAAAAAAAAAAGAAACATATACACACAAACGTTTGTACATAAACTATTTAAGTGGTGGGGCGTTGTTATACTACTAGATGGCAAGAGCCAAAGGCAACAAAATGTAAATTGTGATAAATTTTATGTTAAAGTGCATGAAATTATATGGCGACACATTTGGGCACTCATAAATTTTATTTAAACAATTTACAATTGTCATTCGCTTTTTTATCCCTCCCTCTCTTTATCACTGCCTCGTTTTATTGCTGCTGCAGTTATACTACATTGAAAAGTTAACAGAAGTTTTAGTTACTTTGGGTTTTTACGAGCTATATTTTTATTTAATGCATTACGATTTTAAGAACTTTTACACAAAGTTTACTATAAAATCTTTTTATTTCTACGTAAAAAAAACTTAATGATTCGTTAAATTCCTTCAACAGCTTTCATGTGTGTGAGTTTTGGAACAATTGAATTGTGTATGCAAGTTAATTGCGTAGCCTCAAGTGTATGTGTCGAGAGTACTGTCTGTGTTTAAGTGCCAAAAGCGAAACTCAATCAAATTATAACATCAAAGCAAATGTCGTCAGATTCGCTAGTCGTGGAAAGTGGATGTGTTGTTGGGCGGCAGTGGTGAACTTAATGCATCCCAGGGCACAAAACCCAAAGAGACTAGACTAAAACCCACCTCCACCTACCAAGCTCGCTCTCTTATTCCACCGCTCGCTCTCTCTCTCACTCTATGTGTTCAGTTTTCAGTTGCAGGAGACGGGCATCGTCGTCATGGTCATGCCGTGGTCTCGTTTCTGTTTCTGTCTGACAACTTACTTTGGCATTTGGCTGTCAACATGCTGTCAGACATTTAAACAATAAATGACCAAACACTTTTCATTATGTTGCTCTTTGCGGTTGCTGCCAAAAACAGATAGACATGCCCAAGACCAAATACCCCCACAACTGGAACGAACTGGACGGAACAAGAAAGAGAGAAACACACACTGAGAGAGAGCAAAGAGATTTGTCGACTGACAGACAGGCAAAGTGAGCAAAAATGTTGCTTTGATACCCACCGACAAACCAAAAAAACACATACACAATGTGCAAAAACTCAACCAAACCAAACCAATATGTAAGACAAGTTCAATCCCAAATTGGGTTGAACTGTGGGTTGGGGGAGGGAATATTAAGTTTTCGACATGCGTTTGCATGATTTTGACTCTGATGTGGGTCAAAAAAAAAGGCAAAGACAGAGGTCAAAGTTTTACTGCTGTTGCTGTCATAAAAATGTTGCCAAAATGTTTGCTGCCCAACACGCACGCACACACACACACACACACACACACACGCATATACACCCATTTTTATCGTGGTCCTTTGTCGGATATATGTATAAGAGAGAACCCATTTCAAAAATGTTGACACTCGACATAGGGCAATTAAATTCATTTTTCATTCATTTGCTCTCTGGTCTGTCTTTCATTCTTTGTGCCTGGACACACAGTTGGCAGCCTTGTTGAAAATAACTGACATATTGCGTTGCAAATTTGAAAGGTTTTTCACTGCCCATTATTGCCACGAGAAATATCCAAATTTCAAGAGGGTGAAACTCACAATTTGCTGGTGAATAAAATTTATTGCTAGAGTTGAACAAATTTAAATCGTTTGTGCATGTTATGTTATTTGGTAATTTGTAACGATAAATCATGTATGGAAAATATTACATATATTTCCTAGCTCACACAAATCTTTCTTCACATAAATGCCTTAATGCTCTCACTTTTTTCACTCTACAGCATGTAGGAATGGCATTTGTTTAAGTGCCTTTTTGGACTAGAGTCGCGTTAATGGACCTTAAACACATTGTTAGCATTTTATACCATAAGAACAAATTGCTTCACACACATTAAGAAAAATTCCCCATTTACCGTTAAATTCCCTTTCAATCTGTCTTACACATTTCCCACTTCTCCCCTACTCGCGCCCACGCCACTACTAAAGGATCTTCTGAGCAAGAGCGACAATAAATTTTGTTTTATTTATGAGCATTTAATTTTTGTAACATTAATTTAAACATAACTGCCAAAACATAAATTAGCTTCCGTTTCAAACTAATTATGCCGCCTGCTTCAGTCACAGGCCAAATGCCCCACCCCCGTCTCCTTCAATGGCATGTCCCCTCGGGCCTCTTGTTCATTGTGGCAATCGCTCAAGCATGAAAATCGTTGACTGCACAAAAGGCAGTCCACATTCACACACACACACGCACTTTGAGACTATCCCCCGCGGCATAAATTTAAATATATGTACATATCTCTTCTTCCTCTCTCCATTTACCTTAACATTTTCCGTCTTCTTCTCTCTCTCTCTCAAACTTTTACTTACATTGCGTTTTATCTTTTTGGCGGCCCTTCTGTCTGTCACTCGATGATAGTGAAGAGGGAATTTCCCTAAGTGCCGTTACACATGCATTCGGCAGGCATCTCGCATGCATACTATAAATTCTGTGTATGTTTTGCCGCGCTGCTCTTTTGAACTGCCATCAAATTAGTTGCTCATCCAAGCAATTAACCAAATGCGCCCACAGTGCCAAACGAAAGTGACTCGAGCAGAAGAAGAACATCAAGATCAGGGCTGCAGAATATAAAAACAAAAAGAATGTTTTGCATTTCCATGACAATTTATAAGATAAGTCAGAAAATATTTATAAATTAAAACTAACCTTATCTTAGAAAAAAAAACGCATATTCTTAAACATATATCATTGTTAAGTGCTTTTTTTGTGTTATGGCAGCCCTGCTTAAAAAGAGCCGAAAGCACGCCAACATAATAATCATAAATATATCAGACAGCTAACTTTTTGTCGGTTGGCATAATAAAATCCAATTAAAAACCAAAGAAAACAATGTTTACGACCTGACAGCGCCCTCTAGTCCGGGTGGAGCGAGTGGGGGAGTATGAGTGTGTGTGTGGAAGGAGAGAGGGGGTTGGCTAAAGGGCTAACACAACAATTGTGTTGAGTTATGTTAATGGCACTGTCTGCGCCCACAAAAGTAGCATCAAATATTATATAATGTTATGCTTCTGCATCCTCACAAAATGCATTTCACAACAGCTGTAGCTTAAGATGGAGAAGGGGGTCGGGTAAAGGGTATAACTTGGCGACTCATTATGAACGAAGAACGGTAGCAAAAATGTAATGCACCAAATAATAATTTCTTAGCCAACACTACATAATTTACACAGACACAAAACGATAAACAGCTGAGCTTCGCATAACCCCCCTTAACCCTTTCTTCTCCTCTCATTCTGTCAAGTGTCAGGCGTAAATCATGAAATTCACAAAGCAGAAGGTGTTGCATGTCTGTGTGTGTGTGAGTTTGTTGGAAAATTGACTCTCAAAACTCGAATAGATACATACATATTTCCACTGTAACTGTAGAGAATATTTATTGTTTTTGTTGTGGGTGCTGGGCTCAGGGATGGAGAGTTAAACGAGAGTGCTGCTTCCTAAGTCCAGGGTGCTTGCAGTTTATTATTTATGGCTGTCGGGCTGAATACGAATTCATTTTATTTATGAAGCAAGTCAGCCAAGCGGCCAACCAAAGCAACCAGAAAGGAAAACAGCCAAAACAACCAAAAATTGCCAACTGTGCTCGCTTTTTGTCTGAGTTAAGCCACAGAAAATGCGAAAATTTGTTTTCGCCACAAAGAAACGCGAAGAAGATAAAGAAATAGCAAAAGGGATACGCTGAATAGTTATAAGAGTTATAAAACAGTGGTAAAAGGTCGAAATTGTATCGAACAAATTTAGAAAATCTATTAAAATTATTACTTAAACGGTAAAAAAGGATTTTTTTAATTAAATTTTAACTTAGCAAATTAATGCATTCATTTTTGTAATTATTATTAATTAATATAAATTTCGATTTATTTCTAAAAAGTAATAATATAATTTTTATTTTTAAATGTTTGTTTCTAATACTAAATATTTATCTGTTTAAATCAGCTAAAATTTTCTTAAATCCAAACCTCATTTCAATTTCGACCAATTTAACTTATTTTATCACAATCTTTTTAGCCTTTAACCCATTGTGCTGCTGCGTAGTGCGCATTACTTTCATCATTGTCCTTTTGTCCTGCCCTGGCGCCCCAAAGTATGCAATGCGATGCCTTCATAGCCTTGGACATTTACACCATGACTCTTGTGACTCTCTTTGGCCCTGGTAGAGTTAGGTACGTAGCAATTTTCGTGTTGGCTAATTAGCTTTGGGTGTATTGTTTATAAATTTATGACGCATGTTAAATGGGTTTAATTAATTTATGGCACTTTGAGTAACAAAACAGGGCCAACAACAACAGCAGCAGCAACCCTGTCCAAAGAGAGAGAGAGAGAGAGTATGTTTCGAGTATTTTCAATTGAATTCTCTCTTGTGAATTATGTTTCGGTTTGTTGAGGTCTCAACTAGACGCCAGAAGTTGAAAAAGAAGAAGAATATGAAAACATCTGACGAACCAATTAAAACCTGAAACTGCGGTCACTTATCGCCATCAGGATCAAAGATAATCACCCGCTGTGCTAGACAACTCTATTAGAAAAACTTCATGATATGAGTGGGACTCAAAAAACAACCCCAATACTACTATATGATAATTATTAGTTTACTCCAACACAAATTTGATTATGCCACCATTCAAATACGCATTTCTCATTTCACGCTATTCTGGAACTGCTCAATTGTATAAGGTGTTACCCTAACGCAGGGTACTACGACTTTGTGCAACTTTAAGATACAAAATATACCCCACATAGAATATAGACTTGTCCCCTGCCTTGTCTATCTTCTATTTTCTGTTTATGCCTCGGTTCAACAAATTTTCTTACCAAAGAGCTTTACTCAAAGACTGTGACAGATTTGTACAATATTAATATACTTATGCAAGTGTATCCGAATGTTCGTTTTATATTAATCTACCTACTGATTTGTATTGTCATCGTTTTCATTGTTGTTGTTGTTGTTGTCGCACTCAGGCGCCAATGCCCAGAAATGATCAATGGTCGCTAATTAGTGTGTCCTCTCTTTTGGAAACTTTACACATGCTCCCTGCTGCTGCCGCCACGGTCTATAATCTACTGTCTACGGGCTAGCGGGTGCATACGGTTACAAGTGTCGTGCCAGGGCTGGATTGGGTCTCCCTTTCAATTGGATTCCCTGCTGTGGCCGCAGGTCATTTATTATTCGTGCTGCTGCTGCTGCTGCCGCTGCTGTTGGTTTTGGACTTGAATTTCAATCATTTTGTAGCTGCATCGATTAGAAACTTGCGATAATGTCCAATGGCGACAAAGTTTTCTGATAGAGGGGCGCCTACAAATAGTATTCCGACGCCGTTTTACCCACTTTGCAACTTTGGCTTGGCCTGTCTGCAGTTTGTCAATGCATATACTATGTATGTTTGCATGGAGGAGAAGGCTTATCTCCACTTGGCTGGCAGTAAATTATGTTTTTATCTGCATCTGTGGGTCATGTTCGTTGGCTTTCAGGTCTTCTTCTCTCTCGCCTTGTTTGTACGTATTCATACAGACACACATACATAGGTAGTCGTATTTTTGGGACAATGGAAAGCAACGTTGCGCTCAATTTGATTGATGGGAGCCCAGAGCGCTAATGAGCTGCAATTAATAAAGTCATGGACTTTGTTGACCACAACAAACGCTGTTCTTGTTTGTGGTCTACCGAAGCCGGCGACTTGAGCAAGCAGTGAGGTTGCAAGGGTGTCCAGCTGATTAATGCAAGGCCCGCTAATGAGGTTTTGACTCGCTTGAGAATTTCGGCATAATTCTTCATTAAATGTTACCGAGTAATGACAAATGACAAACATGTTCAATAAAGATAACTCGAATTAATAATATATTTCAGTAGTTCGAACTAAAAAGTATTCAATAAAATTTTAAATTATATAATATTATAATATAATAGAAATTTATAGCACAGAATTGAAGCTGAGCTGCCCTAAGAGCTGTTTAGAGTTTTTAAAAAGCTCCTTAAGAGGTGAAAAGGGAATATTAAGTTATATATTATTTATTTATTATAAGTTGAAATTGAATGTAGCATCAAATCAACAAGTGTTGCATTTTACTTTACTTCCCGCTGCAAGGGCATAAATAATATAACAACTCTGTAAATTTTGTTTAGTTTCCTCATCTTTACTTTAACACACAAACATTGCGCGCTAATTCCACAAAACAATATTTGATGTTTGACTATTGTAAACTGCTAAGTAAAATATTTCTACGAATGCATCATCAGCACGTACACTGAGAAAATGTTAGAGTATATACTATAATCAAAACGTGGGCGTGTATTTGTTGTGACTCCTTTGAAGTTTTGCCGACACACTGGCAGCCGTCTGTTCGCCTAATTATCACACTATTTGAGGCATCATAAAATTGGAGTAGGAAAGCAACAGAGAGAGAGAGAGAGAGAGAGGGAGAACTGTCTATGTGTGTGGCTAAAAACAAATAATGAGGCCTTTGTACATAAAAACCTGAAAATAGGCGAAATAAATAAATAATCCAATAATAAAACCGAACAAACTGCCAAACTGTTGTAAATGTAAATGTAAATGAAATGCAGTCAAAGACAAAACTAGACTAGAGACTCCGCAACAACAAATTCCCCATAATTCTACGTTCAGTTTGCTATGTCGTTTTGTTGTTATGGGGCGCATCATAAACTCATAAAAGTGTAAAAAGCGCGGCGAGATCAAAGACGAAAAAAAAATATATATATATATATATCGTCAGCATATAGCGGCTCTAGCTGAATAAATTTGGTAAAACTGATATATGATTTTTGTAAAAAAATATTCATTGAATAGTTTAACTATCAAAAAAAAATATGTAAGATTCAAAATATAAAATTTAAATAATATTTTTTATTGTAAATATTTACAAAATAAGTTTTGTGGTTTTATGCAGAATTTCTCTTTCTGCTTACCTTTACTTTAGTTGGTTTAATACTAAAAACTGAGTATATTTAAAGGAACTTAGTATTTATTTCTTTTACAAAATAAAATACTATAGCTTTATGTAGAAAAAAGTACAAGCTTTGTCCTAAGACTCTAAGAAAATTAAATTAAATCACTTTAGTTCAATAAAAACCAATATTATTTTAAATTTTTGATGAAAAAGGTTTATTTGCATATCTTTTATTTCTTTTAAAGATTTTCTTAGTATTTAAGAGACTTTTCATCAAAAATGTTAACGATTTTAGTATTTATTTTGATATAATTTTAGTTGAATCTATAAAAACTAATGAAATTTTCATATTTTTATGTCGATTCAAAACTTTACTAGCATTGCGAGAAATACACTAATAATTTTTGAAGAACTTTACTTTTCAAAAACCTTTTTTCTAGCAGGAAAAACAATCTTAAGTATATGCATTAATTTATACTCGAGCCGCCAAATTAGCAGTCAGCTACATCCGCTTTGGGGGCGTCAAGTTGGCAAACTTAAATCTTGTCCGAGTCCGGCAATTGGAAGTTGCAACTCACACACACACATACAGACACAGCTGCAGTTGCACATGCAAACTAATAAATTTCATTGATGTGTCTATTTTCGGGTAGTCTGCTTGCTGTTGGGTTGTTTCCCTTCACCTAAGAGCCTTAAAGTGCCTGCAGCGGAAGCAATTTGTAGCTACAAGCTGTAATTTCAATGCGGGCAACGCCCCACCCCCCTCTCAACAAACCATGTTGCAATGCTGCCGCAACGCTGCCTAAAAAGACGTCGATAATTCTTAAGAAACGGCGCGAAAATCGACGCAAAATAAAAGCGTGCAAATTTTCGCTGTCAGTTGTGGCATAAAACAGACAAAGCGAGGGGGTTGGGTGGGGGTTGGAGTTTACGGTGTGGTGGTGGTAGATGGCGGTTGAAGGTATAGCACTTTGTTAGCCTTATAGCAATTGCTGCACATTTTATTTAACCCTTTTTATGGCCTCATTATGGCCAAAGGGGCTAAAACGATTCTCGCTCACAGACACAGACAATATATTTTAAAAAGGGGTGTTAAGTTAGTTAGGGGGGTTGGGGGTTACCAAATGGGCGCAACATGCGGAAATGAGGCTAGGAATCAAGCAAATAAATGTTTTATAAAATGTTCACAGCGCACACACACACACACACAAAGAAAGTAAGTAGCGATATTTCTAGCACTTCTCAAGCCATTAAAACGAAATTTATTGTTTACAATGTTTTATGGGTTTTTTTTTGTTCTACGAAAATATCGTGCTGGCAGTTTACTTGGTAATTTGGTGGAAAATCAGCAAACGAAGAAGCAGAAGAAGAACTCAGCGATATGAAATAGTGCAAACTTATTGGTACTTTGTCTCCAGTGCTCGAAAAGCGATATATCTTTTCAACTTAAAAGCGCATAATAAAGGGGATAGAAAGAAAGAGTTAAGATTAATGAGTAAACTTAATATAAACAAAATGTTTTTCGAAATATTGATAAGGTGATTAACTTTCAAATGAATGAAGATAAATTGTTATGAATGAAATTATATTGAAAGCAGTTGATAGAAAAACTTTTGAAATACATTTGTTGGGTGCCAATTTTGCAGTCCTTAAAATCCAACTCTTTCATGAATTTTTTCCGCTTACCTAAATGTTTATTTCATTTATTATATTATAAATTATTACAATAAGTCATCAAAAGAACTATCATCGTTAACCAAACCAATTTCAATGCCAAGCAATTTCTTGCCGTTGCGCCTTGATTTAAAACTAGACCAAAATCTTTAACAGTTGCAATTCATATTTCAGCGCAAGAAAAGGGAAAGTAGTTTTTTTTTGTGGAAAGAGAAATTAATAGCGACTAAAACTTTCAGACTGCAGTCCCAGTTTTATAGCAACCCTCCCCTTCCACCCTCCCTCGCAACCACACCTAAGCACTTAGTCAGAGGCCGTCGTCGTTTCCTTTTAAACAGGCGGCACAAGTTGGAGCCATAAATTTGCAGAGCGCAACGCAAAATAACCCAAAAAAAACAGAAGAAAAAAAAGAATGCAAGACAAGCTTTGCAGCAGCAGCAGCAGCCTCTTAAGTACCTGATAGGGGAGGAGGGGTTAGAGAAGCGGAGGATGCGTCTCCGATGGGGCCTGTATGTGTGTGTGTGATATCTAGCGCACATTCAGCGCGACGATAAATTTCCCGGCCAAAATGTGTAAATTATAAATACGAGCAATTATTTTAACTCTACTTAACAAATTACCATGCCATAGCATATGGGGCAAAAGGTATAAATTACCGACTTTTACGACTTGCGGAAATTGTATGGCGACGACGACGATGGCAGGTTGTGTGTGTGTGTGTGTGCATGTATGTGTGTAAGAGTCAGTTTAATTGTATGTGTGTGTGTGTGTGTTGAGGTGATTATGCTTAATTGTGTGTATGTCAGAGAGGCGTCGACGTCGACATCGTCGGCGGTCTGTTCAAGTACAACCCAGGACCCCCGTTACATTCTGCTTCCTGTGTTGGCAGCACCATCAACCACTACACCTACCTCAGCTACCTCAGCTACCTCAACTTCTCACCTCCACCTCCCTGCGTGTGGTGCAAAACTTTTCGAATCAACTTTTAAGCAGCCCAAATGACTTTGTGGCCATTTCAAACTCAAGTGTGCGTGTGTGTGTGTGTGTGTGCAGACTGCACGGATGAGGAGCGGGAGGGGGCAAGTGCACACTTGATAACTTGATAAGTTGTGTTTTTGGGTAAAGGTTGGCTGTTTCCTGAGGTTTTGCGTTTTAATTGCAAACAATTTTTCGGATTTTGGTTTTTGCACAACAGGGTTTTCTTTTTCTCTTATTTTTTTTTATGGATGCATGAGCTTGGAACATGAGTATTTAAACTGGATTTGAAATTGTTGCTGGATTGTTTATGTGTGTTAACACTTGTGGCTTTTTAGGGTGAAATAAATTCACTTCTTTACTCGTTACTTAAAACTTAATGAATAACTTTTAAACTTAATATTTGATAGATTATTTTTTAACTAATGATTTAACTATTCTTTTGTTTTATTACAGCAAATAACGAAAGGAAAATACCAACATATTTTTTTATGACTATTTTAAGCTATTTTGCTACAAATCTTGTACTAACTGTTGTTTATGATGATTACATATGAATAATTTACATAATTTTCGACATTTTCCAAGCGCAATTTCTTATAAAAACTTCCCCTTCTTTTTGGAATGGAGGATATAATGAGTGGCGGACTACTTACGACAGCTGCATTCATTGCCAAAGTTGTAAGTTATGTTAACGAAATGCGCTTTGGATTTGCCTTCAGCTTGTGGCCCTCTTTATATTTTTGTTTTTTCCCCGCGTTGAGCTCTTTTACACTGCGCAAAAATGTTATTTTGTGTTTTTTTGTGGCGCAAGGGCGCGCGTGCAAAAATAATTTATGGGGACCATCAACAACCCTTAGAGCTGGAGCTAGAGCTAGAGGAGCACACACAAAATGATAGATGGCGTGCCAGAATGTCTGGCATGGCATGGCAGCAACTGTGCGGCATGGCAACTTAGCAATAGCAAAAGCAAAAGCAAAAAAGCGAAGCAAGTTAACCCAAAACCCAAAAATATGCTCCGGGCGATATATTTCTCGCACTCACTGTCATCATCGCGGCCAAAGTCGACACTGCAAATGAGAGCAAGACAGAAGAAGCAAGCTTAAAAGAGAAAACGCGAGTGAAAGCGAGCGAGATAGAGATAGAAACATTTTGAAATTGAAATGTCATTTTATCTGGCACTAGAATTTTTCATTGCCAATTTCTGTGGAGAAGTGTAAGCCAAAGGGGGGAGGGAAATGCCATGGAGACTGCCATATTTCTGGCATATTTCCTTGAGAGCCAAACACAAATGTCACATCAATCTTGTGACCAGTGTTGCGTAAAACGTAAAGAAAATATTCATTTTGTTTTCGAGCCAAATTCATCCCTCTTCAAAAATGAATCAAGTTTCGCGCGTCTCCGCTGCGCTGCTGCATGTTGAAAAAATGATTAATGACTTTCGAGTATGTTGCGCGAATTTTCAAAATGATTAAACGAGTCTACGAATTACTCAACTATATAATAAAGTTTATTAACATAAACATATTAATGGAATAAAAGCACAAATGAACAGAAAAATTTATATTTTAACAAAATACTTCGAGTTCATTTTTTATTTGTGTTTTGACACATTTTGACTTTAATTTAATAGGGATTCAAAATATTTTTTCTTTCTTCTTTTCTAACTTTCTTTTTAAATTCAATATTGTTAAGGGATCCATCGATTTTCATTATCCTAATCATTTAATCTTTTGTAATGTTTATCTATAAATTTTTTTGCAAAAATCATTTTAAGTTATTTTTCTGTCAAAATTCACCTTAACTGTTTACTTTTTAAGTAATTTGCAACCAAAGCAAACATTTTAATAGTTTTTTTTTTGTGCATGTTTCGCCCAGCAGATGTTTGATGAGTTTTATGAGTAGCAATAGGTCAACAGCATGCAATGTAAATATTTGCTTGCATGTTGCGATGCCATTCATGATGTTGTTGTTGCATTTGCCGCATTTACCATCTTTGGTGGGTCATTCCACCTGCCAACTTGGCCACACACTTCAGCTGGGGCATGGCATGAGGTCTGAGGCACATTTTTTTGCTGGGTCAAAGCGATTTGAGCGCAAAATGCAGCCGCTTAAGACGGCGACGGCGACAAACGATTTGACAGCAAATGGCAAAAGACGGCAGCTGTTTTGCGATATACCCTATAAAGACAACTTAACCAAATGGGTGTATTATTGGAGTTTGTAAAAAATAACTTAACAGATTGTGAATATGATTAATTCTTCATTCATTCAGAAAAACCGACATTCCTTAAACATTTTCCTTTTCAGACTGAACTGATCTCAACAAAAAATCTCTTATATGTTTTGTTTTCTCTTTGTTTTTAAAGTTTTCCTTTATAGCCTTAAAAAAATAATTACATATATTTTTAGAGAGCATCTTTTAGTGCAGTTTCGATTGATATATGCTCACTGCACGTTGCTGTTGATGCTGGCGTTGCAACTGCAACAACACATGTTGCTTGTCCCACAAGTTGTGTCGTGGATTTCCATGCGGCGTCTCTCTTGTCGCTGATTAGCATCGCCATCTCGCCATCGCCAGCTCGTGTCAATGCGATAAGCTCTCAAGTCTTAAGTCTCTGGCTTGCATTGCACCGACGCGTCGCCGATGCAGATGCCGTTGCCGACGTGAATGCCACAAATCATTGCCAAACATGCTTTTTATTATGCGACTCCAAGCCAAATAAGCTGGCAAGGTGTGGCTTGCTTCAATTGGCATCGAAGTGGTGCTTAATCTTATGGTGATAAATATTTCCACATTTCTTAAAACTCTACGGTATTTTCGTATTTTTTTTATATACTTATATATTTTATCATATAATTGCGCATTGCAATGGCTATTTGACCAATCGAGTGTAATGGATACGTTTTCGAATCCAAAATAAATTAATTTCATTAACAAGTTTTACAAGAAGAGATAGTTTCCCGCTCTAGTCGCTATAAGGTGTGTACTTATTATAAAATTATTTATAAATATGTATTTTCTTATTTGCAGCAAATCAAACAAATAAATTATTAAGAGCATTGATAATTATTTTATTGGAAATATTTTAAATTTATTATTAATATATTCCAATTGAATTATTATATCACTCAACCTACTTCAAGCCTATTCGATATTGGAAATAATTATTTTATTATTATTATTTCCTTAAACACAATATTTAAGTAAATTTTTCTTATCAGAAAATATATATTTCTTAAATTTTTTGTATGAATTTTTGAGTCAATAAATATATTTATTAAAAAATTCATCATATATTTATTTAAAACTTTCAAGTATATGATTTTTTTTTATTTAAATACATATAACATTTTTATGTATATCAACTAAGTCTTTTCCGTTTAAATCTCTTTCTATGCTTATCTATTTATTTTAACATCATTTTTTAATCTCCGATTTCTAACATAATATATTATTATAGAACTTTATAAATCACCATAATATCTGCTTATAGTTTGGTCATGTTCATAAATGCAATGTTAACATAATTTTAGCTACCATCGCATCTGTATCCATATAAATCAAAAATTTATATGCCATTTGTATATAAAAATAAATAAACTTGACTAATTAGCTTCCCCCAAAGCAGCAAAGCATTTTTTAAGTGCATCAATTCTTAAATATATCAATTTAAATGTGGCAACCTAACGAGAAAGCTTCCTGCTGAGATCTTGCATGATGTCTCTTCCACACTCTCTACTACATCTCTCCTCCTACCCGTTCAGCTTGGGTCTCATTAGCTGCTGCATTCGATGACGCCAAACAAGCCACTTAATTTAAATTTAAATGTTTACTTCTCGCTTTGCGTGTGTGGGGCAAAGTATTTTGTCTTCGTTTTAGTATCCCTCCCCTTCTTTGTGTTGCTGTTGCTGTTGCTGTCACGACATGCCAAGATTTATTTTCGGTATTCCATGGCCAACTAAAATGCGCTGTCAGCACAGCAGTTGCTGCCATACATCGGACCCTGCCATTCCGATCCCTCGCCTTCTCTGTCTCGTTCTATCTCTCTATATGGACAGCTACATTAGCGTCTGATGGTGGTCCCAGCTCCCTCGGGGACAGACCTACTCGGAGAGTTGCCTCTCATTGCACTTGACACCCGAAATTGATGCGCCTTGCATCCTCGTACCGCACCGACACCAAAAGCCACATTAATTAGGCAAAATATTGACATGTTGATGTGTTTGGTTTTGTGGCTATTGATTTATTTAATGCACTGTTGGTTGTTTGGTTGGCTGAAGTGTGTTTTCGATTTTCAAATCAATTATCTAACAAGTGGATATTTCCCAGGCTATTGTTTCACTTAACTATTTGACAGATCATTTGTATTTATTGTATCTCCAGCTTCTGTTTAGATCTCATCTTGACTTTTTCCTCTTTGCGCTTCTTTTAAAGGGATTCAGGCGAAGTACAATCTGAAGAAGAGCTCCAAAGCATTGAAGTTTACCTAGAAATTAAAGAGGTTTCCAAATCCGATTCAGCTAGATAAACCATACTTACCTTTATCCCCATTGACACATCTGGACCTCTTCTTGTATGCCTTTTCCTGTGCCAACTCAATACCAGACAGGTGCAGATCGATGGTTTTGTGTAGGGAACCCACGGGAGGTAGTTCTGCGAAAGAAGGTGATTTTGAGCTCAGCTTGTTCAACATACGTTCATCTCTTTTGTTTTGAATCGCACAATTCTCTGTGGTTTTCTTAAGCAGCAGCCAGGACTGCTGCAGTTTGTTGCCTTCCAAGATTAACTTCTCATAGCCCCTGAGCAGCTTTCTCACATCGACGCCAGCCAGTTCCTCGGGCAGGGGTTGTTCACCAAACTGCGTGGATGTTTGCCGCAGATCCTCAAAGCGTTGAATCAGCTCTTTGATGCCAACGGAACATTCTTCAACATCAACATCATCATTTGGCATGATCAACGTCAGGGAGATGGTAGATGGGACAACTGATGCTGAGGTTGAAAGCGGATCTGTGTTGATATTTCGCAACATCTCGGCTGTCTGCACCATGAAGGTTTCTTGGCGCTTGCGCAGCTCCTGAAGACGCTCCTTTAGCTCATCCAGATAAGCCAATTGCTGGAAAGTTGGCTGCTTGCACTCCATCCCGAAGGTAACATGAATTTAGCACTAATATTTCACGAAAAAAACATTTGGAAACGTGTTTGTTTGTTGTGTACAGAATTTTGAGATTGTGTTTGTGATTTGTTTTCGGGATGAAAAGTCAAAGCCCCCAGATACTAAGGCTAAATCTGATTGTTCTCGCCCAGTTGACTATGTCGCAATTTGTTCAACTCGAATCGCCAGTAAAGAAAAAAGAGGCGTAAACGCTTTTGATTGCCAACCAGTCTGCCAATAGGAGTTAAGATCCAACTGATTACAGACCACCAAAAAATATTTCATTTAAGCTAAAGTCTTAATGCAATCCATAAAAAAATTGGGTCGTTTGACTCGCTTGTGAAACTTGTAGCATAAAAAAATATAAACGAGATTTTATTAAAAAAAAAGTATAATAATACATATAATACAAATAAAATAGAAAACAAAAATATTTTTAAAAAAATAAAGTTAACAAGAAATTGAAAAATGTATTACAAATAAGAACTTAATGTATAAATAATTTTAAGAAAAATATAGTAATAAATTGTAAATTTGGAAAAATAATAAATAATAATAAGTTATTAAATAAAAAGTTTTTTTGTGTATGTATTAAATGTTATAAGAGGTAGTTACAAAATAATTTAAAATATTTAATAATAACTAAAGAACTTTAGTATTGGTGTTTTAACACATTAGACAATGTAATATTTTATTGACTTCAATGAAATTAATGGCAAAATAATCGCAGTTTGAGAAAATGTTACAAATTGTATCACTTTTGAATGTTTTTGACTTGTTTAAAAGTTTTGTAACTATTCATAGTGTATACAGCAATCGATTAAACTTGTTACTGTTATCCTATTGCCTTTATGAGCCTCCCCAAAATTGAGATATCGCATGCAATCCAAATTGTCGAGTAAGTTGTAAACGTTGACTGTCTGCGGCGAATTGTGAATTGCGCGTTGAACAATGGGGAAAGAGGAGAGCTATAAGCTGTGGATGCTCAGCACAACAGTGGGTGGTTGTGGGGGGGTAAGGTTAGGAATTTCACGAAGCCGAAGTAAAACGTGCCGCTGCCACAGAGCGCAGAGAGTTGATATAAACACCAAAGAGCTAAAAGAAAGACCAGTTAAGAGGTGACAGGAATCCCGAATGCCCGTCCCAAAAAAAAAGTTGCTGCTGCTGCTGTTGATTTCACCTGAGGTGAGTCTTTGCCTCCACCTTTAACTCCTCCGCCTTCATCTGCAACTTCTTCAGCAGTTATTTTTGTTGCAATTGTGGTTTTTTCATATTTTTTTTAATGCCTTTTTGAGTTGGTAGGCGTGCTACGACACGATTCTCTCTTGCCGATAAGCTGTTGTTATTTTTATGGTGCCGCCAAGATCAGTATTGGTCCCACTGTCAGTACAAGTACATACTACTCTACCCCTGTCGCTACCTCCTTGCCCCCCTGCCCAGCCCCCCTGCTCTCAGTTAAGGTGTCTGCAGTGTGGGCTGGCCAGCGACTTAAAGAAGTTAAAATTATTACAGGGCAATTGTCTTGATCGTTGATTTATGTGCGCCTTTGTTGTCCAACGAACAAAATAAAAAAACAACAACAACTCTTGAGGCGAATTTGTTGCTGTTGCTGTGGCTGCGGCTGCTGTTGTTGATATTTATTAGGCGGTTCCACAACACAACACAAATCAGCAACAACAATGCAATTTATGCAATATGGGATGTTGATTATGCCCTTTTTGCCAGTAGCCACTGTTTTTTCTTTTGAAGAGAAGCTGATGAAACAAGAGACATTCCCATGACAAGCTGAAGCTGTCCGAAAAGTCGAAATATCCATGTTGTTTTGCCATCAAAATTTCCATTTATTTCGCGAAAAATTTAATCGCTTAGCATTAGCGTTTGGGCTGTGTCTTGATAGCAGTCAGTCAGTAACGTTAAAAAGCTTTGTTAGTGCTTAAGTTTCATGCATATTTTTTATTATTATTCAACTTCAGATTACAATCCCGGAAGTAATCGATTGTTTGGGCTATTCTGGGGTTTTCCCAATATGCGCGACAAATGTTGGATTGGAATATAAACTTTTCAAATATTTTAGCTTACTTATTTTGATTTTATGTCGGCTGTTTGTAGTTGACAATCATTAAATAAACAAATAGTAAAAATATTGATTGGTTTCTTTTAATTGAGGTAAGTTATTAAACCGAGTCAATTAATATTATTGTATAATAATATTTCTCCAAATCATCTAAAAACATCCCTGAAATATTCAATTTAAAAGCTTAAGCTTTTCTGCAACATATTTCTTGCGTATATATTATGTATAAGTCTCATTAGTGGATCAAGCAACTTCCATTTAATTATAGGCTTTAACTAAGCCGCCTTTGGCTTACATCAATGCTAATGTCATAACAACGCCTCCTCCTCATCTGCACTTCCTGCTGCTGTCATCCCTTTTTTTTTTTTTTTTTTGAATGATATTTCTTACTCTCTGTGTTGCACGACTGAACAATTCGCCAAAGTTGCAAAAGTCGCCCGTTTGAAATTGCCTCAAACTTAATGATTTCATCTTTCATTGAATTCAAATTTGTTGTTGCCGCAGGGGCAGCAACACAACAACGTTGCAGCTGTGTTCGTATGTACGTGGAAGGATGCAAAGGAATGGAGTTTCAATGTGGGCGTGCCTCCATCTATACGCCCCTCAAGTTTTGTGGCAGTCTGTGGCTGACTGTTGATAGCCGCAGCCGCCGTCGTCGTTGCTGTCGTTGCCGTCGTTGCCGCCGTTGCCGCTGTCGGACGATATAACGAATTTATTATTTATTTCACCTGACAGCCAGGCCAACAGAGTCTATAAATTTCCCTAGTCCATGGTCGTGGTTGTTCTTGTTGTGAACTCCAATTGTATTTATGGCCTATTGCTTGGCGGGGATCCTCAACCGTTCGCACATATATGAAAATGAAATTATTGATAAGCTATATACACTATATAGTTGGTTATTTGATTGAAATGACCGCCGTTTGCCGCTCTCCACTGCTTGGGAACAGCTTCATTTAGCATCGTTCGAAATAAGTTGAAAAACTCTTTTTAACCCAATATCCAGCTTGCAGTCATAATTTGTATGCTGCTTTCCAGCCAGATTATTTCAGGTCTCTCGCGCTCTCGCTCTCACTCTCTCTATGTCTGTGTGTATTTTATTATGAATTGCTCTTAACGATGTTCCATTTTTCATGTGCGCATTCATAAACCTTTTTCTCATTTCTTTGCTGCAGACTCCGATTCCTATGGGGAATTGCAAGCTGCTTCGTTCTCTTGGGCACTTTTGTTGGGCTCCTTGCTGGGGGACCTTGTGTTCGCGCGGCAAGTGAGTGAATAATTGCAACAGGGTGTTGTAAGCAGAGCTTGCGGCACACTAGAATCGCTTCAATTATAAGCCTCGTTTCCCCTCCCAAAGGCACTCTGAGTGTCGATAGTTCAGTTAGAGGTTTTTTGAATAATTCGACAGCTGTCAAAGTCAAGACACAAAATTTGTATGGTAATATTTTTTTTTAGAAAATACACAAGAAATTTCACTACGGAAAACTCAAAAGGGGGTTTAAATATCAAAAAGCAGCTAAAAGAAATTTATTTCTTCATTTTATACAGACTGCTATCAAGGCGCAACCCAAACGGTAATACATAGCTATCGAAGTTTTTCCCGATATGGTGGCATATTTATCGTAGGTAAACCTTAAGTTTAGATTTTTTAAAAATACCTGAAAATGTAGGTAAATAACGCCGTATAAATAATATTATGCATATCCATAAAACTATTATTAAATAAAGTATTGATTATATCGTGAGCCCTTATTAAACCTGTAACCAGCAAAATTGTGGTAAAAGGTAATTTGTCTTTAAATATCTGAGGTACCTTTTCTTTAAGCAGCTGCAAACCCAATTACCCTTCTCCAATTCCACTACACTGGGAAAAAGAGACAGAACGACAGACCGACAGAGAGGCAAAGAGAGACAAAGTGTATATATCGTTCAGCTTTGGCTTTCGGTGCGGCTGTCAAAAGCGCAGCGGGCAGTAAAAATCGCGGCAAGCACAATTGAAAAACGGAGCCAGATCACAAAGAGTTAAAGGGGGGGAAAAAGGAACTGGAGATGCACTGTTGTGAGTGAAGGAGTGCGGCGGCAAACACTCCACACTTGTCAACAGCGGCTCTACTGATTGTCTACCCCTGTCTAACCAACAGCGCGAGAGAGAGAGAGACCAAATGGTGGAGCCAGGTCGAGGCTGAAACGAGACTCACGCTTATGCTCACAAATCATAAATTGCCGCCTTAAAATTTATCTTCAATTTTCGAGACCCCATGTGGTGCTTAGCGAATGGTGTTTTGAAATTTATTGCTGCATTTGCAATAAATATTGTCAGTTGGTACAACGAGTGAGAGAGAGAGAAGGTTGAAGAGAGGAAGGAAGCTGCTGCTGTTGCTTTGGCGGCAACGCTGCGCTCTCTTTCTCTCCGCTGTCTGTAACGCCTCTCGACACCACAGCTCCCCACACCGCAGCTAAACACACCACACTCCCATTGCTCCTTCTCTGCATTGTTTATTGTTTTCGTGCATATTAATGTACGTTGATTGCGAGCCAAGGGAGCCCTGAGAGGCACAGAGGGAGAGCTCTAAGCCACAAGCCACAAGCCTTTTCTCTCTCTCAGGGCAGTTAGCAGCTGCCATTGTGAACGAGGGTCCCTGGTTTCCTGCTCCCTGGTCGTCCAGTTCCAGTCAAATGGTTAATTTACAGCGCGAGAAATTGATTGCCAGTTTTGAAAGAGATCTCCCCTCCTACCCCCAATATACAATTAGTGGGGTGTGTCTCTCAAAAATTTGTTGGTTAATTGTGGCTTGTTTCTTGTTTTTTTTTTTTTTTTTTTTGCAACAAACATTTATTGGCCGACGATATTTGCCAACTTAATTACAGCCGAGGTGTTATCGAATCATCATCAGAGTACAGTATAAAAAACAGTGTTTAAAGCAATCAACAAATGATATATGCGAGGTAATTAATAACAAGATGAAAGCAAATGTCGGACAATGCAAATAGCTGACGAGAATGCGAACGCTTAATGGAAAAATAAATATTATGGCAAAATATATAAATATATGCTAGTTATTACCGATTAACTCAGTATTTGTAATATTTAAACTTTATTTCTGCAACAAGATTTGATCTTAGTCAAATACAACATTTGTCTAATATTTCTAATTTATATTAAAAATATTATGTCAAAATCATTTTATCAAAATATTTCATTTGACAATTAATAAGAGAATAACATTAAATTCATAATTTATAGATAAAATTATATTTTATTATAGAATCTGACTATTTCTTTACGTAGGGTTAGACAGTTTTTATAGAATTTACCTAATAATTCACAGAAGGACCGGACATATGTCGTTTGCAGAACGGCGGAGCTATGACACTTAGAAACACATATCACCGCGCAGCGATTTTAAGCAAATTATCCTGATACACCAACGTCAAAATTGACCCGATTTTCAAAAGCAATATCTTAAAAGTCATGGTTTGACTTCTAGAATAAAACTGCATTTAAATAATTACATTTAAATCAAATTCGATTTTTGGTCAGAATGTATGTTAAAGTTTTATGCCAAAAAATCGACTTGGGCAATTGGTAAAATCTTTCGACTTCCATAACTTCGGCAAAACTGACCCGATTTTCAAAAGCAATATCTTAAAAGTCATGGTTTGACTTTTAGAAAAAACTGCATTTAAATAATCATATTTATTAACAATTCGATTTTTGGTCAGAATGCATGTTAAATTTTTATGCCAAAAAGTCGACTTGGGCAATTGGTAAAATCTTTCGACTTCCATAACTTCGGCAAAACTGACCCGATTTTCAAAAGCAATATCTTAAAAGTCATGGTTTGACTTTTAGAATAAAACTGCATTTAAATAATTATATTTATTAATCAATTCGATTTTTGGTCAGAATGCATGTTAAAGTCTTATGCCAAAAAATCGACTTGGCAATTGGTAAAATCTTTCGACTTCCATAACTTCGGCAAAACTGACCCGATTTTCAAAAGCAATATCTTAAAAGTCATGGTTTGACTTCTAGAATAAAACTGCATTTAAATAATCGTATTTATAAACAATTCGATTTTTGGTCAGAATGTATGTTAAAGTTTTATGCCAAAAAATCGACTTGGGCATTGGTAAAATCTTTCGACTTCCATAACTTCGGCAAAACTGACCCGATTTTCAAAAGCAATATCTTAAAAGTCATGGTTTGACTTTGAATGAAAAACTGTTTAAATTAAATAATCGTATTTATAAACAATTCGATTTTTGGTCAGAATGCATGTTAAAGTTTTATGCCAAAAAATCGACTTGGGCATTGGTAAAATCTTTCGACTTCCATAACTTCGGCAAAACTGACCCGATTTTCAAAAGCAATATCTTAAAAGTCATGGTTTGACTTCTAGAATAAAACTGCATTTAAATAATCATATTTATAAACAATTCGATTTTTGGTCAGAATGCATGTTAAAGTTTTATGCCAAAAAATCGATTTGGGCATTGGTAAAATCTTTCGACTTCCAATAACTTCGGAAAATGACCCGATTTTCAAAAGATTCTTAAAATAGTTGACTTAAACTGACATTTAAATAATCGTATATAAAAAAATCGATTTTGGTCAGAATGCATGTTAAAGTTTTTTGCCAAAAAAAAAAATGGGGGGAGGAAAAAAATTTTCCACCTTAAAAAATTGCAAAACTGACCCGATTTTCAAAAGCAATATCTTAAAAGTCATGGTTTGACTTCTAGAATAAAACTGCATTTAAATAATGTATATATAAACAATTCGATTTTTGGTCAGAATGCATGTTAAAGTTTTATGCCAAAAAATCGACTTGGGCATTGGTAAAATCTTTCGACTTCCATAACTTCGGCAAAACTGACCCGATTTTCAAAAGCAATATCTTAAAAGTCATGGTTTGACTTCTAGAATAAAACTTCATTTAAATAATTACATTTAAATCAAATTAGATTTTTGGTCAGAATGCATGTTAAAGTCTTATGCCAAAAAGTCGTTTTTGGCATTGCTAAAATGTTGAGACAGTTGGCTTTTTCTCGCGGTTTTCATTTTAAATTCAAGAGTGAATGGGTCACCCAGACTCTGAATGTTGATGCCAGAACCAGTGTTAGTAATGTTTTATCTATAACATTATTTGGTTAGTGCTTTGACACAACGAGATTTTTTTGTTTTGTGTCGTAATTGAAGTTCTTTTGACTGTTTTTCGAAAAAATATAGAAATATTGGACTCACCTAGTTGCATGTCAGGCAACATTGCCAAAGCTATCAATCAATTTAGACACCAGAAATATTATCCTCGTAGCTCGACGGCCCTTTCCCAAAACAAGATAAAACCCTTCTAGTTTTTGTATGTATGTATGCACATATGTATGTATGTATGTACTAGGTGTATTTGTGCATACTTCCTGTCGCCACAATTTGTTTGCGCTGCTGTCAAGATGTAAAAGCGACGACCAAACTACCTTGCCATTCCTCTTTACCTCCCCTCAACGCTTTCGCCATCGCTGGCAGACACCCATTTCGATCAATTGAAGCATGTGACAGGCAGCGGGCAGAGCTCATCAATCTCGTGTCGAGGGCTAAACAACAACAAAAACCACAACAAAAATATGCAATGTGTTCAACATTGCGGCAAAAAGCGAGCATCGATAAGCCCCGAAAACAACAAAAATTAGAACTCCAAAGCCAGAGAACCCTTTTGCGGCCTAACCACACACACACACATACACACACAGTAAATACTTTACTAACATCGAGAGAGAAAAAAAAAACATTAGAAAATATGTGTTGACAGCAGTCATCAATCAAGCGACACAACTTTTGACATGTCAAATGAACGAGCTGGCGCATAAATTACAATAAAACAACAACAACAGCATATGGATACCGTTTCAGAATAGAGTACAGAAACAAAGAGCGAGAGAGTGGAAACAAAATGCCTTGCATGCCAGGCAGAAGCAGAAAACATGTCAAACGGCAGCAATTGGAAAATCAATTTCATCAGCATTTGATGTTGTTGTTGCTATTGATGTTGTTGTTGTTGTTGTTGAGGTCTAAGGGGACTCTTTAGATGCGGCATGTTAAATGTCATTACATTACTGATAAGATTGATAACGCATAAACTGTTTTTTTGTGTGTGTGTTGTTGTTGCGGTTGTTTTGGTTTTGTGTTTTTGCTTCGGTTACGTGACTCTCAAGTGAGTCATGCAATCACATCAAATACTCATTCGATCATTCAATCATTCAGTCAGTTATCCTGCCAGACAGTCAGCCAGTCTATCAATCAGTCAAATCAACACACGTTAACAGACATTTTCACTTAGAGCAAAGAACAAAGGCAGCGCGACTTCGAATTTAAATTCGAACAGTTTTTTTTTTTCGATAAGAATTTGATTTATTTTCATAAGATTTAATTGTAAACAAAGCATGAAAAGCTGTAAAAGTTAATAAAATTATAATACAATTAAATTTAAAATTTAACTTATTTAAATGCAATTAATAATATAATAAAAAAATGAAAATCCATAGGCAACAATAAGTGTTTGATAAGTTAGAATCTTTTTGGATAGTTTCTGTGGCAAAAACACTTCAACTATTCAATATAATCGAAGAGTTTATAAAAAACTTGTAAATCTACAGAAAATAAATAGAATTTTTCTCAAACATTACCATCTACAAAGTGCAGCAAAGACAAAGACTTTTATTTTCTTGATATTGGTGATTTTTTTGTGCTTGGTTTTGCATTTTAGTCAACGAACACTGTGACAGATTTCACTTTTGTGTTTTCTGTTCGCTGTTCGTTTGTGTGTTTCTTTTACTGTTGGCAGTGACAAATCCTTTACCGTTATTTGTGTACCACTGACACTTTGACAGGCGGCGACACATGTGAGTCTCTCACGTAATCACAGATACAGAAGAGCCCCTATCATATTACTTTTACTGTAGGGGTTTTACTTTGTTTGTGGGCGAGTGGGGTACGGGGTGGTCTCGTTGCTGGCCTGCGGCAAAGTTTTTAATATTCGTGCGAGACGCGACGAAAAACCTCGCGACAAATCCATTTCAATTTTCATGTTTGTTTTTATCTTTTTTTTTTTTTTTTTTTTGTATGCCACAAACAGAATTGCTTAACAAATTTGTTTTACGGCTCCAAAGCGACTTTTTGCGTGACAGCTGTCAGTTAAGCTCTGCCAAAATATTGACAGTTATAATGCGTCACATATGCAAATCACTTGAAAGTTCAGTTAAGAACCCTACTTGTTTACTTGCGCCGACTTTTTAACGGCCAAAACGAACAAATCCTTTGCAATTAAGAACTGTCAACAAGTCTTTTGTATGCACAACATTTTCGAAATTTCTGGCGAATACTCAACAGACAGCTGATTTACTGTGCTGAAAGTAATTTGGCGCTAGCTTCTCGTTCCTCACATTCCTCACATTTGTTGTTTCACTGAACGCCTCAACTGTTTGCTTTCGTTGGCTCTCTGACAAGTTTGGCATCTCTTTGTAATTGATTAGCCTGGGGGTTAGCCGGCTGACATTGCATGTCGAATTCAATTTTCAAGCGTTAAGAAAAACTGCTTAAAGTGCTTAGCGCATTGAAGATCACTTAAAGTTCACAGACCACAAAAACACTTTGACAAGCAGCTATAAAACAAAACACAAAAAGTGCTGGGGTTGTGATTATGTCAAAGACTTTATTTGATTGATCACTAAATTTCAATACTAAAGCTTAAGTTTAGTGTATGTATTTGTTTATTGTTAAATAAATTAATAACTATTATTTTCATGCTGAATATTCGTGCAGTTACTTAAGGTAAGAATATCAAGCAATAGCTAAAAATAATATTTAGTTAAGCTTATCTCATTATTTATTGATGGCTTAGCCAAAGATGGAAACCTTTGCCAGTTCGAGTGTGATCGATGACCCCATCATAAAGCTGTCCCTCGAGTGTAATTCCAGAAGGCGCCAGTGCAAACTATAACATAAACATAACTAAGCCACAATCATTGTGAAGTGTATCGTTCTATGGGTATTGACTTTAGTACAGATAAAGTATATAATGTTTGTTGCACTCAAACATGCCACCATCAACTACCATGATATATGGCTTGGAAAAGAGAGAAAGGCAGAGAGAATAAGCCGGAAATGATCGAAGATTTTTGTTGTATATTTACGATCTCGTTGGCAATAAGTCGACGCTTATCGTGAATGCAATTTATAATACAAAATGGCAGCAGACGATAAAGATGGGGCAACATAATTAATATTTTTAAGAGCTGGAGCCCTGACCGGACACTGGTCCCTGTGCCGCCTGGTCCTGTTGCTTCATCAGCGATTCCAATCAGATAACATTAGCACGTCACATCACACAGCGTGCAAAAAATTATTATTCATTGAATTTGTGATAAATGTGACAGGGCCCAACAGGCAGTCCAGCAGCAGCGGCAGCAGCAGCAGAGTCCAGTTGCAACAATGCGTTGCACACACGCACGCACACAGACCCAGACACAGGCACAGACACGAGGCCGCATCGTAGCTGTCAAAAATTTGTTGCAAAAGATATTATCTTGCCCCAAACAACTGACTGACTGACTGACGACTGCTTTTGCGCTGTTATATAGCTCATCAATAACAACGACGACGTCGACAAAAAGAAGAGTTGAACAGATGATGATGATGATGATGATGACCATGATCGATGATTGGCCTGTTTTGTTTTGTTTTTAGTGTGGCACAGACAGACGACGCTGAGTGACGATTGCTGAGCAGAGCACAACCCAATACCAAAACTCAAACCATAAACAATGTTCAGGCAACTGTGACCACACCCATTGACAGCATCAGACAGACATTGAACACAGACTGATAGACCCATGTGCAATGTGCAACGTGCGATGCCAACAATTATTTGCGGAGAATCACAACACAGATACTTCATACATACACACACATGCAGAAAAACTGTATCCATGGAACGGACACTTGATTGATGGGCTCAATAAATTGCACGACGAGATGCGCATTGTGAGTGTTGTTGTTGATTTTGGTTTTTTTTTTTTTAGTGTTGCCACACAGTTGGTGTTGTTGTTGTTGTTGTGACTGTCACAGTGCTTGTGATAAGCAAAAGGTGACAGCCAAGAACGGTAACAGCAGTCAACGCAACTAGATCAAGTCTAACATAAATGGCTTTAACAAACCATGTCAAAGAAAATAACTGAGCGAAGCTATGAGGCTGGGTAATATATATATATAATTCCTTTCCTTTCAGATTCTTTTTATTGATCTTATTTATTTAGGAATAAAATAATTTTTGATTGTTTATCATTATTTAAGTCTCTAAGCATTTTTATACCCTTAACCCATAAAATGGGTAAAAAGGGTATAATGGTTTTGTGCAAAAGTATGTAACAGGCAGAGGGAAGCATCTCCGACCCCATAAAGTATATATATTCTTGATCAGCATCAACAGCCGAGACGATATAGCCATGTCCGTCTGTCCGTCTGTATGAACGCGTGGATCTCAGAGACTACAAGAGCTAGAGACTTCAGATTTGGGATATAAGTTCTCCTATACCATGAGCAGAAATAGTTTGCTTCAAATTATCGATAACTAATCTAGTTTCCGATATACACATGGTATCGATAACAAAAAATATCGAATTTTGAAAATGTAAAAATGAGGGTTGAAAAATGGGTAACGATAGAACTTTTCTGAAAATTTCGTCCAAATCGGTTAAGAAACACCGGAGATATCGAATTTAACCAATTGAAGCTAAGTCAGTATACCAAAGTCTTATATAAGTTCAATTTATTTATTGCAACTGGGTTCAGGGTATCTTCTAGTCGGGCTCTCCCGACTAGAGCCTTCTTACTTGTTTTGTATATTTTTTTATGGAAATATTCTTAGTGCTACAAGTTATACTCTAGTCACAATTCGTATATTTAAGAAACTATAATCTAAAAACAAGAATTTCTTATAATTAAGAATAATCTTATAATCATACTTTGCAAGTTTAATTATATTTGCACACAAACAAATAATTTACAGATTCAATTTACCTGCTAAAATACATAAGTTTTGTAATTTATCGAATTTTTGTAGTCAAGGCGACAATGTGAAAAATTCAGTAGTTTATTTATAATTTGTAATTTCATGGCTCATGTCGTGGCTGTCAGTGATTAATGCACTGAATATGTGTTTCAGAAGTAAAGGTCTTTAGAGAGATTGAGAGACAGAATGTTCTTACCTCAGAATCTGCTGCAACATAAAAGTCGTTTCGCTTGAGCTGTGTGTTTGTTCTTTCTAAAAACAAAATTATGTGTTAATCTTATTTGATTTGTCATTCTCACATGTGATGTGATTTTGTGGCCTTCCTTTCAGCTCCCCTCCCCGCTAACCTATCTCAATGAAATTATATTGTGCACCGTGCACTTGGCTGTGATGTATGGCAAACAAATGTTTTCTTGACACATTTATTTGTTTAATGAGACGTTGAATAATTAGTTGGATACACAAACCAAATGACTCAAATACAACGTTTCTATGTACGTTTTGATTCTATATAGTAGTATGTTTACAACAATTTATAAAATTATGATTGACGACTCGACGCTGCTGCTGATTGTGTGACCCGTAATAAGCGAGATTCCCCCCGCCTAACCGCTTCCTTCGCTTACCAAAGACTCCCCATCCCAATGGTTACATGCATGATATTTTTCTGTCTGTTTCTGTTTTCATTTTTTGCTCTTTGCTCTTTGCTCTGCTTCGGTCATTATGGCTGACAGCGCGCCTTCAAAATGAAGAGTTTAGATTGATGGCCACACATCGGTCAACGAGGTAGAGAAGCAAAAAACATCACCATTAATAAAAGCAGCTTGGTCACACTGAAACTTGAATACTCTATAGTTTAGAGTCTAAACATATAATTTTAGTTAGAGTTAAGCTAACATTTTAAGCTTTCGTAATAATACACTTCATATTTCAAAAGATTTTTAGAGCGAAAATCGTTATGATTATTAAGAATTTTATAGTTCAACTTGAATTTAACCCACTTTATACGTAAAAAGGAATCAAACGATTTTATTTAGTTAATTTGATAGTAATATAATATACAAATATAAATATTTTAAAAAATAATACAGTTCTTATGTATAACAAATTATAATTTATTAACATAAATAAAGAAATTTTGTCAAGTTTCATAATATTATTGCAATAAGTAGTTAAAAATATTTAATTTTATAAAAATTTCGAAATGATTTTTTTACTTTTCAATTTATATGCACCAAACCTTCTAAGTACTTCAATATACCCATTGAAAGGGCATTGACAATCTCAAAATTGCAAATTCTGTTCTGTGGTTTGTCTGCTTGCCTGTTGACAGGTCACTAATTTCAGGTTCTCTTTGAGCACATCTTTTTTGCTTTGGTTTTTGGGCTGCAAATTTGTTTCTTTTTCTTGTTCCTAGGGCAACGATGATTGATGATTGATGCGATTGCTGCACGAACGAACAGAAGAGAAGAAGAAAAACAAAAAACAAACGAAACCCTTTCTTTGGCTGGGCTTTCGAAACATATTTTATTTAGAAATGTCATTTGAGTTTGGCAAAAATATTAATCATCATCGTTGCAGTATGAAGCGGGGCCATGTTGATAAATGAAGTTTGAGATGCGCTGGATGGTGGATTGAGAAATGATTTGCTATGATGGTTTTGGGGTAATTAGCTGAGAGAGGGGGAGAGAGACGAAGAGTTGAGCATTAGCATTACAATATATATGTGCCCCATAATGATGTGCAACAATTTGTGGCAGCACGAAATGCAAAAACAAAGACAAAACGAGAGAGGGTGAGCGAAATTAAATATGATAAAAGACCCACACACTGTCTGTCGGCATAATTAAGTATGACATGCAAAAGTATGAATTATCACTGAGATGTCAAAATGTCACAGCTGGCGAAGACAGAGAAGACGACAAAGAGACGAAGGCGAGCGGAAGACATAAATAAGATACAAGACGAGAGGGAAGAGACGAGACGAGAGCAAAAGTAAAGCTGACAAACGAACGCCGCGTGTGGGATTAACTGACTCGAAAATTTATGATATGAAAAATTACTTGTTACTCAACAGGCAAATACATATAAGACGGACAGAGAGAGAGAGAGAGTGCTTTCCCTCTCTCTCTCTCTCTCTTCACAACGAAAAATTTGTTGGTCGAACAAATTTTCTAAAGTCTGTGCTGAAAAATTAATGTGCCCAACTGTCATTGCAATGACAGAGATGTACCGGAATGGAATGGGACTGGGAATGGGATTGAAAATGAATGTTGTGCGAGAACGGGTCGTGAAGTGCTGTGGGGCGTGCGGATTGTTGTTGTGAAAGCTTATGATAAATGATTTTGAAATGTGACAAAATGCTTACGAGTGGGATTAACAAGACGACGATGACGACGACGTCGACCTAAGCCTGCCGAAAAGGATGTTTGAAAGAGAATGAACGGGTTGTTTGAGAGAGTTGATTGCTGTTTTTAGGAATGAGGAGAGACAATCTCGGGCGGGATTATAATGATTACTGTAATTAAGTTGTTTGCTGTGTGCCCTGTGGGAGCTTCTACTTAAAAAACATAAATATATAATCATGCTAATAATGTCTTAATTAATATATTCAAATTTATATAAGGCCAATATTAACTGCACTCAATACTTATATTTATAGAGACCTTAGGCCATTTTTAGTTTCAAAAAGTATGTAAATATTTGATTTATATTTATAGAAAACTCACCAAAATTAAATAATGATACTTTATATACATATTTTTGTAAAGCCCCATCATAATTGATTGATTGATTGACTGCTATCAGCGTACTGTCCAAACGGTAAGACACAGAATTAAAATTGTTATGCAATACATTTTCGAATGGAACATAGATAAACACTTAGATTAGAATATCAAAATTTCTATAGTATTGGTTGGGTAATGTAAAAAATTATAAATGTTTATTGTGGATTGAGCACATTTTCGAAACTGATATGCGGCATATCAAAGTGAATAAACTGATTAATTTTCAATCAACTTTTGACTTGCAATCGATATCATCGGTGTTGGCGACCCGACAATCGCGAATGGTCAAGTGGAGTGACGCCAACGCTGGTCAATCGATGATCGTCGATCAAAGAAATATCATGCGATGCCCATCATGCCATCAATCTTGCTAGTTTTGACGCCTTCTTTCGTTGCGTTGCCCACAAAGTCAAATTCGAAATGCAATATGAAGTTGAATCGATCTCGAAAGGGTTAAGACATCATCAGTCAAATGGCGCGACAGCGTTCATGGTCAGATCAACTGAGCTTTTGAGTTTGTTTGATTTATGTATGTTATAAACATGCTTATAGGAAAATGATTTTTCTCTCTCCCTCTCTCTTTCTGTACAGATAAGGATCAATCCATAAAATAATTTAACATGAACAGCACTTTGCGAGAGTTTGGCAGGAGAGTAAACATTTTTTATCAGGTGCTCAGCATTTGACAAGATGGTAAACAGCGATAGTGCTCTAAAGTGCGACAACGACGCCTAATTGAGAGTATGAAGCAGTATTAGAGAGAAAAAGAGAGTAGGAGCGCCACACCTTTGTGTGTCCAGTTTCAGTCTGTGTATACATGGAAACATATACACTGATATATAAATCAATTAATTTAAACTGTCGGCCAGCTGTCAAATTGTTGCTACCGTTGAGCATGTTCTCGACTCTTACTCTCCTTCTCAGTGAGTTCGATTGCGGTTCCCATTCCAGTTGTTCATTCCAGTTAGAGACGACTGGCATAAGGTAAAGGCAAAGGCAACGGCAACGGCAACGGCAATGGCGACATGTCGAGAGATTTACTGAGTGATTGACGACTTTACTATGTGTCATTAAATACCGTTAGCAGACGCTGCTGGCGATGGCGTTGGCGTTGGCGTTACTTCCAAAACGCTTCTTCTTGTTGTTGTTGCTGTCAGTTGCTGTTGTTGTGTTCATTGCATTTGAGTAATTATTCATGTGAAAGTCGTCTGAATTTACTTAAAAGACTTTGCTTGTTGTTCTTATTGTTGTTGGATGTTGAGTGTAGTGTGATTAGTAACAATTCAAATGCAAGCTGCGTGGGTGGCGATAATTAAATACATTTCACAACAAAAGCTTATAGTTTATTCAATAATAATAGCTGTAAATATACATTTAAGAATTAATATGATCATACTTAATATTATTATTAAATTGTAGTTACATTTATTGCAATGCTTTCTTAACACCAACATCAAGTTGAATTGAACCCATTTTGATAGACTCTCAAGTCAACTTCAGTTCCCCTACAATTTCCCCTAGCAATTGCCGTGATTCCCCCTTCCCCCCACTCTCACCATATGTATGTAACAACAATAAAACCGAATGAATATGCCAAACACAACGTTCAACTGCTAAGTGCTGCACTCAACTAGCAGCTTATTAGCAAAACTTTCTCATTGGGGCTTGTATATGTAGTAGTACTTGGGTATTATAATAATCGAGTTAGATTCCCGTTTAGTTTTTGGGGTCGAAGGGTGGGAATCACCAGCTTTCATGCACAATTTCCGTTTCATGGTCGGGCGGGCCATAGAAATAAGCCCAGAGTTTACGAGTTGAAAAGAGAGAGAGATAGGCGCAAGAGGGGTTAGAAGGGTTGACGAGGTTCAACCGGCGACGTCATCATTGTCGTTGTCGTTGTCGTTGGTGTAAGTGTTGCTAAAAAGTGGATAACTTTTTTGTAAGGGCGACAAGGAAATACTTTGCTAAATTGCCAGGGCCGAGCCCCCATCTTTGATCCACAAATACCAAAAAAAAAACATCCACACACATGCAACTTCAAGTGAAAATGTGTTGAGGATTCAACTTTTAGGAATCGTTAGCATTTCGCACGTTTATTGAGTTGTTTTTGTAGTGTATGTAAATTGCTTGCATAACTTGCCCAGGATTGTTATAGTTGTTTTTGTTGTTGTTCGTGTCGAGTGTCGAGTGTGTTCCATAAGAGTTTGCCTTTTGCACCGTAAATATTCCATTTTGCTAAACTAGTACCACAACTGGATTATTGTCTGTAGATTTTCAGATACAGCGTTTGTCTATAAACTTTGATTCCTTTCTGCAGAATGCGCCCATTCGCATTCTAAAAAGTTATGTTCACACACCCAGACTGAGAGAGAGAGAGAGAGTCTGGTTTGAGTTCCTTGTTTTTGTATAGGATAAGTCTGCGGTTCTTGTTGTTGTTGTTTGGTGTCGGCATATTTGTCGTTTGTGGTCTCAACGGCAAATAATATAGCAAATTGAACTGTAAATAGTTTTATTGCCCCCCGTAAAGCCACAAGCCAAGATATATATATAGGAAAATACCATTTGGCAAACACAAACACACACAAGCACATAACTGTGTTGCATTCTCATTGTTTTTGCTTTTGACCCGCCACAAAATGAAGTTGTTGAAATGCGGACAGATTTACTTTTATGGAATGTCGTTTTTTGGTCTTTTGTACATTCTGAAAAATAGCTTAAATTAATTTGGTTAGTTGCCTTCATTAAAATGCCCAAACATACAGTCAAACTTGCATATAACGAACATCTCAAGGGGACAAGAAAAACCTTAAATTGAAACCGGAAATGAATTTTAAATATAGACTCAATATTTGAAAGTTTAATGAAGTTAACTCAGTATTTACACGAAATTTATTTTATAACAGTAAAAATTAAGTTGAAGTTTTGCTTTAACTTTAACCAATTCCAATAGTTATGAAAATAATAAAATTTACCAAGTAAAATAAAATAAAATATATTTTTTCGCAAATTCAACTATAAATCTACTTACGAACCTATCCCACATCCATATTATGTTCTCCCTTCGCTCTTTCAACTATTATTTACAAAAAAAAGATGATAAATGATTGGGAAATTAATATAAAATTCATCAGTGCTTTGAAAGCGAACGCATTGTGAACACGAAACTAATAATTTCTGTTCATAATTTGCATAGATATATCATTATTAACATTATTATTGCTCATTCTTCATCTTCTGCGTCGTCTACAGTTTGCTATTTCGAAAAACACGCCTCGCATTTTCATCAATCAATTTCGAAAGAGGGGAAAAAAATGAAAAGAAGAAGAAGACAGAATGGGCAACGCCTGACATGAAAAATATGTGCCTGAGTCTCGGAATGGTAAAATGGATAATTTATAAAAATTTAAGAGCACTGCAACGTGGCACTCGACATCAATCACACCAAAAAAAAACGATATACTGACTGAGTGACAGAATGACAGATTGACAGACTGACAGACGCCTTAACTGCCATTATTTCTTCTTCTTTTTTTTTGTGAATTTTCGTCCGAGTTGAAAGTTGTATAAATGCGACAAGGCCATGGGATATAGATGATGTTCTTTGCTGTCCTGTCAGCTGTTTGAGAGATGTGAAAATTGTGTGTGAAAAATTGGATAAGAAATTTTATTAGATCTAGTTTTTTGTGACTTCTTTTTTTCCCAATTTGTTTGCACTGTAAAAATGTGAAACTAATGATGCTATAAGGTTTGATATACACTTAATTAATGCTCCGTATGAAATAATTCAACAGCTAAGCATTTGCTACTTTAATTCATTTTCTTTGAGTTTCCCTCTCGTTTTTTGACGCAGCTGTGCCGCACGATTTAACCGAGTTGAGTGACAAGAGAAATGATAAATTATAATGAAGAGTAATGTACGATGAGGGAGTGAGTGTATGTATCATCATACATACATATATGATTAATGACCTTATTATCTACTCTCTCCTTCTCTCCTCTCTCTCTCTCTCTCTATCTTTCTCTTTGCTCATTTTGATGTGTGTGTGTGGCAGCGATTTATTAAGATTTTTTGATGTGGAGTAATAATTTTATGTTTGAAATAAAGAAAGTGAAATTTGATAAAGCGGAAAAAATATTAAAAATAATAGTAAAATATAAAAAATTTGAATAATATATTTCAAATCAAATGAAGCATGTTAAATTTCTAATTAACATTGAATTACTTTTAATGAAATGTCAATTCGCAACGTTAAGATCAACTAACATAAAATTTTTCTATATCTTACACTTAAACTCATAGGTTATTTAATATGTATAATGTTTTAGCCTTTTATAGCCAAATTTAAAACAAACAAAATCATTGATTGTGATTTTGACTTTATTATCGTATAATTTTCAAACACATTCTTTTATCACCTCAACAGTTGAATGGGCGCCATGAAATCAAGTTAATCTGAAGGACTTTGACACAGAATTGCAATGTTGGCCAATATCATTGCGGTGTTGACAGCCTGTCAACATGTCGTATGATTAATGCTTGCCAAAATGCAGTGTTGCCATTGCGTGCGATTAAATAAAGTTGATAAATTGGCTGTGAAAACAAAAATATTTGCCACGAGCCAACCAATAACCAGACCAAAAAGCACTTTGATCCCAATTCCAGTTACTCAATTAAATATTTTCTCTTATGCCAGAAATAAAACAAACAACTTAACGCTACAAATGCAACTGCATCTGTTGCATCTGTGTGTGTGTGTTTGTTTGTTTGTTTGACTTGCCGTTTAACCTTTTGACGTGGTCTGTCGTTGAGTGTGAAGTCCGTGCAAAAGCTTTGTTTAATTGATTGTAAAGGCATTGGAAACTTGGCGCAACAAGCTGTCAAAAGTGACAGCTAATTGTAGAGACACAAGTGTGGCCAGACTTCTCAGAGAACTTGGTACAAGTGCGCAATTAATGGTCATTATCAGTGAAAGTAATTCCATTAATGTTGAATTATATAGTTTTCAATCTTCGAATTCTTTGGTGTTTCTCAACCCATTTCGATACTACGATGTCTTTAGTTTCTGGAAAACTCTATAAGTCTATCGATATTAATATGTATATCAAATAGTGTTATCGATAATTTGAAACAAACTTGATCTTGAGTGCTTTTGACCCATTTTGATTGGGTTTTATCAAGTTTGCCTCACAATATGCAACAAAGTTAACATAATTAGACCACAAATCTATTGTCAACTTGTCAATTTGTCCCTCTCACTTGATGTTGCATACTTCATAAGCAATTGTCACTTGATGTACGATTCAAGTGTAATGCTCTCAAAGTCTCATTTACAAATTGAAGATAGAAAGAGATAGAGAGAAAGACTTGCGTCTCTTTCTCAAACCTAAGCGAGTCAATTTCCTGTGCCCTGTGAATTCGAGTTGGCAAACATTATAAATGCAGTCATAAATGTGTCATAAACACAAAACAGACAACTGCCAACTGGAGACGACACGAGACGTTGCAACGTTGCAATGTTTTGCAAAATATGACCATAGGCTGCATGCGGCAAACAACATAATAAATTAATTATATGCAACATCAACAAACTCGAGCTGCCTCAAGTAATGTTACAATTGATGCATCGCTACGTTGCAACTCCTCCTTCTCCCCTCACTCTCCACACTTGTGGCATGTCGTGAGCGTGAGCGGGAAACCCGCTAGCCAACTATTCTGTTGCCGCTCCCAGTATCTGCTGCCTCTTAACTCTTGACAAGGCACAAACAAACAAGAGGCGTGGATGTCATGGCGCGGGGTGGCGAGGTGTGCAGTTTGTTTGTGTTGAGGAAATAGTTTAGCATGTGTGGCATAGCAATGCGAAGAGAGTGGGGAGGTGAGGAGGAGGCCAAAGCTGCAGGCAACACTGGCAACAGGCCAGTCAAACAGGCAGGCAATCCATCCATCAGCCGCCAGGCAGACAGCTAGTTGCCTCAAGTTGCACGTTGATTTCGAATACACTAACCCAAAAAGTGAAGTTAATTGATTTCCAAACACATTTTGGCAACGTAATTATATTTATTTAATTAAATAATGTAAAAATTCAAAAAATATTAAACAAAATATTAAATATTAAAATGTTATAAGAAATCTATATATTTTATACTTAACTTAAAAGACTTCATTTTATTTACTGTTATTTGTTAGCACTTACATTAGCTTGAGCTATTTGTTTGAAATAATTAAGCTTAAAATATTTGTTTAAAATAAATTTTAATCCTTTTTATTCTAGAGCATAAAATCGTCGTTTAATAATTATTGCATTACTTGTTTGATATCTGTTGTTGTTGTTGTTTTGTTACATGAGCCAAGATTGTGGCACAAATGTTGCTGACGTCGCTGACTAGAGGCACCCACCAACCCTCCCATCCCCCTTCCTAAGATGTTAACAGGGGGACTAAGGGAGCTGATGTTCTGATTGGAAAATCAAGTGTGCGAATGTGCGTGTGTGTGTGTGTGTGTGTGTGCATGTTTGCCTGCATTTAATGGGCGACTGATGGCTGCAACTCCGCTAATTGCGAATGCTTGACGCATGTTGCAGGCACTTGGCTCAGACACGGACAGCAGCAGCAACAGCAACAACAACTAGTTGAAAGACTGGCAGTCAGCAGTCAGGCCAAGTCGCTTAGACAGTTCAGCCAAGTCATCCAGTCAGCCAGCAATCAAGAATGAAATACACACACAGAGAGTAAAAGAGTGAGAAGAAAAGAGAGAGGAAGAGTCAAGGGAGAGGGGCACTCGACAACGCTTTAGTTGCGAATATTTCTTCATCGTCTTTGATGCGTTGCGTGATTTTTAATTAGTTTTCTTAGAAATTAAATTGTTAATTTGATCGACGCATTTTCTGCGACGCTTCGCTGCTAAGTGGGCAACGCTTCTTCTTGTTGCTGCTGTTGTAATTGCTATTGTTGTTGCTTTTAGCTCTTTGTCTACTCATTAATGCCAATTCTGGCGCGCCAGTGTTGACGCCTGTTTGCCCCAAGACACGACACAAAGCCGCCCCTCCGTCCGCTCCATCCTCCCTTGGACACGGCCATCAAGCAACTAAGAATTGCATTCGAGCCGATCTCTTTTCTTTTCCTTTGCGTTGTGCTTTTTGCGCGCTGTGGTGAGTTTTATGGGTCTTGTGAGTAGACAGGCATGACGTTTTCCAATGCATGGCTGTGTTTAGATCTGTCTGCAGATATGCTAACACCGTTGGTTACATACATAATACATATTTGACATTGATTCTTCTACATTATTGAGTGATGAAGTGAAAAGCTAAAAGAGAAATTGTTAGCTAGCCATTTAATTTGAACTACGTTCCAGCCTACAAGTCAATCTGTGGATCATATGTACGTATGCATATGTGTGGATTGTGTCCATGGCATCCACCCTAAGGCACAATTTGGTTTCAATGACGAATTCACATCACTCCTAGTCGGAAGCTCATCTAAATTGGCGCAGTCAACCAACTTTCGCCTGCAATCAATCAACAAAACTGTCAGCCTCCGCTTCGCGGTGGTGTGTGTGTGTGTGTGTGTGGATGGATATGTCGATGATGCTATCGCATGAGTGGTGCGGTGTGTTCGCATGTGGTGTGGCTGTGCATGTGCCACACTCGCTAAGGCAATTAAGCCCAAAAATGCCAATTAACCTTTGAATTCCATGCACAACCACGTAGCGCCCTTACGTGGTGGGTGCATTGTATGCAGTCCACACTGTACACACACACAGTAAGTGAATGAGTGCAGTTGTGTGCAGAGGCATTAAAGATAAAATAATTACCCAGACGCATAACTCCAAAGTTAAATACATTCATACGTACATACATATAGAAATATAATTTATGCATGCACACAGCAAAGGAGACACAAAAGGGAGAGAGAGAGAGAGAGAGAGAGAGATAACAGTTAACTGGACTGCAATTTCTCTCACGCAGCTTTTTGTCCAACGGCATCATAAGCTTCCTCTCTCCCTCTCACTCTCTTTTAGTGATGCTCAAGCAGCCATAAATTATGATATAATTTATGACGCGACATTTTCATCAGCAATTCGTTAAAATTCATGCATATATGCATTTATTAGCAGTACTCCTCTTCTTCCTCCTTCCTGCTTGGCGCTATTTTATAAATGTATTAAGCCACTTGCATATTGAAAGAGAGACAGAGATAGAGAGAGAGAGAGGGGGGGAAAGGCATACAAAGCCAGGCGACGACAACACGAATCGCATGTAAAATTCTTATTTTAATCGATGCAAATATGCAACAGCAACAACAACAACATAAACAATCAACGACGACGCGATGTCGACGCTACGTAGCCGGTGGTGCATGCAACAATGACGACGACGGCGGCGGCAGCCACTCCAATTTTATGTGACAGACTCTGGCAAGCGGGGAGCGGAGTGTGTGTGTGTGTTAGTATGTGTGTGGGGAGGTGCAGAAACAGAAACCCGACCATCGCGATAATAAATCAATTTTCACAATAAACAGTTGCCAGCATCAGGCGTGCCCACAGTGCACAGTGGGTTGTGAATAAACAAGAATTAATGAGCAACAAGATTAATAATAATTAAGAATAGAAAAATTAAAATAAACGGTTAAAAATACGAAAAGAAAATGCTACCATTATAAAAATAAAGTATAACCAAATAAATGAATTTATTTCTGTTAGAATATTTTTAAAAATTATATATGATATTTATTTATATTTATTTAAATGTTATTAATACCAACAAAATAAATAGATTTGTGTGTTAAATTCTTTTTTTTTTTGTCTATTTATTTATTTAAGTACAACATATTTTCTATATCAAATTACTATTAAATTTTAATGTGATTTAAACCACTGTGTCAATTGCCCCTATCTCTGTTACTGTCGACATGGTTAAACCCGTACTGGGGGTAAGTGTGTCTCACACCAATTCGTGTCTTGGGCAGCGACATAATAAATTAACTGCCCTGCAATTATTCTCACATTTTCGCAAAGTGAATAAAAATTACAAAAACAATTTATGTGGAATCCGTGAAAGAAACGAACCGAAAACATGAAAGTGTCCACAAGTATGGGTATCGAAAGTGAGAGCTCATGCATGGGATTAGCTGAGCGATGATTGGGTAGGAGGGAGGAGGGAATGGGTAGAGTTGGGGAGTCACAGCTGGCTGTCTGACCTGACCCTTAGCTAACCTTTCCCACTAACCATTCACCTTGAACAGCAGCGCAGGGCCCCAAAACGAAAACCTTTTCCCAATCCAATTTCGAATGCAATCGTAGCATTTGCTGTTGCTGCTTTTGTTGCTGCAGTTAATCAAAATATCAAATTAACTGTCGTGTCTGTGGCAAATAAATCAAAATAAAAGCCAGCGCCGGCTCCGGCTAGCCCGCCAACTCCCACTCTCTCTTTCTCTCGCTCTACTTGGCTGTGTCGAAGCTCCCTTATGAAATTTTCATATATGTTGGCAATGATGAGTGTGATGAATTTATTATAGGCACAGAAGCTTACGCGATAGCATGTTTGCGCTTTGAAGGAGAGAGAGAGAGTGTGTGTGTGTGCGAGAACTTTCTGTGTTTGAGTTTGTCTCGTCAACGCCTTTAACGGTGATTATTCAATGTCAAAACTTAATGTATCCAAATTGCAGTTGTCGGCAGCAACCAGCCATGAAATTGAAAAGAGCCGCCGTCGTGATTGAGTTGCTTGCTAAATCCCAGCCAGCTGTTGCTGTTGCTGTTGCATAGTTTTAGGCGTGAGTCATGTACAGTTTACCAGTTACCCAAAAATAATACGACAAAACGAGTGGCCAAAATGCAGCTGGCAATTTGGTCATTTCAACTTGAAATTTAAACACAAACTTCAACTCAAACTCAAACGCCAACTCCAACTCAACTCAGCCAGCAACAGCAGCTGCCGCTGTCAAACACAAAGAGAACTAAAAAGAGAGCGAGAGGAACGGCTGAAAAGCTTGTTACCATAAAATTGGTGTAAACGAATTGCAGTCGCAGCGCAGCGGCCACAGTGCAAACTCATCAGAAAGAGTCAGAGTGAGAGAGAGAAGGCAAACGAAGGGAGAAGAACTCTCGCGTCATTGTGAAATGTCTGTAATTTGGACAATTTGATGAATGGTTATTTGCCACGAGATGGCAAAGTGGTCATTATTCTTTATCACTTTTTTTTTTTTGGTTTTTTCTTTCACTCTGCTCGTTTTTTGGTCGATGTTGTTGTTGTTGCAACCAACGCTTTACTTATTTAACATTGCGCATTTCGAAGCTTTTGCCCTGTGCACATTGTTTTTTGTGTGCAGCTTTGTATGCAGTTCGCCGTAATGAAGGGCATAATAACAATGTCATCAAGTTTGCTAACGAAAAGAGAAAAACAAAAACTCTAGGAGGAAACTCCATGTTGCTGCATCATTTCCTACGATGCTCAAGAGCACTCTATTAAGATTTGTATGTAAACTTATGAACATTCTTTTAAACGTTTTCGTTAGGAAATTGGTAAAATAAATATTGGTTTTCCTATCTAAACTGTACGTAAGTATGTCATTAGAAAATATGTATTAAGTTTTCAACGTTATAGGCGGCCGAACTAGCATTGTTTAAAGAATTTTAGTAGTAAGGCATATTTATTAAAGCATTGAAGCTTAATTAAATATTTAATAAATGTGAGAACAACAGGTTTTTCCAACGATTATTTCAAATATTTGTATGTGTAATTACATATGTAAAAAAATATATAGAGCATTCTTAAGTCGTTATTAGTTTTCTCAGTTGAGCTTTTTTTTTATTACTGCAATTACTTAGCTCTTAGCTTTGCACGTGTGTGGGCATAATTCACCACACACACACATACACACCGTAAATTTTCAATTTAACTCACCTGACAGCAATGCAATATTGTCATTATGGTCAGGCAATAGGTGCTAGAGGGAGATGGCATGAGGAATGTTATCGCGCTAGCCAAATTGCAGTACGTAGCGTGAAAGAACGCATGAAGTGCACAGAGAAGAAGAAGAAGAAGAATGACCGCACAAGCACTGAGGCCCCAGAAAACTGAAACACTAAAACCCAAAAGCCATCTGTTAACTGACTTGCCTCCTTTTAGATGGGCCAACTACAACGCCTCCTTCTACTTCTGCTTCTTCTTCTTCTTCTTAAACAATGCGTTCCACATGGCGGCAGGCCTAATTACATTTCTTGGTCCAAACTGCAAACGGTGAAAACGGGCGAATAACGAATGGTGAATGCCGTGATTAGACCAAAATTGTGCCGCGAGAGCTTTCCCCGCCCTGCTCCTCCTCTTATCGTTGACTCAACGGTTGCTGCTTGCTGCTTGCAGCTATTGCCGTTGTTTAAATGCGTACAAAATAGATTTATGTGCTCGTATTTTACACGCTTAGTTCCTAAATGCACACACATACACTATTGCAAAAGTAGACCGTAGCCGCAATTGCTGCACTCGATCCTCTCACTATCTTCCTCTCTCTCTCTCTCTCTCTCGTTTTGCACTTACTCTCTTTGGTCAGTTTGTCTGCAGCAATGTGCAAGCACTTGAATTACATAGTGAAATATGGGCTCTCACATATTTAACAAATGTCGAAAAATAACGGTGCTTATCATAACCGTAAAACACGACTTTTATAATACCCTGCAGTAAGTCATTACCCTTGGAGTTGCAGGGAGTTCGTTATGATTTTCTTATTTTTTAACTAAATGCAACATGATTGTAAAATATTACTTTTAATGTTAAAAAACTTTCAAAAACACTTTATGCATATGATTTTATTTAAACATCCATATCAAATTTTTGCCAACCTCATTGCAATTCTAAAAGACTTAGATACTTAAAACATATAATTTTCTATTATAATTTTGTGTCAAGGTAAATATGCTTTTGCATTTGAACCCTCATCATATTCCTATATAATTTGTCAGTTTTCTTCATTAATCAAATGTTTATTTCATTAGTGTTGGTGTTTTGTAACCTACCCAACCATCAGATATTTTATCGTTTTATTAATGGGCTACAAAATGGCCTAGGCACGCCTAAATAGCAATTTTTTTAGGTGCGTCATTTACCTGTAAAGATGAATACTTATGCTATGAATCGTTACTTACTTATACTTACACATACCTAGGCACTTTCTGGAGTTGAAATATTTCAACATTAAAATGGTACGCTTGGTTGGTCATTTGGTCGACATCAACCCAAGAGCACAAGGATCAAGTTGAAAAGGATATAATGTTAATAGATTGGGGGGGTCGAAGTGGAAGTCTATGTTTTGTATAAGAATGCAAGTCCAATTTTGTGTGTTGATTGTGCCGTCCACTTTAAGCCTGAGGTCAGCATTGGATATGTAAGTATATGTTTGCGTGCTTAACGAATTGTTTTGTGGGCAACTCTGTCACTCGAGCTGTCAACCCTGCCACTGGCACTGACTGACACAACTTTAACCCAAGAAGTTGCCCTTCAGGGCTTTTGTGTAAGTTGAAAATTGATAATGAAGCAGAAATTGTGATGGGAATGAATACTCCAAGTCCAATTATAACAAATACTACAATGTATTATGCGTGCTGCCCACTTGATGACCATTAAAATAAACTCTTGACTATTGTACAATGGAAGCAGTCATTGTAAATGAAACCACTTCGATAGGGGCGAGGAAAAAGAAACCCCCTGCAGCTTATGCTTATAGCCGATTACACACAAAGATATTTTGCCGCTAGCGTTTTCTCGTTTTTTCTCTCTCTCCTGTTAAGGTCTACAGTTGTTGACCCCACGCTGATTTCAATTTCTCAAACTCAACGTGAAACGTTACAAAATAATAACGATGATGACGATTTTTGCGCATTTCTTGATTTCTGAATGATACGACGCGATGCAAGTCACTTTTGTCGGCGAATTTCTTTATTATTGACTAACCGCATGTGGGCCGAAAAGAAGCAGAAAAATAAGAAGAAGTAGAGGAAGACATCCATTCATAAAACCCGTCGACATCGCACTAATTCAAGTTGAAATGTGTGAACAACACACACACACACACACGAGAGAGAGAGAGAGCCGATATTCGATTCCCAAGACCACAACGCTAATGATTAATGTATGAACACACTTTGAGTGAGTTATGTATCCGAGTATTGGAAGAGAGGTAGAGAGAGAGCGGGAGATAGAACAGAAAATTCAGTAGCCATGCGGCTCTGTCGATCGCGACGAGTGTCATTAAAGTCGACTTAAGCGCAGCTGGAAGCATCATCATCCTCGTCTCGTCAACTCTTAAATAGAACTTAGCTCAGTTGTGTCGTATGTCGAATGTGATTTGGTGTAGCATACAAAACATACTCAATTCAATTCAGTTCAGTTCAGTTCATTTGAACGTTGATCATCATTATCGATTAGTTTGCTGACGGAGCGTTTATAAATACGATTTGTAACGCGCGTGAGCCTCTTTTTTTTGTTTTGAACTTGCTAGAAGCTATTTCGAACAGTTTTGGCCAAAGATCTATTGTTCAGTTAAGTTGCTTTCCGGTTACCTCAAACATGACAATCATGCATTTTATTTTATGCGCTTCAATTAATCGCATTTTAAACGTACATATATTCGTCGTTTGTATCATTTATTACAGATTCGTTCTGCAGCTTTGGCTGATGGCTTTATGCTACTTGGTTAACAAAATCGCTTTGATGTTGGCCAAGTAATGATCAATGATCGCTTTTGGCAAAGAGTATAGAATCTTTTTTTTTTATGTCTCCCAATATTGAATAAATTCTACCGACAAATAAAGAAAAACCTTAAAAAATTGCACTACCAACAGCTGTGCACTTTATATTTTAAGAAAAGTAACTGTAAATACGGAAATTACCACGAAAATAAACCAAAAATAAGATGTGTAAACACTTTGAATAATTTTTATACATTGCAGCAATTAATCTTATTTCTATAACAGTATCCAATCTAATTATATTAACAGGCTGATTTAATAACAGGGGGATCAACATAACATAGAATATGCAGAGTGCACTCACCGTTAGCAGCAACAACACTCATCGTTAGCAGCAACAACACAGTTACAGTTCAATGCAAGTGCTCTCTCTCCTCTCTCTTTTTTCACTGAGCACCTTCACAACAAAAAAAAAAAAACTAACACCCGCACACAACAATAATTAAATGAGATTCATCTCATCTTTCTTTTCTAAATATGTATAAGATTATTTCATTTTATTTTCACTGCACTTCACACACAAAAAAAAAAATAAAAAATAAAATAAAGTACATGCATAATTAATAACATCTTCAATGCTTCGCTTATTACGGAGATTTTCAGAGCGCTAAACGCAACAACAACACATTCGTATGTGCGCCGTTATCCTCTCTCTTTAATTTTTTCGCGACCCGGCAAAGCATAAACAAATTGACGCGCGTTTCACATTTTTTCATTTGCTTAAAAACACTTTAAAAAGCAAATACACGGCGATTCTGTAATGTTATAAACACTTTGCGTATGTTCAGTGCGTTATATAAACACAATTTGACTATTAATATTGGGCGTATCAATGTTAATTAAAAAATAAACGGACGCTAATCTCCCAGCGATGTAAAGACGCGCAAAGTTCCAGGCTTACTGCCTTTGTGGATAGAGTGAAACAAGTGAAATTAGTGGACTTGAGGAAGGTAACGATCGCTCTCTGTAGTTAGAGCAGGACAGTCCTTTTTATACGATATCTCTTTTCGCGAAGTTGGTGTACATTCGTGTGCAGCAACAACTAAATAGGAAAGAATTTTTGTTGTTCTACGCAAGTGCTCTCTCACTCTCTTTTTTCACTGAGCACTTTCACAACAACAAAAACCTCACACTCACACACAACAATAATTAAATGAGATTCATCTCATATTTCTTTTGTATATTTGTTTTTTATTTTATTTTATTTTCACTGCACTTCACACACAAGAAAAAAATAATAAAAATAAAGTAAAGTACATGCATAATTAATAACATCTTTAATGCTTCGCTTATTGCGGAGATTTTCAGAGCGCTAAACGCAACAACAACATACACGTACATACATATGTATGTGCGCCGTTATCCTCTCTCTTTAATTTTTTCGCAACCCGGCACAGCAGCAATGGCGCGCGTTTCACAATTTTTCATTTGGTTAAAAACACTTTAAAAAGCAATTACACGGCGATTCTGTAATGTTATAAACACTTTGCGTACGTTCAGTGCGTTATATAAACACAATTTGACTATTAATATTGGGCGTATCAATGTTAATTAAATAATAAACGGACGCTAATCTCCCAGCGATGTAAAGAGGCGCAAAGTTCCAGGCTTACTGCCTTTGTGAATAAAGAAGAACAAGTGGAATTTGTGAAAGGGAACGATCGCTCTCTGCAGTTAGAGCAGGACAGTTCGTTTTATGTCTCTATTCGCGAAGTTGATATACATTTGTTTGCAACATCTAAATAGACAAGAATTTTTGTTTTTGCATTTACATAGACGAAAAATGTTAAATGGTCGTTGGGTATTTTATACATATATTGTTAAAATCAGTAATATTAATTGTGTTTCTGCAAAAACTTAAATGTGAAATAAAAGACGAAAATAAAATATTTGTTTTTTAAAAATTAATATTATGTAATATGTATATTGTTTTTTAATATGTGTGTACTGTTTATTATGGCTTATAGGCTTAAACCAAATATAAACTAACTTCCATTGATTACTTTAAGAACTCTAGATCCTAACTCTTGCAAACTTTGCTACTGCACATATATATTTACATATGGGTGTTTTTATGTCTGTTGGCATACAGAGTCAATAGCTTTAACAGCCTAAGACTCATAAATAACCAAAAAGAAAAGGAGAAGAAAAAAAACAAACCGGAGACAGAGGCGCAATCGCATAATAGAAAATGTCGCTAAACGGCAAACAACCCTGAAAGTTTAACGAAAAGCTCGCAATAGAATCCACTGAGTAACCCAACCAGAGAATCACTTGTTTTATGGCTGGCAATATTTTTGCATGCAGACGAAGAGAGAATGGATGGGATAGAGTGAGAGTGATAGAGAGAGAGAGAGAGACGAACGAAAGGAGAGCGTCAGAAGACGTTAATCACGTTGAGTTATGTGACGTTCTTATATCTGAGCCACCAAAGTGTCACGTACGCATTTGTTCAAACAAACGAAAGGGGCTGGGTGCGTGGGCGGGGGCGGGGAGGAGGCGTGTCACATTGTTTGCTTGCTTTGCTGCGGCTGTCAGTTGACATTGTTGTTGCTGCAATTTTAGTAGATTTCTTTACTTTCTTTTGGCTGCTGCCTGGATTCTTTTTATCTGCAGCACTGCAGATCCAACACATGTCTGTGCACGCTTGCAACACAGCCACCCGCAAAGCATATGCCACACACTCGCAAGTTGTTGTTGTTGTATATGGTATTTTGAAAAGTTTTTCGTGATTTTTTATACTGTTGTTATACAAAAGAGATTTTTCTTTGCTTTTGTCATGTGTGGATGCGTGTTTGTTGTTGTTGTTGTTGTTTGTCTCGTTCATTGTTCCTTTTGCCATTGTCAACACTCTTGTGTCTCGTGTTTTGTGTCTCGTTACTAAACCTCCAACCTGCCGCTGGCCGCCTGCCACCCCGCCAAGCAACTGTTTTGGGTGCAAATTGCACTTTTGTTGAAACAAATGGAAGAAAACAATGCCAAAAGCAAAACATTTTTCACCACGCGCCATACAAAAAAACGCAGAGAGAAAACTTCACTCTAGGAATAAGGGATTTTGAATTTGTCTAACCTTTTCCTTTTCATTTCGCTTAACTTTTCACTTTTTGCGACCTCCCCAATACCTCCTCCTTCTTCTGCTTGAGCAACTTTTGTTGCCGCATTTATTTTTGCTGTCGTTGACAGTTTGACTTATGTATGTACATAAGTGTGTATGTGTGTAAGCGACATGCACAGCAATCTTCAAAATTAGAGTTTTTAGCATGAAAAATGTCAGCTGTCAAGTTTCTAACGAAGACAGTTGATTATCACCAACAAACAAGCGTAAGAATCTTAACTTAAGTTACTCTAAAGATGCGTTGTGTTTTTTGAGATACTAGAAAATTGATTCGGCAACTTAAATAGTCTAGGATGAGAGAATATACTTGTTACATGTTTCCTAACCTATGATAAATATATGTTAAATATTTTTGAATGGAGATTTAATGTGTTGAATCGAAAACTCAAATATTTTGATAACAACACATTCGTCTATATGAAATTATCCTCCGATCCTGGTTGACTCTAGGCGTTTTTATAGGTTTCTATAGTCTGGTGGATAAGGTTGACTGCGAAGCGTCACCTGGCATTATTTCTTCATTGGGTTTTGAAAATTAAATATGTAATATTATTTGTTTATCGTTAATCGGCTTTGCCAATCCCAGTTCATTTAACTCTTTTTTCGCCTACAGCTTTTGTTAATTTATTTATGTATTATTTCCAGCTGACTTGTCAAACAAACAAACATATAATCGATGTGTTTTAATTATACATTTCAATTCAATCAATTCAAAAGAAAGAAAAAACCATGAAACAACCCAACAACAAGAAGTGAAAATGGGGCACATCATTTGTCAGTTGGACAGCGGGAGACAGGATGAGTTCAAAGCGCATCCACACACAAAAATTCATTATGATCTTAAATACATTTTTGTTTTTTGTTTTTTGTTCCCCCCTTGCATGTCTGAAGGCGTCATTGGCGTCAGTGGAACCCATCAATTGCGTTGAAACGGCAACGGCAAGGGCAACGGCGCAATAATCAAACGCTGTAATTATATATTATTTATATACAATATTTATTGTATTATTACTCACGTTGAGCGAGCGCTCAGGGTTCGAAAAATTTCACTGATTTATCGTTGATAAATTTATGAAACTTTTCTCTCGACCCTTTTACATTTATATTTTTGTTTCTTTTTGCATTTGTTTTTGTTTTTGGTGAGTGGCAAGCTGGTCAGCCAGTCAGTCAGTCAGAGCAGCAAGCTGGACGGCTGGCTGGCTGGCTGGCCGCCTGTGGAAACTCATCAATATCATTAATCATAAAATTAAGTATCATTTATATTAATTTATTATTGTGCGGCAGAAATTTCAGAGCTACCCGAAACTGATTTATCACATAATGCTCATTATCATGATGATGATGTTGTGCTCATTTCAGTCAGTCAGTCCTTCAAATTGCCTCTCTCTCTCTCTCTCTCTCTCTCTCTCTCGATTTGTGCTCAATGCTGCTTTGCCATGCCCATCATTAATCAGCCAACATTGCGGGGAGAATTTCAACTTGGACTTCGACTGTTCGTTTGTCATTAGCACTGTGTTGTTGTTGCTGTTCGTTTTTCGTATTTTTTTTTTTTTTGATGCTTGGGGCGCAGTAATTAATTATGCGCCTTTTGTATTCTACCGACAATTTACAGTGCTTTATGTTTATGAAAAATTGCATATAAATTGAAAGCACTTAATCATTTCGATTTTACATTTTAATTAAAATATTATATACCCCATGAAAATGAGGCAGCCCAACAGAGCTTTATACCACAAATACAGATAAAACTAAAAGCAAATTGACACTCTATTGCAAAATGTGAATTTATGTATATGCATAACATTACAGCAACATTGTTGCAGAAACATTATTTGATATTCACCAATTCATACGCTAGATACATAGATCTCTGGCAACATAACGGGATCCTCTCTCATTGGGAAATAAGCATGGCGTGTTATTGCCTTTGTTCTCTTTTCAATGTGTTTCTATTTCTTAAAGCGACAAGTTGTGCTTATCGAAAAAAGTAAAATAAAACATATAAATTGAATATTATAAACGAATTAAATTGTGTGTTTTATTATCTGCGCACAAATCCCAAACAAAGTTCAATCAACTCCATCCAATATCGATGAACAAAGAATAGTTGTAGTTTGTGTTTTATTTATAACGTTGAGTGTCGAAGGCTATGCCAATGAAAAATAATAATGGAATCCCTTTCTTTTTTGGGCTCACCCACTGCCAAAAGTCATTACAACAAACGAACTGAAAGGGGCCAAAAGCCAAAGGAGCAAGCAGCTAAAAATAGTAAGAATAAAACACAACAACAAAATCCCAAATACAAAAGAAAACGAAGAATGAACAACGTGCTGGGCCAATTCACAATTTAACAAACTAATAAATATTTTTTGTCTTCCGGTGTGTGTGTGTTAAAAAGGATATGCGACTGCAGCCTCTGGTTTGTCGCATTGAAAATAGAGCGATTGCTTCTAGAGCAAAAGGGGGACAAGATAGAAGGAGGAGAAAGGCAAAAGCAAAGCACTAGAAATATAAATCAAAGGTTGCACTAAACTTTTGGCCTGCTCGATGTCGTTGCCAGGCATAACAACAAACCTCGCGGACAGAGAGAATGAGTGAGAGCGAGCGACAAAGATTAAAGACAGGAGCGGCTGCAGTTAAGAAGAAGAAAAGAAGCAGCAGAGCTGCTGTGGGCGCTGTAAAATGCATTTGGGCAAAGTCGCCCGACTTTTGCCAGCTTGATAACTTGATAGGTGCTGCATTCTTGTTGTTCGGCTGTTGATTGTTGTTCTTGTTTGTGTGTGTGTGTTGTGTGTGTTTGTTGCCAACAAGGACACTTTGGTTGTTTGTTGGTTTTGAGAGAGCGGCGGCTGCGACGGCGGCGGGAGTTGGATGCTGGCGGGGCGGCCCGCACATGGCTTGCAACTGCCAGGCTGTCGGATATGCACTGACATAAATTGCTTCAACTGACAACGACAGAGGCAAAAGTGGAGGAGCAGGAGGAGGCAGGAGCTGAAGATACTGCAAACGCTACCAGGACCAAAACCTTACCCCATGATTACTGCTCGACACTGCTTGCCTTTCCTCTGAGCCTTTCTGCCTGCCAAGGCAATAACTTTTCGTCCTAGCCTTCGCTTCTTCTTCCTCTTCTTCATCCTCTGCTTCTTCAGTATCCAATCCTATCCCATCCGGTGCTGTTTGGGTGTGCTTTGGTGAAGGTCCCTCTCGACGTCTGCAAGCTTTGGGGTAAAATTAATATTAAAATGGAAGCATCGGCTTCCAACGTCGGACGCATTGCAATGCAACAGCCCCACTGATATATACACAGATATAAGGGGCAGCGACAAGGAAGGAGAATGACGAGTCGGGGGAGTCGGATACAAACGGGAGGGTACAACGACTAACGCCAGTCAGTGCCAGGCCAAAGGACATTTCCAATTTATTTACGCTCAGAGGCACTTTGTCTGACTCGCCTGGTGCCTTGCCTTAACATTCACCTCTTTCTCACTCACCCTCTTACTCCTCTCTCACTCTCTCTCTTTCTTTACGCTTTTTGCACTGCGTATGACAGTATTTGTGTAGTCTGTCAGCTAGCGAGAGATAGAGAGGGCGATAGGTCAACTCGGACTCGTCTCTAGACTAGTTTGAACATTTTTTCCTTGTTCCTGAGTTCTTTTTTTTTTTTTTTTTTTAATGTTCACATTTTGACAGCAAAATGTTACTTCTGGTTGTGTTAGCGTGAAAAGTGTTGAAAGGTGTGAAAATGAAAATTTACTACTTACCGCTAAGATTTATGTTTTTTCTCTCTCTCTCTCTCTCCCCGCTCTTTCTTCTTTATGGCTGGACAACAGCAAAACTGCAAATGCAGCAACTCTTGTGGCAAACTGAAACTAGACATTTATGACATAAACTCATACAAAAAGAGAATGAGAAAAACGAATCATGAAGATGTCCTCTTTGAGTTAGTTTTCCTTCTTCTTTGTTTTGGCTATGATTTGAGTGAAGTTAACTATACCTAAGATTTTCCTATGCATTTGTTTTTGTTGACGTGGAAATAAACAAAATATGATTTTCGCTTTTTTAGAAAAGTTTTATTTATTGCTTAAAAACTTAAGTTAATCAAGGAATTTCTCGGAGCAAAAAACCTTAATGTAAAATTCTTCGTACGTTAAGTCTTTGTGTTAGAAATTAGCGTTTTTAAAGTCTTAAAAAGGCTTTGGTTGGGCGGCTTATAGCTTATTAAATCAATAATAATCCTTTTCTTAGAATTTATACAATAAATTTAGTACTTAAATGTAAGGTCCTTAGAATAGTTTTTTTTTTTGGAAACTTTTTGCCATCGCTGATAAGTCTTTGATTTAATGATCTCTAATCTCTGATTAAAAGTAAGTAGCAAATATAAAATTTAGTCCTACATTTTGCTTAACATGTCCTTTAAATATGATAAAATTAAGCCTAACTAATCAGATATAATTTGGTTTGATTGAAATGTTTAATTATTTGTAGGCAAGCAACTCTGACACATGTTTGCCTTGTTCAGCTCGCTGCCATCGATTGGCATCTTGCAACTTGCCACAACACAAGCAATAAGCAACAAGCAACACACAACAAGGACATCAAAATCCTGCCGGACACGCACACATGATAAATTATTGTGTGTAATATGCGATGAAATGCCAAATCTGCTTCTTCTACCATGAACTCTGGCCTCTGTTTGCCAAAACAGTTTGCTGCACTTTGCCACAATCTATATGTATGTACATATAGTGCTATATGTATATACAAAAGCTGATTTCTGGGCGTTAGCAGCCAACAAGAAGATGAAAAGTTTCCAGGCACTTTTCGAGTGAAGCGGTAAACAACTAGCTCGCTTGCCCAGAATCAAGAGCAGATTCTACAAAAGGGAACTCTAGCTTCCAGCCACGCCCCCTTTTTGGTGGGGCAAATGTGTGTTGCAGCCTGGTTGGGTGGAGAGGGAGAGGGAGGAGGAGTTCGGGGCATCTAAGCTCAACGGGCGGCGCCATTTACCAAGTGTCAAAAGCAAAGCTAAAGCCATTGTCGACATGACTTTAGACAACAACAACAGCAACAACAACAGCAACGAGTAGAAGAAGAAGAAGAGGAAGAAGAAGAAGAAGAGGAAGAAGAGGAGTCAGCAGCTGGGAGCCCAAAACGTAAAATGCTTTGTTGGCAATCGCTGAGGAGTTGCCAGGACTTTTGTGTCTTGGCTCATGTTGCTGCCACTGCTGCTGCAGAGAGAACAGCATGTGTCAGCTTTGCTCTCTCTCTCTCTCTCTCTCTCTGCCCCCTCTCTGCCACTCTTCCTCTCTTTGTACAGGGATAAGTGAAGCTTTAGAAAAGTGGGTGACAAGTAACCGGAAAATGTATTTTATTGTTTGCATCCGGACATTTCGTTTTCCCTTTTCTCCCTCCCTTCAACACTATCAACAACAACAACACGCCCCACCCTTTGGCCAATACGCCCACTGCCAATTTTGTACTTGGTCTACACTAAATTTGTCAAGTAATTGATGATATTGCACTTTTGCCGAATTGATCAGAGATGAAAATAAACAGTTCAAAGAGAAAGAGCAAGAGAGAAAGAGAGAGAGAGTGCCTGAAAGAATAGTTTAACCGTTTTTGGTTGCAAATTGAACGTTTAACCAATTTGTGTTTGCCAGTAAAAACTTAGCTGCAACTAACTCCAACTAACTTTTTACTTAAAAGCTTGCATGAACTTCCTTTATATTGCTAAACGAGTTTTATTCAACGATTTGGTAGAAATGAAACCAATTTCGTTTCATTCGCACCAAGTTAAGTACAAATTCGTTCCATTTGTACCAAATTTTAATCTGCAGATAAATATTAGGGTATTAACAACACTCCAAATGGTTAGATTTGCACTTGAACCACTCTAAATAGAGATTCTTGCACTGAATTTGTATTATGGCAAGTTGATAGATTGTTCAAATGTGTGCTGCGTTTGAGCAAATGAGTGAATGAATGAATGAATGGATGACTGACTGACTGGATGACTGAATAGCGAAATGCGAATCAAGGAATGAACGTTGTTGCCTGCTTGACGCTCTTTAGATTGATGGCCAAAATGGCTGTTGAAACAACGCTCGAGAGACGGCGAGAGAGGCAGCTTTGGAGCTCAATGAAGAAAAATAATCACCAACATCATTTATTTTCCGTTTTGCCTGCCTGACTGCCTGACTGCCTGCCTGCCGCTGTACAACACATACACACATCAATCTTTGTTGTTGCCAAAAGTGGGCAGCAAACAGCAACAAAAACAACAACAACAACTATCGACCATGACCATCCCATGCCGGCTTTTGCTGCCGTATACATATATATACTCGTATACTTTCCAGCTTGACAGCTACTGACGGAGCCAACGCCAAAGCTTTTGGCTTTGGCAACAGACGACGACGACGACTTTTGACGTTTGCCTGCAATTAACGGATGTGCTTGCTCCCCACTCCCCCGTCAGCCATCAGTTGGTAGTGTTGAAAAATGTGTGCAGCTGCAGGTGAAAATGGGCACAGCGAGTGCTGCCTAATGACATGACAACAACTCCCTCTCTCTCCCCCACTCTCTGACTCTCTTTGACTCCCCCCCTCATCAAGTCATTTAAATCATTAATTCTCAAAATGCCCACACACACACAGTTTGGAGGAGTCTGGGGAGAATCTGTCTATGTAGGTCCTTGTTGGCCAAGACTAATTTGTAGACCGGGTCGTCAGCTATTTTACTTAGCAAGCAGCTCTCGTCAACAGCCAACATTTGGATCCTTGCTGCTGCCACTGCTGCAAGTCACTTGAAAAGTCGTTAATCATTTTGTTGTCGAGAGGGGGCCGAGGGGGAGGGCAAATTTCCGTCGCGAGAAGCTGCTTGAATCCATCACGCATTGCGAATGTGGCTCATCCAACAAACTGGCAACAACAACAACAACTGCCAAACAGTCGCATCAATGTCAACGTCAGGGGCAACGTGAATGCGGACAGGCGAAAGATGAAGCCAAAGCCACCCATTGGGATTAGGATTGGATTGGATTGGCCAAGTGGGAGTGACAGCTGTAAGCACATTGAAAGTGGACCAAGTTATTAGGTAAGAAACTAGAAAGAGGCAATGGCAAAATATAAAAATATTTAAATATACAAACATATTCAAATTATTTATCTGAAATCCGATCATGAAAAACAAAAGCTATAATAAACTATCACTTAAATTTGTTTTCTAAATGCATATGTTACCAATTTATTCGTTTCTGGACAATTAAAAGTGTACAAAATTTAAAAAATTATACTTTTATTAAACCTTTTCCTTGTTGCATGTTTCAGTACCGCGGAGGACAAAGTGTTTCCAAGCCAACAAGTATGAAGCTCTTAGGAACTTAAGAGCTTCATACTTGTTGATGTTGGGCTCGCATGAAGTTAGCTGCGCAACTAATTAAACTCAAAGGTTGTGGTCTAAATAAATGCTTCAACTCAGACACACACCATGGTTTAAGAAACCTGGCTATTCGTTAAAGGGTAACCGAATCGTTGTAGCTAAACTCAACTGAACGACAAAACTACATCGTTCATGTGTCCCAAGCCGTTTAGCGGGCTAAACGAATGTGTCCCAAGCCAAACTTAACGAAAATGATTATATTTGAAACGTTTTTACTTTTAAAACTTCATCCTAAAAGTATGCTGCAATGTTTATGCTTCAAATCAAATCTAGCCAATTCAGCCACCTAATTTGTATCTCCGCTAAATTCAATTTTTAAGAAAATATTTATGGTTTTAGAAATAATTTTTTTTTATTATTATTTTGAATAAATTAACTAAACGCTTTCGATGCAACTTTAGTTATGGTTTTCTTAGTGAAAATAAATCAAAACATATTTATTATGCATATACTTATACATATAAAGTTTGCACTTAGAGCTAGGCTATTAATGCAAAGTTGTAATATTAAGAACGTGCCATTAGTTATACACTTACATATATAATTTACAAAATCGCTCATAACGACATCAAGCAATATATATATATATTTTATATATGTGTAGTTAGTTGGCTAGATCAGATATTTTGTTGGCTATATACACAATGAAAAGTTAAACAGAAAAAACTGGCAAAAAATAATAGTGAACATAAAAGTTTGATAATTTTGCTTGCACCTTCAACTATGGTTACTTAACTATTAATTACTTTTAAACTTATGTTTACGTATCTAAATTATTTGAAGCAGCCGCTAAACAAACTATTTGCTAGCGTTTGTTCTTATATTTTGTTGATAGTATAATAACATTCTATACCAAAAAATTATTTATAAGGCGCTTAGTTCGTGAATTTTACAAAAGGCAGCATTAGACTTTCAACTTGCTTAAACGACAAAATAAAAGTACAAATAAGATACAAGATGTATTGCTAAATTTACATGCAGTTCAAGTGCACAAAAAACAAAAACTTAAAAGCTAATTAACTTAAAATAGGGTATACTTCAAAAGTGTACACAAAGCTTGAAACAACAAAATACATACATAAATTTGCATATAGTATATTGTTTTGTACAACAATGTAAATATGGCCATTGCATCAAACGATTTCTCAAATAGTTAAAGCATTTTGTTAACCAATGATTATTCAAGTTATCAACTAATTAACTTAATCTAACATACAATCAGTGCGTCGCTTAAAAATTATTAGTAGGCACGATGTTCAATGAAACTAAAACTAATCGGATTCTATATAGTGAAAACAGAAAAGAAAAAGGAATAGTAAATGCAACATAAGGTCAAAAACTTCACTAAAACTAACAAATATTATAAGAGACACATAGAATTCTAGACAATTTTCATGGGCACATCGATGAGACAGTCAGCTTCAAGTCTGCCCAGCGTTTTCTTAACACGTAACGCTGTGAGACGCACTGTGGGATTTGGATGCCAACACTCCTGCATGATTTTTGAGACAGTGGCTAGAACATCATCCTCTTGCCAACGTGCTGGTATGGGCGGACGGAAGCCCTTAACGCATACAACAGCATGCATATCATCAAAGGTGGGATCAGAGGGCACAACATCATGATAGGGCAGCGCATAATCCTCACAGGTTGTTGTCTTTGTGCCCGAAATGGGCGTATAGCAACGCCGAGCAATCTCCCACAGCACCAAACCCACCGAGTACATATCGGCACGCTTGAATTCCTCAAACTGTTGTGGATTGAGTGCCTGGCTGAGCACCTCTGGAGCCATGTAGCGTCTTGTGCCAACACGTGTATTCTGCGCAATGTGTATTTCATCTAGTTCAGAGATGTATTTAACAGCCAGTCCAAAGTCAGCAATGGCACATTGTCCATTGCGTTTAACAAGTATATTCTTGCTCTTGATATCCCTGTGTGCAATGGCCGGTTTGCCTGGCGTGCCAAAGATTTCGTCATGCAGATGGGCCAAGCCGGAGGCCAGTGAATAGGTAAGCAATTGCAGCTTTTGTGGATTTATTACCGATGTGGACAGATAATCGTGCAGACTGCCAATCTCATGGTAGTCCGTGATCAATAACATTTGTGTCCAGCTGCCATTGCCTTTAATATCGGCTGCAATGAATCCCAATATGTTTTCGTGTCGCATGAGCACAGTTTGATAGATTTCCGTTTCGCGAAACCAAGATGCCTCCTCAGTGGTAAAGAAGGTCTTGACAGCCACACGTTCGTCACGCCACTTGGCCAGCCAGACCTCACCATATCGTCCCTTGCCCACCAGACGCACCATTTGAATTTGCTTGGCAATTGTGCGTTGCACCAACAGCGGCAAGCCAGAGCCTGAGCCAGAGCTTTGTTCCACCAACTGCGATAGTGGCGACAATTGTGAATTGCACATGGAGTTTATCAATCGCGGCTGTTTGCGCAATTTCTCTCGTCGCTTGTACACCAGACAAAGTATAAATACGACAACAATAAACACGGACATGCATACAATCATCGAGGCAAAGAGGGCGAGTGTGTGCACAGATTCACTGCTTACGGGCAACTCTGGTGCCGGCGTTGTCATCTTTGGCATAAATTCCGGGTGTAGATCACGATTACAAAGATCTCCACCCTCGCAACAGGCAATATTCTTGCCATGAATATGCGGCACAGCGGCAATTTTGCACTGCAATGGAAAAATAGTTGAGTTATTAATTGAGTTTCACTTACAAAAATTATTGTTTAACTAACCATTAGTAGGCCGCCATTCTCTTCCGGTGGCATGCAGCCATAGGTGCGCTCCTCCTCATAAGTGCCCGTTGTTTCATCGTATACCTCCTCGACGGCACTGAAGCAACTGCCACCTGGCCGAGTTTCACATGTTCCATTGCTCACATTATTGGGACAGCTGCCATCGCAATAACAAGTTAGCGAACGTGCTAAAAATAAAATAAAAAAGAGGAATTTGAGTAAAGAATTCATTTTATGAAACATAAATTTGGTTATGAAAATTCAAATTTGATTGGAAAAGTCAGATTAAATATGTAACGCATTAGGATGTACTCTAAAAATATAATAAGACTTATTTCACATTAAAGTCTTTCCGTGCGACTTAAATCGCCAACAAAACGCTTTCAAAACGCGATTGCGGTGTCACAAAAACTTCCCGCGACTAAAATCGCGTTAAAAACGCGCTTGAGCTCTTGCATGCAAAAATGCCCATTTATGTAGTATGAAGACCAAGTGGGTAGAGATTTGGCATGCACATTGGTAAAAGTCTGGCAGACAATAACAACAACATGACCATAATTTGGCGTCTATTTAACCCACACACAAAACGAGCTAATTACAAGCTCCTCGTACAAGTGCCAGCTGTTCGATTACAACAACTTTGCCTGATTCCAGCTGCTATTCAAACTATAGCCTGTTCAAAGCTATGAAGTAGCCAATAGTCTGTGCGATTTATGATTACAAGTGACTTAATGTTTTTACATGTTTTTTTCCTTTAGCTTGTTATTGCTATTTGTAGGCTTGTAGGCGTTTCGATCTCTCTCGCAAGCTCTTGCATGCGCGGTGCGGTTTAAACAGCTCGTGTTTATTTGACCACATTCTCACAACAACAACAAACTGGCACTCCCCAAAGATTGTAGAGCGAGGAAACCGTTAAATGGCAACCAGAATGCCTGTTTCCCATGGCTGATTCGTAAAGTGGCTACTGGATTTACTGGAAGTTAATTGTTTTTATGCTGCACTTGATGTTTATTCATAAAGAATCGTTACATGATGATGTGGTTTATTATTTTAAGTGCATTAAGTACACAGGAAATAAAAGTTTACTTAGATTGTGCTATGAAAAGCTGTATATTTATTTATGTCAACCAACAAAAGCCAAAGTCAATGAGACAAATCTATAAATTTCCCCTTTTTCTAAGCAAGTTACAGTTTTAGAGTCATTGATTGATCGGAAATTCGCTTGACAAGCTGCTGTTAAACCTTAAGCAGAGTATAACGTATTCGATTTACTGCTTTTATTGGTCGTTTAGTTTTCTGACACTTGTTGCATACTGCCTTTTAGAGTTATTTCTCTTTATTGCAGGCTAGACAATTAACGTGGCTTAGAAAATAGCAACAACAACAAAAACGAAACAAAGTTGCGAATTCTCTCATACGATCTACAAATTTAGCGGATGTGTGTCATAAGCTGGTAATTAATATATACTTATATCTGTTGTTTGTGCCAAAGAACCAGTTCCATTTATCTCACTTTACGGTCTGATAACTTACTGAAAAGCGGCAATTAGGCATTACATATATATATTAATCTTAACAAACGAATCGCATTAAAAAGATTTTAACTTTCTTTTTAGTTATCTAAGACAATCGACAAATATTTGTTACACTTTAAGAGAGATAACAAATCAGACAATAAGAATTTTGGTTTTCAAATTTATTTCTCTTTAAAGATTACAACAAACTTTCATGTTGGTAATATTTTACAATATTTAATGTCACATTTTATAAGCTGCATTCGTTGAAAATCTATCAGATGCTGTAATGTGTCAAGATCTCATTCATAGAACCAGGCAAACATTCCAAACAAATACAAATTCAATTCTCATTCAAAGCTACATTCCAAACTTGAATGCATGTGTTAAATGCAACACAAAACTAGCGGATGTACTTGGACTGGCATTTGGGGCACACCTCGTTAGCCACAGCATTGCAATTTGGCTCTAATAATTTTGGAGATAATAGTTTAATTACAATTTAATGGGTACAGTAAAGTGCGACTCGTATTGTTTTACTATTATGCAAAAACTTGAATGTTTACTTAAATTGCATTAAGTATATAGTTAAAACGAATCATTCATGAGTAAAACAAATCGTTTTAAGGGGGTAGAAAAACAACAATCATTTGTCAACGCAAATCCGATCCGAAGTAATAAAACAACATCGACAAGAACACAGAAAAAAGAGACAAGAAAGACACCACACTGTTCAAAACTCGTTTACCTTCACCATAGTAATAATAAAAAAAAAAATAATAGTGTGTGCGGACATAATAATAATAAAAAAGAAGTAAAAAAACATTCTTGTTTTTATAAAAAATAAATAAAAACAATGTAAGATCTCATAATAGAAGCAAGAATGTCAAAAACGCCCAAAATCAAGCTAATTTAACTAGAGTATTTTTAATAGTTTTTTTATTTTAATCTATTTTGATTAAAAATTGAGCTTTGTGGTTTTTCCTGTTCATTCACATACCAGATTTTAAAACTATGTTGACTAAACTATTAAATATTTATTATTCCGACAAAAAGAATAAAATATATTCATTTGTGATTTTGTCACGACAAATTGCATCAATTAATGCATATGCAAATATTTTATTGTTCTTTTTTTTTTGTTTATGCATTTTAATTTTGCCCACAATCAGATGCTCAATTAAATCCATAAAACCTCCACAAACTCTTCAACAACTTGTTGCAATTCACATTGATTCGTATTGCAACCGAAGGCGTATAGAAGAAGGAAAAAAAATTGTTAAGAAGAAGCAATTAATAAATATTAATTGACTGGGGCGTAAACTTGATTTAAAACACAAGTGCTTGAATAAAAAATCATGAGATTATGAGAAGATAATGAATTAAAATTCAATATAAATAGTATATATGTAAGTATGTATGCAGTAGAACACGATTTTCACAAACAGGTTAAAGAAGATATTTGAAAATAATAAAAAAATTAAATTAAAATTAAATTATAAATTATCCATTGATTTTATATTACATCATATACGAATAGGTAATAATATTACATTTTTGTTCATCTTACAGCTTCATTTTGCAAAGAGTATTTAGCTTTCGGTTTGTCGTATCTTGTTGTTATTTACATTGTATATATTTTATTATTTTGTATTTGAAGCCGTTTCCTCTTCGTGCTACAAACACAAACTGGAACCTATGTATGTTAATATGTGTATATATTTTTTACATATATTTATGTAAATATTTGTAAAATGTTACAATGTTCGTGTGTGTGTGTGTGGGTTTTACCATTATTATTATTTTATAGCAAAACAACACAAAAGCTACTGTTATTATGTTTTTGGGTTTTTATTTTCTATTTTTGGAGAGCTACTGACTTTTAGCAAAGCTTATAACAACTCCTTTTAGAGATTTAATTATATTCAGATACATAATGCATGCGACGTATATATATTTGTATTATATCTGCACACGTTTGAGTTATTTATGTTGTTGCCTTTCTGCTTTGCATGTGAACAAAAAAACAAGTTTCTTTACGAAGTTCATGAAAGTCGCCCTTGTTTCCATAGCCAACCAGTCGAACAGTCAGTCAGCCAGCATCCGGCAGCAGCCCACGCACTGAACTCTTTCCGAGGTATCCCTAAGAGATACATATGTATATGTATCTCTCTCTATCTGTCTCTCTTGCTTGCCGTTTTTGCCCACGCGTCGCCGTTTGACGCGTTTTTAATCGCGTTGCTGTTTTTATTCTTGCGATTTCATTAAAAAAAAAATAGTATATGCGACACTTAATTAAAACGCATGCAGACATTTTTGTCAAGAAATTAAAATGACTTGCTGCTAGCGCACTTTATGAAGCATTTTGACAGCGTTTTGATTAAGAGGCAACTCCAGCAAACGCCCACGAATTAAAATTGACTTGCAGTCGTTTGAAGTTTTTATTATTTAATCGAATAGTGTTGGGTATAAGTTATGTTGTTTGTCGTTTTGCATTGGCGTTTGACACGTTTTAAGCAGTCAATAAAATCGCGCATATAATATGCATTAAAAATAGTCGTTTCAATGAATTTCGTTTTCAAATATCATTTGAACAGAGACTGTACCATATTTTTATTTATTTACTTTATTTAGATTCATATACAAAGCATTTAGAAAACCTTTCTTAAACCATAATTTCCTCGATATGGTTCCTGCTAATCTCCTTCATTTTATTACTTATATAGATTTTCTCTCTTATTAGCTGAACAAAAACATCCGTCGTGCTAGAATTGGGACAATTGTGACCCAAAAGGTTTAAGCCACAAAAATAACCATCCCATACGTAGGGCAATCCATGAGTTCTTTCACATTTCCTTGTCTTCTTTTTATTCTCCACACAGCTAATGCCATCAGAATCCTTCATCAATGGCTTGCAAACATCATTGGCCAATTGTCGTGCTGGCGCCTGTGTTAAAATTGTTTTACTTTTATCCCAACTAAATACTTCAACATTGTCATTTAGTTTAACGTAGCTCTGACAAATTGGAGGGATATTTTTATATTGCTTTGCTAGTTGATTTTCCAGTTTTAAAAGGGACAGCAACTTTGCAGCATTTTCCACAGTAAAATCATTGGCTTCACGGCTGCTAACTACTTTGTAAGTAGTAGTTTCGCTAGCCAGCTTGACAACAATATCTGCTAACTGCACATTCTCTAAACACATTTTGGTTGTGAGAACCTCTTGAATGTTCACCACAAGACCGCTGCAAATCGTCTTGTTCTTAACAGTTAGACGCACAACATATTGGTTTAGATGTTTTGTGTCATTCATATCCTGCGTTTTTTTGATGCTCTTAGGATGACTTCTCTTAATGTGCCCTTTGGCTAAATGGCCACGAACGTATCCAAAATGCGGCTGCCAATCGCCTGACTTACTATATCGCGATCTAATCTTTTGCATTTTGTTGCTCTTACCAGACGCAACGTGGCATGCAGTTAATACAAGTAAAAGTGTTAAAATCTTAGCAGCTTGCATTTTAACAAACAATTTGGCTCGACTTGAAACTAGACTAAATTATTTAGCAGTCAGTTTCAATACTTTAACGGCTGTTGTTGGCTTAGCTTATAGATTTAGTATAACAAATGGATTTATTATGCTCGATTTGCTTGATTTAATTCTTAACAATTTTCATAGATACAATTTAACCGCGTCAATTTTATTTTTCTTTTGCTCAAACTAAGTTTTCTTCTAAATTGCTACGTAGAAGGGCCCAGAAACTTCTGTGTTTAAAAGCCTTAGCATGAAAAACGGCGGCATACACATCCACGTCCAACTTATGAGGACAATTGTGACCCAATAGATTAATGCCACAGATTCTGCCATTAGAAATAAGCGGACTGCCTTTGGTTAGCTGACATTTGGTCGTACGCTTCTTGTTTTGCACACAAATCATTGATTCGTGTACAATTTTGCCATCTGTATCGTTCAATTTCTGCCTGCACTCATCCAAAGGCAGGGTCTTTGTAATTTGGTTATATATGATTCGACGACTGCGTATATATGTTGGCAGCTGTACTAGCTTGTCGGCAGGCAATCGAGACAAACAAATTTGGGCTGTTATATTAAGGTTTGGCACGGGTTTGCTCAGTGCCAGCACTTTTATCGACGAATCGTTAGCGTTTGAGGGCTCCACCAATTCAAACAGCACATCGGTTGAAGTCTTGATAGTTAGTTTGCTGTCTGGCGGTGTTTTAATGCAGCTTGCAGCGGTTACAAGTGTCTGATTTGTTAAAAGCGTTCCCATGCAAATGAAGGTGTTGTTGTCATAGATGCGCACCATTAGCTCGTGTAGCTTTACTTTTGTATCGTTTCCGAACACTTCTATCATCGGCTCAATGGCTTTTCCTTTACGCATCAAGCTCAATATATTACTCTCTTCCGGATAATTGGGACGAGCCAGCCGGCTATAGCCTTTTTGCAATCGGCTGATATGCTGTGGCTTGTAATCGGACGGCATATAGCGATGATAGTGATAACTAGCTGATTTCAACTCGATGGATATCATTAAGAGTACAAGCACAAGATATTGAATTGCCATATTTGAAAATATGTTGCAAAACTGCTTATAACATGCCTTTTATACACTTACTCTGCGCGTTATGCCGGCAACAATTAATTTGTAACACATTTCAACTCTTGCATTCGACACACATTACACAATAGGTTACAGTTTACTAAAATATTCAAATTTATTTGAATAAAAATTAAAACCAGTCAAATTACATTCAATTATTTTCTTTTGCACCAATCTTATCGGTAGAAGACGGCTCTGGGTCTGGTAGCAGTTGGGTTCTTGGCGTTGTTGCTGCTGGATCAAAGGGACCCGTGCCAGTTAGGGCTCTCAGTAAATCCGTTGCCCGCTGTATATATGAAATTGTATAACGGATTGCATAATAAACATCAACCTTGCGCTTTCCCTCAAGCTCGTCACACTGCTCGCCATATATGTTAATGCCAGCCAACATATTGTCAATGATCAACGGATCGCCGGGACGGGTACTGCAATCACCCGACTTTTTGTTTGATACACAAAAAAAGCCTTCACCAAAGGGTATGGTGGTTTTGCCAATTTCTTCATACAAAGTCGAACAACGCTTTAAATCTACGACTTTTGTTTTAAGCAGCGTTATATCATGACTTTGCGAATCGACAAAGGACATATATACTTGCATGGTTGGCGTGGGCATAGATCTGTAGAGCTTTATATAGCGATAGTTGAGCCGATCGAGTTTTGTTTTCAATGCAACAAGTGCAATATCATGAACATCCAAGCTATCATTCTTGCCAGTTGGCAGGAAAAAGGCTTTAACCATCCAGGCCTTTCTCTTGCCCTCACCAAACCTGTTGCCTGTAATCACAGACATTTCCTTGGCCTTAAACTCAAGCGTGGGCTCAACTTCCGTCGCCAGGAAACAGCGTGAAGAGGTGATGACCATACGCCGAGAGATAAGAGCGCCTGAACAAAACACCGATGCTTTGTATAGAATGTGAACGTAATAACTTGTATGTTCGCTGGCATTAAATGCTGGCATTGGGATACGCAACTGTGGAGCCTGATAATCGCGTTTATCTAAAGCTTGACGATTGTAATCGACATGTGTGGCTGGGCTGTGACCTCGATTGTAATAGGTTGGGCGATGATAGTTCTCTTTGTATTGTTTAAGCCAAGCACCAAAAGTTATTTTCGCACTGACAAGCACCAAAAAAACTATAAGACCTTTATTGTTCGGTTTCATTTTGACTTCTACCAAATGTAAATACATATTCTAGTAAAGTCTAGTTAACTGGCATGGCGAAAAAGATTAAAGATAATAATCATTTAATTTAACTGTTACGCTGTTGTATAATGTCCTAATGTATCTTATTATACACTGATATTGAAGGTTGAATGTTTTTTTGCGCACTAGTTAGTTGGTTAATCGATAACTATATATCGATAGTTGGGTAATCGATAACTATATATCGATAAATCAATATATTTAACACCGTTTTTGGGCAAATCCATTAAATTTGCTTATTTAGTTGAACTTCTCTATTCAGAAAACTGAAATTTGATTTAATCAAAAAACCACTCCGTATTATGAATTTTCTCTTTAAGGAAGATTTTTTGTTCCCTTTGTTTTATGGATTTTCTCTATAAGGAAGTTTTTTTTTGTTCCCTTGAGAAGTTCGACTGTATCTTTTACCCAAAAAATAGCTTAATCGAACGTGTTTTACGTGTGCCTAATATAGGAACAACAGGTTTTTATGGAATTAAATATGTGCTATTAAGTTTTAGTCAATGCAACAAACTAGTTTGTTAATTATTTGCTTCTAATTGCCCGTCTAACAACTAACAACTGCAACAACATCAACGTGTACCAATTCCTACAATACAAACTTACATCCATTCATAGGTTCATACACCTACTACACATATATCTACATACATATCTGTCATACTGCTTTACGATATGATTCATCTAACGATTTCCGCTGCCAACGCGCATCACATTTTTAATATAAATATATATCGTCGCCTTTGCATTGCATCGCATCGCATCGCACCGCGTCACTTTTTGTTAGGTGCAGCAGTTCCCTAGAAGCCCCGGCGATAGTTGATTTTGCTTTCCGTTTACATTCACATTCACATTCGCAATCGCATTTGGTCGTTTATCATTTCCCTTAAAGGCGTGGGATATAGTATGGTCGTCGGTCGTGTCGTAAACATTACGTTAAATCGCCCAACAACAACAGACCGCCCAGGCTAAAAATACTCCCACAAGCATAGAAAAATCTAAAGAGCGAGAGAGAGAAAGATAGAGAATGAGCTGCTTCTCAACAACACCTGAAAATGCTGTTTGTCACTGCATTTTCTGTAGTTTGCTGCCTTCTTTGAATGCGTTTGCCAACTAAGTCAAAGCGTAGTGACTGTGCTTTTCTATAAAATACCAACAACAAAAAAAACACCTACACAAAATGGAACAGCCTTAAAAAAAATTCACATACCAGTTGACGAAAGTGTTTAGTATTTTTGGTAGTATGAGAAATATAAAAAAATATAGACACTTTTTAATAAACGAAAGTCTTATAAATTGTTAAAAATACTAACAAAGAATACACCATTTTTTCATTAACTTTGTTTAAAATAAGTATATTTGAAACTATGTAAATCAAGTTCGTTCGCGCATCAATTTAATAAATCCACAATTGAAATGTCGAAATCAACCAGCAAATCTTCAGCTAAAAGAAAATCAAATAAATCCACATCTTATCTGGACAAGGCATAAATTAAACACAAAAACAACAGATGCGATCTTTGATAAAATTTAAAAATAAATAAAAATTAAAAAAGGCCTACGTAAAAACATAAAACTATCATCCCACAGTCTCGAAAAATATATATGCAAATATATTTTAAAATATATACATATATATTTACTGCAGAAGAATATAAAAAAACACACGTTAACATACATATAGACTGTGAATTTGAATATATATACATACATATATATGTATATATATGCAGCCGAGTGCGTTGTCATTGGCTAAATTCAAATTAGTCTCGTCGAAGCATTTGGTGTTTGTTATTTTATTGCTTGATTTTTATTGCGGCCAAATAAAGTTTCCGACGCGCTGTCTATGGGAAAACTAAAAGCGTTTTCTGCTCACAAACAACATACATACAAATACTCATAGATATATTTGTTCGTTGTACTATATTTATATAGTATAAGCCCCCCAATAATAATTCGCATTGTTGACGCGGCTGTAGACTAATTGTCATTACTAATTAACAGAGCAGGTGGCTCTCAAACTGCAAAAACAACAAAAGTTAATGAGAACTTGAAAATGACCAGAAAAGAATTTAAGTATGCAGGTTTATTCTAGATTTTATTTACAGTGTAACAACATTAATATGTTTACAATTTCTAATATTCCAAAATCAGAACTCTATAAAAGTAATTCAATTAAATTTGTACAACTGCTCTCTTTGCAGGGTTCAGTTTAAGAATTTCCCTTTAAAAAATCCCTTTACTTGTTTTCGCCATTTGCTTTTTTTTTTTGTCAGTCAAGTTTCAAGTGTGAGGAGCAAGCAGGCAAAACACAATGCATGTACATATCCTGTTACAGCATACATACACACAAACATACACAGAATACATTCAATGCGCCGCCACTCAGATCTGTCTCAAAACTGTCGACAGAGAGTGTTTGTATGTTGCACACATGTGTGGTTGTGGACGCGCGTGAAAATTACTGAAATTATCCGATTTTTTTTGGTCTGTTCTGTTTTTTTCTCGTTTTAGTCTGTTCTGCATGCCGTCTCTCTGATATGGATATATGAACACAGGACGGACGAACGGACGGATGGATGGACTGACGGACGGACGGACGGACGGGTAAGGCAGGCAGCTGCTTTTGCTTGTCAACGTGGATAGATATACAGATAAACGGAGGAAAAAACTAAAATACAATCCAACAAGTAAAATTAAAAGTATCTGCAAGATATAAACACATACACATACACATATGCAGCTTCCTGCCAGACAGACAGACAAACCTCCATTCACGGTAAATTACAATAACACTTCATTTCATTTTCGACGATTAATCAAAATTTATATAAATGCATGCAACTCAACACTTCCAACGAATCCAGCAGATACGAGATACAGATAACTACTTCAGTTTATCAAAAGTGTTTTCTGCATCTTGAAGATTCATTTCAATTCGTTTTTAACCAAGCATTGTGTGTGAATGAACAATGAAACTGAGAACCCTTTGTAAACATATAGTGAACAACAATAAGCTAAGAATGCTTGGCTAGCAAATACCCTTGGGCTCAGTTATACATAAAACTCTATGCATAAGATGCCTTTTAGTTTATAGAAACTCAAAGAGAATTTAAGAGCTGATAACTGAACGTGATAAATCCTGGTCCTAGTCCAATGAATATAATATAACAAGAAAGCAACATAAATATTTTACAAGTTTTGTTTCTTTTTTTTTTATTTATTTAAAGGGGGCGTATTTTTTAAATTGTATATTTTATTTGGCATTTTATCAACGGACCTTGAAAACCAACACTAAATTTTTGTTTTATTTACGCTATTCTCTGGGCGACAATAAACGAGCTTGGGCTTTTGATTAATGTATTTGCATGATGATAAAGTCCAATCAACGCTTTTGCGTATTTCTATGAATTTTATAAGGATTTTACGATTGATTTTCAAGATTATATGATTGTTTTAAGTTTATGAACTTAACAAGTGAGAGAGAGAGGAGTTTAATAATAAAACAATGTTATTAAAATATATTATTATTACAGGCGTTTCCCTATAAGTGCATTTACTGTCGTGGGTTGATATATTAATCGACCGATAAACTGAGTTCTATGAGAAAGTCTTGCAAGAAGTTAGTTAAGTTTAGTTATAAAGAAACTAACTAAGATAACTTTGATTGTAAGACAATCAAATCAAATTATATGAACTTAAACAGCAGTCTGAAGAGTTAATCCTTCAACTTGTCAACTGTTAAATTATTATCTTAAGTATGTCAGACTAAATGAGACTTGCTTTTAATTATCAGTCACAACAACTGTCGCCAAGCAGTCAAAACAAAGTTAAGCATGTTTTGGCTTTAAAAAAGACGTGACGATTTAAATCGTTGCATTTTTTGCTGATTTTGCAGCCAGAATGAAAGAGAAAGAGAGAGAGAGGGAGGCGGATATGCAGGCCTATAAAATCAATGACCTCTTTTGCGTAACAAAAATCGTCAACTTAGCTTTTTAATTAATTAAAAAATATGCAATAAAAACGTAAAAAATTCAAAAACATTGGCAAATAGCTTTAAAAAAATATTAAGTAAATGTCAGCAAAATACTTTCTTTTTTTTATAGAAATAAGTGCTTAAAGTATTGCCAAAATGTGTTGTTTTAGACTAGAGATGTGTACTAATAACGCTATTAGAAAAAGTTTAATTTAACTATTCAATGGACAGAATATCAAACTAAATTTGTCTATTGAACGGCCATACTGAACGAACTTAATGGAAAAAGCTTAAAATGAACGAAACAAATGATTGACAAGTTTATTTAGCAAAAACTGAACTACCAAACTTTTTACCTTTAAGTTAAAAGAGATCCTTCCTTCAAACAGCTTACCTGCTAGTCTATCAAACTCCCTCTCGTTTTTTGAGCATTTTGACTTGTTATTAATAGTTTTGTTTGTTTACGCTAGCAATGCTAGCTGATAAGATTCGAGTCAAGCTAACACACGAACAGTCGGCCAAGTTGTCGGTTCACATAGAGACTTGTACAAATATACATATGTATGTTATACCTGAGTTAGTTTACTGCCCCAGACACACACACACACGCAATCAACGTCGCTTTATCAGTTGTTGTTTTATTTGTGTGTTTTTCCTTAGAACATTTAATGTGTTGCGTATTTAATCATAAATGAAAATAAATGATAGCACAACTTTAACTCAAGTATTTCCTCACAATATTTCTGATATTTGGGAGCGGTTTCAATTTTTAATCATAAAAATAAAAACAATTTGCCAAAAAAAATGCCGCTCCAAAGGCAACTCAGCTCTTTTTCTCTCTTTTTCACAAATCCTCATCACATTTGTCACACCTTGTGTGAATTTTAATTCCCTTTTTTTCAGAATAAGGATTAGGTAGACTTGAATAATGTCGGGACTCGTTGCCGCTGACCGCCCATTGCGAATTTATTATTATAAAGAAAACGCGCCCAAAGGTAAATCACAAACATTGACAGTTATACAAAAGAGAGAAAAGAGAGGGAGAGAGAGAGAGAGAGAGACACTTTACTCACACCTGGAACCTGGGAAAGGTACAACTGTTTGACAGCTTATTTGTTAAGCAGGGATATTCAATATAATATTTAATTTATTTTTAATGTAGAGCAAAGAAAACTTGAAATCAAATTTAATTGGATTTCAAACAAAAGTCAAATAAATATAAAAACACAACTTGACAAGGATTTCGAAATTTTTTTTTTTATTTAATTCCTTAATTCTCTAACTCATTAATATGTTACTTTTAATTCTCTTTGTGCCTTTTTTTTTATGTAATTCCATAAAACAGTCACATACTCTGCAGTCCTTATCAAATGCTTAGATGCATATCAAAATCAATTTAATCAAATCAAAAAACAAATAAAATAACCCTTGAACATTTACTTAAATACCCTATGCTCACAAAAAAACAAATATTGGGTTTGCACGAAGTTAAAAGCAACCTTTTCAACTTGAAATAGTTGTTATTTTAAGATTCAAAACTGAATAGTTGGTACCTTCCAGTCGGTCACCCTTAGGTTTTTGAAGTTTCCTCTACCTGCAGCACACGTCCATAAAAAATTAAGAAAACATGTCCACACAAAAAGGTGCAAAGACTCTTAAAGACTCGCCGTGTTCAGGGTCTTAACCGTCGCATATTTTAAAGTCACCTTTATGGCTTACAAAAGGCTCTTTAAGACCCAAACTCAAAGCACAGAGAACAAATGCAATACGATTAGAAACAGAAAGCAATAACAGTAGAACGAATTTGAATTTAAAATTCATTATAGAATTATTTTTAACATTGATTTTGGATATCATGAGCAATGCATAGTTATGTCATGCACAATCATTAGCAATGATCGGAAAAAAAGACCCTTGTTATTTTCTGTGGACAAGGAACATGTTACGAAAGGGTCTAACAACAACAATTGTAAGCCCCATCAAAAAATTCCTTATGAAAGTCACAAAATTATTGAACAACAAGAATGCCAAGAGTCAATCAAATGCTTGTCTCGAGGATACTCTGCACTCGGTTTATAAATCTATCATACATTTTTTGAATTGTTTTTTAAGTTATAAGTCGAGATTGAATATTGAATATCAAGAGACGATTTTAAATAAGAGACTGCAAACTTGATATAAGTCGATTTTTTGAGTATCACAAAAAATAACAAAAGATAAGTTTCCACCTAAAAGGAAGTTTACGGATCGAACATCTAATATGCCCATTTTCAACTCAAATATATTTTGGAAGAGAGAGAGAGAGAGTATCGCGCATATGAAACAAAATCACAAATATCAAACAACAACAACAACAAAAAGACAGGAGAGAAAGAAATGTTATATTAATATTTACCATGAGCCTTCTTTTTTCTGGACATTGGCGCCATGTCTGGAGATGCCAACCACAACAATAACAGAAACGATGATGATTTTTATGCGAGGCAGTTGAAGCGCTTGCAATGCAACCTTGTTGTTGTTATAGTTGTTGGTGTTTTTGTTATTGCTGTATGTTGGGTGTTTGGGGCCAAGTTGCTAAGCTCTCAGGCTGTGCAACGAAACAATAATTGCGGCAGCAACTCGAGCCGAGAGCTGTAGATCGTGTGGAGAAACGAGAACTTCAGCTCGTTTATAGAATATGTATATGTACGTATATATGGCTGGCGACGACTTCTCTTTCCTTTTAGTAGAGTTTCGGCTTGGCTTTATATTTATGCTGCTGCTGCTGCTAGTGCTGCAGTTGCGGCCGGCGGCGGCAACGTCGGTCAAGCTGGCGACACCATGGAGCCCTCTAAACAAAAAAACAAAAAAAGTCCCAGACTGCGCACGAAAAATTATGGGTTTTGGCAAACTTGATCCAGGCAGCAGGGCTATTCTCTCTTGCTCTTTCTCTTCTCGCGTTTAATGTTGTTGCTGTTAGTTTCGTGATGCTGTTTTTGTTGTTGTAGTTGTTGTGTTTGTCGGCGCTGGTGTGAGCGCGTGATCACCACGTTGATTGTAATTATATACAAAAGGTGGCAATACAAATCAGTTGAAATCCGACTCTCTTATCCCTCTGTGCAGCCAATCAGTTGTGAAAAATTGTATATTAATGCATTTAGCTACTATTTTGTTTCTATTAAGCTAAATGATTACTTCACACACATATATATTACACATTAACGTATTTTTACTTTTTCACACAAAAATAATCTTTACTGTACTTTGTAGCAGTGTATATACTTTTGTAATATCCTTTTGATAGTTTGTAGCCATTTGATTTATAGGAACTCTTAATATATCTTTGCCATTTAAAGTTCTTGATAAATTCTATGGCTATTTAAAAACCACACGAAACTTTACGAAGAACAGAATTAGTGGAGTCCAAAACGAACGATACGCGCAGATACGTCTTAACACGAGTAAAACGTATCAGGTACTGAATGCAGCAGCAGCACCAGCAACAGGCGAAAGCCAAAGAGAGTGACTACCAAAACTGAGAACAGCATGCCGCTCACACGCTCTCCATTTTTCACTGTGACTTTCAAGAACTATTGCAGTGTGTGCAAGAGGTGTGTTGGCGTCTCTGTGTCGGAAACGTGTGGGTGAGAGCGTACATAGCAAGAGAGAGTGAGCGGAAAAGAGTTGTGAAGAGCGCCTGAGATTCATAAAATCGAAAGAGGGAGAACGTGTTTTTCTTTTGGACACGCTCACTAGTATATCAAGTTTTTGAATGCACTGAGCTGTGTGTGTGTGTGTGTTAATCGTATGTGTGCTGGCTATCTAGATCTTTTATGCTGCGTTGGGGAGCTCCCTATGCTTCTTAGGTGTTATATTTATAATATTTATGAGGTATAATTCGTTTCTTAAATTATTATGCAACATTGAATAGCATTTTTTTCGTCTTTTTTTTAAACTAACAAACCAACCCATTGTACAACAACTTTTATTGCTTTGTAATGCTTAAAGATTTGCGTGCCTCAAGTTAAGATAGTCTGAAAAAATAAAAAAACGAGCCTCAACCTCTCGATCGTGCTCTCGTATTTCGATGCCTGCTTATTATTATAGACAGTCAGTATCTAGATAAAACAATCTTTGGACTGCCCGTCGCGGCTGCTGTCGCTGGATAATTGCCAGACCCACGGCCCTTTTTGCATGCTTACATTTACGAACATTCCCGCAGACACTAATAACACGCAAGCAACAGCATTTGTATCGCATTTGTTATGGTAATGTCTGAGTACATGAAAATAACACTCGGCTAGCACCTTCAAAAGATAAACGATACCTTTACAGATGTCACAAATGATTTTCGTGCAAATTCATTGCACCTAAATTCTACTTGCAGACCAAAACAGTAGTCGCTTTGAGTACCTAAGCAGAAACGCTTAGCGATTGCTTGCCCAGGTAGTTATGATAATAATTTTGGCATTAAAAATGCATTTGAAAACGGTTTTGGTATTATCGTAAATAAGACTGCGCAGACTAAGCTGAACTCGCAGCTCGCACAAAATTAATGACCAAGAGTAGATAAGTTTTCCTTTGTGCTCATCGGCTGCTTTAAATACCCTTAAGGACATCATATATGTACATATATTTTTATTTTTAGATAAGTTTTATCAATCTTCAAGATATCCTTATCAAACTTAGAAGTTATGCATGCAACAATTAATTCAACAAAATCAGTCAAAAAACTCAAACTCTTCCTATTTATCAGTCAACGAAGAGCATTTAATCTTTGACATGCTTCAGATGCATTCTCTTTCATATTCTTTATTGTTGTTGTTGTTCTGTTATTAAATTGGAGGTGCTGTTGGGTTACCTGCGAGGTGTGATTTTTCAAGTGTAGGAGTCAAGCGGTGCACAGTCAGGCACAGGCACACACACACACACACACAAAGACACAAACTGTGTGCGCGCCCCGCCTCTTGCGTTGCCTGTGGTGCTCCAAACAGACATTGGATGCAGTTTGCTAGGGCATTGTATTATACCCTGCAAACGCGAAGGAGATAAGAGTAGTTGGGTTTAAAAACATAAAACAAATGCTAAATAAGTTCTTATTTATATAGTTTAGATATGATTTTTTATCTTTTTTGCTATCTATATTTATTTTTTATTTATGTACTTAAAACAAATGTGCATAGGGTATTCTCAAGCTTAGCACTCTCAATTGCATTTATCTTGTTGTTGTTCTTTAATTCTTTTAGCAGACGTGCGCTCACTTTGTGCATGCTATCTCTTTTTTACACACACAGTTCTTTCGAATGCGCCGTTCATTTGGCTGGCGACCGGGAGAGAGCTCATATTTAAAGAGTGGGAGAAGAGAGTGAAGTGCTGCCCTGCTCAATTGCATACATTGTCGAGCAGTAGAAGAAATAACAACAAAGAAAGTGAGCATCCAATAACGAAAATGCAAAGAGCATAATTTCTTTTTGTCTTCACACGAGTAAAGCAGACGCAAAGGATTTTAAACAAAAACTCAACAATTAGCACCTATAGCATTCTAAAGTGCTTAAATCGATAGGCACAAAAAGAAAATGCAAACAACAGGCAGAGTCTGTGTATTTAATATTTAAGTTTTTCATGGAAGATTTTGAGTATTTCTGGGAAACGAAAAAAACAAAATAAAAGATCAAACACACATTTCGGACAACGTTCCAGACAAAGTGGCGGCCCAAGTGTCTGAGTGTGTCTGGAACGAATCGAGAACAATTTTAAAATCTGTACAATAGATACACAGACTGAAGAAAAGAACAAGAAGAAAAACAAGAACAACAGGTAAATGCAACATGAACGCATGGCCAACAGATGTGTACGCAACACGCATCCAAAAGCCAACAAAACAAAATCAAAACCGAACAAAAAAAGAAGTTATTTTCAAAAGGTTAGAAATGTCATTTAGAGTGTGACTTGGCATTAAATCAAAGTCAAAGAACAATGCACATACAATCTTTATTCTCTGGCAGCCAACCATCTTACAGATACCAATACTTTGTATCTTTCAATGTATCTGCTGCATGGAAATTTTCGCTGGTATTGCACACCAAAAGCAAAAAATAAAAATTGTGTCAACGTGGGCGAGACGCTTTTGTCGGTCGGTGTGTATAAAAATAAAGACCGAAAGCATTTTATGTTTGTCAGCATAGGCAAACACATACACAAACACAAAATATATGCATACATACATATAAAATCTCAACCACAAATTCCGCACTTTTTAAGCGTTTTGCAATGCAACGAAAGTTGTGAAACAAACAAAAGCAATAATATGTGGAAATTTAAGTTTAAAGTTAAATAAGTTATTTAAAATACTTTGTATACTTAAAAATATACCAGAAAATTCATTAAAAGTGATAATAATAACATATTTTTTAATTTCATTGGACATTTTTTGTCGTAAATAAATGCAGTACGACCTCGATGTTAAACTCTTCTTTGGTCCTTTTTGCCCCTTAATTATAAGTTAATGATATATTAACACCTCTTTACTAAAATATTAATTATTATTCATCCTAACAATGTTATCGGTCTTTTAACGCCTACCATTTAAACAAATCAATAAAGATCTTTGTCTAATATTATTGTGCAACGAAACGGATGAGCAACGTTAATATTTACTTTCAAAAATAAAGCTTAAGTTTAAAGCATTCAAACTAAGGTCGCAGTGCATTCATCGCCACACAGCTTAATATGTATCTATAAAACTTAGAAAAAATAATCGTTGCATAATATAGTTTATCTTCATAAGCACACAATTTAACATACTCAATGGTATTGTATTAAATTTTCCACTTTTGTACATTTTCTCTAAGTTTTCATTTCAATGCTCATCAAATTTACATATAAATATGTTCCAAAACTACAATCCTTTAAAATATAAAAACGCATTGTTAAAAAAAAAAATTAAAAAAAAAAGGAATGTATACATCTCTCCCCGACGGGGAATTGAACCCCGGTCTCCCGCGTGACAGGCGGGGATACTAACCACTATACTATCGAGGATGTTGTAAGCGAGCAATCAAAACCTACATTTATTCAGTTGCCATACGTTTGTAGTGTGCTTGCTTGCTCTCACTTCTCTTCATTCATTCATTCGTTTGTTTGGTCTTTCGCACTCACCAGGTTTGATGTGTTTCTCTTGTGTGACTCTCGTGACGGTGGCTCCGGTCAGCATAGCGGCAGCAGCAGCCGCTTCTACAACTGTGACGTCTTCGTCTGCTGATAAAACATAAGCGCTAAGCTCACCTGCAAAATAAGAGAGGGAGAGAGAGAAAAACTATGTTAGTTTTTGAAAACAAAAACATATTGTGATACTATTTAGGCTTAGTTTTCCATAAATTAAAGCTTTGAAACCAGTGGGCGTATAATAATCACATTTATATACAAAAATAAAATCAATAGGTCGATTTGGGAATAACAAAGCCTCCGAGTATCGAACATTGCTGATTAATCAACTAAAAATGTACAAAACAACCGACAATCACATGCATGAATTAATAACAATTGCTTTTTTTATAGCTCCGACAGGCTTATCAAGCATAATTGCCTTCGTCGATGCACTTCATTTGAAGCGATTGAGTTCAAGAGTCTCTTTTAGTATATATTTGTATGAACATATATATTTTTGCTTGTATCTTTTCAAAAGTATGTCAGTCAATGGTCAATTAAAAATCTCTTTGGGTGGCACAACCGCTAATAAAAATATATTTTTTATAGATATGAATATAGCAGATTTTAATCTCTTCGCGATAGGCATTTTTACGTTTATTTTATAAATATTTTTATTCGAATTGTTTTCTTTTGTTGATACAACGAGATTTGTAACATTTTGATAAACTCTTGATTTTGCTATCTAATATGTTTACCACTATTAAGTTTTGGATTAATAGTTTATAAGCTTTTATTAGTAACAATTTAAGATAATTAAAATTATACTCAGATATGCCGATAAACTGTTTATAAGTAGAATTCATTCGAATTACCAGTTAAGCTCTTGATTAAAATGGGAATTTCACACACAACTTTCGAGTTGACAGTTACATGAACCATTTGTTAAAAGCAACCAGACATAGAGGGCTGGTAAATAATCGTTTTGCGATAATGCCAATTTCCGAGAAAGAAATAAATGGAAAATAGTAGAAACGTGACAGGCAGCTGTTGAACACAGTTGCACAATAGGTGCAGCAAACAGTTCTTAACATAAAAAAAAAGAAGTTAATTTATATGCAACAAGTGGTAAAGAGAGCAACAAACTAAATGGTTAACATTATTAGACACTTTTAATGGCACTCAAACAAAATAATTAATCAATATGCATATTGCAATGATATAGTTCACGTCGCTCCCATCGCATTAAAACCATTCCTCAATTACATACGAAAATAAAACCAAATGCCGACTGCATGCCAAATTTTTTAATTGGCAATTTGCCTAGCCAACCATATTACCTATCCATTAGCCAAAGTTAGCTAAGACTTAATGAAGAACCCAGCAAACGTTTTAAGATCGTGCCTGTTTTTCACTTAACTTAATTACTTTTTTTTTTACTATTTCTTGGTATTGTTTTTTTTTAACTGCAAATGAGTTCTGGGGCTAATTGTAGAACCAACAGAGAATTGTGCACTAAATAATTAAAAGTTGTGTAAGTAATATATAGAAAATATAACTGAAGGGTTGACAACAGATATATTATATTACTTTTTTAAGGAAAGTTTCCTATCTACTACATAACTATAGCTTGTAACTAATTTATACCTTTTGCAGGCGTTTTTAAGAACGAAATCTATAAAAATAGATCAAAGTACATTCTCGATTTAGATTTTTAAAGATGGATACGCAAAAATTATTCTTTGAACTGAAAAAGTAAGTCAGCGACAGCGAGGCAAAATTAGATGAAAAGTTTATACTTGTGTGCATTTGTTGCAAGTGATGCATCGCATAGTGCCCCAAGTCCATTTGAAAAAAATATATATGTATATCTGGTGAATTGCAGGCACATGCAACAATTACACTTACACCCCGCCTTTACCCGCCTTAATGGAATCAATTAAAATTCCACACACACATTCAGAAATTCATAAGAAGAACCCGGGCCATGTTTACGTATTTTTCTTGTGCTTTGTTTTGGTTTTTTTTTTTTGGCCTATGCGTTGAGCATGGCCTAATGAAGGCACGTCTGTCTGAGACTACACCCACATGGATGCAAACGTCATCTAAACAACTTCATCATCATCATCATCATCATGATCATCATCTACGTCATATATGCAAGTGGTTCTGGTTCCAGAATCGGCCCTATGAACACGAACCCGTTGCCACTTCAAATTTGTTTACAACACAACGCACACACACACAGCAAAGACTCAACTTTTTTCATCTCGCAGCACTTCTTGCAGCACTTCAGCATTTTAAGCTTAATCATATAGAAATGCGGCACAATGTGGCATTAATTTTCTTTGGGCTGCACGAATCGTAAAATTGTAAAATTGTAAACTCATCATGCATGGTATAATAACATAATCAATGGGCGGTTCTTTGTCAATTAGTGAGGGAAACTGCTTTGCAGGTGTTGGCAGTTGGATACAAATGGATGATCTTCTAGCTTTAAAAAAAAAACTTATCCCATAACACCTTAAAAGAAAAATAATTTATGTTTTTTAAGTAAATGAAGTAAATGGCAAACTGTTTTCTTACTATTTTGCTTGTATTGAACATTAAATTAACATCTGACAAATAAAAATAATTATTAAGTTTTAAATAAAAAATATACAACTAATTGGCACATTCTAAATATAATCGAATCTACAAATAAAATGTTAGGTTCAAGATTTAAGAAATATTTAATATAAATTAATCACCATATATATTGTTTAGATTTTTTCACAGTATACGAAACAGTTATAGAAACTTTGTATTCTCAACATGCTCAACGATTTGTTTTATACTTTTTTTATCAATACTCAATTTTCTAACAATTGAGAAGATTTGTATTATGTTTAAGTTACGCAATCGTAGTTGTGAACGGGAGCAATAATATTAACATACAAAATGTTTAAAATTTTAGGCACGTCGCAGAGAGCTGTTTTATTTTACTAGCAGTTGTGGCTGCTATTTTAGCCACACACAAACACCGAACCGAGCAAATATGTTATCATAATTCACCGTCTGTGAATGTATATTTCTTAAATATTTTTGTACTTATTTGCCTGGGGCATTCACATCAATGTCAAAAGTTTTGACTGACGTTTGATGTGTAATTGAAATGGCAGCGCCCGATGATGGCGACGATGATGATTATTATTTTTCTGTACTGTTTATATATTTTACTAGTACGTACATAAAGCACGAGAACATTATGGGTGGTCCCTACAACATCACTGTCTGATGTGGGCACAAGAATATAGTATATATACGCTATATATGTATGCGTTTGTGCACCATACACAATACAGAGTTCTCAATTTCAAAGGCTAGACAGTGAACATAATTGAAGATTTCCGGTCAGTTTAGAGTACTTAGTGAACACAAGATTCAACACAAAAGCAATTTTTTCTCTTTTATTGGATAATGTCACCCCGAAACAACAGCAAAAACTGACGAGGAGCTGTTGACACGGCAATTTAATAATGCAATGGGTTGCTTTGTGGATGCTGATCGCAGCTTTAAGTCTCAATGTTGACACGTCGGCAAGTAATTCAATACGACGAGGCAAACCAAAAATGCAAAGATGTGCAACACGTTTTGAAAAAACAAAACAAAATCAAGCAAAGGCGAAACAAAACTTCTTTACTTTGTAAATGGAATAAGTTACAAAAAATAATATTGGGTTAACTGTCGATATAAATGAAGTTCATAATAAATGTTATCTTACTTTAATCGCTTATCAACAGATATTTACAATCTTAAGTGTTTCATACTAATCTTTATAAATATTAATATTTACTTTTTATTTTTTTTGCCAACTGTGCGCAATTTGTAATCTTCATAACTACTTGATTAGCAAGTTTATACGCCGTTTACAGCTGCCTCCGTGGCGCAATTGGTTAGCGCGTTCGGCTGTTAACCGAAAGGTTGGTGGTTCGAGTCCACCCGGGGGCGAAAACATAATTTTTATCAATTTTATTTTCATATTTTTCGCAGCTGCAAATAGTTGCGTTATGCAGCTTGTTTTAGCCAGATAAAAGGTTTTTTTAGCTTCTATAAAAATCGCAAATATTTAACATAATTTTATTTCAAAAAATATGTTTTAAATGTATAATAAAACTTTTATGTAGCTATAGAATATTTAATTTAATAATTTTTAACACATTTTTTAAGGCTCCAAATTTGGCAAGCTTGTGGTGCGTGCCCCATAATTGAAAGAAGCAAGCAACGTTAACGCAAAGTATTTGAACAATGTGGTAAACGTTTTGTGTGGTTTTTTCGCCAAAAGCTGCGCAAAACCTCAAAACGTTAACAAGCAAAGAAAAAACTACAATAACGAACCATTAAACAACAACAACAACAACAGCAGACTCACACAGAGGCAAAGCAAAATGACATATCTGAAAAGGGAATATCACCTCTACAGGAGAGCCAAGCCCAACGGGCCAAAACTGAAGTAAACCTGGCCGAGGTTAAGGCGGCGACGCGCTGCCGCTTGTCTGCCACAACAAGATGCCACAAGTTTGCCCAAAGATGCAACAATTGATTGCAACCGAAACACAATGCAAGAGGATGCTGCCGCTGTTGCTGCTGTATATGCAACAGTCAGGGTCGTTGCCTCCACCTCCTTCGTCTTCTCCTTCTCCACCTTCATCACCTACTCCATTTGTACTTTGCAATGCAAAAGACGCGACAAAGCGTCGTCGTCGTCGCCGTCGCCGTTGTTGTTGTTGTTACTGGTTACATGAAGTACAACACAAATTGTGGTGTCAAACAGCATGTTTCTTGGCTCCAAAACAGGGCGACACAAGACAGAAAAACCAACAAAAATCAAGGAACGAAAAGTGCAGACATTTGCTCAAAAAAATATTTACTTTTTTTGGTTAAAAAGAAATCTAATTGGCTAGCGCATCTGTGACTGATATGGGCCTACTATTTTGCTTTAGACACGCAAGCAACAAAAATACAGGAACACAAAATCCACAAAACGCAGACAACGTAATGAGGCACAGCCAGTGCCAAAAGACATGAAGCACAATTTGCTGGCTGTTCTGTATCCATTTCAATTCCCATTCCCAAATCCTATTTCCTAATTCAGTTTCTACCACAGAAACACACACAAAAATTATGAATAGAACAAATGTGTTTGTTAGGAAAGTTTTCCTTAAAATATTAAAACAAGTTTCGGGTAAATTAGTTAGAAATTTCTTTCCTAAAATACTAAAATAAGTTTCGTACAGAATTTTTGGGTTTAAAATGCATTAAACTAGTTCGAAAGTCGCACTAATATACTAAAAAAATAAATAAAAATTTAATAATCACTAAACAAATACAGAGAAATTGTTTAAAACTAAGTTCCAAAAGCCTCAAAATAAAAAATCTCCAAGACCATTCTTGATTTAAGTAAGCATAAATTACTGAAATCAAGAACAAACAGTCTTTATATAACGTTTTTGTACCAAGTTTTGCTTAAATAGAGTAAAAACAAAACGAAAAATTTAATAAAAATTCTTAAATTAAGTATTTTATAATTTTTTGAGGTTTCAGGTAGTGAATTTAAATATTAAATGTGGATAAGAAAAAAAAATTAATTAAAAATAATTATTTTTTACATGATAAAAAATAAATTCGATTAATCATTATTTCTGGCAAAGTTGGGAACAGTAATTTCTTATTTTTTCTGACCAAGAACTAAAAATAACATTTTTTAAAGGTAAATACTTGATAAAGAACTTAAATTTAATTTTTTCAGAATGTTTTTTTTTACGCTTTGAAGGAAACATCGCCAGTATAAAAACTGCATTGTTAAACCCATAAAAACTTGAGCAACAACTTTAGCCGTAAGCCATATTTCTGCCTTTAAAAATATATTCATATCATGATTATATTGTTGACGAATTTCTTGAACAAGCCACAGGAAGAAGAAATATATATGTATGTATACCTGTATATCGTTTTCTTTGTGTTGAATTGAGATGGGGTAAACTGCTATTGTTATCATGTCTTTTGTTGTTGATGTTGTTGTTGTTGTTGGTCTTTGGCACTTCACGTTTTAAAATGAGGCAGACAGCAGTGTTGAACAGGAAGAAGAAGAAGCTAAAGACAGAGGCGCGAAAAAGGTGGCAACTAAAATAAGCTTTGACAAGGTAAATTATCCAGCAAAGCCGTCGCATTGAATCGCTGGAAGCTGTGAATTTTTAAGTGCCCCATTGCGATGCATGACTGCCAGCCAGATGAAAGACGACTGTACTAACTGACATTGTTGCCTTGAAAGTGACCCCCACGGTATGAAGTCTGAGTCTTATTATGTTTCGAGGTACTATAATAATTTGATGGTTGCCTTCCTTGCTTGCCTGCTGCAATTTGCAATTTGCAATTGGCAATGGACATTCGAGGCGTTGAAAGGCATATTAAAAGAAGTTTGCAATTGCAACGTTAAAGAACTTTTGTTAAAGCTAAAGTTGAAGCTGTTGCAAGAGTCAGAGATGGAAGTGGCAAGATTTGAACTGAGCCATTTATGTTATTTGTGCTGGTCTCGCCATTTTTGTCGTTCTTCTTTTTGCTTCTTTTCTGTTGCTTATATGGTCGTTTTACTACACACCACACCACACCACAATGGGGGCTGGCTGCGTCCAGTTTTAGAGAAGGCATCTTATCTGAGCAACGGCATCATTATTTCACACCAAACAGCCGAGCTGGCTGCTGAGCCACCATTCAGTCAGCAGCAAAAGGGCAGACTAAGCCAGACCACGGCACAAACGGCATAAATATTATGGCCAAGTTGTGCGCACAGGGACTTAAACAGATCTCATATCGAAAACAGTACGTGGGTCTCGCCATGGTCGCAATGCCATGAAGAAAATGGCTTAAACATAAATTCGCAACCAAAACGAATCCAAGAAGCCAGAAAGGCTTTAGCTTTGGCTCGAAAAGCCGGTCCTGGAATAGTCGATGTGCTGCAACAGATTAGTAAGCGACATAGAGCTGAGTCTGTGTCTCGAGTCTAAGTCCGAGTCTCTTTGCCTGATCATCAGCAAAACAAAAGAGAAAGAGAGAACTCGTATATTTTCCATAACGAATAATCAATTCCGAATGCACAATAAATTATCGATTATTGGCAATTGTGCTGGTTCAACAACCTTTTATTAACTTAACTATAATATAAATGTTTCGATTTTTACGCCCATTCTTGCTATTAAAATCGTTCAACTGTTGTCCACTCTAAGGTGTAAAATTTGATGCCCACGAATATTCCCCAAAGAAACGGAACAAATGCTTTTTTCTTTTAAATTTTTTTTTTCATTTGAGGACACCCCTTTTAATTTAATTTTATGTCAAGTCAGTTCGACAGGCCGCAAAACGTGCTAAGAATTTTAAATGTTTGTGGCAAATGTTGCAAGCTGGCAACAATAACAAAGAATCTTCAACAAGTAAGAACAGCTTAACTGTTACCCTCTATAAACGAAGTAAACTTTTTTACGTTTATTATTAAAAATTGAATTTTTAACATTTTTAATATGAATTTATAAGATATGAAAAGTCTAAATAAGCTTATGCAGTAAGTAATATTAGAAATAATTAATAGGCCTTTAAAAAATCTCTTTGAGACTTTTTTCCAATAACAATTAAACTATTTTCAGCTCATATCATATGTAACTAACGACATGATCTGAATATTATGTATTGCTGACTTTTATAATTCCTGACATCTTAAAAAAATAACTTAACACTCAGTTCTAAGCCTTCTGCAATTGAAAAGTTCTTCAACGAACTTTAACTTTTTCCGTTACAAAAATGCACAACACTCAATCTATATACCCGTTGAATAAATTACTTTTTTACAGGGTATATTTTAAGTAAACGCTAATACCGGTGAACGTAAAGTGTGATTAACGCGTACCTGCGGCTGCGTGTGGACCTGACAGACAGAACGAGAAAGAGAGAGAGAGAAAGAGAGATTGCGAACCGTCCAGTTCGTTTTGGAGGTTTGGGTTCTGCCTTTTTGGCACAACGTCTTGCCATCTGTCCATCTGTCTGTCTGTCTTTCGTCGCCCGTCTGTCGTTCTCCTTCAGGAACGGCATCAACGTTGAAATGCGCGCAGAAGCTGCACAAAAAATCGCCCGAAACCTCAAACGATCTGTCTGTCTTCGGTCCGTCTTTCTGCCTGCCTGCCTACCTGAAACCTTTTGTGGCTAGCAGCTTAAATGCTTCACTCGTTATGTTTACCACTGGCGGCAGCCGCAGTCACTGCCGCAGATAAGCAACAAAATCGACGTGAAGCTCGAGCTCTGCCCCTACCTCGTGCCCCCCAAACGGCCGCCCCTGCCTCTTGCTCCTGCACTTTGCATGCATGCACAATACGCCCGTGGGCTATTTTTGGGTCTTTTTCCTTCTTTTATTTTTTTTAATGAGTAGCTGTCTGGCCGACTGGGGCTGGGGCGGCTCTGTGTGGCAAGAAGGTTCGTTCGTTCGGTGACTGCATCTTTTTAAAAAATATTATTTACGTGACACTTGATTTATTGTGAACTTTTTCTTTTGACAGATTATGTGGCGGCTTGATTCCATAGTAGATGGCTACTGTTTTCGTCTTGATTATTGCTTGCCTGCGATACCTGTTGCATATGTGCGTCTGTGTGTATGTGTGTATGTGCGGCACGCCTTTATTATGATTATTTCCTTTGCGTTTTTGCAAATTATCCATGGCGATTTGAGCAGTAACGAATTTTAAACGCTGTTATTGCTGTTAAATCGTTCAAAAACTAGGGAAAAACCCTTTTAAAATGATGGCAGGAATCGGAAATCCGTTTTTAATCGATGCGAATCAGTAGAGATAAGGAGAAAATGAAACGTACTTTGCCCTTTTAGTTAAGTTTAATGAGTTTCGAAGAAGAGACAAAAGCAAAGCAGCTAGCCAACCAATGAAACGCTTTAAGAAGCTCTTTTAATTACTGATTATTTTCTTCAAGGAAAGTTTTATACAAATATTCTCAACTGCTTTGAAGTCCCCAATATCACAATCTTAATTAAAACAAACGTCGCGCGACGGCAACGTTCTTAAATGTTGGTTTGTATTTGTTGATTCGTTACGATTATTTAAAGAGTTCTTTGATAGAGAGTTCGACAATGTTGTTTTAATTAAAAACCAGTTTTTTTTTTAATTTTCTTTCACTCTATACTCAGTAGTTGGGTTAAAAAACAAAACTGGGGTATGATATATCAAAGGAAATGTAGAATAATTTCGCTTTTTAAGTGCGTGGTATTACCAAGTCGAGCTTTCTACGACCAGACTTTAACTCCAAACGTTGATAAGCTATTTTAATATAGTAGAAATGAACATTATAACGTTTGCATTGTGGGTGCTATGCTTAAACAAATTTAACTTTGCCACATGCAACAGTTGCAGTTGTTAAGGTTGTTGTTGTCGTTGCAGTAACCCTGTTTATCGTAAAGAGTTTAATCTTTATGGGCTATGACTGCACTCGAGTCGTTGTGCTTGCTTTAAACAGCCAATTCTCTGGCTGTTCATGTAGCCTGTCAAAAATAACAGTCCTAATAAACACAACTCAAGCAAAATGTACACGATATATACCATATATAGATTGTTTACTGTGTATTCTTCTCTCGGCTCGAAGGTGGCGATCATTTAGTTATTTACACACTGATATTGTCATAAATGTGACAGCGATAAAAATCTATAGTTTAAGCAACAGCTAAACAGCTTTGTGCTAAACCCTTCCAAATGACGGGGGGGTTTACATTTATATAGCTACTTATTATGAGTGCATTATGGGATCTGTTTGAGCTGTGTGGTGTGTGGTTTAATGGTTCTCAACAAGGTATACACTGGTCACAAATTGTTTACACACTTTCCAGCTACGACAATATAAAATGTTTAATCAAGAGTCTCACCATATATATTGACATATTGATTAAGCCTTATAATATAATGTTCGGAATGTATGAAATATTATTTACGATGACGCAAAACATCAATAATTTAATGCTGCTTTTATGCAAAATTAGTAGAAAAAACTACTGAATTATAGTTAAATGTCAGTTTATATTTCAGTATGAACAGCCGATATACAAAAGTCATTTAAAAGTTATTTCCGCATATTTTTCTTTTCCTTTTCACAAAAGATGATAGATTGCTCGTAGTTCAAAGGAAATGGAAAAAATTGTTATGCCACAGTCTTTTGGCCGTTTTATTTTTTGCATCTTCACTCACGACGCAAAATTGATCCTATCGCAGCATACTTTATTCTTAGCTGGCATAAATCTTAAGCTCAGTTAAGAAGAAGCCAAGCTCTTTACGCTTTTTATGCGCAACAAATCACTTGATTAGGCCGTTTTTTTTGCGTTTCTTTACGTTTCTATCCCTGGGCTAAAAGAGATTAATATGAAGGTGTATTCAGCTTGATTATTTTACGGTATTTCCTTGTCTGATTGCTTATGAATTTTTTTTGTTAAGTAAGTAAGCATATTAAGAGTACCAACAGCTTCAAAGTTGTGAGGAAAACACCAAAATTAATTTTAAATCAAGCAAAACACCAAAAAAGCGACAACAAAAATGAAATGCCGCTCAACTATGTCGAGGTGTGAAGAAATGTGTCGACTTTTTGAACACAAAATACAAAAACTAAAAGGTTACTGAAAGACGAAGCTAAGAAGCAGTGCGAATCGCAGATCTGGGCTTTAGGCGCGGGTTGACGGGTTAAGGCTGTTGCACATTTCTCAGAAACGTTGCGAGAGCGTTTTGTGGAAGCAATAAATAAAAACAGCAAGTCGCAAGCAAGGCTAAGCAATCCACAGACTCTCTTTCAGCGGCATCTGGCTTTGTGTCCTTTATGAGTGGTTCTTGTGTTCGCGAACGTTGCGGATCGCATATGAAATAAACTTTATTTATGTGTGCACAAAAAGGATATGCGAAATGCAGAAGAGCCAAGCCACAGCCACACTTTCCCACTTTTACTCCATGTCGCACTCAATTAGTGTGTGGGTATGCTGTACGCGGCTAAAGCCTTTGAAGTTCTTGTGCCTCCAACACCTCGAGGGACAGCTTTAAAGCTGGCAGGGAATTGACAAACAGTTAACACGTATGTATATACATACACGTTGAAAGATTCTTTGCGGCTTTTTCTTTCTGTCAGTTGTACTTCAGGTAAACAGCAAAAGTTAAATTTCCAAACTTGACAAGCTATAAATAAAATTTAATTAATGTGAAGACTGCTAGGAAACACTTAAGTATATTATTTGCAAATGTTAGAATAAATAGTTATAAAAAAAAGAGACAAATAATGAGATTTACATTAATATTAAACAAAAATAGAGACATAGAACAACAGCATTGTTGTTGATAAAATGTGTTTATTTCAATGCTTTTTCTTATAACAACAACACAATCCAAGCAACTCGTTACAACATTCAAATGTAGTCACAATCGATCAATTTAATACTAGTAGCTAAGCAACGTCATCAACAAAAATATTATACCTGTTTTATGCATTATGACTTCTCTCAAAGCAATCCTGATAGATCGAAGTGCCAGCGCAACTTAATACCACTTAACAAATTGTCAAACCAGCATGCGAATTACTCTTCATTATATTGATAAATCTTGGCCAAAGTGTACCAAAGCTTTATTACAAGCAACTAACGCATTATGCCTATAATAAAAACGAGCGAAAGTCTCCTTTTTGGACTGTGGGACAATTTTGTTTTGTATGTGCAGCAATCGCATTGGGAAAGTTCAGTTGACAGTTGCCCATTAGTTATTTGCCATATAGTAGATTGATGGATTGTGCGTGGACTATCATCATTTATCGAACCAAACACGGACAGCGTAGAGTGTACATTTGTCGGCCTCCAAACCTTATATGGGCAGCACTTGATCGTAGACAACTTAATGATGAACGTGGCAGCTTTAAAGATTAAAGCTGCGATTTTTGCTACAGCAAAAAACATAAAAAACAACATAGTTATGGTGGCGCCACATAAACCAGCTACCAAATGCGAAGGAAGCAACAATAACTACACTGATTCCATATTTTAATTAAAGTTTACTGGGGCGTGAATCACTTGCCAACAACAACAGCATCAAGAACACTGAAATCAACCGAAAGCAATTAACAACAACTTAAGTTAATCTAGTTTAAACTAAATGACTGAGAGATGGATGACCTGTTGTCTTTACAATCATACCTTTTTATTTGAAATAAATAAATTGCTATTGCCATTAAAAGTCTGAACAAGGTATAAAAAAAAGTAACTCAAATACTCGAAAACCGCAAAAGGTTACTGAAGTAGAATGCCGTGCAGCAAGTGTCATGCAGCAAGCATCGCGTCGCCAGCCTCGCCAGCGTTGTCTGTCTGCCTTCTTCTTGTTGTTGTGGTTGTTGTTCATTGTAGGTAAAACCACGAAATGAACGAGGTGTTAAAGTAAATATGTAAACGCTTGCTACAAATTTTACATGCAGCAACAGTAATTGAAAAACCATGTTGCCACAAGACGTGCAACATGTTGCCAGCGCCCACCACAAGAGTGCCGACAAGACTTTGCACTGAGCTCGAATGGGCAAACACTGATGCATATTAAGTGTGTGTGTGTGGCACTTTTAGAAATATATTTAATAATATTTCCCTTAAGTCAAAAATAAAATATAAAGAAACCTTGACTTTTGTTTAGCTGTTCTTCTAATACGAAATTGTAAGCTGTTCCTCTGGTTCAAATTTCCCCCACACAGCGGATGCTGCAGCAACAACAACAACAACAGCAACTGCAACAATAAACATTGAAGCCGGTTCCCTCCGCTTGTATATTTTCTTTCTGTGTTGTTTTTGTGTTTTTTCCTGTAACCATTGCTGCTGCAATTGCCACTGATCGCGTCGATTCAATTAGTAATTCTAAAAGGCAGCAAGCAACGCCTTTCGCATCTTAATGAGCTACATCAGCTACTACAACTTCTTTTTGTTGTTGTTGTTGTTGTTGCTTTAGTATTATTATTTGTTCAATACCAAACAGCAATCACAAGAGTCAGCGGCAGTAGAAGGAGTCTAAATCTGCACGGTTAAGTTTTTCCGACTGTCGGCACCGCACTTTTCATGCCCAAATGCAGCTACACTCAATGTTGCCAGTTGCAGTTGCAAGTTGCCAGTTTCAAGTTGCATTCACATCGGCCACATTGGCTATTTTTGTCATTGCCAGTCGCTGTGGCAGTTGCAGTTGCAGTCGCTGTCGACGTTGACTTTGACGTCAACGCACACTTGTCTGTCAACATGCTTAGGCGTTTGTCTGCCCCTCTTTTTCCATAGAAAATTTTATTCTGTTATTTCATAAATACCTTGAATGCATTTAAAACATAAAATGGCAAAAGAGTTAAGATTTTGTTATTTTTCTACTTTGTATTAATTCACATTTATCCAAAATAAAGCTTCAATAATCAAATGGCGATGCTTTAACTGTTAGGTTCAAGTTATAAGAGAATTTTCTCAGTTATATTATATTATATATTATAAGGATAATTTGATATATTTACATAAAGTACCTTTATTATACATAAAAATTAACTTTTTGATTTTTTCCGTAAATTCTCTTACAGGGTATTTATGAGTTGATCACACTTTTCTGAAGCAAGTTATTTTCTTCGTTTGTTTCTATTGCAGTTGCAATTACCTGCCGCTACCATTTCTGTACGAACCGTATTTGTCCTCTACTTGGCTATAGTATGTATATAAAATTCTCTTAGCCAAATCATGAATTCTCGCAAGCAACTAATTAATGCGGCATTTTGATGCGACATTGTTGCAAAGCTTATTTCTATGATACTGTGAGAGACTTGATGAGAGCTTTGAGAAATCAAATGATGATAGAATAGGATGATAGACATCCGTTATAGCTTAGAAATTGGTTAGAAATTGCTTTGTAGCATTTGACTAGAAAACTTAGATCTGGACTGTTTTTAAATTATAGTTAAAGTATAATAAATTTATATGATTTAATGATTGATAGCAAAAACATTTTAGATTGACGTTAAATTAAGGTATTCAAATAAATAAATATTTAAGTATTATAGCTACAGGAATCTTCAAGAAGAATTTCGGTGCAGTTACAAAAGATTCTAATATTTTCTCCCGCCGTATAATCTCATAAATATTCAGTATAGTATATGAATGAAATGTCGATAAGCTTTATCAATGCTCTATATATGAATATGTATATATATTTAATATTGTTCGATCAGTCGATCGTTGAGGTTGAGCCAGACGCTAAAAACGGAATAACGAACTCAGAACTCAGACAATATTTATATATTATTATGTTGATTACGTTGCTTGCCAATGGGCTGCTTATTTTAGCAGCTTGGGCACTTCTAAAGCGTCTCAATAAAATCTACTTTATCCTTTCGCTAGCGAAACGTGTAAAGACCCAAGATGGTAGTCCATTGGAAAGCAAGGTATGCGTTCTTCCTGGCACAACAAGATTTGGTAACAACTTCGATGCACTCAAAATGACGCCATGTAAGTATGAACAAGGTAAAAATTAAATTAAATCGATTATAGTCGAGTTCTTGATGTCAGCAATGGTTTTTCGATTTGTTCGTGATGCGTACGAGAAGGCCGAGGGTCGCAATTATCTGTGGTATTTCCTATTGGCACCCATGTATAATGTAGTACGCGCTGAGGAAGCCGAAGAAATCTTTCAAAGCACCAAGCTAATAACCAAGAATATTATATACGAACTGTTGAAACCCTTTATGGGAGAGGGATTACTTATCAGCACAGGTAAAATAATAAAACAGGCATGTTAAAAATAAAAGAATTAACTCGGGATTTACTTTTTTCTAGATCGCAAGTGGCACTTTCGGCGTAAAATGTTGACCCCTGCATTTCATTTTAATGTGCTGCAACTGTTTTTGGACATATTCAAGTACGTAATCTAGACTCTAATGAATATAAAACTAAGATCGTTAACATTTTCAGAGAGGAGTGCTATAAATTAGTAAATTTATTACACCAAAATGTGGGCGATGAATTGGATCTTAATCAGGTTATTCCACAATTTACACTTAACAATGTTTGTGGTAAGTTTTAAAGTAAAGTGTAATATTATCCGAATCCCCATTAAAAGGAGTGTAAAGGGTATGGCAAAGTTGTAAAAATGTTTGTGACAGATAGAGAAAACAGCTTCGAGGCTATCTTGCAGTAAAATAGTATATTAGGAGGTCAAAGTTAAGACTTATGATAAGACCTACCCGTCTGACATTAAGGTTTATTGAATTTTACATAAAACTTGGCAGCAATCTTGGACATTTTTCGTAAAACATTTGTTTTTCATCTATTGCATTGTTACAATTGCCTCAGTTGCTATATTAATGTAGCTTATCGCCGTGACCTTTAAGCTGAAGAGATGTCGCAGCGGTTTCGGATGCAGCCAAGTAATACGAGTTTGAGATTTAATAATAGTGTTTAAGGGTAAAATAAGAACTTATAGTTTTCTGTTTACGGACAGATAGCAAAAGGAACTCAATGCAAGCAGTTAAAAGCAAGCAGTTCAAGCAGAAGATCTTCTAATACATTTTATTGATTTGTTTGCATGTCTGCCTGTCAGTCTCAACATTTCTTAGCATTTTAGATGCTAAAATAAATGACTCACTTTGACCCAAGACCCCATTATAATCAGTTGAACGATTAACAAGTTGATTACAATTAATTCATATTCTTTAGAAACTGCTCTCGGTGTAAAACTCGATGATATGGAGGAAGGTTCCCGATATCGTAAAGCAATACACGACTTGGAGGCAGTTATGGTGGAACGTTTATTAAATCCGTTAATGTTTTATCCATCATACTTTTATATGTTTGGCAGCTATAAAAAGCACATTAAGAACCTGAAGATAGCACATGACTTCTCCAGCCGCATCATTGAGCAGAAGCGAAAACAAAGCAAACAAAACCAGACTGGATCTGTGGATGAATTTGGCAGGAAGGCGAGATATGCAATGCTGCACACACTGCTGGAAGCTGAGAACGCTGGTCTAATCGATCATCAGGGCATTTGTGATGAGGTCAATACATTTATGTTTGAGGGCTACGATACAACGTCTACGTGTCTAATTTTCACACTGTTCATGTTGGCATTGCATGAGGATGTGCAAGATCGCTGCTATGAGGAACTGCAGCAATTGAATGACAAGGATAATCTGGAGCTGAGTGTTTGCGATTTTAATGAGTTGGTCTTTTTGGAGTGTGTTATAAAGGAGTCTTTGCGTCTCTTTCCACCCGTTCCTTTCTTGGGTCGCGTATGCACGGAGGAGTGCGTAGTTAATGGTCTTATCATGCCAAAGAATACACAGATCAGTATACATGTCTTTGATATAATGCGAGATCCAGCTCACTTTCCAAATCCCTCGGACTTTCAGCCTGAACGATTCTTGAATGAAAACTCTGTAGATCGCCATCCATTTTCATTTATTCCTTTTAGTGCGGGACAACGGAATTGCATTGGACAAAAGTTTGCCATTTTGGAGATTAAAGTTCTACTGGTTTCCATATTGCAGAACTTTAAACTATTACCTGTGACTCGACTGGAAGAAATTATATTAGAATATGGCATTGTGTTGCGATCGCAGAAAAGCGTTTTTATTAAACTGAAACGGCGTTAAAAATAAACTATGAAACAAACAAACAAAGCCACAAGAAATCACAGCTACAAGCCACCTTGCAACCACAAATACTGACAATGAAAAACGGCAAATTAAATAATGTGATGACAACCCTACCAAAACAGAAGACTTGTTGTATATACAATTTGTAAACATTGCAATGCATTCTGATATATTTTAGAAACAGCTATGTCCCAAAGTCAACATATTTAAAGCAATTTGTTATCAATCATTGAAGCGTCACATTTTGTTGTGCTTATTTTGTTGCATTCGCTTTTGGGGCAGTGGCTGCCAAGAAACCAAACAAGAGCATTGACTTTTCAACTCATAATTGAACATGTGCATTTGACATATACCTGTCTTGCTTTTGTACAAACGACAGCAAATCGAACTTGCCACACTTTGCTCAAGCGCACAAATGTCTAATTTAATTATAATTATATTTGCGCATCGAATAACAAAACAAACCGCACACATTCACACACACCCACACATGTACAGATGGTACATCTAAAGGCGCAACAAAACAAAACTTAGAAGTGCAGCTATTCTGCGCTCTAAAATCACAGCAGCGTTTACACTTACCTCTTTGAATTTGCACAAACAACACAAAAACAACACAAATAAATGAAACACTTGCGTTGCACATTATTTATGATATAACTTGCACAGCAAAACACCGATTTTTTGTTTTATTTGTAGGTATTTGCTGCTGCTGCTGTGACAAACAATAATGTACTAGTTTTTACCAATAGCTAAAATTACCTTAAAAGAGCACCGATGTTAAATACCAACACAATATACCAGCAAAATACCTTCTGTGTGGCCACATTGACCGTGGTGGGTTTTATTTTAAAGGTTGTTATTGCGTCGACTAAGAGTCTTGCATTATCTCGTGAACATATTAATATTTGCTTATGCACATTGCCCTATCCGCCTCCAATTACCATATTACATATGTTTCAAACAGGCAGTTCATTGGAAAGTGTCTGTCTACTTATACAATGTATTATAGATAAAAGTTGTCTGCCGACTTTTAGTACGTCTTTTTCATGATAAGAAATGCTGACAATTATTGCATATTTCATTTTTATTATAGAAAGGGTTACGATTCCGAGGCTCATAGAGTTTCTGGTTCATTGGATCATCAAATAGGTCATGCATATACGAATCTGAATAGCTGGTATAAGCTGGGTTATTGTTTTCATGCTTGTGAGCGTGTTTCCTGCCGTGATGTTCATGTTGTCCATGGCTTTCATCGCTGCTGCTGCTGCTGCTGGTACTGACGCTTTTTCCCAGGACACATCCTGTCTCCCAGAAGAGGAGCAGCACAACTAAAATTAGTGCCACGTATTTATTCCAAATATTATACTTTTATTCATTGATAAGAAGCAAAAACAAAAAACAAAATAATAATCTTACTTAGATGTAGGTAAAAATGTCCATCCAAAAATGACATTCAATAACAGTGTCCGCTGTAAAGCAGCGCTCAACAAATCGCCACAGATATATTATGATTAAAAGAAATTAAATTGAAGGGAGAATATTTTGTGGTTAAATGTGGTTTATCTTTTTCTGTTTAAGGTTATATAAGTTCCATAAATAGTTTAAATACAGATTGCCTCTCATATATGATTAAGCTTTAAGAACAAAAAAGTCAAAAGAATCAATTAAATAATTATAACATTTGGTGATTTGTGCTTTCATTGTTAAACAATTTAAAAATATAAATTTTTTATTTTTATGAAATTATATCAACAATATTCAATCTCTCACATTTTGTATATGAGGCAATAGGAATTCCATAGAATTAGTTTTATTCCTTATTATAGTTCATGAAACGTTTGAGTCGGGCGCCATTAAATGGTTCTTCACTGCCTGGTGGAAATTTACGCATCTAAATAGGTATGAAAACAAATGCACAATAAATTAATGAAATGAAATTTTGAACATGACTTTATTGCTATTGGTGCGTATATATACTTACTTATCAAACATATTATCTTTATTCCTATAAACCAAACCAGTTTTTCGTTAGATATACAAGGAGAACATAATAGTAAATAAGCAGGAACATTTGTTTTGTTTTTATTCAATTAAATAAATAAATCTTTTAAATATGAATATATAGTATTTTTATCTTGTCAATTTCCATTTGTATAATCCCATTAATATTCAAAAATTATGACTTAAATATAGCTGGGTTCAAACAACGAAATTTTAAGGTAAAAATCATATGTTAACTTTTCCTTTTATATGTTCGCACCGCTTGAACTAAACTAAGATAAAATTTGCATATTGAAACTATTGGCAGTTTGTGAATATTAACTCAATTTAAAATATATAATTATGTTAAGTAAGTATATGTTGTATGTTTGTTTGTATGTAGTTAAGTACAGCAACAAAAATTGCGATATTTAGCTGTGTTATCCAGTTATACTCAAAGCTGCCAGCATTTGGTGCAATGATAATGTACAATAAGCTGTTATTTGTATTATATTTGTTGTTGTGTTGTTTTGTGATTATTTAATTATGGTTCGTCTTTGGCGAATCGTTTCTGTAATTAAATAAAACTCAGTATTAGAATGTCTTAAGGTATTTAGGACTAAGTGTAATGGTGTAAAAAACAATGTGAATTTGATGAATAAATAATGTGCAATATGTGAACGGAATTGCAAACAATTAATGTGTTAAACGGTTTTTAACAAGGAATCCCAAATTACTGTAAACCGAACATTAGGTATTAGAAAACTTCCCAAAAAATATTTTCCTTAATCAATAAAGCTTTTCTTAGCTTTTAAAGGTATATTTTGTTTAGGTAACTGTGTAGTAAATGCTATTTAAACTTTAGTACTCCGAATACAATACTTAGTTTAACTTCCTCATGTTTGTGTTCAACCGAACGTGACACAACATAATGGCAACGGGCACTGACAAGCACCATTAAAAAAAACTCATAAAAGCTTGAAAATACATTTATATATTGTATATATAGCTTACCATAATTCTGTATTTCTCCTTGCAAGCATAATCGGTTTCATCGATGTCCAGATAACAATCCGATTTATAATCAGCTGGCAATGGGTTTCCCTCATATTCACACAATTTGTGAAGGGGACGTGCACTAATCAAGATTAAGAATTAATAGATTAAGTTATTTAGTAATATTTTAAATCAATTAAAAACAATCATATTACGTGACAATAATTTTGTTCATTGTCGATGGCTTTTGCATGGGACAATAAAATACATCTGGTGTCTTCTTGTCGAATACAATTTTTCTCATCATATCCTTTTCCTTATGAATAGCTTTGCCGCTACTGGTGGCCCAAGTGCTACACACAAGTGTTGCAAGAACAACGATGGCAAGAAATGTGTTTTTCATAATGATAGATATATCTGAAAAAAAAAATAAGTTTTGTGAGTACACCTTTCAACTTTAATTACATACTCAAATCAATTTTTTTAACTATTTTTTTTTTTTTTTAGTGGTAATTACGGTCTTTGACTTAGGTTTTTCACCTTCACCTGTAAGCATACTTCACAATGATATCATCGATATTTAATGCTGACTCAACAGTTTAAGTTTCGCCTACACAATAACAATAATCAACTTTTAAAATCATTCCTTATTAGGATGCACATGAGCAAAAAACCCAAATCACATTTCTTTGTGCTTTGAATTGTTAGTTTAACAAGGTGAAATTTAAGATGAAAGAATGCAACCTTGAGCATATTCAATGTCTCTTCACAACAAAAGAAATAAGTAAACTATTTAAGACACGATCACATAGAACGTTTACTTACACACAATCACAAAATTCCGTTCTTTAAAAAACTTTTACTACAGTTGCTAAGCTTAAGTACAGTAAAGATTTGCCAAAGATTTGATTTTGCATTGAACAAAAAAAAAAAAAATTAGCCCACTTCTTTCACCTCAAAGCCAACTCAAACTGTTGCTTTTAGCAAATTGTACAAGTCGCACAACCACTGAGCACTGCTCAGCAAAATCTCTTTAAGTCTTAAGCGCACTTTTAACGCGTATGAGCATGCAATAACCGGTTTTGTTTAACTTTCAAAAGTGTATGTTTGTATGTTAGTTCATATGTATGTATTATGAAAGGCAATCCGTTTAATCCACTGTAAAGCTTATTATAGTTAAACAAAAAGATTTTACCTACTTTGTTCAAAAACAAAGCTGAAGATCACTGATTATTTTTTATCTCACCACAAGCTGTCGCTTACAATGATTTAAATATGTGCTATGCGAGTAATTGTTTTGGTATTTAACTGTGTGACCATATAAAAGATTTCAAAAAATGCAGAAAATAATATTTTTAAGTTTGGTTCCAAGCAAGTTAAATTAATTAAATACATAATTTGTTTGAAATGTGTAAAAATATGTTGCTTGTCTAATAATACTCTCAGCTTAAGAGCTCCTTGTTTTGTTTAAAAATACCAAAATATACTCAAAATAATAGCCCTGCCACTAAGAATAAAGATTATAGAGCAATCATTGCGTACGGGGCTTGTTGGGAACTCATGAGCTGTACATTTGTGAAAAAAACTTTCTGAGTGCTCCCATAGCACTTCGGGTGTCGAGCCGAATGGAAGCTCTCGCGTTCTTGCTCAGAATTATTTTTGTTTGCGCTTAGACTAGGGATGTCCAAAACCTTAATAAAGATCGCTATCGATAAAATCGATATCCGAAAAAATATCAAATATCGAAAAATATTATCGTCTGGAAAATATCGATGTTGCGATGTATCGTAAAATTATTTTTAGTTTATTTTTTGGCGCAAATTAAACAAGTTGCAATGCATATTTTGTATTTTTATTTTTTTTTTCATTATTTTTATTATAATGTCAGTTTAAAAATCGAAAAAACTATTTACGGTAAACTTAAAAATATAAAAACAAACTTAAACATTAGGAGAAATTCAGTTTCCCTTGTAATAAAATCACATATTTTTTCAAATTAATACTTTTTCAGTTTAAAGCAAAGGAAGGAATCAAAAAGGTGATTTTAAAGAATTTGAAATTTGCGAAAAAAGAGTTTAGGAGGGCCTGATACCACTTGTTCGAGTGTTGGCAAACATTCTCACCAGAGATCTTCTGCTTAGAACTAGTATTTAAAATCAATCTGATCGGCCCGGACTACAGTTTCATAACATCTCATTTCGACACATATGCAGACTGGTTTAATAAGTCCGATAAATGCTTTGAACATAGGTATAACCTGGTTAATGAGTTTATTCTTATTTTGATTAGAAAAAACTGTAAGTGGCTCACTGAAAAACTTACAGCTATTAATCATTCAAAACCATATAAGAAAAAACTCAAAATAATAAAACAATAAATAAGTATGCATTCCAAAAAAATTAATAAAACATTTGACAGCCACGTGTGAGCCACCGCTGAGGCGTTGCTTGTTACGTCCATGCGTAGCCGCACTTGACAGCTCATAGCTCTTGAGTAGACTAACTTTGCGTTTGCGCAACAATTTTGAGTTCATGTGCGTCGTCGAACGCGTGACCAGATCCCGTTCAGCCTGACCAGTTGCATTGGCGGTGGTGCGTCGTCGATTAGATGATTTTATGGACATCTTTTTCGGAGTTTTTCGCGTTACCTTGGCAGGAGAAGCTTGCTCCGGTGTTATATTGTTGTACTCTGGGCGCTCTGGCGCGACATTTGGCGGGCTGACTGTGACAGCGGGTTGACTAACTTTGTTGGCCATGGCGTTGTTTACGGACTTCACTATGTATATGGCAGGCCTGGCTTGGCGGGACTGGTACAAACGTTCCTGCATAATCGCATGAAGTTCGCTCTGGGCGGGCGCCGCAGCAGCATAGACTTTTGCATAAGCTGCGTCTAAGGACATTGTGTGAAAATTAGAGGCAGCCAATGGGTGGGAATGCTGCATATAATCGCCTTGGGCACTGTTAAAATACTCATTTGCCTGCGAGGTGTCTGGAAATGTGCTCATTGTGGAAGGCCGCGGGTATGTAAAGTTGGTATTGCTGCTAGGCGGAGCCGCTGACAGTGTGTCCAAGGCTGATGAAGTGCGCACCAGTATATGGCTCTTTTTGAAACTGCTGGCGTTGCTGATGCTGCTGCTCGCATCACTTAATTCCAGACCAGTCTTTTCCTCTTGCTGACTTTGGTGCTGCTCTCGTTGTTTACGCTCTCGCCTTTTTCGCTGTTGCATTCCGAGCCAATAGGGCGTACTGAAGGAATAAAAAACAAGTATAAGCGAAGCTAAATATGTATTTATTTTTATTTTGTCTTAATTTTTAATAGCTTACCTGGATGCTGACTTGGCTCCTTGAGTTCGTTTTGTTCCGTAAATGCTTGAGCTACGTCGTTCAAATCTGTGGGTTGTGGAACTTTCACTTGCTCCAAGGAGTCTTGCGGAATAGGTGGCGTTTTTCGTTGAGTCAGATCTGTGGTTGATGTCAGCTTTGAATCCAGAGAAAGTGGTAGACAGGTTTGGGTCTGCATTGTTTTTACGATGGGTTGCCGATTGCACTCTTGTTGCTGTTGATCTGGCACAAGCGTTGCTGTGCATGGATTTACTATAACTTCATAGCAATCATCATCGTCATCGTCATCAGCCAGGTCAATGAGTTCGATCTGTTCGACGGGTGGAATGACCGGCAGTAGACGTCTATAGCTGGGCCTCTTTTGAATGGCTGCTTCCTCGCTGGAATACGGTGTTTCCGGTGCAACACTTGCATCCATTCCATCGCCTCCTGACTCCTGAGTGATGTTAGTTAAAGTTTGGCGCAGGTTTTCATAGAAATCGCCAAATTTGGGCTGTTTGCCGGGCTCACTTTCTTGTTTTTCTTTCTTTCTCAAAGTTTTCCACATCCTCCACAGCCTCGCAGGTGGGTGAGCAATCCCAACTGGACAGTTTTTCGCTAAGGCTCATCTGCGGCTGCGATTGGCAAATTTGTGCCAGCCGACGCTCCATGTTATCCGCAGTTGGTGTGTTTTTTAGCAATGGCATATACTTGCGCATCACTGGTGCCGATTGCTCCTCGGCGGTGCCTAGCGCATCGTCGTAGTCATCACAGTCGCTGCCATTTGGCATGGATGTGGAGCTAACTGGAAACTCGGTGGTGCTGCTGTGTGGTGCTGCTGTTGTTGCAACAGTAGCATCAACTTGTTCCTCCATCTCCTCCCGTTGAGGCAGCTCACTGCGGATCTCTAGCTGTTCCATGCCCATCTGCTGCGGCTGTTGCATTTGCAGTTGCAAGCTGCTTTCCTGCTCATCATCATGTTCCTCTAGCTCATGATCGTACACCTCACAAATGTCTGGTTCTTCATCTTCTTGATTTGCTTCCTCATCGGTTGCATCGATCGGAAGCTGCTGTTGCTCCAACTGCCCGTGATGCTGCTCGTAATGATGATAATGATGCTGCTGGTTATGATCTAGAGCCGCATCACTAAGGTATATATGGGTCTCGCCCATGTGCTCCAACTCCTGTTCACTGCCATACCTGAAGCCATTATTAAGCTGCTCGTTCTCATTGACATTATTTCGCTGTTCGTTATCATTGACATTGTGCTGTAGACCCATCAGAGAGGAATGTTCTATATCCATTTGTTCGTCATGTGCAGCCACAATGATCTCACAGCAGTTGTTATCATCGTTTAACATCACTACATTATCTTCCTCATGATAGATGACGCGTTCCACGTGCCCTTCATCAATAACGTTTTGACAATTCACACCAAACTCCGGCTGCTGCTGCTGCTCATGGTCATGCGTCGGCACATTCTCGCTGCCGGTGATATTGCCATTGGTGATGTGCATGTATCCTGCAGTCGATGCGTCGGCCTCCAGCAGCGCCATGGGTGAACCTACGAAAAAAACATTTGAAGAGGATTGTAAACAAGTAACAGTAAGACGACTTACCTGCAATCGACTTACCACATTGGCGCCTGTAACCTCCGCCTGGGGACTATTTAGCGGAGAGAAAATGTTTAGCAAACGCTCTTCGGCTGCGGCATATTGCCGCAGAGAAGCTCCCGTTCTTGGTTTACGTTTTGACATTATATTTTGACTATTGAGCACAAGACAGCACAAAATGCACCAGTGCTGCGATTAATGTAAGAACTAGACTTGAGATGGATTGAAAAATAATATTTTTTTCCAGAATTTAGCACGTGAAATTTAAATAAAATAAATCAATCTTTAGAACATGTCTACGAAACAATAACAAAATCGAAACTGACATGTTTCGCGCCGTTTAATATGTTTTGTTATTGATATCCGAACGCACACATTGCCTTCAGGTCTTCATTTTATATTTAGTTTTCTTAAGAAGGTACAAAAACCTAATTTTCTAGGGAGCAACAAATCGCGGCACTTGTCGGTATGTAAAGAAGAAGCACTGAGTATCGTTTATGCGATGACCCTTTACGCGATAACAGTCACATATAATTGTTATTATTATACATACGACAGTGTATTTTCTTGCCGCTGACTTGATATAAAATGCTTTTTGTTTATGCTCCACGGAGTTTGACCTACAATAGGTGATAGTTATAAAGAAGAATTGCTAATTTTGCAATATGTAATAAGTCGTAGTGTACATATTCTGTGCGAATAGTTATTTGGGTATTACCGCGATTACGTAGTTGCGGTCACACTGACAGTCAGCTGGTAGTTTTCATGAACAGCACTAGTTATAAGTGAATGTCAATCGAGGAATACATTTATAGCGCGACCAGAACAACAAAATTTACACACACTTGAGAAAACTCCGAGGCGTTAGCGCGCTGATAAGCTAAACAAAAACTCAGTAGCTTTTGAGAGCCTATCGAAAGAATAATATTGAACGTACACACAACTCGGCACAAACAAAACTTGGCGCTCGAAGTGTGCACGTCGCCTAGATTATTTTTCGTATAATAATCAATGTGCTTATAGTTGTTCGGTATTCTCAGTGTATATAAAAATCGGCATATATATTTTCTATATATGCAAAGTTTGTGATTCTCGTTTAGGTCAACATATAGTAAAAAAAAAAGGATTCCCTAAAAAAGAAAATTCAAAATAATGAGTGAGAAATTAGTGAACGGTTCTTGCAATGGCAACGGTGAAGTCAGCAGCAAAAACAAATGCAACGGTATAAAGAAGGAAGTACGCGTATGGTGCGATGGCTGGTGAGTCAGTTAACAAGTACATATGTATGTACATACCATACACATGTACATAAATGCACAAATGCGTGTTAGTTATTTATTGACATTGAAATGTGCAGATTTAACCAAAAATCAACACAGTGTGTACTCATATTTTTGTTATATTTAAGTTCTGGTATAACGGTAGTTTGGTTTCCATTGCGTCATTTTGTTGAGCATCGGCAGTTGCCGTTTCATATGTACATATACATACATACATATGTAAATTCCACTGGTTGCCCACAAAACTATTCTCGTATTAATGAATGTACATACAATGTATGTCATACATACATATGTGTTGTAAAAATAAATATTCTAAAGGTAGCTTAGTTAATCAAATAAATAATATGTAAATAAAAAATGTCTTCAGGTTCAAGGTCAATTAAAAGCGAAATCATTTGATGTCATTTAATTGAACGCAAAGTTCTAGTATTGCAACTGATCGTCATCAATACCCAACAATTTAACTAATTATTCGTGTATGGCGCACTGTGTGCCTGACTAAGTTTATTAGATTTTCTACGCAGCCCGTTTGACCGGTTTATCAGCAGATCTACAGACGATTCACTTTTTTATGCAGTACAGTGTTTACTCTTAAATTGAAACACTTCGATTTCGGATTTGAATTTATGACGCAAATATTTTAATTAACTAATGAAAGATATTATTTTAGCTATGCGAACTGTTACATTTTTTAAATTTCAAAAACATATAAAATTTTTTTTATATTTTTATACGAACAACACATATCATACATATTATCAATCAAAAGAGACTTCCGGAACAGCTCGCGCATACATATGTACATACATATGTACATAAGTATGTACTTGAATACCAATTGTTTATGTGCGCTCTCTCTATTCTCGGTCGTCTCCCTCTCCTTTTTATAGAAAAGAGATGCACACGCCCAAGCATCGGATGATTATCTGTATGTACACAACGTAGTATACAGCTGTCGCAGCAGCATAATGGCATTCTTCATCTCCCCCTCACCAGCATCCATCGTCCGAGTCCTCCCATCGTTCTCTGTCTGATTCTCTTTTATTTCATCGTCTTTTTACAGTGCACGTTAGTTAGTCTTTGGTTAAGGTTTACGTGGCCCATGTTGTGTGTGGGCCGGTCCGGCGTCTGCCCAAACATCACGTGATTTTATATTCACGCGCATGCTCACCAGCAAATTGTCAGCTGCGGTGGTGATGGCGGCATTCTAGTTTTTCTTTTTCTTTTGTCGACAACGGGCGCGCCATTGACCTAACTGGCATAATTGGCGACGTCGTTGCTAAAGTAAGCCTTTTCTTGTACCCTGTAGAGAGAGATCCAAAATTTCATGCACTGAAATTCTTTACGTATTGTGACTGTATAGGGAGGTACTGTTATCGAAATGAGGCAAAATTAACACATGTTTAAAAACTGTTTATTTATTTTTTTATTAGATGCAGGTGTATATAACTTAACCCAAGTAAAATTGCGCGTCTTGCACGAACACAATTAACTTTGATTGAAACTAATAAATTTCTAAAATTATGGATGTCTCATGTGCAAAAACATCTAAAAAGACAAAAGAATGTGAGAGAAAAGTTTGTAGGGAAAACTATGTTTTAGGGTATGTTTAGGTTGAGAAATCTCGTTGATTATGTGTGCATTGGTTTAATTAAAATGACATTTTGCAATTGACTGAAGGTCAGCAGCTCAAACGGCACGTGGCAAAAACCTTTTCAAAGAACATTCGCTAAGGGCAGAGAGTTAAATAGAGAGGAAAGGCAAAAATGTTGATTAAGTTTTAAAATCACAACGCTTTTCAGAACAAGGCTTATTAAAAAAAAGAAACCTTTCCGAATATAATCTATTATTTCCGGGTAAATTTTAGTGAGGGTTAACTGGGTCAAATCCCATGGGGATAGCTTAACGCTGATAAGAAAATCACGCAACATTTTTCGTTATAAATAAATGCTTACATTGTATACACATATATATATGTGTTTGTGTGTGTGTATTGTTTAAAACCGAATCACGGCTCATTAACCCCTGAATTTCCTATCGATGGCAAAGATCATAGACGCAAACATCAGGGCAGCATTATGGGTAGATCCCAAAATAAAACTTTATATATATCCCCAAGTCGATGAACTCTTAAGAGGAAACCCTGTATCATTTTCAAAATATATGTAAACCCCTTGGGACACTTGTTGCCTCCCAGAAAATATTTCATCTGTGTGTGCTTATATGTATGTTACAATGTTTCGTTGCTATTTCAGTTATCGCCAGAGCGCAAATTCTACTCTGAATCGCGTGATATTTTTTTCTTAATCAGCAACGCTCGACGTTAACTCAATTGATTAAGGGGCCCCAGTGCACAATGTGATGTTCTTGATCCTACACATTCGACACAGATTTCTTAAGTGTCGCAAAATCTCCGGGAGCAAAGGTTTCCATTGGTTCTGAATGAACTGACTCACACTCCGCGCTGGCCACCGAGCTACAGTATTAGATTTGTTGTTGGGCCCATCTTCATTGCTTATCAGCTTCCTCAAAAATTCGTTAATAAATATTTCCGATGATCTTATACCATAGAATGCTAATTGAATGACGTCGCTTCGTCGTGCTCTTGTCGCTTTTTGATTGCCCAACGCGACTATTCACTATGCTATAGAACTTGTTTATGCTGTTAGACAGCCTTGCTCCTGCCAAGAAGTACATAAATATATGCATGTATGTATATGCATATATGTGTGTGTTACCAGAGGCAATTGTAATTTGTCAAATGAAACGATATAGTAACGGGGATGATTCATATACATATATAATAATAATAATACTAGAAATGCTTGGGCCTATCTTATCTATTGCTTGCCTTTCCGCATATTCTAAATTCTTCCGAAAACTCCATTTTCGAGCAAATACTTTTTGTACTATATATATTTTTATATAATACATAACTACGTTTTTGATAAGTAATTGGCGTGGCTCAATCAGGCTAGGCAGTCTGCCGATTTGTTAAAGGTGACGTCTTATTTTTTACGGCAATTGCGTGGTATCTGATAACAATTGCTGAGTATTTTTTGTTTTGGCTTAGTAATTAAGTTTATATATGGATACCTAAAAGCCACAAATCTAAATAGAACTTTTATGTTAGCTTAGTGAGAGCAAAGAAAGTTAATTGATTATACACTAACAAACAAGGCAAAGAATCGAATACTTCACACAAAATGGTAATACTTACCTATAATTACTATCTTTTCTTAGACTTAAGTCTGTAATTTGTATTAAATTCATGTTCTAAGACTCAGCCTAAAACTGTAGTAAAGATTGACATCAGTTAGAAACTAAATGTGCATTTCGTACGTGTTGAGCTCTCATTCTCATAAATAATAATTATATGACTTAAACAATAACTCGAATGTACCCATTTCGTAAGAATGCCATTCAATGCGGCACGATAATAAAAATCATCACACAAAAATTGACATTAAGTTACAATTTGAGTGGCATGTCACGTCGACAGCAGTTGCTGCCCAAAATTTGGCACGTGTTGCCAAGAATTGCTTTGCTATGCATACTAGCATTCCATAGTCATCAAAATCAAAAATATGTTATATGTTTATATGCATACAATGCACATACTATGTGTAGAAATCAATGAAAGCATCACCTTATTCGTTTGTATATGTAATTTGTCTCTATCGTGTGGCAATGCACAACAACCTGATGATCGTGTTCAAAGTGCGACGCCTATGGGGGCACTGTGAAGAAAGAAAAAGTAGAGCAAACGGCGTCTGTCTTGCAAGAGGGGGCCAACAACAACAGCAACAAGAAGCTCTCTGAGTATGTTCATCGAACTTTGAACAATTGTACGTTCAATGAATGCGATTTTTCTTGATTTATTTGCTTATTCAAATGCCTTGCGTTAATTGTGAACATTGTTTGTGTGTGTTGTGTGTGATTGACTAATAAAACACAACAACACAAATAACACCAATTAATATAGTAAAAAGAATATTATAATATTATTGAATATATATGTATTGTGTGTGAAGTGAAGACTCTGTACTTCATTGATGTCAAAAGTCACACGAGCACCACTGATATATTTTCCGCTTGTCAGTCTATTTTCAAGCATTTTTACTTACAACTTTTTGAGGTATTTGAACCCGTCTACTGCTCTGCTTAGTAGACTGTTCTGAATGAATGGAAAGGTTTTTGCCAGACAAGAGCTATTCTCGTCTGGGATATCTTTTACATTTTTAGCTCATCTTTTTCCCAATGAATCAGCGGCAGAGATAACATCATCGCATGTTAATACTATGACAATGGCAAGGTCGTTTTAGTTAACATTTTTTTTAGTTTTGTTTGAAAAATGTCATGCTTGAATTCATGTTAAATGGCGGTGATAATTAGCTTGATATGAAAATGTTACCTTGTTATTACTAGCTCTTCAATAGGGTCATCAAAGTTTAAGGTCAGATATGCATACAATTTTCTTCTTCCACCACGACAAATTTCGTTTGCCAAGTTCGCTTCTTGCGCCACACGCTGTGACAAAAAGGCGATAGGAACAAACATCAAACAAAAAGAAAACATTTCCTGCTTGTTTCATTTCTATCTCTCTTCCGCTCTGAGTTTTTCTATTGATAAGAGAATGCAGTTTGCATTAGAAAGAATATATGAAGTTGGTATATCTTGAAACATGATTTATGTGCAGCTTGTGCCATATTATTAATTTAAATGTATCTTCTTTTTTTGTAGCTACGACATGGTGCACTTTGGACACGCCAATTCACTGCGACAAGCCAAAGCTCTTGGCGATAAAGTAATTGTAGGCATACACACCGATGAGGAGATAACCAAACATAAGGGACCGCCCGTCTTTACCGAGGAAGAGCGCGTCAAGATGGTTAGAGGTATCAAATGGGTGGACGAGGTGGTGCTCGGTGCGCCCTATGTGACCACTTTGGAAGTTCTTGATCAAAATAACTGTGATTTTTGTGTGCATGGTGGTAAGTTTGTAATGAGAATAAAATATTATTTCATTTGCAAATACATATTAAGAAACAAGTGGAAACGTTGCAGTCGGACGCAACCGACTGCGGTATACTCGATACCAGTATTAAAACCGGTAAAAAGAGGCCTGATTGCAAAGGGGTACGGATGCGGCAGGGGTGTACGCTGCCCTAAAGATTTTCCTATGCAGATGGGGATGCCACAAGCTATCTTCCTTACAAATTTGATGACTTTAGCTCAAAGTTTGTAAAAGGTGGGGAAAGGGGGGCTGGGGGCGGATTGGGTGGGTTTGGCATCCAAATTTGTGATGCAGATCTTTGTGTAATGTCAATTGCTATCTTCATACCAAATTTGGTGACTCTTCGTTGCAAATTTGGTGACTCTAGCTCAAAGTTTGTAAAAGGTGGGGAAAGGGGGGCTGGGGGCGGTATGGGTGGGAGTGGCATCAAAATTTTTGATGCAGATCTTTGTGGAATGTCAATTGCTATCTTCATACCAAATTTGGTGAATCTAGCTCGAAGTTTGTAAAAGGTTTCGAAAGGGGGGCTAGGGGCGGTATGGGTGGGCGAGGCATCCAAAACTTTGATGCAGATTTTTGGGGGTCGTTGCCAGCTATCTTCCTATCAAATTTGGTGGCTCTAGCTCAACAACTCTGGAATATACACGCATTCCCGTTTCTGACGAAGCGTTGGGGCAGATGGGGGTGGCTAGGGCAGTATTGGTGGGCGCGGCATCCAATCTTTTGATTTTGGGGGGTCATCATCACCTATCTTGGCACCAAATTTGGTGGCTATAGCTCAAAAACTGTGGGAGATATAGGCTTTTTGACTTTAAAATGCGGGGGGGGCTGGGGGTGGATTGGGGGCGTGGCTCCAAAACTTTTGATGCAGTTTTTGGGGGTTGCTAGTAGCTATCTTCTCACCAAATTTGGTAGTTCTAGCTGTAAGGATGTGCGAAATATGTGGGTTTATCGGTTTTGAGTTATCGAATTTATCGATTTGCCAGCCCCCCAGTTATCGTAGAACCCCCATCTTGACACTTTAATTTACTATCCCATAGATAAAGAGAATTGGAAAGTTGCAAGTCTAGCTTGAAGGGTGTGGAAAAAAGTAGCGTTCATACAGACGGACAGACGGACAGACACCATGACGGACATTGCACAAACTCAATATACTCTTTAGTAAAGAGTCTTTACCTTCGGTATCGAGTATAAACATTGGTTTAAGTAATGCTAAATTTAATTGATCTTTGATCTTTACAGATGATATAACAATGACTGCCGAAGGCGTGGACACCTATCATTTGGTCAAATCCGCAAACCGTTACAAGTAAGTGCTGACCTTCTGTTTATGTTTATTTTTATCACATAAGTTTTGTAATTTATTTTTCACAGAGAAGTCAAGCGCACCGCCGGCGTTTCGACGACAGACCTCGTCGGTCGCATGTTGTTGCTCACACGTAATCATTTCCGTCAGGGTTCCGCCGAATATGATATCGAGAAAGAAGGTAGCGTCTGCTTTTTACAGTTACAGATTAACAATTATTCAGATTCTTTCATACCATTCACTTTGCAATTGTTTTGTCTGTTAGCTTCTTTATTTTACGATTTGTTAATTTTCCTGCATTCTGCCCTAACACATACACCCACAAACATATTGAAACCGTTTTAAGTATGTTAAGAGAAGCAAAAGTTTAATACTTGTCTACTATTTAGATTAACTTACATGCATAGTATATAATACGAACCTGGGCTACGCACGCATAACACACAGTTTGTTGGTTGGATTGATTTCAGTTAGACTTTGCCCTTAGACCGTAGCATTTCGTTGAACGTAACAAAATACACTTGCTTTATTTTGCTCTCTACATCTTTACTATTTCTCTTCTTTTTATTTCTATGTACGCACTGTTTACCACTAACCAAAACTCAAAACAAAACCTATGAACTAAAATCTCAAAATATCCCGTGTGTGTTGCTGCCCGCGTTTAAATCAAAATGAATACCCGAACAAATCGAATCAAAAAACCTGCAATCAAAATGTCAAATCAAAACCTAACTGTTAAATGCGCTCTATAATGTATTGCTCATATGTTTGTTGCCAATTCAAAAAAAAAAAAAAAAAAAAACCAACAACAATCTGATAAACAGAAACAGAAAATTCTTTAAAACTTCAACAACTGCAATCCCGTTTAGGTTCATCAAACATGGGTCAGGATTCAGCAGCCAAGAGTCCCTGGACCGGATGCAGTCAGTTCTTACCTACAACACAGAAGATCATACAGTTCAGCGATGGCAAATCACCAAATCCCGGCGATAAGATTGTAAATATATATTGTACTATGCAAAACCTTTTACTTATTTTAAACATAATAATTAACTTTGCAGGTTTATGTTGCCGGCGCTTTTGATCTCTTCCATGTGGGTCATTTGGATTTCCTGGAAAAGGCCAGCAAGTTGGGCAACTACTTGATTGTAGGCCTGCACACAGATCCCGTTGTCAACTCATACAAAGGCAGCAATTATCCCATTATGAATCTGCACGAGCGGGTGCTCAGCGTTTTGGCCTGCAAAGTAAATTCCCAAACATCTTTTTCAGCGACACTTTAACTAACTTTGTACTCTTTGGCAGTTTGTCAACGAGGTCGTTATTGGTGCACCGTACTGTGTCACAGAGGAGTTGCTGGATCATTTTAAGATCGATATTGTGTGCCATGGTCGCACTCCCATTTCTCTCGAGGGTGGCAAAGTTGATCCGTATGCAGTGCCCAAAACGCGAGCCATGTTCGAACTGCTGGACTCGGGCAACGAAATGACCACAGAGCGCATTGTTGAGCGCATCATTTCGCATCGGCTGGAGTACGAGCGCCGGAATCAAGCCAAAGAGAAGAAGGAAATTGAGGCATTTGAGGCGCAGCAGCGACAGAAGAAAACGCAAAAGGCGGGATAGAACCCTATTTTTAAACACGATAGTTAATGTTTTTAGTTACAGCCAACCACCTAACTTTCTCGTTTAGTTTTTTTCGTTTTATCGTTTTCGTTTCTTTTGCATATTGCGTATTATTGTTTTGTGTTAAGCAATTGATATTGCTGCGGGCGCCCCTTGCTGCGTGCCCCACCCACACACACAGTTATATACAAACTTATCTATGTATAGAATAGCTTATGAATATCGAAATTTTTATGTATGTATGTAGGTTCAAATATTGTAAATTCTTTTAGTATGTTTTAAGTGTAACGAGCGCAAACTCGAACAAATTGTACGAAATATATTGTTAGGAAAATGAGAATATAAGTGGATTTCTTGACTGTATTTAAGACTCCGACACTCAGTTGTAAATAACTGTGTTGCTAGGATGAGTTCCAAAAAAAAAAGGAAGACATCTCAAGTATATATATTTTTTTGGTGTAACTCGTCGTAGCTTTTGTCGTGCGGTAATCTCCAAATTAATTTGATTGCTTGTTAAATCTATAATTTCCTTAGTTCAAATCTATGTCTGTGTATCGTTGTTTTCATGTTAAGCTATATAAAATTATGTACCAAACACAATAAAATTATTTATAGCCTTAATTGCGACTGTTTTATATTTACAAATGCAGATCTTTTGCCACCACTTATAAATATTTCTTAAATCTTTTGCTCGCCAGTGACATGCAGCTCCACATTAAGCAGCTGCTGCTCTTGACACAAATCCTGAAAGCTCATTAGGACAACATTGCAGTCTGTCTTAATAAACTCGCTGCATGAAAGCGGCTGCACCGCTGACGTCGGCAATGAGTGAGCCTTTAGACACTTGGCATAGTATCGTGTCGATTGGGAGGGCTGCACTACACAACGCAGCGCAATTGAAACGCCCTGCATGGGCGTTGATGCCCAAATGACAAGAACATCGTCCATCTGTTTGCGTTGCCAAAGCAGCGAATGATGTGTGCGACAAGCAAAGAGTAATAGAACCGAATGCCTTGAATATTGGCGGTATTCTTTAGGGAGCAGCGTATTGCGTGGACTGTTAAGCGGATTGTATCCATAGCGCTGATAGCCAAATACGCCAATCAAGTTGTTGACATCATAGTCGAGACTTGCCACATTACAGCTGGCGCGCAGAGTTTGCTTTTCAATGGGATGCGGCACCTCAACAAATGGCACCTCTAACCTGGACTTATGGTCATTCAGATAGTGCGCCAGCCAGGCATTTGGATCTAAAGTACAAGAGCAGTTGTGACATGGACATGCAATCATTCTCAATTTCGCCCATTTTGACTTTTGGTCGGGTAGCACAAACAAAGGTGGATGCCGGGCGCGTTCAATTTTCGATTCATATCGGCTTAGCTGTACAATGTTTGGATTCGTCGTGGTCACAGGCACAGTCACAGGCACAGGCAGTCGATAATTTGAGAAATTCTTGGTAAATAGCATATGCCTTGTTTCTGCCAAGCGCTTTTGCCGTTTCGCTTGACGACGACGTCGTTTGCTTGCACCACTAGTCAATAGTGATTCAGCATCCAAGCCAGAATTTGTGTCTTTGGACGAGCTGGTGGAATGCATTGTGAAGCCTGAAGAGATGTGATTAGGAAAACATTATTTTTAAAACAATGGGCTATAAATTAAAATTGTAATGAAAGAAATTGGAATATGCATGACTATTTTTAACTAGACTGCTGTGATTTTTTGTATGATTTACATACATGTGCTATTTACAAATGATAGCCATCTAGCTTCGAATTATTGGTTGTTTATCATTTTTACTTCGCGTAAACAAAACAAACACACAAATTTATGAACATACATACATATGTATTTCTGTTCGGCTCACAACATTTACATATATCATACATTGTACAGCACTATGCGAACAGCTGTTGTTTGCATGCGTCATCCGCACTCCTTTCAATGTTTTACATTTTGCGTGCTTAAAATTCACAACTGGTTGTGACTGTGCGAGGGTCTAATGTTGGGGTTTTTGCCATTTGAAGTTATCGCTTCTCGGCCTTATGGCTAAGATCAAAGTGTAGTATCTGTTCTTATCAGCTTAACATCTGATAGTTTCTCCATTGGAGAACAACAAATGTTAAACTGATTTTTGGAAATAGACGGAGTGCTAGGGGCTTGCTCCACCTCTGTCGCGGGTTGGCCCGGTATTGCAGTACCGCCGGGATTTCGGCCCATATAAATAATACATAAAATAACGTATTTATAATAATACTCTTTATTATCGTGCTCGATTAATAAGCTAAGATTAATTTCTTCTGGTGAATAATAATAATATAATAAAAAAATCGATAATTCCGTTAAGTTCGATAACTTTTAAATAATCCGCCCTGAAAATATACTTCGCTTTCTGAGCGCAACATGTTCCGAAAGTGAAACAAATAGCCGTTATAGATTAGATCTGATTAATTATCCGCAGGAATGTTTTTTGGATCGATGAGCATCTCTATAAAACCTGGTTCCGTCATAAAACTAAAACGCCCCCAGCCTGGAAAGCTGATAAAAATTAGTACAGCAGTTAAATTCATATTATTATTGCTTAAGTCACACAAGGAGGAGAAGGTCACGCCTTAAATGTGTTTCAAATTAAAAGAGAAGACATTTTTAAGGTATTTAGTCGTACATTTATTATTCGTAAATACACCTATTATTAATACAGATTGTTTCTTTTGAATATTTTCTTTCGTTTTTGGTACATTTAAATAAATCATAGTCACATTGTTACGCACTTTTTAAGAAACGTACTAACAATGCGATCTTTGATATTTCACATATAATTTTAATGATTGATCGATTTTTAACATTAGCATTAATAGGCTCGAGTTGAACAAATTTTATTTTCAGCAATTTCGATACGGTTGATGTACAATTTAATTTTCGCCATGTCAATTTTGATTTTATTTCTTTCATAAAGTAAAAATTTCAACAAGTACTAAGGAACAATCCGAGGCTGGCTGTTGTTGCTAATGCTGCTATTACGTGTCAGGCTAACTACTAGATAATAATACTAAACTGGGTGACAATAGCTGAGCTACATTTCGAGAACATTAACAGCAACAAAGCGTCAAGCTTTGGTTTATATGTATGTAGATACTACTTTCAAATAGAGAAAAATGGAAAGTTTATTATTTGAAGTGTGTATGTTTCTAGCATGAACATTACACATAAATCTGTGTGTAGATGAGTGGGCGTTTAGTGAAGTATATTGAAAGTGCGTGAGAACGTTACTTGATTTTAGGCAGGTTAGTTATAGAATTTACACAACTACAGCGCCCGCCTCGGAACGACTGACCGGCAAGTCGGGGCAATTCTTCCAAGTATCCGAGAGTGGATCATAACATTCGACGGCGCTTATGGTTACCTGGGCACGATAGAAGTTTGCCTCGCAGGGCTAAAAAGAGATAGATGCACGGATTAAATACAAGATAACTTTAGATATTTAAATAAAACATACCTGATCTCCGCCAGCCACATAGAGCAGTCCGTCGGCAGCGGCCACAGCGGGTATGGCGCGTGGCACGTTCAGCGCACAGACCGTCGACCATTTGTCATCGTCAAAGTTGTAACGCTCCACGGAACTTAAGATGTCTTGGCTTATGCTGCTGCCGCCAACCACATACAAATAGCGATCCAGCACAGCGACTCCCATTTGACAGCGTGCCGTTTGCATGCGTGCCAATTGTGTCCACTCCTTGGTCACGGGATTGTAGCTGCAAAAAAAAAAAAAAAACAAAACCATTTAATATGATTTTGAAAATCCATTTTCTGCAGCTTCATTACCTTATTAAATCCGGCAAGTGTCTAGTAGTTGTAGTGCAACCACCAACTATATAGATGAGTCCTTCAAAACTGACGACACCCATGCTGAAGCGCGGCTGTGGCATGCTGCCAATTAGCTTCCAGTTATCATTTTCGGGATCATAGCACTCCATGGTGCCGCCAATGTCGTCGCCAATCCAGCCGCCCACTGCAAAAAGATTTCCACCCATGGTGCACAATCCAAATTCGCAGCGGGGCACAATCATTGGTGCAATGGGTTGCCAAATGTCGTTTTGCGGATCATACACCTCGCCATTGGCTAGAATCTGTGAGCCTCGCTCGCCCCCCACCACATAGATTTTGCCATTTAAAGCCGACACGCCTGGCAGAATGCGTCCCACTTCCATGGGCGCCGTTTCAGTCCAATCGCGTCGGAATATATCAAACTTGGCCACCGTCTCGAATGTGCAATCCGCAGAATTCCAAGTACGTGGAGTGTCACGATGCGATCCTCCGATGATGTAAATATTCTTTTTGGCAAGCTGACGTGGACAGACGCGCAGAGGCACAAGCTGGCCACGTTTCGAAGCAATGTCCCGGCATATGGAGCGCAATGCAATCTTCACAGACATGTCCCGACAATCATCCTTGAGTGCCTTATCGATTACCTTGACGGGCACTAGAGCCATACGGACATGCGACAGTATATCAAATACATAGCAGCGACGTTGGGTCACATCGTGTTTAATCCAACGCAGCGCTGCCTGAAATACCTGCGACTCGGAGTCAACGCGCAACAGCTCCGAGTTTAGTAACTGCGACAACAAAGTCTGCGGTGTTTCCAAAAATTCATCCTCTAGCGTTATCTGCGGAGTGGTATTTAACATAAATGGAAAATTCAAAACGGTAATATGATTTTAATAGAATATAAACAACGGAGACTTCGTTAATTTGGTAGTTTTACATCAGAAGAAATTATCTACAACGTTTATTTCATATTTGTAATTGACTTTCATGGTAATTTTCTATAATGTATGTATTATTAAGTTGGGCCGAAATCCCGGCGGTACTGCAATACCGGGCCAACCCGCGACAGAGGTGGAGCAAGCCCCTAGCACTCCGTCTATTTCCAAAAATCAGTTTAACATTTGTTGTTCTCCAATGGAGAAACTATCAGATGTTAAGCTGATAAGAACAGATACTACACTTTGATCTTAGCCATAAGGCCGAGAAGCGATAACGTTCAATGGCAAAAGCTCCACCAATAGACCCCCAAACAGTCACAACCAGTTGTGAATTATACTCATTGTGCAGCGCATCATGCAATCAACCTGGTGGACTTGAATTTGACATGTTGCTCAATTTGGGGTAGCACCGAGCGCAGTCGCCCAGCTGTTTTTAGGGCTGTGTGTCGAGCAAAAAAGAGACACAAAACTGTTGTCTATCGCGTTCGCACTAACAAAATTAAGTGACAACTTGCTTTTCCTTTCGCACTTATACGTTTTATCAGCTGCTACCCAGCTGCCACAGATGAGTCCTTGTTGATTCTATTATGATCCTGCGAACACTACACGAATTATCTAAGCTTCCATTTGCATTGCATACTTTAAGGCGTAATGCATGTTTATCTTACAATTCCCAAACAGTTCAAGCAGAGTTTGGTAGTAGGCTCGGTTCGTTACTCCTTCACATTTACTCTGGCTTCTCTTCAGTTGTCGAATAAATCTTTCGCCTTTTACTAAAGATTTCCGTGGAGAGGAGCACTCTAATGAGTCTAAACTGAATTTTTAGTAGTGCCTAGCTAGACTTGTCTTGCTGGGACATGAATAAAACATTAAGTAAAATCAGGTGTTGGTTATATACATCACAACGCAATTGTTGGGTGCCAAACACATTAAAGAATTCTGAAGAATAACGATTATCTTACACACATAATATCACCGATTCGAAACAAATGATTGTTTCTTCATTTTTAAATATCACAAAGAGTTTCATATTTACCGCTGGAAAGTTGGCTTGCACAAAGTTCATTGCACTTTTTGCTAGTGATTCGCAGTTGTGGGCTTCAGCAAAACGCAGAATACCTAAAGCATTCGTGGCATGCAACTCACGGCATAGAAACTCGCAGCAGCCATCGACCACCTCGTTTAACTGCAACATGTCCGCGGCAGCAAGCAGTTCCTGTACATTTGACTGGAGAAAAAGTATACAACTTGATATAATTGTAAAAGGATTACGAGAAATTCACAAGCTTACCTGCGTTATCTCGCAGCGTCCTGAGTAGATAAACTCAAGCAGAATTTTCAATATTTCGCCATCAATTGTGTGTAACACTACCGATTTCTGTTTGACTTCATTTAGGCCAAGCTCGGGTCGGAACATTGCCTCGAAGTAAGCACTGGCTGAGCTTAGAACGGCACGATGTGCATTGAATGTAGATTCGCCTGCAACGATTTCGATATCGCAGAAGCGTGATTGCTCCCGCAGTTGATTGAGATTGGCCAGCAACTTAAACGGATATTGGGCGTTGCAGTACGAGGGCAGAATTGTGCGTTGTGTGCTTGCAGCAGCTGCTGCAGGCTGGCTGAAGAAATCATTATCGTTATCGGTGGTGTTGTCATTGCCGTTGTGACAATTTGCATTTGCATTGAATTCATGGTGTATAGAGTAGCTTTTAAGCGGTGGCATCTCGTTATTTTCCTGCTACGATTACTGTTGTCTATATATAAATGCACTTTGGCAGCCTGATTACGTCCAATTGATGAGTTAATTAAAGTTAATTGTTATAGTTGCACTTTACCACACCACTACCACGAGTACAACTGTTTTCATTAATCAAGCACCAGCATACACATACACACACACAAAGGTACACAGACACACACCTACACATGTGCAAGTGCTGAGATGAAAATAACTAAGCAGTAAGCTTGTACATATTTCTTAACAGGTTGTTTTTGTTAATTATGCTTAAGCCGTGTTCACTTTCATTGGTATGAGTTTTTTATTGCACTGATATGACTAAATATAATTAATTTACTAAATAACTTTTCTTTCAAGTGAACATGTTCACTTCGGTGAGCGATGATATTTTACACAACACTAACAGCTTCACAAGCATAGCTGTGGTAACCCAAAACAAATAACATTACCAGAATGTTAACACAGCGCGCCATAATTTAAATGTGGTGTTTGATTCTAAAAGCTTTTCAAAAAATTTGTAAAAGTTCTAAAAGCAAAATAGAATGTTTGAATTGTGAATGATCAACCTATAAATTTAACTTATAAAACACTATCTTACATAATTCCAGCAGCTCTGCGGCTCAACAGACATTTAAAATGATATCGATATGTTTCGGGCTGTGTGTTTACTTGCAATAACTAACTGATATGTGATTTTGTATCAGCGAGCAACATTTCCTTGTTATTTAACCAAAAGTATTGTTATTGTTAATACTTTTGATAATGTTAGTCCGCAAATTGTTAAATGTGCGCTTTAACTGCCTAGTGCGACGCTGGGCTAGCACAGATACGCTTAGTTTACAGAACGAGAAACTTCAATCCTATTTAGAGTCACTGCGTCAGGAATATTACGCACTGCGCGTCAACGCAGCCGGCAACAGTAGCCTGTATGCCCGCCTTTCTCGTCTGGATCCCGTTGTCAATTCACTCGAGAAGCACCGAGCGCTGCAACGCAACATAACACCCGAACAGGAGTTGGCCGCCGAAAAGGATGAGGATATGCGTGCGTTGATGCTAGAGGAAAATAATGTGTACGCAGATCTGTTGCGCAAACAAGAGGAAGCGATGCTGCAAGAACTTCTCACTTTAGAGGACAATGTTGACTATCCGGCATTGATATTTGAGGTAAAGGCTGGCGCCGGAGGACAGGAGGCTATGCTTTTTGCCCAAGAGCTATACAATATGTACACCAGTTACTTTGAGCACATGGGCTGGGAGTACGAGGAATTTGCCCTCGAGACGACCGACATTGGTGGACTGCGGCATGCCAATCTGTTGGTCAACGATCCTGATGCATACAACTGGCTGCGCTACGAGGCGGGTGTACATCGAGTGCAGCGTGTCCCGGCCACAGAGAAATCTGGACGCATGCACACAAGTACGGCCTCAATTACAGTGATACCTCGTCCGGCCGATGCGCATGTGCATATCGCGGAACGGGATCTCAAAATTGAGACAAAACGCGCCAGTGGTGCCGGTGGTCAACATGTCAACACTACAGATTCCGCCGTACGCATTGTGCATCTACCTACAGGTCTGGCCGTCGAATCGCAATCTGAACGCTCACAGCTCAAAAATCGGGAACTGGCACTAAAACGTCTGCAGGCAAAGCTAGTGCAACAGCAGCTGGAGAGCGCTGAGGCTAGTAAACAAGCCACTCGTAAAGCACAACAGGGCAATCTTAATCGCAATGAGAAGATTCGGACGTACAATTTTGTGCAGGATCGTGTTACAGATCATCGCGTGCAGCTGGGCGGAACATTGCACAATCTGAACGGCTTTCTTGAGGGTGGCCAACAGCTTAGCACACTGATTGAACGTCTCCAGTTGGAGCAGCGCAAATTAAAGCTAGTGGAGCTACTCGAAACGTGGCAGCCACCGCCGAAGCAAGACGAAGCATCCGATAAAAATTAAACTATAATATGTCGCTCTGACAGAAATAAAAAATATAAAAGAATTGTTTTTATATAAAATGCTATATGTGTATTTTAACATACTCGCGCCCAGTCGGCTGCACTGCCCATGTGGATGAGATGCTCCTTGACAGCAGCTTCGAGAATATCGCGTATTTCGCGGCAACCGGCCATTGCGGTCTCAATGACCGTCTCTAGTTGATCGATGTGAAAACGTTCGCTCATCTCCATAAATGCAATCTTTTCAGCGGTAGGTAATGCAGCAATGGTGAGTTTCGGGCCACCAGAGACCTCCTCAATATGTGAAATGTCCGTCAACGGAATGTTGGCTTTGCTCAAAGAAGCTGTGCAGGCGACAACGAATTCGTTTAGGCAAATTCCCGCATCAATCAGGGCGAGTGTGGCAGCGTTTAGGGAGACAGCGTAGTTGGCACCATCCGCCTGCAATACTTCCACGTAGATATCAATTTGAGAACGTGGATATAGCTCAGATTTTATGGCTGCACTCAATGCCTGCTGCAAATACATTTTGAACTCTTGCGATTTGCGATCGCCGCGTGGTCTGTTTTTGCGCTCCGCTGTGGAGAACGTTGCCTGGCTGTACTGGCAGTTGATGATCAGTTCGTTGCCTTCGGTCTTTTTGGCCTTTGCCTGATGTGGTCCATAGACGGCGGCCAGCACTTTGGTGTTGCCCTGTTCCATGTAGGCGCTGCCATCGGGCTGCTCAAAGACACCGAGTTTGCACTTGATGTGGCGCAGTTCATGTGGCCGGCGGCCATCTAAACGCAATCCCTGCTCACTTAATAACTCTATTCGGCCTGCCATATTTAAATAAATGTATATAAATTAAATGCCGCACGTGCATCGGCGCTGTTTATGCTATTTCAGCAACTCAGCTGTTTGTTATCGGTCGAATATATCGCTTAGCCACCACAAGCAAGCAGTGCGCCCTTCTGAGGTGAGCTAGACGGCAGTGAACTTTTCTGAGGTGAGTAAGTTACATTTTTGTTGAATTTAAATTCAAATATATAAATGAACTCTCTACAACTTGAATAGAAATTATACTACAAATAATCAATATGCATTTTGGTTTTATTCTGCACATACATATTACATTGACATACATACTAATTCATATTTCGTTTTTATTTGAGTTTTCTATTAGTTGCATTTGGTTTTCTCTCTTTTGTTTAACATTGTTCCTATTATTTGCCCAATGAATAGTTTTAGATTTATGAAATTTATTTTGATTACCGTTTTCAAATGAGTTTCGGACATTTTCTCTGGAATTTGAATTTTTTGAATGTTGCAATTGCTTTAAAAAAGTGCCATAAGAAGTCGGAAAAAATCGTTAAAATATACATAATATAAATGAAAATAAACCATTTGTTAAATTTTTAGTTATTGCATTCGGGTTAAAAGCTTATTTCATAGCTTAACAGATCTCTTAAAACATTTTACAGAACTTTTTGCGATTTATGGCTATTTATTGTTAGACTTGGGCCAATGTTTTTGTTATCCATTTGTTACAATCAACAACATCGACAATCAATTTCGGAATATTACATATCTAATTGGTTACGCATACATATATAGGCAAGCAGGTTTCTTAGCTTCGCATAATGCCCAATGCACAACTGACCAACTGGACGACGGCTTTCTATCTTTGTTATATCATCAACGTTTAGTTTTATTTATATAAATATTCATTTTATTTGTTTATTTTGTATATTTATTTAACGATATGTTGGTATACAAACTTTATAATACCCTGACTAATTAAAGGTAGCTTTAGACAACGCGGATCGGCAATTATCATTTGCTGAGCATTTGGCCAATTTGTTGCCACAGAAAGGGCGGAAAGTTTATAAAGGATGCGAGTAGTCTTTGAAAGTTGCATTAAAACAATATATACAGACGAACTTTTATATAACGAATCTCAAGGGGACAAGAAAAACTTCGTTATAGAGAAAATTCCTTACATAGAATGGGTTTTTGATTAAACCAAATTCAATTACTAACTTAAATTATACGCAAGTTCGTGGAAGTTCGACTGTATATACAAATATGAAGGGAGCAAGCCCTAGGAAATAGACACTGAAAGCTTTATAAGGTTGAACAATATTTTGCATTTGCAGTCACGCTCTAAATTCACCAAAAACAAAACTAATTAAAATTTTAAACTCATTTAGTTAAATTCTTACAAGTAATCTGAACTTTTCTTTTTTAAACTAAAAGAGTTGCGACTTATAAAACAAATATAAATAAAACAGCATAGTTTTGAAGATCCGAAAGAGTAAGTTTTTAAAAATTGAAAAAAGCTTTTGGAATTTAGAATAAATGACTGTTGGGCGGATTACAGAATGGGTTTTACTGTTGGGTTATTTTCTTTCAGTTTTTGTCATCTGCATCGCTTTGTGGCACATTCAAAATAGAGTGTTCGATTGCTACACACATACACACACTTACATTCATACAACCACACACTCACACACAAGCATACACACATGCAGGCATAGTACATTGAATGGAACCTAAACATATACAAGTATTTTTGGTGGCTGCATGAAAACCTAACTAAAATCGTAACTAACTGACATTTACTGTCCAAGATTCGACGGACTGAGCACCAGCTCCGGCTCCAGCTTGCTGGGCGCCAGCAACAAACTGCTTCCACGCCCCATCATTGTGGCACCAGCGGATGATGGCTGTGATTTGTGCACCATGCTATCAAATATGGACGATGATGATGTGGCCGTTATTGAGGATGCCGTCGCTGGCCGCATCGGTTGCAGTATGCTCAGACTTGTGGTGGCCATGCCCGTTGGCTCCGGCACCTGGCCGGGTATGATGGCTGCTGCAGAAGATGCACTCGTTGCTAATGGTGGCGCCGGCAGTGGCAGCAGACTAATCGTCGTTGTGGTGGGCGGCGTGGCGGCGGCGGCGGCGGCTAGCGAACTTATTCGACTGCTGCTGGCGGGCATGGCATATACGGATGTGGAGCCGGTCAGCGTCATGCCAAGCGGTCCGCGCACCGTCGCCGCAGCGGAATATGTGTGCGGCAGCGCCGACGGCAGATCATAGCTAGTCGGATGCGACTGGGAGCTGGTCAGGCGTGTGCTATAGGTGCTGGTGCTGGTGCTGGTGCTGCTATTGCTGGCGGTGGTAGTGGTGGGCATTGTCTTGGGCGTGGCACCTGTTGAGATGCCCGGTCGTTGTGCGGGCGTTGTGCTTGCATTGCTTTTGAGCCGGGGTATGGCGCCAGTGCTGCAGCTGCTCGGCAATGGCGCTATTGTCGACACATCTGTGTCAATCAATGAGGTTTCCTCCACAGCTACAACGCCATCCAGTGAATCTCTGATTGTGGACGATGATGACAGCGATTGAGATTGTTCTGCTTGCGGTTGCTGTTGTTGCTGCTGTTGTTGTTGTGGTCTCTGTTGTTGTAGTGCAACACGTTGACGCAACAGTTTGCTATTGGGTCGCTCATCCACAGTGGTTAGGTTTGGTGTTGCTTTTGTTGTTGTTGGCGTTGTTGTTGTTTTTGTTGCTGTGGCTTTGGTGGTGCTACTCGTAACAGCAGTTGTTGTTGCTTTTGTTGTTGCTGTTGCACGTTTGGCTAACTGCATCGTCTGCTGTTGCTGCTGATAATATTTCCGTCGCTGCTCCACTTTGACGTCCATTTCCTCCTGCTCCTCATCGCTCATCTCGCACAAATTTAACGCCGTCTTCAGCTTCTTCATCTCCAGCGGAGCATCCGCTGTGAAAAATTAAATCTCTTTAACTTGATTCGATTCAATTATCTTCATTCTCTTACCGCCCATGTGATCCATGCTCTCTGGTTCGTTGATAATGGGAACTACTCGATTAATGGCCGTCTTCTGTTCGTTCTGCATAAAGAGCGATGTGGTCGCTATTTGACGCAGTGCCTCCATTCCCTCATTAAGCATTTTGCTCTGACTGCGCTTGTGTGCAATCGGATATTTTGTCTGTTTGAAATAAATGATTTCAATGATTTAAGTATATAATAGTAATAAATGATAGCTTCTTTAAAGTACGATATCATACAATTCTATTTAAAATAAATATCTCTGAAAATAATAAAAATACAATCGAACAAAAGTGTGGATTGACCTAGTTTCTAGTCAAAAAGTCAAAGCCAAAGTTAATTTAATCTTGAAAAACATAGAAATGTGCTTAAGTGTTGAAAGAGCATTATTGGTTTAAAAACTACAATATTTAAAAAATGTGTGTTAAAATATTTTGTTGTTAAAAACATATTTGGAAAAATAAAAATAAATTAAGAAATTCATTTAAGGATTTATATATTAAATTAATGTTAGTATAATTTCTTGTTCTTCTTGCATTGCTTTTGTATTCGGCTTACCTGAATAGAGGGTCCTCTGGCTATTGAAACGCGTTTGCTCTCATTGCGCAGCAGCGAGGTCGTGTGATCCGCATCGATCTTGTTACCATTTTTCTTGCGCGTCTTTTTGCTGGATGAGATGCAGTGTGATGGGCAAATGCAGAAGAGAATGCGTAAAATGCAACAGATTAGACCCAAACCTAAATTGACAAAAAAAAAAAAAAACCAAGATAAGTAATTTGACAATAATTGGATGGATTGAAACAGTTGTATTGCCTATGAGAGAGGGCCCTATAAGTCTTAGCTCCACTGTTTTAAAACCCTTCTCGCCGGTGCCGACGAATGCAATAACCAGGCCCAGTGCGACAGTGCCGAGGCCGACATAAAGAAAGGCGTTAGCAAAGGTGCTGGGTCCACGTAGTACGCCCAGAAAATCTTCATCGTCCGAGGAGCCGCCCAATGAGGCATCTTGTATCTGGCAATGAAAGGGCATATGGTATATTAGTGCTTGAGATAAAACTAGAGTGCTGTCTCTATGTAAACTTTTCGAGATAAACTAGAAAGGTAAAGTTAAGACAGCACTCGGAAGTTGTATATTTGTATGTATATATAATGTATATTAGTATAAAATTTAAGGGGGGGGCATGAAAATCGCAGTTAAAATGAATATGTTAGGCTTTGGGTATTTTTACTTTTATCTTGAATAAAAATTGTAATCATGGCTCTTATTATTAATAATAATCCTGCGCCACCAAGCGTCAAATGCGCTGAACGTTTACTTAGAAAGTGATGTGATTGAAAAGAAATACATAAAAAATGCAGTTGAAGGGGAAATAGGTGAGTTTTGTGAAAGGGGAATGTGCAAAGAGAGACATAGGGAGAGAGAGAGAGAGATTTTTAATTGTTTCACGATTACAATTTGTTAAGTCGTATGTACACAGCGGCTTTTTGACTGACTTTACGTGATGAACTTACTCGGTTGCGCTTTACCCAGCGTCTGTGGCAGGTGGCCTGTTGCGTTTGCTGCTCCTGTACGCTGCAGCGGCGGCCGCGTTCCAGCCATGCGGCGCGTCCCTGAGCGCACTATGTGATCATGGTGATCGGGTTTATCGATATGAACAACGAGCACGAACATCAAAGGCGATATTGATATCGATTACAGCGATGGCGACGTTTACAACACGCGCGTACACACACATACACAATCGCAAACACGGGAACACACATACAAACACACACGCACACCAGCACACAAAGGAGCGTGGTGTGGTCGTTGTTGTTGTTGTCGTTGTTGGTCGTGGTAGCGTTGATGTTTTTGGTGGTAGTGGTTGGTTGTGTTGGTGTTGGTGGTAGGCAAATGCATAGAAAATATATACAGTTAGTTCAACTGTGTGAGAGCAGCGCTCGGTGGATATAATATTTGTTTGTTTTTTTTCTTTGGACTATTAATATTTATTTAAAAGCATACAGGAAACAGAAAATAGAAAAAAAAAAACAAATAAACAAAACATGTACAACTCATCTCACAGGAGTAACGACTAATGCAAAAGCAATCAAGTTTATAATTTCGATTTCAATTGTCAATTCAATATTCAATTTCATAAAGTTGTTTGCGGTTTTAGGTTACGGATTCACCATCAATTACAACAACAATATTAAATATACTTGGCAGCCAATTAGAAAGACTTCGTTTTAAGTCTGTATTTTGATATTTCTTAAGTATTTTTAAAAGGCATTAACACACATAGAGTATTAAGTAGGAGTAAACAGTAAACAGTTAGGAAACAGTATAAAAAAAAAGAAATATGAAAAAAACACACATAGTAAACGGGGGAATATAGTTTGGTTAGGTTGAAGGAGTGAAAGTTTTCAAGACATAAATCAAACATAAAAAAACATAATCTAATCACATATGAAAGTTTTATAAATAATTAATTCAGAGCGGGTCGAAAACACGGCAAGACAAAACTTGAACTGCATTCAAAATATTATTAAGTATTCATAGTTCTATATGCTTAAGGATTATTAATAATAATAATTAATATTTGTATATTCTCATGCCGCAGCAGAAATATTGTAAAGTTTTAAGCTCATAGCAAAACATAAGTTTATTTGTCTTTGGTATATAGAATATTTATTTCCAGATCACTCATGCAGCACAATTATAGAAAAAACCCACACCCAGAAGAATAATTATTTCTTGAAATAAAAACAAAAATGAAAACACCTTCAATTAGACCTCAATTATTTAAGAAAAATCCTAATGGTTACGTTTGATAATTAAACATTCATTGAACTATAACCACTGCAGTTGTCAGGCACGTAATTTACGTGTTATACGATACATGATTTATTTATTTGCTGTTCAAAGTGAACTCCCCGTTAAATCAGACAAACAAAAGTCAGTGCCATTTTAGTTCGCACACAAATCACACACCGACAGAGAATACACACACCTATACGCAGACAGACCTACATTTAGAACATACTAATGAGTGAAAGCGAATTGCGAGCCGCGACTCGTGGGCGCTACTAACCTCCGAGCTAGTATATATAGACTATATGATGAACAAGGCGCTGCCGCTAAGCCAGCTACTAAATATGCTGCGTGTTAGTAATATGGCAAATAAAATGACAGAAACACACAAACTTCGACACAGAGTGTCCTATATACACAGAACTAACAGACAGATATATATATATATATATAGGTGTTGTATATATATATGTCTATATATATATATATAGTATATCATTCATTTGGTATGGTATGTGAATGCCTTGTGTCGCACGCCCTACGAAGTTGAGTTTTGCTTTAAGTTCAATATTTTTTTTTTATGTAGTTTTTGTTAGGTTCTGTTTTCGTTTCTGGTTTTGTTTGCTTTTCGTGTGCAAAATCGCAGCTACATGGAGACTATCGATCGGAACTGTGTTGCCCCAGCTAAGTTTGCTCCATATATAAAACAGAGCTGTAGCTGTAACTGCCCTTGACTCGTTGTTTTTGTGTTGAGCAAGTATTAAGTGTAGGTGAAATCAACAATTTGCGACGCCGATTGACGAATGACGAAGGCGCACTTTAGCTCCCCCAAAACTAGCTGACACGCATTCATGCAGTAACAAGAAAGGAGATAGCATGTGTATTTGCTAAGCGTTTTGATGGCATTATCCTTGCGAAAACTAGCGCCAATTTTAAGCCTACCTATATAATAATAATTATTATGGATTGTAAAACAGCGACACGTGTCGCAAAACTATTGCGTATTATATAGAGCTGACTCAGGCACGCTAGATGTTCATTAAACTTTCACCTTTTGCAACTAATCACTAAGCATATGAAATACACTTCACAACAAATTTACGCTATTAATAAATAAGTATATACAAACTCAAACAAGTTAACGCCTAAGAGTCTAAGACCCCTACGCCTCAAAAACGCACACACTTAGCGCTTTTAAGCACACGCAACGCGATCAAAATTGCTGTAGAAACTACTTCAGAGCCCGCGAAACATGAAGCAGTTATATATATATTGGCATTAGGTTGATTTTGTTGCTGGCCTATGTTGTTGTTATTTTTGTAGGTTGGTGAGAAAAACGCTAATGAACAGCATACACGAAAGTCAACGGCACTGAATCTGATGCCGAAAAATGTAGCTGCTCCAAAAAGTGCGCTACAAAATTTTATGTTATGTGTTCAATGACTATGGCAAATCGAAGCACAGCTGCAGCTCAAAAACACTTGGTCACCCTGGCAAAGCCTAACAGTGAAAATTTGATATAGACATTGCTATAAAATGTGCGTGCATTATTATGTGGTTACAGTAAAAACTGTTTCAATATTCAACCCAGATTGTGGTTTCGTTTTGCTTTAAAGAAAATATGAGCCAATTTATAAGCAGTGAGTTTCCCTAAGGAATATCTAAACTGAACTTTCTATTACATTGCCAAAGCTAAATCGATTTTCAAAAGTAAAACCAGTTAAGCCTTAAATGGTTCGCTTAAGTTCTATTAACTTGTAACTTTGTACTTTAAGTAAGCTGTAACTATTTTGGATGTCTTCAAGTTAATTGCAGCGCAATTTTTAATAATTGTAAGCAATTAGTTGTTGGTTTGAGATTTGTTGCCTGCTTTGAATGTTGCTGCATAATAATAATAAATTGTTTGCGACTCCACAAATTAACATGTATTTTTAAATCCCACTCCTTGGCGAGCTGCAGGAAATGTAGCCCATTAATGGCAGCAATTTATTTTGGTTCATTGATTGTTCAGATTGTTTAGATTGCGTGGATGGTTGGTGGTTGTTGTTGTTTTTGATTTTGTGTTTGCTGTTAACTTATTGCAAATGCTTGGCGGGAATTATATATGAGTTGTGCTTGGTTTTTCACTAAATATAAATCATATACAGGGCATGTCGACATGTCAGTTTCATAAACAATAGAGCCTGATATTGAAACCGGAATTTAAATTCAATTGTCAGTCAAAACAATTCAAATAGCATTGTTATATGCAGACGGGACTGTTTAATGAAGTCCAAGAGTCGAAGAAGTTTCTTACTGGACTAAATAAAATGTCATGTGTTGTAAAACGGTTTTTTAAATGTTGTTAAAAATACAAATAACTGGCAACAAATTCTACTACTAAATAGAACTGAGTGCAAATGTCGATAAACAAATCAGACCACAATTCGGGCAATCAGTTAGACATAAATCGAAATAGTAGATACCCTAAGCTGGCTGTGGGCATAATTCAGCATACATAAAAAAGTGCACGTTCATGTCAGCAGCTACCACGAAACTTGAAACCTTGGCATGTGTGCAATTTTATTATGCAGTTGGTAAGAAACGACTTGAGTGGAGTTCAGTTGAGTAAAGTTGAGAGCTGGTCTGCATCAGGTGTAAAATGCACTTAACAAATCAACAATCGAAAGTATCTTGCAAAGACAAGAACAGGTCGATTTTACAGATGGGCTGGCAGCCAAGCTCGAGTTGCAAGCAAAAAGTGCGCAGGCTAATGAAAAATGCAGCTGCAGAAGCGGCAGCACTCACACGGAAAAGCGCATAAAGAATGGAAAACCTAAAACCCAAGAGTGGCGCTTAGACAATGCAGCTGCTTAGAAAGAGGAAAGGTAGAGACAATGGCGCGGGAGGGAGTGAAAAATATAGATGCTCGGTTGCCATTCAGGGACAGAGACACTGAGACTTTACAGGCAATTTCACTAAATGACACTGAACGCGTCCGCCCCTGCCTTGCCACTATTCCCGCTCCCAGTCGCGTGTTGCTTCTTTTGTTTAGATGTCGCAGCAGCTCGGAGACAAAAAAGCCTCAAGGTGTTCACAGCTCATGCGGCGAATAGGTTTTTGCCTTCACCACACGCCTATATTACTGGCACACGGCCAGGGACTACAGGCAAGGAGGCGACCACTTCTCAGGTTGGAGAGGGGCACGGGTTTTAGGAGGCTTTGCACTAAATTTGAGACACAAATCAGCATTAAATAGGTCCAGGCAGAGGTCTAGGTGCTGCCTCAGGAGCAGTTCATTAGTGCCAATAATGGCATAGGCCACTTGAAGGGACACAACCGCAAGGCTAACTCGAAGGTCAATCAAGTCAATGATGCTGCAGCAGCATGTGACCTTAGGCATTATTGTAATAGTTAACAACAATAAAGTTCCAAAAAATATAAAAATATTACAGATTAATATTTAAAAACTCAAAAATTTATTGACTTTTCATCTACCAAGTTTGTTGCTTTTGTTAGTTTTCAACTAACAGTTTAGGAGAAGTTTTTCAATTTGCAAATTACTCTAATGAAATACATTTAACTAGTTTCCAAAGGCTTCAAAGACCCATAAATAGTATTTGGAAACCCTTTAAAGCCGCCTGGTCAGATCGAATGAAAATCACTTGAAAAATTCAATTTAGTTCGCGTTAAACTCTTAGAAGCCTTCAAAACACATGCAACACATGAGGCAAACACATACACACGTATAGACTTCAAGGTTGAAACTAGATAGAATACGCAGAGCTATAGCTAAAGATGCAGCAAACGAGCTGAACAGAGAGAGAGGGAGAGTGAGAAAGAGATGTGCGGCCCACATGGAGTCCAACAAAACAATTTGAAAGCAAAACCACAAAAGAAAGAAAGTGGCCAAGTTCTGTTACGGAACCAGGAAGCAAAGGCAACAGCGCCGATTGTATAATGAAATCGGAATCGAAATTGGACCAGCGGCGCATGGTCTAGAGATTTGGCATGAGGGCTGACACTGAAAGGTTGCTTTTCCTCGTTTTTGTTGTTTAACTTTTTGTTATTGGAGCCATGGCAGGATCTACCCCATGGGCACCGCAAATTAAAATCGTTTTGTGGCTAAATGCGCCACAGACTGTAAGTGTGCGAATAATGGTATTACTTTCTGTGTATGTGTTTGTGAGCGTGTGTGTATTTCTGTCTGTGTAAGTTTACTCTATCAGTGCGAACGCAGAGCGGAAACAAACGGTTCTTTCAGCTTTTCCTTTGTGGAACTTCCGGCCATGAAATGCAAACGTCGTTTAAGCTAGTTTTTTTCTTTACCCCCTACTTTAGCAAATGTTTGAGAAAATGGGTATATAAAGTAAAGCAACTGTAAACTAATTGATGAATGGCGAAACATTTATGAAAGAACATTTTTAAAGTCATAATTATCTTAAACAAAGTGAAAATGTTGTTTAATATAGTTTATTGTTATCAATTATTTACTCTTAAGACATTACAACATCAAAACTGTACAAAAACAAGATATCTGATAGTCTTGTAACTACTTTCAGACTGCGATTTGCCATGAAATGGAAAAGTCAAATGTCTGTCGAGTCGCCAGTCGTTGGCAAAATGACGGTGCTAATTGAACGCATGTCATAGGTTGATTAAAGAGATTTTAACAATGGACTGAATCCAACAATAAGATTCAACGGCCATCGATCAGACTTGCTGCGTTTGGTTGTTGCGCTCAATTTCACATTTAAGCGGCGACGACGACGCGACTCTCATAAATCAAGAGCACGACGGGAGGGAGAGAGAGAGAGAGAAGGAAAGTAAGCGCTGAGAAATATGCTACATAATTTGTTCGCAATAAAATTTTTAAAAGTGCTGCGCCAAGCACTAAAACTCACTCGACAGTTCTCAAGCAGAACAATGCGGAGAAGTGACGTGCGAGGGAGAGACTTTGTTTTGGGGAGGGGTAACTGGGAGGTAGTAGTTGGAAAAGTGTTATTTCAGTTCCATTTGATTGCAGTTCTGTACGGTTGTTGCATATCGGTGGTCTAAAGGAAATGGCCTAAAACTTGAAAAAAAAACTTTTGTAGGTTGACAGCCGCCAAGTCAAAGTTGAATTTTTTAACGGATTTGGTTGAAGGGATTTTGTAGAAACATCTTAAATAGTTTAGAGTCGGTTTTTACTTACTTGAAGAACCACAATATAATAATTTCAGTTTATGCTCGAGCTCACCACAATGGAAAGACACGAATATATACAGGCGCGAGCGAGAAGAATTACATCGAAAATCTCAAGATATTGTTTGAGAATGTTTTTATAAATTGTATGTTTTTGATGGAAGACATGAGCTAAGGGACATACCAGATGCCTTTCTATGTAGATTAACCTAGTTTAAGTACTTTGTTTATTGTGCTATTTAATACTAGTTCTAAGTCTCCAAATAAAATTAGTTTATACCCTAACATATTTCAAGAAAACGTTGCCAAGGCCATAGAAAAAAAGCATTATTAGTTTAGTAGGTTAGTTCATCATATGGTGCATAGCTAAGAAATCTTTTAAGTGAGCAGTAGCAGCAAGTTGGCAGCACCAGTTGCCGTAGCGGCCATACATTATGTAAATTGTCATGCAAATATTGGCTGGCCCGCTTGTCAAACAGAAAATCAACAAATGCAAATACCAAAACAAAGACAATAAAATTAAAAATATTTTGTTTTAATAATTAAGCGCATGCGAGCGACGCACAAGCTTTTAGCAAATGGAGTAAAAGAGACAAAGCGAAAGAGAGAGAGAGAAAGGGAGAGAGATGGAAAAATGAATAGAAAGACAGAGCCAAAGGCTGATAAAGATAGAGAGTAGGAGAAAGAGTGAGGGCAAAAAATAATTATTTGCAGTTGTTTTACATTAAATTAGCGTCAGGCAATGCAATCATGCAATAGACAATATTTGCATTATTTTGAAAATTATACGATAGTTAGTCGACATGACGACACTTTTGGTATGCTACACATACACGCACACACAGGCACGCACACTCGTACACACACACAGAGCCACATACAGTCATACATACATACATAGATAAGCTATTTACTAAACCTAGCACGCTACTAAGTTCTTAGTCACAATGAGCACGGGCCACAGCACAGAGAGAAAAAGAGCGAGAGAGAGAGAGAGAGATAGTGTGAGATATTGACAGACAAAGAGACTTTAACAATATTTTATAATTACAGCGAGGAAGAGAGAGAGAGAGACAGAAATAGAGAACATTGCGATTAGATTTTTAGACGAAAGACACCAATATAATATATTTATATAAACTACTTAGCTGACAACTATTTGTAACTTAAAATATAAGACTGTACCTAATTCTCGCTGGAATATATCTGAAATTTTTGTTTGTCAAGCGCGTAGCATACTTTAAGGCGGTGGGGGGGTGAGAGAAAAAGAGAAATACAGAGAGAAAGAGAGAGCGCATGATGAATTGTAATTTGATGTCGCGTACCTGCGTTGAGAAAAAATTAACAGTAAGGTGTAAAGTGTGTGTGTTTGTGTGTGTGCGAGTGTATTTTCTTTGGTTTTTTCATCGACATTTTGTTTTCGAGATTTGTGCGTGCCTCGAACAGAAGTGGTAGAAAGAGAAAGTCAAAGTAATTGAGAACATAGAAGAAACGATAAGCAATTTGTTGTGTATGTGTTAAGTGTTGTGTACGTGTGTGTGTGTGTGTGTGTGTGTGTGTGAAAGAATAGCTAATAAATGAGCGCCATAAAATAAAAGCATTTTTAATAAAGCGCAGTTTGTAGGTGCCACAAAATGTCATTAAAAACTCTTATAAAAAATGTTTAAAAAAAAAGCGAAATAATAGTTTATAAGAATGGGATGTGATTTAACGCATTACGAGTATTCCATCATAAGCCAAGTTTTTAAGTAAACTCTGTGAATAAATGCAAAGCACTTCCTCATAATCATAAATATGCTCAAAGCGAGCAATCTTTAAGACTCTTGTATGAGCGCTCAATAACAAATAAGCTAAGTAATTCACTTAAATGTTATATATTGAGGAAAGGGACATGGCATAACGTTATAAAACAACTTTAATTTAATGTTTTGCGTTACACTTATAATCAGCGGATTTTATTGGGCTTATTTTAATTTCATAATATTTTGATTTGGGTTGATTTCGGATGGTTTATATATGGATGGGCCGGCAAAGCTAAACTCAAAGGCTTGCTAAACTACTTAAACACAGTTTCGCTATAACGTATTTATAATATTTAGTTATATGTAGGTAATACGTCAACTTCGACTTACCCAGAGTGCTGCAATTGGGCAGATGGTATTAAAAAAAAGACTTACAGACCAAAAAAAAAAAAAAAGAAAAGGAAAACAACTTGGAAAACAAACCCCAAAAGCTTTTTTGTTTTTGTTTGGTTTAACTTATGCTATCGCGTACACGTTAGGGTATTTTTGTTGTATTATTTGTATAATTTTGTAATGTATATACTATTTTTAGTTTTCAGCGCTTGCTTCAACGTGTGAATGTTCCACAAAAAAATTCAATAACGTTTTTTCGATCCGAAATTAAAATGGTGCATTTCAATTTGGGGCAAAGTATTTATTCCGTTTTGGCAACCGTTTTCGGGTTGTCAAAGCGAAAATTTCCTTTTTAAATACTTTTTGTAAAACATTCAAATTGGTTTGTTTTTGTTTTTTTGTTTTGTTTTTGTGACGATATCCGTTTCGCTGAGTGTATTGTATTTGGTCTTATTTTTCTACATTTGGCTTTGTGGAACAATTTTCGCAATTGAATCAAGTTGAGCTCCTAGATCGAAAACGGGAATGAGAGGCAAGTAAGCTTTACAGAATCTTTTTGGGAAAACTTGATACCATTTATCATATTTATAGATTTAAATGCATATTTTTGCTAATGTGTGTGTGTGTTTCTTTGTTTTGTCTAAGGTTTGACTTTTTAAGTATTTTTTTGAATGGTGGTTCGTTCTGGTTGTTAGTTAATGTTGCATACTTTCTTTTAGTTTATCATTGGATTTGTTGATTTGTATGTATTGTGTTTCGTTTTGTATTCGTATGACTACAACTTAAATTGAAGCTTTTAAATGAGCGTAAACTATATACTGTATATAAATAATAAACTCAACGGATCTGATGGTATAATCAAATTATGCGCACACAAAATATTATATTCTACTGTTGGTATTAAAATGTATTTGCATTTGAAATTGGTTCAGTTAGTGGATTCGCGACTTGTTGAGTTGTCAAATTGATTTATGCTAATCGCTTAAATGATGTTGTGTAAATTTAACCGCGCGGAATATTTGCATACGCTAATTAACGCACTTATTTATGAGAATTTACCACAGGGCCACTATCAAGGCAGCAATCTATTTAGTACACTGTTATTTGATTTCAATGAAATTTTTTTAAGCTTTTGTTAAATTCGATCAGGCAATGTACAATACTACAGGCTATAAATTTTAATATTCTATGCAATATTTTGTGTGCGTCACGTTTTCTTACTAATACGAAATGGTCAAAAGTATGTTGATGTCATGAGTTGGCAGTCTGGCATTGTTTCGCACGTGTGGCTTAAGTTAGGTTGGCAGCTCTTGCAGTTCAGCCGCATGCGCTCTACATGGCATTTGGGGAAGAGTTTCGTACTCAGGTATGTACATAGGTCGTTCAAATCAAAGCAATGAAAATGCTTGTAAATATTCAATGCAATCTTTATGCTTCATCTTGCTTCTTGGGCGATTCGGTATTGGCTACAGCCCGGCTTTGCAGTTTATAAAATATTTATAATATGTTATTGTCTCTTGGCATAATCAAAAAACGAGTAGGAACGAAAAAATTAGATAAAAAACCAAAAACCAAAACAAAATTGACACCAAGTGCAGACCAACAAAATATTTTAAATATTTTATATGCAAATGCTTAGAGGGAAAGTTAACAACAATATACTGGCGATAAATGTATGTAATTTACACATTTATAGTAGATACAGATACAGATAGAAAGTTTTCAAGGCAAAAGCATTTGAATTTATTTACAGGCATTTTCATTGTACTTTCAAATTACAACCAACTGCAAGACGGCAACGTTAACGGCACAACGTTGTTGCGTTTACGGCAAATACGTTAGTGCTCAATACGTTACACATAAAAAACAAAACAATAGTATTAAACACGTAACGGCAATAAAAGAATTCATGTTGCATATGCTCATTGTGAATTGTGAATGGAGGGAAAATTTTGTTTGGGGATTTGTTGTACAAAATCCTTTTTGATTATCACTTACTTCCGGCGGTGGCGGCGGCGGCTCCGGCAGTGGCGCCGGTGGCGGTGTCACGTATGTGTTTTTCTAGTTACGCAATTGGTTACAGAGTTACGTAAACGTAATGTGATGATTGGTTTATACGATATTCGTATTTCGCAACGACATCAAGACGCAAAGAAAGGGTGAATTTGAGAAGTAAAATAAATAACATAAAATTAACGTAAAAAAACAATTGAGCGTTTTTGTGTCATGTTGAGAATGTAGCGTTACGCACATTACGTATGCGTATCACGTTACGTAAGTAGCAGCAAGCGAAAGTGACAGCGCGAATAGAATAGATACAGATACAGATACGATAGATATGTGGGTGAGAAAAAGAAGAATTTAGAGATTTGAATTATTATCCTATCGCAAAGTCCGAGGCATCGATTTTTGGAGTTCTACGGTTCATGTGGATAACTTAAAAGAATGCGTTTTATTCAAGAAACTACAAAATAATAACATTTGTGTATGTGTTTTTTTATTTATTTTGTTTGGCGTGTGTATGTGATCGCAAATTAGTTGATGTGCTTTATATTTGTTATGTAGGTAATTTGTATTTGATATTTCATAGCTCGTTTTTTACTAGTTGATTTAGGTTGAAGTTAAGTTTATGTGGAAAATAGTTAGAAGCGTTGTTGCTTGGGTTTCTTTATTAAGTACTACAGGGTTTTGTTAATAATAGGTTTTTAAGGTGCAACGTGTGTTGTTGTTGGGAAGAGCGCACTAAGTAGTTGTTGTTTATATAGTTTGTTGTGGAGTGAGTGAGTGAAGAGCTACACACGTTGTTGATTTACTTAGATAGAGAGAGAGAGATAGAGAGAGAGGGGGAGATAGAGAGTGAGAGGGAGTGAGAGTATTCTCAGAGCATTACTTTACAGTTAGTTTGAAGCAGGTGCAAAGTAGGCGAAAGTGTTTGATATTTAGGTGGGGTGAGGTGTTGGGTGGTTTTAGCAACTACATTAAAAGCTAGGTGTTTTGGTGGGGTGGCAGACAGAGGCAGTTTTTTGGGTTATAGTTTATAGAGAATTTAAAGATGGTTAAAGAGAGAGAGAGAGAGAGAGAGAGAGAGAGAGAGACAGAGTAAAAGCCGCAAAAGATAGAGATACAGAGAAATAGAGAAAGAGGTGGGTGGGGAGTGTATCTTAGAAGAAGAGCAAAAGCGCTAGTTATATACTTGTATACATAGTTTGTATATCTATATAGAGAAAGATATTTGTTAGTATTTATAATTGAAAAATAGTAGGTGAATTTAAGCTAATTGTACAGCGCATTAAGTAGTTGGCTGGCAGAGCGCTCAAAACTTGAAATATATAGCTAGAACTTGAACATTATTTATACTAGACGAGACAGAGCAAAGTAAGGTTATGTACGTTCCAAAGCGATTAACAGATCTACTACTTGTTGGGAAATATGCTTTTAGTGCCAAACAGTTTTGGGCGCACGCTAAATGTTAACTGCAATATTGTAGTATAAAATAAAACTAGATTAACCTAGCGTAGAACTTGTGCTTCACCTCTAGGCACACTACTAGACTAAAACAAATGCTCTGTGGGATTAACTGTTGAGGGAGTTTGACAAAATCAAAATGGATTGTATCTTGGAGAAAGAAACAGAGATAGAGAGAGACAGAAGGAGAGTACAGAAAAATAGACAGAGAGAGAGAGAGAGAGATAGATTGCTTGAAAAGATAGTCAGGTAGTATGGAGCATTAGGTATTGGGCTTAATAAGTATTCGTTTCAAGGTATATCGTTTAAATGGATTTGGAGAGGGGAGCTTTGGGACTTTAGAATTTCATTTTATCTGATGATTTTCATTTGACGGCTTTTAAAATAGAGTTTGCACTCTTTGCTAATTCGTTTAGATAAGTTGAGATTGAAAGCTATTGAATGGTTTTAGTACTTTGCCTTTCTATTATTGTTATATAGAGGGCGAGAGAGAGTGTGGTATATATAATTAATTATATATTTTGTTGTTGTTGTTATTTTAGTATTTTTTTTTTTTTGGTATTTTATATTATTACCCATGACTCAGGTGGATAACGAGGAAATGGAGCTATTTCTTTAGTTGCTACATTACTAGGCAACTCAAGTCTTCCACCTAATTTTCGTAGCTTTCTTCTTCTCGCCACCCGAGATTTCGATCTTAGCATCAATGCGGCCTGCATCTTGTTTGTTGTTGTTGTTTTGCTTGTTGTACGCTTTTAAACGGTCCAACTGTCAAACAGTCAAGTTGCGTATTCGTAACAAAATATATAAACAGTGTCTGTTTACGTAAGCGTTACGGTAAACTTTGGTTGACGGTACAAAATCAATGGGATGATACAGGTTACGTTTAGGAGCTTAAATACGTCAAAACTAAAAGTCACGTTTGTCAATCAATCAATATATATCAATAAATCGATTTGCCTGTCGCTGCATCCAATTGCTTAACGTAATTGACGTTATGCTTACAGCTACGTTAACGCAACGTACAAAAGAAAGAAAACGTATAATGAGCGCACGTTCGAGATTAGGCACAAGGAGGAGTATTATAGAAATATTTTTAAAGAAGCAAAGAGTATTTTGATTATCTTCTTTTTAAGAGTGTTGTGCTGGTATTGTTGGGGTCGAGCAACTGCGTCAGTGATTAGCTTCTGGCGCAGCTGAGTGGCGGGCTGAGGATGTGCTGCGTTGATTGCCAGTGGTCGGCTCTGCTTTCTAGCTCCGTTACGTCGTTGGTGTCGTTTGTTTGCGTGTCCAGAGATGGAGTGTGCGCCTGCTGCTGCTTCTGCCGTTATGTTGTCCAGAATGGCACTGCCGTTGACGTATTGTTGCGCGCACTTGACGTAAAGTAACGAAGTGATGATTTTTTCAACTAGTTGAATATGGCAATGATGTTGAAGTTGATTGTTTGGGCGATTTTGTTTTGCGTCTATTGTTATGCCGTTACGTAGCGTAACGTAACGCGTTGCTGAGTTGCTACGTTGCCACGCCTTCGTCACGCGGCAACGTATTCGCTGGTGATTTCATTTTCGTTTTAATTTTTGAATTAAAAGCTATAATCATTTATTGATCTCTATATAATGACAGTGGCCTTTGGCGTAACGTTAACGTAAGCGCACTATCACGTAACCGTAATTGATTGCCAAACTTAGTCTATGCATTTGCCTAACTAATCTACTGCTAATGCGTACGTAGAAAAGTTTTGTATTGCTATGTTATTCTAAAGTTATTTCACAAATCCTATTGATTAACGTTGTTTGTTGTGTATAGTTCTTATTTTTTTGGGTTTATTTCTTTAAGCAGCGATTTAGGTTTTCGTTTTGCAGTGTTAATGAAAGAAGGCAATGTCGTTGTGTTTCTTTTTTCTATAATTATTGTAACTTGTTTGTTTAGTGTTCAATATTCAATCATGTTCGATCACATTTGGTGCGTTTGTGTTTGTTATTCATCATTGTTTACATTTGATATTCAAGTAGAAAATATATTTAAAGCTTTTGTCGTAATTTTCCAATCGCATTTTACGCTGCCAGTTGCTGTCATGTCGTTTTAGAATATATTTTAGTTTAATTTATTTATAAGTTTAGTTCATATCACATATGTTGCAGTTGGTTTTTATTTCACTTTTTGTAGCTGTGTATTTATTTATTTTAAATATTATTAGTAACTTTAAGCCTTGCAAAACTTTCTAAATAAATAAGTGGATATATTAGTTAATTGGCGTTGATTTGCTAGTTGATTTGTGTCCATTTTGTGTCAAGCCAAATGCCGAATTTATTTTCAAACATGTTGTAAAATTTGATTAAAGCAGATAAGCGCAAAGCTATTTAAAATCGAACTCTGATTTATTTAAGTTGATTTATTTATCATGTGAGTTAGCATCATTTATTTTAGTTCATGTAAACGCTTCTTTAGCTTACCAAAGCATCACACAAGAATTTTGAAATGTGCATGCAAGTGAATTACATAGTTTCCTTTTTAGATAAAATAATGCATTTATGTTACAAAATTTTCAGGCCATTGCAGCTTAGGCTCATCTATTTGCTTAATATAATATTTTACTTGAATCAATTTGCAGTTCCTTTTGCATTCGTATTTTTAGAGTTTTCATGGCTGTCGGGTGCAAAGTTTTGCAGGCCGTTTGCAAATCTCGAAGAAAAATCTTCTGAGTAATGCAAAACAGAGTAAATATTTATGGCCAAGACTCGCATAAGCCATGTAACAGCACTGCTAAGCCATAATTCAAATGCCAGCCCAAAAGATACAGCTACTCAGCACACATACATACCTAAACATCTCCCTCTCTCTCTCTCTCTCTCTCTCTCTCTCTCTCTATTTCTCTGAGCGTGTGTGTAGACATTCGAGCAAGCTGTATGTATGAATGTGTCAGAGACCATTTCGCGGCCCCCAAAAATCACAAAAGTTACAGAGAAACGGCTGCAGCTGTTTGAATTCATATTCAAATGCAGTCGAGGCAGCTCTTTGGCTGTTGTGGCAGCTGTATTCTTTTTTTGTAGTTTTAGAGCCGGGAGCAAGTTGGTAGCGTAACGACTGAGTGAAACTGGCAACTGCGAAACCCGAAAATTTCAATAATTCAACAGCGCAAAGCGGAAAAAGTCACTCGTTGAACGATGCAGATGAAATTTTAATGAAATACAGATTCATGCCACAAACACACATACACACATATATATTCACACAGTAACATTGCAGTCAGGGCCGTTAATAGACAATAACATGGCGCACAAAGACCCTTGCACATGGACACACAGACACACACGCACACACACTGAGCGGCGACTGACATAACAAAAGCTGTTCGCTGGCATCGGCTAAGAGATTGCAACATTTTTGTAATTAAACACAGATACACAAGCGCAAACACAGAGACGCACACACACAAACATATTCAGTCATGATTTTTGGCACTGTGTCCTGCACATGTTGCAGTAACAATGTCACATGCTGACAACATGGACGCTTAAAAGTATGCTATAAAAATTAATTTGCCACATGATTTTGCCAATGTGTGCGTGAAAGCCTAGTAAAGGTACTCGCCATATCGTAATATATGACATTTTGCTATAGTTATTTATAAATTTCATTAACACGAATTGCGTAAAACAATACCGTTTCCTGCCGGCATTTAATGGGCCAATTGTGTTGAGTGCATTAAATTTATTTGTTATCAACTCGAATTCAATAAAATCTGAATAAGCCAGAGATTTTTACTGGACCCACAACCCAATTACAGACAACAACATCAAATGTGTTTTAAAGAAAATAGAATTTGATTATTTTTAATAAATGAAATATATTTTTTATTACTAAAGAATCGGTTTTTTTTTTAAGGATAAAAATATGGTTTCCTGTATGAAAACATTGTGGACTTGGGCAAGTGCAATGTGATAATGCAGAGTATCATAATCTTTATGATAAATTTGATTTTCGATTAAGTCATCAGCTTCAGGTAAACAACTTTACCTTCAATCTAACGCACTTGTTCTCGAGAAGCTGAAAGCCAAATGACCATTTCATAATGGCCAAATTTCACATTGAAATGCCATTGCAATCGTTTTTACACTCAAGTCTTGGCTGGGTGAATCAATAACAGCTCAAAAGGTTATATGTTTGCATATGCAAAAAGTGCCTATAAAAACCCATAAGACGCCAAAACACCCACAGTCACGCCCATCAGGGACTGTTGCATGATAGTTCAGTGGTTGCCACCAAGTCGACAAAGTTGCAGACCTTTTGCTAATTAATTCGAAGTACCAAGCACTCACAGTTGAAGGCACATAGCACATATTCAGTATTCAGTATTCGGTACTCACTATTCGAATTGAATATTCGCATTCGACTTTGCAGTAAGAACATTTTTTTGGCACGTCGCCCGCTGTCTTGTTTACATGTCAACTGGGCTTACGAGGGGTTGCGAGTGTTACTAGTGCCTTGTCTACAGGTAATTAAAGCCAGTGAATCGCATCGAAAAATTTGCATATGCTACATGCCACTTGCAGCTTGCCACACATGAGCAATGGCAACTGTCCTCGTTGAAAGTCATGTTATTTGATTGTGCAAAGCAATCACATAACTTCCATTTTGTGTACATAAGTGTAACTGGCTGTGTGTGTGTGTGTGTGTATGTATGTAATGACCGATATTAATTCGACCGTATAAACCAAATTTGTGCCGACTAACCAAGCGTTAATTGAGCATACTTTATTGACCCATTTGAGGCGTTTGATTTGCGGCCAGTTAATTGATTATAAAATCGCACATTTATGGGAAAAAGTGTTCCTAAGATCTTATTCCATATGCCAAAGCCAGTATGCTTATGGCCAAAAACTCAATGAAAAAATAACTTTTTAAATATTTAAAAGATTAGTTAAGATAATTTCCTAATAGAATTGACAAGAAATTGTTTTAATACAGACACAAAAATGTTTGTTTTTAAATGTCTAAAAACATTTGTTATTAAAATCACAAAAGACTTTTTATATTTTTGAAAATGTAGCTTAATAAAGGCTGGATACTGTATTAATATACTGCTAAAAGTGAACTCCAGAAAGGCCTCTAAAAATTCGTAGGCCCATTAAAGTGTCAAATGCAATTGAGTTCTGTTATTATTTGTGTCTTTTAAAATGCTTTTTATTGTCGATGGCGACGACAACATTCAGGATACACACTTTCATATATATATTTATATATATCTTTGTATTTATCGAATAAAGCGACTCACACATATTGATATAAAGTGGGCAAACATTGAAGATAAATGTTAGCTGAGAAGGAAGCAAGAGAAACGACAACGGGCAAAAAAACGCAGCGAGCCAAAAGTCGAAAATTAATTTAAATGTGGCTTCATAATAAACGAGATGCGTTTATCTTCCAAAGATAGCAAATATGTATCTTTAAATGTGTGTATGTGTCGGAGAGAGTCTATGAATTATGCAGCCAAAATTCAATTTATTTAGCCACAAAGTGTTCAACAAAAAATTGAACAAGCTAAAGAGTCGCTTAGCGCCGCAAAACTGGCCCACTGATTGTCTCTGAATTGTGAGTTGTCATTGAAAGTGGGTTGAGCACGTAGTATGGCGGTTTGTTGGCCAAATGGTGTAACTGGGACTTCAATATGTCACTTGCAATTACGACAACAACAATAAAGAAAGCAACGACAAGCCTGACAAACAATTACGACTACAACAGCGAAAAAAAAAAATGTATAAAACGAGTCTCCTGTGGGGCTGGTTTGGTCAGCTCAGCCAACATGCAGCACATGATGAAGAGCCTGTGAACAACGGACAGAAAGAGTGGGGAGCAGGGGCATCAGATCGCATGCCACAGGCGACAGTTTGAGTAATTATTGAGACTGCAATTTTGGACTGTCCAACGCCAGAGCCCGCAATTCTGTTTTGTTCTTTATTTTTTTTTTGGCAGCCTTCGCGTAATTGAAAATTAAATTGCTGCTCGATGACAATATCTGGGATGGGATGTGGGGTGTGCAGTTGAGCATTAACGATTTGATTCAGTCGTAATGCCACAGCACTCAGTTGAGCTGATTGTTCAGGTTTTTTAAGTGGGAGGCAAGAGCTCAGAGACAGCAAATTGCATTGAAACTTGTCCAAACGATTTTTAATCAACGATTAATTGCCAGAAATTGCACTCACTGGAACAAGATTTATGTACAATTCAAACAAATTAAATTCTTCTTCCTAATTAAGCGAGCAAACAGAAGGATCCATAGCTAAATCATGGTATAACAGTTTCATGTCAATAAAGTTGTTTGTTATACTACGTCAAAAGCATTATATTAACTGGATTAAATAGTTGTAAATCTTGTAGAATCAAACAACAATTGTGGATTTAATAAAATCAACAAACCTAACATATTTAAAACACTCTTTCAAACGCAGTTCACCAGTAAATGAAAGTAAAATGAAATATAGTTACCCTGGTGGCAGCCGGCAATTAAAGCTAATGCAGTTAGTAATCTCTATTTCAATGCCGTCACCCTGCTTATTCATGCTAGCCCGTGTAACTTCCCAATCTACTACATATTTTTACACCTTTCGTTGCGCCTTTTTACCTTTCTAGATTGTTATTTGCCATTTTCATTTTCATACCTTTTTTTTTTTTTTTTTTTTTCGCTTTGTATTTTTCACATTTTTGGCGTCCGCCATTTTGCCGCACACTTTTTCCACTATTTTCCAGCTAATTTACTAGCCGTTGTTTTTCTGCAAACTATGTAATATGGGCGAAAGAGAAAGCGAGCATATAAGTATGTACATACAAATGTATACTATATGTACAAACTATATACAGTCGAACTTCCATATAACGAACTTCAGTATAACGAATTTTCTATACAACGAAGTCAAAAATCAGAACCCTGCAATTTGATTCAGTCAAAATCCCATTCTATATAACGAAATTTCTCTATAACGAAGTTTTTTCTTGTTCCCTTGAGCTTCGTTATATGGAAGTTCGACTGTATATATATATGACTCTCTTAGAGACTTGAGTGGCCACTCAGCAAGTGAAAAAGAGATGGGAGCGAGAAAAGTGCGGAACGTGAGTGGGCGCGGAATATAATAAATTTCAGCCGCCGGTCGCTTTTGCTGTTTCCTTTTTGTTTCATTTTTTATTTTTTTTTTGTGTTGCAACCATTTTCCTTAGCTCTCGGTAAAAAGATTTTCCCTTGTGCACAGAATTGGTTAATTTGCGCTATTTTGAATACCCTTTTTTATATGAAACTTAAAACTGAAAATATATTATAATACTTTTGTACATCTTTTTTTCAACAAACTAAGTCATTGCCGTAATTATAAACTTTTTTTTGTAAGTAGGGTATTTGGTAGTCGTATAATCTCAGTTAAAAAGTGTCTTACTTGTTTAACCATATTTTTTGTAGCGTTTTATTTACTTTTTTATAGTTGCCTACTCAAATAATTGCACTGCGTTGAAGTTTTTAATTCGTTTCGCGTTCGTTAAGCGAGTGTGAAGGAAACTTTAAAGCCTCAAAGCTTACACCACTCGACTTCCGCGCCACCGCATCACACGGCTCACCTTGAGCCACTGGATGTTGCACATTTATGAAACATACATTGCAGCCTGCCTTTTGCCTTTTACACAACATTTGGCAAATGGCATCTAGCTTAAGAGGGTGGTACAGCGTTCGGCGTTCCATAGGCATGGGTGATTCGATGTCGAAGCTTGCCAAGCTTTTTTACTGGGCGTCGCATTATCAGGCCGATACAAAGGCACATTATGCGCTTCCGATTTGTAGCTGTTGTTTTCTATTATGGCATCGCAACAAAATGAGGTTAGAGCTCTGGGAAAAGCTACACGAGCGACAAACCCAACGAATCGAAAATGCCACGTTTTCGTCCGACCGTCCACACGAGAGTGTGGTGGGTCAATTGAAGCTGTTGACTTTGGCAGCAGCTTTTCAAAATGAAACAGAAAAGTTCAAGATATAGCCAAGTCTCTAGAGGCTATGATCTATTAGGCAGATATAATGTAAAGAAATCTTTCTCAGCAGTTTTAGCTTTTAAAGCAATTCGACATTAAACCTCTGTTTGCAATGAAGTAATAACTTCAGTTTGAACTATGTTGAGCCTACCTCCAAAAATAATATTATTAAATTACCACTCTTTAATTTTAAATGGCAACAACAAGAATGTGTTGGAATTGTAGTAACAAAATAAGACTATATTAATGTCGTCTTACTTTACTTGACTATTTTCGGTGTGTGTTTTATGCATAACATATTTTGTAATAATTAACACTTATCTCATTCAACCTCTAACCACATTACCAAAACAAACTTAATATAACATTTACAATTTTAATACATTGGGGCATGCCTAAGTTTTCAATATTACTCAAGTATAAACACAGCTGACATTTAGAGTACACAAAAAATAGCATGCATAAATTATGTTAGACCTATACACACACACATACACACATATATATATATATATATATAGTAAAAACATAATCAGAAGAAGAAAAGAACCACAATCAGGCAAACCTAGTAACGTATGGAACATCCGGATTTACCTCGATGTGCTCACAGACGCAAACGCCCTCCTCACAGTAAGCACATATCTGCCACTTGCGTCCATTGTTCAAACCCTTAAACAGCAACTGAGGCTCATCAATGACCAGCGGCTCATATTGGGTCTGTTGGAATTGCAGTTCGCGCAGCTGACGTTTGAGGCCGCCAGTGACGCCGCCTCCTTCATTGCTGCTGGCATCGCTCTGTTCGAAGGCATCGCTGCGACGCATGCGATAAACGCTGCACTTGCGCTCCAACGGCCCACTTGGTGGCTGCATCACTTCGTCCTCATCGTCCAGCTCTGCTGAGGTCAAAGGTTGACGCTCTGCCGAGTCGTGAGGCTCCTCATCGTCATCGGCTCGTCGCAGCTTGATGGCTGCTGCTGCTTCTGCCGCTGCTGCTGCATGACCCGGTGAGGCCATGGGCGTGGCTGGCGTTACAATAATCGAATCATGATGGCCAGCAAATATGGACAACTCCGCTTGGGCAGCAGCTGCTGCTGCTGCTGCCGACGTGCTGGGCATGCCCAAACTCAGTTCAACTATTGCTGGTGGCGATGTTGGCGGTGTTGCCTCCATTTGGGAAACCAGCGGCAGCGATGCCGTTGCCGATTTATGCAGCAGTCCGCTCGCTGACGCTGCTACGGCTGCAGCCGCTGCTGCTGATAGTGGTAGGAAGCCAGCGCTGCTGCCACTGTGCCGATGCACAAGTTTCGGTGAGACGCGTCCGTGTGATGAGGCAAACTGCTGATAGGGCGTTTGCATGGATGTCGCATGCAAATGACTATGATGCATATGAGTATGCCCATGAGCAATTGCGCTAGTGTAACCATGACCTAGCCCTTGTCCCTGCCCCTGACCCACGCCTTGAGGATGCATGCGCATTTGCATGACCGAATGAGTATCGCTGCCAGCTTCCTCAATGGGCAGCAGTGAACGGGATTGCGTGTAGGTGGCGCTCAGTTTACGGCCCTGGGGCTGTGGGGCGCGCAAATAGTTTGTGGGCAACTGATGGAATTGCCGGGACTGGCTGCGTGTTGGTGTCGAAGCGCCAGGATCGACAGCCAGACCAGGTGCTTTCGGTGGATGTAGTTTCGCTTGTATCAATTTGTTCTTCTTCTCCTGTCGCTGGCGTTGACGCGCCTGGCGCGAGGCCAGCGATGCGCCGCCCGCAGCTGCATACATTTTTGCTTCTTTGCTTCTTTGCTTTTTTGCTTAGGTGTAGCTCACTAGTTATAAACTAAGTTTTTACACTTAATTAACATTCGTTTGAAGTTTTTTTTGTTTTTCTTTTTTAATAATTTCTTTTGTTACGTGTTCAGTTTTCAATCCAATATTCTATGTTTCTAACATCAATTTGATAATTTTTAATCTTACTAAGCAGTTCTAAACACAATTTGCATATATCTAACCCTATAGCCTTAATATTTGCAGGTATAATCTTTTGTAGCCACGTTTTTGAATTCATACAAAACATAACCCTACTTTTATCATGCCTAAACTCGATTTGCTTCACTTTTCCGTTATTTATAAAAAGCGTGTGTTGTAAAATAAGTGTTAAAATCCTTAGCAAAAAGTTTCGCTTTATGTTTGTTGTTTCTCTTGTTGCTGTCTGTCCCTGTATATATGCCTAATTTGCAGTGATTTTTCTTTAACAAAAAGACAAAAAAAATTAATTCTGGGCAATTTGTTATATGTGTTTTATCTAGGTCTTTTAGTGTAGTATTATTGTTGTTTTTTTTTTTTTTTTTTTTTTTTTGTGTCTGTGTTGACAAAAATGATTGTACTTTGGATTACTTCAACCGAGTGACATTTATATACAAATCGTTTAAAATAAACCTTTTTGAAACCATCAAAAGTAAATGTTTTTGTTGGTTTAACAATCTATTAAAAGTATAAACTATGTATGTCATGAATCCAACGGAAGAAACAAAAAGTTACTCAACTTAGGCTAGGGAATACATTTATGTGCATTTTGCTTTGTTCGTCCTGTTGTTGATGCGGTTTTTGATTTATTAAAAAAATATATGTATACTATATATATATGTCAAAAAATTTGTAACCGCTTGGTGTCTATTAAAAAATATGTTTATATTTTGGGTTCTTTTTTTGTTTTGTTTTTACAAATACATTTCGTGACTCCTCTGCTTATAAACATTTAAAAAACTATGATCTGCTCACAATTGAATTGCATACTTTTGGGGTGTATTGTCTGTGTGTATCCTTCGATTTCGGGCCATATGATAAAAATCAATTTAAACTTACATTTATATATAATATTCAATATATTTTAATTTTTGTTTGTCTTGCTAAAAGCTGTCTGGATTATAATTATATTTTTATAAAATGTACTTCACATCAAAGTATACATATACATATATATTTGTTTGGTATTTGTCTAACTAGTGTCCATTAGATTACAAAAAGCTCTTAAATTCTAAAACACACACACACACACACACAAACACAGACAAGTACACAGTTTAATAGAATATTATTCAAGAATTTGAGTACTTTTCCGTTTTCGTTTCGTTTTGTTTTTGCAACTGCTCTCAGCAGTGGTTTAGCATGGAAGCGTCCTAAAGCCTGTTATTTGTTATTCCTCACACACAGGCACAGATTTTTGGCCAGTTGAAATACACACGCACACACATAATGCTTGATAATGCTTAGTTCATGGCAGCTAGACTACATTTTCGATTTTTTTGTGCCTGTTATATGTTAAATTATAATTACTTTTCGGGATTTGTTTTCATTTTGATATCGGGCATTGCACAACATTTTCTAAAGATTTCGTTTTAGTATCTTAACTTATACGTAAAGACGGAATTACTGCAAGGAACACGACGATAATTGTTAATAACATTACTTAAAATAATATAAATGTATGGTAGACGCTTATCTAGAATGTTAGAATGTTATTATCTATTTCCTAAGCTGAAAAACGTATTTAAAGGTATAAAGAATTAATTATCAATATTATTACAGATTCTTAAATATTATGCATCGATATTGCAAAGTTCTCATTGGCATGCCCCAAAAAAAAAAGATTGTTGACAAAGTAATTAACGTTATAAATGGCTCTTAGTAAATAAATAACTTTCATAAACAAAGGAAAGAATAAACAAAACAAAGTTTCCGAGGCTGACCAAGTAATATGAAAGCTTTTCATATTATATACAATACGTAAAAAGTCTTTTATTATATTTTGTTTTATTTTTCAATTGCATACATTTTAAAACTCATCTATCATTAATCAATTTCACAACTCGTTATGGATGATTTGTTGAAAAAGAAAAAGTGAAAAGAGCGAAAGAGAGAAAAGCTATTGAAAACAATTTTCACAATCGCCACACCCGCTGGCCACTCCCATTTCAGAACCCATCAAACAATAAAATGTGCAAAACTTTTTTATTTTGACTTTCACTTTAAGTTCGCTGCTAAATTTCAACAGCAGCGAATCGAAAAATACATTTCATCTTGTAGCAGAAATAAAAAACGAATCATAAAGAGTCACTGGATCGACACTTTTGTGTGCAGTAAAGTCAAAGTCATAGCCAGAATTTAACAATGCGACAAATGCTTGCTTGCTTGGCAGCTGAATGTGAACTGTAGATGATTGAGTAATGTAAGACAATATTATTGTGTCTGTGTGCTGATTGTAACGATTTTACTATACGTTTAAGCTTTTTTACATATTCGCATATATAAATGTTATTGCTGATATTTTCATGTTTTCAAAAATATTTGCATACCATGAGTATTTTGTTTACACGCTGTTTGTCATTGTTTGTTTTAATGCGGGCAACATGCAATGTTGTCGTAAGCACGCAAGTTAAAAACGTTTTGGTTTCAGGTTTTGGTTTACGGTATGCCAAGCTGCTAACCTTAACATTTGCCATGTCGAGGCAATGGCCTGGTCCGATGTTCTGCATAACATTCAACAACATTCAGGGTCATCATAAGCGCTAAGATATTCTAACAAGCCAAAAGCAACGACTGCTACCAGGATAATATCGTCTTCTTAGCTGCTTTGCGTTCTGTTTTTTTTTTTTTTAAGTGTAACTCGGTCAACTGCAAATGCTTTGCTAAGTGACGGCAATGTTTAGGCGCCTAAAACGCTTTGTTGGGCGCGTGGCTTATATAACAATTCGTTGATGCCTTTTGGCGCAACGCACGCACTCAAGGCTAATTAAAACTCAGACTCAGGCAACGCCCCAACAAAAATAAATGCGGCTGCCATTGCCCAAGCCGATGACGAGCACTATAGAAGGTTATTATTACTTTTTTTTAGTTTTTTTTTTTTAGCAACTATGCCAGCTGTCCAGGTAAGATAAATGATTGTTGGCCCAAATGTGCTGACGTGTTGCTGCCCCATTTTTAACTTTCCACCAGCAAGTAGATTAAAGTGTTTTTTTTTTCTTTTATTAAGGAGCAAAGTACAATATTCCATTATACAATTTGCATTCTCATAAATAGAAAAGGTAATGCACGAATAATATGTCAAAGTATATTCATGTAAAATATGAATTGTTCCCAACACTTTCGGTATACGAAAGTGCATAAATAATGTTTGCTAAAGTCGGTTACAAAAAGTTTGCTTTTCAATGCAGTGAATACATTTTAAGCTTCCCAAATATTTAGTCAAATTTTGTTACCAATTTAATGTCGAATTATACAAGAATGGAGCTTGGAACATTCCGAAATTGTTTAAATACACGTATTTTGCATTTGGACCACTAATTAAAGTGATGCCTAATACCAATTTAGATGACAGCAACAAAATGCTACGAAATGGCATTCAACAGCTGCGTGGCTGCCAAAAATCAATACAATTGCAAACAAATAACAATTTGGTAGGCTTACGGAATAGGCGTTGGCCAAAAAACGCAGTGAGTAAGCCGAAATGAAAAAAACATGACGCCAAATTATGCAAGTTAGCTAATTACACTGTGATGCTGTTGGTCAGGCGTGAGTGTCATTATGGTTAAAAGCAACCACCCTTACGCAATGTACACACACACACACACACACCACACACACATACAGATACTGACTGTGAATGTGAATGAGTCAACTTATGCACAGTTACGCAAATCGAGCGAGCCGACTGGCCACTGGAGACATTCCATCAAGAGTCTGCACGTTCGAGTCAGACAACGTGGCGTATACGTCATGCTGGCTGGCAAAGGAACAGCCATCCAGCTAAAGGTAGCAAGCAGCCCAGGCGATTTCGCTTTATTCATTCATGGCGCATGAATATCTAACAGCCACATACACACAGACACAATCCCTTTTACCCACTCACAAAAAAATACACTCATACATGCAAAGCACAGCCAAGCCGCAAGCGTTGAGGGCATTCCAAAATACTCTTGCTGATTTTCACCATTTTAAAGCAAATTCTTTATTTATCATTAATTTTTCAGTATTATAGCTTCAATGTGTTGTAAGAGATTTTAAAGTAGTTTCTTTAGAGATATAAAACGCTTGGTGATTTTGGGAAGATTACGTTTTGTGGAACACATGTGATTAAGTCATTTATGCGTCAGTTTACCCGGGTGTGCAATATGCATACACACTAACCCACACACACAAACACACGCGCAGAAACCCAAACACACACACACTTTTACAAAGAGGCGGCGCCCGAGCAGGGACCTGCCAATGCTTTCTGTCAGACCCCACACAGAGAGACAGCGAGACCGAAAATAAGTGAGAGAGCGAGACACACACACACACACAAAAGAGTGGCAGCTGTGGCATGTAAAGCTGTCTACGCAGCTTGAGCAGCAAGCGGTTGTCGCAGCCACATTTGGGCTTTTGTGTACGCTTGTTGAGATTGAAATTAAAATTTAAATTTATTTTCAGTTGACTTTTGTGGCGTGCGGCCAGCGCGTTGTTTGTTTCCGCTCGCTGAGCGCCACTAAATGCTGAACATGACACAAAGAGTTGCCATTGGATTGTTAATTAAGCGTGTGTTTGAGTGAGTGTTGTTCAAACATAATTATTTTTGGCAGTAGTTGAAGCGAGGCCATAAATGGAAGACACTTCGATGTTAAGCCACTTAAAGCGGAGTCATTATTTGTACGTTTGTAAGGAAAGATTATTAGTTTAGATTATCATCTGATTACGACATTCCTGGAATTGTAATTTCTATTCGCTTACAATTGATATTAATGTTATCGATATGATCACTGTTTAGTCGATAGGCAAGTATGTGATGCCACCAGGGTTGTATATTTCTTGAAACTAACTTACTAAAAAAAACAAAAGAAACACGTAGAAAATAGATATTCGATAAACTTAAGAAAATATTGGTTTGAAAAGACAATTTGAAAATGTCTTCAACTATTTTATATAGTAAATAAAGTAAATACTTGAGTTTGGCATGGCATTAAAGGCCTTTAGCTTAAAGATATATTTATTGAACAAAGGGAACGCCTAGTTTCAATATTGTATGCACAAACTTCAGGCTATTGACTTTTCTCTAGGTTGTTTTTTAATGCTTTTATTGCCAGTCTGTTTTTCAATATTCGTTGCCGTCTGCTGCATCAAATCACTTAGAAATAGGAAACGAAGCGATATTGTGAGATAGAGAGAGAAAGAAAGAGAGGGATAGAGATAGAGAAAGAGAGAGAGACAGAAGGTGATAGATATTGCTAGCTCATTGACAGCCATCGAGGGCGTCAACATTTTTTTTTTATATATTTGCTACACTCGGATAAAAATTCGTTCCAAATAAAGAAAGTTTTGCTCAAATAATCTATGAACGATATATGCTTAAATTTTGACCATTCGATATTGTTTTTTTTTTTTAAAGGTATCAGGAATGATTAGGGCGAAATTAGTCCATAAGATTGGGTAAAACCAAGTATAATACAACATGCTGTTGGTAATTGCTAATAAATTTGACGCTGGGTGACGGCAAGCGGCTCGTTTAGTAACCGGATGCCTTAGCCATAGCCCAAATGGCTTAACTTGAGAACGTGTTATTTTTCTGAGTGTACATACAATCATACAATTTCAGAGCCATTGCCATACAAACACACACACACACATGTGTAGAGGGACAGGCATGCTTAAGGGACTTTTGAAATCGAATGCCTGACAGGCATATGTATGCGCTCGTCCTTAAATAAAATAAAGTCGGAAATATGTTTGTAACCAGCGCTAACAGGAAATATTATTGATTATCGCAACGCTAAACGTTTATATACATTTTATGCTATTTTTATTATTATTTTTATTATTATATCATTTTTATTTATTTGAACTTTTCTCCTTCTTTTTTTTCCACGCGCTACATATGCAAGAAAACATATCAGTTTGATAGCAACTATTTGTGGGGCCTTTTCATTTTTGGTATTTTTGGCAAAATAAGCTATTTAATTTCTTATGTAAGTAGAGCAAGTAGCAAAACGCAACTCGCTGTATTTACCGTTTGTTGTTCTTGTTATTGTGGCTGCCTTAATAAGCAGCTATCTGCATCGACAATCCGCCTATCCACCCCGTTCCTGCCAACTGACTTCCACTATTTCAGTTGCTTGCCTGGCTGACTACTTCCGTTTCCGTTCGCGTTTTCGGCATTTTTTTTTTTTGTCGTTGTCGTCGTCGTTGTCGTCGTCAACACTTGAGGCAGACAGCTGGTTGGCAAGGGCTCAAATTGCAGCAGGAGGTCGGAGGGAAAGTTGGCTGCTGTCATTCATAAGTTTTTAGTTTTTGATATCAAATTTAGGCACATTTTTAATTAAAGTGTTAGTCGTTCAACTGACAGACTCACTGACTTACTGACTGGCGTAAAAGGAGCGCAGTTTAGCATATTCTTGAACAATTGCCTTGAACTAGTCGTGGGTCACGATTGACAATGACATTGAGCTCACTAGTCAGCTTATGTATGTGTATTTCAATATTAAGCACAATAAACAAGGTAATAAAGTAATAAACAAAACATATATTAATTACAATCAAATATGATGACAAGGTGTCTCAACCTTAGCTATTATTTATACATGGAACTTGCTTTGGCAGCTGTGATAAATTGTGTGGACAGACAAGAAACTCTTGCAATTAAATTGCATGAATAAATCAATTCATTAAATTAAAGCAAATATGATGAAATCTACTCAATCGAATACAAGATCATAAGAATTGTTATAAAAATAAACATACAATTAATAATTGATTAATACTTCTGTCCAATGGTGACATCAAACTATTATAAGTCCATAACGATATGAAAATTTGATATTTAAATAAATATTGCACACTGACAAACGAGCGTGTACATAATACTCCAATATCGATTACTTTATGGCTTATGGCTACGGGGCGAATACATAAAATCATTTGCTACCACTTCTGCTTAATTGAAGCCGTTAAGGGCCATAGAAAGCGCAATGTTGCGTCGAATGGGCGCCAGATTAAGACAAAGCACCTATGCCATGCCTGTGGGGCTATATGCAATAGCATACGGCAACAGGCAGCCCAGGCAAAAACATCACATAAAAGTAACAAAACCAACAACACCAAGGAAATTCACATAAATAACAACACTATAATAGAATACGAGGCATGCAAAAAGCGTTGCAGTGCTAAAATCGCCTCATTGTGCTGCCTTGCTCTTACCCCAGCTGAGTAATACCCCAAAGGGTGTTGTGTTGGCCATTTAACCGTTTCGGCCAGTTTGAAGCGCACATTGAGCTCGCTGCAAAATGGCATAAAGAACCCTAGCAAGCGACTCTGTTTATTGCCTTTTATGTGTGCTGGCTTAATGGCTACATTTGGCGCCCCGTCTGCCGTCATTGCCATTTGCAACTGAAATACAGTTGCAGCACTAGTGCACTTGCCACAGAGTCACAGTTGCAGTCACAGTTTCATTTGGAGCTTACTTTTGCAGTTGATCACAATGAGCAACAGTTTCGAATGTTGTCCACAAAATATGTTGCCTACTTATGCGGGCAATGAAATACAAGCGACATTTTTGAGTATGAAAACTAATTGGAACTTGAGTAGTCTTACAATTATTATTATTTAAATTATTAAAAGTTGAATACAAAAATACAAATGTCTAATAAATCAATGTTGTATTGAACAAAGTTTTATTAAATATTAAAGGATAGATACTCTTGCTGAACATTTAATAAAACACAACTCTGATACTTGAGTTTATCTTTTTTCATACTACTTATGAATCAATGCTCAACGTACTTTTGAATTGATTATTTAAATAACATGGGGCGCAGAGTTATTATAATGACTTCTTTATTCATACAAATGGTTATCCAATACACATAAAGAACAAGTCTTTTGCCTGCTTGCATAGGTCATATGAAACAGTTTGCTTTGTGTAACAACTGCAAAACAGTTTCACTCGACTTCTCTTGGTGTGGAGAGACAAAGATAAAGAGAGAGATAGAGAGAGAAAGAGAGACAATGACTTAGTTGTGTCTCACATTTGTGCTGACCTCTTTGTTCTCGCGGTGTATGTGTGGGTGTTGAAGGGACTCAGAATTTATTTTGCATCGTTTTGCATTCAGAAAATTTCACAATTTATTTTGCTTTGTGTATTGAGGTCAGTTTTGTTGGAGCCTTTACTTTGTGTTGACCAATAAAAAATGAGGTTAGTTTTGTTTAGACAGGCATGACCCAGGGGTGGATAAAATATTATGCATAACCTTATTGCGGGCACACAACAAAAACAAAAATAATAACAGAGAAAACCTTAAAACAAAAGGCTTGCGACACGGGTCAGCAGAAAATGCTTGACATATTGGCACACTTGGCGTTAGATTGATTTTCAATGGTTCTCCAGCCTTATCATGTTGACCCAACTCCTATGGGCTTTGTTTGAATTATGCTGTGTAATTAATAGTGAGCCCCAACTTGTTGATTTCACACGCTGCAAATCAGTGGCAACTACAAAAGCTCAACTGCCCCAAAAGGCAAGCGACATGATAATTCTACACAATGTTTACAGACAGGGAAAAACAGAGATAGCGAAAAAAGTGAGACGACCTCAACTATACAAATAAATTGCTGTACAAATACAGAAACTGAACCTGAAATCCTTGTTATTGTCATTTTTATCTACTACATTGTGTGTCCTGCTCTCCCCCATTCAACACATTGACAATGCTAACTGCCAGTCAAAGTCAGCAAGGCAGGCAGGTGAAAAATGGAAAAGCGACGCGTTATGCAAATGTTAAATGGTAAATGGAAATTGCTATCTTGTTGACGCTTTGCTGTACATTCAACATTGCAAACGCCCTGTTGACCCAACTCACCCACACTATCCTAACAAGAAAGAACAACATCGATTCGTACATCATATAAACAACAATAGTACATGTGTGTTATGGCCAGGTATACAAATGCATTTGAGCATCAATCGAAATCAAGTTAATCTATTTGATTGAGGTGTTTGCAGTGCGGGCTTGAAAAAATCCAAATGTCTGCTAGATAACTTATATAACTCTGCTTTTACTATAACAAATAGAACAAGAAATTTTGCAATATCGTTCAGTAGAAAAATAATAAATATTTAAAGCAATTCGAGCAAGCATAAAATATCAAAAAGAAATATATTAAATATATGATGTACTTTTTATTGACTGTCTTTAGGATCTCTTATATTGACCATTCATTTGTTAGGTGTGCATTCGTCTTGTGAATAAACCAGTAGAAATTGACCAGACGGATTGCGAGACGGAATAACTGAATAGAGCACTTGACCTCAAAATGTATCTGTGGCTGTGTGCGATTTTGTATCTATGAGTGTTCTGCTTGTTGTTGTTTATGTTGAATTTGAGATTGCCATCCGTGTGAGGGCGTGTGTTTGAGTGCAAATGAAGTTCACTTTAAGTGCCATCAGCATCATTGCCAATGGGTAGGCGGCTTAGTGCAAGTACCCAAAGCTTGCCACATGCCACATGCAGCCCACCTGTGTCTTTTGGGAGCACATAGCCCAATTAGTTCAGACCAGCCACGACATATGCCAATTCATTTTTGGCATTAGCCAGCTGACAAGCATTTTGGCTTAAACATGGCCAACACTTTCGGTGGGCGGGCGGGCGTGGGGCATGGAGCTGTAGTTGGTGCAGCAACCATATTTTACATTTGCATTTACGTCACGAACAACGTTGTATTTTTAATTATTCTTATAAACAGAATTTACTTATTTAAAATGCAGACTACAAATGCAAAATGCAAAATGCATAAAACAAAAGACAAAAGTCTTGCAAATGCAAATGAACAAATGACAAACAAGAAGGACTAAAATGAAATTAATTAAAATGACCCTGGCAGCGTTAAAGGGCAGGCGACACACTTGAGCCTGAGACTGCAGCAGCAAGTAGAGAAATAATATGTATTAATATTTCTTGGCAGCAAAGTGTGTAACAAGAAGATACCCTGTAAGCTAGTCAAAAGTAACCAAAGATAAGTTGTCAAAATCAGATATTAAATATTTTTGCACTTTGATTTTAATAACCTTTTCGACGGAAGAGTTTATCTAGAGGTAAGATTTAGCCTTTGAAACTCAAAAATATTTCATATGATATCTTTGATATTATACCCTTTATTTAATCAACTGTCTAGCTTACAGGGTGTACAAGAAAGGTTGAAAAAAGAAAAACAGCTTCAAGTAGCGGCGAAGAGTGTTTGCTTCCTGGCAACACAACAACAGCCGCCACACACATAAACAGCAGTGTCAACAGCTTGTGTATGTGTAGGCTGCGCACTCATAAGAAGGCTACAAACAGCGCCTTTGCAAAGTGAGGATAAGGAAGAGGGGCGATGCTGCGCAGGGCAATGAAAACAAAGCAACACTTAAAAGTCTAACCAAACGTTAAGCATCTCTCTGAACGGGAAAGGGGTAAGGGGGCTGAGTCCAAAGCTGGGTTAGCTTTTTGCGTTGCATATTGACTAAAGCGATGCTTAGTCTACGCTCTGTGAATTAGGTGCTTAGTCATTATGACTTGTTGGCTTGTTTGAACAATGATACAAAAAGATGAATTTTATAAAAAAAGGGCTTTGCGGTACAGGTAAACCTCTACGATGGCAACTTTAAAGTTGAATAAGAGATGAAAATAGTTATTGAGTTTATAATATTTCAAACAAAAATGGGTCTTTTTTGGAAATGGATGCTAAAGATAGTTAATTAAAACAAGGGAAATATAGTCGGAATGCAAAAATAGTATAAAATGGTGTAACAAACCTTCTTGATAAAGCTTTTTAAATATATATACATCAATTGATTTTTATAAAAGACTTTTGACAAATATAATGTAAACGAATTGCTAAAAGTTGTTGCTCCCTGACTTTAAGAATGTATTAAATAAAAGCCAAATCCTTTTCACTAGTCAAGCCAAGCGAGGCTTCACTACTTTATTATGGAACAAGTGTTATATATACACATACATAAGTCCTGTTTGACAGAGTGTCCATTGGCTAGTGGCTATAAGGATTCAGTAATGCTAACTGCTGTTGACTTAGGCTAACTTTGCTCCAATCCTGTGCTGAGAGCCGGGGGCTTAAATGTAAATGCAAGTTTATAAATGACATGCCTATCTGCACAGCTTCAAGCAAGCTGGTGTCATAAACAACCCGAAAATTTGCAAAAGCTGAGCCCGAACTCAGACTGAGGCTGATTCATTAAAAAACATTTGCTTTGCCCCCCCTCCAGCTACATTGCCGATAAGCGTAAATTTGCCAAGTACAAACAATATTTTATTTTTTTTTGTTGGGGTAGATACCCTAAGCCCAAGCGAGATTAAAATCTCAACAAACAAACTGCAAAACCTGATAAATATGCCAGCAATAAAATCTAACGAGCCACCTTAAATTAAGATACCCAATTGAAGAGAGCCAATGCATTTGTTTTATTTTTAGCTTTTATTGTACGCAAAAAGTGAGACGAACAAGCAAAGAATCAACTCTGTGGGCTCGTTTTGTACCCAATTGGCAGATGCCAAGTTGTTACGGCGCATAGATTTTTATGACCCCATTGAAAAAGAATCTTAACACTTTTCTGGAAGAAGAGAGAGAGAGAGAGAGAGAGAGAGAGAGAAAGGGACAGAGCGGTGAGAGGGGTGATGGGGCAGCAGTAAAACTGGTCGCTGGGCTTCATTGCATTTCAAGTTGTATAAAGTTTTTAAGTGCTGCACATTGGCTGATTGGCTGCCGGAGCCTGTGATTTAAACTAATTGCCTTCATGGATGAGTTGAGCAAAGGGCGAAGGGGGAGAAGACGAGCTGCGTCGTAAGCACTTTTCATTTAGCTACAAGTTTATGGGCTTAATATTTGTACGGATTTTTAATAAAAAAATTTCGTAATTCAGAGAAACTTTCTAACAGCAGACTGTGCAAAATGAATTTGTTTTCAATTTCCAAAAAGTGCAAAGTACATTTTGTTTTCATTTAATTTTCTTTCACTTTACAAGTTCTAATATACTAGTTAACTTGGCCCAAATAATCAAAATTGCAACTGTCACAGCCATGAGATAAATAGTTGGCTGTAGAAAGCGGAACGAAGAGCTGGCTTAATCTAATAAGTAAGCCAACAAAAAAACCTAAAGCGCAAACAAACTGCGTCGCATTTATCTCAGCCGCAAAAATGTCTGCCATATTTCATTTTAAATGCAGCACCTGCAGCTCAGGCAAGCTTCTACCACTGTAAAACAGCCTCGAAAAGGCCACAAGAAGGTAAGAACACACTCACACACACATACACAAACGCACAGAGACAGCGAACAAAGTTGAAAACAAAATGTCAACGATGGTAAGTTGAGCACCGAGACCAGCAAAAAAAAAAAAAACACTGAAAAACAAGTTAAAATCGCCAAGCTTGAATATCTAGATATTTTCAAATAGTCTTGTTGGGTTTTGGCAATCGACTATGATCAACATTTGATGAGCCTTTTTGCATTACACAACATAGACTGAAGACCAATAGTCATAAGCACAATCATAGCACGCTCTGCTAGGGCTGAAGCCAACCCACTGTTTGCAGCAGCTGCATCTGCAATCAACAACATAAGCATAAACTATACTATTTTTTGCTTCGTACTTGTTGTAATAAATAAATAAATAGCTGACAGGGCACAAGGCTAAAGCACACAGACACCCTGTGTCCTGCAACGCAGACTCTTGCAAGCTTTTGAATGTCTGCGACAAGTGAAGGCGTGGCAACGGCCTCTCATCAAAGGAATTCATAACTAATAACATTAAGTAGTTGGTTGGCGCATCGTTTAAATTATGCCCACGTTCACCAACGCAGCCGGCGCGTTGTGAGGTTGCCGCACAGACCACACACAAGTCTGGCCCACGCTCCGGGCATGTCCAGCTCGATTTTTTGGCTGCTCAACACCCACACACAAGGGTGTTTAATTTGCGTGTTGTTGGTTTTGGCTACTTTGCACTATTTTGGCTGCTTGGCCATGTGGCTCAAACTGAATTTTGAAATATGGTTGGCATACACGAAATAAAAGAATATTATGCCTCTAAGGTCGTCTGAGCTAAGGTTTGGCCCAAAAAAAAATACTGCAAAACGTGGGCTTCAAGGTCCTGCGTTGCATTATAATCATGTCTGTATGTCTTGCTAATAGCTCTTAAAATCATTGCAATAAATAATTAAATAAGAATAGAAAGTAGCAAAATGGGATCAAATAACAAACTTGAGAATTTGTAAGTTATAAAAAATACCAAATAAATACAACTATTTAAATGAAATTATCTTTAAGTGCCACTTTAAATAATTATGCACCACTAATCTAGATTAAATTCAAACATTCCTGACAAATGTTAAGTTCAAATAAGAAACGAACTTTTTTTATTTTTTATTATAAAGTTTCAAGGATTTTAATCTCTTGCTCACTCACATTCTATGTATTAAGTATTATGTATGTCATTATCACTGTGTTGAAAAGTGCAAATGCACGTGCTTTAAGGTTGCCGCGCTGCCAAAAAGGCCAAAGGTAAGTCAAGTTTGTGTCGCACACACACACACACATACACGCACCCCTCAACACTTCAAAACACATTCGAGTGGGCGGAAGAAAGAAGGAACGCGGGGAAAAACATGTGATGACAAACAACAAAAACCTGAACAAACTTTTTCCAACTACATAATTGGCGGCAGTAGTAACAGAAGATACGACAAAACTTATGCCAAACAAAAATTTGCAAATTTTCATTTGTTATTCTGCTTGTGCATATTTTGTTGTTGCTGTTATTGTCTAGTTACATTGAAGTGCAGACCCCTAATTAAGTAGCAGATATTAGCGTAATTGCTTCTAAATGGGGGCAAGAGGCGAAAGTTAAAAGTATCGAAGAAACACCGAGAGGCATCGCATGGCGTATACGTGATGTGGGTCGAGCTTAGTAGCTGCGGGCTTAACTAGCTTGCAATTTGCAATTAATGGAGAGAATATAAAGTATAATCGATGCACGATTTTTATCCCTTGTGTGGGTAATTAACTTGTTTAACAACCACCAACTGTCCTTCTCAACAATAAGCAGACATATACATACATATATAGTTTTTATTTATATGTAGTATGTATATAATCACTTTTCGCATTGGCTGTGGCTGCCACAGTTGCGGCTGTCATTATCATTTTTCACGCTGTCTTGTTGCGTTTGTTGTAGCTATGGTTTGTCGTTGTTGTTGTTGCTGCTTTTTGGTGTTTGGTTTTACATTTAATTTTTTTTTTTTTCATTGTTGCCGTTGACATGTGGCAGCGTGAGCTGCCATCTCTTCATATATACCATGCCCGGTCTAATACATACATATATTTATAGATGTTTGTTTATTTAGCACGTTTCCAATTTCAGTTGCTTTGCTTTCAATATTATTACATATTATATATTTTTTCGTGTTATGCATGCAATTTGCACTTTGGTGGGATTATATAAAAATATTGCAAATTTATTTGGTTATTTAAAAGTGTTGGTTTTGTATTTATTTTAATTAATTGATTAATGTAAGAATCAAATGAAATCAAATAACTGTAAAATTTTATCATCATAATTTATGTCATTATTATAAATATTTATGATAATCATAAAGGTGTTATATATTTTTGTTCAATTTTAAATAAGTATTTTTTTAATATTTTTATTTTGCTCAAAACTAAATTTTTATTTGTTTAGGCGATATAATTTTATTTTTTGTAAATGAAATTTATTTTGCAGTAAATTATTTATTTTAAATTATAAAAAACTTATATTTATTTATATGATTTAGCTTTATTCTGTTATCTATGTTTTTTTATTTTTATTTTCGTTATTAAACCTTTAAAATTGCATTTTACCAATACAAATTTGAAAATAATACAATTGTTCGGACTTTTTGTGCTTGATGTAAAATGGACACAGGACAATCGATGTAACATATTTTTATGTATGTTGAATTCTTTTTTTATTGATTGCATGTCTTTGATTGTTGTTTTTGTTCTGCATATTGACAGTTGTCACTCAAGCGTCGCCATTTGCCAGGACGACAAGGATGGCTTCTTTATTGAGATACATTATGAACTGCTAATTGCAGCACTTTAATGTCGTTGTTAATTGCAGAGACTTTTTGAATATATATTAATACGTGTGTATTGGTCATACTTTTGCACTGTAATTGAAGCATTATTAATGAATAATGCAAAGGACTCGCATCGGCAGCCATTTTCTTGTGGTTGAATTATTAACGTGATTTCCCTTTGTTGTTTAGTTGTAAGGCGATTTTTAACTTAATTTGCGGATTGACGAATTGCACTTGGAATTGCACTGAAGTGAACAACTTGCGTTTAATTTTATAAGTAGAAAAATTGTAGAAATTTGGTTGTTGATTTGAATAGTATTTTATAAATAGGTATTTTTTATACATAAATATATATTATTCTTATTATTGGGTTGTTGGGCAAAGGGCAACGCGACGCGGTGTGCAAACTGCAAGCAAGAACACGGACCCAGCCTCGGAACAACACTCCCAGTGCTAAGTCCTGCTGCGGCTGCTGCTGCTGCTGCTGCTACTGACGCCGCGACGACAACGACAACGACGACAGCGAAACACGCGCGAGGTACTACAACAAAAGCACGACTGAGCCGTCCAACGGCCAGCAACGAATTACAAAATACGAAATTGAAAGCGAACACGATCCCAACTGCCGATGGCAAATGCCGTCGTGTCTCAGGTTGAACGAAATTGAAAGCCGTCTCGCACGAAGTGGGTCGCTTGGTCGCTCTGCATTGCAGCCGCAGCAGAGCGCGCGCTTTGTTTACATGTCCACACACAAGCACATATCCGCGAATCTGTGCTTCAGGTAACATAACGAGCAATGAGCAATTCAGTCAGCGCTCGTTAAAAGCTCAATGGTTGCTTCTCTCAATCAGCTGTGTGTGGGCGTTGCATATTGTATGCTCATCGGTTCGTCCACTCTCTCTTTCTCAGTGGCCGACAAACAGCTGTTTGTGCTCTTGTTCTCATACTGGGTTGCCCCATTTTGCTGACATTGCAAAGGCCGCCTCTCCAAAAAGCTCCGCTTGCATTGAGCGCTATTCATTTGCCTTCATGTTATCCTAGCTGACATTGTAAACATGACCAAAATGCATGTTCCCAAAGGTGTTTGTGCTTGTGTGTGAAGGATGTATGTGTGTGTGTGTGTGGGGGGGGGGTGTAAAGTCGCATTTGAAGTGCCTGTGCCACATTCATTTGCATATTTGAGCACATTGTGTGTCGCGTGCGTGCACACTTAGAGAGACAGACACAAAAAGTGAGAGAAACAGTAAAAAAGTGAGAGGTGAGGAGCGGAAGAGCAAGTCGGTTGGTCTCATGTGTAACACAAAGATAAGTTTAACTTAATTAAAGTTTCAGAAAGAAACAAATCGTTGCCTGACTCGAGCTGCATAAATTATGACAATTGTCCATGTTTGAATCAAAAGTGCTTTCAAAACTTTTAACTATTTATACAGTTTCATAATCATCCTTAGCTAATTTACTAAGCCTCAATGGATTAGTAGGGTTTCCAGGGTTGTTTATTCAATGTTGTTCTTGAGCTCTAGCTCGACTTCTATCAAACTTAATATTAATAAAAACAAATTCATAAAAAGCTAAAAGATTTTATTGTGCTTTATATATTTTTGTCATCTTGGAGCTCTTTCAGAAAGTCCACATCCTTTTCATCGAAGTGCTCTTGAATCAATTCCTTTAAATATCTTATCTCCTCTTCGTATTCGGCTCTCAAGGTTGCCATATCTGTTGAATATGGTGGTACAGTTCTTGCAATTATTCTTTCCTTTCTGGCAATCTCTGCCATTTCTCTCTCACGGACCAAATCCTGGTGCTCCTTCTCCGCCTGTTGTATGATACGATTAATCTCCCTACCGATGCGCTCGTTTTCAGTTTGTAATGGCGTTTCCATCGCGGTGTAGTCCATCACCTCGTAAGCGGCTGGTAACTCGAACATATCAGGCTCAGAAGAATATATTGAAATTGCAAATTACAGCAATAAAAAAAAGTCCGAATAATATTTGACAAGTTGTGACAGATCAAAACTAAAGTCAAAGCCTGCTCGGTCAAGTCAGGAGCAAATTTTAGTTATTTTATTTTATAAATCTAACGGCTAGTAGTTATCGATATATGTTTAAAAGAATTTATCGATTTTTTTTTTCATTTTTAGAATAACATTTATATAAATCTTAAATTCCATTAGCATTTACATCATTGGACGGTATATTCCTGATTCTGCTTTTAGTCAGACTTATTTTATTTTGTCCATCCCTAAACCATTGCTGCTTTTGGGTCTCATGCTCGAGCGCTGCCTGCCTGATGATCTCAGTTACTTCCAGATCAACTGCCTGATGTTCCCGCTGCACTGAAATGCAGCTGCTGGACACCTCCACATAGGCGGCGGGTTCGAGACAGTGCCACAAGCTGTCCAGTTTGTGGCTGCTCGCAGTTTCGGCTTGAACTGAATAAAATAATCGTTTCTCATTTTCCCTCACGTTGCTGTTGCCTCGATTTAAGTCAGCGTAATTCCAATAAAAACAAACAATTGACATGATGTTTGTACGCACATATGTACAAATAATATGCGACTCCGTCTCGCTAAACATTTGCCATAAACAAAAGCAAATGTGCAACATCAACAAGTTGACTTGCTACTCAATTTCAACGCCACAACTTCACACCGCAAAGCCGTTCATTTCAATTTGTGTCAATATTCAATAAAATATATATATATTATGTCTACAAGCCATTTGGCTCTGAGGAAGCACTCAGTGCCCAGGCCAAAGACACCGCATAAATCTTTACCAGTTTATTAAAGGCTTAAGAGCTAATTGGACCCAGTCCTTTTTGTGTACTTGTATAAAGCTTTTTAACTCTTTCAAAGTTTTAACAGCGTTGAGCTTTCTGCAAAAGCTTGTCGGTTGCCGTCCCGACTAACTGCGACTTGCGCCTAAAGGACTCGTTACTGTGTGTTGGCATAGGTTTGTGGCAATAGTTGGAATATGTTGAGTAAGGATTCGAAATAAAAATAACAAACAATCAAAATATGATTTATTTAAGAATAGCAATTTATAATAAAATAAGTAATGTCAAATTTTTCGTCATGTTTGTTTTAAAAAAATGTTAACAAATGTTTTAAACAAGTTTACAACGGGAAAGTTTACTGACAACCAACTTGAATATTCATAAAAGTATAATGATGGCTAAAAAAAATCGTTTGTGTTGCTTAGACGTGCATACTCCCCCACCAGACACCAGACTGGCACTTTGTTTTGGAACAGTCGAATTATCAATTGTCAATCTTAAAAGGCATAGTCAATTGTTAAGCAAGCAAGCAATTCGAACAATGATCCCTCTGTCAAGGCCAAGACTTAATACATATTGATTGGTCTAAATGCTATCAGTCAGTCAAACATTGCGCATGGCCCTCGTATCCCTCTCATTCTAAACTTAATAAATTATGGTTTGTTTTCATGGCAATACGCTAAAGCGGTAAATTGTATTACCAAAGCGAAAACAGGCGACACCTCGTCAATAACGTGGCATTAACATTAAAAATTCCTTTGGAAAAGTCAGCACGGAGCGGAAAAGTAAAAGTTTTTGTTTATTTTTGTGTTGTGGTTTTTGTTTTGGTGTAATCGAAGCACATCAACCTGCATTAAGGTTTATCGAAAGCTAATCACGAACACGGAAACATCAATTATTCAATTGGTCAATTAAACACTTGGACAATACACTAAATATAGTACCATGTGTAGTGTGCAAAGGTTATTAATTATTTATTGACAAAAGAGGCTCGTACAGTTAGACAAAAATATCTTTCACACTTAAAGCTTTAAATAATTAATTTCTATAAATAAAATAAAGGTCATCATAAAATATTAAGTATTTCGGGTATTCGGTATTCATTTAATTTGTCTAGTTAATTTTTAAATTAGAAAATTTTATTTAAATATTCTCTTATTTTCTTCTCACTAAAACTGACCAGCAGCAACAACAAATAATTAAAATAAAAAAACTTGTAAGGGGAAGAAAGCGAGATATATAAGCAAAACCAACAACATTTCAAGTCTGAGCACAATGAGCCGCATAAAGTTGGCGCCAGCCAAAAGAAAATGAAAAAAAAAAGCGAAAAACAAAACTAGATAAACAAACGTTTAGAGTGGAAGTAAAAGAGGTTATCTATTTGTAGTTGTCTTTTCGAGGGGTGTATTTGAAGTGGCTGAAGAAAGCGAACTATTTTGGGCAATATAACTTGGCATGTAAAGTACGATTTGTTGTTCTAGAGTCGCATGTTGTTATTGCAACTTGTTGCACTTACTTTGGCAGCGTTGCTATCGCCCGCCTGCAATTCCGTGAAAGCTGAGTGCACAACTGGCTGCTGATCCACATTCCTGTTGTAGTAGTCCGCCACGCTGGGCACCAGAAGGACGCCCACTTTATTGAGCGCCACTTGCTGATGTGTGCGGCGATGGCGCGCTGGCAGCATCATGCGATGTGCCACAAGAGCCATCTTGCCACCTGATTTCAAACCCACACACACACGGATGCACCAGCTAACAAAATTCACAATAATAAAACCGAAAAAACCCAAAAGCCGTCGCGTTGCTGCTCGCGTTTTGATCGAATAAAACGCTCGCTGCCAACTGAAGCGTCACGTCGGAAAAACATGGCAGCCACAGTGAAACGCACCGGAAAAGCCAACCAAAAGCACAAGTCTGCATGCTCCATCTCGCTTTGGCACACACACACAGACACACAAACACACGACAGTGGGCTCAACGTAATTGAAACTTTTGCAAAGTTCTTCCAAATCTAAGATGAGGTCCTTTTTAAATTATTGAACTAAATTATCTTATTATATTTAAATTCAAAATGATTTTGAGTGTTATTGATTTTTTATTATTATTGATTAAATTTCATTACAATTTAATTTATCGATTAAACTGTTTTCTAAATAATAAAAAAATTCATTATTTAAACGTTAAATATTTCTCATATTATTTTCTTTTCAAAGGGAATTTCCTTTAATTTTAATCAGATAAGTTCTCGTTTAATACATTCCACTGTTCTTTACTATCTCTTTCGGTCTTTGACTGTGTGTGTGTTTGCGTACTAAATGCTGCATGTTTCATGAGACTATTGTTAATGTTGTTTTGTTGTTGCTTTAGAGTTAATATTAATGTCCGACGCGATTGTCTGCCAGCTGTGTCTGCATGATTGTTTGTGTGTGTGTGTCTGTGTGTGTAAGCTGGCGACAGTGTGTTTGTATTAGTTAACCAACACGTGCGCAAGACATTTAATAAAAACAACAACAAAAATATATACATATATACTGATACTCTCACAAACAAGTGGAAAACATTCCGCAAATATAATTTTTGTTGTTAAAATAAATTTGTGGAAGAAACAAAAGGACTCATATCAAGACATCAGACTAGCTGCGACTTGGAGATGCCCTCTAATATATATGTAAAACTTAACAGAAAAGATTAAATCTTTTTGGTGCTAATTTAAGAAGAATTTGTTTGTTTATAGGAATAAAAATATGTCTGTTGTTAATGTATATCTTCCATTTTGTGTAGTGTATATAATGTCATTTCATTTAATACTTTGCTCAAGCCGACAATTATAATTTGACTGATGTGAACACGCAGACACACATACATATGTAAGTGTGTGTATGTATACAAAACAACAACAATAACAAACAAATCTCCCCTGCTTACCGACTTGTTTACTTGACCTTAGCCATTGCCAGTTAACAGCTACAGCGAGAGACAAAAAAGTAAATGATTGAGCGGAAAACACACAGCGGAAACAGCAAAGCTTTCATTTTGCTCGACATTGAGTCAACTAACTGTATCTGTTATATTATTCACAGTTAAGCTGCTAACTACGTCATTAACCATGACAGATGCCATTAATGAGGTATGCGCAATGGATAACATTGCAGTGGAGTTAAAGTAATTTTTATGTATGAATGCAAAGTCATTTTGTTAACGATTTCAGTCACAGAAAAACAAATCAAAAAAAAAAAAAAATAGTAATTGATTAAAAAACAATAAAAAAAACATAGAGAAAGTTAATTGCAACGATATTTGTCGCACATATAAATTAATAATATACTGCGTTGTTTTAATTATCTCTTGTATCATTAATAACAATGGGTTGGGGACTTCAATGAGAGCTTTGCAATTGAAACGATGTTTTGGGGTGTGAATATAATTATGTTTATTTGTTCATTTCACTTACCTTTTCTATGACATTTTAGGCGCTTAGCGAGCTACACCAGTAGGATGACGTCATTACAGTAAGCACCACACACACACACACAAGCCTAAAAATGTATATGTGGACCTATATAGACAGTTGGATAGATAGATTTGGGCTGGCGATTTGCAGACTGTTCCATATCTAACGGTTCTTGAGGAAACGTAACATTTTGCATTTGTTACAATTTCTTGTGTGTGTGCATAAATTAAATGTGAACATGTGCGTTGCAATGCCTGCAAAGTATACAAATTTACAGAGAGGGAAAAAGAGAAAAAGATTAGCAGAAACTAAATCAGTTTTAAAGCTTAAAGACGTATGCTCCATTGTTTGATGTGTTGGCATTTCAACGAATTGCAACACATTTTTGCCATGTTGTCGCCTTTTGTTAAAATAACACACTCGGAAGGAAATGAACGGCGGAAGGATGTCAAAAGCTCAAAAGCACAAAACCAAAAACACTAACAAACAAAACCCGTTACCAAATTTGAACAGCTGCCCCGAATGGCCAACATAAAAGACACTCAGCTGTTCAGTCATTTTGTCGGCCTTTTTCCGATGGAGGCTAATAAATCAAACTGACCCACATTCCAACCCACCCATATGAGCACATGCATGGAATTAGTGGATAAAAAAATATTTAAATGTACTTATATAAAAGTTTTTAGTAAATCAATTTTATGTTGACAATTATAATTATTGTTATTGTTCTGGCCTGCAAATATTGTGCTAAATATTATACGTAAAGCATTGCACAATATGCTAAAATTATTTTATTGTAATTTATTGCATTAAAAAAAAATATTTAAATATTTAACTGTTGGCGCCTTCATAGTAAGCAGAATGCTACATTACCGCTTTTTTCATAGCAGTGAGCTGCTGAGTGGCTGACGGTAAGGCACATCGGAATTTTGGTTATCGAAACGACCAGCATCTATCGACAGGGCTGCAATTCAGTGTTTTACTGCGCATGCATATCAAATTAGCTACTTGTGTGCTGAAAATCTGGACTTGTCCGCCAGTTAACACTTATCGAAAAAGTTATATATTGATATAAGAATTGAGTAAGGCCTGTTAAAAATGAATTAAAAGCTGTTACTGTTTTTGTGTCAAGCATAAGAATGAACAAACTCGTATTCTGCAAGTAAGATTTTACTTTCAAAAGTCTGTATTCAAAGTCGAAGCACAAAAAAAAGAATAAATAGGAAAAGAATATGTCACCCATGTCCAATGCAAGTCCGATGGATGCGACTGAATTAAGTCCACTTGTGTATTGGGCGCAAACAAAACACACACTGCTGCTCAAGGTAGACCTCAAAGATGCAAAAGTGAGTATACAAATTTACTTAGTAATCAGTGAAAAATCAATTGTTTATAACCGGCATAAAAATATTGCAGAGCGTCATTGCGGACTTTACACCCAACACACTGTCGTTCAGTGCCAATGGCCATGGAGCACGTGGCAGGAATGCGTACAAGTTTCAGATGCGTTTTTACCAGCCGATAGACGATGAGACCGCAACATTTACAGTGACCGACCATAAAATTGAGCTGCTCATACGCAAAACGGAACCGGCATGGTGGGTTCGTTTGGTGGCAACGCCACAGAAACCACACTGGCTACGTATTGATTTCGATCGTTGGCGCACTGAGGACGATGGTGAACTTAACGAGTCGCCGCGCGATGTACGCGAGGATTATGTGGAGGAGTACAACAATCTGCAGAAGCAGGAAATCGGCTATGTGCGAGGTGAGTATTTAATGTATAAAATGAAAGAGTGTCAATCTGCGACCTTTCAGCTGTCGTATTCTGCCTCTTATACAATAATAAAATATATTGTGCTTTACAGAAAACGCTAAGAAGGTTTATTTGGTCATCTACAATCTAGCAATGTTTGTTGGCTATCTACACATTCTGATCATCATGGGCGTACTTTATATACGCGATGGACCTGCTAGCATCCCTCACACATACGAGTATGTGGGTACATCATTTAAATTCGTACAGCTGATGCAATATATGGAGGTTATGCATCCCATGTTTGGCTATTCTAAAGGTAGCCCCCTTGTTCCATTCTTCCAAATCTCGGGGCGCAACTTTATACTCTTTTTAATGATCGAAATGGAGCCGCGAATGCATGCCAAGCCTGTGGTCTTTTATGTATTCATTATATGGTCGCTAGTTGAGTTGGTGCGGTGAGTAAGAAATCCACATATTAATTTGAGCAACACATGACGGTTTTTTTATGCGATATAGGTATCCCTACTATGTTAGCCAGCTTTTGAAACGAGAGAACGGTTTGCTCACCTGGCTGCGCTACACTATTTGGATTCCGCTCTATCCCATGGGCATTGTCTGCGAGGGAGTAATACTGTTGCGCAGCATACCCTATCTGGAGGAAACAAAACGTTTTAGCATTGATATGCCCAACAAATGGAACACGACCTTTGACATGGTGCTGTTCGTGAAAGTCTATCTGTTGCTGCTTGCTTTGCCGGGCAGCTATTTGGTCATGTCGCACATGTCTAAGCTGCGTGCCAAGAAACTGGGTCGCGGTCGCGCCAAACCAAAAGTTAACTAAGTATCTAAGTAATGCATTGAAAAATATTCCGATACCTATGTTTAGAGACTAGTCCCCAAATGTGCAACTCTTTATTTTCATATTTGCGTTCGATTGTTTTAGTTTAATTCAATTGAAAGTAAAGACTTAATCACAGAAATCCAAATAATGTAATATACTTCAAATGTCATCATCATTTGATTTACCCAGTTATGTTTTTTAAATGCACAGCCAAAGATTTTCTTTCACACAATTTGCATAAAAAATAAAACTGAATATAATTAAATCAAAAAGCTCTTTAAGTATTTACAATTGGAGAAAGTCTAAACTGACTTATTTGATGTTCACTAAATTTGGTGCAATTTTGAAAGAATTAATTTTTCATATATTTAAGACTAATTTTGAGCATTTCTGTTATATTATAAATATGTATGGTAAATATGTAAATAATATGAATATTTAAAATTTCTTAATTAGTTTACTTGTACTCTAGTATACTATACTATACTTTTGTCGGAATATCACATAGCAAATCTCAAAACTTCGTAATTGAAAAAATTTGTGTCTGGCTAATCCAATTTGCACTCGTGTGTTAGACAAATGGTTGCCGCTGTTACTGCTGTTCGAGATACTCGACCCACTCGAACTGCTAACTGAGTTTTGGTTTGGTAGGCTTGGTTTTTTTAGTTCTGCTCAATTATTCGATATTTGGTGGCTCATAATGTGTGGGGAATTAACATTCAATAATATATGAGCACGTTTGTATTTTGGGTGCTCGATAAATTGCTTTTGTTTAAGGTGTCAGTCAGTCAATTCGTTTTGTGTTGCCGCTTATTTTCTTGTTCAAGACGTGGCGGGTGCGGCAAAGTGCATCGAATTTCGGCTGCCACTGAAGATAAATGCCACTGAGTGGCGCTATGAATTGCCTAAGTGCTGCTGGATCCACCCACCAGCCACCTACCCATGCATTCCAACAGCACTCGCCCAAATAACTTCACGCTGCACATTTGTCCGCCAACAAAAAAAGAGTTATCAATCGAATGATACACTGTTTATATATTGAAATGATATTTACATTCTTATCTGTCTTAAAGCACAGAAATTCAGCTGTACTCACTTTATTCGATACATTCATAGTATCATCAATTAAACTCATTGATTTCGTTAATGTTTTTCCAAGCTATACTAACTATACTATTAACTGGAACACTGACATCCGTTGGAAAAAAAATAGCATATACTCAATGAACTCTGTTGCCTCTTTTCGAAACAGAGTATTGAAGGAGGCATATCATCCGCAGTGGCCCACAAATGAATAATTCAGTGCAATTTGCGAGCGCATCTGTACAGAAACCAAAAACCATACGAAACCAAACCGAAACGAACAAAAACCCAACCCAACCGAACCAAAACCAAACCGAACCGAACCGGACTGCAGCGGGGATAACGCACAACTAATCACAAGGGTCTTCAGACTTGCAAAGCCTTAGCATGAATGAGGCCTTGGCCGGCCACCCAAAATGAGTTTTTGATTAATGTGCCACACATACTACAAAGTGGACGATGATGGTAGGGTGATAGGAGAAAGGTGTGTATGTGTGTGTGTGCTCAGACCGATTGATTTTGTTCCCCCTTTTTTGTGAACATTGACTTCTACAGTTTGCGTTGGCAAAGACAAATGCGTGGATTAATTTCCAATGGCAGATGGTGGGGATTTACAACGGAGCAATTGCAGCCGTCAGCAGTCATTTGAAATTTTGATTTACTCATCGCTGTTGTCCGAGTTTTTATGGCACCCCCGATAGCTGGTAAGCTGGTACATTAATCAAAAGAGAGCCAGCAAACTGACCAATTGGACCTGCAACGTAATCCTAAAATATGAGTTGTTGCAAAGTTGTCCAAATTGCAAATAAATGCAGAGACTTTGCCTTTGCGTTAACTGGGTTAGTTATTGGGAAAGTTAGGGTAGTGTTTATGCAGAAGGCACTTGTAGCTAATTGCATTCCCCATGGGCAACTTAGGTACTTGAACTCAAACTAAATACCAATTTGGCAATAAATATGGCAATCAATAACAAGAAAGCCTTTGATATATATCATTTTGGGCCAAATACTAATTTATTAGGATTAGTTGCTAACTTTATATATAAGTAAAAACAAAAATATATCTGTTACTGTGTGTAATTATTTAAGAAAAGAATTTTTTGTTTGATTCATGTTTCACTTTAACATTAAGCATTTAAACATCATTCGATTTGCCTAAATTGCTTGATTGCCCACTGTTCAAAGCAATAATTCTGCTTTCAAATCTTGATATTATTTTCAAGTATTGCATCAAGATCGAAAAGTCAGGCAATATTTTATTTTGAGTTATCAGTTGCATATTGAAACTAGTTGCTCAAAACCATAGCTAAAGTCTTATTCATTTTTAAATTTATTGAAAATTTAACACAAAATATTTACAGTTTAAAGCACAGTAAAATACCACTAAGGCAGTGGCGAAACTTTTAATTAGAGTTGAGCTATAAATTTGTGTTGCCGCCCACAAGCCAATTGGCAGCAATAAAAGTTTTACCTTTGCTTTTTGGCTTGTTAACCTTGCCAAGTAAAGTGATTATAAATATCCAAATAAATAGCAAATATTATTTCAATGAAGGCAATAGAAAATTGAACATTCAGATTCATTCAAATGCTCTTAATTAATGAGTTGGAATATATCTGCCACAAGCATTTAATAAGGCTGTTCAAAATATTTGACATGCTGCCATTTAAAATGAGTTGAATGAGTTTCCGAGAGACCTTTATGACCTTTTATTGAACTCGCATTGGAAATGTGCTTATTGTGTTGATTATATTTTTTTTAAAAAAAAATTCTCTTTATATGAGAATTATAAAAATAACTCATAGAGATCATTAAAATGAGAAAATATACATAAAATTTAATAGTCTTTGCTTTTATGTTTCTTAATTTATACATTCAACTATAATTGCATGATTTCAAAATTGAATTTCGGATTTCAGCTAAAACAAATGCACACTGACTATAAATTCGGACTAGTCAACAATTTTTGGTTTCTAAAGGATAAATGAAACCGACAGAAATTGTCCAAAAAATGCAATTGAGAACCGGCAATTGAATCAAATGTAATCAAATGCAACTGCATACAGGCACACACACCGAATTGCAGTTGTCAGCAAATAATATCGAGTCATATCGAATATAATACTATATTATATATTTTCTCATATACGCTTTCAAGCTCGTCTTTTAGTTGAATGTCTCCTATGACGTTCTGTCGATTGCTTATGTATGGTTTGTCCTTTCCACACACTCACACACATACTTACACCCACTCCTGCGTCTGTGTGTGTATATAGGAACTTATAATCCCTTGTGTGTCATGCATCCCATTTTCGTGCTGCATACTCGAGGTCTGGCAGTTTATTGGCAAATGTTTTGGGCCATCGACTACAGTCTTGCAAATATTGAACGCCCGACCAGGTCACGTACGCTCCTCGCATGCTGTTAAGGTATGAGGCAAAAGGTCGGAAGGAAAAAAGCTTTACCATTTACAAGCAGATTTTTATAGTTCCCTTTTGAAACATATGATAAATGAAGAGCAGCTGCAAACAGATGTTTGTGATAACTACGCCGGACAGACAAAAACAGTCGAGCAGGCAAACAAGCGGACGGACAAGCGTTGGGTATATGAAAAATGAGATGAAATGATTGCGCGTGGCAGCTGCTGTAAAGTGTGAGTTGTGCAATCAATTTCCATTAGTTGATTCGACTCGTTGGGCTTTACTTAATTTAAATAGATTTTTCTGTGTACGCATATTTTTAAAATGACTGCAATAAAGTTCCATGAATTGTGAAATTTGCATAGCATTGAGCAGATAATTATAATTTCTGGAAACTGATTAAATAATATGCATAATGAATGCCAATTTTATTTATTATGCATTGTATTTACATACATTGACATTTAGGCCACAACTTAATGAATGAACATTGAATAAATTTATGTGTACATAATCTTTACTCGGTCATTATAAAATGTTATTATTATATTTTAAGAGTTTAAACTGTGAACTTGCTTATTTGTCTTCGCCTCAATGCCGCTTGTTTTATGACACTTTAAAACGCCCACAAAGCTTTGACCGGCGGGCAGGCAATGAATCTTCAAAACCCACTCAGAGACACACTCTCTCACACACACACATAAACACACTCAAAGCAATTTGATGCCCAAAAGGCCAAGCAATTGCGTCCAAAAGGGCTGACAGAGTAAAAGCGAAACTTGGCCAAATGCTTTATTTTTTAGTTCTTCCATTATATTCTATATTCAGTTGTTGGCTGAAAATTGGCCGCCATACGCCATGGGCATTCACTAGGACTATATTGCCCATTTATTCCCCTTCCTTTCACAACTACAGCCCGACGCCTTTTGAAGGCCAGCACAATTACTGAAGTGGATAATTAGAGTCTAACGTTGGCGCTAGGCCCGTTTTGGAGCATGTGACTGAATAAATATTTAAGTTGCTTTATTGAACGAATTGCAATAAACAAAGTCGAACGAATGACAATACTACTATAAAGTGGATACGTTTGAATGATTATCTTGTATTTTCATATTTGTTAGTTAATTGCTTACTTTAATTAAAGACTGTATTGTTAACACAATCAATTTTAAAGGGTTCAAACTAAATGTTTAATATATTACTTAATTCTTAAAGCTGTTTTACATTGTTGAATTAATGACTAAATAATACGCAATGTGAACTTAGCTGAAACTTTGTCAACAAACAATAGCATTATTTTTAAGGTAAACTAAATGTTGACAGGTTCAAAACTCAATTATATCTCATGAAACCCACAACTCGTACAATGTATTAGTTAAAAAGCAATAATCATCGCCCTTTTTTACATTTTTTTTTTGTCAGATTTCAATATCTAAAAAGTATTTTCCCAAAATCTCATGCCATTCGTGTTTAAACTCACTAAAATATTGAACTGATTTTAATATTAAAATTTTTGTACTTGTATTATATTATTTATGTAAAATATATGTAATATCTAGAATATTCTGGAACAGTTTATCCAAAATCTTTTTATAACTTACAGTACGATTTGTAATCGTTTCAGAGTAATTATATGAAAACGAGAACCTTAAGAGTTTTAGTAAAAGGTAATTTAGGTTATCCTTTTATTTTATATATTCCCATTGGAGTATCCTTGAGTATCTAAGTAAACTGAATATATAAGCTGTTAGCTGTTTTTTGTATAAGACAGATCACGCAAGTGGACCAGCATGTTTCTTCTGCCCCTTGAGAACGCGTCGATTGTGGGGCATGGCAAAGCGAAGTTTGTTCCAGAACAGTGGATCACCCCACTTCAGATATGTGTTGAGCTTGAGATAGGCACGCAGTTCGCTATCGATGCCCTCAAAGTGCGCCAGCTCCTTGTAAAGGATGATGATGATGCGTTTGCGCTTATCCCGCAAAGTTGCTTGGTACGCAATACGAAACTCCATACGAGCCCACACAGAATCAATAAAGTGCTGCGAGAGCACTATGATGACACGTTTCGAATCGTTTACAGTGCGCACAATCTGCTCGGGAATGCAATCACCGACAAGCCAATCGCGTCCATGGAGACACAGACGAAACGCGTGCAGACCATTCTCTAACTTGGGCAACAATTGGGCAATTAGCTGTTCGTCCTTGTGCGAATAGGATATGAAAGCGTCGTAGGTCTTGTCCTTATCCAACTCCTCCTCGGACACCCACCACAGACACAAATTGTGATTGTATAGCCATATCTTAAGTTCTTGCTGATAGATCAGATACACCACACTGATCAAACAAATCACAATCACAATGCCACCAAAAATGCAACTAATGATAAGGACATACGGAGGACACAGCTCAAATACCTCCATCTGCTGGAAGGGCTTATCCAAACTACCCTGGCAGTATATATCACCCGTATCCAGAACACGCTGTGGCTGAGCACGCAGAAATCCAAGCAGAGTTAGAGCTGAGCAATCACAGATTAGAGGGTTGCCACCCAAAGATAAACTCATATTATTATTGGCTAGATAATTGATAAAGTCCGTATCAAAGACACTTATTCGATTGCGACGCACATCCAACAATTTGAGATTTTCCGGCAGATGCCTCCATCCATCCAAGCTGCTTAGTTGATTATCCGCCAGACCAAGTCTGCTCACATTGGCATAACCCACAATTCCATCAGCATTCGGCAGCTGACTTATGCTATTATTTTTCATCTTGAGCGTTGTCCTTACTAGCGTCGTTTGTGGCAGCAATGGGAGTGCTTTCAACGCTGCACCGCGACAGTCCACAAAGAGTTGCTGGCTTTCCCGATGCGCCCAACAGATGCAGTGAGGATCGCATTCCCAGGTCATCGATTTGTACTGACAGGTGTCCTCAGTCGTGCACACCAGTGCCTCAAAGGGCATCCATAGTTCCACTCCATAGAACTGTGTGCCTCGCATATCGATAAAGTTGAGACTGCGCACATTCCCAAATGTCTTCGTATCCAGCGCAGTCAACGAGTTCTGATTGATTAGTAGCACCGATAGCGATGTTAGCGATGTAAATAGTTCGCTGTGGAACGATTTGGGTTAGTAAAGTAAAAACAAGTTTTAAACTAAATCCTCAATCCCATATATTAACCATACATACATACTGTGATGTCTAACAAATATCAACATTAAATAAATCAATTATAAATTTTAAAATAATAAAAATTTAGTTAGTTTCTATGCTAAATGATATGAGCCGCTAATAAGTATTTACTTTAATGATTATATAAAGCAATTCGAAAGGTTTATTTTTCATTAATAACTTTGATTGTGTTGTTGAGCTGGCTCGAGGTCCAATGAAACTCAATAAAGCTTCTTGTTTCAATTAATCAAATTCCAATTTTGGCTCAAGCCAGCCAAACAACATAATAAAAGTCAAATTTCGCTAACCAACCAACAACTAACAACTTATAATTTTTTGTTTTACTTTTATGTCATGAAACAGTTGTAAAAATTTAATTAATATACTTTTAGCCAACTTCTATAAATATTTATGATTAATATCGGTCGTCGTTATCGAGTACTAATATCGAACGTTACATATTATAAAGGTTTGCATGTCATTTGGGTGTTGAGAATGCAGTCTGTTCTATTTACTCAATGAAGTAAATAATGTTAAGTAACAAGAAGTCAATAACTTTTCTTAAGCACTATAAGCCACGAGACCCAAAACACTTTAATACTTTTTATAATTAGTTTGAGTACTTTTTATCGCAAGTCATGAAATGTTATTTTTGGCACCCACCTTGATAAACTCGTTAGTCTATTGCTGGAGAGATCTAAAAGTGTAAGGTTAACCAGTCCTTTGAATATATCCGCTGGCAGCTTTGACAGCACATTGCAGGATAGATCGAGCTGCTTGAGATTGCCTTGATCCAAAAACAGTTCACTTGGCAACTCATTAAGCTCTGCGTTATGATTGATGCCTATGATGCGCAGTTTGGTGCTGCCTTTGAGCATTGTCGCATTCACATAGTTGGTGGCACGTGATAAGCGCAACTCCTCCAGCTTCAACATAGATATGAAAATATGTCTCTGCTGCTGCTGTTCGTAACGACTTTTAGCAGGCTCGAAAAGCTGTAGACTCAAATTGCGCAATTGCTGCAGATCCCACAACAGAGCTGGATCGAAATTAAACATTTGTGGATTTCGAATGGACAACGTTTGCAGACTGTGCGAAATGCTGGAAAAAAGCTTCACGGGCAGCTGGTGCACAGCCAGACGCAGATCCAGTGTTGTCAAATTGTTAAAGGCATGGAAAATAGATTCGTTCAGTTCCGGCTGGCCGCTTTCGTATTTAAAATATTGCAAAGCAGGCACTGGACTAAAAATCCAACTACTGGCATTTTTTGAATCTTCAACCAGATCAAATTTATCTTTGATGATGGGTTTGGGTTCCGATTCCAAGCTGCGATCACGGAACTCTATGCTGTGCACCTGTCGCACTCCGAGCGCATTCAATAGATCCCTGAAGAACGTTTCCGACCAGTAAATGTATGCATCAAACTCAAACTTGGCCACCTGGGTGACATTGAAGCACGGCAGCCAATGTACCGGACCATTTGAATAATAACTCATAGCAATGTTTGTGCCCGTATCCGTTGTTTGCAATATCATGCTGTACTCATCCCGGCAATAGACACGCACCAGATACGCTTGAGGCTCACAGGTGCACCATTCATGAACCCGATGGCAATAGCTTGATAGAGGTATGATCTGCGCCCTTGTGCTCACAATCGCGCATAATACGATAAGATATCGATAGTACAACATGTTCTCCGCTCGCACATTTCAGTTCTTCCGACTTTTTCGCCAATGTTTTCGTTTGAGCAACGTCTCAATTGTGACTGAGGAACGTAAAATTTAGCTTGGTTCTCTGTGGCTATATCAACAGGTGCGATATCGGTGTCGAGATTCTTTTCTTACCGATATCTACATACATACTTTGGCAGTGTACATTCGAAAGATAAACAAAACACTTAGTGATGGCACAGTGGTCTCTTACTTAGTTTGAAAGTCTTATGTAAAGCATAAAGTTTAAACTAGTAAAGCTATTCTTTTTTCTTATGTTTTGTAAATAATAAACATTCCGAAACGCTCTGAAAATATCTGTTAACATCGCAGTATAAGCAGGTACATAATATAAGCTTTTTAGATGGATTGTAGGATTGGATTTACGAGACAACCTCAAACTACAAAAATTTCTACATAGCGATAGCTCTTTCTTTTCTTCACCCTTAATCTTGACCATAATCAAGAATTTTAATCAAAATAAATCAAATCAACTCACATTGACAACAATATTTTGTTTACAATCTTTTGGCTACTTGTAGGCTTATCAATAAACGTCGTGACAATTGTTAAGTTCCTATCAATGAGACAATTGTTTTTAGAAGTGTTGCTGCTTACCTCTGAGAGGCATAAACAAATGATACTAGCAATGCGATTGATAAGACCATGCTATCTAAAGAAATGTTATTTAATGTTCAGTATTGATTACCTTTAACATTTAAAAAATCTCAGTTCTGTCTAAATTTCTTTAAATCTGTTCTGACATAAACAAAACATACAGATCTAAATTTTTTTTTAAGTTCACTGCACAACGAACCTTAATCAACAGCTTTAATAAATCTTTTTGTGTATCAATTTTGTAAAGAAGGAACACTGGCCTATAATCAATAAGGTGACCATAATATTTAGCTTAAGGCCACGCCCACCGCACACTTACACACACAGAGCTTAAGGCTGATGGCAGCGTTTAGGCCCACGCCCAAATATAAATGAATAGTCTTAGACGAGACGACACGAACGATGTCCGTTATGGAAAATGTGACAGCGACTGGAGGCAGGTGGTGCGACGTGAGACGTGTCTCACATGAAAGCATATGAGTAGGTACTCACAAATAAAACGCTATAGGGCCAAGTCAATCATATAAATACCAGAAATAGCAGTTGACCCTGAACCCATCAAGGACGCCGTCGCAGAAGCCAACCTCCCAAAAGGAGTCCTTGCAAAACTTTTGGAAAACTTTTGGCAGCCACGTAAAAGTTGAGCACCCAAAAAACAACTTTTTCATAATTCATTTTTGTGTTCACGGCTGCAACTCAATTAACAGTTTTTAAGCAAGTGAGCCACGAACCCAAACTCGCAATTTGATATTACGTGGAGAACAACGAAACGAGCCCTTAACAAGTTATGCAATTTTTTACACATACTAAAACGCATCCACAAAACTGACCTTTACACAATTTGATGCCCAATTACACAGCATTTAAAAGGTTGAGCCGCCCTTTTCGCTATTTCCCGTCACTTAGCCGGCCAACTACGCGTTCGTTGCGTGTTGCACGTTGCACATTGCATGTTATCGGCGTTTTTTAGATGATTGAGTTTTACTCTTATTGTGGTTAAAAACGTTACGTTAAAAGATTTAAAAAATAATAATTATTAAGAAACAAATGGAATGTGTAATTTCAACAATATTCATACTGTGCTTTGATTAAAGAGATTGCGGCTTTAAAGCGATTTAGTCTCTTTTAAGTAATTGCATTTTTATATTTTCAATAGACTTTTAATGTTTTTGCACGTACATTTAGTTAACATAACTTTAATCTATGCTCTCATTTGTATTATACTCCTCAGATAAAGCATTCCAATAAATGTATTTGTCGAGTAGCTAAAACCAATGTAAAACACCCACTTTCTGTTCACCAACCAAAAACCGCAACTTTTAGCTATCTTCAATATTTTATGGCTTAAATAAATGCCCCAACGATATAAATAGAAGAAAATAAAATCGAATGGCAGACATCATTGTTGCTTGCAGCTATCAAAAGTAATTGTTGAACTCTGTGTATGTGTGTGTTTTTAATTTCATGCCCTAAAAAGCAAGTCGTACACATATGAGACAGCTTACAAATTGCCACATTGCGTATACGCAACATTGCAGATGTTATTAAGCGGGTGTTGTGCGGGTGACTGTTGCTTTTAGTACGTCAAAGGCTGCTATAGCTTTGCACAAGTTTATTGATTTGTAAATAAAAGTTGATCTTGTTTACAATGCTGACAGATTTAATTTAATTTGATTTTTTCGAGTGCAGCGCACTGATAGAGAAACAGAAAACGAGACTGAGCCAAAAGAGAAAAACCACAAAATGGAAAATGCATTTCATTTGTGGCTGCGTCTGACAACAGTTTGTTGTTTTTGTTTTTATTGTTACTGCTGCTTATTTAGCTTCAGTCGTTGCTTTGTATATATACTTTGATTTAATTTGCAATGCATTTCCTTTGGCATTTAAGAGCTGAATTGCACAAAATGACAAATTTTAAATGCCCTACTGGGTGGGTGGCGCTTGGCTTACTGCAGCTGGCTTAAGCTGCCATAACAATTGCATTAGCTGACAGTTGGCAGCTGCTGCTTGCCGCTCGCTTTGCAACTTGCTACGTGGCAGGGCTAAGCACAGACATAAATTAACCAAGTATGCGTCTTTCGGTCTATTTTTTTCTCTGTATTGTGTGTGTGTGTGTGTGTGTTTGGGCATGCGGCAATTTAGTGTCGACATTTATGTGAAATGTCCTTTTAAGTGGTCCAAGCTCCAGCTGATTGATGTGGCTTTCAAGCGCTTCTTATTGCCAACACCAAAAATCCATCTGACATTTGCATAACGCAATCTGTGTGGGAACACTCGGTCTTAATAGTCTGTTGCTCACTTTATTAACTGCGAGTAGTACATATATTAAGTTTTTCTGAGCAAACATTTTAATAAAGAGCATACTTTGAACAATGTTAAGTCGACTTTATAACGAGCTCAGGGAACAAGAAACTTCGTTTAGAGAAATTTTTTATAGAATGGGTTTTTGACTGAATATTGGGTTTGTTTTGATTCGTTGTTGAAATTGTTTATGGAGTTGTTTTGGTTCGACTGTATTATTAAAAAACATACGTTTAGTATGCTTAACTTTATCCTAATAGAACGATAGTGTTCTGAAAACTTATTGATTTATTTATATGTATATCATATAGGTACTTATTTGTTTTAAGTTTAATTGTTGTTGTTAAAATACTTTATGCTGTGAATATATAATTTGTTAAGTTAATATTGAACATTTTCGTAAGCTATAAAATAAATCCACATCTGCTTAAATACTTTGGTCCTGCGTTCTTTAGTCTCACCCTTAAAGCAGTGTTTTAAATATCCTCTTCTTTTCTTAGCTTTATAATTTTAAATTCTTGAAAATATTATTAAATTCCTTTTTTATTTCTTTGCTTATTTTTCTCATTTTTCATTCGTTTTGCTTATGCTTATTGTTTTCTTTATTGCCACCTTTTCCTTAGCGACTCTCTCCATTTTAGCCAGCCTTTGTCTGCATTATCTCTTATAAGTTCATCCTTTTTTCTCTTCGCCATCGAATTTTTTAGCTTAATACTTCAGTTGCTTGCATTCATCGCTTATATTATTTGTTATCTTATTAATCTTACATTTCTTAGCTTTTTAGATTATGGTTCAGCGGAGCATTGTTAAATCTTCTCTTTTGTTTATCCACAAGCATTAATCCATTTTTTGCTATGCTTTTTGCAGTTGTTGCTCAGGCAACACATTTTTTTGCTCAACAATATTTTTCATGGCAGCAAATGTCAGTTTGTTGCTTGGCGCAAATGTTAAGTATACGCCGTATGTGTTTCTGGTGCTGCCAGATAACTAAACAGTTCTTAGCCACAAACTTGCAACTACTCTGCTGTCCAAATTGTCAAAATGGCAAGCGTTGCACGTCCGCTTTACGATTTTTTCATTTATATTTTTGTGTGTGTGTGTTTTCATCTTCTTTCCATCATCTTTTCTTTTCATTTTGTGGCTCTGCTTGCCGCTTGCTGCTGCCATTGTGTGTGAAAAATGTTGTCAACATTTCCTGCAGCAAGCCGCACGTTTACCCCTTAAGCAGCAAACCCCAAACCCCAGTCAGGACTTTATGTGTTTGGTAAGAAAAATTACATTTGGCAATTTGTGCGCTACACTTAATGCGAGTTTTTGGTTTTGCCAGTCTTAAAAAGTTCCACACATAAGTGTTAACTTAAATATGTTAAGTATAAGCAGCAGCAACCAAATAAAAATATTTTTACATATTTTCGGTTTTGATAACTTTGGAACTAAAAGCAAAAACAAATATTTGTTTCTTACAAGGCTTTAGTACTTCAGTTTGTTATTTAAGGGACTTAACCGGACTTGAAAAAAAATAAAATTAAAAAAAGTCTACAATAACCCAGATGTGCGGATGAGAAAGGTTTGCCCGGTTAAAGTAAAGTCCAGTTGCCTACCCACAAGCATATTTAATGACGGTTTCCGTCAAATTCCGCACCTTTGTGCACAGCAAATGAATATTTTTTACCTGAGCGGTTTATTTTTAATTCAGAAGCAACCAACGCCATTAAATTTAACGCTCAGCTGTAGATCAAAGCGGTCTAAGTAGACGGATTTTATTCATCTTCTTTTATCTTCATTTTATTTATGTTTATTTTTTCAGTTGGACCGCAATATAAAAAGCAGCACAAAATGGCATTTGATGGTTCGAGGGGCGTATGTTCTTGGGGCTATGAACATGAGCGTCAATGTTGCAGCTACCATTGCACACGCCAAGGACACGCACAACCACACACACGCTCATACACACGCGGGCTCACTAACATGAACATGAACATGAATATATAATATATTGTGTGGCAAACTAGGACATACCGTGTAGCAAAACTTATCCCTAATAAACTATCATAAATACTCTATGCAAAATAAAAAAAATAAATTAATAGAATTTATTTCCAATTCAAACTTTTCACAAAAGTATTACCTGTCACACTTTTTATCCGCTGCAGGTTCAGGGACACTAAAATTAAACAGCTGCTGCGTTACTCTTAACTTTTGGATGCAGATGGAAGCGACATTGCAAGTGTTCATATGCAACGGGGCATGAAGCGACACAAAATAAAGAACTTGCAACAGCGACAGCAACAGCAACAAATTCGACAGTACATAAAGTTGAAACTAACAGCACTTGTGAATAGTGAACGCTTTTTAAATACCCATTGAAAATAGGTTTCATATTTTAACTCTGCAATATTTCAGCTATTTTCTCAATGCGACATGGTTTTGTGACGCAAAATCTTACTAAGCAAACTGTATATATTGCAATTAACAACTTAAGTTTCAAGTCAAATCTGTTAGACATTCTAAGGACACAGGATATGATTACTGCAAATACAAAAAATAAGCCACCCTACACACAGAAAAGTAACATGTGGTGCTTGCGCACAGCTTGCATCTTTATATAATATGCATCTCTCTATATAGAATGTATCTACGTTGGTATTATATGTACCTGTGGTGCAATAAGCGAAAGCTGTTGCCCAGAATTACGACACAGGAGTTTAAAAAATAAAAACACTAAGTAACTGAGCAACTAAAGCACTGCCAGTTTTTTATATTTGGAAGACAAGTAGGGGCAACTTTTCAGTAAAAGGAAGAGACAGAGAGAGAGAGAGAGAGAGAGATAGATAGCTGGATGACGTCCATCGGATGCAAATGAGCAACTTTTTTACTTGAAATTCGGCGAACATCAAATATAACTAATGCTTAATGCTTAAAATACCATCTACGCAGCAGGAGAAAACCATTAAACATCAGATGAAGCCAGCAAAGTACAATGGAATAGATTGACATTTGTTGATAACATATAATAAAATTGTTATAAATTAATTTATACTTTAGTTAATAGTAAAATACATTTTTTTTCTGCCTAACAACTATTGAATGTGTTAAAAAGATTGCAAAAACATTGGAATCTTGGGTCTGCCTAAGTAAATGATACTTTCCACAGTGCGAAGTGCATAAGCACAAACATTGAAACTGCTGGACAACACAACAGCAGCGAATAAGTTATGCAAACTTGGCCAAGATCAAGAAGTATACACACATGAACGCACACCTACGTAAGCTATCTTCCACACACACACACACTTGTATGTATTTGTACAGCTTTCAGTCATCTTTTGCCACTTTTATTTGCATCAGCAGTACGCTAGTTGCATTTATCGTGCGGCTAGCCGGTGCCGTGTGCCCCAACCCCTATATGCCCGCCCCTAAAATGCAAAAGCTTTACAAGTCAAGCAGACCCAACGCCCAACCGCACCAACTACCTACATCCTCGCCCACTTCGCATGCGCTCGAGTGTAAAACAAACATACAATAAATTATAAGGGTCCACACACAAGCACAAACACAAACACATACATATACACACATGCCAAATGTTGTTGCATTTGATGCTAGTGGAAATTAATGAGACGTAAAAAGGTGCTGCAAGAGCAAATCGGAATGCTGCAAGTTCCTGCTACAGTTGAATTAAAGCGACTGTTGCATCATACGATCCAGCGAACTGTAAAATTTTTATTCTTCGCAAATTTCTACCAGAGGAGCAGGATGGCAGCTGCTTCTAATTGCAGTTAAATTCATAGCTGCATTGATGTGTATGGAATGGGGCAGGGCTTGCAAATAAATGAGTCAGAGCCAAATTAAAATGTGAGTAAATATATATTTGAATGTGGATAACTAATGTGCTCATAGCTAACAAATAACATTCGGATGTTATTAAAATCTCTTTTGGCATGGAAGAACAAAATAATGCTTAAATATTTACATATAAAACGGTTTTAATAAAAAATAAGTTTTGCGATATGAACTGTGACTCATTTTATTTAACGTATTGCTTTTTTTTTTATAGAAATTCTTGTTACTAAGATAAAAAAAATTATAAGCCTTCCCAGTCGCCAAAAAGCATTAGTTTACATTTATATTTGAAGTATTCTCATTTAAATTAAAGGAAGTACAGATAAACCCTTTTAATCAACACAACTTTAGCACATTCATATTGAAAAAGAAACACTGCGACTTTGCTTATCAAGCAATTGCTTTGCACATAAATATGTTTCTGTAGTATATAAATACATACATAGAGTAGCATACATTACTACATATATGTACATATGTGCATATGTATGTACATATGAATACATAAATGCGTACATGGCTTTGAAGAGAAAAGTAAATTAATTCAACAAGCGAAGCAAGAAGAAATATTCGCTACAGAAAGCCTATCCACCAATACAAATTGACATTGCTTACAAAAATAAAAATGCTATTAAGTATCAAATTTTAAATTTGAAACAAGCACAGTTTATTTCGACTTCTTCTTCTACAAGCAAGACACAAACAAACGTTGAAGATCACTGTCGCCAATTTATGTGTACAAATGTATGAGTACTAACTAAGCATACGAAAGTGTTGTTGCCTTCCACTTCAGTACATGTTTGTATGTAGATACATACATACGTAAAAAACAAAAGAGTCAAAATTGCTTGTGTAGCTGATTATGATGAGGAGCGCTGTGCCTGTGTGTGGGCATAATAACAAAACATTTAGTAATTTTATTTTCAAATGAAGATTATTTAATAAACTATTTCTTCTTGAGAATCCAAAATTAGTAGTGAATTCATTAGTTGAATACAATTATTCTTAATATGTGTGATTTTTATATCTCTTATGATGACAATAATGTAAATAAACGCATTTTAACTTCATGATAAATGCACCAAAATGTTTCTTTTAACTTCAGAACTATCTACGAATGCATTCTTTTTTGCAGTGGGTTATATTACATTACTGATCATTTAATTTCAATGCACAAATTGACTGAAGTATTAGGATTTGCTCAGTTTTGTCAATACCCGTCCAACCTGCTGTTTTGGAAACGTCTTCACTATAAAGTTGAATATATTGAATTGCCCTTGATTTAAGTCCCTCTTCTTGATGTAGATCAGCCAACTTCAGCGTCATAGCTGCAGTTTCAATACACAAATTTTCATCCAAGCAATTCAAGCACATTGCCTTTAGACGCTCGAGATCGTATTTGTCAGCAGCCGAAAGCAGTTCTTCAGTCTTGTCTTCCAAACAAGGAGCGCATCCCGTGTAGATGAATCGAAGCATTTCAAGGACAACTTCGTATTTGAAATCGCTTATTTTAACACAATTCTGCTGACTCTCCTCCAATGGATGCTTAAACATGGCAGCAAAAACTTTGCAGCGTGCTGTGTGCAATGAAATTCTTGTTATTAATCGTGTTCTAAAATATTTTCGTATTACTTCTTACCTGCTAAAATTGTCTTGTGAGCCGGTATCTTCTTGCCGTCTCCTGTTACAATCGTCACATCAGCGAACTCTTCTGAATTAAGTAAGGCGCCAAAATCGTTCATTATTTTGCATTCGGGAACTTGGATTATATTTTGACTGTTGCGCAAACACAACGTAATTTCACAGCGTATTTTAAGCGTGTCGTCGGGCAAAATTTTAATCGGCTCTTTATACAAGTCAGCGTACAAAACATCGAACGGTTGGGTGCCAGTCAGCCAACTTTGTGCAGAACTTTTATATGAGCATTTATTTTCAATTGAAAAGCTTAGCTCGCGTTTGTATTTCAAACAGTTGATATCAATCGGTTTACTTTTTAACATTATCCGTAATGAAGAGCTAAATATTTCGATTTCTAAGTAAAATTTTACTTTACTATATTTCGAAGCTGAAAACTCTTTGGATTTTAATCCATTAATTTCAGTGCAATTTTCTGATACATCAAAGTCTTTGATTTTCCACGTGTGACTAAATTTAACCACATCACGACTTGTGCAACTGAAACTATCCATATTAGTTATTTCGATCTGCTTTACGTTTATCCGCTCTTGTAACTGTTGCTTCCGCTGGAAGCTCTAAATTAAACTAGAGATTGCAAAGCATTTGCTTATTTCGATAGTTATTTACTCGATAGCGTTTCGCCGATTTGCAACATATATATAAGGGGTGTTCCTTATGGGAATGTCGATACAAAATGAACTGGAAGCCAAGCAAAATGCGTGCTAGTATTCTTATATAAATAATCTTTTGCTTAAACCAAACAAATTAGCTTATATTCATACATTTTAAAATCAGCTGTTTCAACTTGAACTTGAACTTGAAATTCAGTTTTCTGCAGGTTGTCAACTTGAATTTAAGTCAAAATGCTGACCCGATTTTCAAAAGCATTGCCTTAAAAGTCATGGTTTGACCCTAGAATAAAACTGCATTTAAATAAATACATTTAAATGAAATTGATTTTTGGTCAGAATTCATGTTAAAGTTCTATGCCAAAAGATCGACTTGGGCATTGGTAAAATCTTTCGACTTCCATAACTTCGTCAAAACTGACACGATTTTCAAAAGCAATGCGATTAAAGTCATGGTTTGACCCCTAGAATAAAACTGCATTTAAATAAATACATTTAAATGAAATTCGATTTTGGTCAAATTGCATGTTAAAGTTTTATGCCAAAAGTCGACTTGGGCATTGGTAAAATCTTTCGACTTCCATAACTTCGGCAAAACGACACAATTTTCAAAAGCAATGCCTTAAAAGTCATGGTTTGACCTAGAATAAAACTGCATTTAAATAAATACATTTAAATGAAATTCGTTTTTGGTCAGAATTCATGTTAAAGTTTTATGCCTAAAAATCGACTTGGGCATTGGTAAAATCTTTCGACTTCCATAACTTCGTCAAAACTGACACGATTTTCAAAAGCATTAACCTAAAAGTCATAATTTGACCCCTAGAATAAAACTGCATTTAAATATATATTTTTAATGAAATTCGATTTTTGGTTAGATTATGTTAAAGTTCTATGCCTAAAATCGACTTGGGCATTGGTAAATTCCATAACTTCGGCAAAACTGACCCGATTTTCAAAAGCAATATCTTAAAAGTCATAATTTGACCCCTAGAATAAAAATGCATTTAAATAAATACATTTAAATGAAATTCGATTTTGGTCAGAATTCATGTTAAAGTTCTATGCCTAAAAATCGACTTGGGCATTGGTAAAATCTTTCGACTTCCATAACTTCGGCAAAACTGACCCGATTTTCAAAAGCAATATCTTAAAAGTCATGGTTTGACCCCTAGAATAAAACTGCATTTAAATAAATACATTTAAATGAAATTCGATTTTTGGTCAGAATTCATGTTAAAGTTTTATGCCTAAAAATCGACTTGGGCATTGGTAAAATCTTTCGACTTCCATAACTTCGGCAAAACTGACCCGATTTTCAAAAGCAATATCTTAAAAGTCATAATTTGACCCCTAGAATAAAACTGCATTTAAATAAATACATTTAAATGAAATTCGATTTTTGGTCAGAATTCATGTTAAAGTTCTATGCCAAAAAATCGACTTGGGCATTGGTAAAATCTTTCGACTTCCAGAACTTCGGCAAAGCTGACCCGATTTTCGAAAGCAATGCCTTTAAAGCAGTGGTGTCCAAACTCACACAATGAAAGCGTTGCGCTTGTGTGCGAAGCAGCGAAACACGAAGGCAACGTTAAACATTTTTTGCAATGCAGAAGCGAATGACTGCGCGTTTGACTTTGAGCTTCAGCCGAACACATGAGTCGAGCGAGCAAATGCAGCCGAACACGCGCATCGTAAGAGAACAAGCTGCCGAGCGTTCTATTTATAGAACACACATATTCTCTCCCTATACATGTGTCGGCTGCTACGCCGGCAGAATTTGTCTTGCCAACCACGCGTGGCTGCCTTTTCAAACTTTGGACAACACTGCTTTAAAGTTATGGTTTGACCCCTAGAATAAAACTGCATTTAAATAAATACATTAAAATTAAAGTCGATTTTTGGTCAGATTGCATGTTAAAGTTCTATGCCTAAAAATCGACTTGGGCATTGGTAAAATCTTTCGACTTCCATAACTTCGGCAAAACAGACGCGATTTTCAAAAGCAATGCCTTAAAAGTCATGGATTGGCCCCTTAAATAAAACTGCATTTAAAGTTAACAATGTCAAGTCAAGTTAAGTTGAGGGTAACCACAAAAGCTGCTGCTGCATATAGTTAGCTATTAGCCTATAAATTTAATCACACTAATATCAGTTGACTCATAAGGAAAGAAGCTTTATTTTAATGATCCTGTGTAATATATGAAAGTTTTTCCGGCAATCGCGTTTTTAAAACAGTCAGACCTAGCGGGAAAAAATGACGGCACTGACATGTACATACGTCGTGTTATGTTCGTTAGCTTACAAGCAGCAAGACTTTGTCCTTTACGACAACACTCATACAATGGCAAATATACCATCTGATGTTACTCTAAAGTAAGATTTTTTGTATGTATTTGAAACAAGATTTTTACACTTTAGATGTTTAGATGTTTACACATCAAAAACAGCTAAACAAGCACTTGAAAAGTTCACAATATTCTCAAGCAATATTTATTAATCCAATATTTGTTAGATTATAATTATAAAGTTTTTATACTCGATACCGAAGGTAAAGAGTATATTGGTTTTGTGCAATGTCCGTCATGGTGTCTGTCCGTCTGTCCGTCCGTATGTGTGCAAGTTTTTTCCACACCCTTCAAGCTGGAGACTTTATCTATGGGATAGTAAATTAAAGTGTCAAGATGGGGGTTCTACGATAACTGGGGGGCTGGCAAATCGATAAATTCGATAACCCAATACCGATAAATCCACATATTTCGCACATCCTTACAGCTAGAACTACCAAATTTGGTAAGAAGCTAGCTATTAGCAACCCCCAAAAAACAGCATCAAAAATTTTGGAGCCACGCCCCCCCATTCCACCCCCACCCCCCCGCATTTTAAAGTCAAAAAAGACTATATCTCCCACAGTTTTTGAGCTATAGCCACCAAATTTGGTGCCAAGATAGGTGATGATGACCCCCTAAAAACTGCACGAAAAGTTTGGATGCCACGCCCACCGATACTGCCCTAGCCGCCCCCATCCACCCCAACGCTTCGTCAAAAACGGGAATGCGTGTATCTTCCAGAGTTGTGGAGCTAGAGCCTCCAAATTTGGTGGGAAGATAGCTGTTAACGACCCCCAAAAAACTGCATCAAAGTTTTGGAGCCACGCCCACCCATTACGCCCCCAGCCCCCCCGCATTTTGAAATCAGAAATGGCTATATCTCCCACAGTTTTTGAGCTATAGCCACCAAATTTGGTGCCAAGATAGGTGATGATGACCCCTAAAAACTGCACCAAAAGTTTGGATGCCACGCCCACCGATACTGCCCTAGCCACCCCCATCCACCCCAACGCTTCGTCAAAAACGGGAATGAGTGTATCTTCCAGAGTTGTGGAGCTAGAGCCACCAAATTTGGTAGGAAGATAGCTGGCAACGACCCCCAAAAATTTGCATCAAAGTTTTGGAGCCACGCTCTCCATTTCGCCCCCTTTTCCCCACTTTTTACAATTTTCGAGCTACAGTCACCAAATTTGGTATGAAGATAGCAATTGACATTCCACAAAGATCTGTATCACAAATTTGGATGCCACGCCCACCCATACCGCCCCCAGCCCCCTTTCCCCCTTTTACAAATTTCGACCTAGAGTCACCAAATTTGGTATGAAGATAGCAGTTGAAAACTAGTACATACCGTGTAGCAAAACTTATCCCTAATAAACTATCATAAATACTCTATGCAAAATAAAAAAATAAATTAATAGAATTTATTTCCAATTCAAACTTTTCACAAAAGTATTACCTGTCACACTTTTTATCCGCTGTAGGTTCAGGGACACTAAAATTAAACAGCTGCTGCGTTACTCTCAACTTTTGGATGCAGATGGAAGCGACATTGCAAGTGTTCATATGCAACGGGGCATGAAGCGACACAAAATAAAGAACTTGCAACAGCGACAGCAACAGCAACAAATTCGACAGTACATAAGGTTGAAACTAACAGCACTTGTGAATAGTGAACGCTTTTTAAATACCCATTGAAAATAGGTTTCATATTTTAACTCTGCAATATTTCAGCTATTTTCTCAATGCGACATGTTTTGTGACGCAAAATCTTACTAAGCAAACTGTATATATTGCAATTAACAACTTAAGTTTCAAGTCAAATCTGTTAGACATTCTAAGGACACAGGATATGATTACTGCAAATACAAAAAATAAGCCACCCTACACACAGAAAAGTAACATGTGGTGCTTGCGCACAGCTTGCATCTTTATATAATATGCATCTCTCTATATAGAATGTATCTACGTTGGTATTATATGTACCTGTGGTGCAATAAGCGAAAGCTGTTGCCCAGAATTACGACACAGGAGTTTAAAAAATAAAAACACTAAGTAACTGAGCAACTAAAGCACTGCCAGTTTTTTATATTTGGAAGACAAGTAGGGGCAACTTTTCAGTAAAAGGAAGAGACAGAGAGAGAGAGAGAGAGAGAGAGATAGATAGCTGGATGACGTCCATCGGATGCAAATGAGCAACTTTTTTACTTGAAATTCGGCGAACATCAAATATAACTAATGCTTAATGCTTAAAATACCATCTACGCAGCAGGAGAAAACCATTAAACATCAGATGAAGCCAGCAAAGTACAATGGAATAGATTGACATTTGTTGATAACATATAATAAAATTGTTATAAATTAATTTATACTTTAGTTAATAGTAAAATACATTTTTTTTCTGCCTAACAACAATTGAATGTGTTAAAAAAATTGCAAAAACATTGGAATCTTGGGTCTGCCTAAGTAAATGATACTTTCCACAGTGCGAAGTGCATAAGCACAAACATTGAAACTGCTGGACAACACAACAGCAGCGAATAAGTTATGCAAACTTGGCCAAGATCAAGAAGTATACACACATGAACGCACACCTACGTAAGCTATCTTCCACACACACACACACTTGTATGTATTTGTACAGCTTTCAGTCATCTTTTGCCACTTTTATTTGCATCAGCAGTACGCTAGTTGCATTTATCGTGCGGCTAGCCGGTGCCGTGTGCCCCAACCCCTTTATGCCCGCCCCTAAAATGCAAAAGCTTTACAAGTCAAGCAGACCCAACGCCCAACCGCACCAACTACCTCCATCCTCGCCCACTTCGCATGCGCTCGAGTGTAAAACAAACATACAATAAATTATAAGGGTCCACACACAAGCACAAACACAAACACATACATATACACACATGCCAAATGTTGTTGCATTTGATGCTAGTGGAAATTAATGAGACGTAAAAAGGTGCTGCAAGAGCAAATCGGAATGCTGCAAGTTCCTGCCACAGTTGAATTAAAGCGACTGTTGCATCATACGATCCAGCGAACTGTAAAATTTTTATTCTTCGCAAATTTCTACCAGAGGAGCAGGATGGCAGCTGCTTCTAATTGCAGTTAAATTCATAGCTGCATTGATGTGTATGGAATGGGGCAGGGCTTGCAAATAAATGAGTCAGAGCCAAATTAAAATGTGAGTAAATATATATTTGCCTGTGGATAACTAATGTGCTCATAGCTAACAAATAACATTCGGCTGTTATTAAAATCTCTTTTGGCATGGAAGAACAAAATAATGCTTAAATATTTACATATAAAACGGTTTTAATAAAAAATAAGTTTTGCGATATGAACTGTGACTCATTTTATTTAACGTATTGCTTTTTTTTTATAGAAATTCTTGTTACTAAGATAAAAAAAATTATAAGCCTTCCCAGTCGCCAAAAAGCATTAGTTTACATTTATATTTGAAGTATTCTCATTTAAATTAAAGGAAGTACAGATAAACCCTTTTAATCAACACAACTTTAGCACATTCATATTGAAAAAGAAACACTGCGACTTTGCTTATCAAGCAATTGCTTTGCACATAAATATGTTTCTGTAGTATATAAATACATACATAGAGTAGCATACATTACTACATATATGTACATATGTGCATATGTATGTACATATGAATACATAAATGCGTACATGGCTTTGAAGAGAAAAGTAAATTAATTCAACAAGCGAAGCAAGAAGAAATATTCGCTACAGAAAGCCTATCCACCAATACAAATTGACATTGCTTACAAAAATAAATATGTTATTAAGTATCAAATTTTAAATTTGAAACAAGCACAGTTTATTTCGACTTCTTCTTCTACAAGCAAGACACAAACAAACGTTGAAGATCACTGTCGCCAATTTATGTGTACAAATGTATGAGTACTAACTAAGCATACGAAAGTGTTGTTGCCTTCCACTTCAGTACATGTATGTATGTAGATACATACATACGTAAAAAACAAAAGAGGCAAAATTGCTAGTGTAGCTGATTATGATGCATAGCGCTGTGCCTGTGTGTGGGCATAATAACAAAACATTTAGTAATTTTATTTTCAAATGAAGACTATTTGATTGTATTAAAGCGTAGAAAATATTGAATACAAAACCAAAATAATAAACTATTTCTTCTTGAGAATCCAAAATTAGTAGTGAATTCATTAGTTGAATACAATTATTCTTAATATGTGTGATTTTTATATCTCTTATGATGACAATAATGTAAATAAACGCATTTTAACTTCATGATAAATGCACCAAAATGTTTCTTTTAACTTCAGAACTATCTACGAATGCATTCTTTTTTGCAGTGGGTTATATTACATTACTGATCATTTAATTTCAATGCACAAATTGACTGAAGTATTAGGATTTGCTCAGTTTTGTCAATACCCGTCCAACCTGCTGTTTTGGAAACGTCTTCACTATAAAGTTGAATATATTGAATTGCCCTTGATTTAAGTCCCTCTTCTTGATGTAGATCAGCCAACTTCAGCGTCATAGCTGCAGTTTCAATACACAAATTTTCATCCAAGCAATTCAAGCACATTGCCTTTAGACGCTGGAGATCGTATTTGTCAGCAGCCGAAAGCAGTTCTTCAGTCTTGTCTTCCAAACGAGGAGCGCATCCCGTGTAGATGAATCGAAGCATTTCAAGGACAACTTCGTATTTGAAATCGCTTATTTTAACACAATTCTGCTGACTCTCCTCCAATGGATGCTTAAACATGGCAGCAAAAACTTTGCAGCGTGCTGTGTGCAATGAAATTCTTGTTATTAATCATGTTCTAAAATATTTTCGTTTTTGCTTCTTACCTGCTAAAATTGTCTTGTGAGCCGGTATCTTCTTGCCGTCTCCTGTTACAATCGTCACATCAGCGAACTCTTCTGAATTAAGTAAGGCGCCAAAATCGTTCATTATTTTGCATTCGGGAACTTGGATTATATTTTGACTGTTGCGCAAACACAACGTAATTTCACAGCGTATTTTAAGCGTGTCGTCGGGCAAAATTTTAATCGGCTCTTTATACAAGTCAGCGTACAAAACATCGAACGGTTGGGTGCCAGTCAGCCAATTTTGTGCAGAACTTTTATATGAGCATTTATTTTCAATTGAAAAGCTTAACTCGCGTTTGTATTTCAAACAGTTGATATCAATCGGTTTACTTTTTAACATTATTCGTAATGAAGAGCTAAATATTTCGATTTCTAAGTAAAATTTTACTTTACTATATTTCGAAGCTGAAAACTCTTTGGATTTTAAGCCATTAATTTCATTGCAATTTTCTGATACATCAAAGTCTTTGATTTTCCACGTGTGACTAAATTTAACCACATCACGACTTGTGCAACTGAAACTATCCATATTAGTTATTTCGATCTGCTTTACGTTTATCCGCGCTTGTAACTGTTGCTTCCGCTGGAAGCTCCAAATAAAACTAGAGATTGCAAAGCATTTGCTTATTTCGATAGTAATTTACTCGATAGCGTTTCGCCGATTTGCAACATATATATAAGCGGTGTTCCTTATGGGAATGTCGATACAAAATGAACTGGAAGCCAAGCAAAATGCTCCGGGTGCTAGTATTCTTATATAAATAATCTTTTGCTTGAACCAAACAAATTAGCTTATATTCATACATTTTAAAATCAGCTGTTTCAACTTGAACTTGAACTTGAAATTCAGTTTTCTGCAGGTTGTCAACTTGATTTTAAGTCAAAATGACCGATTTTAAAAGATTGCCTTAAAGTCATGGTTTGACCCTAGAATAAACTGCATTTAAATAACTACATTTAAATGAAATTCGATTTTTGGTCAGAATTCATGTTAAAGTTCTATGCCAAAAAATGGACTTGGGCATTGGTAAAATCTTTCGACTTCCATAACTTCGGCAAAACAGACGCGATTTTAAAAAGCAATGCCTTAAAAGTCATGGTTTGACCCCTAGAATAAAACTACATTTAAATAAATACATTTAAATGAAATTCGATTTTTGGTCAGAATGCATGTTAAAGTTTTATGCCAAAAAATCGACTTGGGCATTGGTAAAATCTTTCGACTTCCATAACTTCGGCAAAACTGACCGATTTTCAAAAGCAATGCCTTAAAAGCATGGTTTGACCCTTAGATAAAACTGCATTTAAATAATACATTTAAATGAAATTCGATTTTGGTCAGAATTCATGTTAAAGTTCTATGCCAAAAGATCGACTTGGGCATTGGTAAAATCTTTCTAAGGAAGCTGACCCGATAACTTTTAGTGGTGTGCTTAGCGCCGGCATTTGTCGAAACGCGAGCAATTTTAAATTTTGCAAATGCTTTAAAAGTCTGGCGTTTGACTTTCCCTCAGCTAAAACTGATTTAAATAAATACATTAAAAGAAAAGTCGAATTTTTTCAGAATCATGTTAAAGTTCTCTCCTAAAAATCGACTTGGGCATTGGTAAAATCTTTCGACTTCCTAACTTCGGCAAGCTGCCGTTTTCAAATTAGCAATGCCTTAAAGTCATGGTTTGACCCCTAGAATAAAACTGCATTTAAATAAATACATTAAAATTAAAGTCGATTTTTGGTCAGATTGCATGTTAAAGTTCTATGCCAAAAAATCGACTTGGGCATTGGTAAAATCTTTCGACTTCCATAACTTCGGCAAAACTGACACGATTTTCAAAAGCAATGCCTTAAAAGTCATGGTTTGACCCCTAGAATAAAACTGCATTTAAATAAATACATTTAAAATTAAAGTCGATTTTTGGTCAGATTGCATGTTAAAGTTCTATGCCTAAAAATCGACTTGGGCATTGGTAAAATCTTTCGACTTCCATAACTTCGGCAAAACAGACGCGATTTTCAAAAGCAATGCCTTAAAAGTCATGGATTGGCCCCTTAAATAAAACTGCATTTAAAGTTAACAATGTCAAGTCAAGTTAAGTTGAGGGTAACCACAAAAGCTGCTGCTGGATATAGCTAGCTATTAGCCTATAAATTTAATCACACTAAAATCAGTTGACTCATAAGGAAAGAAGCTTTATTTTAATGATCCTGTGTAATATATGAAAGTTTTTCCGGCAATCTCGTTTTTAAAACAGTCAGACCTAGCGGGAAAAAATGACGGCACTGACATGTACAATACGTCGTGTTATGTTCGTTAGCTTACAAGCAGCAAGACTTTGTCCTTTACGACAACACTCATACAATGGCAAATATACCATCTGATGTTACTCTAAAGTAAGATTTTTTGTATGTATTTGAAACAAGATTATTACCCTTTAGATGTTTAGATGTTTACACATCAAAAACAGCTAAACAAGCACTTGAGAAGTTCACAATATTCTCAAGCAATATTTATTAATCCAATATTTGTTAAATTATAATTATAAAGTTATTTTTTTTAGGTTTTTTGACTGTAAAGCCTAAAAGTAGACCACGATATTATAATCGAATTATTATTATTTATTGCTGTGCATCAGAGCCGCTTAGGACTTTTGCAAACTTTTTGCCAATAAATAAACGAAAAATGATATATTATAGTTGGCGGAACTTTGAACGGGCCAAACACATAAAGGGTGGCACCAGAACCTACTCAACGTCAGATTTATCAGCATTATCATCATCATTATATCAACAGCAGCAGCAGCAGCAGCGTCAGATACCCGCATTAGCAGCAACTTCAAATGCAATTAGATGCTACAACGAAAACTTTGCAAATTTTTTCCTATTTTTGCCACCCGCTCACTAGGTCGCCAGCCTAATTAAGAACTTTTCAATGAGAAGTCAAACAAGAAAAGGGAAAAAATTAAAATTTGATACACATGTATGTATGTGTTGGGTTGTTTGTATTTATGCACATGAAGTACTTGGTTATATTATAGCAGCTGGGCCCAGTGTCATGACATCGTCATCTCATAACAGGAAGCAGCAGGAAGCTGCCACAGCGCCCAACTCTCTCTCTCTCTCTCTCTGGTAATGGGCGGAAACTGCAGCGCTCGATTATGTCACTCGTATCCCCTCGCACCGCTACCCCTCAGTCAGTACGCAGTAAGCAGCTGGAGCAGTTCAGTCATATTTGCTATACTGCCATAATGCATGTCTTATCTGCCGCATCAACGATGCCAGCACAACACAACCAGCAACAACAACAAAACTAACAGCGTGCTTAAAACTTGGTACGTGCCTTTGTTATGACTTTGTTTGTGCATGAGACATCTGATAATTTTGTGATAACAGAAGGAATATCTTGTTACAGTTGTCTTAAGAAGTAGACTCTGTCATCATGCAACCAAATAACTGTTTAAGCCAAGACTTGTTGATTATATCTAATTAACTAACTAAAGACTGATGTGAAAAGTTTAGTTTACTAATAAAGTATGCGGCAGGAATCTTAAATTATAAAATCAGATTTCCTTAGCAAAGGACTTTAGAATTTAAAGTCTTCTATATCCCGCTATCAATTTTAGTTACTGAATTATTCGATTTCATGATATTCTTTGTACAATTGCTTTGTTTCTTATGTGGAATAAATACCCAAAACTAAAATTTTTTAAATCAATAACCTTATTAATAATAATAATAATAACCTTATTAAAATAAATACCTTGTATTTAATCAAGAATATTGTTGACTTGAATCTATTCAAGATTATCTTTTAATTGCTTAATAATCTGCATGATATATTCGACATTATCACTAGATTTCAACCACTGTAGAACCGTTTCAAATCAGTTTAAGATGAATTTGTTACACATTATTTCCAGTAGCTTTACTGAAATGATTTATTTACTACATATATGAAATCTGAAGACAAGTGAATATTAAAGCATTTACAACAAGCAATATCATGATGACGAACTATCTGAAACTAGTTATAATAGTAGCATTCCTATTTTTAGACTTTGCTTATACCAATATTACCTATACCAACTTGATGGAACAAATTTTGAAACGTATTGGTTGCCCCGATGACTTTGCAAAAAGCTACTGCCAAAACAACGGAAAATGCCTAATGATCAATGATGCCCGAAAGCGTAGCTACGCTTGTGTGTGCCCACCGGAATTTGTGGGACAACGTTGCGAGAAAAACAAATAATTTAAACTTTCATTTAGTTATATTCATCAAAACTTCTTGTCAATATTAAAAGTTGATAAATAAATTGCATTAAGTAAAATATTTAAGTAAATACTACAATGTCTTATACGCAAAACACAAACATAACATATCATATCAAATGAAGATTATAAAATAATTATAACTTAAATTAATATCTTTTTGAATAAAAACAAAACTATTTTTGTTTTATACTTTCGCTGCTCTTTTTAAGGGAATAATTTCTTTCATATTGAATAAAAATACAAGAAAAGCTAAATATATACATATAAAATTTATGGCTGCTGTCATTGACGCCAAATCGATGGACATTAAAGCTGCCAAGCCATAAATAAGCTTAATGCGAATAACGACAACAGCAGACATAATCATCATTATTGATGGGACAAAGGAATATACCATAATTATATACTACACTATATAATCAATTAAATTTAAATAAAAACGCACTCACATAAATAAAAGCTGCATCGAGTGCTAAATGAGGCACAACTACTTATGTCGTTTGCTTCACACACACAAAGTTTATTATGTGCTTTTTGGCGTCATTGCAGTCGAACGCCAACCCAAGTCCAATGGTTCGTTCCAGTTGCGCTGTCACGCTTGCCTCGCTTTTACGAGAATGTAAAAATAAATGTGCATAATTTGTCAGCACAAATCACTGGCGTATTGTCCATAGCCCCCTTACCCAAAAAATTGTCGCCTCAAACTGACCGGAATATGGAGTGCAGTAGATCAAGGATAGTGCGTTGTTAATTTGCTTGCTAATTGAGCTGGACAGGCGCGCAAAAGCGAGTTTTAGCTGTAGTTAACAGCGCGCTGCAGCGTGGACTACAAAGTAGAATTCAGCCGGCTTTTAATGAATTTATTCATTCAACACAAATGCTCCACTTAAAAACTTTTAACTACTTTTTGCGCTATCCACTTAATTTTTAATACGATCTATTTATTTATGTTAAAAGTTACACTTTGCACGAGCCCAATTATTTTTGTCGATACCTTACAAAATTAATTAAAGAACATTCGCCATGAGACTTTTTAAGAAGCTAATGCATTTCTAGATTAGTTAGATTTTGATGATATGCTAAATGCTAATAATGCTTCCGATGCTTTAAACGCAGTTAATGACAGCATTAACAACATGTGTTAAGAAGATTGGTGGCATTGGGGCAGCTAGTAGTAGTAGCTACTAGTAATCTAAAGTTTAAGGTCGCTCAGATTTATATAAAATACTTTCAAACAACAGTTTTTCACCCTCTTTCTTAACTTATGAGAAGAAAAAAACCAAACTATAAATAGAATTTAGTACCTATTAACTTTAATAAGTTGCTTTAGTTATTTTCAAAAGAAATTCAAACGGACGTATCAATATCGCAAACCTTACCTACAAGTAGAGTAATGTTGATTGAGCATGTGATTACCAAAACTGATGGTTAACAATTAGAGTGGCCTGCATTTGGCTTTTTAGCATGTCAGCTGGTATAACCTTGATGTGCCGTGGAAACTGCTAAAGCGTAGAAAATGGCTAATTTTGTATGCAACAGTCAGCGAGCAACAAACAAACTAAAACAAAAATTTTCGGATTTTGTTTTCTCTCCATTTGTTGGTTTATTTCCCCCCCAAGCTAATGCGCAAGCAAACACGCATGCCACGCAAGGTGGGAGTAGAAAAACGGGTAAAGCATTCAGTTAGTGTTGCAGGCGTAAGTTTAGATGTTGTGATAAGTTCAAATGCTGCAGTTGCAGCCGCCACTGCGTTGCAATTGCATGCATGCAACTCGAATGCCACATACAAAGGCCATGCCACCCACACAAACAACCCATCGAGCTGTGACACAAGGGGAAGGCAAGCGGCAAAGGGGTTTCAAGACGCCAAATGCGTCCTTGAGCGCACTTTTCTGCCACTTGCCTTCTATTTGTAATTTTAACGAGCTTGCTTTGCTGTTGCTGTTTTGCTTACTGTTTGCGCAGCTCAACGAGTGTCGAGCACTTGTGTGCAACATTTTTTGCTGCACGAGCCTCAAAGGCCTCAGTTTTGGGTTGTTGTTGTTGTTGTTATTGCTGTCTTTTTCTTTTCAACTGGCAAACTTGTTTTTTTGTGTGTTGTGTAGCGTCCGCGACCCAAAAGAAAATGAATTTCCTTTGGCATTTCCTTGTCTTGCTGTGCATTTGAGAAGATTTGATAGGACGCGCCGCACCAGCGCCCACCCTACTCAGTCTGTCTCGCTCTGGCACATGTGCAGCAATTTCCGGCGGAAGCGTAAAAACTTTTGCAGGTATTTAAGTGGCCCGCGGCGCATAGCCAACTCTCATCTTAGCCAACTTCTTCGACGAGCTCTTTGAAGTTATTTAAGCCAAGCAACTCAACTACACACAACTGAGCTACCGAAAGGCGTCTTAGATTTGCCACATTTCTCAGTGTGCACACTTCCGTTTCCTGCGCGAGGCGCTACAAACACAACAAAACGTCATCATGCCAGCAGCTAAAACTAGAACCAGAAAAAGAACCAAAACTAGAGCTAGCTCAGACTGTTTATTAATATGACTTTAATCTAAAGAACAAAAAATTAGAAAAAATTAGTTGTCAAAGTCTGCAATCAAGAATTTAGAACAACCTGAATTTTTGTGGTTCAATATATTTAATTGATTTCGGCGGTTCACAGAGAAATACTAATCAACAGCAACAATAAGAATGTTTTTCTAGCTTACAACAAATTGGTATACCTTTTGCAAGTGTATCAAAAATGTTTTTAATCCACTCACACTCGCCACTTACAAACTTTCACTCAGATTTGCATATGTTGTTGTGTGTGCCAGTGGCTGACATGAAATACGATTACGTATTTACTTTAACAGTAATTTGCTTTTAGCATTAGTTCCTAAGACTAGCCTAAAAAATTATGTAAGCATTCCACTCGACTGATTTATGATGACAAGCGTCAGTTACGAATAGTTTGGTTATACAACCACAAAAGTCTTACACACGTTTTAAATTAAAGCAAGCCGTACAGGTGACTTGCAACGTTGGAAGCCTTTTTGGCAAAACCTTCAAGAAATATGTGAAACATGCAGGTTATTCAAACAGTTTTGTTAAGCTACACATTCGCCAAATAGTCAAAGAATTGCATTCTTTATGCTTTGGGACATTTACGAGACAGCATGAAAATATCAAAAAATCAATTTACTAACAGTAAGCTGGCTTCTTTTTTCTTAGCAATAACCATTAATTAAGTGGCATTATCGAAATGAACAACAGATATTGGATAATGGATAACAGGATGATTTACAGCATTTTAAATTTTCGAACACAGCAAGCTGATTTGCTTGACATAAATATATTTGGATTGTGAATTAACAAAAGTAATCTATAGTACTAAATATAATTTTGTGTAGCAATGTAACAAAACTTTTTGCACACAAAAAAAGTTTATATCATTAAAGCTGTCAGGTTAAAGGTTGCGTCTTATCAAAATTTTAAGTGAATTGCAAGTTGATACTAAATTATGGAGCAGGTTGATCACAGGTCCAATTTCGGTCGTGCTTGCAGTAAAGGTAGGTCTATTTTTATAAAAATAAGCTAGTTGTCTTACTACTTATGCAATGCATATAGGCTGCTTTATTCCGCAGCGTGTTGTTGTCTCTTTGATGGGCTTCTTTGCGCTGCTGTGTGCCTATACAAATCGTGTATCGATATCACATGTTATCACCAAGCTGGTTATACACAAAAATCGAACGGGTGAGGACAGTAAAACGGGCGTTTGCCCTCCGGAAGTTGAGAGCGTATTGGCGGGCGGATACCCTGTGAGCATATTGTGGAGTTTAATTATAACGATAAAATCGCAGCACAATCGATAATAATCGATCACATTATTTTCCCTTCACATACAGAACGTTGGAGTTTATGAATGGTCAGAGTCACTGCAAGGCCTAGTTTTAGGTAGCTTTTATATTGGCTACCTGATCACTCACATGCCTGGTGGCATCCTGGCTGACAAATATGGGGCCAAATGGATATTGGCCATCGGCATGTTCATTTCAGGAATATGCACTGTTCTTTCTCCAATTTCCATCGTATACGGCGAGCAATGGGGTCTGATGGCTATACGTATTATAATGGGCTTAGCCCAAGGACCCTTATTCCCGGCCATGACGACTCTTCTGTCAGCGTGGGTGCCCGCTAAAGAGCGAGGCGCACTGGGCACCTTGACCTACAGCGGCATTACGGTCGGCACAATCGTTAGTAACATAAGTTCCGGTCAAATGCTTCACTACTTCCACTGGTCGGTGACGCTTTATGTGCTTGGCCTTGTAACTTTAGTCTGGGTGATATTATTTGTAAGCATGATTGATCCATTTGTGTATTACGTCTGACTGCTATTTCCGTTTTCAGATCCTTCTATGCACCAGCACACCTGCCACGCATTACTGTATCAAACCAAAAGAGATGGCTTATCTAGAAGAACAGCTGCCAAAGAGAAGTGATGAGAGGCCGAAAATACCCTGGAAGAAAATGATGTGTAGCCCAGCCATGGCAGCACTGATCGTTTGTCAAATTGGGCACGATTGGGGCTATTATGTAATGGTATCCATTTTGCCCAAGTATATGGCCGACGTACTTCAGTTTTCTATTCGGTCCAATGGTTTGGTTACCTCCTTGCCATTTTTCTTCATGTTTATTAGCTCAGTACTTTGTGGCATTTTGGCCGATTGGCTCATACGCACAAATAAGTTGCGCATAACAGTTGAACGAAAATTGTTTACATTTATTGGTAAGTGCAAGAGAACATAGCATATTAAGTACTTTACTTTAGAGTAAACTAATTATTTATATAACTTAGCGGCAGCTCTACCAGGAACGTTTATGGTAGCAGCTTCATATACCGGGTGCAATAAGATTTGGGTTGTGTTCTTTTTTACACTATCAATGTTTGTCATGGGTCCATACTATGCGGGCCAAAAACTGACGCCCATGGATATGTCACCCACTTTTTCTGGCACTATCATGGCCATATCAAACGGACTTGGCTCTTTCGCCGGCTTGTTCTCACCGCCTATTGTCGGACTAATGACACCTAACGTAAGTCGGTTTGCTTTTACTTAAGCGATATTTCTAACCAACGATACTTCATTTTCACTAAGGCAACTATGAACGAGTGGCGTGGTGTATTTTGGTTGGGTTTTGCAATATTAATTGTTACAGCACTTGTGTTTGTTATCTGGGGTACAGGTGAGGTACAGTCCTACGATCCGAGGGCCGAGAAAAAGGAGTGATATGTTCATACAATGTATATAAAAATAAAGAAATTTGAAGTGATTTTAATCGACTCCTGTCAGCGCCAGGTTGTTCTTAAAAGGTCCGCTCTATCTGCCGAACAGCGCGATAGGCTGAGATGTCATTAGCATTGTAAAGTATGCAGACTTGCCAATTAGATGCCCCATTTGTCATTGCGCCACATAGCAAAAAATAGCTGTCAACATGTCTTATTTGAGTTTCAGAAAAGTAATCTTTTTCTACAAGTTTTTCTTTTCTTTTTCTGATAAAATAAATCATTGGCTTACTGACTTGAGAATATGTATCCCACATAAATGTATACCAATTTATATATCTACGTTTATTTAAAACTGTAAAGCTATATCACTAAAGTTAGTTTAAGTAAGTTAAACATCAACTCGCTACATTATTTCAACCACAAAGTAGTAATAAGTAATAAAAATAATTGATATTGTAAAAAGTAAGTAAATTAAGTCATAAAGCATAACAAAGAAATTTTAGTTATCTACATACATATATATAAATAAGTTAAGAATCTTTTTGTACTCGTTTTGCAATATAAATATCTTCTTTTTAGAATTCCCATTTGCCTAATGGTTCAACGAATAATTTATTGTCTTGTTTTGCGACATTATGTTTGATAATTCGAATTGTCCAGCCATCGTTCCCAAATATGTCTTTATATAATTTGAGCTATGTTTACCCTCGTAAATCTTTAAAATAATGCCTTTATCTGCTTTTGTTGTCTGGATCCATGTCCATGGCTTTGGTTTGTTATGTGTGTCCTGTGAGTGCCATAAAACAATTACCCAACATGTTTTAAATTGTGTATGCTATTGACTAAGAGCACAAGCAGAAACGACAAACACACAAACGTCAATAGCCTGGTTAGCACACAAACACAAACATACACACATCAACATCCACATGAGTCGGAACTGTTGACTGTCTATGATTTCAGCTGGTAACTTTTTTGTTTGCTTTACCTTGGACATTTTCGTTGTATTTATGTCAACGTTTTGACAATTTGCGTGGCATTAAATATTGATATTTGGTAAATATTTTCGTTGCGCAGCTTCATAAGTATGATGTATGTTATGCATACGAACATTTGACAGTAAAAAATAATATAATCTACAAACAAACAAAAAATTTGACACATGTTTTAATAAGGCACCTATATGATTTTATTGTTAAAGGAAAATAGATTTTAAATTCATAGATTAATCTATTCTGAAGTATTTTAATCCTACAATGACCAACAACTTCTAGCTGAACAATGGAGCATACGTGATATTCTATAAATCTAATTAATAAATGTACATAATTTTCTATGTATGTACGTGAATAATGTTTCAGTAAACGAATAACCCAAATAAACTAGAATATAGTACTAAATGTTTGAAACAATTTATTATACTTGCTAGAAAAATCAATAATTTTGGTCAGTTTTACATGTACTTACATTAGAAGCACATTTTGTTTGATGTTTCCTCCAGATGAATCCTTTGTTTGGCTTGTTTTAGTTTCAATTTGAAATTTTCCGTTTTAAATCATTGTGTGAATATTATTATTATTGTGCTATTGTTGCTTAAACCACGTTTTATAAATTTTACTATAGACACTCACAACACTTTAATGCGCTTAAAATATATATATTTTTAAAGATTTGCTTTAGCAATTTAGCTTTTTTGAAATGTGATTAAATCTGATATACAAACACGCACAAACAACGATATTTAAACACGATATTTTATAGACACTGAAGCAAGTTGTTAAGTCAATTTTAACTATTAAAATTATACGCTGCGGTTGAAGCTGAAAGTAAAAGAAAAATTAAGAAAATTACTTCAATTTAGTAATAACGATACTTAATGTAATCCGAAAGCTAATTTACCACATATTTAGAAATATATATATATATACAATTCATCATTTATTGTAAATGCATGCGTGAGCACCAATAAACCCAACAATATCAACAACAAGCAATTCAAATAATAACAACAACAACAATTTAATACATTTGTCGTGAGTGTCTGCTAAGCCATCGGGAATGTAATAAAGGATTTAGCTACACACACTAATCTAAAATAATATCTATGTATGCAAAGATAATTTTTTTTCGTCGTAAGTATGGGGACACAGAGCATTGTTTCTTTGAATTAAGAGTTTTATTTTTACTGTACATTTTAATTAAATTCATAAAAGATTGTTTTTATAAACTTATGAGTAACGTTATCCATTTTGGTAATTTCGCATTTTACATAAAAACATCCATCTACACGTCATAATAAATATATGTACTTGTTTAATGTAAATTAGGTATGTGTATCCTACTTTCAACAAAATGTACATCACGTAAACAAAATAACAGCCTCCAAGACCTTAAAAAAAAAAAAAATAAATGAAATGCATTTTTACGGCAGCTATAAACTTCGATAATATAAAAATATATTTGCGTTGATATCAATGGAGGAGTGTTCGGCATTTACGAGCGTTATACATACATACCCAATCGAATGTGGGAGCTCTGGGCATATTGCATTAACGGCATAAATAAAAGTGGCATAAAAATGGTAACACAAATATTTTGCCATTAGCGTCTGGTTTCAGAATTCTTTCCCAAAGTCTGAATTATTGAATTTGTTAGTGGAATATGTTCTTTAAGAATAAAACATGAGAGTGTACGGCATAAAATCATTATTAAATTTTTGCTTTATATATTTATATGAACTACTTCAAAAGTTTTCCATTATAAAATGCTCAGTTTAACTAACACTTGTTCACTTTTTTCACATTTGTAACAACGTAAACTCTTTTAAGTACAAACTTTTATGTTCGCAAATAAGGAGAAAAAAAAAACATTTGCTCCATGTTTTCGTAAGTTACTTCAAGTGTAAAGAAAAACTATGCATAATAGGCAAGTATTTGTCATCTATATAAAGTAAAAATATATATATATGTGTATGTATGTATATATGTATTTATACATACTTTAAAAGTATACAAACGAATGTTTTTTCTTATTTACATATCTTGATAGTTTTTATTAACATAATTTCAATATACTTTGCATCAAGTTTTTTTCTAACAGGCTATTTAAATGCAGACCCTTGTCACTAATAAATAAAAAATGTTCTATGTACATTCAAAATAAGAAAATAATGTGGTTTTTTGGATTAATTAAATTCCTGGCAAAGGAAAAAATTTACAAGCGCTAGAAAATTTATTGCCTTCTGTCATAATTTTTACAAAATGCTGGCCTACAAACAATATATATTACGCCCACACAAACAGTAATGGCAACAACAACAATAACAACAAGTGGAAATGTGGGTCAGCAGTCTTGAATTGAAAAGCAGCCACGAAAACGCCAACAACACAAAATGAATAACAGGACATATGCATGCAGAGGTGCTCTATGTGTGTGTGAGTGTGTGTGTAAGTCTGTTTGTTTAAGTGCTCTGTAGTTTGTTTGTCACACTGTAAAATCAATTTTCATTAAACTGTGCCACGCGTCATATGAGCAGCGAGCAAAGAAACAAAGACAATAAACACCAACGTGGTGAAAGCGTAATTCGTGTTTGCTTGTATTGTTGCTGTTATTGCGGCGTTAACATATTGCCGCATAAATCAATTATACACTAATTTCAATAAAATAATATATAAAGCACTAAACAAACACTAAACAATAACAATAGCATCATTTTTAATAACAAATTTTATAAAAGGGAATTATCAAAATGTAAACGAACCATTTTTCGGTAAATATATTTCTTGTTTCCCTTTAAATGCCTTAACTTGGTTGAGGCTTCTAAAGCCTATAGGCTGATTCATTTTATTCACACATAATTTATGCAAACGGTTAGACAGACAACCAGAACTTGCGTGAGGCTTATTATAATTTACAGCAAACCTATTTACAAACTCAAATTACTTGGTACTAGGTCATTTCAATGACTATCTAATTGTAGGTAAGCCCTAACCATATATTTCATAAGCATGTTTTTCAACTGAAAACATATTAGCTATTAAAAATATAATTGATTTGGGTTCGACAAACTTGTATGTATTGATTTAAAATACATTCAAAGCAATAACTAAGATATTAATTGAGAATACAAGTCACGATAATATTAAGCCTAAAAGTAGGCAACAAAAATTTACCTGTTGCGCTTTGCTTGTTTGAGATAATTCTTGGTTGTTTTTTTATTTAAATAGCATTAGCGTTTATTATTGTATTATGGATACTTGGTTGTTTTATTTATTTCTTAGATCAACAAGACAATGATGATGAAATAACAACAGCACATACAAATTTTAAAGCTCGAGAGCTTGGCGCCTTTGGCGGATTTACGTGGAAAGTGCAAGTGAAACTCCAAATGGCTGACGTCATCTGGCGTTTTATCCTCGTTGTTACTGTTGTTGTTGTCGTCGCCGTTATTGATGTTGTTGCTGCTGCTGTTCTTCCCGTACTGAATGTTGATGCAATTTTTAATGCACATTTTCCTTAGCTGACCTTTTGGTGTGTCAGCAGAAAAATTTATTTGATTGCACTTTCCAACAGTTTTACAATTGCCGTTAGCTCAGTTTATATTTTGTTCGTTGAGTTTGTTATCAAAGTGACTAAAGTTTTAGTTTCAGTTAAAGTTAAAGTTTCTCTTGTATTTAAGCCTTGCACAGTGTATAATTTGCATAAATTTCACTGAAACATGAGGAAACCCATAAATACAAACGAAAGCTCAATTTTCAATCGGCTCGCACACGTTTTATGCATCACTAACAAAGATAAACCTGCAGGAACTGAAAGTTTTAGCCTCCTGACAAGAGTTACGCAGAAATCAAAAGAATCTTGCGAAATTATAACAGCAACAACTATAACAACATCAAAAGAAAATCCATTAATTACAAACAATGGGAGGCACAGAAGCAGAGACAATACTTAAAGAGACTGAAGATGTGACTGTGAATGACAGAATGGAGGGCTGAACTTCAAAATCCTCAGCTCAGAAATCTACAACAAACGGAATATTGAGGGCAAACAGTCCAAAGCCCCAATGAGCTGATAAAAGCAATAACAAAATGTGGAAAATTGCGATAAGGTTGTACATATTACATATTTCCATAAACGATAACTGGAACACGTTTATAAATTGTGACACAAATGAAGAGCTGGTTAAACTTTCTTAAGCCAACATGATAATTGTAATACAGTTCGCTCTACAGGTTCTGCAAAGCCATTGAATTTATAAGAAAATCAAAATGGACATTTTATTTGATCAACAATAAACATGACTATAAAAATCGCTTTATTTTTTTTATAAAAACATATTTTTACTATGAAATCGACTTTCAATCACTTTTTAAAAGTAACAAAACATGAGTCTGCACTTGATTCTAAGCTTATGAGAGAGGGAGAGAGGAAGGCTCAACAAATAAATCCTCGCATTTCATTTTGTGCACGTGAACATTTCTAGTTGATTGCTTTCCACACAATTTTTGTATTCAAGTTGATTGAGCGGCATTAAAAATTGTAATCAAGTCAAATGTACTCAAACCGATTGCAGCTAGCGACAGCTGGCAAACACCAATGCCACAATGTGCTAAGCGTTGTGAATGTCAACCTTTGAATATTACACATACGCCACAGGGGTCGAGAAATTGTGGAATTGAAGCTTGCACAACTTTCACTTTTCACAACACTTGTCGGGCATTTTGGCGCTGCTTCACCTGCTGCTGCTCATGCTGCTGCCTGTGGCACGCGCCTCGTTTGCTTGCTGGCGTTTTGTATACTAAGGCCAGATGCCCGAGCAGCTGCGTCTTAGCTCCTGTGGGAAGAGTGTGCGTTTGTCCTGAGCGCTCTCTCTCTCTCTTGTTCAAAATGCGCGCGCAAGGCGTCCAAAGAGAGAGAGAGAGAGATGAAGCCATTGGGAGAGTTTTGGCTTCGTTCCCAACTTGTTAATAACAACAACAAAAATTCCTGCAGCAAGCGTATAGTCAAAGTTGTTATTATTGTTGCTGCTGCTGCACTTAACTTGAACTTTTCAAAGTTGGCAAGATGCATGGGGCGCTCTTTTTATTTCAAACTGATTTCAAGGAATTTACTTAGATTTCTGTGCTATCTCTTTCTTTTGCTCTACTTGTTTGCTGTTCTTCTTTTTTTTTACTGCTGTGACAGCTACGCGTTGGAAAGGACACACATATGTCTGGGCCCGGCCAAACAAGTCGCGAGTTGTGCTAGTTTGTGTGTGCGAGGGCTTGGCTCTAACCACACAACCTTAGTGAACCACCCACACGATGACGACTTTGAAAGAAAAACGCTGCCCTTTGGCTTTAGGCTCTAGCTTTGGCATTGACCAGGCACATTAAAGCGCCACACTTATTGCCATGTTTTAGTCATTTGTATTCACCATATATGGCTTATCAGGCAGGCAATAAACTCAAGCACTCCTTCAGCATTATTTTAATCAATACCAAATTGAGTTTCGCTCATTTTAACTAAACCTACACAGAGCATTGACCAAACAAAATATCATTCGTATTAAATCTTTATTTTAAGGCTTAGTTTTATAAACAAAATGTTATTCTATATAACAACCAAACAACGTAAAACAAACTAAAGCCTTTAAATGTATAACTTTTTCTTCTTCTTTATAAATTTTTACAAATACAATTAATAGATTGATGAATTTGACATTTGACTTTACAATAAAGTCTTTCGTTAACTAAATGAAAGTAAAATAAACTCAGGTTCTGTTTTAATAAAGCCAAGCGAACGGTTAGTTATAAAACGGAGTTTCTAAAAACCAAGTCAAGATCTCTATCAACAATAAGTAGCTATAGTTTTTTGTAATTTATTTCAGGACTGCAGGCAAATGAAAATGTCTTTGCTTATTGTTTGACTATTCTTTGAGAAGTAGCTTTTGACAAGTGCAAGTCAGATTTTCTATGCTAAACTCGAAGCTATAATCTATTTTGCATAGCAGCTCAACACTTAACAACACTCCATGCACCCTTTTGAAAGACCTCTTGTACAGACACCCCGCACTCTTGCCTCATCTATACACACAATACATATATATAGATGTGTATTCGAGGCTGCCTTGAAATTATCATCTGGCTTTTGTACGTGCCGCTTGGCCAAGTTAGCAAAGAAGCCTGGCGTGTCCTTGTGCCATGTTCTAGCGCCGCAAGCTTTAGCTCGTGCAGCTGCGCTGCCTGCACCACCAACACCCCTCCCCCTCCACCCCCCTGCGTGTCCACAAGTTGCTTATCTCATAGGAAACACTGGTTGCTTTACTGCTGCTATGACACAAGAATACAAAGAAGGAAGTATTTTTGAGTATAAAAAAAAAAAAAAAAAAAAGAACGTGGGAAAGGTTGCCAACTGGAATTAAAGCAAGAAATTGTAAGTGAAATGTCAAATTGAACTTTTTGGATGTCGTTTTTGCATTTCTTTTCTTTAAGAGCAAAATAAAGATACTTAAGAGTTGTAGACTTGTTTATAGCATGACAAGCACTAGCGTATTTCTTTTTTTCCTGATTGTCTATTGTTTGCTCGTTGCCAAAAGAAAACGCAAAAAAACACTTTGACCAATGCCTCAACAAGTTTCTTGTTGGACAAAAAGCTTAGCCAACAATTAAAGCTCGCCATGTGGCCATGATCGAATTTTATTAAGAAAATGCAAAGAGTGTGTCTGTGTCTGTGTTTGCTAGTGTTTGTGTGTATGTTTGTATGTGCAATGTACACGAAAAACAGGCAGTTAAAAGTCCGTTATTTATTCATTACGAGTCGAGCACCAGCACAAGCAACAATAACAATCACAACGACAGCAACAACAGCAAAGAATTTACGACTTCAAAACCAGCAGGTCCGTTTTTTTATTTCTACGGCTTGCTTACCTAATAGAAAAAGCGTTCTCACGCATACCAATATATGCATATACCAATACAAACACAAAGATAACGATACGGCAATAGTCACCCACACATTCACATTCAAAAGTTCCCCAAGAAAAAGAAAAGAAAATGAAGTTATTAACAAGTTAGAAGGCTCTAGTATAGACAGCTCGACTAGGCGATACCCTGAACCCTAGACACAACGCGTACAGTATGTACACACTATGTGTGTACAACTGCGCTATTGCCTAATGACAAAGCTTCAACAATCGCTTTCTATAGTTTCCACAATTTCTAAATTCAAGACTTTTATTGTTATCAATATCAGGATTTTATCGGAAAATTTAAGATTTATCGATAATTTGAAACAAAATTTATCTTCTTATTGCTTTGGAGGACCTACTAACTTTTATAGACAAGCGGACTCGTCTGTTCATGCTGATCAAGATTATAAGGTTGGAGATGCTTCCTGCTGTATTTTACATACAAGTGCACAAACCATTTCATGGGATCAGGGTCATAAAGTAGACTCGATCTTATGATATATCCCAACACTTTTTTGTGTCTGAACTGCTTAAAAAATATATATATATATATTTGTACTTACAAACAATTCAATTGTCATAAATTTTTTACTGGCCCTGATGACATAAAATTGTTCTCTAAGAAAACTTTTGCATTGGACAAACTTTATCCGATAAAGTGACTTGTTCTTGGGTAGGAACAAAATTGATTGAAAAAAATTACAGATAGAATGAATATTTCTGAGTCATTTACTAAAAATACTTTTCAAGAAATCCTTGATGTTATAATAACCAATGTGTGAATGAATATTTTATTGCGTATTAAATGAATTTTCTCATCGACTTGATAAATATGTATCAAATCTTTGACAATTCTTTCAGTTGACTAAGTTCAACGATTGCAAATATTGTTGAAGGACAGTCAGATACAACCACAAACACAAATAATTGACATACCTGAGTGTTAGTTAGACCAACACACACACACACAACCACTCACACATCTAAATATATGTACGAATGTGCGTCTCAACTCAACTTTGGCAAGAACAGAAACAATAACAACAAACAGCAAGTACCAAAAGTCTGAGGCAGCAAAAAGCGAAAGTAATGGCCTAGTCAAAGTTTATATTTTCTATTTGCCCGGTTTTTACTTTTATTCTTAATTTTGCTTAGCTAACTCGAGTGAAACTCAACTTGTCTCATTTTGTCGGACTTTTTGGCATTTGGCTCGTGCCTTTTGCGATTGTTTATTTACTTAACGCTTTAAATTAAACGTCCAGGAAAGTTTCGCTGGTTGGGTAAATTACTTTACACGCTACTTGAACACGCAGGCAACGTTAAGTCCAGACTCGACATGAGCTGAACATTTAATTAAATTAAAAGAATAAGAATCAAAGAAAAGAAAACTACCAAAATAAAAAGGTTCAATGGCATGAGCATGGTCTATAAGCATTAGGCATAAACTATAGCTGTTTTAAGGTTTAAGGACCATTTGGGAGCCCTCAGAAAAAGTAGTTTATGTTTGTTTATGGTTTATGTAAAAAATACTAAGAGAGTAATTCTAGAATGCCAATCTAAGACCTAGGAAAGTATAAACTACAAAACTATGGTTAAGCAAAAACATTTGAAGCCCGAACTAAAATTAAAAACGAAGTTCTTATTTTACTTTTACTTTTATAGCAGTTTGACCTTCACAAAGCAAAAAATATATAACAAAAATGTAAACTAAAACAATACTTCTTGAACGATTTGCTTTAACTTTTCACCAAGCATAAAGAAATAATTTTTTTCTAAATACTACTTGTTTTTGTCAAGTTTGTATGTTTGTCAAGTTTCGCAACTGACAGTCCATGTTGAAAGACAAGAAAAACATGTCAATTATAATGTCATTATATGTTGAACTGTCTAAAAAGTAGGCTAGCATCCAGTCTTAGGCAATAATTACTAAATAAACTAGTGATTGTCGGATAACAGAATACGGAAATACTATAATCCTATTGTTAACTAAGCATTTAAGTACATACATATTTCACGGTCATGCAATTGCCATACACTACAATTGGCAGCATTTTTATCAGCATATTTGTGTGCTGCTATTTGGCTACTAAAGCACTACGCATAACTTGGCTGATAAGAGATACATTTTTTTTACGTACTTTCGTTTCGTTGCTACAGTAAGAGCATTAAGCACAACAAGGATACGCGCACGGCAGGATACAAAGTTTAACAAGGACGAAACGTTAGGCAAAAAATATTTATTGTTTTTTATGTTTGTATTTTATTAATTTAATTACATATATTAATTAGTGACATTTGTTGGAACATACACGACCGTTAAACAGATGCACAGTTAAGCTCTTTAAACACTAGCAAATATTTAATATCTATTTTAAAAATTTATTTAACGGTTTTGAAGCATTATTATGTGATTTTTTTTTTAAATTTTATTTGTTGGTTATTCTATTGGATACTGTTGCTGGAGTTTTGAAGCCAGTTTTTTTTTAAATGTGCTGCGTGTCTGTGTGTGTTAACGAAATGAGGAAAGATTGTCTACTGAATTTGCAAAACTTGGCCTGAACCAAAAAACCCAAACGAACCGAGTCGTACTGGCGAGCGAATTCAAAGCCAAAGCAAGAGCTTTGCTGCTGCTTCTACTGCTGATGGTGTTTCACGGACACGTATGTATGTGTATTGTTGGGGAAGTGCGTGTGTTCGTGTCGTACAGTGTTGGTCAATGCGCGCGCAAACTGCGAACGCTTGCACACAACAGGCAAATGGCAATGTCGTCTACAACAGCTGAGCAGCCGACCAGCTGCTAAAAGAGAGAACGAAATCATGCGAGAGGGAGAGTCTGCGATAGTGAGAGCGAGAGAGCACGCGCACAGTGTCCAGGACAGTTAAAGTGAAAGTATTTTTGCTTGATTAACAGTCAAGTGTGAGCTAACGCTCCTCAAACAAACCAACCAACCCACTTACTCAATGGTGAGTAGCCATTAGAAAGGTCGCCAAATTCACTGATAACAAATTGAACATTGCTGTTGGCAATGCTCTCAACCAAAATTGAGCATGTAAATGAAAGAGATAGCAATCTTGAAAAGTAGTAGACAGAACGTGACTACTTGTAAGTGGAATTTCCTTAGTCAAACAATATTTAGCCAGAATAAATGCAATTCAAAATATAAAATAAAACTTTGAAATTATTAGAAAAATAACGTATAACAAATATGGGGAAAGTTTTTCGAAGCTAATCCAAAAAAAGGGATTAAAATAAGCATACTCTCAATTTAATATACCAAATTTAAGTGTATAATGCTAAGCTATTGTGATTTTGAACACTTTCTCATATACATAATCTAATATTGATTTAAATTATTGATTCTAATAAAAACACGTTTCTGAGCATTTGCTAGCGAAACGGCGACACTAAAAACGTGACTGTATATAATATGATATCGAAGAGGTTAAAAAATTATCAGAGTGGTTCAGCTGTAGAATCAAAGACTCGAACTCGAGCTCGAAGACAACTGTTGCAATATAATACCAAAAAGTACAAAGTCAATGCTTAAGCTATAAAATCAAAGTCAAATCCACAACAGGGCAACAGTCAGTGCAACCAACCAAAATGGGCAAGATGCAAACTTTGAGTATAATCTTCTACGCTTTGATAGCTCTGGGCAATGGTCTGCCTGTGGGCGTGCCTCGATATAAGCAACTAGGGTAAAGCCACAAGCAACTCAAATCTTCTTAAGGTCTGCTCCTAATCCTAACAATTTCAGGTACAAGCTGCCGCGATCAGAGACAAACTCCAGTGGCTACAACAATAGTTATGTGCCCACCAAAGATCGATTGGGAGTGACAACGACAACGACTACGTCGACTACGTCGACTACTCTTGGACCACACTTTGAGTATGCACTTCTGGGACAGGATCCGAAGGATCAACATTGGTATCGCGTCAGTCTTACGTCAACAGACAAAAAGTCTGGCTTTCGTGCTCAGTTTGCCACGAGAAAATCTCCACCCTATGATGCAAAACTGGAGCACAAACATGATAAGACCATAAAAGAGTTGCTTAAATTTTTGGAAAAGTCCGAGGAGCATAATTTGCTAAAGGTATACGGACAGTTGTTGGACAGCGGGAACATCGATGATGAGGAATCGAAAAATAAGCGCAATGCGGACAAAGTCGAGATCGATGTAGATAATGATTTGGATGAGATGAGTAATGATTTAAAAACCGATGCCAATCGACCATTGCTTTTAGTGGACGAGCTATCGGAGAACACCACTCCTGTTAATCGTCAAAACGGTAGCGATTCAACAATGTTTCAAAATTTTGTTTATTTCATCAAGGGCTTAAAATAATTGAAAACATACATATAATAAATTTATTGATCTCTATGTATATGTATATGATAGTATTTTATTTTATTTAATAATTGTGTCGAATATGTCGTAAAAAAAATATTGCTATCGTAAAAAGTTTAGTTTGGTATTAAGTAACCAAAAAAGAAATATAAATGTTTTAAAGAAGCTACTATTTAGGGCTGGGGTAGAAACTCAGTCCAGTCCAAGGTCTTTTACTTTAAATTTATAAAATGCAGAGAATCGAAGAGGTTTTTCTGCGATATTTACCCATAACCACTGCAAGTGAGCCGGGCGATGCCGGATACCACAATGTAATGTGACGATAGCGGGCAAAACGTGCTACTACGCTTGTTCACACATTTTATTCTAGCATACATATGTATGTATGTATGTATTTTCCTCTTTACCACACCGCAACAATACAAAACTATAACCGCGGCCATTTTATACGTAGAATACAGCTTACCCGCGAACCGTATCTTCCGCCTTAATGGTCTTGTGTTTTCTTGGTTTTTTGCGTCTCAGTCTTTGTCCAGTGTACATTTCTTCAAATATTGGTTGTCGTAGCCTTGTATTTCTGCACCCGCGTGGTTTTATATGATATTTTTTAGCGCCACGTGGCGTTAACGCGCCGGTTTCTTTAAACGTTCACACGCACTTCTGCATCGTTTTGCTCTCCCAGCCTGACTAAAATCAGCCTGACTCAGACTCAGCCCGACTCTTCTTCATCTACTAACGGCGCTTTCCCCCACTGCTTTGTCCTGCTCTAACATCCGCGCTCGATACCTCTGCCATGTATACTCTCTGTCTGAAGATGCGCGCGCGTAATTTTCTGCATGTGCAGACTCTCCTTGTCTTGTTTCGGTGAGCGATCCTCTCTCTCATTATGCTCGCGTGACACTAAGTCCCGTTTCTGTCAGTGCTGCTCTCCGTTCTCAGTGATGCGCGGTATGGTTCTTTCTAGTTGTTAACGCTTTGTGTAAAAAAACTTGGCAACGTCAAACCTAACATAAATAACTAGTTCTTATTTCCAACTTTAGCGGTTTCACAACACCTTCGTGACACTAATAATAATAATACTTAGTCATTTGGGCGCTCTTGCGGTTCTTCACAATGTGTTATTACAAGTTTATTTAATACACTAAATATTGCATCTTACTTAAATTTACTATTTTAAATTTAGGAAGTCGTAAAACAAGAGGTTTATTTAAACAGGACTAAATATTATGTAATATATTTACTCGATAATAATATGCCTGATAAATCAAGGTGCTTTCACGGAATGCTTTACTATAAGAAAAAAACACACACACACGCTCTCACGTTCTCTTATACACATGCCCTTCTACTTCTACAACAATACGTATTGAGTACTCGAAGTGTGCGCTCTTATACAAAAGATTATTTGGGTGAGCAAACGCGCCAGCTAACCAACTTGGCTGATAAGCTTTAAGGTCAAGCAAATTTACATGTATGTATGTGTAGTTAGAGAACACTAAAATGTGTGTGTGAGTGTGTGTTATGTTTGGCACACTTATTTTGAAACTTACTGCTCCAATTGAAAACATATGCAAAATGAGCGCGAATTCGTATGTAAATAAAGAAAAATTTGTGAAATAAATGAAAAAAAAAATCATAAAAAACCAAAATGACCCACGTTTATACATATATATACATATATCATTTTTTATATATTTTTTTTTAAGACTTGAGTATTTTAAAATAAATTCTGTTTGAGCTATACAATTTGACCATCCTCACGATTTGCGCGCTCTAATTTGTCATCGCTAAGCTCATAAGCTGGACGATAGACTAGCTTGCCCAGTTGCTCATCGTAGACAAGTAGGCTGGGATTCGTTCTTGTGCTGCTTCTCTCGCCCAACGATGTATATCCCTGATCGTAGAGACAACAATAGGGCAGCTGCTGTCTGCGTAGATAATGCCAAACGTCATGATAGCTCCAATCGAGCAACGGAAAAATTCTCATCAATGGTGGCCAATCCTTGTCACAGGGCGTAAATGGCTCAAGCTGAGCACAGCCAGGATCACTGTGTCGGCAACCCAGAAAGACTGCACGCACCTGAGGCTGCTCGATCAGCGCCTGTTCGATGGCCAGCTTCAAAGAGCCATCATAGCGTCTCAGGTCCATGGCAATCCGTTCTGTGCAGCTGTCGATAAACTGTTCCACCTCCACGAACGGATCGCGCGACTTGACGCAAATGGCACGCAGTGGAGCTGAGCACATCTGCTGGTTGGCGAGCAAATCGAGCAGCACAGTACAATCCTTACCTCCATTGAAGCACAGCAGTAGCTCCTCCGGCTTATACAAGCTTCTAGCGCGCTTTATTATATCCTCCGATTGCTGCAACTTGTCAGTCAATTGCTGTCCAGCGTTGTTCTTGATCTTCTCTCTAGCCATCGAGTGGCAGTAGAGCATAATTTTCACTGAATGTTGCCACCGTATTCGAGGCAAGTGTTGAAGAAATATCATTAGAACAGCTTTTTGAAGAAACTTAATATCTATCTATAGGTGTGTAGAAAATATGTGTCAATTTAATGACATATTTGGAACAAGTGAAATACTAAATTAGTTTTTTAAGAATCTAGAAATCATGCTTTTTCGACATCTGTGAAAAACAATACAATAATGCACAGACTATTAAAAAAATGCATTAAGTAAGGTAATTCCGCAATGTTCAATATTTAAAAACATTTAAAATGGCACAGGTTTTTTCTCTTTAAAAGTGCATTTAAATTAAACCAGCACAATCTTAAAATTAGCATTATTATACCTATTTTTAACCAACATCAGCTGCTTAGCAACTCCCTTAAAATAACCTATAAAAAAATTGTTAAGTTTGAACCATTTTTTCAAAATGATTAAACTATGCTAAGCTAAAATTTTATGCTATGCTAAAACCTTCTATGTAATTAAAAAAGTTAAATAAATAAAACAAATTACATTGCGGAAATATGTTAAATAAAGAAATGCTAATGCAAGTTTGGCAATGCAAATTCCGAATCATAAAAAACCGCTGAGTTGGTCAACGCAGCGCAAATTCAAACTTGGTCAGTGCTTGGCATTGCAGTTTTATTGAGCGAGCCGTGGCCAGCACTATATAAAGCCCACTGAGTGCTGCATTCAATATCGCAGTTCGCTTCAAGCCAAGTTCAGCAAGCCAACCAAACAAAACCAAAATGAAATTCTTCGCTGTTTTCGCCGTTGCCTGCCTGCTGGCTGCTTCCGTTGCTGCCGATAAGGAGGAAAAGATGTTGAGCTCATCCTATGGAGGTGGCTATGGCCAGCCAGCTGCTGCTCCTGCTGCACCCACCTATGCCGCACCAGCTGCACCATCCTACTCGGCACCAGCTGCACCATCCTACTCGGCACCATCCTACTCCGCACCATCCTACTCCGCACCATCGTACTCCGCTCCAGCACCAGTCTCCATTCCTGCTCCACCTTGCCCCAAGAACTATCTGTTCAGCTGCCAGCCCAACTTGGCTCCAGTGCCATGCAGTGCCCCAGCTGGAGTCCCCAGCTATGGATCCGCCGGTGCCTACTCCCAATACGCTCCCGTCTACGCTCCCCGCCCACTGCAGTGGTAAGGAGTTGCATCTCTGAACTTATCTGAACACACAATTGAAAAAAAATCAATCCAATAAAAACCATTTCTGACAACAATCAACATTTTAGTCTTTAAAAAATTTGTGGTTGAAACAGGGGAGTTAAATTTGAATTATGTTGGAATTACAGTCAACATCCCAAGGAATTTAAATACAGTTCCTATTCTGAACAGACAAAAATTCAATAAATATGGGATGCTCTTGTCTTTCTGGGACACAATGAACAGACATTAAAGTTGCATATGAAGGTTTAAAATTTCAACTAAGTAAGTTGATTAAATTAGTTCTCAAAAGATTACATTCACTTGCTCTGTTAAAAAGTTAGTTTTGTGTCATTTGCCTAAATGTTCGGGAGCGCCCCTCGGTCGGATGGGCGGGAGGTGGGTCGCTTTGTGCCGGTGCTTGGTATCGTTGGGCCACTTGACTGTACTTTTCGTTAGTACATCTACGTCCAATATATATTGTATAAAAAAAATAAATTTAAAGTTATATTAGTTAAAATTGCATTAACTAGCTAGTATTTATGTCATATTTAATTTTGATGTATGTATATATATATTTATATATTTGTAAAAACGTTAACAAACTTTATGACTTAAATATAAAAATTTGATGCTGCACAGAACAGCTGAAGCACATGGTATTATATCAATATTCATATCTCAGGGGTATGGTAGTTTTTAAAAGCCAAAATAAACATAGAATGAGATAAAGGGATAGTGAAAGATGAAAAATTTGTCGGTGCCGTAGAAAATACAAAAACTGAAACTGAATTAAAATTAAAGAACTTTTTGGAAGAAATGGAAAAAATGTCGTTAAATATTGCTCAGTATTTGTCATCATTTTGCTCGTCGAGCTCGTCCTGGATATCGTCATAGAAACGCGCCGCCTGCAGCTGCTTACGTATTGCTCCCACTTGAGTCAATATCTTGGGCGACGATGTGGACACCATAAACTTTTGAACTGCGGGCACCTGCCACGAACGAATTAAGAACGGTTTAAGATTAAGAAAACACTAAACAGTTCTATCAAGTACCTCCCAGCGCTTCTTAAGATCATCCATTTTTCGATGTCGATTTTCGCCGGACGCTGACGTCGCCGTCGCCGTCTCCTTGCGCGTCATTTTTGGCATTTCATGCAACAGCGGCATGGACAGATTCGGTGTGGGTGTCTCGTGTAGGACGACATCTCGCCTGCTTAAGGACAAAGGTGTCGTCTGTGTGCCGCGATGACGTGATCCACTTTTGCTGCGCAATAGCTGCTGCTGCTGCTGTTGTTGTTGTTGTTGCTTGGTAGCAAGATCTCCGTAGTTCTTGAGATATCGGGAAAGACGCTGATCGGTTTGACGACGCACACGCTCCATGGCCTGCTCATCGGCGCTGTCTAGCTCAAAACTATTGTTCGCACTGCCAGAGACGGTGGGCAGCATTTCATCCAACGAAATTGGTTTCACTGGCGTGGATTTGTAATTCTCGTGGAATACCGAATCGGGTGAAATATTAAAGGAGTAAGGTGGCGAATTATTAGCTATATTTGTAGCATTCGTTTCCGCAGCCGGCGATGGCACAGCATAATTGACTTCCAGCACACGAAAGGCGTCATCAGATTGGGTTTGCTCTCGATCCGCTTGCTCGTTGATGTGCGTACGTTCTGTGTCTCGCCCACAAGCAATCTCTTCCAGGCAAAAGGAGCACAGATTGCGACGGCAGCTCATACAAATATTACGTTCCCGCTGACAGGCACAACAGACGTCACTCTTTACCAGGCACTGGCTGCACAGAGCATAAAGACGCTCACATTTCACACAAACAAGTGCATAGCTATTCTGGCAATTGTGATCGACTGCATCAGCTGGCTCCATCTCACCTTCCGCAGCTGCAGCAGCAAAATCTGTTGCATCCTCGCTGCTCTGTTGGTTTAATTTTAAGGCCAATTTGCGATGGCACCGCAGACAGCAACTCTCATAGCTCTTTAGGGGCTCATTGCACAGTGGACAAATCTTCTCACACAAATGGAAGCACTCTCGTTCAATCTTTGTCATTTGAGGCAACTCAAAATCTAACTCGACGCCAGCTGGCAATGGCTTTCCACGTCTATATTCATGATGAGCCGAATTGCTGAAGTACTTGTAAACCTTATTGGTTTTCGTGTTGTCGTTGCTATTGTTATTTCTGCTTGTTCTACTATTGACATCCTTGGGATGGCCTTTATCCGCTGCAGCTGCTAGATTGTTTTGGTGATCCTTGGCACTTAACAGCTGTGCATCTTGTTCCAGCTTGGCCAGCAGATGTTCGCGCCTCTGACGATTCTGTTCCGACTCAATGCGTGCCTATTAAGGGGTTTTAAATATATTTTAGACACCAACTCACTTCCAAGCACTTAAGAAAATAAGACGAAACGAAAAAAAAAAATCAAAACAAATTTTGCGAGTGACATTTTTGCACTTTTAGTGTTGGTCCTCTAAAAGTCGTAACAATCGCCTAACTTTAGAATGTAATAGATCATTCTGAAAAGTTGGATTGGGTTTAAACTACATTTTGCAATCATAAATGAAACAAGTGTTGCTTGTAGAAGTTACAGAAAAAACATAGTTAATAAAAGAAAGAGAAGAATTTACAAAATATATAGAAAGAGCAAACTTTACGAATTATATAGTCATTTTCCCTTTATCTATATATTTTTAATGTTCTCTGTGCGAATAAAAATGAATTCGCGATTGTTTAAACTCTTCGCTTGGATGTGGATTGCACTCACTTTTTCAGCGCGTCGTCGCTCCGTCTCCAATTGCTCCTGCAAATGAATGGTCTTAAGCTGTGCCTCCAGCCGCCTGATAACAGAAAATATACAATTATTATGGTTATATGTACAGTAAGAGGTGCCCAATTAAGAATCACCTGGTAAGGGCCTCATCTTGTCGACGTTCCTTATCCCGAATCATTTCAATTGAGCGTCGCTTTTCCTCAATCTGTTGCATCAAGTCCCGTTGATAGTCTTTTTTGCGCGCCGTTTCCAGTTCGGCGCTGCGCATATTGCGCTCCATGACGCCATCGCCGGAGACAATATTGGAGAGCTCAACATGACCCAGATCTTGAAGCAGCTGTGTGCGATTGGTGTTCGGCCGTATTTTGGGCGGCACGTAATTGGGATTACTATTTACAATTAACTCTAGATCAGTCTTATCCGTTCGGCTATTGGATGTGGTTGTGCTTGATTGATTCGATCGCGCCGTTTGCAGCTCCTCTGCCTGAGGCTCCGGCGCTGCTGTTTGCTTCAGCTGACGTCGCGACTTTGCAACAGGCGGATGCAGCATCTGCCAGCAAGGAATTATTATTATTATTTACCGGTTATAAATTTCACACTGATTAACCATAACTGATGACGATATGGTTTATAGGCTTATGCCCACTTACCTGGTGCTTGAGAAAGTTCTGCTGATTCTCGCGCTGTCGCTCACGCAAATAGTTCTGTCGTTTCTGATTTTCATTGTTAAAGCCGGGAAAATACGAATAAAATGTGTCCGTAACCCATTGCTCCATATCATCCTGCCGAGTGCGTGCGAAAGAGAGTAAAGAAATCCACGAGTTAGTATTACGATTATATGTCGAATGGCGACTTTTGGGGACACTAACCACCAGCAGGAAGCTCGTGTACATATTGTACGCTGCCCTTTTAAGTGAAGGGGCGTGTGGAAAGGTAGGGCTAACTTAAAGGCCACAAATTATTGCCTAAGCGACTTTTCTTTCTTTTTGGGGTCACAGCTCATAGCCAGCGACTGGAGCTGCTCCAGCGAGGGCTACACATTGCCTACTGCCAATTTTGCCACATAATTTTAATGCCGCGGACGCTGACGTCGACGTCGCAAATCGCGTGCAGCGTTGGCATCAAAATTTATATAAATTTAGTAAGATTTCAAGTCTTATGGATGGGTTTGACTTTCAAGATATCCTAGAACTCAATACTTAGCAACTTTACAAGGCATTAAAAAAAAATGATTTATAAATTCAATTCGAACATAGATAAATAAAAAACATTTAAATTGAAAAAATCTCTGGCAACACCTAAACGTAATCCCAATATCAAAGTTGAAGAAACGTATAAACCAAAAAAACAGACAAAGAGAAAAAATATCCTTAAAAATACGTATCAGAAACATTGTAAGCTTTAAAAACAAAACTTCCACATATCTTACTCAAATTTGAAATATAATACGCTTCTTGTACGATTATTCTCAAGGGGTATAATAATACAAAGAGCATTATGAGCAAGGGCGGACCAACTACGACAACAACAACAACAACAACAACATCAGCGTCATCAGCGCAAGTCAAAGACGTTTCCAATGGCAGTTTATCAACAAGGTTCAGCTGTTTGGAGCTATTGCGAGCTCTTGGAAACCCGGACTCGTATTATTGTCAGAGCGCCAAGCTGAGTATTTACTATTTATTAGCTGCATGCATTTCACTCGACTTGACGGGCATTAGTCTTGATGTTTGCCTTAATTGAAGTTCGTTTTAATAATTTCGTCACTTGACAGGGACACTTTCTGCCAGTTGATTAAATACTTAAGCTCTCAGGACAATTAAAGGCTAATTTGCCGTGAAGTACAGTAAATTTACAAATGCTGAGTGGCAGCAGCTGTTATTAGTTTAGCATTCCGTCAAACATTCAACACAATTATTTGCATACTCTCTCTTTTTGCCTATTGTAATTCAGGTCAAGGAAACTATCAACAAAAACAGGTGTATATTATAATGTGAGTAAAGAGAGAGGCAAAATAATGCTATGCGAATTGGTTGAAGTAAACAAATAAATCATTCGAGCTTCTCATCTTGGGTTGGGTTCAAATATTATTCATAGTATATATTAAGGTGCGTTGATACATTTATTTTAAACTTTTTAAAAGTAGTTTAACCCTCTCGAGAGAATCAAACTTTGGATTGACATCTTTTAACATCTACGAAATTTCAAATTAAAATTAATTTAAAGAAATTTTAGCAAAAAAATAATAGATTGTTTAAAGTTTGCAAGTTTATTACTATGCCATCAAAAACATTTTGTTGATCCTCCAGGCTGAATAAAAGCTTGTAGTGCAATTTTAATATGCATTACCAACTACTTAATCATTGTGTTGGCGTTAAAGTCAAAGTTTTACTACGATGTCCATTCATTAGGGGCGCCTCTTGCGTGTCTCATTCGAATTAGGTTAACTAAGTGGTAAACTCGTTTTAGTAAGCGAAAAGTGCGAAAGCTAATGAAATGCGTGTTAAAGCAGTGCAACAAATGCAAAGCTTTGACAAGAGAGTAAACAGGCGAAAGACATTGCTCTAGGGTGGCTTTAAAGGCACTTCATGCTAACGCGTCGTAAACGCTTTAAGTTCAAGGCCATTCTATTGAATTCAAAGCATGTACTAGTGTCATATACACATACATATACATATCTCATATGTAAATTACACGTATGCAAAACCTTTTGTAGACTCGCCAAATTGAAGGCTTTTGGTGTCACGTTTTTCAAACTAGTTTTAACGGTTCATTAGGCTGACCGAGAGCGACAAAAGCCACACAATGCTGGCCAATTAATCAAAGGCTTTTAAATAACTAGCCTGAACTGACCTTGTTCAGGTCACATCCCCAACTCATCAATCATTTACATACAAAATTGTCATTAGCTTTTAAGTAAGAAAATCTCCTGCGGAAATGACCCGGCACTAAACACCCCAAAGGTCCCCAGCACCCGGCCGGCCGGCAAGCCGCCAACCGCCAGCCAGAGGAAGTCTCGTACCACAGCAAAATGGCACAATGCACTTTGTGGACGGAAATTGCATGACCAACGCTTTCAGTTTTCATGCAAGTCGCTTTAGAGTCGCTTAAAAATGCAAACTAGTTAGATAAAAAAAAAAAAAAAACAATATCGTCAGCAAAACATACATCATAAAAAAAAATGGCTAAACGAAAGTGCGAGGACATTTATAATACTCTTGATCAACTTTTGTATTTTGATTAACGTATTGATTAATTTTAAGTCAATATAATATAAAATCAAAAAGTCTAGGTGAATCAAATGAATAATAGTTTAACACTTGTATAAAATAAAAAAAAACATTGCAGAATGGTTTTATTTTATAACAATTCAAAATAAATAATTTCAGATTGTCAATAAAAATTTGTTAACGAATATATATTTTTTGTAAAGGGTATTTATTTTAAGGTGTGTGTTAACTTGTTAAATGCAGCAACTTTTTTAGTCACATGTTAATTTTGGACGATTTGTTTTACTTGCATTTTTCACTCTCTGTTATTTCTTCCACTGGCATTTTGCATATTTTGCAAACAGTTAAAATTTGCACTGTTTGGCCGACGTCATAAGTTTTAATTTTAGTTCTGCGTTGCTCTACTCAAAGCAATTAAAATTTCACTATTTTTTGTTTGTTCCGTTTTGAACTTTTCATTTTAATTAGAGACAATTTGTTAGGCCGCGATTCCAGCTCACCTTTATATATACATGTATATATATATATATACATATATACTAATTATGTAGTCGGTATGTATTGTAACCCGTAATTGGAAATTGTTGGTTCGTATTGTACGTGGTTTATTTGTGTAAGTACTGAAAATTTCAAGTTCAGGCCATAACAAAAGCAACAAACGTAACAAACGAGCTTCAAATTACAACTGAGCAACGCAAGCGAAATTCATTAAATGAATGGACGCTAATGCAGAGCCAAAATGCTAACTGGAGCACGAAGACCAGCAAGAACGGAGGCAACATCTAGAAATACAATAACACCGTAAAGGGCATAAATGATTCATGTGGCCGAACGAATGGGTGCCGAAGCGCTTGAAACTTTCAAACCTGACAAAAGAATTATTTAATAATTAAAAATATTGCATTTTACCCCCTACACTAGATCAGTTAGCCTAGTTATAAGGGTAAGTCTAGTTAGACACACGAACTGCTTACATATTTTAGACTGTATGTACAATTATTGACAACTTGCTTGCATTTAAAACCTTAAGGTGAAATTGAAAAAAGCGAGAGTCAACAATGGTTGTTGGGAACTTTGAACTTCCAGTAATGAAAACCGTAGTGCTGCGCTAAAAATGGTTCTTAATTATATATTCGATATATTACTAAAACATAACATAACAAATGAAAAAATGTTCTTACCGAATAAGCAAACCGCAATTTAAACACTATGAAAAGCTGTGGACAACTAAAGTTCAGATTTTTTATTTTTTGGCAGCTGGTCGAACAAAGCGCGACGCGTTGAGAGGTCCAACGAGCCGTAAAGAAATTGGCACAGTTATGGCAACTATGGGGAATAATTTTTGGGCATTGAGCCAATCAAGCGTAAACATCTAAATTGGCTACATGTGGGCGCCACTCCCCCTTTAAAGCAAACTTATACATATTAACTACTTACCGCCTTTTTGTGACGCTCAATTGGTAAACGATTCTCGCTTTGCGGCCGCTCGCATTCCGAATCGCGATACGACGCATTTGGCGATTTATATTGTCGTGCGCTTCCAATGAGCAATTCGCGTTGATTCACTAATTCCTTGGCTGATTTTAGCAGCGATGTGCTAGCCAGCTTTTCTCTCTGCTCCACCTGCTCTTCCAACTCCATACTTAGCTCCAGCGGCAACTCATCGTTTTGACTTGCCGTTGCTAAGGTTGAGGACGAGGCTATTGTGGGTTCGTTGCACTCGTTGCTTGTGTTTGCCGTGCGCTGACATTGCACCGGCACAAAGTTCTCCATTTGCATTATTACGGCAGCGGGGCAAGTTTCTTGAGCATTATTTTTGTTTTCCTGTGCTGCGCCAAGCCGCTGGCGGTCGTGCTCCAGCTGCTTGCGTTCCAACGATAAAAATTGCTGCAGATCCATGTTGGTATTGCAACCTTAAATAAACAAAATCCACAACCGTTTAAGGTGATTCCAATTAAAAATGCATTGCAATTTATATACTACCAACTAAACAGCTGTTTTCTGGCTAAATCATACTATAACTCAAGGCATAATCATTTGTGAATATACTAGAAGTGTTAGATTTTTGCTTTGCTTCCAGGTAATAGCATGTATTCCAATATTATATCACTTATAATGGTTTTATTTCAAACTAGTATTGCCTTTTAATACAATTAGCATGTTTCTAGGCAAGCCAAACATGTCAGCACTGATTGCAGTGCAATAACTGTAAGCTAATTTACATATTCTTTACACACAACGAACCATCTCGCACTAATTCCCAGCTTGATACAGCAACTGCGCAATCCGCAAGCTTCTTACACTACGACACACATTTGAATAACATAATAAACCAAGCACATAAACATAATTTCGAAATTTTTTAGTATTCTGCGGGCTTGGATGTAAGTCAACGCGGCGAAACTAGGGCTGTAAACTGAGCGACTCGGCTAGAAAAGTGTTAGAAAACATACAAAGAAGCAAGCTAGTTGGTCATACTGTATGCAGCCCTGATCAAAACGGGCAAAACGAAATGAAACCAATTTGTTTGTTTTTGACATAGTTCAAAAACCCATTTAAAGTTTCTTTTCAGAATCTTTTGCATTTATTGTCAGCTGTGGGCTGGACTTATTTTTAATATTGTAATTTTTTGTGTTTACTTGTCTAATAATTTATGTTAACACATTGTGTGTGTTCAAAAATTTATTCGTTACTAAATAACAGACATCTTTTATAGATATCAAAGTATTTACCCTAGACAACTGGCTGGATCCATTAACATAAAAAATTGTATATTTAAGTTATTCAAAAATGATTGAACTGCATGAGATCGTTGAAGTGAGTGGAGCGAAAATACCCTGGTACCTTTATCTATACAATACCATTAAGAATGCACCAGCCAATTTGGTAATGACGATCATATCAGAATTGGTGTTTTATAAAATGAAAAGAATGTATCGTTTGGGTCACGAAGAACATCTTGCTTTGAGCCATTTGCAATCTGATCAAGAGCCACATTTTATTGTTGTAGCTGAAGGGGAAATCAATAGAAATATGTTTGAGTTTTAACTGATTTACAAAAATTAAAACAAATAAAATTTTAAATAAGTTTTAACTCCACATATGCAACAGTGCTTAAATATGTTAACCAACACTAATTATCAGCTGTTTGTTTGTGACAGCGGCTGTCAAACAATGCGTCCACTTCCGTTTCTTTTCAGTTTTGACCAGCAAGATGAAGTACGTAAAAATAAACAAATTTTCAAAAATGTCGAACATCACTATGCAAATGCTATTGTATCGTTTATTTAGATGCAGCTAATGGAGTCCAATGATGTTATTGCATGATATTTTTTCTACCATTACTAAAAAAAACTATAATCTTTCATTCCAGAATCGGTTTGTGCGCATTCAGTGGGTATAAAATTTACCCCGGCCATGGCAAGACCATGGTCAAAATCGATGGCAAGGTAATTGTAAACAACAATTTAACTTAAACTATCTGTTAATTGGAATTTATTTATTGTTTGTAGACCTTCACCTTTTTGGACAAGAAGTGCGAGCGCTCTTACCTGATGAAGCGCAACCCTCGTAAGGTGACATGGACTGTGCTCTACCGTCGCAAGCACCGCAAGGGTATTGAGGAGGAGGCCTCCAAGAAGCGCACACGCCGCACACAGAAATTCCAGCGAGCCATTGTTGGTGCTTCCCTGGCCGAAATCATGGCCAAGCGCAACATGAAGCCGGAGGTGCGTAAGGCACAACGCGATCAGGCCATCAAGGTCGCCAAAGAACAGAAGCGTGCCACCAAGGCAGCCAAGAAGGCCTCCGCACCAGCTCCCGCCAAGAAGTCAGCACCCAAGCAAAAGGCCACCAAGGTCACGCAAAAGGCTGCTCCTCGCGTCGGTGGCAAGCGGTAAACATCAAAAAAGTGTAGTGCTGCGGTTTTTACAACATCAATGATATAAATTATAGTGAAAAACTAATTAAAAAACGGAAGCTACGAATGCGAGTTCGTAGCTGTAAAAAAAACTCCGGTTTTTGTTTCTTTCGGGTTCGCCAAGCAATTGATTAATTATGTTCTTTTTAAACGCTGCATATAGTGGAAAGTGAATAACGAAAAGTAGACTTACATTACATTCCTGGAGTTCTGACTGTAGAGAACACCACAGCTTAGACCTATTAGAAAGTATTAAACGGCGTCACTAAATATCAAGCTTTTAAGTAATAAACTTACTACCTATTTTGTCTTCTTGTCATAATGGAATCACCGCCAAGTCCGAGCTCAAATCGGTAGGAAAGAGGATTTCATCATATCGTCATCCTATGAATTGGAAAAGGTTATAATAATATTATGCAAAATGTTAGTCTGTCTATCCGTTTGTATGAGCTAGAAACTTGACTTCCGAAATACAAATGCAATCGTTAACAGAATTTTTAAATTTGAAACTTGATCCAAAAAGTGTACAACTGTACTTACAAACAAAGTAATGGGTAGGTAGAATAATAAAGTAGAGTATATTTTAGAATTATAAGAAGGCAACCTTCTATACAGTATAATATATACCGATTCTAGCTATGTTGGGTCAAAAATATAAAATCAATCAAATAACTTATATCTATAGTCAACTTATCGATATTGCTGTTCAAATAAACTCCGTGCTGTATTGCTTAACGCCAACAAAGTTGGTGAAGTGCTCAATTGCATTCGAATGAACCTTAACATAGGTAAAATTCGGATCGTAGAGGACCGAGACACGTTGCTCCATATATTCAACGTCGTCACTGCACTCCAAGTGTAATTTTGGTGGCTGCAACTCCATAAGATGTATGCAATCTAGTTTACAGAGCAGCTCCAGCAGCAGCATCGTATCCACGGGCAGCAAATGTGGAAAGCGCTGGAATAAACTGTGAACGGTGCAGCCATTGCGAGTGATGCACTCGCTAAGCACAGCGCCCATCCAGCGATCGAGAACGCGACGATTGAGTGAAGCATTTATACGTATCCAGGGCTGTGGTCGCATGACAATCACATCCCTTGCAAAAGCCAGGTCTGTTGAGATCGTGACCGGTGCCTCCTGTTCGTCCTCATTGCGCTTGACGCGTTTCGAGCGACGGGCGTTGGGGGGAGGCATTAAAGACTTTGGATCGTCGTCGTTGCCATCGTTTTCCGCATTACTCTGCTGCGTAAGTTTCTCCTTGCTAGTGCTTGGCTGTTCCTCCTCCACAAGCTTGCGCTTCTGTCCCACGACAGCTTGCGGCGTAGCCGGCGTTTCAGCCACCACGGATTGTAAACGCTCACGCTCCAGTCGTGTTATATGGAACGTATGGACCACCCAGTGGCGCATGTGTTCTCTATGCACATACATATGACTGGCAACGCCCACACGCTTGATCAAATCGTGAGCTTCCAGTTCTTGTAGGGCTTCCAGCAGAAAGTTGCCAAATGGAAAAGTGCGTCGAAGCTCTATGCTTTCGGCGCCTAATGGGCGGTCGTGTATATATTCGAGAATGTCCTTCATATGCTGAATGGCGATTGCATCGTAGTTTCGTTCCTGCTGCAAAATTGGCAACAGCGTCTCAAATGTATTATCCGTATAACGCCAATAGGTGGCTCTGAACACAAAGAAGAAAATTAATTTTTGATGGATTTCTGAACTTAAAATATGCCCCACTTACTTGGACACCATGTCGAGCACTGTTTTGTGTAGCTCCCGCAGGTGATCATGAGATGGTTGCTGGTCTATCTGCTCCATGTTTATTGTGGGTAAATGCACTACGAAAACATCTTGTGCCCGAGCACGCTCCTCCTTGTTCAGTGATGGTTCATAGTCCTGTGTACGTTCCGGTTCCTCTTTACCCGCCTCAAAGTCCAGCAAGCGATCGCACAACATGGCCCAATCTGTGATCTTGTGCAGCGTGATGTCAGCAAGCACTTTACCCAAATCCTTTTGCTCCTGTGGCTGCTGTTGCTGGCGCCAATACGTCTCCAATTTGTTGACCATTGTAAGGAAATTACCCGTGGTGACGGTCAGCGTGGTGCTGCTCGAAGTGGAGCTGTCCAGCTGCAGTTGCAATGGCAACTGAGGCAGTGCATCCGCAACCAGTTGACGCAAAAGTGGGCGATGCTCGTAGACAATGCGCGCCACAGCGTTTAAATAGTTGCCACTGCGCATGATGCAGCCAAAGGGGCATTCGCCGTGCTCCAAGCGAGCACAACTGATGTTCACCGACTGTCCCAGTGCATCCAAGGCACAAAAGAAGTGCATGGAGCGCAAAGGCAGCTTGTTGAGCAGATTATACGCGCTGCTTGGCACACGATATGTTAGATTCGCGGGATGGAAACGAACTCGAGCCGCCTGACGACCACTGCAGGCACTCTCCAGTCGCTTGGCATATTCCGTTTGTGGTGCATTATCGAAGATGCTGCTATAATGATCCAGTATGCGATCTGAGGAGGAACCACTCTGCCTTGACATCGAAGTGGTGTCTACTGTGAGTATATTCGCTGGCAGCTGTAGCGACAGATTTAAGCGATTACTTGCAACGCGTTCGGACAGAAGAAGCAACTGGGCAAAGGTGGGTGATGCCAACTGGACACTGGCCGATTCTTGATGCTCCTTAAAACGCTGCGCAAACGCATAATACGCATCATACAGCATATAGTTGTACTTTTGAAAAACCAAACGGTATTTGTATTTGGAGCTGAGCAGGTGTCCGGGTCCCGAAACCTGACGATTCACATGATGAATATTGCGACGCTTTACAGCCACCAGCAGGGAATCCGCCCTAGCCTTATTGAATGCTGCATTTAGAACATCTTCCGAGAAGTGCTTGTAGATCTCGAATGCCTGGCAATTGAAGAGGGTCTTGTCTTTATTGCAGCACAATATGCTGTGCAATACACCAATCACAACGGTTATCTGCAGATCCGTCTCATTGCTGGGATTCGCAAAGAGCAACGTATCCTGTTCGGCGTTTAACGGAGTAAATTCTCGAAACCGAAGATAATAATCCTCCAAATTATCGGGCAGCAAAAACTGACGATACACATTCTCCTGCATTAAGAAATAATTTATAGATGTTGTGAAATTAAGATGATATAATCATACATACCTCATTAAGAATCATGCGATGCAATTTATTCAGGATGAGAAGAAAATGAATGAGTAACGCATTGATTTGATCACTGCGCACAGGATAATCGCGCTTAAGTTGCGGCAGGAAGCGTTCATTGTAGGTGGCATTGAACTCCGGCTGCGCCTGCATCATATAAATCCAATTACGTACATCCGGCTGATCACGCTTCATGCGTATTAGGAACTGAAGTCGACGCACGCATGCCTGCGTTGTCTTATTATTGATGCCCAGATACTGACGGATGACATCGCGACAAATTGTTCCCACATTATAAAGTGCTAGTGACGGCAAAGGGGCATCAATGAACAAATAGACAGCACGACCCATCTTGAGCAGACGATCCTCGGCAGAACACCAGGTAACGCGCAATGTGCGCATATTGCGTAAAGCATCCCGATCGACATCATCGCGGGGTCCACCTTTGCGCTTGCGCATTTCCCCCATACAATTGGCATTGCGCGTCTTGGGCAATGGCTTGGGTCGCATCAGGCTGAGACGCTTGCGTACGGGAATCTGTGCTGTCGACTGCCGGGCACTTCTGGCTGATGTGCGGGTCGCAGATACCGATGAGCGTTTCACCCAGGACCAATGACGAAATTGATGTGCATACAGCGAGGAACTCAAGCCAGCTGCGCCGTGCTGATCACCTGGCACGGTGCCATCGTCCAAGGCCAATGCCTCATCAAATTCCACAGTGCGCACAAAAGTCAAAAGCGGCAAACGCTGTTCCTTAAGACTGCCCGCCTTGCGCTCCCTTTGCTGTCGGAAACCCAGCTTGGTGTATATACAAATGTTTTGCAGCTTAGCCCAATATTCAGCGACCTGTTCACGTGTCTCAAACACAAAATCCAACTTCTCATAGCTGCGCTCAGGACTAACGCGTTTGTAGTTGTGGCCACTGCTCGTCGTGGTGTCCAGTAGACTGCTGCGTTGATTCAGGTAAATCCAACGCTGAAGTGCATCACGCCCCAGCTGACGTTCGCTGACCTGCAGCAGACCTATATTATTCAGCAGACGTAGAGTGCTTATATGTCGTTGCTGCAGATTTAGACGTGGTATCAAATTCGTTAGCTGCAACTGTCCCAGAAGATAGTGCTGTCTCACCGGATGCTGCAAGTGCGGACGCAACTGTTCTGTCACTTCACGCTCAACGCGAAAGAGACGCAGCATCAGCGAAAGCGGCATCCGCTCAAGCGCATCAATGTAATAGAGCCAACCGGTTGGCTTCTCGGCATACTGTGGCAGCGGTGGTATAAAGGTGCGCCAGCTTATCTCCTGTGTATAGGGCAGCACCTGAGACTCATTCTGCTGCCACTCGTCGAGAAATTGGCGTGTTAGCAGCGATGGCTCGGTGCGCTGCCAATGCTGCAGCAGATCTACATTCATCTCCAGCGGCTGTTGTTCTGGCTGCTGTTCCCGCACCAAATAGAACAGGAATTCATGCAGCGTACACGCCAGCAGAAGTTTAGGAGCCGTATGCTTTATCTTCATGCCCGATTGCAAACGCTCCGTGCGTAGCTTTTTGCGGGCCAGCACCTCACGGTGCTCTTTCTCCCTCAACTGGGAGGGACGCAACAATCGCTCCTCACTGAGCAAACGGAAATTGCTCTTTAAACGCAACACCTCACGCTGCAACTGCTCGTGCTCGATGTCGATGCTGGGATGTGTGACGAGACGATAGACACGCAACAAATGCTCATACTCTAGCGTCACTTCGTATGCACACAAAATCTTGTCGTGCTGCATACGTTGCAGCAGGCGATACATTGATTTGCGACAAATTTTTTCACGCCATCCCATGCTCAGCTCTGACTGTGCAATTGCATGGATCACATCAACCGCATGTACAATGCATGTCTTATCAATTTGCTGTACAATAATCTTTTTACGTTCCAGCTGGCGTCGCGTCTCATTCTCCGGGTTGGTAGCCATTTTTATTTTAGGGAATGTCATTTGACGTATATTTGACTTGATATTCGGTATATCATCAACCACAATATCAATGGTGGGCGGAAAATTAAAAAAAAAAAAAGGAGAGAATTATACAATGTTAAAAAATTACATCAAATATTCGTTGACATATCGCAGCCATTGAAAATCCTTCATGTTTGGCTTTAGAGTTAACCTTAAGATGTTATTGCAGTGCATTAAAACTGTACTCGACGACAACTTTACAAAACTCAAATTTCTTAAAAATTGAGTATGAGTATTAATGAGTATAAACCTCAATAATGGCATTTCAAATAATAAAACTTTTGCTTACCAACTCGTCCTTGCACTGCAGCTTTTCCACAGTCTTCTCCAGCTTTTTCGCTGTCACACCGACTTCCGTTACGATCGGTGCTGCAATTGCAACGTAGCGCACGATTCGTGTTTTACCCACCATATCGGTATAATTGGTGACTTTTTTGCTGGCTAATAGATGCTTGATAATACCACGTGTAAGTGTTACATTAATGGATATATACTGAGCTAGTTCGAGGGTACTCATGCCACGTTCACCGAATCGTGTAATGGCCCGCAGGCTTTCCAATTCAATGGGCATGTTGAGGAAGGAGTGACTCTGGTTCAGAAAATCATCCGACGACTTGTCTTCTTTGTCAGCATTGCCATGCATTTGAGTAAGCTCTTCAAACTTTGTGTTGGGATTACGCAGACGCGTAACAGACATTTTGCGTCCCTTAGTTTGATCTTTTGATGTACTGTCGCCAGCAATATTTGGTGGATGAATAAGCGCCGTCTCAAAAAACGTTCGAAAGTTGTGTGAGAGAATAAGTTTCTTTAGCCTTGAGGTGGTAAGACCCTTTGCCCGTTGCGTTATTTCACTCGTTGGGATATACTGTCCAGGACTTGCCTTCACCTCGATGTACAACTGCTCCAAAACCCGTTGCATGTGACTCTTATAGATGCGATAAAAGCGTGGCAACATCACCAACAAAGACAACATGGTGCGCCCATTGTGACGCTCTGTATAAGGCTGACTGACCACTAAGTTCATTTTCATAAATTTGTTTCTATAAATGGTACAGATATACTATTTAAAATTGTATTAAATTCAAGCTTAAGATACTAACTTTGTGTAGAATAAGAAGCAGGAGTCCTTAAAATAGTTGGTCAATGACCAGGGACCCCTTGTGGTTTCGCCATTGTAGCGCGAACGTCCAATGCACTCCCAGAATATGAACTGCTGCAGGGACAGCTCGCGAGGCTTTAAACGATTCGGCGGCTTTAGTGCTTTAAGACGTTCATCCTGGCTGGCCACCACAACAAGCGTCTGGTTCCAGCGCTCGTTGGCCTCTTCAACAGTTAGTTTTTCCAATACACTCAGAGCAATGAGCTTGCGTTTGTGGTAATCCGCACAGTTGCCCATGATGTGCCCATCCTGTACGGGTGCATATGGTAAACGCAAAAAAGGGCATTTATCTGGGACCACAGGCAAGCACAGTTCTGGGTCTTCGTCATTAACTCGATTATAGGATGGCATCAGGGGACGTGCCTGGGGCAGCTCATAGAACTTAACCTTGTCCTTGGAGCGCAACAATAGAGTCCAAATTTGTTGCTGCAATGTTTCCGACAGCGGTTGGCCGTTTTGTAGTCTTATGCTTAACAAAGACCAAAGATCTAGAAACGCATTGCATTTAAATAAGTCATAATTGGTTGTGTTTATTATAAATAATATATTCTTTTTTTTAGTACAATTACTGCTTGAGCACAGTGTACCAAAAGCAACAACATGAACGTTGCCTTCTTGCCAGTAAATTACTTACTTGGCAATGTGGTTCCATCCAAGCCTTCAAGCGCAATCTCATCGATAACGGCGCTTATCCAGGAGCCACCTGCATAAGCCGCACACATTTTATTGCTTTTTTTAAATAAAATTTATTTATTTTTTGTTTATGTCGCGATGCACATTTATTTACTGCGCTGCGATGTTGTTGAGCGTCTTTAAACCAGCTGTTTCAAAGCAGTGCTGTAAGGCGTCCAATTTCGCGTCAGAGTGAGACAACTCTACTCTGGTAGCAGCTGTCAAAGTGCAGCTGCTTCAAACAAACGCCGACGCCGCTGTCACTTCTACCGCTCTTTTGCGAGGTTAAAACAAAAAAAAATCTCACTGGACGTTTGCAAAAAAGTACAGTGCTAGAACCTTTTCCATTATTATTCATTAACACATAAAAAAAATAAATTTAAAAACGATACATAATGGCAATGGCTAACTTCAGTTTCGCCACCATGGCGGCGCTAGCAAGCGAAGAGCAGTGCATTTCATTCCAGGACAAAGCTGAAACCTGGGACAATGCCGAACAGGGTAAGTAGAATGTACGCGGTAGTAAAATTGTAATTTAAGTCTGAACATTTATGCAAATCTCCAGTAAAAGCTGTTGTGGATGCTTTAAACGGTCAGACAACAGTACACGCTCTCAACCTTGATGGAAATACTTTGGGCGTGGAGGCAGCGGAGGCCATTGGGGAGGCGTTGAAGCGTCATCCAGAATTTCGCAAGGCACTGTGGAAGAATCTGTTTACAAGACGCCTAAAATCGGAAATTCCTTTGGCACTGAAGCACCTTGGCGCTGGTCTAATAGCGGCCGGTGCCAAGTTAACAGTGCTCGATCTGAGCGATAATGCACTGGGTCCGAATGGCATGACCGGGTTGGAGGAGTTTCTGCGCTCACCCGTTTGCTATTCACTGCAGGAGCTCCATTTAAATAACTGTGGCTTGGGACCCGAGGGCGGACGTATGCTGTCCGTGGCGCTACTTGATCTGCACGACAATGCAAAGACAGCCGGAAATCCACTACAATTGCGGGTTTTTGTCGCTGGTCGTAATCGCTTGGAAAATGCCGGTGCAAAGGCCCTATCGAAAACATTTAAACGTTTACAAACATTGGAAGAGATTACCATGCCTCAAAATTCCATTTACCATGTTGGCGTCGCTGATCTTGCCGAAGGCTTTAAGATGAATCCACATTTGCGTATCCTCAACATGAACGATAACACGCTGACCGTTAAGGGTGCCTCCAAAATAGCCGATGTTTTTGTGCATACGCCGCTGTAAGTGCATTGCAATTCTTTTTATTGAACTATTTTATCAAACAATCTTCTTCTGCAGCTTAAGAGAAATCAACTTTGGCGATTGTTTGCTAAAAACCGATGGCGCTTATCTCTTTGCTGAAGCCCTGGAGAAGAATCATCAACAGCTGGAGGTCCTTGATATGGGCTTTAACGATATCAACTTTGATGGCGGTCTGATGCTAGTGACAGCCATACGGAACAAACCCAAGTTGCGGGTATTTAATTTAGATGGCAATTGTTTTGGGCAAGACGGTGTGAAGCAAATCGTTGCTGAAATGGCCAATAGCAGGAATCCTCAGGCATTGATGTCTATGGAAGAGGTTGTGTCTGAGGAGGAGGGCGAGGCAAGCGGCGAGGAGGATGATGGTGATGACACAATCGAGAACACAGACGAGGAATATGCCGAAGACGAGGAGGATGATGGCGAATACGATCCAAATGATACAACCGAGGAGGTGGACGAAGATGATGAGGAATATGCCAATGAAAATGACACCGAAGAGACAGCTTACATGTCCACCAAATCCTTTCCAGCTAATGTCGTATGTATCTTACAAATTATTGATTAGTATACAGCCATATTCTTATTCTATACAATTTTATTTAAGGCTATTGACGACATTACCAGCAGCAACATTGCCATGAACTCTTTGACCATAGCGACCAATGACAACCAGAAATCGACAACCAATAATAACTGTACTGTAGAGGAGTTTTGCCTGAGCAGAAAACCGTGCACACTACAACAATTTGATTCTCTCCAAGAAGAAAACAAACTACAAGCACTCCAAAGCGTCATAAATGTATGTAAAAATATCAAATTCACCAACTTTTACTTAATTTCTGTTCTTGCCACAGCTGTTCAGCGACGATAATCACGTGCTGCTACTCATCTTCACAACGCTTAAGTGTGCGCATCTGTCGCAGACATCCAAAGCAGCATTGGATTTGTCTGTTTCACTAATACAGTCCACCTTCGATTATGCTATCAGAACGAAGCAGGAGTTGCGAGTGGTGGACTACTACCTTAAGCAACTAGGTCTACTTCGCAGCGAAGAGCCATTCAAGTCTACCTACGATTTGCAGAGCTGTCGCTTTGCTCTACGCGAGGCACTTTCCAAGCCACAGTTCGCCAATGACAAAATTAGGAATACCTTTAAAATATTCCTGGATCAACTCGATGTTTAGCGTTCCATGTTTAATTATTTAATCATTTAGCTGCTTTGCGATAAACTTTACTGCACATGATTTAATTGATTAAAAATATTCAAATTCAACAACCTAAAAGCTAAATAAAAAAATATTAATAATAGTCCCTCTCATTCACAAAGAAATTAATATCAAGATATTTTATTTTGACTTAAAAGAATTTTCTCCAACGCTCAAGACAGATTTTATAAGATAAGTTAATTAAGTACAATATTTGTAGACCACGATACAAAAAGGGGTACGTAAACAGTAGATTAAACAATTTTTACTGAAACCAAACGATAACTTTTCTGCTCTTTCCGGTTCTCGTTCACAATTATCTTGTAGAAGATTCAAAAGATGAGGGCTTTAAACAAATTTATTTACCTAAAAAAAAACTCTTGGTATGAGACTACAAACTACGGTTAAAAAAAAAAAAAACATGAAAGATTAAATTGCGTTCTATTGTATATGTTGTTGGTGGATTATCGTTTTTCGTTTGCTTTATTAAAATCTACAATAAAAAAGAATGTTGCGAAGTTATGCAATATGTTTAAAATGTTTGTTTCGAATTGTTAGATGGTAAATTAATGTTGTGTATAGACAATGCTTAAAATTCATCGTTTTGATTATATACAACGACTTATTTCGTTTGCATATCTACTTGCCGTTGGACAAATGTTTATATTATAAATACTTTTTACTTATTTCTAAGGAATATGACCTTAAATACAATTTGTATTTAATTCTTGGCATCTTCCGTTTTCATTCGTTCATTTTGGTAACATATTTCAAATAATATACCAGAGTAGAACAGAACCACTATGACAACGAATATATGCATGAGATATTCGTTATTGATGTAATATTGCCTATGGGGCTGCCGTACAACTTAAGCCTCATAATCGGAATCATTCTCATCATCGACAAAAGCTACATCATCGTCGTCATCGTCGTCGCTTTCGATGACGCGAAGCTTTTTGGATGCAGCCTTCTTTTTGGCTCCGCCGCTGCTCTCCTCATCGCGTTGACGCTTGGCCGGGCGCTTAATTGGCGAATCTTCCTCATCATCGTCGTCGATGTGGTCAGCGTCATTCTTGGCGCCTTCCTCATCTGAATCGGCAAAGGAGTAATCAATTTTTTTGCTAGTAGTACGGCGACCAGGACGATCCGCACGTGGTACCGCTTCGACTTCGATGCCCTCGATTTCTGAATCATCTGAATCATCCTTTCGCTTTTTGCCCTTTATTTAAGACAATGATAAGTTAAAGCATTAAGCTTAAGTTCTTGTTTAACACACTCACCTTTGATTTATTAAAGTCCAATTTGGACTGCTTGAGTCCGTCGCCGTTTTCCTTCTTTGCCCGTGGCTTCTTCTCGCCGGGCTCCTTTTTAGCAGCAGGCGCTTTCTTGGGCTTTGGCGCTATCTTTTCTGAACCACCTTCGACAAGAGCATCAAACTCATCGGTCATATCGACGGGCTCCTTTTTAGCAACAGCTTGCTTCTTTGCTTTCGATGGCTTTGTGCTGCCTTCGACAAAAGAATCAAAATCATCGCCGTCTTCGCCAGGTTCCTTTTTCTCAGATTTAACCTTAGCATTACGTTTGGCGGTTTCAAATTTCTTAAGCAGATCATCGGTGATCTTGAATGCCACTCTTTCGCCAATGGGATCGGGAAAGATATCATCGTTGCCAGGAGCAGCTTTGGATTTTTTGCCACGACCGCCGGCTGTTGCCTTTTGGCTCTTGATTGCCTTCGCCTGCTTAATATTAATGCCCATCTCCTCTTGACGCTCTTTTTCCTCGACCTCCTCTAACTTCTGTTCAAGGTTATCAAGATCATCCATCCACAGGTGCTGTGGCGTTTTCTTCATCAAGTTATCCAGCTCGAGCAGTTTGGCATCGCGCTGCTTGAGCAGCTCGTTTTTGCGCTCCTCCGTTAACATCCACATGGACATGCCCAGTAGATAGTCGAATTTCTTGACTTCGGTGAGCTTCTGGAATGCCTTCTCTGGGTCCACTTCCTTTTTTATCTTCTTGCCAGATGTAGACGCTGAAGTCGACTCCTCTTCGTCTTCTTCCTCGTCGGCCCCTTCAGCATCCTCAATTTTAATACGTCGCTGCCATTCCTTGACGGGATCGGGACGATAGCCACGCTTGATAAGCTCATCTATCATGACCTTGCGCTGCTTGTTCTCAATCACCAGCTTCTTCTCACACTTTTCTAGAATAAAGCGCGCCTGATCGCTTAGCCGATCCGCCTGGGCCGTAAGCTGACCAACAAGGTAATCCTTGCGACGATTGTAGAACTCCATGCGCAGCTTAAAGAACTCCTGCAGTATTTCCTTAGTTGTGGGAAAGCGACGCAAGCAATTATTTTCATCAAACGCATGCATTTGATTAGTGGATATCGAAGAGCTAAGCTTAAAGACGCGATGAAAACCGCCAACCTCCCTGCGCAGACGTTCAAATTCACCAGGATTAAAACTGACCACAAAACGCACCGTTGTATCCGTATGATATTCACGATATTCACTGACAATCGCTTTGACCTTCTCAGTTCCATTGGACAATGCTTCCAAAACGTTTTCCTTGTAGGTTTGAGTCCAAATACCAACGGGCAGCTCAGTGATTTCGATACGATCGTTGGGCAAAATCTGAATATTACCCGAGTGCACATAGCGTCCATCGTTAACATACTCAATGGTTCCCTTGAAGTTTTTATACCATGGATGCAATGGCAACGGTTCCTCGCCATTTATCATGCGACGCAAATTGGTAATCATCTCGCGTGGATTATAATTGGCTATCTTGGTAGACCAACCAGTGCCAATACCCTCGGCGCCATTGACCAAAACCATGGGTATAACAGGCATATACCAAAGAGGCTCAATGCGCTGGCCATCATCTGTTTGATACTGCAGCAACGGATCATCCAATGGATGATAAATGAGACGCGTCAACGGCGACATCATAGTGAAAATATAACGAGCACTTGCACTATCCTTGCCGCCTGTCAAACGTGTACCAAACTGACCTCGTGGTTCCAGTAAATTAATATTGTTTGAGCCCACATAATTCTGCGCCAGATTCACAATGGTCATCTGCAGCGAGACCTCGCCGTGATGATAGGCAGACATTTCAGCTACCGAACCCGACAACTGAGCCACTTTCACCTCGCGTTTGTCATTGCGCTTGAAGCACGTGAACATAACTTTGCGTTGGCCAGGCTTTAGGCCATCCACCAGACTGGGTATGGAACGTTCGTTGTCCGCATTGGAGAAGAGCACCAGTTCCAAATTAATGAAGTCCGAGTAGCTTACATGCTTCGTGCCCTTCGTGTACAAATAGCGTTCTGGGAGACCCAGTTGCTTGCGGCGCTTTATCTCGTCCATGTGATTGGTTAGCCAAGTCTTGCGTGAGTCCACATGCTTTCTGGCAAAGGCCATTACAATGTTATCGTCGTCCACTTGACCATCGTATTTGAATAAAATACGATGACGCTCCATGTCCTTTGAAAATAACGTAATTAGTTTTGTTTAAATGATTCAAAGCATAAAATTTATTGTGCAAATTGTCAACATACCTGGAAATATTCCTTAGCCTCCTTAGAGGTCGAAGTACCGAGACCCTTATAATACTTGACATTGTACGTATGATGATTAGGTGTATCCATTTTCCATTCCTCAAATTCAGGAAGCGAATAGAAGGCAAGCTCTTCATTCTTTTTAGTTGCCTTGACAATGGGCGTAATGAACTCCTCGAGGAAGGGCAAACGAAGCAGTTCCGGCCAGTTGGTGTGTATAAAATTGATTAGAAGACCCTTGATATGGGAACCATCCTGATCCTGATCAGTCATGATCATCACCTTGCCATAGCGCAGCGTCTTCAGATCATCTTCGGTCATATACTTCTTCTTATATTGCAATCCAATGATCTTGCACAGATTATTGATTTCGGCGTTCTCCGTGAGCTGCTTAAAGGTGGCCTCGCGCACATTGAGCAGTTTACCGCGCAGCGGAAACACACCATAGTAGTTGCGACCAATAACGCCAAGACCGGAAACAGCCAACGATTTGGCTGAGTCACCCTCAGTGAGAATTAGAGTGCATTGTATGGAATTTTTGGTGCCTGCCTCGTTGGCATCCTCTAGCTTGGGAATACCCTTAATTTTGTATGACTTCTTGCCACCGGTTTTGGCAATATCATTTTGTGCCTTGAACTTGGCCCATGCGAGAACAGATTCAACAATGCCTGACTTCGCTACTAGTCCAATAAATTTATCAGACAGCGCACACTTGGAGCCAAAACTTTTGGCCTGCAGTGTCATGTTCTCTTTGGTCTGCGAGTCGAATGTGGGATTCTCGATGAGGCAATTTACGAATACCCACAAATGATTGCGCACTTGGAATGGTTTAATGCTAATACCATTCTTGTTCTTCTTTTTTAGCACCTCAATTAACTGCTTAGTAACATTATCGACAACATGATCGACATGTCGACCACCCTTGGTCGTAGCTATCGAATTGACAAACGAGACCTGCTGAAATCCACGTTCCGATGGGCAACACGCGACCTCCCAACGTTCTCCACACGCCTCATAAACAACTTTAACAGGCTGACCTGCGCAATCTTCTTCACTCTTGACAAACAAGTCAATATAATCCTTGAAGCCTTTTACAGGCACCTTGGTGCCATTCAGGAATACACACACACCCTTTGTGGATGCAGCGACATCATAGGCACGCCTTGACATAAGTGCGACAATATCCTCATCCAACGAATCCATCTTGAACTTGGACAAATCTGGACTGAATGTAATTCGTGTGAAATCGGTGCCACTAGATTCTTTAATCTGCAATATAAGGAATATGTTAGACAAGTTGCGAATTCATAATAAAAGATATTTTAGAGATCTTTTTTTATATGTTATACTTACGATTGGATCACCAGCTTTGCCCATGTTATTGCCCCAGGTCTGCTTAAAACTCTTTTTAAACTGCTTGGTCGATGTTTCGACAGTGAAGCTATTCGAGAAGATGTTACATAATTTGGCGCCGTAACCATTGCGACCGCCAGTAACCTTTTTTTCATCATCGTTGTAGTTGGAAGAAGTCAAAAGATGACCGAATATCATGGTGGGCACAAACATTTTTTCCTCCTTGTGCATCGTCACCGGAATGCCCTGACCATTGTTCCAAATGGAGATAATATTCTTCTCAGGATCAATGTCGACTTTAATAGTATTCATTGACTTGTCGCGCTGCTTATTATCGGCGGCATTTACCAGGATCTCATCGAAAATTTTGTAGAGACCGGGCACATAAGAAATCTCTCGCTGCACCATCCGATTTTTCTCAGGATCAAGGACCCACATCAGATCCTTAACGAACTCTACGGAACCAATATACGAGTCCGGTCGCAAGAGAATGTGCTCCAGCTGCGATTTCTTCTGGTACATCTGCTCGATCGACATGGCGCCTTGACCGTTTTGCATGATGACGTTGTTTTGTTGGGCCTGCTAAAAATAAAATGTATGACGTTTAACAACATCTTAACATAACTGTACCATTTGCCTATAAATTCGATTTTATACTGCTATACCGAAGGTAAAGAGTTTATTGGTTTTGTGCAATGGCAGTCATGCTGTACGTCCTTCTGAATGAACAAAACTTTTTCTTTATCTATGTTAGATTGCGTGCCACGGTTGAAGTACTACGCCCTACGGCTAGGAAATTGATTAAAATAATGGCTTTTCCAAAACCTTTGCTGTGGTAGGAATATATCGGCAGAAATCCCTAAAATATCTGCATCAAATATGTGGATGCCACTCCCACCCATCCTTATATAATCCAAAGTTTTTGAGCTAGTAATTCTTTGCAAGCAGACTTCTACCACCCGTTTCCATCAGACAGCAAAGTTTTAACTTGATTTTTTTTATTTTTATTTTATTCTCCTTGTTTGACGCGTACACAGCTAACAATTCATGCTCATCGATTAGCAATATAGGCGTAATTGGTTTTGTTTTAATATGCATACTGGTTTATTTGATAAATGTATTTTCCCTTTGGTGGTTAATAAATTTTATTTAATATTTTTAAATAGGTTTGTATACATTAATGCTTACTTGAAAGTTGTATTATTACAGCACGATTAGCGTACCGGGCACGCAAAGAAAAGAGCGCGCGCAATATGTGCTTGGGTGTGTAATACAACCCTGTCTTTCGAGGGGCAGATGGGCCGGCTGGCAAATGCAACAACAATAACACTAACAATAACGGCAGTAAAAAATTAATATAAAAGCGTTGCATTTAAAAATTATATTTTTTTTAAAGCATTTTGTAGTAGGATTTAACAATAATTGCGCACAATTTAAGATAAAAAAACGCATTCTTAACGCAAACCTTTTTCAGCGTCTGTGATGTGTGTGTATCTATGTGCAACTTCATTGCCGGCTTAATGTTATTATTATGTATGTACAATATAATTTGTTTTGAAAAACATAAATTTACCCACGCAATAATAAAAAAACAACTTGAAAGCATAAGATAGGGCACTTTAAGCCTTGAAGCAAGGGCATTTCGTATACACAACTTACGCACAAAAATTCTATCTACACGTCCAGCGCCATTTTTAATTTGCAAATGCGAAGCCTCTGGGCACAAATATTTAACTTTACCTATATCACCACTTAACAGCAATAGTATTGGACGCTCTTAATTATAGTCGTCCGTTCATTTTCCCAGACACCGTTTATCTTACCTTTTTTGTTAGTTGTATAAAATTTTTGGCTCGATTAGCGAGACCAACGCGCGGCAACAACTGCAAAATTTGCAGACACAGTAGACGGCGCTGCACTGCGTTTCGTATGAGTGGTGTGTGCGTCGCCTACGCTCGCGACTGTACGTTAATGTTGTACAGTTAAAATTATGACTATAATCCACGCAACTATTTAATTGTTACACTTAATCAAACGGACTTTACAACAAAATTCAAGTAGATGAAATGAAAAGATTTCTTGGCCGCAAAACACCCGTAGCCAAGCCTATAGTTGCTTTTCGATACATATCGCTAGCTTTGAAAGGTGCTGCCAGACATGGTACACTACTGAAAACAAAGAAAATCTGAACGAAGGCTGCCACATGCACATTCTTCTGGTTGATGTTCAAACTTAACGATCCAATCGATACCAAAAAATATTAATTGGCGGTTATTTTTTTTTTTACGATATGAATAAAAAAATAAAAATAAATGCATAACTATTAGCACGTTTTTTTCTCTTAGTCGGCCGACGCTCATTGGCTTATTTCTAATGAACGCAGATAAATTGCAATTTTGTTTCCAAATGACGCTTTAGATAGCCGTTCATCTAAAACAAGTTTTTCTCCCAGCCCGGCTACATGACCTTGACCAACGGCAACAAGAGGTTTGTTGCACTTGCCGCTGTCGCCGCTTTTGTCTTAAATTCAAAACTAGTTTTAATTTATTTGTAAACAAATTATGTTCTGGATCACAATGATCAGAAATGTATGTAAAAATAGTACATCTCTTTTAAAAATAGCAATTTATGTTGTATAAAATATCGTTTGGAGCAACTACTCAGACATAGCTACATACTTATATTGCATGTATGTACTCAAAATCGTGACGTCATTCAAAAGCTCATTGAACTTGCGCAGCATCTCCTTTTATATCTTCTACATCACAATCTTCATCATCAAGTTCTGGTTACCATTTTAGGCCTTACGATTAGCTAACAGTTCACAGCTCCATATTATTTTCACTCTCACTTGCAAACAACGACATAAACATACTCTACTTATTTGTTTTGCTTTCAATAGATAAACTTTAACTTTACAATGATTTAAGTTAGCTTTACTAACTTAGAGATAGGAAATTTTATTTTAATGATGATTTCAAGAGACATTTTGAGACATACTTTTAAAGTGTATGCTGGTTTTGATAAATTATTTTGATTTCTGTTGTTTTTGCAATGCATAGAATTTGATGCTTTTTATTTATCTCGTTACCCTGCTCGGAGACGGGTTTTCTGTGAACGTTGTTCTGAGTTGTTGGGGGCATAAAACGTTTTGTTCTCAACAATCTTTGAATCAGTCTTGATACGAACTTGCGCGACGCCGATCTTGTCGCACTTTGCAGCTGTTTGGTTTAAATTTTGAGTAATAAAAAACAAAACTATATTAAGTATTGCTTGCAAGTCAACAAGTCTAACTGTGCGTGATAAATATTAATAAAGACTGTAATTAAATACTTGTCTACAACTTTAATACTTGGTAATGGAAAAATGTTGTAAAATTTGTGTCATGTTTTTAAGACAAATGATCTAATTTTTAAGAGCTTTGCGAGGTTTCGAGTTGAATGACATCAAACAAAATATTATTTAGGTGCCATATTTGGTATATAATAACATTGAGTAAAGGCCAAATTGCTGATCATTGTGATAGGTTCATATGTTGAAAACCGGAATAAAAATAGTTAATTAAAACGAGAACAACTTTTAAGAACTGTTAATTGCGTAGATAACATTGTAAAGTGCAATCATAATTAACGCATGCAGTTTCAATAAAGGTTCGTTGACATTTTGAACTTAAAATTAAAATGCATTAGAGCCGGCCCAGTATTGTCCATCGAATATAGCAGCTAACTAAGTATTACATATAATAACATAAAAAGCCTGTCAATATTTGCATTTCAAACCTGTGACTTGGAGTTTGGAACTTTGTTCAGTTTGCCAATTGGCACGTAATTAACTGATTTTGGTTTCGGTTGCCTTAAACATTATTTGGATGAGACTTGTAATGCAACGCGTTTGTTCTCGGGAAATTTAAACGACCTCGAGCTGCAAAATAAGTTCGAAAAGCTTCAAAGATTTTTATACTCTAATACCGAAAATAAAGAGTATATTGGTTTTGTGTAATGTCTGTCATTGTGTCTATCCGTCTGTTCGTCCGTACGTCCGTCTGTCCGTTTGTATGAACGCAACTTTTTCCGACAACCGTTATGTAGAAAACTTTGTTACACGGAAGTTAAGCTAAGTTCCTAGACAATGGAATTTAAATTCGTTTACTAAAAAAACAAAACAAAAATGTACGAACAAAATAAAAACAAACAAACAAAAATGTACTTAAACACAACACCAAATTCAAATTCGTTAACTAAAAAAACAAAACCAAAAACGGACGAAAAAAACAAACAAACAAAAATTTATTTTAAACACAACACCAAATTTAGTGTTCAACATTTTTATCACAAAAAAAAAAGAGAAAAACAAAAATAATTTATATTCTATATTACTAATCATTTAATACTTATTATGACGAACTTTGCATTTTCTGCCACTTGTTGACTCTCGTCATCATGTCTATTTAAGGTGTAAGCATCTTTGACTTATGCCGCATGCAAGTCTGAAGTTTGACACTTTAGATTGTGTACTCAGTGCTTTTTGTAAAATACAGCGAAATTAAACGCATTTTATTTTCACACTAATGCAATTTTGAGATGAGCATTTAATACGAAATTTACTACGTGCTTAAAGCGATCAGACTGATATACTAAAATGCAATGTGCAATGTAACAGATTGGAGAGACCTTACCCTTATCAAAATTTGTTGTGCAGTTGGGTTGAGTTCAGTTCGTTTTGAGTTCGGGAAGAGCTTGGGACCGGGGTAACGCGCTAATCAATGCCGCTGTGTCGTCTTATATTTGTGTTATCGCATATATTAAATTGTTTGGTGTTGCTGTTGTTGGTTTATAAATAGCATGGGATTAAAAACATTTGGCCTCATTCCAATTCGTTGGCTCAGTTTCAAAACCGAAGTCAAACGTGGAACAAGAAAAGCACAAAACAAACATTTCAAAAATGGTAAGGACTCGTGAAATGTGTCAGAGAAAAATATTGACGGTTTTCGCGATGAGTTTTGTGCCAGTGTCAGGCAATTCAATTACAGGCAACACTTCAAAAATGTTGCTAACAATGAAACACGTGAAGTTTACAAAGTGTCATTCCAATTCCATAGGAAGTAAATATGCTCAAACGTGTTCTTAATTGCCATTAATTTAAGCACACAACATGCAAGCAACAAGTGGGAGTTGATTAAGCCAGTCTCAATTGCAGTGTTGCAAGGATCGGTTAGAGATGATAGCGTGATTGCAACCGTGATTATTAGCTGCTATGATCGATAAGCAATACATGTTCAAGAATCTAACAAATATTCGTTTTCGGTAATGTGTCATAATAATTTGTATAATTGGAACAAAATTTTGTGTTGAAATTAAAAACAAGAAGTTTCGTGCATTAATGAGTTAAAGAGAAGGTATTTAATCAGTGCCTTATAAAATTTAGATGTTTAATTAATGTTTTTATAAAACAAAAACCAATGACTAAATGTGAAATATTAAAAGTTTCTCTCATTGTTTCGCCCAGCCACATTGTTGCTAGCAACATGTGATATAAGACATCAGTTTCATTTATTTGTTTTACCCTTTTTTCCTTTAAAGGCCACAGCTTTACGCAAAATGCCTGCCATAGAGCACAAACTTAATATCGAGGAGGAGATACCAGAGAATATACGTCTTATTGCAGAACAGCAAGGAGAATGTGAAAAAACCAAACAGGAGACAATTGCACAATTTCGCAATTATATTTTAGGTAGCTTCAATTTTTAATCAATTTAAAAAATAATACTAATTAAAAATGTTTCATTCTTAGAACACAACGATTGTCAGCCACATCGCAATGATGATAAACATTTGGAAAAGTTTCTGCGTGCTCGATACTGGAAGTTAGAAAAAAGCTACAGATTGGTAAGTTTGAATATGTTCTCAGATTTTGTAATTTCTGGTTTCTTATAAAATTGTTCTTCATAGCTTTGCAGTTATTACAAATTTCGTGAGGAGAACAAAAGTTACTATGAGAAGGTGCGGCCGATTGATTTGCGGCATCTGGGCGATGAGGATATATTAACTGTGACGCCATATCGTGATCAGCATGGACATCGAATGCTCATTTATCGCTTTGGTATGTGGCGACCGAATCGCGTGACTGTCGACGATATCTTTAGAGGAACGATTGTGCTACAGGAACTAGGTTCCTTAGAGCCTATCTCACAGATTATGGGCGGTGTGGCCATATTTGACTTGAAGGATTTGGGTTTGGAGCATCTGCTCTATTTGAGTCCCAGTGTGGCACAGAAAATGCTTGCCTTGTTGGTGGTAGGTCACAAAGATAGTTATAAAAATTATTATTTATTATATTACATATATATTATTTGATAGACATCCATGCCCATTCGCACATCTGCCCTGCATATAGTTAATCAAAATTGGCTCTTTAATGCTGCCTTTAAGATTTTTAAGCCCTTCCTCAGTGCTTCCATGCGAGAGCGTCTTTATATACACGGTAGCGATATGAGCTCCCTGCACAAACATATCTATCCCGAATATTTGCCCAAACGGTAAGTTAATAATTGAATAAACTAGTTCATTTATGAATATTAAAAACTTAATTTTCTTAATTTTCAAGATATGGTGGCATGCATGAGGATTATTCCTACAAGCTCTGGTTGGATATGCTGGAGCATCAATGTGCGACCAGCGGTGTTCAAAAGGAGATGGAACAATTGGGATTTATTTTCGATTGAAAATCATCAAAATTCTTTAATTCACTCTTATGAAAATATGATGAAAATTTTCATTAAAAACAAACATTTTTTTTAAATTCATTTGCTTTCTCGTTTGGTTAAGCTAAACTAAATAATATGATGCTAAAATTGTGTTAAGCTTATACTAAATACTAATCAAAGCTAACAAAAATATCATAAAAGATCATAACGGAAAGTTTGTAGACTTTGTTGATTTTATTACAGTTTTTTAGAATGATTTCCAAAATTATCATTATGAGCTTTCTTTTTTTATTGCATAAACTCTTACACAGAGCTAAACGAAAGGTTGTCATAAATTCATCAAAAAGCATATAACCATTTGAGGTTAAGACATGGCACATTTTGAGGTTAGGTTAACGCACAACTTTGAGGTTTGATACCGCATATGAGTATAAAATTTAATGCGCCGCACATTTGTCGCAAAACATAACCAAAATGACAACTGCCCCCTGAGGCAATAAGGAGAAGAAGAAAATCAAATGAGGAAACAAGCCCATATGGAAATAAGTTCCGGTCAGGGAATCTAGTTGAAGGCAGAGGACACCCATCGACATGTTCGTTTTATTTATTTTATATGCAAAATGTACCATGTAGGTGTGAGAGCGAAATGGGCAGCTAGCTGTGATTTGACCGTTATGGTAATTGAGTGTTGGACAACGCATAAAACGCAGCACAGTCACATAAATATTTTTGCGCCTTTGCCTCAATCCTCATCTCCCTTTCGCTCTCTTCTTTTGGAGCATAACAAATTTGTTTGATATTTTTTATTGAATTCGTTGGCATCGAAAGCTGCTGTCGTTTCACGCAAACAAACATAAAAAAAGTTAGCCAACCCCTCCTTCCTCTACATTCCTCCTTCTCCAATGGTCAAACGATAGTGAAATTGATTTTGGTGCCAAGGGGTCTCTGGTCTCAAAGCTTTGGTTCTTTGCTCCCGCATACACATAATCTCTATGTGTGCGCCATTTGTGCGATTAAAGCGACAAGATTAAAAAATTTATTGCACAAATATTTATGGGGGACAGTAGCCCAACAAAAAAAGAGACAGAGAGCGGAACGACAGCAAAAAAACACATACACAGCCAGCTAAGGATGGGGACACGGACACTGTCCCGTTATTAGCTCAGTGCCGAGTAACACGTGTGCGAGCCAAAGGCTGAACTGAATATAATTTATGGCAGCCGAGCAGCAAATTTATTTCAGTTCATTGATAGCGACAAGAAGCGGGGCGTGGCGTGGGCAAGGGGTGTTGTCTTCTTACCAAAACTGTGCTATTCAACATATGTCACATATGCGAATAAGTCGGGTCAAAGAAAGAAAAGAAATTTAATAAACATAACAATTTTTATTAACAATTTTGACATGTGGTGTCGAAAAAGAAATAACAAATTGTTATCATGCATATAAAAGTATGAAAGTTTGTGGAAAAAAAGAAAAATTATTTTAAAAAAGAAATACTGGAAAATAAGGCATAAAAAAGGACACCAACCTGACTTTTAAGTATGTTGTGAAATATTTCCTGGGAACTGAAGTCAAAAAGTCAATATGTACATTGATTTTGAACCTAGGAACTAGAAGGATCTGATAAGATTGTTCTTCTATAACCATTATGCATTTATGTAAGTTATTAATATTAATAAATACTTTTTCTTTTTAAAAGCTTAATATTTTGACTAGAGGACTTTTATTTCTTCTTTTCGAAAAAGTCCAAAAGCCTTTTATACAATAACTTATTGTACTTTCTTGTAAGCTTTGGTCATCCTAACAACTATATAATCATATACTAAACCCTGAATAAACAAGCCAAATCCTTATCATTAAACACCGATTATAACTCAATCTCAGCTTAATCCACAATGATTTCTTTGGCACGCACACAAATGGTACCCCAACCACACAGCAAATGAAAGATATATGTATGCAGTATATATTTTGCAAACATTTATCAAGCATGCTGGTCCCACATATCGATGAGGTTGTGCTCTAGCATGTCCACAACGGTGTCTGTGCTGTTAACCATGAGCCATAACGAGTCGCCATTTATACAGTTTACACCTTCGCCTCCGGACGGAGCCGGGTCTATGGCGTCGCCAAACGGAAGTCAACACATTGACAGCAAATATTTCAATTATTTTTGGCCAGCCTGTTTATTTATGGGTTCGTTGGGTTGTCGGGGTCAGTTTCGCTCTTTTCGGCTGACTTCATGTTGTTTACAAATCGCTGCCCATAATTTATTGTCCTTCTGTTCTGTTTTGGCTAACAATTCTGCCAATGAGTGAATGATAAACTACGATGCCAGATAATCAACAACGATGCCTGATAGATGACTAAAAGAGACGAGTGCTGACAGAGAAAGAGAGAGAGAGAGAGAGAGGAGGGTGTGAGTGATTTTGGTTGGTTATAGAGCTCATTAGGAAACAATTACAAAGGCAGACACGCTTACCGCTTCGGGTTGCCAAGAAATATCACCCTTCTCTCTAAATGTATATTTGTGTGTGTGTGTGAGTGTGAAAAAGGTCAGGTACGGCATATCCAAATGTCAGAGTTGAGTGACAGTTGACAGGCGGGTTACGCCCACAAATGTGGCGCTTGTATAATATGGTTAATTTTCGAGTGCGAATAGAAAAAAAATACGTTGAGGGCAAAAGGATATATAAAGCAGTATGTTTATCTGTAAGTTCTTCTTACAGTTAAAGGAAATAACTTGTTGACTTTTGTGAAAGAAGAAGGGTAGCAGGAAGATTTATAACTAAACACGCTTGCTTAATTCAACCCTTTCTTCAAATTAGTTATGCATAACATTATAACAATGATTGTCGAAAGCAATTACATGAAATGCAAAATCGATTTAAATAGCTGTCTAACCAGCTTAGTCTATTTCTTAAGACAACGATATATATTAAATAACTTCATGTACATACATATATTTAAAATAAATGCAGCATTACAATATAATTAAAAGCAAGTGTGCATATTAACTAATCTAGACTTTAATAACAGGTACTTGACATATATTTAGCATTGTACTTTGTTAAATGCTTGTATTACGCTTGTGTAGGTCAGTTAATGGTTTCAAGTCGAGACTGGAAGTAACTCATTATTGGCAAAGCATTAAAAACACTATCCACGGTTTTCTTTTCTTAACAATTGATTTTATCATTTGAACTTGGAGGTCCGGTCTACCTTAAAATGCTTAAGTAACTACCTACCTAGCGCATAACAGTTATTTATCTATCGTATATAAGTTGAGCTCTTGCCAACTTTCTGACAAAATCGATTCCCTATATTCGATTGCGATTCCCTCACATGTCATTAAACCCGCCCGTTGAGCACGAACAAAGACAACCTGCTGGCCGCAACATACAATACAAAATCGGGCATGGGAGAAGATGAAAATGTAAATTTCTTGTGCGAGTCGATGTCAACTTCTGGCATCGATTTCTCGTTGATTTACCACAAATTATTTGTGATAAAACACGATATTTCCCCATGTTTAAAGTGCACTCCAGGAGATGAAGCTGATGCTTGAAGGAGGGAGTGAATAGAGTAAGGCGGGAAGCACTGCTGGTTGACAATCAATCACATCACATGGTAGACTGAAGATGTGAAGCGGATGAGGAGTGGATAGCATGCGAGGACATCTATGCGCTTTTAATGCCTGCCTAATCCGGCGTAATAAACATTCACATAATATGCGGGAATCAATTGAGATGCAATTGAAAGGGACTTGTCATTCAAATATTTGTCAGGATACATCGAATGACAATGGGTAAAACACAAATACACACAGCCAAACACACAAACACACGAACAGGGACTTAGTCTAAGTCAACAAACAAAAGTCGAGGCACTTCAGCCGCGAATTAGTTGTAAATGAACAGTGAAATAAACCGCGGCATACTTTTCGGCATGAGGGCTTAAAGTAAATAGTCGAGCAGCATAGTCGCTACTTTCGTTCTGCCCGAGTCAGAGAGCATCCGGCACGTGTGCCACCTGTCTTACGGAGGCATTCAGACCAAATACCCTTCCCACCGGATTTACGTTGATTATTACAATATTTTAATTGGCCGCTGGCAAATATTTGCACACCTTTAACCCTTTTTAATATGGCTAAGTGCTGCAGTTTGTCTATTTGCATTTTTGTTGATTCTCTCTCTCTATTTGTCTCTAGTCCAGCCACATAGAAACCTCAACGGTTAAATCACAGCAGCCTCGGAGTTTCGTTGTCTCGAGTCATTTCGAATGCGGCCAACGCAATAGGGGGAGAAAAAGATTATATAAGAGTGCGAGCTAAAAAATCCTCTGTACTTTAACTAAGATCACTTATTTACAACAAATAATATTCTCTTCTATTTTTCTATTTTAGCTTCATGTTTGAAGCTGCTTTTAAAAACTTGTGCTTATTATTTGTGAGGTTTTTGGAAATTATGAATAATTTAACTGCTAGTTTAATATAGTGCTCTATTAATAATCTTTAACTCAACAAAAAATCAAAGAAATTAATTAATGTATGCTTATTAATTTTCGAAGATTTTCGAAATTTTAACAAACAAAATGATTAAATGCTGAAAATAGTAGAAACATTTATTTAAAAGTAAGAAAAATGAAAATTAGGTAAAACAAATAATGTTTTACTTTAATTATAAAGCTTTTAGTTAGTTTAAAGCAAGACCTAACCCTATGATACTTTTAACCATACAACAAACAGTTGTTAATCAGAATACCCTTCTTATGTCCAATGCCAGGGTGTGCAGAAAAAAAATCAAAACAGTAAAACAAATGGAGCATGGCACCGGAGAATAATTCGATTGTGTTCAATTTAATTTTGACAAGCTTCAATGGCACAGCAATCCAAGCTTAAAGGATGTGCCTCCGTTTGGGTGGTGTATTTGCCACAGCACAAAAATTGGGCGAGGCGGCAGTTGATTTGATTTTGTTTTATGTTTCCTGCTAAGGGGAAATACTTCGATTCGTTTCCCCTTCGAATACGGGTTGAATAGGGCGGTTTGTCTCTAAGGGTAAGACTAAAGAATTAGGATTGAAAACAACAGCAGTACCCGCAAAAGAAGATTTTGTGGTCAGTTTTTGTGGCTTACCAGAGATGAGTTTAGCTAGATAATTCTTAAGCTCCGTTAAGTGTCAGTCATCAAATGGGAAAACCCCATAAAAAACTAGAAAAACTTTAATTCCAGCTTCTTACAGTGATTTGCCTTGTGGATAAACATTCATATATTGACTTAATCATACTTGAATCATGATATAATTGGATTTATTTTGGTTTTAGTTAAAAACACAGCCGGACTTGTATACTATAATAAGAATATCCATTAAATATTCATTTGCCAACATTTTGGTTTTTTTTTAAACAAGTCATTAATTGTTTTGTTCAATATATACAGCAACAACTTTAACCCGAATATATATTTTTCTTCTTTTTTTATGTTCAATCAATTTGCAATTGCTAGCCCACATTTTTGGTGTACCCCTGTGGCCAAACACTCACAGACATTCGACACCCAGAAAAAAAAACTTGTTGCACAAAAGTTTGTGTCCATAAAATACACAGCTCCCAGTTCGCATATATATGTATATATTATATATACATACATAGTTGAACAACAATATTACCTAACAGAATCAGAAAATCTGTTTGGTTTCGGTAGCCAAAACATTTGCACAGGAAAAAGAATCAAATTAAAATAAAACAAGCAAAACTCTCAACGCCCATGTCTAAAAGACCAGGTCCAAACTCTAAGGGAGGGACTACAAATTTTTCTGCTTTATCAGCAGCATGCACCTGTGTAGTCCAGTCCAAAATCCTTTACACAAGCCAAGCCAAATCAAACACAAATACAGTTACGGTACATATATGTATGTACCTATGTGTGTAGAAACATATTTATGTATTTATGTATATGCTGGGAGCTATATATACACGTATACCAGCAAAACAAATCGAGCGACTTATCAGCACTAAAGTATCTCCCATTGACTTATGCACTGGAAAATGGAACAATGGATGTCCTAAACAGGATTTTCACAGTGTCTCCCCAAGACCGTGCGCTGCTCTTCCAGTGCAAGCGCCAACCAAACGTTTGTTCACAACTGGAAAGTCGACTATGTAGGAATTTCTGTGGTAGTTTCTCATAAATATGCGCGCATACAAACACGAACACACACACACACACACACATACACATACCTATGCAACCCATGGTCAGCAGCAAGTGGGCGGAGCCGCGGTAGCATAAGGTGCGCTTGTATGTGTATATGTCGCTGTCGCTTTATGCTGTGTGTGATGGTGCCATTTTTTATGTGCTCGATGGCAATTCAAAAACGCCTACTTCAAGAACAGCAACAACAACCACCACCAAAGCAAGGCAAAACGACGATGACGATGACGACGACGAAGTCAACAGCAATGCGAACAAACATTGCCGAAGCTGCAGGGAGAGCAGAGCAAAGCTTTTTATAGGTTCGTGTTTTTGTATTCCTGCACAGTGTGACAAACTCGTAGCAAAAATATATTGAAAGCAAATCACCTACTTCTATGTGATAAGAATAATAGCAGCAAGTCGATGCGCAAAAAATAAATAAACACATAAACGCTTTAAAGGGGCGCAAGGCAAAATATTAAACTAGGATTACAAATAAATTTTGTTTTTCATAAATTTTACTTTGCTAGTAAATTTGTAGCATGTAAGTTATCTACAAATATTCAACTTAAATAACGCAATAAATAATTAAATTTTATTTTTAAATCTTTACCTGTCTGTAAATATTCCAATGTTCGTCATTTTGAGTGTCACTGTGCACAAGATGAGAGGCTTTTATATTTGCTTTCGATGCGAGAGAGAGCGCCAAAGGCGAACGGTTAAAAGGGTGCCCAATGTTCACGTGCTCTTTCTCTCTGTTATCTAATGCCTGTTGTTGTTGTTGTTTTTATGACAAGCTTTTGCAATTCCAGCAGGAGCTCAACAGCGAATGGCGTGCAAGCTGGTAACGTGTGGAGCTGTCGGTGTTGCTGCCGCTGCTGCTGCTGCTGCTGTTGCTCTTTGCCAACACAAATACATACATATGTATGCATAAAACTGAGGCGCTGCGCGCGTCGCGCCCATTATGTCGCCAGGGCCACCCTTAAGTCAATCGAATCAGCTAGACCCAGACTCAGTCGCCACCGTTAACTCTTTGAAACTGGACGCAGCGAGCGGCAAAATACAGAATAAGCATCGACGCGGTCGCGCCTAAATAAAAAGATTCAATAAACAAGTTGAAAAATATTTGGAAAGTTTTAAGAATTTAAATCAAACAAAAAGCTTACAATAAATAAATTAAAGCAAGTGCAGTGAATGTGAACAAAACAGCAATCGAAGGTCGACAATCGATAGCCGATCATTGTGTAGTGCCAGTGTGCATGACATCCCTCGCCCCTTGACATAACGGTTGATTAAGCCCTCTCACCGCCACCAATCACTCCCACACCCAAAGCCCTTGCATGTGAACCGGCGATCCAATGAAAATGGAAGATCCCACCATTGCCGACACATACGTGCAGGAATTTAATTTGGATCATTTGGGCGTCGGCGTTGCCGGCAATTCGGTCACCACACTGACACCCATGGCCGTTGCCGCTATTGGGCATGTGAAGCGCGAGGATCACAGTCCACCGCAGCCGGTCAAATGGACAACAGAGCCGCCAGCGGATGAAGAGACGGAACCGCTACCACTGCCGCACACACATCCAATTCCGCTGCCCATTGCTGGGCCGGAAGCACTACCAGCCGGCGGGGGAGACGTTTCCCAGCTGGCCTCCGTGTCGCATATTAAGCTACGCTCATTTTCGGGTCATCAGTGGCACATAGACGAACGCCGGCTGCAGCCGCTAAGTCCACCGCCCGAGGGCTATGTGGGCGGTCCAATGGGCGGACAAGCGGTGCTCGTGAACACAACATCCTCCTCTACCACCTCCTCCTCTTCATCCTCGGCAGCGGCTGCTGTAGCGGCAGCATCGGCAGCAGCCTCAGCAGTGCCTGGCGGTGTGCCCTCCACTCCGCCCGAAACGCCACCAGTCGTAGGTTCACCCACCGGCAGTGGAAGTTGCCCCAGTCAGGCCTACGCACATCATTACCATGCCGGGCGCTCCAACTCGAGTGTTGCTGCTGTCACTAATGTTGCCGCCGTTGGTCTCAGCCAGGAGATGATGTGGCTTCCGAATTCGATGCGGGTGGAACAACAGCCGTTGGATTTGCGTCCGCTTGCCTGTCCCGGCTCCCAGGAGGAGGCGGAGGAATGGGAACGGCAGCGGGAGTACGCCATGCATGCGGCCGCAGCTGCTGCACATCATCATCATGGACATCCGCTGATGCAAAGCCATCATCATCATCATGCCCATCATGCCCAGGCACGGCACATGGCACAGGCTCAATCGCATCCCTCGCATCATCATTTCCACAGCCTGGAGCATGCGCTGCCAATCAATATGCACTCGAATCCCGCCAATTCCTATGCGGGCAGTCCGGGTCCCGTATCCGGCGGCCAACTCTGCACAACTCTCACGAATTGCGGCCCACAGTTGCCATCGGCTGGAAGCAGCAGCGGCGCTAGCAGTGCCTCCAATTCACGTGGCTGTGTGCGCTCCATGCTTCAGCCATGTCGCCCACTCTCCGCCAGCTCCACGCGCAGCTCAAATAACTCGCCACTCACCTGTTCCGGTGCCTACAGCAATGCAACGCTTGAGGATTGCATCAACGATGACATGCTGACAACGCTGACAGTGAGAGAACTCAACAAAAGACTCCATGGCTGTCCACGCGAAGAGGTAGTGCGTCTAAAGCAGAAGCGTCGCACTCTCAAAAATCGTGGCTATGCACAGAATTGCCGCTCCAAGCGACTTCATCAACGTCACGAACTGGAGAAGGCGAATCGTCAGCTCAATCAGGATCTGCATCGGCTAAAGTTGGAGTATTCACGTGTCTGCCAGGAGCGGGACACGCTCATGCAGCGACTACAACAGCAGCGAACAGGAGCCGGTGCCGCCGGCGCCGACAGCCAAAGTTCACCAGAGTTTTACCTATGACGCCAACTGGCGGCGGCCTCAACAGCTTCCACCTCCAACAACAGCTCGCATTCGTTGCAACATCAGCAGCAGCAGCAGCAGCAACACCAGTCGCAGCATCGTGCCTCGCATTCCCATCCGCATACCCATCCGCATTCGCATTCCCATTCGCATTCACAGTGGCCACCGCAGCAGGTGGTCAACTAAGTAGTCGGGTGAAAGGGCGTCATTTAAATAATTCACAAGTGAAAAAACAAGTTTCCCAACACACAAAATGGGAAAATAACTCAATATTGTTTTTTATTATTTTCATTTCAATTATAATTCTTCTTTTGACAAATCAAATCCACCCTGAAATAGAGTTAAGAATCTCAAAAAATATACTTTATTTATTTGGGCTTTCAATTTTGATTTTTTTAAAGTCATGTTAAAAATAAATGTTTTCCAAAACGAAAAAAAAAAACTTCAAAATTATACACCCTAGATAATGTATAGAACCATATATAAATATGTAAGTCCAAAACTTATTAATACTATAAAAAATACATTTCACAACAAAATTTTTTAAAATGTGAATGTTTCAGATAGATTTTTAAATTTCAAAAATGATTAATTTCGAATATCGCAACAGAAACAAGAACACGAAAATTAAAATTGACTTGCCTTACGATAGTATATACACTTTACCTCAAATATTGCTTAGGGGTTCAAACCCCTTAATTCAAAAATCTGAGCTACATTCTTTGGATAAATATATTATACTTTATTTAAGTGTTAACACATTATTACTTTAGTATTGCCAATTATTAAATTCCCTTTAAATAGAGAGTTACTTGTAATGTTAAGTAAATTAAATCATATTTTTTATCATCGATCTTCGTATAACTTTCTATAAACAACTACAAAAGCAAAAATCGATTTTGATTAATGTTTTTAATGTTTTTCAAGTTATTTTCACTGTGGATTATTTAAAGGCGTTCCCTTTAACTACTTACAAACATACTGCTGAAGGTATTTTCAAGCATTTAAAAAAACTACACAGATTTAAACATTTTTTTTTATCATTTTCATTTTAAATTTATGACAATAATAGTTTACCAACTTATTTTGTAAGTTCTTGTTAAGTTAACGATTGACGCGAATCAAAATTTGGCTGATAATTCTAAAGTAAAGCTAGAGAGAATGCAAGAAAAATCGGGAAAAAAGATCGCACACCCTAGACACTTAGTTCAAATTATTGATTATGAATATACATAGTTAATGAAATGAAAACTATAAAAAGAAACGTACATAGAGCAAACATTTTTGTCAGCTACTGATTAATGATGATCAATCGAGCGATCGCAACATTGTATTACAAATTACGAGTTAGTAACACACGCTTATTTGTTGATTAGTTATAGCTTTAGTTTTTATAATATTAGGGAGAGATGAAAAGCTAAAATCTACAAAAACAAAAAATATCGTATACCCCTTTAATACTTATGCATAGAGGGGATTACACTAAATAGCTGTATAGCATGTTTCATAGAAGAAGCTTTCATTTGGTTTCCATATCACACAAAAAACAACAAGCAACAAAAACTCCCTTAAGCCCATGCAACTAACGCAATAAGATACACATAACTATAAACTAAAGGTTGTATTATGTTTTAAACACAAGCACTCGAAAACTGTTGGAAATACTAAGTAATAAAAAAAAAACAGATCCTATGCATATATAATTAACTCAATGAGATCAACAACAAATATTGTAAATACAAAGCTTTGATGTCTGTCTTTCTACAAAACGTAAAAATGTTTAAGGAATACGATACAGAATACGACAACAATTGTGAATAGCTCTTAAGTGTGCATAATGAAACTAGTAATAAAGGCAAAAATAAACTTTAAAAATAAAACTGTGTTTTTAACTAAAAGCCTATCGATTCGACCCATAAATATTGTTTAATTATGATTTTCTAAATTCCTGACTTACTTAATAATCTGAATGGGAATCTCTGGAACTTTTGAAATATATTAAACCTCTTAACGAGACAATAGTTTACATTTGTTCAAAACTTCCGATACTCTAATTTGAATTTTTCGGAATCTTGTAATATTGTGGAGCTTTTGTCAAGATAAGACCAATTAAAGATTTATAAAAGGTCTCATCAAATAGGAATTTCGATAATTACACCTCTGTTCTTTATTTGAACAAGCATTTAGTTTACATCTCAAAAACTCGCAGCAACAACTTCTAAAGAGATTTCTGTATGCCCCAGATTCAATTACTATAATTAAGTAGAGTATGTGGTTGATTAAATTTTAGGATTCCGAATCTAGTATCACATTTAAAGGGAAGATTATATAATGATAAAACCATTTCGTGTTGTTTATACTTTATTTAAAAAATAAAAAGTTAATTTATCTTTGCAAGGCTTTGAACATAAGACTGTTATCGTATACCCAACAAAGTTTGGTTTTTCTTCATAAAACTATCCACTTAACATCAAAATGTTTAATCATTGATTTAATTACGTTTAGGTATAGGAATCAACTAGAATTATATTTGGTTAGTTAATTTGTGTTTTATTTAACAAACTGTTAATGTCCAAAACAAAATACCTGCAAATATAGTTAATTTGCAGCTCAATGAATTCATTAGACTTCGGAAAAAGATAAAGTATCGTCGTTCTTTAACTACAGCAACAATATGGTTTCCAAGGAACCAATTTTGTGTGGTCTGTCGGCATTGATAAAGCGACCACCAAAGCAACAGTTGCAAAACTCGATATGCCAAAGTAAACAAATAGAATGAATAACCAACTGTGACACCCTCCAGCATGTACAGCATCAATAGCATCTCCAGCGGCTGGCCAGTCCAAGTGCATGGGTCCAAAATTGTGTCAACAAACAAACGAACAAATATCAACGATTGACACTTGCGCTCGTTATGTCCAATTTTTAAGCAGCCGGCTATAGCATTGTATTACAGATGAACAGCAGGCGACGACGTCTCTGTTTATAAACAGCTCCTGACTTGGGGCTTGAAGCTGCGGAGCCTTAGCGTAATTCGGTGAAGTGGATGCTAAGACGTATACAGTTCAGATTGAACCCTTTAAGTTCATTAATAAAAGTTTCGAAATTAATATGCGATGCCGAATATTTGAATTGTTTGTTTTCATTTAACAGCAGTTGTTTTCTCTGTTCTCTAAGATTATGTTTAAGTTTTATATAGCTGTTTTCTAATACCCTTAAATGATATAAATTCTTCTTAAATGATTTTATAAAGTGCTGACTGTTAGCAGATACCCTTTAATATAGAACGTATTCAGCTCGATATAGCCGAAATTATCTTAAGGCTTAGGGCTTTTATGATATGGTTACTGGATACACTTAATACAAATTTCATTTATTCCCAAAAATCATTTCATATTTGATTGATTTCATGCCTAGGCCAAAGAGTATCACATAGTCAATCAAGCTATTTATTTTCCCTGATTCTGAGCATTTTTTTAAATTTCCTGTGTTCCAGCTAAGTCAAAAACACCATAGACATCGGCTCGGCTTTATGTTATGGAGACGACGACAACGCGATAAAGTTGCGCAAGAATTTTTTTGTCGAATTTGATTTATTGCATATGTATGTATGTTTGTTCGTATAATTGCGCTTTATAATGATTACTTTGACAGTGTGCGTCAAGTGGCCATTTTATTTTGATTTCTTTTCAAATTTATATTATTTATTTGCTTATTTGGTTGTCGTTGTGTTTATGGCTCTGTTTCTGGCTCTGTCGGGTTTGGCCAGCAGGAAGTGTCGAATTACAAATTTTGACATGAAAGCGGCGCATGCAAAGATCCAGAAGCGAACATAAATAAACTGAACAAATTTTGATTCAATGGCTGCAATCAGCCCAAATAAACCATAAAGAACTAGGGAAATATTTATTTAACATAGAAGATGTGATAATAGTTCTATATTGTTCAAGTTTTATCTATTTTCTATTCAACTTTTCATCATTTCTTACAACATTTTGCTCTTTACCTCTCAGCACTTCTATTGAACGGTTAAGAACACATTTTACAAGTGATGATCGTATCTTAGTTGTAAAATTCTTATCACTATAAGCTTTAACGAATTATTTGAAAAATCAGTAATATAAACGAAAATAAATCCAAAAAATACTTAATTCTTTTGGAAAGCTTGACTTTTCGCTTTTACCAATTATTGATTTTTAAAATCTTAAATTGTACAAATGTCTACATCCACCAAGTTACTTGATTTTACTTTTATTAATCCCTTAAAACCACTTCTAGAACAGATTTTAGGCTTTATCTTTTATTGCTTTTTCATGTGCACACTTTAAATGCTTAAGCTCTTCAATATTTTCTAAGCTGCGACAGTTGGTTTCGCCTCAAGTGCATATTAAACAATAATTATTGAATTCTAATGCAAATCGCTGAGAACTTGAACATTTCTTGCCTGTGGCTAAAGTGAAAGAAGAGTGCCTTAAGAGGTTATTGAGGGTCGAAGGAGCCGTACGCAGCTCGTCAAATATGAAATTTATCGACACGGTGAAAAGTGGCAATGACAATTGGCATGAGATCACGGTCCGGTTCGTGAGCATAATCACAGCCAAAGGGCATGGATGTGCGGAGACAGGAGGCTGGTGTGGGGCGGTGACCGGGCAAGTTGTCAACGTTTATTACACACACACACACAGACACAGTCTTACACACTTGTTTGGTTTGATTATGCTGCGTACTGTTTTTATGCCTGCACTGCGACGTGGCGTTGACTTTGATGAGGTTTGAGAGATCTGGGGTTGTTTGTTCTCTCTCTCTCTCTCTCTCTTTCACTTTTTTGCTTCCTTTTTTATGCTTTAAGTGGACGGCGACGCGCTTAAGTGGCTACATGCCACCTGCCCCACCTCCTGCGTCACTGCTCGTTGGGTTTTTTTGTCTTAATTCAATCGATAGTTCACACATGTAATCGCATGATTGGGGGCTTCCTGCTTTCTTTTTTGTGTGTGTCTATTTTTATCATGTTTGCATGCGGCACACGTAGCGGCGGCATTGTAGAAGGGCGAACAGGGATGGGTGAGAATAGAGCGTTGTGGGGTGTGGCTGTTTGGTTCACTTGTGCTGTTATTCCAACCAAGTTATTCCATATTAACCGTAGTGACTTTAACCTTAAATCGTTAAGACGTCTTTTAGCCGGGCCGGGCCACTCGTTTGCCGCGTCATTCCTCGCCAGCTCTCAGCATTTTGCCACTCAGCCACTCATTAGGCTAATGAAGCGCTCCACTTGCAACATTTTGGTGGCGCTTCAAAAGCTCATTAGTTCATTAGTTGACGCATTTGTTCATCTTCCTCAGCATGCTGTATGGGGAAAAAGTTTGCGGCAAAATATGCTCGTAAATCTCATTCGAAGCCAGCATGAAAAAGCGAAATTTATCGCGCTAAAAGGACAAATGCCAAAAAGTTTTCGCCAATGCTTATCAATCATTGATGTATGTGGAAAATGAGAAAATTCTTAGTGTTCGGTGCAAACGGGCGAAAAACTCTCTAGCAGCTCATTTATATAAAGTTTTCATGTTCTTGTTAGTTTATTGTCTTTATATAACAGTTTGGTAAGCATTCGATATTGTTGATGTATTCAAAATCTTCAAGGAATAACAAGTGTTGTACAACACTGCTTGTTTTGCAGTTATTATGCTTGTTAAGCGTGTTTGGAGTCACTCGTTTCCTGCCAATATTATATCAATTTGGTTTTTTTTTAAGTTAAAGGAATTAATCTTAATTAATTAGCTTGCAAATATTGTAAGCTTTACAAAATTGAATGATTTACAAACTTTTCTAGTCTATATCATAACCATTTCAAACAATTTCCTGGCTCTTAGCCGCTGTAAAACTGTTTTATTTAAAGTTTTAATCTAAAATATCAGACACATTGATTTTTTTGTATACTACTCTGTTCCGGGGCATATCTTCGGCTGGCATCATGAAACGTAACAGCATAAAAGCCATTCAAAATAAACCCACTTGTGAGCATTTTGATCATGCCCATGTCTGACACGCTTTTTTGGTACTTTTTTTTCTGATTGCGCCCCATTATATATGTCTATGTGTGTATGTGTGTGTGTTTGTAGCATTGTCTTGCATTTTTATTGATGGGCTGCTGTGCTGTTTTTTACGACTTCGCCCATGGCCCAATGGACTGAACTAAACTGAACTGAACTGGACCGGACAGTCGAATTCCGTGTCATTCAAACTCGCACATTCTTTTTGTATTGGGCTGCCGTGCAGTTGTGTCTGTCCCTGAGGCGATTCTTATATCCACATATCCACTTCCGTTTGCAATGTATCTTTATCGCTTTATGCCGCTTCCGTGAGCCGTCCTTCGTCGGTCGGGTCAGTCGACTCCAGTCGCATAGATAGTCTAACGGGGCTCGCATAATTTCCGTAATGACCAATGATATAAATGGAACTCATTTGCCAATCCTCCCCTTTGTCTAGTATTGATGCGCTGCCGTAAATCGACTCCTTTTAACGTTTGTAATAATAAATTAAATCACATTTCGGCTTTGCTATTTTTTTTTTTTTTTTGTCTCCTTTTTGGTAGTCTGCTTTTTGGGGTAGAGATTTGAATCGCTCTTTCCCAAGTTAACTTAACTATAACTATTACGAATTGGTTGAAAAAATAAAAGGTTTCGCCTAGTTTTTGGGCACATTGGTTCAGTTAAAGAACTTGTTTTGGGCCAACCTTCGAAAGAAGAAGGTTGAGCAGCCGAATTTGAAGCCAATGCGGTAGCTTCAGACCATAGCCAGGTAGCAAGTAGCAGGTGCATATGTATATGTACATATATAATATTGTTGATTTTTTGCATCATATATTTAAGAATTGCATGTTGTTGGTCTTTTTGTTTTGGGTGTCTGCTTTCTGCCAATTTGGCAGATTTGTGTCGCTGTTTTGGGTCTTACATAAAATGACAACAACAAGAACAAACAACAAAAAGGCGAAGAGTATAATAAGTAGATGAGTAATGAGCACACCTATGTATATAAATATGTTTATATATGTTCAAAATTTTGCATGATACTGATATGATACGATATAGCTTGTAAAGTCTACCCTTGTAAGTATAACTAGGAAAAGTTTTATGTTGCTAGCTTCCAAGGAATAACACAAAGAATGTGTCTGAATGTATTTCAAAGAGATAAAATTAACCAGAAGAAAAATCTGATAAGAAGAGCAAACAACATTCCTTAAAAATAATATAAAGCTTTAAATATAGAAAAAAATCTTCAACAATGGATATATATACATATACATATGTATATATGTATAGTAAATATAGGTAATCAAGTCTGGAAATTTTTGAGTAAAACTAACAGCAGACATATTTTTGTTACATTCTATAGATAAGTCTTGACAAAGAAAAAATTCTTCAAGAAGTAATGCCTAAAATGCTATAAATATACTTAAAGAAAGTTAATTTAAAAGTTATTTCAAGCTAATAGAAAATTCAAAGGCTTCCTCTTATATTTATAAATATTGAGACTCGTTTATTTTCCACAGCAAAAACAATCAACATTATAAATGTTTAGAATCCGTGTCATGTTCTACATTTCATAGTCTAATCAAATTGTCAACCAGAAGCGTGGGAACATAAACAATAAAACCCTGCCAAATGCTGCATATCTTGTAAACAATTAGAATTTCAACTGAAACCTGTTCATAACAAAAGTTTTTAAACACTCATCGTGGTGAGGTTTTCCAGACGAGCCTCAAGACGTAAGAAACAAATCTTTGCATCTGTTTGAAATGTCTAAAAGAATTAAGTGTCTGGGGAAGGTTGATGTTTGTAGACCTGCCGATTTTTGCTGATTAGATGAAAGACACGTTGCAATTGCAAAATATTGTAGAATTGATAGGTAAAGGGGGCAAGAAGAGAGAAGCAGCTTGTTGCGAAGTGCTCGTGTCAGCATTATGGGGTCGTCTGTGCCGGTCAATGAACCGCCAGCGAAAAACTACAAAAAAAAAAAAACTGATTACGCTTGCGCTTAATAACTCAGGTTGGACTTACATATACATATAAATACAATAAATATATATATTTATATATATACACGTATATTTTTTTTTTCTATGTGCTCTACGAGTTGAAGTCGAAACACACGCGTCGCAATGACGATGAATTCAACTCTTAATGAGGTTACAATTAAATGTTATTCTTTCTGTAGCATTTTCATAAAATGTTTATAATAAATTGCATTTCAATTTCGACAGCATAATGTTATCAGACCAAAAAACCAATATTAAAAAATGACTGGCGCAAATTGTTTTTAATGCTGAATTTGCAATAACTAAAAAGGTAGAAACAGAAAAAAGTTAAATAAGAAAATAAGAAATTAATCAAATGAACGACTATAAATTTACCTGGTTGAAATCGATAAACGTGAAGGTAGGATCATGATTTGCATAGTTTAAGACGAGTGTTATAAAAATTAAAAATCAGTCAGAACTTGATGAAATATTTGGTATTTGGTATTGGAAGAGATTATTGAAATATTTTAATGTATATTTTTATGTGCATCTTATATTTTAAAGAGAAAATAAGATTCTTTAAAGTCATGTTTATCTTTATAACTACTACAAAAAGCAAGAAAAACGTCTTTAGGGAGAAAAAATTCCTAAGTTCATTTTATACTTGGTGTCTGGAAATTCAAAAATGGTAAAGAGTCCATAACATCCCATCCAAAACAGCCTACCAACAATAGGAATTGAACATTTACTACTTTCATAAAATATTTCTAGCAACAATTAGCATGGAAATTCTGTCTGGGTTGTTTTTAGGTTCTTTTGATTGAACCTCTTAAGAATCATCACATCTTTTATGCAAAAAGCCACACGTTTTAAAAGTATTTATTTTAATTGAATATACCCAAATATACTCAAATAAAAACGCATACACAAATCAAAAAAATCGATTGCTGAGATCAGCATTAAGTGCTGTTGTTCTTTACCGTCGCTTGATTTAATTTATTGTGCTTGGCATAAAATGCAATTTGATGTTTTAATTAATATATTGAATTTCATATACACACATGCTGCCGCAACGGCCTCGCCGCGCTGGAGCCTGTATCCAATTATACAATCATTGGACATTTTAATGTTTGTTAATTGGATGGTGTGTGTCCGTGTGTGTGTGGCAAACTGTACCTACACATACATACATTGTAAGCCAGGGAAATCTTTTTGACTTTAATTTATGCCTGGCAAATATTTAACATACAATAACACACACACACACACTCGAACTTATTAATTAAGTGAGACTTTTACTCAAACTTTTGGCTCATACTTTTTCTGCTTCTCTTGCGCCCTTCGACCGAATGGGCCAAAAATCGAGAAATCATAAAAGCGTAAAATCGAAATGCCGCCATTTCGTGGTGGCTGCTGCTGCCAAACTTTCAGACTTCTTGTCTGCCCGTCCATCCGTCCGTCCCCATCCCCCAGCTACCCGTTTCTCTAGCCCGTTTGTCTGTCTGTTCCACCTTCTCCGCCCCTCGAGCTGGGCTTTATTAACACGCATATCAATTCATTTTGATTGTAATTTATGCCGTAACCAATGGCTGCATATCGCTCACATCGGACCCATCCTCGCTGTCTCTGTGTAACGGCAGGCAAACAGGAAGGGCAATAAAATTATTGTTTATAGATATGTTGCGGCTGCAGTTAAAAGATACAAAGATACAAAAGGATACATGTCATATGTGGCTGGATAATTGGGCTACTTTCTTTAGCTGTTACTGTGCACTGGAGCGTGGTCTTCGAATGGACAAAAAAACAGGCAAAGAAACAATGAACCGGGGTTTCTTAAGTGAAAACTTACGTAATAAAATGTTCGCAAGGAAACAGCAAGATATATTAAATGCTATAAGGTAGTAACTAGCTTAACTGTTATTTAGTTTGAATACAATTTATGTTACTACACTTAAAATATAGCCCAAATTTATTAACAATGTCAAATGAAACGCTGCATCTTTTTATAAAAGAGGAATCTCGTACTATAGAATGGATTGGTTGAACCGAATTGCAGGGCTCTGGAAATGAATGAAAAAAACTGTGGAAGTTCAATAAAAACAACAAACGAATATTTTTTATATTTCATCCCTAAGATAACCTTTCAGCTTGACACTGACCATGTCCCAATCACTGTAATTGGGCTAACAGTTGGCCCGTTTCGAAATCAGGCAACAACTTTAGCCTATTGCCAACTGACCCCTTATACTCCCCACCCCAACCTAACCCACTGCTCCATTCAGCTGAAAGTCAAAAGACAAACGTCGACAAATGACCCAGCAATGAGCTGTGAATGCGAATACGGCGAATATGGGAAAAAGAATCGAAATGAATGTATTTGGTAACAATTCATTAAGCAAATAGAAATGTGCGCTAAACGCATTAAGAGATTAGCACACATCAACAACAACTGGGGACAGCGAAGAAGACGAAGAAGAAGGAGGAGGGGAAAAAATAGGATGAGTAGTGGGAGTATTGGGTGGACCAACAGTTCTCATCGATAAACTGTCGAACTGGGCAACTTAATGACCCTCATTTCATGTAAATACTATAGTCAGGGGTATACTATTGAGTGAGCAAGTGACTCGAGGGTTGAGAGAGAAACAAAGAGAGAGAGAGAGAGAGGAAGAGATGTTGGCCAACATTTAATTGCGAACAAGAGACCAGAAGACTTGTCATGTGTGGTTAGCTTCGAGGTATGCATGTTGGTGCGTGTGTGTGTGTGAATAGGTAAATTCATTTGCATTGCTTTATTAAGTGCACATTGTTTAAACAACAATGTGACCAGACTGACGCACAATCTACAACCGGAAGTTGCCAATTAAATCAACACTTAAGTGCAATTATCGATTTTAAGGTTTGGGGTGTTAAAAGAGGTTGACAATTTACCATAAGTAGTTGGAGATATACAACCGATTTTAAAAATGCATATACTAATGCATACTTTCACATGTTTCTGTTCGATTCTGCATCCGTTTGATTTGCCCCTTTCGACTGTTGTTTCTACTAGTCCGAATGGATTCCTAATAAAACTCAGAACATGTTTAACATACTTCCGCTTCTCATAATTAAACTTAATTAATCCTACACCATTTCACTTTATTCGCATTCAAATCTACTTCATGCTTTTGATATCTCAGGAGGCTTTACTTACAACTACTTGCTCTTCCTGTTAGGCAAACACGCTGACCCACAAAGGAAAAAATAAAACACATTTGGCTTCGAACGTCACGTTTCGTGTGTTGTATCCTTTTCATCAAATTCGTGTCTCTTTTCATCTTCATCGGCCTCCACGTTTCTCATCCGACGTTGTCGCTTTTGCCTTTTGTTGTCCTCTCGGACCATGTGATAAACGTTTATGATTATTTTTATGGGCGTCCGTTGAAGTTTCAACTTGGCTGCCAATTTGTAAGCTCTGATATCTTGGAACTTGATTTACTTTAAATAACACAAAGCGCAGGGTGCGGCAGTAGGTGGATGCGATGATTCTTCTCCTTCCTTCGTTCGGCAATTGCAATTTATGTGTGTGGTAGGAAAAAGGAAAGAAAAAAACTTCACACGTGACTGCAGCAACCAAAGCTGGTGGTCAGTCAACATAAAAGTCAGTCCTTGCTGTTCCGTCCTTTGCCCACATGTGTGAACAAATATTTTTTAGAGGGTGTCACCCATTTAATGCGGGTCCTTCTCGTGTTCTGGCCACGGCTACGTGTCATTTGGCCTATCTGGCACTGCAAATCTTTTGCTCCCCGGCATCCCCAGCTGGATAACAATTTCCATAATCGCTGGTTAAACAAGGCCGCACACACACACACACACACACGCTTGGTCAAGCTGACCACACGCAAAGGGGAGGATGGAGGTATGAAGTCTCCGGAAAAGTCGCAACCCGTTTAGAATGAGCACACATTCCATTTGCCTTGTTTGAATTATGTTTTACATATTTTTATTCACTTAACACATTGCCACACACCAACACTCGACCCTTCCTATGGGAAGAGGGGGGGACTTAATCAAATTATGGCTTATCTTGACTTAGCGGAGGTCAAAACGCAAATAGCCATAAACATATAGATTATAAGCGGTCATCATACACACACAAAACTCAACCAATGTTTAACAAAAAAGTGGACAAAAGGTTTCCGCATATTCCCTTTGACCTTGTTTCTGATCCATTTTTATGGGATCACTTTAATAGACTTAAGCCAAGTGCTTATCAAAATATAATTATGCTACGATTTTATGAGTTTACATAGTTCGGGTTGTAAAATATTGGGTTTCGCAAAGATACTACTTTGGATACTTTCACACAAAGTCTAAATCCTTAAAGGTGCAAATATTGTGATGATAGTGTAAAGATGCTTTGCATAAATAAGGTTCTGTTATCCGAAAATATAGGAACAAGAGTAACTGCTTGAAAATCACATAAATACCATTAAAAACTTATACATATTAATTTTAAATATATTGTTAAAAGTATTTATTTTAATATGATAAAAATGTTGAATTAATTCCAGGTTTCAAGATTTACTGTAAGCAGTTGAGGAGTTTTTATAAAAAAGTTATTATAAGTGTTAACAAAAGTTAATCAACAGTTACCTTTAAGGAGTTTGAGAAAACTGTTTTGTATTTTTGACTTGAGCTTTAATCAAATAAATAAATTTCACCAAAAATCTCAACTTTCATCCCAAATAATCAGCTTATAAACATGTTAAAAGCACCCTACAAAACATATAAAACAACCACAAAAAATTTTCAATACAGCTGGTCGCAAAACATAGAACAAAAAATCTATAAATATCGACAACTGGTTTTGCGAATCCTTGAGGCGAACCATGTCAGGAGCCGGGCATCATTTCATGCTCAATTCAAATGTTGTTCAATCTCATTCAAACAATTTGTATTGTAGTTTTATTACCACAATAAAACGGATTAAGCAGCCTGCTAGCTACAAAAGGGATACAATGAACCCTGCTAGCCAAAAGGCGACGCCCACATACTGCTGTTACGTTTCATATGTGTATGAGTGTAGCGCCTTTTAAATTGACTGAATTTCCGCACGGCTTAAATTTTCTGCCAAGCCGAGAAAAAAGTGAAGAATATTTCACGCATCAACTGGCAGACAAGAAGACGCTGGGCAAAGGGGGCGTGTTGTCCATATTATAGAGTCCTCAAGGCTCATTGCCGGCATTTTTTTTCACACTTTGCTGCTGCTGTTGTTGCTGTTGCACAATCAACGACACGTGGCAAGTGCTATATAATTTATATTTTTATTTTTTTTGTTTTCAGTTATTTTAAGTGTCAAATATGGACATGCTTTAAACTGGTGAGTTATTTCTTTTGGCCATTTTTAAATCTTTAAGGAATTTGAGCTGAAGTTGATTTAATTTTTTGTTTTGCTTTCTTTCGGTTTATAAACTTCATTTAGCTTAAATCATTTTATGTCTCATAATGAAAAGAAATTAATTTTCTCGAACCAAATATTTCTTTTCAATTTTTTTTTTTTTACAATATTTTTGTATTCCCTAAGCTGCTTTTACAAAAACGCTTTGAAAGTTTTCTCTTTTCTCTTTTTTTTTATCAATTTGTAAGATTTTACGGTGCGGCTGTTCCTTTCACATATTTTGGCTCTGATCCCAATCTAAATCTAGTACAATTCATATTCTTATGCCACACACACGTCACCCTTTCCCTCCTCGTTTTTGCTGTAGCATAACAAAGTCAGAAAGTGAAATCAAGTGTTAAAGAGTTTTGAGAAGGAAGTTGGTAAAATCTGAAACGCTTAACAATGTCGCAATTTCTTTTGCCCTAGCTTTTTTTTGTAGCCCTTTTACGAGCATTTCTGTTTGCTGCTTAGCCTAATATCGAAATAAACATACTTTATCCGTTGTTGCCGTCAAATTTATGGTTTCTTAAATGCTGGGAAACCCTCACTACATCTCGGGAAATATGAGACGCACATGCTACGCATTATGCACGGAAAATTGAATGGATTTTGAAAAGGGTCTTTACTTTTACTGCTATGTAGTGTGTATGGCCATTTCTTTAGATGTGGCCAGCAATTCGATTGGTTGAACCTTTAGACAGTTGGCCAAGTTAATGACAAGATGCCAGTTAGACGATATGAAAGTTTTTTGACTGGCTTAAATATCGGGCATATGTTGAAAGTTGTCTGCTATTTGTTTTCAATTGAAGCTTCAAAACGTAGCGCCAACCCGAAAAAATGTGCATTCACAATCGCAATTAAAACCAAGTTACAAGGTCACAATTTTTGCACAGACAAGGGAAAAATACTAACAGTGACGACGGCGACGCCGACGCTAACAAAATTGCAATTTTGCACATGAGAAACAAATGTGCTGGTGTATAAATGTGTGTAGCCCTTCCATGGAATGCAATTGAAATCCGTGACAACATAATGCCAGGCAGTGGTGTAGGGAGGAGGGAGGGCGAGTCTCTTCAGCAGACACCACCTACCCCAATGTAGCCGAAAAAAACAACAACAACAACAAAGGTTTCCCAGCTTTGCTTTTGCGCAGGCCCGAGACTGGAAAATGAATTACAAGTGTTTGCGAAGTAGGGGCAAGCAAGGGCAACAGCAGTCAAACTCCCTACAACAATAACAAGAACAAGACCAAAATGTAAATCGCAATAATGGCGGCCACGGCTGGCTGCTGTTGATGTTGTTATTTTATTCAGGTGAGAGAGCTCACACGCTTAAAAGAGTCGTAAAAATTAAAAACAAAAAACAACACACATTCATGAATATTGGAGCAGGCGCATAATTCTTGTTTTACAAAAATAGCAACGCCCTCAGTGCGTTAGTATGCGTGCAAATCCTTCTCTTTATGTTTCATGAAAGGCATAAATTTATGTGCAACACTTACCTATTCCAGACAGCAGGCAGAGTTGCACCACATATGTACATATGTATGTACATATGTACATTGTTCTTTAAGGACTTCCATTACATTATGTACGCATGCTATCACATCACCTGCATTTGTTTTGCGACATTGTTTTGTATTTTCTTATGTTTGTTTACACTGCATACGTAAATTGGATTTGCGTTTACACTTTGCCAAACATTTTCTTGTATCCCACCTCCACTTCATGGCAGTTCGATGCGTTGCCAACTGATCACAAGTACATATGTATATCGATAAATAGGATAACGATAACATCAATTTGAACTCTGAACACTTTGCTGGTCTGGCTGAAACAGAAAGTAAATAAAAACAACCAAAATAAAGAAATCATTAGAAAATCGTGTAGCACATTAGTCCAACTGTCGGCACCACCCACAATTTGCCATAATGTTGAACACGCAAGTCAATTGATGCAATTTGTTCGACAAGCTGCCGGCAATTGAGTTGCCTTGACTATGGGTCCTTAGTCCTTGTTCCTTCTTGGTAGATGTTCCTTGGGTCCCCAGTGACAATTTGACATGAGAGCTGAAAATGCCGTAACAGGTTCACGGTCTGACGGGTGTACAAAGTACTACTAGTACATACACACATACATAGTACTCTGCGGGGTTGCTGTGTGTGTGTGTGTGTGTGTGTGCGCGCTCATCAACAGTTTGTAGCTGCTGATTTAAGGGTTGGCCGCCCTTAAATGAATTGCGGCGATTTATTGCGGTAATACTCATTTAGTCACCCAAGAAAAAACAGTGGGTGTTGTGTGTGTGGCCCACAATGCTCAAGTCGAGTGCAAACAATGCACACAATAAAAATAAATCTCCAACTGGTAAGCAGCAGGTAGGGGTTGGGGGAGTGTCTTTGGCTTTAAGTACAAGTGTGTTTAGTTATACCCGTGGGAAGTCGTCTGTGGCGACGTTTTTAATGGCTGTCAATGTCCGTTCAAAGTTGCCAATTACTTTTAACCTGATATCGCATTGATTACCCCAACAGTTTTTGGTATTCATGTCACTTGCAGCACTGGCTAAATTAGTACATGCGTATATGTGTGTATTGGTATGTTGGCCAGTCTGTGTATTACAATAATCACTATAATTGGGCGTTGGTTTGACAAAAGGAAAAAAATGTACGTGATATGCATTTTGCTTATCGGCTATGTCTAGGTCCTGGCAATTAATAAGCCAATTTCCTGGCACCACACTTATCAGTGGACCACGTAAATCAGCATTATGTTGCAAACGGAAATGAAAATGAGCTGAAAATTCAATTATTCCTAGGGGGAGGGGAGTGTCTTTCAAGTCGCCTGCATAAATCAAGAAACCTGTCGTCCTGGCATACATAATTTTGCCAAGCAAGGCGTACGTCTTATTACATTTTAAGCGGATTTGGAGCAACCCAAGCAACTAAACGCAGGCTCCATAACTCATTGCTTTGCATGGCTGCACGACGACGTTTGTCGCATATTTTAATTTATTTTGTAATTTATGAGCAGCTTTGCCATCTACTTAACAGGTGGCGCTGCCAACTAAACAGAATAGTCTTGCGCAATGCTAATTGCTTAATAATGGTGTCGTCTTCCTGTGAACATAATAGCATAATTAATCGATATTAAATGAACATACCGAACAACATCAGCAGGCAGCAGTGGAACAACAATAAACGCCGGAAAACCCACAAAAGGTTAAATTAAACGAAGTAATTGTTACCGGCACAGACAACACTGCCAACCCCTCCACACCAAGCTCTCACTGGAGGGTTGGCACACAATGCACAACAAACAGTAGCCCAGACACGCACCAGTCTCGGGTGGGGGTGGCTCGTTGAAAGTTTTTGATTTTTAAGCGCGCACGACAGATGAAGGTGGGGTAGGGAGAATCTTTCGTAAAGCGCACAAAGTCACACGGCAGGTGGCGGCACTGAGCCAGGCGGGGGATGATGGACCGCAAAGTGATTTAAATGCGTTCTTAATGGGATGAAATTATGTGCTCGGTCTGATTTGCGGTTTCACTGGCTTCACCCCCAGCTCCAAAAACAAGCACATCCTCCAATATTATTTTGCAGTCATGAATATGCATAGACTTGCGCTTTTGATGTGCGCACTTGAGCACAGCTTTGGAAATTATTCTGGATTTTAAGCTAACTTATGTTAGTCTTAAACTACACAATTTTTTAAAATTAAAAACGTTGCCTCTAAGATTTTAATTAAAGTTCCGAATTTGATGAGCGGTGCGCGACCCACGAAATCCGCTTAAAATAATAATAACTAAATAACAATTTGTAGCGGCTTCCGTTTATGGGTCACATTAAGAATTCTTATCTATGCTAAGCAGAGTTCACATTTTCTTTGGACGGCAACTGACCCTAGCAAATAACAGCTTAACCTATTGGTGGGCAGGGACACAAAAGCGCAAAAGGGGCGAGAATTAAAAGAGAGCTTTGCTAACATTTTTTTAATATTTCTTAATATTGTTTTGTAATTTAAAACTAAAAATACGAGCTTATAAGGAAACAGAAATATTATATACATATATTATTTGCTTTTAATGATGAGCAGAGCATAAATATTTAAAAATGTTTTCTCTCATACATATTACCAGATTTAATATTTTTATACAGTCAAACTGGAAAACCTTCGTTACATAAAAATGTCGTAGCATAAAATGGGTTTTTGAATGAACCAAATTGCAAGGATTTGGTTATTCGTAATATTGTAAACTTCGTTATACGGCACTTCGTTATGTGGAAATTCGACTATACACAATTTTTTAAATTTAAGATACTATAATAAAGAACAAATAACATACAATGCATATATACACAAATTTTTTAAAGGTTATTGACTAGTTTCAATGTTATGCCTAATACATCATTAAAATAATTTATTTTTATTTTTTTCGGCAAAGTTTTTGAAAACTGTTTATAGTCAAACATTTTAAAGCTATCAAATTTGATTTCTAATTTAACAGTCGTCTGCCTGTTACGTGAAACTTAAAGTTTGTGCTCGACTGGCAAACTCTGTGGCGGTAAATGACCATTTAAAGATGGAAAATTTAAGTAAACTTTGCAAAGAGATTGTTCAGTAAACTCATAACGATGGATGTATTTGGAACGAGCGCGCATTTCTGCTACGGTGTCTCCAAACTCGATCATCTTAGTGGAAGATTGTGGCTCGGGCACATAGAAATCGTCACCTAGTTGACAAAATTAAATTAACATTAGCAGACCGTCCAAATGAAAGCCAATAAACACAATGCAAACCTGGTAACACAAACGAAACACCATCGGTGCAGTTGTAAGCAACGGGCAGTAGCATGGTACTGCCCAATTTACTGCGCTCTGCTGTAAAGGCAAGTAGCTTGTGGTAATCCTTGATACCCAAAAGCCGCAACAGCTCATAGATCTGTGGTGGCAAAAACCAAATTTCATTAAGCTGATACAGACGCAGCAGTTCCAAAGGTGTGCGCCACTGTTAAGGGGTTTTATATGTTAAGATTGTTATTAAAAAGTTTTGCAATATAATTGGCTTACCATGCACTCCTTGACTTCAGTGGGCTCTACGAGCAGACTGGGCTGGGAATCCACAAAGACCATGTAGAATACAGTTTCATAGCTGTAAAATATTCAAGGACGTAAGATTGAGCTTAAGAAAAAGGTTTTCTCATGCTTACCCCTTCTTAAAAATCGCTGGACTGGCCCAGGCGGACCATTCGTGCAATGCCCATAGATCCGGTACCACTTGCAGTTCACGGCATAGCTCCAGAAATTCACTTGGTTTGTTATGCACACGCCGCTGCCAGGACTCACGATCAAAGTTGATATGCTCCTGCTGAAACTGCGCAGTAATAGAAACTGCGTCCAACTGTTCCAGCTGCTTGCGGCTACGACATAGCAGAATGCCCACCTCCTCAAAGCACTCACGGAGAGCCGTCAAGCGCAGCGTTATCTCACTAAGTATACATAAATATGCATATCACAATGATTAGACGTGAACGGTTATCTGCAGATTGTGCCTTTAACTAACTAACCGTGCCCAAATTTTGGAACGTTTGAAGAAGCGATCATAGCAACCGTTGCCCTGTGGCGCCAATATTGCCGGCCGGTGCTCACTGATCAGCACCAGGCGACGCAGGGACTCTTGGGAGACACCAAATTGCTCAAAATATTGCAGCCAGGCAACGTTTTCATCCCCTTCCGCGTCCAGTAGGCCACCGGGAAAAACAGTTTGATTAGGAACTAGGGCAGTAGCATCGCTGCGCTTAAGCATAAGTAGCTATGGGAAATAGAGAAAAGTTATTTCAGTTGACCTTCTGAACTATATAATTACATATTGCATACATTGTAATCCTCTCCAGCTTCTGCTGCGGGTGATACCAAAATTAAGCTAGCCGATGTGCGCCATTGATCGTTTGTATTTGTTGCACTCTGTGTCATAGTTCTAATTATAATTTATTTTGAGTTAATTGTCAATTTGCACGCACTGTCGGCCAATTAGTTGTGCATTTAATAATCCAGCATATCGATAATAGCGATTATTGTTGGAATCGATTACAAAGTGATAGGCGCAGCTACAAAAAACAGGTGGGGGCGGGTACAGGTGCACCTGAAAACCTTATTTGCTTATTTAACAACGATAACAATCCAATATTGCAAACAATGTTTTTCCCAAGTATATGTATATTTTATCAGCTTTTGAAATTTTATGTATTTGTAGTTTTATTTTAAGTGGGTTTGCAGTACATTTATGATAATACCAGTATAATGATTATTTGTTTATTACTGGAAAGTTAAACATAGTTACGGTGCACAGTTATTGATTTACCAACAATAGACTTTTTTTCTATTTTTCCATTTTTTTTTTTTTTTGGTTCTCAAACATACATATAAATCTTATATATTAATCCGCTAATTGCTAAATATTTTTATTTTTACAGCTTGCCTTTGCCTGTGTATACGTGTCTAGTTTTGCATGCGTATGTATAAGCTAGTGTGTGTGTGAGTAAATTCTAACAAGATCGAAAAATCTGAACGAATCCGAACGAGTTTTCAAGTTTACGTTTTTGTGCTAATCATCGTTAGAAAACGTAATGTTTATCATGCCTACGCCTTTGTTTACTCGTCTTTTTTGTTGACGTCATCTTCATCGTTGCTATCGTTATCATAGATCGCCGGCACCTCTCCATTACGCAGCAATTTACCAACAAATTCGTATTTCTCCTTGAATTGCATTTCCCAATCGCGTATCGAGTCCATTTCCATGGCACCCAAATCGCTCAGATCATCGTACTCCTCCTTGTCGTTGGCCACCACACTAAATGTGGCTAAGTTGCGTGATGCATCGCGCCCAGCAAAGGTAGCATATGGTCCACCTGGTCCATAGAAACGCTTACCCTTGGTGACGTCATAAACATTTCCGTTTACAGCAACAAGTACACGACCATCCGGTTGATTACCATCATAGGCGCGTAGCTCCGTGACTGTGAAATCACGTCGCAACTTTGGTAGCTCCGGCTCAGCCGGTTGCAGTGCCGCATCCCGTGCGCCTGGACTTTCGCATCGGTCACGCACAATTTTGTAGACCAAAAAGCAAATTATGGAGAGCAGTGCCAGGTTCATTGGGCTGTAAAAGATTTCCCGAAACGCGGCCGCCAGGAATGAGGATTCAGCTGTTGCATCAGCCTCAACTGTATTTGGGGCGTCCATTTTCTTAAAATTTGAAATCTGCGTTGAATGTTGAACTTTGTACACGTTGCTGCCAACCGCGTTTTCTTCACTCTATATGAGTTTCGCACTTATGTATGAGATGTAAATCGCCAATCAGACACACCAAATACAAGCAAATGAATATTGTATTTATTTATACACAGTATGTTAATTTCTCTTTCTAGAACAATGCTTTTTTCACCCTGTACCTGTGCCTCAAACAGCTGAACAACGACTAGCCAACAGCTGATATGGTACAAGAAACTTAAGGGACAATCGGCTATCGAAACATATCGCTACTTGTTGCGCATTCCTTAAACGTATTATTCAACACTGTCGCTTAAACTCGGGCAAAAATTTCATGTTATTTTCTTTAGCTTACACCTATTCGACAATCATATAATATTTGGATGCGGGTATCTTGCATTTATTTGCGTGATTTATTTACTTTCTGTAAATCAACACGCATCTTTGCTGACAGTGAACAACACACTGCAAAAGTAGTCGGTTATCGGTGCTGTAGACAATGATATAGGCACTTATTGCTCCTGCAGTGTAACGGACAATAAGCGCTTGCAGCATTCTGATCAGTTCTTGTGCTTGAAATCGTGCAAAACAGTAACTGGCTAAGCTGCATCTTGGCAGGCTCTGCTGCTACTAGATAAACAAGATTGAGTATTGGTTGGCAGAGAACACCAAGGAACTAAGCGATACCAAGCAACTTGTGTGGCACATTGACAGCACAAGTGATCAAATCAAGTCTAGCATAGATGAGCAGCGCGGGTGGCTAGATGCCACTAATGAAACTTAACCTGTTGCTAGTTGCACAGGCCACTGTGTTGTTAGATGCATTACAAAACGTAACGCTGAAGTCTGGTCTAAATGCGGAACGTGTTGTTAAGGAGCTAGGCGTCTTGACGCGAGTGCAACTCTCCACAAAACAACCGATAAGCGGTCTGGAACCAAAGTTGGATTCCTACTGGAAGCATGTGCTGCAAAATGTACGAGGCATTGAGGACAACATACTCGGCTAGACTAAATTGAAAACTCGCGCTAAATTGCCACATGTGAATGGACTTCAGTGCTCCTTTGACAGCCAGGATACTTCGCGTATTAATTAATTAAGTCACTGTCCGAGAGACGCTCCAGCGCCGTACACGCCGTCTCCTGGTAGTAGCCCCTGCCGTGGGAACCCCTTCAGGAACGGAGCTAATGCCCAAAACCAATGCACTACTTTGCCAAATTGATCCTCACTATCAGATAATCTCAACACCAGCGCTCAAGGCCTATCAGAGACCAGCACCAGCGCCAACTGCATATGGACCACAATATCATCAGCACGGCTCCAACTTTCAATAAGACAGCTACTAAAAATCGAGCAAATAATTAAAAATTTTCTTTAATGTTAAACACCGTTTTAGTTGAATTTCTAAAACGAATTTCTTAAAAATAAATAATAAGTATTAAGTAAAAATAAACCTGTTTTAATTTTTGATGTAACAAGGATATTACGCTTTACTGGCCAGAGGAGCTGTTTCAGGCGGAAAAGAAATAATTCCAAGCGAGAGTTTTGTTAAATATAATCCCCAGGTCGGCTACTCTATCTACGTAGTCAATAGCATTATTCCCAATTTTTATTTTTCCAAAACTTTGGGTAAATGTGGTCTTTTTGAGATAACTTTACACTTGTAATTGAAAAAAAAAATACAAAGATGACTAATAAAATCTCGTAAGCGTGGGCAGTTTCTGAATGAATTCTTATAAGTTAATCAGTGTTCGGTGTCTTGGGTGTTTACGGAAATAATAGTGGAATCGGGCACGTTTGGATTTCAACGCCCATATAAAAATGTTGGTCAACTAAACTATTAATAGCTATAAAAAAAAAAAAATAACGCCAAGACGTGACCCTTTGAAAAAATTGGATGAACTACAATTTTTTAATTTTTTTGTAGATTGTGAAAATATGCTGTTTTGTAATATGATTTAAAGCTGATTGAGCTTCAAATATGAGATTATCTATAAAGCTTATGATTTTGTTTGACATTAATTGATCATGTGTTTTTTTATTTGGTAACCTTTTTCTTAGAATTATTAAATGCAACACGGATAACATGAACTTTTACTTAGTACATACTAAAAGTTGAACTGATTAACCCAATAGTGAACCTGACACGTTCCAAATGCGCCCAGCTGCGACTATTTAAGACACAACCCACGCCAACAGAAGGCAGTCCCAATTCAACGGTCAATCATGAATACCCAACTAATAGTGCTTATTGTGTGTCTTGTAGCTTTAGTCTACGGTCACCATGACCACCAGGTGAGCCAATAATTAAACAATAAGCCAAGAGTGTTTTGGTGAACCTGAAACATATAAACTTTTTCAATCGTTAAGATTTCTCTCTTCCTTACAAATATCCTTACAAACGAATGTTTGTTCATTTAAAAATATACATAACTTAATATTTTATGGTTACATTTATTGATTTTCAGGAGCAAGCTTCAACTACGCATGTAGAATCAAGTCACAGCACCGGTCTAAGCGAAGCCCAGATACGTTTCATTCTAGCGGAGAACAGTGAGAATTTGAAGTTGATTTACATTAAAATCAATGGCATCAGCAACACACAAAAGGATATTGAGAGCAAGTTGAAGGATTTAAAGCAAGATGTTGCCGATATTGAAGAAATTAAGGATAGCCTCAAGAGACTGGAGCATGTCACAGCTGGCAATTTCCAGTCGACGGCGAACAGCATTAAGATTCTGAACGTCAGCATCCGAGCCTCCGAGAATACAACTAGTCGTGCCATCGCCAGTCTTAGCCGCGAACAGCAGGATTTTAAGCAGTTGCTCGTCAAGGTGGATCAGAATCAAAACCGTTATGAGCGCAAATTCGAAGAGGTAGCCAAGTCGGTGCATCTGCGCCTTGCTGATATAGACAATCTAGTAAAGCAGTCGGTGCTCAAGGAGCTGGTTACGCTGGTGCAAACTTCCAGAAAACTGGAACAATCTCAAAGGATTATTGAAAGCAAATTTGTCCGTCTGGATGAGCTGGCCGCACTGAACGCCATTACGGCAAACAAGATTCAACTGCTGGAGCAAGGATTGCGTTCAATTAATAGCACAACACAACACCAGTTGGCAGCCATTGGCCAGGGTGTGCAGAAGGTGGGCACCACCACTTGGCAAATAGACAACAAGCTGGGTGTCCTCCTATGCACCCAGAAGAACGTTAAGCATGCTGTCGTCGAGTCCAGGAATTTAGAGCAACAGCCCCATAGGGATCACTATCCACAGGAGCACTGGCAGCTTGGCCATCAACAAGCCTACGAGTGGGTGACTAAAAGCTTAACAGAATCTATAGATTAATTACATATACTCTTTCGTCTTAGCCATAAGGATTCGCACAAACAACCAGCAAAGCCCGATTACGAGAGCAGCTATGCCAATGCTGAAGAAGCTGCCCTTCTATATCAGCTCTGGTATGGCAAGGATGACAAATAGATGAACATTTGGCAAATTTTAAAAATCAGTTCACTTCATTTTTAACTAACAAATGCACTTAAATTTAAAGCCTCTGGTGGAATGGCACTTTTTAAAATTGCTTGATTTAACTAACAAATGTACTTCATTTATAAATAAACTGGTTGATTAAATATTCATTTTAAACGACCTGGGATCTATGGGGTTAATTTGTCCATCGGCTAGATTAAAATTAATAATTAATTGTGAGTCATGCTGACTCTTATGTTCGGAACGATGTAAATTTTTTTTGGCTAAAGCCCGGAAAGCCTCTGTGCTCATACCAGTCTCGATTCTTTCGCTGCTGGCATCCATATTATCGGGGTACATGTCATCACCAGGCAACAGTTGCACCCATCCATCTGTGCATTTGTACAAGACCGGATGTGCGATTATCACATTGCGCTTAGCAGCTCGCTGCTGAGCGAACTGACGCACTTGCTCCAATGATTGGAAGTTGAGAAAACGCGAGAGTTCATAAACTTGGGGAGGTGGCAACCACAACTGCTTTTTCAGCGCAGACTGCAGATAGTCCAAGGGAGAGCGCCACTGTCACAAAAAATGCTTGATATAAGTACGGGTCCTTTCAATTGCTTAGGGTATACAAACCGCATAATCTTTAACTTCATTGGGTTCACTAAGCACTTGGGGCTGCTCCCTAAGCGCTGTCAAAAAGAAAGTAGTTTCGAAACGCTTTTTAAACGTGGAGGGTGTGCGCCAGGCGCACCATTCGTGCAGAGACCACAAATCCGGCAGCACATCCAGCTCCTCGCAGAGTGTAAGAAACTTGCTAGCATCTTTGTGGACCACTTGCTGCCAATGTTTACGATCAAATTGTTCATTAAACTGTGCATAGCCGTCAGTAGAAGTAAACGTTTTGCGATCACGGCATAACAAAATGCCCATTTCCTCGAACGTTTCACGCAGGGCAGTCAGACGCAGCGATATTTCACTAAAACAATTGACACACATGTAAAGGATTATGAAACTTTTTTATTTGAGACGTTACCTGTTGAGAATATTTTGGTTTGAGTCCATTGGAGTAGACACCTGGCATAGCTCATTTAGCTGGGCAGCACTAATATTGTAACGCTGAAAGTGTTTTAGCCATGCCGACGAATTGTCTACTGCTTCGCAAACCCCTCCTGGAAAAACTGAGGAATCCGGCATAAAACTGGATTTGGAGCTCCGTGTAAATAGCAGCGCCTGTGGAAAAACAACAAACATTAATTGAGCCACATTAACTGTTATGCAACATGTACAGACATTATAGTCGAAGCTTGGTGGTGCAGCATATTTGTCCTTGGCCAGAAGTATTAAGCTGGCTGATTTACGTATGTTGTTTAAAACTTGCTTTGACATGGCTTAGATAATACAACGATAACAAAAACAATACGAAAATGCGGCTATCGATCAAGCTGACAAGAGGGATATGTTTGTGCTATCGATGTTTTAACTTAACAATAATAAATGCTTGATAGTCTTATGGATCTTGTTGATAGTGTGAGCCAGTGCTGCCAGCTTAGCTTAATTTAGGCTAGATCTAGCACAATTTTAAGTGGAATATCTTATAAAGTTTGCAAATAGCACATAATATCAAAAAAATATAGCTTATAGCTGGAAGATATCAGTGTGACTTACTTGATTGGTAAATAGCTTATTTAAGCTTATTTTTAGCTAATATCGCCCGCGGCCCAACAATCGATATAACTCAGCTGTTTTCATTAAGATCCCAGGTACAAAGGTGACAACAAAAATGATTGCAATCAGGGGAATCGCTTCTAATTCAAGTATACAGAGAATACAAAGATTCCAAAAAATATCCATCAAGAGCTGTGATTGGTTCGTTCGAAATTCTACACTTCATAAAGATCTTAAACTGGTTGAAGTATATGAACAAATTAACTTTTATAGCAGCAGATACAGAGAAAGACTGGAAACTCAGGAACGCCAGGAATCTAGTACAGGAGGTTACTATACGGCGGCTTATGAGGCGCCAATTCACTAAGCTCATAACATAATACCATAAACATTCATTATTTCTGTCACCTTAAAGAATACCAAATCAAACTATTGGCATTTACCAGGTCCCAGCATGACCTCATCGGAGGATACCCAGACTGAATACAGACCCTCGGCTAGCTTAATACTATCAGGCAAAAACTTGTCCACCCCCAAAGAGCAGTTTGATTACAGAGTAAGTCTTATACGCCGTAAACTAAGATCATACTATTAACATGAAAGTGTATTCTTAGCTCTTGCTAATCAAGCGCACGGAACGCTCAGCTTTTGCGCTCAATCACTGCGTCTTTCCTGGTGGCGTCTTTGATCCCAAGGCAGATGAGTCTCTCGATTGGCTGACATACTTCCAGGAATGTGGCATAACAAACAAACAACTTGAGCTCTTAAGCAGTCGGCAAAACATAGGAAGACCAGAGCTTATGAGCAGTGGAAAAAATTTCACACGAGATATCTCACTGCGTTTGACTGCGGTACGCGAAACTTTCGAAGAGGTGGGAATTCTACTGTGCCGCACCAGTCTTAATGATTTGGAAATTGGTCAGCCGGCACAAGTGTTGGTGCAGCCATTTGAGCGGCAGTTCTGGCAACATCGTGTCCACAACGATGCACACCAGTTTCTGGCGCTCTGTCGCCATTTGTCTGTTATACCCGATCTTTGGGCATTGAGCGAATGGTCCGTTTGGCGAACACCAGCCTCAGCATCAGGTAAAAAATACGATACGGTCTATTACTTTGCCGCGTTGGAGTCAAGCAGCGTGGATTTGTTGCTGGAACCCAGCGAGGTGGCTTCGGCTCATTGGTTGCATCCCGCCGACAGCTGGCGAGCCTCACAAGAGGGCGCCATCTGGTTGCCTTATTTACTGCTCTATGAGACAGGGCGCTTAATGAACCTGCAGCAGTGGACACAGCTTCTTCAATTTGCTCGTCGTCGCAACTGTCAGGGATCTATGCTGATGCAACCAATCTATTATCGCACCAGTGATTGCCTCTTTGGCGTCCTGCCCGGCGATGAGCTCTATTTAGATAAGCCGCACAACTGCACCAAAACCATAAAAATTAAAACAACTATAAGAGAGCTTAATGCTCAGGCCAAACGCTATAATCGCTATATGATTTATGGTTTTCAAAGGGTCGACTTTGCCTGCAATGTAATTCCTCAAGATGGACATCTGCCGCTGAATGCGTTTGTTAATACGCAACTTGCTAAATTATAGCATTGAGTATTGCGAAAATATTTATGTACATATTTATGTGAGATAGTTAAATGCAACCAGCACAACCAACACCAAACACAGAAGACACAGGTTACAACGAAGCAGAAAGTCAGCTGTCAGACGAGGCAGAGGTTTGAGAGAGAAGAAATATAAAAATTTTATTAAGTAGTAAGACATTGTAAGGAGATCATTCAGTTCGTGAAATTTTGTAATGTAAAAGGTTGTGAGAAATAAACTGAACAGAAATAAACCAAAAACGTTATTTTTGAATTAAACAATCGTCAAACACATGTATACCAACCGGTGTTTCTCAATTTCCACATCTACAACTGTTAGATTGAATTCCCCACAATTCGTTTTCCAAGAAACAATTTGTAGTTTTCAATTTAAACATGTATGTACATATATTAACATTTATTAATCTCCACTACGTTAAGGTACCACTAGTTAACTCTTTTTGTATATTGCGACAGGCATGGCATAGATCCTGCGTTGCTGTCAAACGCTGTTTGGCGCACTGCTCTAAGGCGATCATATTATCCTTCTTTTGCAGTGCCACACCCATTTCTGACACGGCACGTGAATATTCAATAGCGAGTAATGTTTCGGAGAGATTAGTATCTAAAACGCATTGACACAGCGTACAAGTCGTGGGCGAATCTTCGACAGAAAGTTGTTTGGTGGCAATTTTATCACCGGTGCGAAAAACTGTGGAGACGGTGGATGCATAATTTAGTTGTAAATTGGCCACAAAGGCGCTTGTCAGATTTTGGAGGCTCCCAGCGGAAAACTGGTCAAGTTCTTTCGAGTGAAACGGCTGCAGCTGCTGGGCGTGCACATAAAACTGAACTTCCTGTTCATTGAGGTCCTTTAAAGGGCGCAACAGCTTAATGCCATCCTGCAGGCGATCATCCAATAGCGACACGTCTAAAGCAACACTGCCACCACGTCCTAAGGCTACAGACGTCAACAACTGTGTGGCTAACGTGCTGCTTATGCTGGACTCAAAAACATGGGAACATTGCAGCTGAGCGGCTACGCCACCAATGAGCCGCTTGCGCTGCTGATGTAGGTAATCTTGTCGAGCTGTCATGCTGCGCAGCTCTTGCTTGGATGAATTTATGCACTGCGATGAGCTGTAATCCCTTAAAAGCTGCAAGCTGTTGATTTCTGCACCCAATTGTATGACATAAGTTTCAAATGGCTCATAGCGCTTGTGTAGCTTGCGCAGAGCTAACAGTGATTCACCTCCAGAATCATCTATGTAGAGTACTCGGGCATTGCAATGAAGTCGCTTAAACGTGTTTTGCGTCTGTGCAAAGTGGAGCATGTCCAGCAACACCAAGGAGGCGGCGCTGCCATCCACTAGGAGCAGAACTTCAGCACTGCGAGGCAATGCTTTTGCGGCGCCAAGGGCGGCACGGAACTTGTGCCTGGCATAACTCAGAAAACATTGCTGGCATTCAGCCGCACGAAAATTTAATTTGTAGAGCTCATTAGAGCTAAGGCTACACTTGCTGCAGTTCCCGGCACTGATAACTGTTCCTGTGGCTGACGAGCCGGGGAGCATCGCATGCTTGGCGCCCTCATCGCCAAAATCATCTTCACCAATGCTGCACATTTTAACTTAGTTTTCACTAAATGACGAAATTAACTGCACAACAAACTGGGCGCGTGTACTTTTTAAAGATGGGACCTAATGGCTAACGAAATGTCATCACTAATAGAGCCGCATTCACGGTTGCTATTGATTTCGATACAATGGCTATCGAGTAAATACGTATGCCAACACGTCGAGCAAGCAACCTTGCGCCCATCAATTAACTAAAGTGAAAAATATAAAAATTACTATTTAAAACTGTAATTTGTTACAAAAAACAGCTGCATAAAGTTAATTTAGTGCGTAAGGTATGCGTAAAAAGTGTTAACACGTTGAAAAAAGTTGTTTAACTAAATGAAAATTTAGCGCAAAATTTTAGGCTCTCCTTGTAGATGTATGTGTGTGTCTGCTTGTGAATGTGTGCGTGTGTGTTTGTGTAGCCACTCTCGTACGCAAGCAAAAGTATCGTGTAGCAAAATCGAGAAACTTTCTTATTGGAATATATATACAAACGAGTGGCTATCATAGTTGTGAGGTGATGAGGGCACTGTGTATGTACAAAAACATTCATTAAAAATAAAAATAAAAAAAAGGAAATCGTGTAAAACAAAATTAAAAAAAAAAATGTATATATGTTCCCAGCCTTTTTGAATGCTGCATTTCCGTCCTTGTACCGTGAATAGCTATAACAACTAAAAATCGCTGTCAGCAGCGTGTGTGATAAGCGCAGTAATATAAGAAGAAGCACGCTCGTTGCTATTCATTTGCCGAAATTTACAATTAAATAGGCAGCAACTCAGCGTTTTATCAGTGTAAACTAATCAAATGCTTTTTGTTTGTGTTCGCTCTTTTAGCATATTAGGAAATATTGTACATATATAGTATATATAGTGCAGTTTACTCGCAGTAGGCGTCAGCACACCCTTCGTGTTGGGCAGACAGAGACAGCGAGTGACAGAAGTGTGCGGCAGAGGTCATAATAAAAATAAGTATAATTTTGGCCCCCTACATTAAAGAAAAAAAAAAAATAAATAACAGGCAGCAACCACAGCAAAGAAAAGCAGCACGCAGACCAACGGAAGCAAAATAGTACAACATTTGGGGGCATCGAACAAAATGATATTGGAAAACTGGGATAAGCTCAAGGATTGGCTCAGCGTTGTGCTCGAGCCACTGTAAGTACTTGAAATAAAACTGAGCAGACAGTGACCTAAGTGTCGTTTTTATTTTTTTATTTGATAGCTGTGATGCTGATTCCTCGGCTTTGGCGCGATACGTAATTGCCCTGCTGAAAAAAGACAAATCGGATAAGGATCTCAAGCGCATAATGGTCGAACAACTGGATGTGTTTCTTTCTGAGGAGACAACACGTTTTGTCGATCGTCTGTTTGATGCAATAACCAGCGAGGAATATCTAACAATGCCCGCTCCCAACCCAATGGCAACGTCAGTCGTTTCCGAACTTGAGCTGGACCATGATCTGGACGTTGTGGCTGATATTGAGGCTGTATTGGCTGCTGCCTCATCACCACCCCCGCCACCCCCGCCAAAAATAAATGTGATAAAGCTCGATGGCAATCAACAACAGCAGCAACAACAAATCAACATCGATAACAACAGCAGGGAGCCCGCGTCCGACGCGTCCATCGCCGGCGTTAGCGTGAGCAGCAGTGCTGCCTCAAATGTCACAGATGCCAGTACAACAGGGACACTAAGCACCAAGCCAGCCTTCGATGTAAGTGACCAATACTTAAACATACTAACCCAACTGTTCGTAAGATTACGGAGTACTAATACAATACTACATATAATAATCTATACATTGCAGCACAAAACCAAAGACTCTCACAAAGACCCGCAGCAACAGCAACAAATGCATCACAGCGCCGTTGCGGGCCTGGTTCGCAGCGTTAGTCCGCCATTGCGCAGCACTGTTGGCCCAACTGCTGGCGCCAATGCTGCTGACAAGGAGAATCAGCCCCGTGAAAGTCGACGTCGTAGAGCTTCTCTACGTTCCCGTTCGCGGTCCCGATCCAGATCTAACGATCGCTCGTTTAGGCGATCGCGGTCAAGGGATCGTCGCATCAATGAGCGTGAGAAGGGCCCGCGACAGTTTCGCAATAAATCACCGCCGGGTGGTGCCAGTGACCAGCGCCACAGGCGAAACAATAATAATAACAGCAGTTTTGATAGACGTCGCATTGGCAATAACAACAACAACAACAATATGGATGAGCGCGGTCAGCGCTTTGGCGGCAGCAAAGGACGCCATTCGCCACGCAGTCGCTCCATTTCGCCCGAGTCACGGAATGTACGTCGTAACATGGAACTCGCCGCCTGTTCTTCAGGATCAGTGCCAGCGGCTTCCGCGATGCCAGTTCCGCCGCCTATCATGCATTCAGTGCCAGCAATGCCACGCCAGCGTTGCCGCGACTTTGATGAGAAGGGCTATTGTGTGCGGGGTGAGACATGCCCATGGGATCATGGCATCAATCCTGTAGTCTTCGAAGGTATTCACAATTCGGCATTGATGATGTCAATGCGCGAGTACAATCCGGACGCGCCAGAGATTTGGGGAAGAGGTGGTCCACCTGGCGTGCCAGGAATAGAGCCAGCTGGCGCTGGCAATCAGCAGCAGCTACCAGTGCCGCCACAACCCGGACAGAACAGCATTAATCCGTTCAGTGGCAATGTGCGTGCCTGTGCACCCTTGGGTGTGCCCAATCCTGCTGACTATGCACGCCAGGCGGGTCAAGGGCCACCGGTGAATGCACCACCACCTATGATGCCATTCCCATTTAATCCCACAGCGGTGACTACTCCGCTGCAGCGACAGCTTATACCCATACCCGTAATGGATGGTGGCGGCGTCAGTGGTGGCGGTGGTCTAGCTGCTGAGATGGGTAAACGACGCTTTGAACTTGAGGATAGTGTAGCTATAGCCGATGTGCCCAGCAAGATGCGCAAGGTGCCTATCAATAGTCGACTGGGACCGCGTGTCAATCCCAATATGCAGCAGCACAATAGCTCCCTAGAGCTGCGTAAGGTGCCTCGCGGCCTGAACACCATTGCGCATCTGAACAATCATTTCGCCAAGTTTGGCAAAATTGTCAATATACAAGTGTCATACGAGGGTGATCCTGAGGCGGCCATTGTGACTTTCTCCACGCATGCAGAGGCAAATGTGGCATATCGTAGCACAGAAGCGGTGCTCAACAATCGCTTCATCAAGGTCTTCTGGCACAACGACAACAATAGCAATAGCAACAACAACAACAATACCGGCAACAACAACATCAATGAAGCATCAGCGGGTGGCATGGGAAATGTGAATCGCAAGAGTCAATATCATTTGCATAATGTGCCAGCAGTGCCCACCCCAAATGCAGACGGTGCCAAGATTATTAACAACAACAATACCAACAGCAGCAGCAATAATGCCAATCAAACAAAGCCTCTTTCCGATGCAGGCAATGCACAGCCAACACAGCCAAGCTCGGATCAGGCGTTAGCGAGCACCGCAGCGCCCTCATCAATGCGGCTGAAACTGAACACAAATGCCACGCCCAATGTGACGGCAAATGGGGCGACGCGTGCTTTGACGCCAGCAGCAAATGCGGCGAGCATACGTAAAAAGCAGGAGGAGCAGCAAAAGGCAATGCATCAGCTGGCAAATGGGCTGCGAAAGCGCAAGCAGGAGCTGCTACAGAGCTATGTGAAACAAATGAAAACCGCGCTGGAGCTGGTCGAGCGCATGGATCAGCAGGATGCGCAGCGAGCGCCGACGCTCGAGACAATCAAAGTGCTGCAGGCAACCATAGATAGGTTGCGCAAGGATGTGCATGCCGATCAGGATCAATTGCAGGCGCAAATCCAACAGCAGCAACAACAACAACAAACGCTTCCCGTAAAGAAAACCAAAGAGCAACAGAAGAAGGAACTGCTCGACATGGAACTGGAGCTGTTTGCCCAGCAGCAGGAGGGCAACGACACAACAGCCATTCAGAAACGACTCGAGGAGCTGCAGCGCACGCTCTCTGCTACAATAGGTGCTGGCAATCAGTCAGGTAGCGGTGGTGCCAAGCAACCTGGTGGTGGCGCCCGTAAGCGTTCCACATATCCCGAGGGATCCACACGTGTCGATCGCCGACCAAAAGCGATTGTTGTCACCGGTTTTGCTGCTGAAGAAGCCGATTTTGTGCTGGGTCACTTTAAAGTTAGTATTTTCATTATCTCTTCAAACATAGAGCTAAAGATTGTGTTGTTGTTTGTGCGTAATCTCTTTAGCATTTCGGCGAGATATCCAAACATGATGTAGACCGTGAGATTCCTCAGCTAATTCTCTCCTATGCTACGCGCTTGAATGCCGAGCAAGCGGTGCTCCGTGGCAAAATGTACAAAGACAAGCGCCTACAGGTGAGTTAGCAATTACAGGGGCGACTATTTATTTTAAAACAACATATTAATTTTAATCTGTTATCCAGATTTCATGGGCACCCGTGGTGACGACACCAGCTGCTGCTGTCCCCATGGGCGCACCAACTGATAAGGTGCCGATTGTTGTTGCCTCGCCGGCTGGCGATAAATTGGATAACCCGAAGCACCTGATTCAATCGGTCAGCGAGAGTGAATCTATGCTGGGCAGCGATACACTGCCAGAGCTGCGTCTGGAGGATGAGGAGGAGGACGAGGAGTCTGAGGATCGTTCCTGGCGTCGTTGATGTAACGCCCCACAAGGCTTCTCCTAGTGGCAGGCAAGCTCCATGTGGCCCATAATCGTTAGGAAGCTTTTATTGTATTTCTATTTGTTGTTATTCTATAACCGAAACTGCACACATACGTACACAAACACTATGCATGCATACATATATATGTATGCATGCAAGGGAAAGATCGTTTATTGTATACAAAAGCAAAAACACGCTAATGTTATGTACAATATTTTAAAGTACACACACACACACAAATGCACGTACATACACAACACACACACAACAACACACACACACACACAACAACACACACACACACACAACAGCACACAAAAACACAGACACGTACAAACACTGGACATTTAAAACTGTTAGTAGCTCTTCTGCGAATCCTAGAGAAAAACAAATAATCTTTAAAACTCTTAAATTATATATTTAAAAAAAACGCTCTTAATATTACTAATATTTACGGAATATATAAGTTATATACGTATATGTAAATTGCATTCGATCTACGGGTGCATTAAGCCTATCGCCTCTTTTATAGTCCACAATTAACAAGAGCAGTTACAACAGCAGTAAACAACAACATCGGAACAAAAACAGAAACAATATTAACAACTACAACTACACAACTATGCGTTAGAAATGCAACTTAATTGCATTGATTAGGCATATTAAATTAGGTACTACTCTTTGTATTTACATATTTTTCCCACTATCCTTATGTTCACTTTAAACAAAACAAAACAAAAACAAACAAAAAAAAAGAGTAAAAATCGCTAAACAAAAAAATGGTAAAACAAGATCAAAGTTAAACAACAAAAAACTTAGAAACGTGAATACAAAAGCAAAAGTTACATAGAGAGAAAGTATAATAAATAATATAAATAGTTTCATATTTGCTATTAATTTCACATAAAAAAAAACCTTATGCTTGTTTCATTTTCAACTGGGAACCAAACAAAATCAAAGAATTAACAAATAATTTGCAGAAAAATCGTCTTTTGAAAATTCGATAAATGCGCCGATAAAATGCTCAAGATTTTGTCAACGAGTACTTATTAAGTATTAAGTACTCATTGTTGATGACTAATACACCTATCGACTCTATGCAAAGCTCATCACTAAAAAAAAATAATGAAATGATTGTGGCGGGAAATAAATGGATTATACCATTATTTATAGTTATCAATGCTTGTTGGCCTTATTAAATGTTTACGTTTGCCCAAGTATGTCCGCTACTTCACTAAGCACCCCAGTGACATGAAGTACTTGAACGTGGCTGAAAAGAACGATGCGGCGAAAACAATAGCCGGCCTTCTATCAAATGGCTCAGCGCATCGGGTAAGCAACAAGTTTTTTGTTTCTTATCTGTTTAGATTATATATAATTGCAGATTATAATATCGATTTGCAGAGGGAAGGATACTCTGTGTACAATAAGGTGTATGATTTCGAGGCACCTGTGCGTGGTCGCAATGCCAAAATGGTTATGACCTCAGTCTCGGGCCATTTAATGCAGCTGGAGTTTCTTGCCTCATATCGTAACTGGCGCAATGTTGATCCTCGCTCGCTGTTCGATGCGCCCATACGTAAAACAGTCGGCGAGAACTATGAACCTATTAAGCGGACACTGGAGCGTGAGGTGCGTGGATGTCAGGGTTTGATTATCTGGACGGATTGTGATCGTGAGGGCGAGAATATTGGCTATGAAATAATAAACGTCTGTAAGTCTATTAAGCCCAATTTAGCGGTTTATCGCGCTAGTTTCTCAGAAATTACGACAGCAGCAGTACGTCGCGCTCTTCAGCAGCTTGGGGAGCCGGACAAACGACAAAGCGATGCAGTGGATGTGCGTTCAGAGTTGGATTTGCGCACTGGCGCAGCTATTACACGTTTTCAAACACTTCGACTCCAGCGGCTCTTCCCCGAAAAGATTGCCACTAAACTCATATCATACGGCAGCTGTCAGATACCAACGCTAGGCTTTGTCGCGGAGCGCTACAAGGAAATCGAAGCATTTGTCTCCGAGGCATTCTGGAAGATCAAAGGTATTTTTCCTACCATTATAGTACTGTATACAGATGCCTTATTGCTTATGCATTGCAGTTACTCATACCATAGAGGATTTGACGGTAGAGTTTAATTGGGCACGCAATCGCTTGTTCGATAAGGAGGCCTGCGAGAACTATCTGCTTTTGTGCCTGGCTGAACCAGAGCCGCGTGCCACTGTGGAGAGTGTGACGGTGAAACCAAAGCACAAATGGCGACCGACACCACTGGATACGGTGGAAATGGAAAAGCTAGGCTCTCGCAAACTAAAGCTCTCCGCAAAGGAGACCATGACCATAGCTGAGAAACTCTATAGCAAGGGTTTTATCAGCTATCCGCGCACAGAGACAAATCAATTTTCCAAGGAATTTGAACTTGCTCCGCTTGTGGAGCAGCAGACTGGTCACGAATCATGGGGCTCATTCGCACAGCGTGTGCTGGAATGGGGACCAAATCCACGCAATGGAAACAAATCCGATCAAGCCCATCCGCCCATACATCCCATCAAGCTGGTCACAAGTGAGCTGATTGATAAATAACATCACTGCTAAAATGTTAAACATTTTGTTTGTTTTAGATCTCCAAGGCAACGAGGCGCGCGTCTATGAGCTCGTCGTGCGCCACTTTCTAGCCTGCGTCAGTAAGGATGGCGTTGGATCAGAGACAATTGCTAACATTGACATTGCCGGTGAGAAATTCAACGCCAATGGCCTGGTCATACACGAACGCAACTATTTGGATGTGTATGTGTATGATAAGTGGAGCGCCAAGCAAATACACAACTATGAGCGGGGCCAGCGCTTTGAGCCCACGGAGATTGTGTTGCACGAGGGCGCAACAACGGCGCCACCGTTGCTCACCGAAGCTGATTTGATAGCTTTAATGGAGAAGCATGGCATTGGCACGGATGCAACGCATGCGGAGCACATAAACACTATCAAGGAGCGTGGATACATTGGCGTTGTAGACAAGGGTGCTCTTGTGCCGGGCGTCATTGGCATGGGCCTCTATGAAGGCTATGATGCCATGGAATTGGCTTTGGCCAAGCCGATGCTACGTGCTGAATTCGAAGCAGATCTAAAACGCATTTGCTTAGGCCAAAAGGATCCCAAGTTGGTTCTAACCGAGCAAATAGCAAAGTACAAACAGGCGTATCAACAGATTACGGATAAGATAACGGCCATGGACGCGAAAATATCACAACGCCTAAATGAAACTCCAGCAGCGCCGGGTGCGTCCAGCAATCCTTCGGAGCAAAGTACTGGCATGGTGCGTGAGCTTTTCCCCTGCCCTAAATGCAACCTGGCGCCACTAGCTCTAAAGCCAAAGAAGAATCTGACAAGCTTTTTCATTGGATGCCTCAATTTCCCGGACTGCAAGAATGTCGTGTGGCTGCCCGAGGAGTGCAAGGAGTATAGCGTGCTGGATGAATGCTGCCCCACCTGCGGCGATGGCTATCGTATGCTAAAGTTCCGCCTTAGCAGCGCCTATTATCGTGGTCTGTTCAATGCACCACATGGCTGGTACAAGAACTGCCTGCGCTGCGATGAGCTCTTCCGTAGCACATTTAACATCAATCTGGACCAGGTGAAGCGCATCGGTGGCATTGTCGGGCCAGCGTCCGGGACTGGAGGTGGTCCAGGACCTGGTCCAGGTCCCGGAGGTGGCGGAGGCGGCAGCTCTGGCGGAGGCGGCAGCTCTGGTGGAGGCGGTGGTCCTCCAAAAGGTGGTGGCGGGGGTCACAGCAGTGGTTCGAGCTCGGGGACTGGTGCTCCAGGCACTCAAAAAGCAGTCAAGCCAAAAGCAGAAAAGAAAACTAAATCGACTTTATCAGCAGGAGCAGCAACTGGTGCCAAGAAGGCAACGCGAACGAAACGCACAAAATCAACCGAAAGCGTTAGAAGTTATTTTACCGGACCAAACCAGAACACTGCCAGTCTGGATGGGTTTTTTGACAGCAATGATGGCTTCGAGGATCAACTGCTCGCTGCAGCAGACATAGTTGAGTCCACCACTGCGACAATAGAATCTGTACCTGAACTTGATGAGGACATTGCGGCTGCTTTTGCTGCCGACGACGATGCAGATTTTGAGGCGCTTGTAAATCTGAACGGCATAAGAAATCCACCAGCAGCTGTACCATCTGCCGAGTTGGATACCAGTTTGACGCAATGGGTGCGCAGTGCTTACGAGTCCGAGGAGCAACCCATGCTCTGGGGCAGGCAAGCGCGTATTGCAGCCGAAGCCCAGCCGGCACCAAAACGACCGCGATTGATTCTTGGCAATGCTTCTGCTCCCTCCACTTCGGCTGCCACTTCGGAACTGGTGCGTTGCACTGGCTGTCATCAGCCAGCTCGTCTGCAAACTGCTCAGCGCGATGGTCCCAATCAAGGCCGACAGTTTTATAAGTGCCCCAAGCCCAAAGAGTGCAAGTTTTTTCAGTGGGCTGATGATCAAGCTCAGTCGACAGCATCGACAAGTAATTCCTCAAGCTGGGGCACAAGCAATTACCAGGAAAAAAGTAGCTCAACTTTGGAGAGAAGAGAAGCAGTGCAGCAAAGAGCAAGCAATTCTCAAGAAATTGACTCATGGGGCACAAAATCAAGAGCAACCCAACGAGTATCTGGCTATTCCCAGGAAAGTGGGTCCGATTTATGGGGCAGTGGCAACCAATCGTCGACTTGGAGCAACAAAGGAGCTAGCAATTCAGAGGAAAGCATTTCTTGGGGCAGCGGCAAAAACTCTTCACGTACCACAAGCGGAGCTGTTCAGAAAACCTCAAGCGCTCCTCAGGCTGCGTTGTGGGGTACTAAAAGCTCCACAACTTCTACCACGTGGGGCAGTAAACAACCCATAAGCAGCAGCAGTAGTAGAGGCAACAACAACACATTTATGCGTTCGAATTCCAGCAGCACGGTCACCATTACGCAACCTGCCAAATCTGGCGATGTCCAATGCAATTGCGGCAAGCCCGCCAGCAGCCTAACCGTGCGCAAAGATGGGCCCAATCAAGGACGTCCCTTCTATGCGTGTTCAACACGCGAAAAGTCCTGCGGCTTTTTTCAATGGGGCGATGTGAATGCGAATCAAGGTATTTTTGTTTATTTAAATGTCAAATTTTATTTATAATATTAATTAACCTACTCAAAAGCTATAAAATAATGGAAACAATAGCTTAAACTTTAATTTATTGTCTTAACCAAAGAAGGTTTTAAATCAATTAGAAATAAGTGTTTTTATAGTAGTTTATTTACACAAAACATTTTAGTAACTTTACTAAGAATCTTAAGAGATTGAAAATTTGTTACCTACCAAATGTTTACTTATTTTGCTTTCAGCAGGCAGCTCAAATACAGCCAGTAGTTCGGGCGGTGGTATCGGCAAGCACCAAAATGCAGGTTCGACTGAAGCAAGCGGAAGTCGCCAAGCTCGGCGCTGTGGCCTGTGCCGGGGGGAAGGACACACGCGCAACAAGTGTCCACGGAAAGAGGAATTTGATTTCTAAAGCTTCCAAGGAAAATAAAATAAAAACCAACTCAAGCGTGCATTTCATTGAATATAATTTTAAACATTTATTGGAGCGAGCAACAGATATTGATTAAATAGTTTTAGTTTAAAGCATGTATAGCGCGAAAAAGAATAGATATGTAAAATACATACGCATTTGTTAAGGTACACATTCTTTATATATGATTTATGTATTTCGTAATTTTAAAAAAATAAATATATGTATACATATACATATAGTGAGCGCATTGCTGAAGATCAATTCAAGTGAAAATATGCTATATGCTAGCCATGTTCTGTTTAGTATTTAAGAACATTCTTTTTAAATTTGTAAATAAACTGTAGATAAGAATTTAACTTTTAATAAAAACAGATTCAAATAATTAATGTAATACTACAAAACTTATTTGTAAAACTCAATTTTGTATAAATCAAAATATTCTTTGTGAAATAAAAACCATTTTAAATATAGGTCCCAAGTAGTGAACTGTTATTGTAAATATTAAACAGCTTACTTAGAGCTGTATTAAAAACAGTTATTTAATAATAATAATATAATATATATCATCTGGTTATAGCCTTAAAATAAAACCAAATTTTTATATAGAGTCGCGCGCGTAAATTCAACATTACTTTTTTTTTAACATACATAGTATTTGTTATTGTTATTCGTTACCATTTCTAATATCTAAAGTTTTGTAAATATGTTTTAATACATTAAGTTGCATTTGGAAGTTTGTTTGAATTCAGGAATCATTGTTAAATAAGTATAAATAGTACATCGAGTGAATAAATAGTTACGTTAAGAACATTAATGTTTAAGACTACTCAAGTGATTATTAAATATGGTATTAAACACACATACAGACTGAAGTTGTGAAAAACGATAAAAAAAAAATAAAAAAAATGCAATTTTTAGATTTATAAAAGCATTTGGAACACATTAAGAAACAGTTAAGCAAGCTTAGGGAAAACCCATCAAAAAGGTTTTTTTAGGGCCTGACACATAAGCAAGCTTTTTGAGATGCTAAGAAGACAAATTGGAACGTTTTAAGTACATAGTAGTATTGATAAACACAGACTTGGGATTACTTAAGTTAATGGACGAGCACTCAACAAACCAAGTAGACTACGCGCTTTTGAGATGCCTGGATTATGGTATAATTTGCCAAACTAAATCAAAGTAAATGCATTTTCCCAGGCAAGTTTCGTTGTTCACAATTCAAAAAGTGTTTTTATAAGAAATTTTCCTTAAACCTGGTATAGAAATTTATCTTTCTGGGAAGATAATACACAGGTTAAAAACTACTGTAACTTTATATTAAAAGGAAATGTATTAAATATTTAAAAATACAGCTTTGTATTTGTAAGGAATACCTTTAAAATCTATCATCGAACAATCTTTTTTACAGTCTTGCATGAAATGCTGGGATTAACAGTAAACTGTTGGGAATGACTTGTGGGGAGTGTTGAAACAATCACAACGGAAACAACTTTAAATGGAAATAGAAATACCTTATTTAAATAATTGGCAAATTATACCATATTATTGAGCTGCAATTGGAATGTAGCTTGTTTTGGATTTTTAAATTTCGACCTCTGGCGTGAATTTGCGTCAGAAGTAAATCTCCTCCTCCTCGGCTTTGGGGCGTGGCGCCTGACCCGATCCAGCCAATGGAGGAGCTGCAGCTGTTCGAGCAATCCGACTACTTGTGGGGGTCTGCACCAAACGCTGCTGTTGCTGCTGCTGCTGTCCACCGTACCCGGCATAGTGCATATCCTGTCGTGCCACATTTGGCGTTGAGTTTGCTGCTGCTGTTGTTGTTGTTGCTGTTGCAGGCGTTGTTGTTTGTTGAATGATGGCCGGTGAGCTGCCGGTGCGCGAATGCTGAGGCGTTGGTGTGGCTGTTATAGGCGTGGCCATTTGCCGCTGCTTGTCGGCAAGCTTGAGCGGCAACATTTGTTGCACACCGCCAGCGCTCGCTGTGTTGGCTGGTGAGGAGCTGTTATTAAAGCTGGCGGATTTGTCGACACGTGCACCCGACGACAACGAGGAGAGTTTCATGGGCAGCTTTTGTTTGACGTGCGTATTATTCGCTTTGGGCGCATTGTTGGCGCTGAGCAGATTTACAGGCGGCGTCTTGCAATTGGAGCTGCCGCTAAGCCACTTTTCCTTGCGCCGATCAATCGTTGACGAGGGTGCAGTTGTTGTGGTTGGCGTTGTGCCCGGTGGCGTGTCCAGTTCGTGTGCCTCCTCGGGCAGCGCCACTGGAGCGAGCGTAGGCAACGGTGTGCTAGGTGACAGCAGCAATCCTTGACTGGAGAGCAGCTCCATTTTGCGATACAATTGCTCGCGCTGCTGACGCACATCCTCTTGCTCGGCTTTGATCTGCTGCTGCAGCTGAAGCTGCTGTGACTGCATCTCGGCCAGCTCGTCCAGCTGCTGCTGCTTTTGACGCAACCAGGCAGTCTTCTCCTCCTGCAGCTTATCCTGCAGATTGCGTAACTCCTCCAGCTGATCCTTGTGTGTGTATGCAGATGCACCAGTGCCACCACCACCACTGCTACCAATGCTGCTATTTCTTGGCGATTCCCTATAAAGTGCCAATTGCAGCTGCAGACTCTGAATGCAGGTCATCTGCTGCGAAATGATGCAGAGCAGCGTGTGCAGATGATGGGATACCTGCAGGACAGCATAATGCTGTTCCTTGCTGCTGCTATTCGCTGGCAGCGTGCTAGCATGCAGCTGCTGTGTTGGATCTGCTGCTGGAAGTGGTGTTTGTGTATGCGTTTTCAGTTCACGCTTTTCCTCCAGCTCCTGCAGCCGCGGTGTGAGCGCCTGCAACGTATTAAGCTTGGCATCGCGTCCCACTTTGCCGCGCTTCTCATCGAAGCCCGCAAAGGTCTCCGCTCGCTTGGGCAGCGTGGGCGAGGCATATAGCACACTGTGCTTCTCACCAACGCTGCTAACCGTGCGGGAGACGGGCAGCCCGGTGGCGGCGCTGTAAATGCTCGTCGCCAGCTGGCTAATGTCCTGCACGGTGTTGAGGACGCGACGCCATAGCTCTGCCGTATCGCAGTCTGTGTTGACCAGATCTTTGTAGGAGCCAAAGGCGGCTAGGAAGTTGGCAGCACTGCCATTTGTATTGGCATTGGTGTTGAGATCCCCAAAGGGTTGTTGCTGTTTGAGCAGATTGAACTGGAGCAACAACTTTTCCTCGAGCAGCAGTGCCTGTTCGATGTCCTTTTGACGCATCTTCTCAATGGTCTCGCGCTTGTTGACGCCAATGCGCAGCTTCTCCTCGGCAGTCAAGGCTTCCGCCTCGATTATATCCGTGGCGGGGCAATCGAGCACAGCCTGTCGTATGCTCTGTATCCAGGTTTGTTTATCCTTGGGCGTCTGCACCTTGAGCTCGTACATTTCTGGAAAATCCGGATTGGAGCTTATGATATAGATGCCACGCGATTCGGTGCCAGCTTTTTCTCTTATTAACAGCTTTTGTAGGGGCACAACGCCCGCCTTGTGCTCCGGTGTAAAGAAGGTGTATTTATTATGCGCCGAATTCTCGCTGAGAAAGCACAGGCAATCCGTGAACACAACAACAAGCACCAGTTGGGTTTTAGCCCGCCCCTGCATCAAAGTGGCCAGGCCATCAAATTTGAGACGACGACGCGACGCGACTCCGAGCTCCGTCTTCCGAAATGGTTTATTTTTGTAGATAGCAAAAGATTTGGCATCGACGCGCGCATATATCTCCAGCTGTCGTTCCCTCAACTCCTTTTCAGCAACACATGCATCCACATCGACAAGCAAGGATTTAACCAGATTCAAAGCATGCTGCAGCTTGTCCGTCTCCAACTTATTGTCTCGCGCACTTTTGAGCAATGGTTCAATGAGCAACGGATACTTGGTTAGCCTTTGCGTCACAAACAATATGCACTCGGGAATGCCCTTCTTTTTGAGCAATGGATTCTGGAGGCAGTGCTTGTACCACTCGGCAAAGCTTGGCTCTGCCAGGTACTGCTTAAACTGCTCCAGTGCGCTGCGATGATTGGCACAGAACTCGCCATAGGCCAAACGCAAGCATTGCGCCTGCTCCAGCGAGAAGAACTCGAGCAAAATGTCTGCGATGCTGTCCACAAGCAGATGTTCGCGTTGCTTCTGACGCAGCTGTCGTAGGAAGCAGGTGTGCAGTTCCGTCAACTGTTGCAGGCGCGGAAACATGCTGTGCGTATTGAGTGCTGGGAAATGTCGTTCCAGACTCTCCTCAAACACCTTACGCATAACGATAAGAGTCTGGCAGTGATGCTTCTCGGTCATAATGAATTCATAGATGTGCTCCTGCCGCTTGATTTGCAGTTCCTTGAGCGTTTTTAGCTGCTCCTTGGGCACATTTGGGGTCCAGGAGTCGGGCTCTTGCAGCACAATGCCTAGCGCAGGATCAGCACCCAAATCCTGCGCCTCAATGGGAGGCTCATTGAGAAATTGTAGCTCGGCGGCACGTATAAGCGGCTGTTGATCCTCCTGGTCCATTTGCAGCTGTAATACTGCCGCCGCCTCGGAGCCATCGCAATAGTCCTGACCCACTGAAAGCTTTTTACGCTCCATATGCGCCTCCATTTCGCTGGCGTTGAGTTGAACGCCGCCCACAAGCGACTTCGTCTTGGCCTTGGGCTTCTTTTTGCGAAAGAATAGAGAACCACGCTTGGGTCGCTTCTCTACGTGATCGTAAACCTCGATCTTGGCATGCGAGCGCAACAGACTCTGATTCTCATCCTCGCTATCAGTAAGATGACGCACATTCGCCTTGATGTCCTCCTTGGCTATGATTGATGACGTCGAGATGCTCTTCTGCAACGGTATCCGACTAATTATCTCTGTTGCCAAACTCCTCTTTGCAGCTATCCGCTCGAAATCTCGCGCCAGCTCCGCCTCATTCAGCGAATGCGTCGAAATGCCTGAAAAAATGTTTAACCAAATGAAAATCTAATTATTAATTTTTTAGTATTATTGCATTAGTATTCTTGGACGACGTAACTCGGCAGCATTGATAACAAAAGTTGTGGCTGTTGTGGAATTTCTTATCGTAATCAAAACTAGCTTCGACAGTGCTCACTACCCAAACTTGTCCAGGCTGCGGCATATTAGTGCAGATGACACGTTTGAAGTGTTTCTAACCATGAAAATATCTTAACTTAACATGTGCAAGTTAGCAATTTATGGTGTACAAGTTTAAATTTGTTTTCAAGGCAGATTTTATTCCAAAGTCTCATTTAGCAAACATTTTTAACATTGCATATATTTAGACATTCAGAATCGCTAGCTTACTTTAATAAATGAAAATACTTGTTTGTAATGATCATCATCTACATTTGCAGTGCATTCGTTTAGCCTCCAAGTCAGTCAAATTCTTGTCTCTATTATAGTATGCAATGCCCCTCGCATATTGTATTCAACTTTTATGGCTCCATAAACCCAACCCACGTAGTGTACCAATACCAATTATAGAAATATGCAACCTACCCACACCCACAACATACTTAACTTACCGCCTGTGCTGTTGCGTGCTGAGCGTCGTCGTTGCTCTGTGACGCGAATGGTTTCCTGCTCCTCGCTGTCGAGACTGGACAGGCTAACGCTTTTATTGGTACAATCGCCACCAGCACTGGCATCATCCACTGCCGTCCAGGATTTACGGCGATCTGTGTGCAACAGCAGGCACTGCTGGGGTGCCGCCGACCACATGATGCCCACGTTGCCATTGCCGCCCGCATTGCTGAGATCGGGCAGCGAGGCGCTGAGTATGGCTGCACTCAACAGGCCATAACTGTTGGCCAGACTGTCCGCATGGTGTTGACTGGATGAATTTTTCATTTGCTGCACTGTTTCGCGTATATTCTGCAGCTGACTGAGCGTATCCTCGAAGATGTTATTGTACTTGGTGGCCGAAGCTGGGCTGTGGGGCGTCACATTAATGATGGGTATCATGTTGTGGTTGTGGTTGTTATTGTTGTTGTGTAGAATACTGATATTATTGCTGTGATGGTTGTTGTTGTTGTTGCTGGGCAGGATAGCGGCAGCAGGTGCATTGATAACAGGTATACAATAGTTTTGGCTTTCGACAGTGACGCGCGGCGTTGTTAAAGTTTTAACGAAGGCGCCATTAGTAAGGGGAGCAGCTGCAGTAGAATTAACATCTGACAACATGTTACATGTAACGTCGTTGGAGTTTAGAAAATCGGTGACCACATCATTATCACTATCATTGTCATCGGCGGCGGCAGCAGCAGTGGCAGCAGCTGCATTGTGCGTGTTTTCCATATTATGGTTATGCTACGTTTTGGTATTCTCTTTTTTGGTATTTTCTTCTCTTCTGTTCGTCTGTTCATAGAAAAAGAAAGTTTAGTACAAAAAAACCAACAACTCACACATACATATACAAATTCACAAAAACACACACGTTCACAAACAGCGACGCTGCTTTTGTATGCAATTCTTTTCTTCTTTTTTTACTATTATTGATTTTCACACACACGCACAACAACTCACTCACTCGCCTTGTTGCGCGTTCTAATTGTTGCGCCTTGGCCAGCGAGGACGAGGACAACAACGTCAACAGCGTCTCAATGCCAAACGTCCTTGCACAAATTTATCAAAAAACAAGATCAAGAAAGCGTATAATACAAAGGAAAGGAAAGGGGGAAATTATTATGGGATGGACAACTAATTAAGAAAACCGTTAATGTTGTTTTTTTATTTATTTAATTATTCAAAACTAAAAACTAGGAGTTAAATGAGATTTGCAACAAACACTATTTGAGACAACACAACTCTGCTTGTAGGCCAGGTGGTGCTGCCAACTTTCTTATGGCCAATGCTTTTATGGGATATTCAATTAACAGCAAGGGAAAATTTAACAGCAAAACAAAGAACTAGTTCAAGAACTAACAGCGCTTTAGCGGCCAGTAGTTGTAAATTTGATGGAGTTATTTTAAACGTGGTGCTGAAAAACGACAGAAGAGTGCTGTAAAGTAACAAAACGAAGTTGAACTAGTTACTAGTTAATAAATTACAATAGTGCTGCTCATTTTATTGAATTTTATTGTTTTTTATATGGCGATCAACATTCATTCTTGTTGGTAGCGTCGGCAGAAAGCAGAATGACTTGCGAAATGCAAGTCTCACGACTCGCGAGTCCACCAAAAATAGCCTCTCTGAGAGTGCGGTTACGGTTTCCAACTGCTTGATGGAATGAATTAAGTGATCAAAACGCTTAATAATCACAACAAACCAATTAAAAAAAGTTATTATAAAACATAACAACAGAGTTGCTTGAATGCCTGTGTCGGAATTACTTCACTTAATTGAGCGAGCTTAAAAATTTGCAAATTACCAATACTTACAAATAAATTTTTTGACTTGAATTTAACAGCTGTTAATGATTTTAACTGAAAAATACTAAATAGCTGTTACTTGTCAGACATTTAAGCACTGCTCAACACAGAGAGCGAGCGAGAAGAAGCAAAAAGAAGAAGGAATATTTTTTGTAGCTATTTTACGAAATCGCCAAGTTTTTAGTTATATATACACAAACAGTGCATATTATTTACACGTCAAACCCGCCCGCATACAACCATGCAGGTAAGACTGCAACTGTCAATGCATCACAAAAACATTAGCAGCGGCACCAAACTCCAAACTGCAACTCGAGCCGCCGCCGACAGCGAAACGTTGGAAAAAGAGACACGCAATCAATCGCTGTTTGCTGCAGCTGGCTATGTATTTTGTTTATGTTGTTTAAATCTGATTTGGTTTTGTTGCAGTGGCTGGTGCTGTTGACGCTGCTTGCCAGCAGCAGCGTCATCATTGTCGTCGATTGCTTTTATGTGCCTGGCGTGGCGCCCGTTGAGTTTGTGCGTGGCCAAAAAATCGATGTGAAGGCAGTGAAGATGACAAGCACTCGCACACAGTTGCCATATCAGTATTATTCGCTACGCTTCTGCTATCCGAAGAATGGCACACTCATCTTCAAGTCAGAGAATCTGGGCGAAGTGCTGCGCGGAGATCGCATTGTAAATACACCATATGAGGTCCAAATGGCCGAGGATATCAATTGCAAGCTGCTGTGCAATAAGAAGGATTTGCCCATGACCTGGAGCAAAGAGGACTCTGCAATGGTGGCCGAGCGCATACAGCACGAGTATTTTGTGCATCTACTGGTTGATAATTTGCCGGTTGCCACGCGCATTGTCAATGTCAATAATCCGATTGAGGTCAACTATGAGCACGGCTATCGTTTGGGCCAAGTGGAGGGCGACAATATTTATATCAATAACCATTTAAAGTTTATACTATCCTATCACATGTACACTAAGGATAAATATCGTGTGGTTGGCTTTGAGGTCCTTACGGGCTCTGTTAGCCACAAGGAACTCAAATTTGAGGGCGAGAGCTGCAATTTTCCAGACAGTCCGCGCCCACAGCTGGTGAATCCATCTGGCGAAACGCAGCTGTATTTCACTTACTCTGTCGTGTGGAAGGAGTCCAAAGTCAGTTGGGCCTCACGTTGGGACATTTACTTGGGGATGCGTGATGTCCAAATTCATTGGTTCAGCATTATTAATTCGCTGGTTGTGGTATTCTTCCTCTCTGGCATACTCACCATGATTATGATACGCACATTGAGGCGCGACATTGCGCGCTATAATACGGATGACAACATCGAGGATACGCTGGAGGAGACCGGCTGGAAGCTGGTGCATGGCGATGTCTTTCGACCTCCCAAAAACACGCGTCTCTTTTCGGCAATTATTGGCAGCGGCATTCAAATCTTTTTCATGGCCATGATTACAATCTTCTTTGCCATGTTGGGCATGTTGTCGCCTTCGTCACGTGGCGCCCTCATGACATCCGGCATCTTTATGTATGTGTTTGCGGGTAACTTTGCCGGCTACTGTGCTGCGCGTCTCTATAAAACGATGAAGGGACGCGAGTGGAAACGTGCCGCTTTCCTCACAGCCACACTCTATCCTGGCATTGTTTTTGGGTGAGTTGTAATCTAAGCTTTTGCTTTTGATTGTTGATTTTAATTTGATATTATTTTACTATCTCTAGCACCGGCTTTATCTTAAACTTTTTCATCTGGGACAAATCGTCGAGTGGTGCTGTGCCGTTTACTACAATGATATCTCTGCTGTTGCTTTGGTTTGGCATTTCTGTGCCGCTCGTCTATCTGGGCTTCTATCTTGGCTATCGCAAGCAGCCATATCAGCATCCAGTGCGTACCAACATGATTCCGCGTCAGGTGCCTGCTCAGCACTGGTATATGAATGCAGCACTTAGGTGAGTTAAATTAAAATTATCCTTTGATTCTATGCTCATTCCTTTTTATTTTCATTCTTCACAGCACTTTGATGGCTGGCATCTTGCCGTTTGGTGCCGTTTTTATAGAGCTCTTCTTTGTCTTTACGGCTATTTGGCAGAATCAGTTTTATTATTTGTTTGGTTTTCTGTTTCTGGTCTTTTGCATCCTCGTCGTTAGCTGTGCCCAAATCTCAATTGTAATGACATACTTTCAGCTGTGCGGCGAGGTAAATAATTACCTAACATGCTGTGTAAATCTGTGTTAATCCATTTATATTATTCTGTAGGATTATCGGTGGTGGTGGCGCAGCTTTATAGTGTCCGGTGGCTCGGCTGTATATGTGCTTTTCTATAGCATATTTTACTTCTTTACCAAGCTGGAGATAACTGAATTTATACCCACATTGCTATATTTGGGTTACACAGGTGAGAATCGATTTATTAACACACTGTTCGTTGTGACTGACTTGAAATTAAAATCCTATTTATTGTTTCAGGTCTCATGGTGCTTACGTTTTGGCTGTTAACCGGCTCCATTGGCTTCTTTGCAGCTTATGTTTTCATACTGAAAATCTATGGTGCCGTTAAAATTGATTAAATCTACGGACTTAAATGGCACACGCAACGCTGTACACCAAACTATCCCTGCAATATCGTTTGATCATAATACTTATTGCCTATATAATAATATAAATATTTATATACGATAAAGTCTAGCATTGTTAAAGCATCACGCGCATCACCGAACAGTCCCCGAAGGCCATGTGTACAATCTTGTTAATGCAACTGCTCTCAACTCATAACTAAGTGTGCTATAAGTTTCCTTTTTGCCTGCCGTTGCGCTTTTACTATTGACAAGAAACAACAAACACCGTCAACAACCAATTGAGAAACTTACTTACTACGTTAATACGAGAATAGTATGTAGTCCCATATGGGGCCGCTCAACTCGCGAGAGCGTTAGGGTACATTCTAGAAAAGCCTAATTTATATATGTATGTAAAAAATAAATAAAAATTAAAGAAAACAAAATTTAATCTAAGCTAATACATAAACAAGAAATCAAATAAATGTAAACTAAGTATAGATGGCGACCAAGTGATCAAATAAAAATCGTTTAGTTTAGTTTCTAATAATTTAAAAATGTTTCCAACAAAAATGTAATGCGACTCGTAACATTAGATTTATAGTCATGATCGACAGCTGCGATTTCAGAGAATTGTTCTGTTATGTTTTAGATATTTATACCTTGGGAAAAAGTATGTCTATACCAGTTGCATTAAACAAGTCGCTGGAGTTATAAGCCAGTTTTCTAAAAAAAATTTCAACGCAATGTCAAAAATATTTCTGCTTATGTTCATGGCGTTTATCTGCCTACAAATGGTATCACTTCACAAATTTTTTGATGACCATTACCAAGTGAGTTAAGTTAATCTCAGTTCGTTGAAAGTGCAATTTATGAAGAATGACAATTTTACAGAAACGTCAGCGCCCGGACAAACAGCAGATTCTTCAAAACATCAGCCACTCCATGTTTCTATTTATGAATGAAAACTTTCCATATTGGTTGATTGATCAAGATAAAGAAAATAATAATTAAGCGTATTTCAACATATACACATATATGTAGTTTTATTTTATATGTGTTATAAATCGACTATATAGCTTTGCAAAATTTGATATAGCACAAAATAATTGTTAATTAATTTATTTTGATTTATTTATTTTAGTATTGTACACAAAGAGATGTTTTCAACTTAGTTGTAAAAGATCTATAGATCGAATCGTATACACATTGTCATATTAACTCCAGCCTAGACATACTACTTAGTTGAGCCTAGAGCCCATTTAGTTTAGTTAATGCACATTAAATATATATATTTTAAGTTTTTTGTTTATCATATAATTAGCTTGTGTGTAGAACAGCATTATAGCACTAGGTTTACAAACCATTACAACGTTTGGGCGCAATATTTCTAGTTGGGGTTGATAGTTACTTAAAATTTACACTAATTACTAAATCCAAGCGTCCAAAAACCCTTCAAGATCTCAATTAAATTTTTTGCGAATCGGTTTACCTCAGCGGGTTCCGATTCTTTAAACGCTAGCGATTCCTTTTAGTTTTACGACTCACATTGCCCTCGATGATGATCTAAAATATGTTAATAAAAAAAATATGCATGATTTAACCATATTTGTACAAAAGATACACGAACACGAACAAATGATGGTGGCTTATCTTGAACTAATTTCGTAGATGTAAAAGGTATTTGATAGGGACATTTGAATTGCTGCGGGCATGGGATTAGCTTAGATGTTGAGTTAAAAATGCTGATTGTACAACTGCATTAAATACCTGTAGTATCTGACTCGCCTCAAAACAGGTGCCAGGCAGCAGGATGACCGGTGAACTGACATTGCCAGCCTCCACGCACAGCATATTGGGGAATTCGTCATCTCCAAAGTCGCTCATCTCGCGCGAACGATCAATCCAGGGATTCCAAATAACTGTTAAAGAAAAATGAGCATAGTACATATGTATATATAAAGTTTGAAATGCTGGCAGCTTAGCTTTTATATTTAGATTCAACTCACCCGTATCTGGAAAATTGTATTTATGCAGCCTCATCTTGCGACCGGAAACGACATTGGTAATAACATGCTCCTGCGGCGTGTGTTGATAGATGCGATCAGTCCACTCGTTAACAGTAACCACCTCGCGTCCCTCCTTTTCTCACGAAAGTTAATACAAAAACTCAATCACAACAAAACATATAAGAAAGCTTGATTTTACATGCCTGGTATAATGCGCCTTCGCGTGTCTTGTCTATAAAATGGCAGCCCTGGAGGCCAGTTATCTGGCAACGTCGCACATCTGGCACCTTCAGATATGTATGGAGCAGCATGTTGAATGTGAAGCTCAGATCCTTGCTGGGATTGTAGACACCAATGTGAAAGTGTAGCTCCTTTTCACGCAGTATCAGACGATAGGTGATACGAAATCTAATTTGCATTGTGCTTATGTTTAGTTGAACACCAAGTTTAAGTACCTCGTTACACACTCACTGATAGTTCCATATGGAGCGTGTAAACTCATTGTCCATTAGCGAAAATATGGCCTCCACATCGCCATTGTGCAGTCGCTCCGGTGCACGATCCAAATGCCACCGAGTGATACGCGCAAATCCATGCTGTGGACCAAAGGACCATGGACCAAATTGAGCTGCATTCAAAAGTGATTTTGGTAAAATTTACATTTACATTTTTAACATCTTTTTAACCAACTTAAAATAATGAAGGACGTTCTGAGTTCGACTTTAAGTTTTATTTTTTACTATAAATTTCACAAGAAATTTTTCCTACGTTAACCGATAATGTAGTTTAATATAGATCCTTTCAGATCTGATTTAGATACATCGGTGATTTGTTTTGTTTAAGTTTTCATGTTTTCATTTAAAAATAACTTACGAAACACAAACGGAATTCCACCACGTATCGCCTTTTTGCCATCAAACGACGCCAGCTTGCTAATAAAGAAAATAAAGATAAATATTTATTTGAAAAAATAACATTTAAGGTTGTGACTCAGAAACTTTAAGAGATGCTTAATTTTAGAAATTTAACCAATATTAATAATACTTTATTATTTTCCACCCCTTAATCGTTGTCTTTTACTGCATTAAACTGATGACATTCTGAACTATTTTATTATTGTTTCCTCAAATGACTTTTAGTAAAAAGTGACTTACATATATTATCTACAAGGATTATTATACGTTCTAATAGCTTGGCAACCCACTGTAATTGGTTTTTGTAGTATTTTGGGTATATCATGTCTTAGAAACTGACAACCGGCAGCAGTCCCCAGGCATTATTTTAAGGGACAGGCGGCAACTATGAGTATAAAAACCTAAGCAGACATTCCGAAATTTCTGAATCTTCTGCTCGATGGGAGGATGAGAACAAAAAAAGTGTCTGGCAATTGGCGTTTGGCTGGCCACTTTTTGCTCGATGATTCCGTTGAGTCAGTTGGTCTTTTAAGTTTTTTGCGTGCGCTAATTTGCCGACGCATCCATCAACCTGCTTTCCTTTCTCTCTCTCTGATTCTCTCCTTCTTTGTGAGCCTGGGCAATTGTGTCATTAATATTGTCAGGTTTTAGTTGGCACAACGGATCATTTTTGAGTTGGGCATTTTGCATCGTTTTGTGGAATCCATCCAAGTGGCATTTTATTGTGGCAGCTTTTTAAGCATTAGCTCTATGCTCTGATTTCTGTTTTAGTTTCTGTTTCGGTTTCTGCCCCTTCCCCCCCTCGGTCCAGTCACAGTTGGTGCCACACGTATTACAGTAGCTCCTTTGGCTCCAAGCCGCACATACTACACACACACACGCAGACACACACAAAAAGTGACCCAACTTTTTGCCACAAAAACTCAACTTCAACTCAACTCGAAGCATGGTTTTTGTATGCAGCATTTCAGAGCTCTTCTTCGGCTGTTGCTGGGTTTCCAAATGCCAACGAAATAAAAAAAAAGAAAAAACATAGAAATAAACAAAATCTTAAAAAAAAAAGGCAGCACAATGTGTAAACGAACATTCAGACACACAGACGAAAATGTTGAGAAAAACTCGAAGCAAAGCTAAGAATTTTACCAACAAAAAACATTATGAGCACTGTTGCCAAGCTTCGGTACACCCTGTAAGAAAATTTTTTTCTCTTTTCTTGCATAATAGAATATTTGAATGCATCTTATTATTTCTTTGAAGTCAAAAAACATTATCGAATACAAGAGGGTGAAGTAAACTACATATTTAGACATATTAACTAACATTTGTATTACTTTTAACAACAGGCTATTGAGGAGGAAGCACAACGCTTCCAACGCTTGGTTAGCAGCAACAGCAGGAACTGTAAGAACTTAAGCACAAAATAAAATAACATCTGCACCACTGTGCGAGCAATGTTCGAAGTACATGGCACATCATGTAGTCGTAGTCGGGATTTATCGATCTAGATGCCGCGCCAAAAACTCCATTCATAAAAACCAGCACATTGTTTTCCTTATTGTTGTTGTTGTTGGTTAGAGCAGGATAGCGTAGGCAGGCAAAGAGTAGAAAAACACACGAGCCCTCAAAGCTACTCAGTCCACAGCTTGTTTTGTGCATGTGCAGCAAGCTCTCTCTCATCTAGCTCTCGCACTCACTCGCTCGCTCGCCCTCTCTCTTTGGCTGAGTGCGTTTTGTATTGTGTGTGCGTTCTGTTTTAGTATTGGTGCGGTTCGCTGGTTTGACGGTGTTTGGGACTCGGCGTTGTTTTTGTTGCTGCGTCATACAAAAACATTTTGCCGCCAAACAGAATGGTTAAGGCTGCCCTGTCCACCCCCGCGCCCCCTACACAAAACCCTCCACCCCACTAGCTTATCAACGACTGTTTCAACTGCAGGGCATCCTTTGTGGCTAGCTAACGTCCCAGTGCGAGTGTGTGTGTGTGTATGTGTGCGTCCGTTAAAAACTTTTGCCAAACACTTTTTTGGTTGCATGCCGTTAGTTACGCCGTGGACTTGCGTAAGTTGCTTCAACTTCAAACGACTGTCGGCTGCGCTTTGGGCTTAAAGCGGACGCCTCCAATGTGGCGTATGCGTATTATTTAAATACTTGCATTTAAATATGTGCAGCTTACCTGACAAACAACTGCTCCTGATTATTAACACGCCAGGACACAACTGTGGCTCCTGAAAAAAAAAAACAAAACGAAAATTTATTATGGAAACTAAAAGTTTAAAAAACACAGACTTCAAAGATTGCAATTTGATTGAAGAACAGCTTTTTTATTGTTTTCGAATAAAAACCATAAAAAGTTAATCAATATCATTTTTTAATGAGTTAAAGTTATTAAACCGTTCATAAATAAAATTGCACAGTAATAAACAAATAACAAATAATTCTTAAATGAATTTAAATGTTGCCATCAATGACTCAAACATACAAACACTCATCTAACCCACAAACTTAAACATACATATGTATGTATGTATGTTTTGTAAAGTAGGAGACTGAGGGGAGATTTTGCTTATAAGACTCCCAGCTCCAGAGTACAGTTAAAGCGATGGCCATACGACTATTCGACTATTGGGTGGGTGCAACACACAGTTGCGTGTGGGTGTGCGTGTCTAAGTGTGTGTGTGTGTTTGGGCCTGTTTTGGTTTCAAAGCCTGCTAACGTCTAAGCAAAGTTTACAATTTAGATTTATTCACATCGACCATAACTTGCAAATTTTGAGTTTTGAATAACAAGAAGTAGGAAACCAAAAGCCAGAGTTAGTACTAAATGGCATCAAGTTGTACTTTGGCAAAGCGCACTTAAAACTTGTCAGAGTTGGATCGCATTTGCTTTGGCGTCTCTTTTTTTTTTTTTTGTGTTGGCAAATGTGTCTCTGGCTGTGGCTCAAACAGCGTTGAAATTAAACGTGGGCAGAGCGAACGAGTCGTAATTGTTGAAAGTGCGCTCTGTACATAGAGACATAGAGGCATATAAATGTATAATATATAAGTATGTATATGAATATGTACATACATAACGCCTAATCAAAATCGAGTTGCGAGTAGGAGCCCCGCACAGACATTGAGTTCTCTGAGGCCGTTTTTGGCTAGGTGCTCAAATCCCAAAAAGAGAGACAAATATATAGATAGATAGATAGATCAATGGGACAATGCTGATAAGATATGACGTCGACCATTTGATTGGAATGAAAACAAAACAAAACCATTTTTTAGACACTATAAACAAGGTTAACTAGGTTAACTTAATAATAGTGCACTTACAAAAATTAAAACGTTAATTTATTTGTTATATACATACATACTATAAGAGATTCAAACAAAACCAATTGAATTAGAGTACTTTCATTATATTGCAATCAAATTAAAAATATATTTATTTCATAGAAAAAATTCCCTGAATCTTGCAATCCTTTTTTTCACACTTTTTGAAAAACTGTTTTACTGACTATTCTCCGAGTGAAGAACCTTACAATAACCTTTAAAGGTTGCATAAATTGTCGGACGTCGAACGCGATCGAAGCTCAAGTCGCTATTAAACGAAAGTCTATAAAATGCTTAACGAATTTAGTTGGAAAAAACAAAAACAAAAACATTGCCAATCATACGCTAAAAATAACGCCAACAACTTTTTTAAAAGCTCTAAACACCAAAATTGAAGATATCAACAGTGAATTGTTGTTGCTTTCCGCTGTATGTTTTGGTTAATTATGATTAATTATATTATTTTTAAAGCCAAAACACACACACACACACACACACACATTAACACGCACTTGTGTGTTTACTTACCATGCAAGTTGATTGTGCATGTCGTGTTATTGCCACGATCCAATACAACAACACTGGTCGCTGCCACGGCAGCCGCTGTCGTGGCCATTTTGTTTCGACGCAACGGTTTTTTAAGCTCTGTCACTAGTTCTATGCAGCAGGGACGCCGCCCCCTGTGGTCGTACAGATAATTATTTTCGGAGCTGAAGGAAGCTGTCTATCTCTTTCTTCCTTTAATTATTTAAGCTTTGCATATAATTATAATAATGTATTTTTGTATATAAAAATGTTTACTTAATTCTAAACTGTTGCGTTTTAACGCAAGACGCAAGGCAGGTTTGAATTTTTTAAATGTTGTTATTACTGTTGATTAATTATGAATTTACATAATATTCTGGATTTTTGTGAATAAAATTTATTCTGCACACAAAGCAGCACAGACTTGGAGCTGCACACACACTTGCACAATTCACGCAAAAAGCGGCCTCACAAACACGCGCACACACACACACATATGGAGCGCAGCTTGAGTTTTTGTCAATGAATAAATACGTAAGGAAAAAACTCGTGCAAAAAACGTCGAGATTCAAAGTGGCGCATTTCTCGCTTATGTTGTTGCGCTCACAAACGACAGATTGAAACTGAAAGCTTGTAATACACAGCTGTTGTGGGCTAGCGCAAAGTTTACAAATTGAAATTGAAAAGCTCTCAATAATCAGCTGATACAAGAAACCTATCGCTAAAACTACCGACTATGTGGGTGGCCGCACATTGAAAACATCGATATATTGTTGCATCGTTGTTTTCTTACATCACTAGAAGAGGTCTTCTTCTACGTGAAATTTATGAACAAATAAAAAATTAAAAGCGGCGATTAAGAAATTCGGGGCGTATAAGAAAATCATCTACAACGAAAATGCCAAAGTTCTATAAACTTGACATTAACCGCACCGAGTGGGAAATACCTGAAACGTACCAAAACCTGCAACCCGTAGGACAGGGTGCCTATGGACAGGTGTGCAAAGCGCTGGTGCGAGGCACCACCACCAAAGTGGCGATAAAGAAGTTGGCCCGTCCCTTTCAGTCCGCTGTGCATGCGAAGCGCACGTACCGCGAGCTGTGTCTGCTTAAGCACATGGATCATGAAAATGTGATTGGATTACTGGATGTTTTCCACCCCGGTCAGCCAGCTGACTCATTGGAGCAATTCCAGCAGGTTTATATGGTGACGCATTTAATGGATGCCGATCTCAATAACATAATACGCACGCAAAAGCTATCGGATGAGCATGTGCAGTTCCTGGTATATCAGATCTTGAGAGGACTCAAGTATATACATAGCGCTGGTGTAATTCATCGTGACTTGAAGCCCTCCAATCTGGCCGTAAATGAAGATTGTGAGCTGCGAATTTTAGATTTTGGTCTGGCACGGCCCACCGAGAGCGAGATGACTGGGTATGTGGCCACACGCTGGTATCGCGCACCCGAGATCATGCTCAACTGGATGCACTACAATCAGACCGTGGATATTTGGTCTGTGGGCTGCATTATGGCTGAGCTATTAACCGGACGCACACTGTTCCCGGGCACCGATCACATACACCAATTGAACCTTATCATGGAGGTTCTGGGCACGCCCAACGAGGAGTTCATGAACAAGATCTCTTCGGAGAGCGCTCGCACTTATATACGTTCGTTGCCGGTGATGCCGCGTCGTAGCTTCCGAGATGTGTTTCGTGGTGCTAATCCTCTGGCCATCGATTTGCTCGAGAAGATGCTTGAGCTAGATGCTGAGAAGCGCATTACCGCAGAACAGGCCTTGGCTCATCCCTATATGGAAAAGTGGCACGATCCCAGCGATGAGGCCACCTCAACACTGTACGATCAGAGTTTCGAGGAGACCGAGCTGCCCGTGGAGAAATGGAAGGAATCTGTCTTCAAGGCTGTGCGCGAGTTTAAGCCGCCACCAGCCTTTGCTGAGCTCTTGCCAAAGGACCAATAGCCGACGATGTGGATTGTTTTGACGGAGGCGCATACAAAAAGTCAATGAATGATGCTGCAAATTTAGTTGTTAGTTGCATGGTGTCCAATCGTAATCGTATTCATAATTTGTACTGTTTCTAAAACAAAAGTCACAGCCTTATTGTCCAGTTCAAATTTTTTGGTGTTGGTGTTTAACTATATGTATGTATACTTTTTGTATTGTATAAATGTAAATGTATATGTTTATTTGTGTACAATTCTACATAGTCAAGCGGTTGGCCCGCCAACCAATGCGGCCGGTAGTTATAGCCATAGAAGAGTCTAAGCTCTGCATAAATAAAAGTGCTCTTGTTTGTATTTACAACTGATCTATCTAAACCAAATAGATAATGGATAATTACTATTTTAATTATTGTTATTAAAAAATTCACGATATTTTTACAAAAGTCTTTTTAGGACCAACAAGCCATCCATGATTATGGGCAGTAAGAAATTGGAACATCTAAAGTTATTCATTCGCATAAGATTTAAACTCTTAAACTGTTATTGCTTTATTTTTGTAAACTGGAAAGTCAGTCAGAAATTTGAAGTAACACGTTTGCGATTGCGCAACTGATAGCTCCTACTTTCCCTCAGGAGTTCGATGTCTTCTCTTTAGAACGTTTTTTTTTTTTTTTTGTTAGCAAAGATGCCTATGTTTTCCGATTGTATATTAAAGGCATTATGGTATTACAACAGCAGGTCTTCTAAATAACTTTGGAATTCCTGTTCGCGCGATGTTTGCTCTTTACTAACATCGAGCTGCTTGCTCCAAATTTGCTCATGGTCCACTGATCCGTTTGGTTTCTCACTGGTTGAATCTGCATCAGCTTGCTGGTCCATCTCTGAAACCGGCTCCTCCGATTCACCAGATTCTTGATTCGATGTATTTAATTTGCGTCTCTTATGCTTTTTTTCAGCTTTTCGCTCATCCTTTTTTCTACGTCGCTCCCTCTTATGCTCCTTTTTCTTTGTACGGTAATTTAGTTGCTCAGTATGCAAGGGACATAGACGAAGCTGATAAATTTGCTCATTAATTTGAAGCTCACAATACGCATTTAAGATTATCTCATACCTTCACAAGCGCATTTTGCGGTTCACCAAACTCTAGATATTTAAAGTTCACCTCCCAGCTGCGCAAACTTTCGCGTTCGCTACAATGACGACTGCCGCACTGAAACTGACCCAAGCCGGTGACAACCTCTTGTTCGGTGCGCCAGCGTAGGGCGATTTTGTTTTCCTTGTAGCGGCTGAGATCGGCAATGCAATATTCTTTGAAAAGCTTGCGGTAGTAGCGCAAGGCCAAGCGCTGCTCCCAGCTAAGTTCAGAAATGTCTGCATCGTCCTCATCCCAAAGAAATCGGTGATTTTCGCGGATTACATCAATATCACGTTTGTGTTTGCGAGACTCTCCTTCAGCAACCGTTGGTAACACATACTGATTGATTATATAATTATGACGCTCTTTTTCTGTGAGTTTTTTCAAATTTATGGGAAATAATGTTTTGCTCATATTCTTTTTATTAAACAAACAAAAATGTCTTATAAGAAATAATAAATCATCGATTTATAAATACGATAGCTCAAACATAAATCATCGATTTATTAACACGATAACTCACACATAGTGGTAACACAAATTTGTGCGATAGCACTTTTGCAGCGTCAAAACAAAAAGATAAAAAAGAAAGTTTCCACACCCTCAAATAATTGAAAAAATGACTTTTGTTGCTTTAGTTTTACAAATAAGTTAAGGGCCCTTACCGGGAAAACAACAACAACCATGGCTTGCAGCTGCAGCCCATTATTTTATGTGTTTTGGCGTAAGAACTTGACATATTTAAAGTATAACTGGTTGCCATTGTGCATCACCCTTTGTATGTGGATTGGAGCACAATGGGGCTACTTGCATTGGACAAATAAATCTATTTTGATTCCAATCGAAGAGTTCGAAGCCAAAGATTACGTGAGTACAATTAAAAACCTCTATCTATTTCTATCGCTTGACAATAATAACCATATACATACTACATTAACCGTATGTACATAGATAAGTAAGTTTGATTGCTTGTATTAAAAGAGTGACGAACAAAGCACTCAATATGGGCGAGAGACACACGATCGAAATGCAATTACAAATATGTATGTATGTATGTATTTTTGCATACCATGATATACGATATCAATGTGTGTGTCCACAAAATGTTTATGGGCATAAGCCCCAAAGCAGCTTGCAGTGCGGCACAACAATTCCAACTGTTATTTAATTTACTTTTACCCTTAAAAATGTGCGAAACAGGTGCTCTAAATTTTGCACTTTTCGGATCCAAATAAGATAGGGGACAAATGGCAAACATTTTGTTTTCAATTTGTAATTATTTTGCTTTTGTGTTATTTCCCCGACCATAATAACATTTCTTTTAAATAGCATAATTTGACCACAATGAGATTTTAAAAAAATTTGATGAAAGTACGTCGAGTATGAATATAATTGCATTGCGTGCATATTTTAATTTCATTGTTTTATGAATTGAAACTTATTCCTATTCAATAGAGTTTTTAATCTGCTTGTTTTTATATATTATTAGAATTCACTGAAAGCAATGTATCCCGGAAATGAGTTAGATTTTTTATACTATGCACCAAATAGCGACAATGCGCAAACGCTCATGGATTTTGTGCTTGAAGAATTGCAACTCAACAGAGAACGTAAGAATATAAATTTTGTGTGTATGTACTCCTTTTGAATTTTTGATATTTGTAGTTGTTCGAGAGTTCAACAACAGTGGCGAAATGCAAATGGAAATGGAGCAGCAGTGCAAAGGAAACTGTTTTGCCATTAATTTTCAGGCATTGTCCGAACCCAAAATGCCTGGTAGTTTCAAATATAGCCTAAGCTCGAACCGGTTGCGGAGTTCACCAAAAAAGCGCTTTGTTAATGATGAGGAAATCAATCATCAGAAAAGTATGTAAAGAGATTGCTTTGCCTTTGTGATGCGTTAAACAATGTGTTCTTTTGTAGGTGACGATGAATATATTCGCGAGGGCTTCCTTACCCTGCAGCACGTTATTGACCGTCAGTATATGCGCTATCAGCAACTTGATGCAAACTACGATCTGTGGCTAAACGCTATGCCCAATCTAGAAGTTAGCTCTACGGACAGCTATAGTCTGATTAATTTCGGCACACTTTTTAGCATATTATTCAGCACACTTCTGCTGAGCACATTCGTAGTGCCGTTTGTCGAAGAGAAGCAGAATGGCATAAGGGAGTTCCTTAACATGGTCACGCCCATGAGCTTTTTAAACGGCCTCACCTTTTCCCTCATACGATTTGTGTTCTACGCGGCATTCCTTATAATAACGCTTATTGTTGCCTGGATATATGGCGCCCTGGGACTAATTGGATTTTTTTATGTGTTTATCTTGTATTTGTTGTACATTGTTGCAAACATGTCGTATGCCTATCTTATATCTGTCTGCTTTCACTCGGGTAAGCTATGCACGCTTCTAATTCTTTTATATTCTCTAACTTTTATGGATGGCAGTGTTCTACGCAAAGATCGGCGGCCTCATCATGCTCATTATACCCTACGTGTTTAGTATTGTAAGAAGCTGGCTTACCAAAGTCGCCTTCTACCTGTTCTGCACTAACTCATTTCTGGAGGGCTTGGATGTGCTGCAGACGTTCTCCAATAAACGTAAGTATTGTCGAGTAATTTCTTTTCTTATTGTATTACAATTGCAATCGTTTACAGATCGAGAATTTGGCGGCGCTGATCTCTTTCGAGTTATTAAAGATGACTCTAGTCGTGTCATTTCTGTTTATATCACACTTATTTGTCAAACCATTTTGTATGCGTTGCTGTACAACTACTTTGTGTGCGTGTTTCCTGGTCCAGGCGGACTCAAACGCCCATTCTTGTTTGTTCTTAATGTAAGTCCGAGCCCGTTTTGCGATCCTGTGAATATAAGCACTAATTTTTCTAACACGTACAGCCCGACACATATAAAAAGCGACAGCGCAATGAATACACAACGTCCCCGCGTGGTACCGATGCTATCATCATTAGCGATCTGTGCAAGAAGTTCCAGACAAGCCAACGCGAAACCCACATTGCTGACCACTTAGACATGACAATCAAAAATAAAGAGATCACCGTGTTACTGGGCCACAACGGTGCCGGAAAGACAACCATGATGAATATGATCATGGGTAAGTATATTAAAAGCAATTTAATGTAAGTATTTGTGTAGTAACTACACTCTGTTCATTTTTGTAGGCACTGTGCCAAAGGATGCTGGAAAAATTGTTGTTTGCAGTGAGCGCGATGTCGCATCATATCGCCACCTAATCGGTTTTTGCCCACAGCATAGTGTCTTTATGAGCTATATGACGTGCCAGCAGCATCTGGAGTTCTTTGCCCAGTTACGTGGGGCCCGGCGATCTGAAGCTCGTCTTTGGGCTGAAGAGAAGCTACGCAAACTAAATTTACATGACAAAGCCAATGAGTACGGTTGCCAATTGTCTGGCGGCATGAAAAGACGTCTCTCGCTTGGCATTGCCGTGGCTGGTAATACCAAGTAAGTATTTGTTTAACAAGTAAATAATTTTTATATCTTCACTATTCATATCAAGTGATATTATGTCTATAACCATCTCTTGGAAGTCATATTATTAAGCATATTCAAATTCACAGAATTGTTATCTTGGACGAACCATCATCTGGTCTGGACATCGAATCACGTCGCGAACTATGGGACATTTTGTTGCAGCTGCGCAAAGAGAAGGCTATTTTAGTTACTACACACTACATGGAGGAGGCCGAGGTGCTAGGTGATACTATCTGCATACTAGCTAACGGAAAGTTGCAGGCTAATGGCTCTCCTCTCGAACTGAAACGTAAATCTGGCAGTGGTTATCGTCTAAAGTTGGAAGCCCATGATTCAAGGTTTTTGGAGAAAGAAACATTAACAGACATATGCAATTTTATACCGAATGCTAAAGTGCTCGTGAGTAAATGATTAAGATGATTTGACATATTATTTAATTCTTGAATTATTCACAAACAGAATATTGTGAAACCCACGGTCAATATTTGTCTACCGTATGACAAAGTCTCACAATTTCATGATATGCTACGCAGCTTGGAGGGCAATATGGTTAATTACGGCATTGAGACAATTTCAATCACAGACACCTCGCTTGAGACTGTTTTTCTTAAGTAAGTACATACACATTTTAAATGTCGGGTAAATAGCAATTTATACTTTGTGTTTGCAGCTGCGCTGGCGAATGCGATCAAGTAGATACTCCAGATATTGGAACCCGCAATGATGCACCTCTGCTTGCAATTGAATACAAACGTCTACAGACAAATGTGACCAATTTATGGCAGCAGTGGACTGCCATATTCTATAAAAAGTCCACGTTTTTGATGAACGAATGGCGCTACGCCTGCTGCATGGTAAATAAGTCAATATTACGTTTTACAAGCTTTGTTTATGAAACAGCATATAGGCGAACCAGTAAAAAATGTGTAACGTTATTTTTACTTTCATCTTGCAGTTGAGCTTGCCACTTATTGGAGTCGCTGCCACCATTTTATTGATGCATTCTATGTCCATAGTGACCAATGAGGCGGAATTGCCTCTGAAGCTCAGTCATTTGAGCACCGGAAGCGTTTATGTTTACAATCCGACGGGCCAAAACGATCAGGTAGAGCAGCGTCTGCGTCAATATATTCAACAGAGTGGCCTTAATGCCAAAACTTTAACGTTACGCGGTGACAACACTGTGCGGGAAGGTAATATTTTCTAGTTCCAGTTAAGATAGAAACTATGCTTAACTTGTGGTGTTTTTTTTTTATATCAGAGCTACTGCAATTGCAACGCGATAATTTGGCAGATTTTTTGGAGGATACTATTGGCTTGATAAACCTTAGAAATATGCCCAATATTGAGATTAACTATGCGAGCAATCGCTATCATAGCAGTGTGACTCTCATCAATATGCTGGACACGTGCATGCTACAATTGGCTAGTCGCCAGCAGGATATGCAAATTGATGCCACCTACATGCCTATAAAAAGATTCGTAAGTGACGTCAGCTCCACACGACTCGAATACTATGCAGTCATAGTCCCTGCCGCGATGTTCTTCAGCATGTTCTACTACATTGCGCTGCCGTTTAAGGAGCATGCTAATGGTTTCCGCCAGCTACAGCCCATGTCGCGCTATACTTATTGGAGCGCAACCTTTGTCTTTGATATGCTGTTGCACGCACTAGTCTGTATGGCACTATTTATACTACAGCAACTAATAATGCCGCCGGAGCTGTATAGAATCGAAGAGCTGAAGATGATTGTCACTAGTATATTCTTCTACGGTTGCAGCTATTTGCCCATTTTGTACGCTCTGGGTAATAGTTTTAAGTCCATATCGACCATAACCACATATTTGCTGCTCATGCTCATCGTTTCAGGTAAGTCAAAGTCAAAGATTACCAACTTGACGGTAACAACTAATTTTATTAATTGTTGGTTTTTTAAATGCTTGTAGAAATTTCACCATTGATCACTTCCAACAATATCCTGGCCATGAAGCTGCATGCGACCAAAATCGCTTTTCTCAGCTTTCTACCCGATTTCAATTTGAACCACCAACTGCGCATCATTAACGAGAATCTTGTAGCACAACGACACAATTCGTTTAGGCATCCGGAACAAGACACCAACTTGTTTTTTGTTTATGCTACAGTTGTCTTCATAGTGGTTATGGGCTTCTTTACCATAGTGCTGGAGCACAAGTATCATCGAAAGAAGTTACGCAACTTCTTTAGTCTCACAACCTGTAAAATCCCACCAAAAAGCGGCAGTCCGTCTGGTATCAGTCCGCTGCAAGCGCTTAACTTTGTTAGTGAATGCGTAAGCGAGGAGAAGCGTGTTGTGCAGCTGCTGGACAGCACTGAACCCCAGTCGTCACATGATTTTCCATTGATTGTTAGTAATCTGCGCAAGAGCTACAATGGTATACCAGCTGTCAGCGGCATCAGTTTTGCGGCAGAACGTGGCGAATGCTTTGGACTGCTGGGCGTAAATGGTGCGGGGAAAACGAGCACTTTCGAAATGATTGCCGCCAATCTGGCAAAGGACGGAGGCCGAATACAAATCGAGGGTGCTGACATAATTCTTAATGAGGTGGCCTATCGCCAGCAGTTCGGCTATTGTCCACAGTACGATGCGCTCAACAAATTCATGACCGCCGAACAGTGTTTGCGATTAATGGCGTATTTGCGTGGACTCAGCCGAAAAGCCGATGACCCAGCCGGTGTGGAATATAATGTCATGTTCTGGTTGCAGAAAATGCATTTGCTTAAGTATCGACATGTGGCGGTGCGCAATTATTCGGGTGGCACAAAGCGGAAACTGCTAGCGGCCATGGCTATGATTGGTGCACCATCACTGGTTCTCCTGGATGAGCCGACAACTGGCGTAGATCCTATATCGAGACGCTTTTTGTGGCAGTGCATTAAGGATTTCCAGGCAAGAGGTCGAACTGTGGTGCTCACATCGCACAGGTAAGTCAATTAAAGTAATAGTAGTTGCTATAACTTAGTAGTTGCTATAACTTAGTAGTTGCTCTGCAGAAATTGATGGTAGACAATTTAATTTTTTTTATAGTTATAGTTTTGAATTGAATATTTAACCGATCTTATTTACAGCATGGACGAGTGCGAAGAGCTTTGCAATCGTCTGGCCATCATGGCAAAGGGCAATTTTAAATGTCTTAATAACATTTGTGCACTTAAGAGACATAGCGGCTTTACCATTAAACTGAAAATGAAAATTGACACAGAAACGGAAACAAATGTATCGACAATTACCAACGCGCTCAAGGGACAATTTGAAGCCTTGGAACTGCGTGAGAATCATTCTGGCACTTTGACCTATATTGTGCAAACAGATCAACAAATACTTTGGTCGAAAGTATTCAAAATTACGGAAACCTATCTGGCTGATAAGCTCAATGACCTTGTGGAATATTACTCAGTTAATGAGTGCACATTGGAAGATATATTTCTGAAGTTCGAAAGACAAGCTAAATCATTTTCACGCTCTGGGTCGGAAAACTTTGTGTGAGCTCACCATGTCTAGTGGGCTACTCTCTACGTTTCTTATCAGTTTTGCTCGTGGCAGTGAACTCTGTCGGTTCACCATCGGTAGATCTAGAGGATCTAGCTGTGCATTACTTACAGAATGTGTTCATTTTAAATGACATATTCCTAAAGATAGAGAATCCAAAAAATTGTTTGTCACGGGCAGGCTCGAACGTTTGAACTCAAACTTTTGAATCTGCCCGTGACAAACATCAAATACAGTTGCTTCTCATTCCCATAAATATATCATCTACTGTGCTTGCTTTCTGTAATTCAATACATACTCATAATCAGTTTGTAGCAACTGAGTATAGTTGATAAGGGGCATAGAGGCTAAGCCAATGCTCGTGGTAAATGTGAACAAATCCTTTGGCAAACAAACTTATAAAACACATTCTATGCATCTATATTTATATTAACATTTAAGTATCTTACATATTTAATTTTTGATACTAAGCTATAATATGATGTCCTTATGTCCTTATTATTTAAATAATATCAATGTACTAAAGACACATAGTTTAAGAATATCACCATATTTGTAAATTCATACATTCTAAAAAGAATTAAAACACCCAACAATAAATATCGAATATCACCGAATCTTAACGGTATTTCACTTCAATTAAACAAAATATTTAGTGTTTAAATTGTAGATAATTTGACACACATTCATATAAGCCAGCTTTCTGTTACGCATGTAAAAACACTTGAAATCATTAGTGGCTCCGACTCATGAATAAAGTTCCGAATTCGTTGCTGGTGAGCCGTTGCTATCTCGGCACACGTTCTTTTACCTTTGTTTACTTCCTCCCTCTAGGAGACTACTTCCTTTATTAACTTAAACCACTAAGGTATAATACATATATCGAGCTGGAAGCATCCACTAGAACTGAGATACTGCGCAACAGAAAGCTTGTTGATATTGCGCGCCATGTTTACAGCAGAAAATTGTCCGATAGAAAAAATCATTGCAATTTATAAACTTATTTCACAGAAAATGGCACCAGATGCACGGTAGATGCGCATTAAGGCCACAATTTAGGCAATATTTTGCTGTGATAATCAAGAAAATCCAACATTAAGTTCTCGAAAAAATTGAAACTATCTTTTTTTCCATTGCTGGATGAACAAGTTCATCGAGTTGAGCAAGTTCATTTTGACATTTGCTTTACACGTCACTATGCCGCTGCTGTCACTTTGACGATTCGACTGCTTTCGTGTGCGCTTTGCTCTTATTCTTCATTCGCCTGGCTTGCGTAGCTGTAACTTTCACAAACGCATTACTCTAAAACAGGTAAAAATGGGCTCCGGCAAGCAACAAAAAGTGCAATCATCTGGTTTCACCAAGGAGGAGGAGCTGCTCCTGCAGGACTTCAGTCGCAATGTGAGCACAAAGTCGGCTACAATATTCTACGGTAACGCTTTCATCGTATCCGCACTGCCAATTTGTAAGTTGAGTCAAAAGTGACACGTTGTTGTTTATCTTTTTTCTTTTATTCGCCTTTTTAACTATATTTTAATCTTTAGGGCTCTTCTGGCGCATTCACAACATGGATCTGTGGCCCAGTTCCATTTTGTTTGTGCTGGTAACAGCAGCTAGTACCTATTTAATGGCAACAGCCTACAAAAACATCAAGTTCCAGCTGAAGCACAAGATTGCTGGACGCCGTGAAGAGGCAGTGACACGCGAGGTAAATCGCCAAACGGCTGATGACAAGAAGATCACGCGCAAGGAGAAGGACGAACGCATCCTGTGGAAGAAAAACGAAGTAGCCGACTATGAGGCAACCACATATTCGATTTTCTACAACAATGCCATTTACTTGGCTATAATCATCTTTATCAGCTTTTTCCTGCTGAAGAATGCTACGCCATTCGTGAACTATGTCCTCTCCATCGGTGTTGCAAGTGGTGTCCTGGCGTTGTTCTCCACCAGCGCCCAAACGAACTGAACAACTTCATTTATCTTCAATGTAGATTCATACTCGTAATGTTAGGTCACCCCAATTAAAAACTACGAGTTTCAAAACAATTCCATTCATCACTCGTATATGTTGAATAGATGAAAACATTTTAAAGCAGTTTTCGAAACAAATATACAATGTTGTCTTTCTTGTAGAAAGCGTATAAAACTTCCACTTTTTCATTTGACAAATGTTTTAATAAATTTTGTAACACAAAATTTAAAAGATAAAGCCAATTATTATAATTAAGTTAATCTATGTGGTTCACAAAAGTTTAAAGTTTAATCCTATCATAAATGCACAAGTTGAACGATTTAAACAGCCTCAATCAGCAGAGCAATACCCTGACCACCGCCAATACATGCAGAACCGATGGCGTACTTGAGTTTCTTGCGCCTGCAAACAATAAAATAAGTGTGAGAGATAGTTAAAAACTGTATAAGAGTCCGTGTACTTACTGCAGCTCGTGCACAAGATGCGCAGTTATGCGAGAGCCACTGGCGCCCAATGGATGACCCAAGGCAATGGCACCACCGTTCACATTCAGCTTGGACTCATCCAGCTTCAAAACATCGGCACAGGCCAGCGCTTGAGCGGCAAAGGCTTCGTTAATCTGCAAAGCATTAAATTTTAATGCAAATTTGTTAAAATAAACAAATCTGAGGTTTTACTGATTGGCATATAATAATAAATCAATCGAAGAAGCAGAACTAGTTCGTTGAAGACTTACCTCAATAAGGTCAATGTCCTCCAGTTTCTTGCCAGCAACGCGGAGCACATTTTGTATGGCGGGTACTGGGCCAAAGCCCATAATATCTGGCTTAACACCCACTGCAGAGTAGGCAACCAGACGTGCGAGCGGCTTGAGATTGTATTCCTTACAAGCTTCCTCGGAGGCAACAATTACGGAAGCAGCTCCATCACAAATTCCGGAAGCTGAGCCAGCGGTGACGATGCCGTTTTTCTTAAAAAGCGACGGCAGCTTGGCCAATCCCTCGATGGTGGTCTTGGGACGTGGATGCTCGTCCACAACAAAGTCCACCTCCTTGCCCTTGACCTTCAGTTTGATTGGCGTGATTTCGGCATCGAAAGCGCCCTCCTTCTGACCTTTTTCCCAATTCTTTTGCGAGCGTAGTGAGAAGGCATCCACACGTTCTCTGGTGATCTTGTACTGATCAGCCAGATTCTCGGCAGTCATTGCCATGGGTAGCTTGCAGTAGGTATCGGTCAGGCCTGCCCACAGGGAATCCTCCAAATTATAGTTGGCCCCCAATACTGTGCCAAAGCGCATGTTGCGGGCTATGAACGGAGACTGAGACATATTCTCCACACCGCCTGTGAGCGCCACCTTAGCAGCACCCACCAGAATGTCCTGGGCACCATTCACGATCGACTGGAAACCAGAGCCGCACAAACGGTTAATGCCCAGCGCTGGTTTCTCAATGGGAACGCCACAGTGGAGACCCACATGACGTGGCACATAAATGCCATCCACAGATGAGGACTGTTAGTGGGAACATATCAAAATTTGTTTAGAATACAATTGTGATTAATTTGACGAAAAAAATTATCAGATCATAAGTTTAGCACTTACCGCATTGACATTGCCAATGATGATGGTGTCCACCTGTTCTCCCTTCAAACCGGATGCATCTAATGCTGCTTTGGCAGCTGTCGTTTGCAGCTGTGTTTGGTTAATGTTCTTAAGGGCTCCGCCAAAAGTTCCAAAGGCCGTTCGCTTAGCAGCAACAATATATATACCTTAATTAAAATCAGTTAAGTTTAATTATTTTATTTAGCCAATGTTATCGAGGGCAAATCTTATTTTTCAGTCAACAGGTCCAAAGTACACATGTCCCACCCCCGCAGTTTATGCTGATGGGAGAGATTTACATATGTACATATGTACAGGAACAGATAAGACAGCAACAAGTCCAAAGTTCACTTTTTATCAAAACTGTTGAAACTAACACCAAGAGAACCGCTCATTTACCTTTGGTAGCTGCAGACATTTTGTGCGATTAACAGTTGTTTACAAAAAATATAAAAGGTATTAAAAAAAGAAAGTGTATGTAGTATGTTCAACTAAAACTCGAGCCCGAACAACTGCTTGCGACAAACTCTGAACGTATACTCAAAATTCGCTTGCGGCCGGCAGACATTTTGTACAGCGTAAAAAGCTCCACCTTCACCTCTCTAGAAAGCTTTTTAGCGGGAGACCCGCCACAAATACAACAAACTTTCAGCTGTTCAATGCACCGAGCGAAAGTGAAAAAGCCGAAGATAATAAAAACGTTATCAAATGCATACTTCAACTTTCAATGATGCTTGAACTACAAAGTAGCATGAGGAAGCATGAGTATGCGGCTTTATAAACTTGACCTTATTTTCATAACTTTTCTTTTGTACCTTTTGAGGTATAGCTTACATATAGATTACACATATGAATGCATTGATTTTGTTAAAACTTTGTATTGTATATTACGGATGTAAAATGCGTACTTAATTGAAACAGACGCAGAGCTAATAAACTTAGTCGTTAGAGTTGTATTTATTAATCATACTAAAATAAACATACAGATAGATGTAAATGCTGAAGATTTTGAGTTAAGCTTTACACTTGGAACTGAGACTGAGCAGAGTAATAAAAATCTTAAAGCGTCACTTTATAGATTACAATTATAAGTAGCAAAAGTAATAAAGGTTTTATTAATTTGTTGTTTGAAAAAAAGTGGGACTGCGCATGTGCGATGATCGATCGTTCATCTCTATGGTGAATTGGAAATATCCATGTTATCCGACTTCTCAACACTGACTGATTTGCGGGAGCTCTTTGCCTCTGCATCTTCTGAAATTGATTTGATTTTCCGTGTGTCCAGGCTGCGCGAACGTCGGCGCGAGGATGACGAAGTGGACGATGACTTTGTGGTAATATCTTTGCTACGACTGGAACGCGACTTGCTGGGCACAGCGGGCGGTGAAGGTGAGCTACGTTTGCTGCGCGAGCGTGGCGAGCGGGCACGATGCGACTTCTTGCTGCGTTCTCGGGATCGAGAGCGTTTGCCGTTTCCATTGCCGCCGGGTGCGCTTCCTCTTTCAATTGCAACCACTCCTCCACCATGTGAACGTGAACGACGAGTGCGTGAGGTGCTGCTACGATGTCGAGATCTGGAGCGCTTGCCACGAGACCTTGACGAACGCGAGTGCTTTCCACCACGCGAGCGGGAGCGATGAGAACGTGAGCCACTGCTACGATGACGCGAACGTGAACGTTTGCTGCGTGAGCGTGAAGAGTGTTTGCCTCGGGAGCGCGAACGCCGCGACCTGGAAACGCTTCGCCGCTCCCGAGTACCAGAGCGCCGTCGGCGCCGCGAGCTAGAACGATGCGAGCGGGATCGGCTGCTGGTGCGACGCTCGCGAGAGCGAGAATGAGAGCGAGAACGTCGCCGCTTGTCTTTGGCCAGCATGCCAATGACTGGATCAATGGCGGCTGATATCATGCTCTGTGCCTCCTTCACAATTGTCATGGCTTCCTCGATTTCGGCCTGGGCAGCCTCATTGGATTTCGCCTCGGGCTTTGTTATGGAGTAAGTCGAATGGTAGACACTCAAATGCCCGCCCTTGAACTCCTGCCCCTGCAGGCGCAGTGCGTGGATGACACTTGTTTGCTCACAGAACTCAATCATGCAGTACGTCTTGTTGTCTTTCTCTGCCCAACGCGCATATTTGACTTCGCCGGCGCGTTGAAAGCACTCCATTAGATCGTCCAGTCGCCACTCATTTCGCACATCGCACACAATGATGGTGCGTCGGATTTCCTCAACTTTGCGCGCATCGTAGTAAGAGGGCAGCGCTGGATACTCGGGCAAATTGAATTCTACGAGCTTGGGATCGTACGTTTTGATTACCTGCTGCGGCAGCTGTCCCTCAATTCGATTGATAACTTCCGGCGGCAGCTTCGAGTCCGGTTTCTGCAGGCCTGGTACAATGGTTCCATTTTTGAGCATCTCTAGTGCCCGATACTCTTCTGGTATCGCGAGCACCGGTATGACAATGAGAGCTCGGTCAATAAATACGGTGTTTGTCAAATGTTGGGCAATGGGAACACTGGTCGTTTCCGTGTATTTTACATAGCAGATGCGCGATTGTACTGGACAGGAGACATCCCTTATGGTGGGGTACAGTCGTATCTCCTCGATTTTGCCAATGTTGCCAAACAGCGTTTGCATTTGATCCTTGGTGGCCTGCGGCGCAATATTGGTCACCTGTATAACACGCGGTGTGTTGCCGCCAGCCATGATTATCAAATTCTCTTTTCTAAAGTACTCAGTTAACTTTTTCAGCAATAATAAATATTTCAATTAACCTCTCGCACGAGTGGAAAAAATTCGACAAGGGCTGCACAAGGCGTCGCGAAATTTCCTATTTTCCACCAGGGCTGCCGAAACGATAACATTTTCACGTTTCGTACCCAGTGCACCAACCATCAGTTAACAAAAAACAGTCCAAGCAAGGACAGAGAACTGCAAATTAGTTAAGACAACGACAACTCACAAGCTCCGCTCTAATGTATCGAATATAAGTTGGTATTTTTTTCAGAATTTTTCATAGTGTCATTTTTTTGCAACACAACATACGGATACTTTAGAGAGAGCGTTTTTAACATTTTTGTTTTGCTTGTTGAGTTATATATTAAAATGAGAACTAGCATAATAGCAAATACAATTCATATGCTGCGCATTAGCAACTGCATCAAAAGGTATACACCCACCTTGACAGCAGTACGTCAGTATGGTAAGCTCGAAAAAAAACTAGTCGGGTTTCATAACAGCCGGCAACAACTACACTAGTTCATACAAACATCCACATGTCAATATATGTATATGCGTTTTTTTTTTTTAGTCACACCGCCAAAACGCTTCTACAAATCGACCAATGTACTGTGCACAGATACCGGCTATGAGGTGACATTGGATCATCGCAAGCTAAAAACGCCCAGTGGCGCATTATTTACGGTAAAAAGTGAGCCGCTGGCCATTGCAGTGGCCACCGAATTTGATAGCCAAAAAGATCATATTGAACGCTCGCGCATGCATATCTCGGCTCTTTGCTTTACGGCCATTGACAATCCCAATAGGCTATCAAAAACCGACATGGTCAACTATCTGCTGAACTTTGTAGCGACAGATACGGTGCTGTTTCAGTACGATGTAAGTTATGTATGGTTTTTTTTTTATGCAGTATTTTCAATGCTATTTTTTACTATCTCTTTTAGGACGAGAAGGATCTGCAGGAGTTGCAGCATAATGAATGGGATCCAGTGATTGAGTGGTTTAATCAGCGCTATGAAACCAATCTACAAAAGACTATGAACATAACACCGCCTCAAGTCACCGATGAGGATAAAATGAAAATTGCCAAACATTTTCAATCGTACAGTCTCGAAACGTTGCATGGTATAATTTAAAAACCATAATCTCTTTGAACTATATTCAATGTCTTTTTACTTTTGCAGGCTTCATTTTTGCCGTGGACACATTGAAATCCATAGTTTTGGCCTGTGCCGTTATTGAGCAAATGATAACAGTAGAGCAGGCAGTTGCTCTCTCGCGACTGGAAGAGGAATACCAGTTGAAGTTCTGGGGACGCGTTGAGTGGGCACATGACTTTAGTCAACAAGACCTGCAGGCACGTCTGGCTGCTGCTGTGCTTTATGTCCATCTTAATTGTTCCGATAATTTTGTTAAAGAAAAATTATTATTATAATATTTGATTTAAAGGCAAATGGTATTTTAATTGTTATTGCGACAGCAATCGTCTATCAAAAGACAGCGTTTTTCAGCTATCTGGCAGCTCTATCAAGCAGTTCAGAAACAGCGCACTGCTTGTATGGCGCTTGCTTCAAACTTGCTTTAACTGTTTGTTTTCATTTGTTATCATATCTAAATTTCTTGATGCCGTGCTAAAACGTTAAGAATGTTTAGCAGGCAAAGCGCACGTTACCATTGAAGAAAACTGAGTAGTAGTCCGTGTGCTTTTATGTGATTATCACTATTTCGTTTGACAATTTTTTCTTGTATGTGTACATCTTTGCTTACATATGTTTGTTTGTATGTGCGTGCGTGTGCACACCACTCTCTTTGTTTATGCACAGATGTACAGTTGTATTTTACACTTTTTTTTTTGGGCTGTAAGTCTTGTCACTTATCTGCTGTTTGCTTTGATTTTTATCGCAGCCTCTCCTGAAATGGATCAACATCTACATATGTATGCATAAGAACTGCACTGGCAGTTGGCTCTTAGACCTTCTTTTGTCAAGTCGTGGTTCAAGTTTCGTATCAATTTCTATACTTTTGTTGTACGTTGTTGTTGTATAAATATGTCTAGAAATGAAGACACGCCGATTGTGACGTAAGTTGCCGACAGCAAAGGGGAGAAACGAATTAATCCTGTGCAATCCCAGAAATTTGTGCAAATTCTTTAGCAAAAAATTAAAAAAAAAAATCACAGACAAATTAACATAAAGAGCACAGGCAAGTCGCCAAATGAGCTGCTGATTTGTTAAATAGGCGTTAAAGCGCCAGACCGTGGGATCAACGACAACTGTCGCTTAAGTGTGTGTGTGTGTGTTTGTGTTTGGTGAGAAAGGCCTCGAAACTTGATGGAAGCTTAAAGTGCAGTGGCTACGGAAAATACGCAGAGTATTTTTTTCTTTTCTCTTTTTTATTTTTCTGTTTGCTTGTTGCTGCAATTGCGTTGCAAACTTGCAGAGCAAGTAGTTTAGCGCCATTTGCACTTTTCGTAGTAAAAATTACGCGCTACCCCCGCCTCCTCTTAGCACCTTTACACACACATACAGCAAACTTATCAGCGGGCACATCAAATAGACACGCACATACAAACATGTGTGTGTAAGAGATAGAAAGAAGAGAGAGAGAGAGAGAGAGCGCCCACGCTGTTGTCGTGTGCCGCTGATGAAGGGGCGTTTGCACGCGAAGGCGTGGCATTAAGAAGTAGTCGCCGTAGTTTGGGTTAAGTAACAAAACTTCAAATTGAATTTTCCGTTGCAGTTCGCCATTTTAGCACCTATCAAAAAAACCCCTTCGCCGTTTTTTTTTTCTGCTCTTATTTTTTATTTTGTATTTCCGCTGCTCATTACGTGATACGAAGGGCATGGAGGCGGCCGAAGCATGCACTTACATTGTGTTGTTTAAACACCGTACTTGCCAGCCATCAAAAGATTTAGTTCTCTTGTGCATTGTGCTTTTATTTGTGTTGATACGTACAGGATAAGTTTCGTATTTAGTTTGCCTGCAAAAAAATATACTAAATACAATTAAAAGCAACATAGTATCGATACTCGATACTCTCTCACTCTGCTCGATCATCTATTTCACACTCTCCTATTTGCAGACGCAACCACAATTATGGAACGACGACAACTCTTCAGTCTGTGGAGCGAGGGAACAACAACAATGCGCCAACAACACCTACGCAGATTTTCTGTTTGCATGGCCGCTCCAACAACATTGAAGTCGAAGGTTAGTTTCTATGCAACTAAAGGGGTTGGTTGGGTTGAAAGGTGGAAAGGTGGGTTTGTGTTGATAAACTGTGGCACTTTTCGTGTCGCTTTCAATCAGCGCACAGCAATTTGCAGTCATTCATAAATTATCAAGAAAACGCAGCAAGCAACGGCAGTTTGCAGCAAAAGTCAATGCAAACACAAAAAACAAACGACACATACATACATACATATACTAAAACGGAGAGGGAGAGAGAAAGAAAGAGTAAAAACAAAACAAAAAAACAAGCAACTGTAAATTTGTTTTCACAGCACTTTTCGTCAAGTTTATTATTTAATGTTGTGATTGCTCCGTTGAATTTTGGAAATCGAAAAATATTTCGTGCAATTTTTGTGTTATTACCCGGTAATGTGCGCTAATTGGCAGACGGCACGGAAATGGAAATAAACGATGTCGACCGTGTATATCGACAGACGACGACAGTGTTGCCAATTCGTGAGAAGGTTCGCCTGCCTGTCTACGGTAAGCAAGTGTCCTAGGTCTGCTAGGTCTTTCAACACGACTAAATACTTTTTTATTAATATTTCCTCAAACAGTGTGTAGCTTTATTTATTTTTACACTTTAAATCCCTAACAATATCCGATATTCGTTTATGTTTTTTCAAAGAATTATATTTTGTTAAAGTATTAAATATTTAAATCTTGTAGACTTTAAATTCAATATTTGATCCTAGTCTTTGGTCGTTGTTTTTAAACAAAAGTTAATTCATTTAATTTATCACAATGACCAAAAATAATGCAATTATTGGATATACAAGATATATTAACAACTCTTTCTTCTTTAGAATAACATTATCAATTATATTAAATTTAAATTCTCTTGCTATTAAAATTGAATTTTTAAACCATTTTGAGTTCGAGTCACGAGAGAAAACAAGAATCGGCGTGACACAATAGTGATTTCAGCCACAAACCCCCCCACCTACGCCTTGCCATCAATCAGTTGATGATTTTCATCGTTTGCAAACTTGGTCGCAATTTTGTGGCAATGAATGGATGGGTCATGCAGCAGGCAGCAGAAGCAGCAACAGCAGCAGATGTGGCGCTTTGGTTATAATCAAAATTTATGCTTGAACCGCTGCTTGACTATTGCCACATGCCATAAATTTGGTCTGAACTGGCTCATAACTTACGTATGACAACGCTGCCAAATAAATGAAAGGCTCATTTTTCTATAACGTCCAGCTAAAAGCCAATTCTCAACTTCTCGATCAACGAGCGCCAGCTTAATTTCCTTTTCGATAAGTAAAAATGCTGGAAAAACGGAACCGTAGCTTTTGACGCTGTTGTCTTCTTCTTGTTCATCTTATTTTGCTCTCTGCTGATTGGATTTATTGGCAGACGAACGACCCAAAATGACATTACATCATGTCTAGACGAAGTTGGTCTAACAAGAAACTTTACTTTTAGCATCCAATCTGTGTTGCCTAATCTCTCATGTGTTAAAGAACCCTGCTGTGCAGCTAACAAGCTTTTTTCAAATAATAATAAGCTAAGCATGTCGCTAAACAGCTGATGAGCTGTTAGTTCTCTAACTAGCTGCCCATCCAAGCCAATCCAACTTAATTTGATTCACTCGTTAAACGCAAATCCAGATGCGACAATCTCATGAATCGAAATCTTGTGACAATAGTTTCCAAGTGCATCTCATCTGTTGTTATTGTGTTTAGTGGTCCGACTATGCTTGGATTATGTGCAATGGATTTATGTAAGCTCAGGGAGCTGAGAAAGTGTGAAGGTACACGTGATCAAATGTACGAAATACGCTGTAAAATACTTAAGGCAGGGTATGCTAAGTGACAAGTATGTGTGACTGTGAATACTTTGGTGTAGAAGAAGATTATTTCGAAATATTGTTAGAGATGTTCAGTATTTTTTTATTTTTTAACAGTTTACTAGCCTTAATTTGGATACATTCTTAGATACTAGCAGTTAAACTAAGAAATTGATTTAACCCAACAACTTAAATATAATTGTCGAAACGTATTTGCTTATTCATTTATGTATTTCGACTGAAAATCTAGTATGTGAATTTATAAAGGTCTCTGTCCTTATTTACTACGGCTTGTTTATCTATAGACATCACCCTTCTATGTGATTCTCATGGTTTCCAAAATATACTATAAATCTTCAGGAATGAAAAATAAGAGACTCAATTGTGTAATTGCATCAGGTTTAAGAAATATTAAAGTCAAGCATACATTTTGTTAAGCATTTTTTAATATTTATTTGTATGTTTATAAATATATGATATCATAAGGTGGCCTGATCATAAATAAATTATAGAAAGTGCGCATTGTGTTGGCATTCGACAGCGAGAGAGAGACTTCAATGCATACGAAAAGCAGGGAACATAATGGAAAAGCGACGCCTTTTGTGTATTGTTCCACGTTCGTTCCACCTTGCCACATTTGGGGGCAGGCAAACAAGAGGACCAAGGTGGACCAATTAAAGATGCAGATGAATCGGGAGTTGTTTAAATTGCAAGTATGATGATTTTTATGCATCAGCTGCAACGATGTCGATGATGATGACGACAAGACGAAAGGACGACGAGCATATCAGCTGAAGCGGCAAACTGTGTGTGTGTGATGTGTGTGTGTCTAATAGGTGAAATGTTCATGTGACATTGGGAATTCGTACCTGTACGCTGGTTCCAAACCTTGGTTATGTACTGGAATTTAATTTTGCTGCCAGCAGTGTTACTACGATGCAGTAGGAGTTGCCAAAGATTTTTGGTGGCAAGGAAATGCGAGGAGTAAGAGAAGGCAGTGGCAGACGAATGTGATGTCCTTGTGCTGAATTCAAATGAAGAAACCGCGCAACGACCAAAACTACAAGCAAACCATATGCACATATTCTGTGCTTCTCCCTCCCTCTCTTTCTCTCTCTCTCTCTCTCTGGCGGAATGAACAAAGGAAAAGTGCACAACACAACGAAGTCAGTGGGGGAAAAGTTAAAAAAAAGTGAAAGAAACAGAGAGTGTGCAAAGAAAATGCAGCGGGAAATGACAAAGCATGAAATACGGCTGCGACAAATGCAATAAAGTATTTAATAGACTGCTCCTAGGCAAACGACCCAAACGGGTGGCAACTCTGTCACTGACACCAAACCCGAGGCAACCAGGTCCTCAGGTTCGTCGCTCATATGTGTCTGTGTGTGAGGCGAGTTGGGAACTGCGAGGCGTGGCAACCATGGCAAACAGCGTCGGTGGTGGTCATTATTCACGTACCAATGTTAAATAAATTTAAATGCCTGTTTTGTAAATATGTAAACGGCATAACAGATGGCAAGCAGCAAGCAGCAGAAGGGGCTGCAAAACACACACACACACACACAAAATGCAAGTGCCAAAAAAGAAGAAAAAAAAAAATAAATATTGACAGAGAGGAAGAGAGATAGTAAGCTACGTTTCTGGGGTCAAATTCTTGCATCTCGCATAAGTCGCATGGTCCAGCTTATATTTTATATATACATATATTTAAGATTCTTGCAGAGAAAAAAAAGAAGACACACAGAAAAGAAATCCGAAATTGTCATCACTTTTTTAAGGGGGCAAAAGTCGTTCTTTAAGCTGTATGCTAAATGTTTTGCCTATATACATACAGATATAAATTTTAAAGTGAAAGAGTTTGTAGCTTTTAAGGTTCGTTTATTTTGAACAAAAAAGGCGTTATAGCACAAAATGCAAGAGAAAAGTGAATGCTTTGCTTATATGAACCTTATGAAACAGTGAAAGAATAAAATAAAATTTTGTATTTTTTTTTATGTTATATCTGAACAAATAGGTAAACACCGTATACTTTTACTTATAACTATCGTAATTTTTAAATATTGATATTTGTCATTGTTGCAGACCATTTTTTTATTGCACTTATATTAACAAGTATTTGAATATTAAATCGTTAATTTTTTAGTGAAAAATATTTCTTTTCTTAACTATAATCTTTTAATTATTTTCATTGCAGTTCGGGATCATTGTCATCGTGCTCGCAGCGAGGGCGTGGATGTGAAGGCTCGCCGTAAGCTGATCATAGCCAGTGTTTTGTGTTTGGTTTTCATGATTGCTGAAATTGTGGGTAAGTTGAGAGTGTTTTCGTAGACGAGAAGGATGAAAAGCTTTTATACTGTTTCTTTTTTATGCTTTATCGTTTTTTTTTTGCTTTTACTTTGATTCTGTGATTTTCTGTTGTTGTTTGCTTCGAATTCCCCCAACTAATTTCGCTCACCTCAGAGAGCTGAATGTAAAGAAAAGCTTGGGCAAAATGTCAGTTAAACAAAGCAGCAAACGAAAAAAAAAAACAGAAAATAAAATGGTATAAAGGAAGGCACGAGACGACGAGACGATTAAAAACTGAGCACCGGAAGTGCAACAATATGGCGACCGGAAGGGCTTACTGTCCGTCCGTGTGTTCTGCCATCTAATAGAGTGGGCTGTTATACAATAAACATTTAATTTTCAAGCGCTGTCGTCAGTCCCCCCACCAATGGAATGCATTGTCCTGGCTGTTGCTGTTAATCGCTTTGCAATTACCTACAATGTTCCATCGGTTTGCCGTTCTCTTACCTATTCTCACTCTCTCGTCCTGGGTATGTTTGTCTCTCTAGTATCACTTTTGCTCTATCTTTAAATCGAAATTGTTGGCTGTCTGTGTGCGGCACCTCCTTTTTGCTGTTTTGCTAACCATTCGATGTTAGCAGTTGGGGTTGAGGGAAAAGAGAAACAGATAGTGTATTTGTCATTTGTCCTGCATTATTTCCACCGATTGCAAGCTAATTTTTTTTGTTGCTTTTTCCTGCGTGCATTTATTTACTCTTTAAATTCGCTTACACTCTCTCTCTGTTACTGCTTTTGTCCCACAGGTGGCGTTTTATCGAACAGCTTGGCCATTGCAACAGATGCTGCACACTTACTCACCGATTTTGCCAGTTTTATGATCTCACTGTTTGCCATCTGGATTGCCGGACGTCCATCCACGCAACGGTAAGTCTGTGCCACCCAAAAACGCTTCTTGCATAAAAAGAGACGAGCGTCAACTCGCTTTCCCAATCTCTCCTTTTAACAACTGAAGGAAATCAATAAAACGTAAAACTTTTTTTTTGCGAGCGTGCTTTGCCAACTACTTTTTGACACGACGCTCCAGTTTTGTGTGTTTCTCCATGCGAAACTCGAACTTCAACTCAGCCAGACCAATGTGCGCCAGCAGTTGAACAATTTTTGAATGAACTACCAAAAAAAAGTAGAGAGAGCAGTCAAATGCTTCTTTATAAAAGTTGTCAGGGCTTTAAGATAGAAAATGTTCTTTGAGTAGCAAGCAACAAATAAATAAAAAGTATGTTTAGTACAACTCCAAGGGATATTTTCAAGAGTTGTTATAAAAGTCAACTTAAGATCTTTCATTAAATTAATTAATCAAATTTAAGTTAAAAAGTATATTAAAATATTTGCTAAATGTCCCTTTTTTTGTACAGGTTTATACATATTTTATTTATTTTATTTTTTTTAAATCTCCAAGCTTATAACAATTAAGCTTTTAAATATATTTCTTTATACTTATGTGGTTTATTCTTTTGACATTAAACAAACAAGGGAATCCTATTTTTCCACGATTCTGCAAAATTTTCTTTTGGAATATGTTAAGAAACATTTGAATAGCTTTATATAAACCTTAATGCTAAACAGCATTGAAGTAAACATATATTATTTTGGCATTTCACAAGCCTTTAGAGAGTATAAAAGTATACAACAAAGACAAAGAATCTTTTGCCAAGTAATCTTGTTTTTTTTTCTGCTTTTTTGGCATCATTTCTGCCACTTGGTTGGCTACGTTCGCATTCAAAAGATCTCTTGGCCCCGCAATGTCAACTCCCGTCTCCGTCTTCCGTCTAATTAGGCGAAAAGCCTGTTACCAAATTTTCACTGCCTGCTGCTGTTGCTTGTTTGTACTTTTGCTATTGCTTTTGCTGCTGCGTACATTTGGCCATTGCACATTTTTCAATTGGTCTTTGGTAACTGCGTATCCCTTACGCCCAATGTAACCTCATTTCCTCTCCTCCAGTCAAAGTCTGAAGCAAAACCATCGAGTGGGTGCTTTGCATCCATCTTGTTCTCATGCTCGTTCTCGTTCTCATTCTCATTCTCGTTCTCGTTCTTGTTCTCTGTTCTTGTACTGTTTGTGTGTTCTTGTTCTCCTCTGGTCTCTTTTGGCCTAGCCTGGCACGTTCTGCTCATTCATGCAAAAATCTCACTCACTCGACGACTCGACTGCAGCCACAAAGTGAATAATGAAAAACTTTTGCAATTTCAAGCGTGTTGCATGGTAATTTTGTAAATTTTCTGCTGCTGCCACAGACTTTGTGCCTCCTGTTGTTGCTGCTGCTGCTGCTGCTGCTTCATATAAAGCGCCTGGTTCCAAGCCTCAACCTTGGTGCCTTCTTCTGCTGCGGCTCCTAGCTCTTAGTGCGGTTCAGAGCCTTGCAGTTGCCGTTCCCATTCTCATTCCCATTCCCATTGCCGTTGCCAAGTTGACAAGCCTAATTTATCAAAACAAAACACATTTGCACAATTGCAAAGGCAAACGCAGAAACGCAGAACACAAAACAACTGCACATTGGTGCGCAATTAAGATTAAAAATGCAAGATTAAGGCGGCTAGAAATTAAAAAAATTAAAATATTAAGGTCCAAAAGCCAACTATAAAGCAATAGAATTAAAATTTCGTATAACGAAATATAAACAAGATTTTAAAATCTGAATTCAATAAAACTTTCAAAATTTAAAGAGCAACAAAGCGCTTTCAGATATTAAAGTAATATATATTTATTTGCTTGCATAAATTTCTAACAACAGTCGAAATTCTATATAACGATTTTCCAGGGAACAAGAAAATACTTCGTTTTGTAAAAAGTTGCGTTCTTCGGTCGAGTTTAATTTAAAATAGTATTTTCTTCGATAAATACTCTAACTTAGTCGAGTTTTTCATTTATGCATTTTAAAATGTATCCTTAAAAGTATTGTTAACTACTTTATAGAAGGTGTTAATTATTTGTTTAACTCTTACCACAACAGTTTGGCAAATGTTGTTTTCCCTTTTAAACTTTTGAAACTTTTGACAACAATTCAGACAAATTAAGTAACTGTTGGAAAGTTGTGGCATTGTACGAACTTCTAAATTGAATATAATTTCAATTAACTTTTGACTTACATCTTAATACTTAATTTGCTTTATGGCCGACCTTCGAACATTGCGCGACTGCAATTACATTTTGCTCTGTTGCAGCTGCAACGCAACTAACTTGACAATGAGTATTTGCTTTAATCGTATGTGCTTTACTTTTTTTATTTCTTTTGAATGGCAGTGCATTTTATGTTTAAATTTTGGCCAGCATCCAGCCCAATGTGCCCCGTAAATAAGGTGGCAACGCTTACAGCAGCCAGTTTGCGTCGAGAAACTGAAACCAAGGGGATTCGGCGGCAGGCGGTCATTAAGCAAATGGCTGCACTTGCAGTTGCAATGCGGCCTACACTGTTATATATATATATACCATTATATATATATACCATACACATTGACACAATCTGTTGATGGGGTTGGGCTGGCAGCTTTAGGAGAAGCGAAGCGAAGCGAAGGGTGGTATGAGGCGACGGAAGTTTGCTGGAAATTAAATTGTATTATTATGGCGAGACATTCGTTGCTCGCATTTTTGTTGTACATTGTTGGCTGCCGGTGTGTCGCATTAGTTAGCACACGGAGGGTTGCAGGGGTAAATCCTAGTTGGCAGGCAGGCTGGCAAAACTGTTGGCATTTGCCATTATTTCAATTTTATAACAAGTGAGAGAACGGACGGCGCTTTAATTGAACGAGCGTCATACCCTCCTCGATTCAGGTGTTGACTTTGAAACCAAAAAAAACACAAAGTAACGCGACATACATGCAATGTGCTCATTACATCAGGGAACCCCTAACCAAAGCAAACTAAACTGATCCAGCCCAACCTATATCTCAGCCCCTGGCCTCCACTCAAGCCCAGCTGGACACTCGCCGCGCCTCTAAAAACAGCGAGACACTCGAAATTAAAATGGCATTTGACAAATTTTTGGTGCGCATTTGTCAACTTATGTTAATTTTATGCCGCTCCCCTTCCCGCTCCCTTTTGCCATCGTCTTTCTGTTTAACAACATTTAAACGCGTCGTCGGGGCATGTTCATGGAAAATGCTTTATCATTTGATTTAATTTTATGATTTTAATGAAAATGTTATCATTTTATAAGGGCAATTGTTTAATACATATTTTTGTAATTACTCCTAAGCGTAAATTGGCTTTTAAACTAATTTTTGTACATATTTATAGTTCAATGGGCAAACATGTTGTAGAAATTTAAAATTAATAATAAAAAGGAGCAGACTTAAGTCAGTCGAACTTCCATATAACGAAGTTTTCTTTATAACGGAAAAAACCCATTGTATATTTGGAATTTTCTGGAAGTTAATTAGACTAAAAACAAATCCTATAATACAATTGTTAAAAGCTCTCTTCATTATACTATAAAAACGCTCTTTGTCTTATTAACAAATTTATTTTTCATTTTCTTGCTTGTGGGCAATAAGACAAGAAACCAAACTTTTCACATGAACTTTTGTTGTTCAAAGTTTTAAATCAACTCGTTTTCTATCTATTCGACAGAATGTCCTTTGGCTGGTATCGTGCGGAAGTGATTGGCGCCATGGCCTCTGTATTTATGATCTGGGTCATTACTGGAATATTGGTTTGGCTGGCAATCGGACGACTCATTAATGGCGATTTTGAAGTGGATGCCAGGATCATGCTGATCACATCGGGCCTGGCTATTTTGGTTAATGTCATGTAAGTAGTAGCGTTTGCTTGTTGCACTAGCAGTCACAGTCTAAATCTCTGGTCTTACTATCTTGTCTATCTTGTCAGTTTGTCAGTTTGTCTACTTGTCTGTCTGTCTGTCTGTCTGTCTGTCTGTCTGCCTGCCTGCAATTTTGGCCACAGCTCCCTTTGGGCAATTTTCCAATTGCAATTGCCGCAATCAACTTGTCCGGGGCATGGGCCAGCAAATGGGTCAACAATGCAACTATCCTGGCATGCATGCCATACCATTCCTATACCGACCAAGCATTCCGGCTCTTCGAGTCGTATTTCGCTGCCAGTTGTTGCGGTAACTTTCTCCACATTTAAGCGACAACTTTTCTGTCCACACAAGTTTGGAATTTTTTTTTTGCGTCAACAAAAGGCAAAAGCGACGCCAAGCGACGATTTTTTGTTTTATTTTTTTTTGTTGCTTGTGTTTGTGTTGGGCTACTCCCAAGGTGGAGCTCTTCTCCACTTATTTTGGAGAAGTATAATAACTTTGCGATGTGATTTACCTGCCTTAAAACTTGTTAACTAATTGAATTCACAGTTTGTGACACAGTTTGCTCATATAACTAAAGTATTTTAAATCGATTTCTATAAGTTCAAAGAATTAACAAATACAAAAATAAGTTTCTTACTATTTTCCAATCAAAATTAAGTGTTTTATAAGATAGTTAAGTTATAATATCGGTTTTCGATAGTTTATTTAAAGTTAGTTTATTTAAAAAACTAAAAACCTTGTGAATTTCGATGGACACCTCGAGTGATTTAAGTTGACTATAAACTTGGATCAGTTTTATTTTTATATCTGTCTACTTTCTTTTTTATGCTTACACTCGAATGTAGGGTGTTTCATGTTCGTCTGTTATCTTAAGGAAGTGGTTTGTTTTGCTTGTTTTGATTGCGTCGTATGCAGCACCTGCAACTGTAGCTGCCACCTTATCGCCTAGCTACCGCACGCTCCCCTCTGCTGCACCCAGCCGTCTTTCTATTGCCTCGTTCATGTGGCTGTCGAAGCATAGTTTTTGGCGCATAAATCGAAACGTTTCAATGCTCGGCACATGCTTCTCTCTCTGTGTATGTGTGTGTGTGTGTGTGTGTTTGTACGCCCTTTTGCTCTTCTTCGACTTGTCTACTGTTTGTTACTGTTGTTGTTGGCTGTTGCGCAAATTTTCCAGTTGACGTTGGCGTTTTCAGTGTTTGCCACTTGAATTGTTTGATTACGTGAATTGATTGTGAAAAACGTGCAGCGGCAGCAACAGCAACTTTTATCGAGGGCTTTTTTTACTCGCGCACGCCAAGGGAAATGGATAAAAGGGGGCGTGGCAACTGACCGGTCTGGTCACCGAACTGGAGTTGAATGGAGGTTGTGGCTCATCTCTTGCCATCAGCAAAGAAAGTCAAGTCAACGCTGAGGCTTGACTTGTCCAAACGTGTTTGGCTGCACGTCGAACAGCGATATTCAATGGCCAACTTTTATTTTATTTTTTTTTACAGTTATGCGATCTTGAAACTCGTTTTGCAATTGTTTGCACCCTGTAGTTGTATAAAAGGGATGTGTTTAAAGTCAGTTAAGAACTTATTGAGGATAAAGTTTAAAAATAAAGTAATTTGGAGAGTACAAAAGGAGGCGATATTTACGAAACATCTTGAAAACTTGAAAATACCCTTACATTATAAGGTAGATCGTTCCAAAATATCATATTTTATTAGAATCTTTGTCTAAACAAACAGTTCAGTTTTGAATATTGATATAATGCCACGCCCACCCCCAACGCCAATAGGCGTAAACAGGAAATGTCTACATCTTTCACAGTTTTTGAGCTTAAGTCACCAAATTTGGTAGGATGATAGCTGGTAAAGTCTTCCAAACATGTGCATCATGCCCCATATCAAGTTTGCGACCAGTTTTTTGCTTGTGTCAGAGTATTTCATAGTCGGCTTGCAACGTTTTCACTGATTTTTATTACATTTGAACAAAGAACAAATCAATGGGAATCTTTAAAATTCCTATTAAGCTCGCATTTTCAAATAAGTCTTAAATTGTTCTTCTATTTTTGCCACAAAATCCATAGAGTTGTTGTTGTTGTTCCCCGATGGCTGCCTTTTGAAGTCGTTTTACTTAGTTTAATTTAGAAGAGTTTTGGTTGGTTTTAAGTTCAATTAGCAAAAGCCAGCAGCAGCAAGGTAGAAAAGTTTTGCGCGAAGCTTTTGTTAGATTTACCTGAAGCCGCCACGGAGTGGCAGCTTAAAGTGGCAATGTCGGCGACTTCACATCGTTAAAAACGGCCATTAGGAGCACACACACACACACACATACAAGCGCTAACGCATGCACACAAAAGCGTTGCCACGACCGTAAATGGCAGGTGGGACATTAGCGAAACCAGCAGAAATATGAGAATGATGAGAGAGAGGAAGAGGAAGCGAAGAGGCGATGCAATTGAAGCAAAGAGTGAGAGCAATTTAGTGTCGAGTGTTTTAGCTGGGACAATTTGGGATAGTTTGGATCTCAATTTGATTGTAAAAAACAAAACACTGATTACGATAATCGTGTAAAAGTTGGTAGAATTCTTGATTCTCTATAGATATAAAAGATTTGATCCTCAAATTTGATTTCAAGATCAGTGCTTCACCCACATTCTGTTATTTGTTATCCTGAGAACGAGTTTTAACCTTTATAGTGGCAATCTTTTTTCTATTAGAATTTCAAATTTCAGTGGTCTGTTTGTTATATTTTTTAAAGTGTTAATAAATTCGAGAATGTCACCACATCAATTGAAACGAAACAACGCTCTCATTAAATTTAATTGCTTTGGCGTTTACTGAAATATAATTTTCAATAGTCGATTAAAGTTTTTAAATTGGTCCGCTTAACTCATTTAAGTTTGCAACCAACTAACTATGATTTCAGTTAAGTGAATCGATAACTCAAGCCTTTAAATTTAATACATTTCAATGAATGCCTCTATTTAGTTATTATTTATAGATATCTATCTGTCTACAGATAAGTGGAAAGCCATTTTGATGTGTATTTTGGTTGATTTTGAGGTTAGAGGGAGACACAGTGCGGGCCAAGTAAATAACAGCACTCGGTTGTAAAATGCACATTAAGAGAAGCGTGGTAAACGTAGCCCGTCGTCGGTTCCGTGGGGCGACAGCTTAACGAGCTGCTCAGCCGGTTGACATTCTGCGACATCCTGCCCTTCCCTTGCCCCTTTGTACCAGTCACATACGCTCCGAAAGGACGAGAGCGAATGAGTTAGGGCAGAAAGGGTCGGAGACAGACAAAGATATGCGCTAATATTTATGTTCCTGTCAATTAAATCAGGACATGTTGCCTGGCGCAAGTCGCCCTTGCCAGTGCCAGAGAGCTAGCTTGTGTGTCCCATGTCCTGGCTTGGTCCTTGGTCCTGGTTTGCTGGTGTTGGCGTTGTCAGGACTGCTATCGTTTGTTGGCCACTAACGAGGCGAGTAAAGATGCCGCAAAATCAAGGGAAATGCTTCATTGCGCGCTACAAATTACAGCGACGCAGTTGGAACAACAATGGGGCGCCAAATTGTAAGAGCGAGACGAATAGCTAGAAATTTAGCAGAAAACAACAACAACCACAATGCTGCTGCTGCTGCTAGCATTGGCATTTTTTGCACTTGAAAGGACACACACGCAGGAGCAGCTGGAGCAGCAGCATCAGCAGCGTCTCGCTAAAAGCTGCAAAATGCCTTGGCAATCGGATGTTCAAAGTCAAAAAGCGTATGTGCTTGGCATTGAATCCCAGCTTCAGCTTCGGGACATGAAGCTGTTGTTGGTTTGTTGACCGCGTACAGAGGGCTGCATAGACCAAAGAGGTGGGAAAAGTACACTAAGAAAAATAATAATGCTAATGAACTAAGAATTCCTTGGTTTTAAAAACAAATTCTTATAATTAAGAAACAAATTCTTTAACAACTTTTCTCGCTATTTATCGACAGCTACCAGTTTAACACCTGTTTGTTGCTCTTCTTGTTCAATTTTGTGTTGTTGCACGTTATCGAACTGAAAAACATATTCTGCCAAACAATTTATGCATTGAACAAATCATTTGTTTTTTATTTTAACATTGGGCTACCTTTTTTTTCCAGTGTAGTCAAGCAGCAACTGTAACTAAAGCCCTGCCGTGTACAATTTATTTAGTGCCCATCAACGCGTTGCTCGCTCGTGTTGCCTCGGATTCCTCTGCAACAAGAAGGGGCAATACTGTGTAAGAGGCTTTCCTTACTTTTATACTCGTTTTGTTTCAGTTTTTTGACAAATTATGGCCGCGTTTGGCGTGCCTGGTCTTAGTAATTGAAATTGACATGTCAGACTAACAAGCTCAGGTTCAGTAGATATTCCCTATTAATTCCCAAGTGGCGGGAATTGAAAAAAAAAAATGTTGTACTTAGGCTAGCTTTGTGGCCCCTTGACAAGGATTCGCAATAGTATTGGTGAAAAGTCTAGCGCTGAAGCCAAGTGCACGGCTTGTTGAAAGGACATTACTCACGGTCCCTGATGTATTCAACTCGACTTAATACGTAAAACAAGAAAGCCATATTAAATCTTTTATATAAATTTAGCAATAATATTTGTCAAACAATTCTTTAACTTAAGACTTGAGCAAGTTCATGTCTTGCCAAAATGTTGACAATACTTTTCAATTAATTTATATTTTGTTAATTAACATCGAAAGTGCTAAAATATTAATATTTTTTGCTGGCACAGCGATAAATGAATGAATGTTGCCATTGGAGATAAATTTCAATTGTACATTTATTCATTTCACATTCATTAATCTCAAAATATAACACTATCTGCTGTTTATTATTGTTTTTAATTGTCTATAGAATTGTTAACTCAACAAAATGTATGCAAAATATTTTCGTATTCTGCCTTCAGTTATAGTTTCATAAACGATATTAATGAATAAGATAATTGTAACAAAAAAGATCACAAATGAGAAGGCTTGGCTAATGTTATTATCTCTGCATCTGTCTGGGTGACGAACTGTTTTATTTGAGTTTTTGAGTATTCACTTTCAATTCCCAGTAGTCGTTCGTTTATTTGGATTGCACGCTGGTTGGTATCTTTGGGTCAACTGTGCCGTCACGTCAATTAGCCGCAAATCGTCCACATTGCTCTATATATGTATTTATGTATGTATGTATGTATGTTTGTGTGTACATATATGTATGTATTTGTGTGTTGTATTGGCCTGTGCGTAATTTATGCCAGTTTATTTATTGATGCCCGGCCCGGAGAGTTGCATTGCATTGTTTTACCCAAAAAGCCGGCTAAGTGCAGCCGGCGTACAGCTAGTATGTGTTGTGTATGGACAACAACAGCCACAACAAAGAGAATGGGGTTTTGGTCATGGCCTTTTTGCCCCGAAAAATAGAAAAGCCATAAATCTGCAATGTCGGAGCATTTAAAATGAATAAAAAGTCAATGTGCCGAGCTATTAACTGCCTGATGCATGCTATCCAAACAGCAGGCGGTTGGGGATACTGGGGACCAATATCGCTTTTGGGCAATGTGAAATGGGCAGAGGATGAGAGTAGGGTAGTTGTAGCAGTAGTAGTAGTAGTAGTAGTAGTAGTTGTAGTAGGCAACCGGTCACCATTTTCGACAATACATTTGTATTTGCATGCAGCGGTGCATCCGGAGGGAGCCACAGCAGCGGGTTGAACCAACGGACGGACCTAGTCGAATGGGCGGTCGAGCGGCTCGCACACCTTCCGGTACACAGAGCACAAAGCCCACGGCTGTTTACAGTGTGACAAAATCAAGAGTTTTTCTAAATTTATGCTATGCTACTTAACACCTAATATTATCAAGAGATACATTTTAATGAAATTCTTTTTTATTATTCCTTCATTAGGTTGCTTGCAGATTAATCAGTAGGTGCAGGTAGCTAAGAAGTGTTGGGATTAACTTAAAAAACTAAAAATTGTTCAAGCTAAACTCGAATACTTAAATTTGTATTTCAAACTTTTCTACATTGCATATTATTAACAACGGATTTAGAAAGCGAAATATTTAGTTCTTCAATTCTTCTTTTGTAAAAAAAATAATAATCTTAACTTTACAAACATAATGAGATATATGCTTTATATATATTCTTAAACATTTATATATTTATTATTGTTGTTACCACACTGTGCCGAGAGTGTTTGTTTGTTTGTTCGCCTTTTGCGGCTGTTGGTAACATTAAAATGCTGAAATAAAATACCAAACAATGCAAAAGCGTCGGCCGCATGCCCGAAAAGAAGTTTTTTTGTGTTTGGGGATTTTTCTTGTTGTTCTTGCCTTTTTTGCTTTTGTTTTGCGGCCAGACTCCCGTGGCCATATAGCTCGAAGGCAGGTGGCTAGTTGGGGGTTTTGCTGCAGCACGGACTGGTGGACTGCAACATTTTCAAGTATATTAAATATTTGTGATAACGTTTTCAATTTCTCATGCCACTTTCCGCAGCATGGGTGTGCAACTGCAGCATGGACACTCGCACGGCCTTGGCGGTGGTGGTGGGGGGCATGGTCACAGCCACGGCAGCTCGAAGAGCAAGAAGAAATCGGTGAAGCAGCAAACGCAAGTCACAGCTGCTCATGTGAACGCCACATCGACACCCTGCTCCGCCTCGCCGACAGAGCGCATCGAAGGCGGCGTCGCCTTTGATCCCGAGGATGCAGAATTGCCGGGCGCGGGCCTGCCCAGTTACTCGTATCAGAATGCCAAGCTGGTGGATCCCAGTCTCGATCTGGAAATAGCTGCTGTCCTGGCGGAAACGGCACCTGGTACGCATCATCATGGCGGACAGACGGGTCGCGAGGCTGTCAACATGAATGTGCGGGCCGCTTTCATTCACGTTATCGGCGATGTTATCCAGAGCGTTGGCGTCTTTGTGGCTGCCGGTGTCATCTACTTTTGGCCCGAATACGCAATTGTCGATCCAATTTGTACATTCGTCTTTTCCATAATCGTCCTGTTTACCACATTTACAATTATGAAGGATGCGCTGTTGGTGAGTAAATATTTTAAATATCTGCAAAAGTCACTTTAAATATACTAAACCGAATAAATTAATACAACTTTCAATTGAGTTGTTTCTATAACAAAAATTCAAACTAAATTTTGGCTTTCAAAATGTGTTTTTGAATAAAATATTAGTAAATTGGATTTGCTTTTGTTATAATTGTATTGTAAATCGATATCTAATGTGTGTTTATTTATTTAGCTTACCAATATTATAATTATCCATGTTTTTGTTTTGTTTTTCGTTTAGGTACTGATGGAGGGCACTCCGAACTATATGCATTATGATGAGGTTCTGCAGATATTTCAGCGCATTGAAGGCGTCGAGCGTGTTCACAATTTGCGCATTTGGGCCCTGAGCATTAATAAAGTTGCGCTATCTGTACATTTGGCGATTGGTGAGTAGCCTACGGGAATTCAAACAACCCAACACAACCCAACCCAAATGCTGCGAGTAAAATATTGTGGATTATTACCTACATATACCACAACATGCATATGTGCTTTCATCTTTTTGTCTCTCGCTCTCGCCCTTTACTATCTCTCTGTGTGTGCCCTGCATGGTAATTATCCCAATGGATTCGCTATTGTTGTTGTTGTTCTTGTCTGTTTGGGTTAGGCGCATTGCATCATGTCCAGGGCACAGCGCGAACAATTAGCTTAATTATTTTTGAAATGGCTTTTTAAGCGTGACAAATTTTGTCAGAACGGTTACAGCCATCAATGTTATCAGCATTTTGGTATTCACTAATCGTTGTTCACCTTTTTTACAGGAGCCAATGCCAATGCCAAGCGTATACTTGATGCGGCTACTTCTGCGGTTCATTTGCGCTACAACTTCTTTGAGACGACCATACAAATCGAGGACTATACGGCCCAAATGGAGAACTGCAACCAGTGCACGGTGCCGGCAAAGTAAAAACAAACAACAACCATTGCAGTTCATTCAAGTTCACTGACCAATAATATATTAGTACCTAAATTCAATCTATACTTTACGTTATCAACTTCATACATTCGCTTATTAAAAATGTATCTGTATCTGTGCGATAAGCATTATACCCACTGCAAACAAGCGCTGCCTTTTGCCCCATCCTGGCGAGATAACAAGCCTAAATATAATGCAGCACGTTTTTCATCGCACGTCACAAACTTTAACCATTTCGTCATATTTCCAAACACAGTGGTTTAAAAATACTAAATTACCTTTAAATGTTCATGTTTGACTAAAGTCAATAATTATAAACCTTTACTCTGGGTAAAAAAAATTACTATGAATGAGTTGAATATTATATTGTTTGAGAATAGAGTATTGTATTGAATATGTTCATTGATATCAATTTATGATTATAGTAAAAAATGTTAATACATTGGATTATTAGACAGTAATCTGTCAGTATTGTTTGTTTGTATATTGTTTTTAAGAAATGTTCAAATACATTTATATACAAATTCCAAAAGTGGGCTATGAAATGAAGAAGATTCCCGATAATCGAAACGCTACGATAACATAAGTATATATATTTCGATTCGAAAGTATTTACTGATAATAATCAAATGTTGCCCTATCGTATCTTATCGGAGATTGCCTTATCAAAGCTTTCTCCATAAAAGTTACGTATCATAAGATTAAATATGTGTTTAAAGTTCATCAATTCATTGACTTTAAGCCGTTTCTAAAAGTTTTTAGGATTCCTTTAAAACGTCGAAAATATCTTGCATGGTGGGTCGGCTGTTAGCTTCCTTATCCCAGCATTTTTGTATTAGTTTCTGTATGCGATCGGGGCAATTAGCCTCAGCCAATTTGTCCAGGGAGGGCCGTAGATCTGCAAGTATTTTTGTTATTTATTTAACATCGAGAAATGAATATGAAAATAAAAACATACTTTCCACGTCAATTCTTCTTAAAAGCGTTAGATTATCAACTTTTTCTTCATCGATTCCGTATGGCACCTTACGCACTATAACTTCCCACATCGTAATGCCCATGCTATAGACATCACATTTTCCAGTATATTTACGCCCCCTGAAAACCTGTGCGTTATAAACAATGTTAAGTGTGAGTCATTGATTCAATAAAGATTTTATTTTATGAATGAACCTCAGGTGCCATGTAGATTGGAGTGCCCCGTTTTTCTGTCATTTGGGTTTGCTCATTTCGCACAAAGCCAAAATCACAAATTTTCAATATCTTTCGTTCACCATCAAGTAACATATTAAGAGGTTTTACATCACGATGGATAACGCCTCTTTCTGAAACAGAGTATAGATAATTCAGACCCTAAAAAAAAATAAGTTTGTCAGCAACCATTTGCTTTATATGTATGTACTTTAATACCTGAGCAGCCTGGCGTAACCAGATAATGGCGTCAGCAATTGTATATGTAATATGTTTGTCCGTATGCATTAAATGCCACAAAGATCCGCCCTCTAGATATTCCATAACCAAATAGGTGGCATCGTTTCCAATTGAAATGCCAAACAATTTGACGATGTTTTCATGGCCATTGACCAGTGTCAGATACATGGCTTCATTCATAATCTTATTCACTTGATTCTCAATATTTCCACGTATTCTTTTGATAGCTACTACATCGCCTTTATATGATCCTTTCCAGACGACCCCAAATCCACCTGATCCAAGAATCTACAATTTATATTCGGTTCAAATCGCATAGCTAATCCTTATTTATTCAACAAATACTTCTTACGTTTCCAAAAACCAATTCATTATACTTGATTGCCGTCATTGCTCGTCGAATTGTAAATGTGTACTGATTGCCAATATGCGAAAAAAGTTCTTATCGCTGCAGTATTCAGTTGCAAGGGGTTTGTCATACAGTAAATGACTCAACTTGCCTTTTTAAGTGTATTGGACATTCATTAATGTTCAGATTATCGCTTGGTCGAGCTTTCTTGACGAGAGCTTTCTTACTTGTAGAATCAGCTATTTTTTCTTTACTTTTGGTTTGATAACAAAATGCAGCGCCTAATACGTTTCTTTACATTATACGAACTTCGGTTTTGAAATTAAATTGATCCATAGCAATAAAGTTTAACGAATATTTTGTACCCTAAATAAATGCAATATTCAGCTTAAGATTAGTATTGACATGCATGTATATATATGTATATCGAAGGGTTGAATTCAAAGAAATGCTTACAGTTAGTAAGAAAAGCAAGTAACTTAAAAATAAATTTGAATATTTTCATTTGACAAACCTTTCGCCCTATCTTTATTACTGATATTGAACTCGAATGAAGCTATATAGATACCACTGTACTATAGAACTAGTTGTACATTGTGTGTGTTTGTGTTGAAAATGTTGCATCAGCTCGGGGCATAGGCGATATGCAAACACGCATAAAAGTTATTAAGCTGCCGCTGGCATTGCACAAAAAATTGCATCAGACAGGCAAACTGGGCTCCTGCCATATTGCACAATGTACATGCATATAGCATCATACTAGTACATAGCTAAGTGAGGTTAAAAACCAACTAATGCCAATTTATGAAGCGGGCCAGCAAACACCACAAGCTTCAATAAGCTGGCCACACCAGGTTCACCTGGCGACATCCCAACAAACACTCCCACACAGCCAAGCCCATGCATAATTTGACATGCGGACATTGCGTAAGCGACAGAAGCGCTGTCGACGCTGTCGCTACAAATTATGCCCGAATTCGTGGCCAACACACAAGTTTCTTGTTCTAACTCCCACTTACTAGTACATGCTAATCGGCGTCAATTTGTTGACAGCTTTGTGTGCTTCAAGCATGTCCCGAGGAGTTGAATGCCAACGCAAATCTAAGCTCCACACACACACACACACGACTCTAACTAACTTGTTGTCTTGGCCAAAATACAAATAAAAAAAAAAAAAACTGCAGTAATCATCATTCAGTTGAGCTGAGGCGATGGGGCAAAGGTGACCGGCAATCTCTGGCGCAGGCGCAGTTGAAAAAGTGCTAAAAAGAGAGAGTAAAAGCGAGAGGCATTTGTGCAGTTTTTAGTTCATGTTGCGGCTTTAGACTTTGGGCTGCCACACTTGACCTGCAGTCGACAATGACAGTGTGCATCATCGCATCCATCGGCACAGAATGCATGCCGGTCCAAAAACCGAAAAAGAATATCAAAGAGCGGTAAGTATTAGGTTAGGAACTGCTCAAGTACTGTTAACTTACCTTGACCCTCGACACTGCTGTCCTTAGCAATAAGACACACAATATTAAATGCCTTCAATTTGCGTATCTCTGTCTCTTTTTCATTTTCGAAAGACATCGTCATTAGCCAAATAGGCGCATTGCCTGCAAGCCGTTAACACAATGCGGCCAAAGCGCATAACGGCAAGCACAAAGCTAAACATGGATCAAAAGCAGCCCGCAGCGCGATTTAACAAACTATGCGTAGGCTCGTCTGGGTGTATGTGTGTTGTGTGTGTATGCGTGTTAGTGTTTATGTTTGTGTTTCTGTCGGAGCTCTGCAACAGTCACTAAACACCTATTAGCTCTTGAGCTTTAACCAACTATAAAGCCTAAGTTGAACGAAAGATATATATTTATTTATTTTAAGCTTATTACATTCTAACAATTTTTGAACTAACCTAATTTTTATATTTGTCCATTTATATCGTATGATTTCACTCAATTTAGGCTACACACAAATTTACTTTTCTTTTAAGAAACGAAAAATTAAAAAGAAATTTGACATTTTTAAATTTTCGTTCTATTTTTATTTTATTTTTTGTCTTTGCGAAAAGAAAATCATCAACATCAGCTCTAATTGAAACAATAAAAGACAAATTTCTTGGAATTTGCTATTTACATACATTTTGTAATAAAGTTGTTAACAGTTTGACGAACTCTGCAGACTTGTCCAACTTTACGTTCGTAGAAGAAATACCATTCAAGCTATGAATTATGCATGAATTTAAGGAGCCTCTTGATTAATAGCCATTAATTAAGTAACGCTTAAGAGGTCATGAAGAGCCAACTTGGTTGCCATGTTGTCCACTTGATGTTAACTCATCGATGTGACGATTCCAAGGAAAATTTGACTGCCTTAAAAAAAACATGGGCCAAAAAACTGGCACCGTTTAGCGAACTGTTTGCTCTCTGCTTGGCATTTATTCTTTTCCTCTTTTCGCACTTTTACTTTGACTGTTTCTTATCTGCTTGCTTTGCATCTTAGCAACAATTTGAGCAAGGGTTTCAATACCAACTTGCGTAAAAGCTAAAGTTGCGCTGTCGACGCCGACGCGTCGGCGTTTCCGTTGACGTCCAACATCGTCGCTGCTCATTAAAAACTTTCATGCTGTTCGAACTTTGAACCAGATAAACAACAGCAACGGCAAAGGCAACGGCAAAAATAACAACAATATAAGTCAACGAAAATACCGCTAAATTTGAAAATTTTCAAAGTTGTTTATTGCATTATTTGCCTATTGCCTATTTAAAAGAATTTTGATTGCTAAAAATAGTTAAGAGGAATTTCGCAGCTGTTTCGAGAGGTATTTAAATCATAAATTATACAATGTTTGTATGTTTTAATGTCAAATACTTAAACTTATTTCAAGTCGAACTGTCGAAATAGAAGCAATTAAATATTAAAACAATCAATTTCAATTGAAATATTTTTTTCTTCTAAAAACGACATCAAATTAATAAAATTAGATTAATTAAATATTCGGTTTTTGTATCATTATTTTGGTACACTCTTCACAAATATATATTAAAATTTATTATTTGCCAAACATGCTTTTCGTCGAGTTTTGGTAAGCCTGCTTTTAGCGCCACACTTTAAGCTAAATATTTAGTATTTTCAATGCGTGCAATGCATTCTACTATTTTGCAATTCCATTCATGGTGGCCTCTGCCTTACCTACCTACCAGCCTTGCGGGCATCCCTTACAGTTGTTACGGCTTCCTTTTATAGACAAATATTGCGCGCTGGCATGTGCCTGCCGGGCTGCCACTTTCCCCAGCTGCATTGGGTTGTATGTTTTTTTTGTGAAATATTTCTGGTTATTTTCTCCTTTTTTTCTCTTTTTTTAAATGCATGTCGCCCCCTAAAGGGTTTCTGGCAACTCGCCTGTGGCACCCTTTACACTGCATGGCAATGTCGCGGCTTTCTGTCTTTCGTTTTTTTGTATATTTGCTGATGCTGTTGTTGTTGTTGTTGTTTGTAATTCTTTTTATGCCCGTGGTCAGTAACGGGTCTGGGTCCATGGGCATTCGGTTATATTGAAAAATTTGAATGCTAGTAAAAACTTTTAATTGTCGCTGGTCAACGACGCGTCTACGTCGACGTCGACGTTGCCGCCACATGTTGGCCGGGACATTTAAATGCGACCGTTGCCTGTTATTGTTAACAATATTTTGCAATGCAATTTTCCCTTGATTAAAATATGCAATGCAATGTTTTCCGGCGCTGTTAACTCGAGCTGCTCTTATTTCTATATCTCTCCTACGAATAATGTGCAAAATTTAATACTTGCGGCTTATAAACTTGGCCAAAAGCGGCTTAAAAATTTTGCATTTTATTTAATCAGTCGCCTCAAAGTGACGCAAACTTTCAACTCAATCATTAAAGATTTATAGCCTAAAAAAAGATGTATTTAAAAATTCATGACAAAAATATTTGTTATTTGTGCAAGTTTTGCTTCAAAGCCGATTACCCCAATCAATATGCTTATTACTTGAGTTCAAGAGGCTAAATCGATGTTTTTTCTTTTTTTGTAGACCAAGCTAACAGTTTCTTATCAAGTTTTTAGCAAATTGTATAAAGCTTTGCTTGAAATTAATCTCAAATAAATTAAATTCATTTAAAATTCTCTTCAGGCTTATCGGCTAATTTATATTTATTGATTGTGTAAAACGCATAAAATCTGAGTTTTTATTTAAATTCTCTCAATCAATTTGATTATCGAGTAAATCAAGAAATATTAAATATTTGAAAATTTATGCAACTTTTAGTTTGAGTGAAAAAAATTTATTTAATTAACGAACGCAATTTGAGTTCCGATTTAAATACTTATTTACATTTATGAGATAACTGAACTTCTAAGAATATGTTTAAATCATAGAGAGAATGTTATTATATAGAATTAGTTTATACTTAATACTTCGAATTAATGCATATTAAGCTGCTTTGTATGGCAATCAACGTTTGAAGTTTTTTGTTTTGATGCCACTTTAAAGCTATTTTGGGGTATGAAGTGTGGGCGTTTGGCAGGGCTATGGCAATGAATTATGTAGGCTTTAATCCGAGTGCTTTTTACGGGAATCGATGGCAGCACAGCGGGGCCTTGAAGACGTTGCCAGCCAAACTGCAATAGCAACAAAAAGTATTTTGGCCAAGTTTCTAGCTGTGCTTAGGACAGAGCATAGGAAATGGCACAATAAACACTGAACGCATATAAAAGGACATTCGAGTTCATTTGTTCGGTGCACGTTGTGGTGTAGCAGGCGATGGTGGCGATGATGTTGGTGTTGCTGCAGGATGGTGGGCGTGGCGGATTGCATTGCTGCATTGTTTGTTGCTACTTTTGTTGTTGTTCAAAACAATGCCACAACGACATCGGTGGCGGCGGTGCAGCACCGAAAAATAGCTGCAGCAAACTTTTGCAAAACTATACAATTGCATAAAATTGTAAAAAATTTATAGGGAATACATGCGCTCCAGGGATATACATACATATATACGACGGCAACGCAGGGCCAGTGTCTAAAAAATTGAGCACAGTGAGAGGATTGAGAATAACGGAAAACAAAAAAAACGTATAGAAAAGACCATACGATGCCACATAGGCGACTTTAGTTGGGTGCTACAAGCACTTGAGTTATGGCATCTGCTCTACATATTTTTGTAGTACAGTTTCGAGATATTGGTTAAGTTTGGTCTTGTTTTAAGAAATTCGAATGGCCAAATGTGGCAAACAACTGGATTTATGCAAATGTATACAAAATATATACAGTATCTTTAAGCCGATAATTCTATTTACTAATTTGGTAAATAGAAAATAATAATTTGTTGCATGCTGACTTAACCTTAAGCCTGGCACACAACAATACTTTAAATAAATTTGTTAACAAACAAGTTCAAAGTGTTATATCAGGGCATCAAATCGGATTCAGGCTTTTAGCCAAAACTAACAGATTGAAGTTAACAGCCGAACTTAACTTCAGCGCCCTTTGTCCAACCGTTCAAAATAGAGTTCTTAGTTAATAATTGCTTTAACACATTTGAACGCTTTTTAATGGTTTGCACGGTAATGCGTTCAAATAAGTATTTAAGAAAATAAAGCCTTGCACATGCCTCGACATTAGTTAAATCTTTGGCTAACATTCGCAGACATTTTGAAGGTTCTTGCCTTTCCATTCACCCCATCTGCATTGGCTCGAATTACCTGCTGCATGTTCGTGACTGCCTTAAATCGCAAAAGTTTTACTTTTTTTTTTTGTTAAGAGCACATGCGAAAAACTGAAAATGAACTTGGACGGCGCGCCATCGGCTTCATGGCGTCGGTTCACGTGCTTGTTACCTACTAGCACTACTCGAATGCCCCTCACTCATCCTCTCGCCTTTAGTTTCTTGTGCATGTTGGTGTTTGAGCTTAGTCTTAGCCACCGCATATTGTCGCGTAGCTTACAGCTGAAATGGCTGCTTTGCATGGTCAAACCCAAAAGGAAAAAAAATAGTTTCCATTCATATATAGTATATGACGGCCTGCACGTTAAGCCAATGTGTTGTGGAAAGCTCGGAAGCCAACGCTGTTTAAAGTTATTCAAAGCTCTGCGAGGATTTTGATTTCGTTTTGTTTTGCATTTTTTGTTATTAAGTCGACTGTCGACAGTCAGCAAAAAACAATTAACCCGCTCAAGCTGAACTCAGCAGCAACTACGACCTGCGAACCACCAAAGCAACAGAGAAACCCCAAAGAGCTGACCGCTCAGTTCACTGGCTCTTCCCGCATTGACTGGCCACAGATTTTCTAGTTTTTATTGTGCCCCTTGGGGAAGCGTTTTATGTGTGTGGGGTAGGGGATGGGGGGTGGGGGGTGTCAGGCACTCGCTTAGTCCGCGAGCGCTTTCCCTTTCTCATTTTATTTTCCATTTTTCAACATGCAGGCAATGCAATTTACCCTGCACTCAACCAAACATACACACCCACACACACACACACACACACACAACACGCACATAAATTGTGCACCGCTGACGTGGTGTCAACCATACGGCCGCGCTGCCAGGCACAGGCTTGTATGTGAGAATTCTGGGTGGCTGCCAAAAGAAACTCCCGCTGCTTCTGCTGCTCCAAGCGGATGCTCAACTGGCAGTCAAAGGTGGTGTGGTGTGGTTGGGTGTGGTGCTTTAATGACTTTGTCATACTCATAGAGTTGACAGTGTCGAGCGTAAAACGTGCAACGAGTGGCTGCGACAACACAATATACTATAACATGTCCAAATTGTCTTTTAAAAGTAGCTTCACTTGCTTGCCTTGTTTGAGAAAGGATCTTAATGTTCAATTTACGGGAAGTTTGTTATTGATTTTTTGCTTTTTGTTTATACAAGCTTATTTAAAAAGCTCGTTAACATATTACAGATTTTTATTTCTATATATTAAGGAGCTTTAAAATAGTTATAGAGTTTTTATTGAAAATTAACTTTGATTTATTTTGGAAGACAATTTTTGTTGTTGTTGTAAAGTAACTTGAAGTGTTACGAATAATGTTTTAATACTACAAAGCCAAGTGCAAGTGTGTGTGAATTATTATGTTTGCTTTTCATTTTCATTAATAATTATTTGCTTACATTAATTGCAAAACACTCGAAGCCAAACACTTGAAACGTGCTACGTATTACATAAATCTGCCCGCCCCCAACACAATCACTTATATAGTAAGTATATATTTAACTTGCATTTCATTCCATTCTCGCCCATTACTTTTGTTTTAAATTCATTTGATTAATATCACGCCTCATTTGCTTGGGCTCCATTTGCGCCAAAGCGCCGACTGCATGCTCGAAAGTGCCTCATTAAAGACACAGACACTTACTACCTATCTATATAGTATATAGTATTTGTAGCTATTTATGTGTGGGTTTGTATCTATGCTGTCATTCTAATGAGCTTACATGCCATATTGTAAGTAATTTAAATTGAGACCACTCACTTGAATGGCACTTGTGCACAAAATGAACTCGAAATGCACTTGCACAAATACCTATCTTTATTCAACCATCTCCCACCTACTCGCATTTTGAATTGAATAGAATAGGTGGGCTTGCAAGGGTAGCGTAGGATAGGGTAGGGTATTTTATGTGCATGTGTTTGTGTTTGTGTTTTTATTTGTTTTGGCTGCTGCCGTCTGCGCTCGTTCAACTAAATGAATAAACTTTTTCCGTGCATACTCTTTTGGCGGTAAATAGTGTTAAAGTTCACACATTTGATTTGTTTTTTTTTTTCGTTTTTTGTTTTTTGCCATTTCTGTTTTACATACTAGTCTTTGGCACCCTCAACCCTTTAACCTCCTTGCTCCTCCGCTTGCTTGTTGACTGTTTTTTAGCATTCACACAAATTTTTTTTGACAACATTTGTGTTCGTTGCTTTTGCAAAAATAGTTTTTCCATTATGGCATATATAGGGGGGCGGCAAGGGTTGTGTTAGGGCTGCGTTCGTGGCTGTTTAAGGCGTGGCACACACACACACACACACACACACATAGTACTATAAAGTAACCGAAACAACTAAAGTGTAAATTAGCTTTTGGCTGTTGTTGACGTTGTTGGTTGGTTTGCCTCTCGTTCGGGGTCTCAGGCTATGCTGCTGGTTCGGTTCGGTTCAGTTCGGTTCTGGGCTGAATCGTTGTATTTCAGGCAAAAGTTTGTCATTTGGTTTTTAATAAAAACACTTGCACACTCACACACACGCACACACTTGAATACACTCATACTCAGGACTCGCAATTCACACTCAAACTCATACTCATACTCACATTTTCCATGCATTCACGCTCTTGCTGCACTTCATTTGCGCGCAACATGAAGAAAAGTTAACTGAAGGGCTTTTTCGGGTTTCGCATGTGAGTAAAGTGAAGTGAGGGGGTGAATGCGGGGCTGCGACGCTGATAGCCCTGTTTATTTTTTGGGATGGGCTGCTGATGCTGCTGCTGCTGCTGCTGCTCTTGACACGCCAACCAAAAAGCTTCTCAAAGTTTATTTAGAAATTAAAATTTTGTGGGCCTGGCAGGCTTAAAAGATGCATCACTGCACTCTGCCACACCAGCAGTGAGGCAGCCACTTCTCGTAAATTGCCTTCTGCATCATCCAATTCATTTAATGCAGCAAATTTCAATAACACACTTTTACCACATGTACAAAACTATTTAAGTAATTGCAAGGACTTAAAGCACGGAAGGGTAAGCTATTAATTAAATATCTTTGAAATTATATATCATTAAACTTATTTTAGTATTTTGTTTAATTGTGTAAAATATTTTCAGTTTTTTGTTTAATTTACATTTGTAAAAAATGTTGAATAGATTTCTTAGGCTATAATTTAATGTATTTATTTTTGAATTACAAATACAAATACAGACTCCATGATGAAGGCTGAATATTGGCTAAATAGCTTTTGCTCTAGTTTAATCTAATAAACAGTCTGAAATTTAAATAATAAGCTTAATTTTTCCAATGAATTGCAAATTGATTTTTGTACCAGAAACAATTAGACCAATTGATTGTGTTTCGGTATCTTGCATACTTACGGCCATTAGTCAGTTCTAATTGAAATTGCACAATCATAATACCACTCTAAGTCAAACTCCGACAGTTATGTTGTTAAACTGACAGTTAGATAGAGCAGCTCAACGTTTGTGATGGAGGGGGGGGATGCGGGATCGGTTATTAAGTTCAACTTCGCAGGCATAGACAAATCACAGCTGGTAAATAGACAACCCAAAAAGACGTCCGACGATTTTGGTCAGTTACAGTTACATCAATTGCCACACAGCAGACAGACAAGACAGCACAGCACACACACCCACTTCACCCACGTATGCAACCCATCTTACCCATCTGACCAGACATAGGCAGAGCAGCACGCCACACAACAATGGACTAGGGACATGTTAGCCAGACACAAACAGATTCAGTTGAAGCATACAAACACATCCCTTTCGCCTCGCCCCCAACTAACTGTTTGGAGTTAAACTCAGAGATACGAAGTTGAAACTGGAAGCAAATGAAGATTATTATCGTTTTGGCTGCCAGGCAGCATTCACACTTTGATACACACACACACACACACACACACACGCATATACACTGAAATGCTATTCATTATAATTGGTGGGCGTAACTGTGGTGTGTTATATACATGTTTATTTGCCTGCTTATTGCGCTCTTAAAGGCCTATTCATGTCCGACATGGACAATGAGCACAGTGTACAGTGTACAAAGCATAAAGCAAACCATATCTAACTATCCACTTGAGCTGCAGCGACAAGCGCTAATTAAACAAAGTGCATTTTAGTGGGTTGTTTGTGATTTACTTTTGGCTTAGGCTCACATTTGAACTCAAAAATTAACAATAGTTTTTCGCTTGTCACAATGACATTAGGAATGCCACACATTCAGTTGGCTGCACCTGCTCAATGCGCTGCAGCGTTAACGATAAGCAATTGCGCGAAAGGTAATTATTCATTGCATCGTTTACATCGTTACATACTTTAAAATAGATAACATTGTATTAATGCTGCCCAACTTTAGGCAAACATAATTAGCTCTTATAGCTTTACAATATGTGATTATACAAACTAATTGCTTAAATATCCTTAGTATAGACAAGGAATTTCTGTTCACATTCCTTGCAAATGAATACTTTAAAATTTAAGGTTTAAATCGTGCATCTGATTGAATGTTGTTCCTGTTGCATGTGTAAAAAGGAATAAAGAATGTAATTTGCATAGGGATGATGTCTGTCAATGATGTGGCATCAACTTAACTGAATACATATAGACAGACATGCACACACATGCAACACCAGAGGCAGACATTTATATTTGCCCGCCAGAGCATTGAGGCAATGTCTTTCAACTTTTCATTTGACCCAATATGCCGCACACATTTGATGCATGCCCTGCAATTCTTATATGAGCATAGACGAATGTTTGTGCTGCTTGGACATGCAACATTTAGCCGGAGGGGAGCACGCAAAGTGTATATGAAAATAAAAACGATGTCCTATATATATTATAACACATGAGTGCTTGTGTGTGGGTGTGTGAGTGAGTCCTGGACACATGATGCAGTCAAACCGACAATATGGAGTACATACTTGTGTAAAACAAGTTATTCCATTTTGAGGTTTCTGAATAATTAATGCAACTAAAAATGTTCAGCTCGACCATTTGTTGTTACCGTTAAATTGCATATATGTATGTATGTGTGTATATTTCACATGTATTGTGCATGTGAGCTAGTGATGAGCATTACGTTCCCGCATATCTATACAATCTCAATTATGTGCAATCGTCATTGGTATCGGAATAACCATTTGATAAGCAAGAGACTTGTATGATATTGATTAAGTGAATACGACTTGATAAAGTGTTTTCTAAACTGAATTTATGAATATTCTGCATACATTGAGCAATGGCGAAGCACAAGAAACTTAACTTAAAACCGAGTCAACAAAAGTGTTTATTTGTTTTTGTAATTTCAGGAAAAGAAACTTATAAACGGAGTGAATAAAGTGAGATTTTTTTAAGAATTCGTTACATGTCAAGCTGTTATAGAAGAAAAAACTTACAACGTTTTCCATATGTAATAAAAATGCTTGTTATTTATTCCACACCACTATGTTGTAGGTGTCTCTTTATGAATGCATGTATGTGTTTACATATGTTTATATGTATGTAATACGAACATTTGCACTTATACAATTGTGTGCGTGTGCGTGTATGGGTGAATGATGAGCATGCTTGTTTATGGCACTTATGTCTGTGTGTATATAATGCATATATTATTTCATATTGTAGTGCATTTTACGCAAGTGTCCTTTGTGTGAACTTTTTATGCAGAATGCATTGCAGTGTCAAGGAAAGAATACCTTTGCCTTTGATCAGCAGCCATAAGCAATGGTCGTTGTCATTGTAATAATTCCCATCTCCTTGACAACGCCAGAGTCCAACCAATTCAATTTGATGCCATCGCCATCGACTGCCAGGCAGGCAGGCAGGCAGCTACTTAAGTTTTATGAAGCGTCGATATTACGACTGAAACGACTGACTATCCATAAATGGTGTCAAGGGAGAGGGAGTGAGAGGAAATTGCCGCCAATGCAACTTAATCTCCGTGTCCTGACATGAAAAGTCGTCCTTATCGAATAACAGCAAAGTAAGAAACAAGTGGATATGTTTAAAACTCCTATTGATTAACTAAAAGATGCTCCTTCATGATTTCTTCGCTAATTTGGAAACCTCTTGATAATGTTAAATGTTTTTTGGTATGGTTTAAAAATATTTGATACAAATCCTTAACGAAATACTAATAACTAATCATAATATTGAGTGCTTGACGTTGCAAACTCTGAAATAAAAAATAGTTTATATAATTATTACATGTTTGTAATAAATACATAATTTATCAACTGGCTCGAACGTTACATTTTTGCTTACGTAATTTGATGGCATTTATAAGACTTATTGCTGTCCGATGATAAAATATGAAACTTCATTAGTATCAACATTTGTTGACAAGCCGAACGAACTTATTTCTAACACCTAACATAAACTGGAAATAATATCAATTATTCATAAATAAGAGGAAAATATACAAATTATGATTCAAGAAAAAAAGCTCAAGTTTATATTTAGGGGCACGATATATTGTTAAATCAAAGTTCTAAGAGAAAAGGGATTAAAAGATCAACAAATTGAATATTGCTTGTTTAATACACTGTTTCAATTTAAATATTAACTTAAATTCTTTTCAATCAGCAATTCAATCTGTTGCAAACTATCTCTTCAATTACTTTAAATTATATAATTTAATCTGGAACATCCTTCGCAGTTTGTATACTTACAGGGTGTCTATGCACTATAACAAGTGTATAAAAACTGAAGGCAATACTAAAGTTAAGATAAAGCAAACAAACAAGTTATAAAAAAAACACACACACACTCAAAAAGCAGGAGTGCAATTCACACGCACAACAAAAAAAAAAAAACAACAACAGCAAGAAATGCTGATAAAAGAATTTTGTTTTTGTTGTTGTCTTTTTATGACTTCAATTAACTGCGGCCCAGTTTCAGGTCCAGATACAGCTTTATATAGTACTTTACGAGTGTTTGTGTGTGTGTGTGTGTTTGTGTGCGTGTGGATTGAAGATTTGCGTTCATAATTTTTTATCTCTGCTGGCTGCGTGCGTTCAAGTTGTTGTTCCCTGATGATTGTTGTTTGTTGTCTTTGGCATGCATCATGCTTAATGTAGTGTATAGCCCACTAGGCTAGCAGGTAGTCACACACACACACACACACACACACACACACTCACAGACATATTGGCAAAAAGAAAATCGGGCAATCAATTACCAAAATTGAACAGTCTTAACATTCTCGTTCTGCGAATGCTTCGAAGATAATCGCTGGCAAAAACTGCGCCACTTATGGCCAACAATAGAGTTCCCCGTTCCCTTTTCAAGTTCGCAATGCCCAATCTTTAGTATACAACCTTGTTGTTGTTATTGGCCCTGGTAACGACTTACCAACTAGAATCCATATCTAGGCCGCGCTATCGTTGGAGGGCGGCCTTTTGTGTGTTTGACGTTAATGTTAACATGTGTGTTGTCTGCCGATGCGTGTATCTCTGTCTCAGTTGTTGTTGTTTGTGTATGTGTGTGTGTGTGTGCCTGAGCATCTGCGGCGTGCCAGAATCCAGCTGGAGAAGCCTTGTTGCCGCACCATTTTGCCACCCATGCGCTTTATGGAACCCACTGACTCTGCCTTGGTCTGTCTGTATGTCCTTTTGTCTCTCTGCTCATGTGGCAGAGTCCCTGCGTGTGGCACAGTGCCACAAATTGAGTGATTAAGTGAGAAAATTTAACACCACTTGTTACAAAGTAACAAAATTTGTTTCTTAATGATAAACAAAATCATTTAAAACATTTATGATATTATGGTTTTTCTTAATAAGGATAAAATAATAAGGTTTGTTAACTTTGCGAATTTATAAGGGAACAAATTCCTAAGTGTTTCAATGTTTCATCAAATAAGCGATTGGAAAAATAATGTTGTTGGAATACGAATATATTTTCATAAAAAGATTTTGAGCTTAATAATGATTTTTGCTTAACTTACTTTACAACAAAAGCTTAGCTCCAAGCATATAAGAGATATGTTATGTATAATTAAAGTTAATTAGAAAGAATATATAAAAATATTTATATGAATTCCGCGTTTTCTATAGTTATCTATGCAATAAGCTCTTGAAATAAAAGGTTTGCTATTATTGTTATATAATTTTTTTCTTCCAATTTTATGGTAATTAATTCATTAGAAAGCGGAACCTCTTTATATAATTTCATAAGTTCATTTGCTTAGCGATTATGTTCCACTGTGCACTTTTGGAGACTTTGTTGAACTTTTCTCCGGCGTTGACGCTTTTGTTGCTTTTGTTGTTTTTGGCCTTGTCAGTGTTGTTATTGTACTGCTGTTTGTGTTGCGGGCAAACGGAGATTGGATAGCAAGAATAACAGGGGAAGTGATAGAGGGAGAGAAGAGAGAGAGAGAGAGAGAGAGGGCAGGGGTGGAGTTTAGCATGCGCCATAAAAAAAGCGCTCGAGGTTGTTAAATTGACAACGTTAAACACTTTGTTTGGCATTTTCTGCATTATTAGGCGAAACTGCCTGCCGTCTATCTGCTGTAATTGATGCCCCGACATAAAGCACCCAACTCAAAGCAAAAACACCCACACACACACACATCGGGGTTCACAGTTATCGCGACCCGAGCGAGAGTCACAAAACAAGGCCCGAGCACTGATTTAAATGGCTCAAAAGTTAAGTTATCGTAATGCTAAGCGGATTAGCTACACAAGAAATGAAAGACTTCTGTCTCATATGTGTTTGTATGTTGAGAAGAATCTTTAATGTGGGTGGTAATGGTTGGGTGGGTAAGAAAACAATTCAGTTGATTTCACTGTCAATTTAAAATTACATTATAATATGGAAAGTTTTAATCCTTTTAAGTGGCTGCTGACGGCCGGAAGTGCCTGAAATCTGTAACTGAACGTAGCCAAAGTGAAGTGAAGTGAAGTCAAGTCAAGTGAAGTGAAGTAAATTGAATGTCCGCTGTTTGTTTTATGCATAAATTCGATTAAATGCCAAAAGGTTATATCTTCGACATCCTGATTGTCCTCCCCACCCCCTTCGTCATTCCGCCTTATCCTTAAATTAGGCACGAGCGCACGTAAAGCTGTTGAATGTCATGTCAAAGGGCACTCAAGACGAAGGCGGCGGCGACGCGCTCGTAAACTTTGCCGACTATCTACAAGCTTTATTTTGCTGCAGTCACTTTTTTTTATGGCAAAGTCAAAGGATTACGCAAGCAGCCTGGCGACTCGCATAAAATGCAAATACCTATTAAAATTGACAATAAAGCGGCTTTTTTTTTAATGCTTATTGTATGCATGAGGGCAGCCAAAGGGATGCCGGAAAAACACTACGCTTTTTACATAAGAGATTGTTAAATTCGATTTAAATTTCATAAAAGACGTTACAGCACTTTAAAGCTCGTTATGAATCTTTTAGTGGCAAACAAGAAGGTCCTGTTTATTTGCCACTTAATTTGCCACAGTCTGTTGCAGCTTGTGCTCCTGATGCTGCTTCGCTGGCTGCCTCAATTGCCGTAGCCACTGGAGTACAAAATATCCGCTCAACTGCAACTTATAACAATCTTCCCGGCTACCCAGCTTCCATTCTTCTTCCGCCTCTCCCACACATGTATGCATAAACACGTGTTTTCCTGTTGTTATTGCAGTGTTGTTGCTCTTGTTACTGCAACACCGCACTCAATCCTGTGATTTAACACTCTAACATCTCTTCCCTGCTCTTTGTTATTATTATTTTTACTTGCAAGAGTGTTTTCTGTTCTTCAATGCCCTCACTTGCTAAAGTATGTAATGGCTTTAGCCATCCGCCTTGCGATTTACGAGCAGACAATTGTCGTTAATCTTTATGGCTTAACTCCTCTCAAAATGATCTTATAGGGGATATATTAAAATATATTATTACACATTTCTTAGAAAGGATTGAAATTTGTGTTCAGTTTTTTATATTATATCCTTAATTATTTGTGATTCGATGTCAGCCATGAGTCTTTTCAATATCATAGTATTAAAAACCGTTTAAAACTTTTACGATTTACAAGTCAAACTATGGCAAAAGTAAACTGAAACTTTACGCGATATGTTTATATTTTTGGAAGTAGAGCATTTGCCACGTCGATCTTATATCGATGTGTATTTAGTTCATCCCTTTTTACTTGCTCAGTTGTATTTTTGTGAAAGTTACGGCAACTTTCAAAGCATAAAAATTTCTTACTACTTGGCTCCGACGAAGCATAAAAACTTATGACTTGTCTATTCGACATATATATATATATATATATAAACTTCACACACACACACGTACTGCACTATTTGGAAATGAGCTTTGGAACTCGTGCTGCATGCGGCGCTATTGGCGGCGTTGCACTTTGTTTGTTTGTGCCGGTAATATTTCCTTAAATCGAGTAAACAAGTGGAATTCAACAAAGCGGAAACGGAAGCACAATGCGTAGCTGCTTCTTCTGTTGTGAGAGTTACGTACACAAACACACTCGAACACACACATATAGCCCCCCCTTATACAGATACACGTATCTCTCATACGCGATGTTGTCTCAAATATGGCGGCAAATAGACTTCGCAGCAGCTGCAGCAGCAAGCAGACTCTAGCTACTCTTCTCTTCTCACAACTTTAGTCTGCGTTTACGCTAGCTTTTCTTGGCTTTCTGTTGTTTTACTTGGAAATTGCTGTTAAAAATAACAAAGCTCCTTGTGAGTTTCTCGCTTCACGTTGCTTGCCAAGTTACTTCCTTCCTTACTTTTACTTGCGTTTTGCTCTCCTCTTCTATTTTCCTTCTTTTGCCGTTAAGCTTTTCTTGTTGTTTGTCTTAGTTATGCTATGGCAAACCATCGCACTAACTCTGCCCCCCGTCCAATTGAAATTGAGACGCGGCGTTCGACAAATGTATTTATTTGCTCTGCTAAATGGCATAATCGAAGCCAACCCGCTGCCCTTGTAATGGTTGACAGGCTTTGCGGTGCACAGATTTTCAAAATACCAACATCAAAAGGAACAAACAAACTATGCACACATACACAAGCACGCACGTTTCCTATATTTACCTTATTAGTGAAGAAATTCTTAAATGGCATTTTATAAATAGATGTCAAGTCTTTCGCTGGACTGGATTTAGAAGTGAGCTTTCTTGGTTGACTTAAAATTGTATTGCTTTTATCAAACAATTTTGTTCTTGACAAAAAAATATAACTTTGAAAAACACTTCATAGCTTTCCTCTCCAATACATGAGGAAATTTATTAAGTTCAACGAACCAACTATTTAGTTTCGGATATGGCGATCCAAAATACATAAGAAATGACTTGGATAGTTCGCTGGAAAGTGGAAAAATAAGTAAGTAAAACATAGATAGATAAAATTGAAGTTGTTTTATTCGCGGTCTTTCTTTACTCATTGTCTCTCTATCAGTAATTTATATTGAATAAAATGAAAAAGTTTATGAAATAAATATTTGACAACTATAAATTTTCCATTTAAAGTATGTGTGTTTACAATTAAAAAAAAATCATATAGTTTTAACAGATATTCTTTGCAGAGCAAGGCACAAAATTGTATATATAAAAAATATTGGATTTTAAAAAATGTGGCGTATGCATAAAAAAAATGTATTTATTGTAATGAACTTTGGCCAGCAATGAGAGTTAATAATTTGGCTTTCAAACAAATTATTGAGTATGCCAATCGTTGGTTTGTTTGGATTCGGTTGTTAAGTTCATGGATTTTATGGTTAAAAGCGAGAACTTCAAAGCCACGTTTGAGGACAAACTACAAGAGAGGAATTTGTTAAATTCCGCTGGGTGGGTTCTTTTGGTCTGGCTCATAAGCACCGCAACGTCTTTTGAAAATGCTCTGGAAAATGACGCAGCTGTGTAAAGTTTTTCTGGCATATTCAAGATGTTTGTTGCGTCTTGGTTTTTGTGAAAAGTCCTCGCATAGCTAGCTAGCTAGCAAGTGAGCTGGCAGCTAACAGAGCCAAATAACAAAACTTGAAACCAGCTGCAATTTCGTTTACTTATTTAAGTTACTTTAACGTCTTCAAAGACAAAACTTACGCTCAAATTGTTTGTCATCAAATTATGTGGACAGCAGTTGGTGTTGCTTTTGCTGCTGCTATTATTTTAGCTGTTGTTGACCCTGGCCACAAAAATGGGCATCATTAAAATGCTGTTACCGGACGCACAACGCTCCAACCGCCTGACCGGATCCAGTCAACTGCCCCCTGTCAACGCTGAGGCGCCCGAACCGCAACCGGATTGCTCAGGCATACCCTTTTTTAATTTGCAACATGTCATTGGCAGAAAGGCAAGCAAAAGGGATATGGCACATCGATGAGAGCGGGGCTAACCGAAAAACAGAGCAACTAGGTATCTGAATCGAGCTGACCGACCTGGCCGACTCTAAGGAACGCCCAGCTCACGCTTAGTTGCGCCTTTTGTTGGGCTTTCTGCCATGGCCGAATAACCGAAGCAAAAACCAAAATTAGCAGCCGCAGCAGGACAAAAAACAAAAAGCAAAAAAAAAGCCAAAAAAAATAACAAAAAAGAAAAACAAGAAAAAACGTAGGCAAAACAATTGAGAGAGGGCAAATCAACAACTATTTAAGAACTACAGAAAAATGTTAAGCAATTTGTTCTCGAGATACGTGAAATAAAAGTTAAGAAACGGCAGACAGACATTTTGATCTTTTCAAGCATTTGCCGAAAAAGCACAAAGAACTATTTGGTAGCAAAAGGCAAACGTAAAGAAAATTAACTTGTTTTTTAGTTAACTTGTGTTAACAATATAACTGCAATATAAAGTTGAATTTTACTATAAAGTTTGTCTGATTAAGTGTGGTGCATACTAATAGGATTATTTAAGTACTTGATTAACTAAATAATAGATTTTACTTTTGAGCTACAACAACAATTACATTCGGAGCTCATTAATAATACAATAACTGAATATACAAGATGTAAAGATGTAAGTAAAAGGTTTAAAAATCAATCACATCATAAAGATTGAATATATATTTATTTTTTTTATGGATTCTTAAGTTGTTTTGAAATCTATTATGCAGCCCTCGAACACAAATACAAATTCATACAATATGATAGACGATGGAAAAAGCAAAAAGTGAATAAGGAAAGAGGAATTGGGCAGTTGGGCAGTTGGGTTGTTCTATGGATAGATGACGAGGAGCAAAGCAGGGCTACAGGATAGGTAGAGGCTGTCCGGCCCGAATGTCATACAAATGACCCATATTAAATTTATTACGGCACAGGGAGCAGCACAATGAAATTCAATAGCTGAAAACCTAATGGCAAACAAAACAAATCGCCGACGCCGACGCCTACGACTTCATATATTTATGTATACATATAAACAGTATGTATGTGTACATAACATACATATGTATATGTATGAATACAAAAATACATTATGCCATTGTTCGAGGAGATTTACTTAGATACCTTAGAAGGCAGCAAGGTGGGAGTTTATTTTGCTGGCTGTATCAAAAGCTGCTTAAAGACGCTTGTCTGTTAGCCAACTTTTTGCATTGCTTGTCGTTACACAGTCATTCTGGCAGCTTTACCAAATTGATTTATAATCCTGTCTCGAATAGCCTGAACCCAACAGGAGACAACGCTGCAGACGCTGCTGACACTGCAGCCACTTGCAAAATATCACGCGCTGCTTTCGAAGTTTTGACGAGGGGTTTCGCTTTCGCTTGCGCTTTCATGTTCAGGTTTGTATTTTTTTTGTTTTTCGAAAGTGCTTGAAATGAAATTTTTCAATTACTTTGCAATTATACTATATGCGTTTCAAATATAATGAGTGAATGCTGCAATACGCGCAGGCGTTGGGGCAACTGAGCGTCGCGACGCTTGCGTGTGTTTACCTCGGCACGTTCTTTGGTTCCATTATCCTGCTGCTAATTAAGAAACGTGAGACAAATGACAAGCGCTAAAATATTGTTTGCCAGCACTTAAGAGCGACAGAGCCACACACTCAAGCACACACACGTACACACACTGGTACTACGTGTGTGTGTGTGTGTGGAAAGATATCAAATATAATATAATTGACTAGATGATATCCTGTTTTTATTAATGGTTTCTTCATTGTTTGATGAAAGCTAATTAATAACATAATAATGATTAATTTGAGGTTTCTACAACAATAAAATTTACACAGATTTATTTCTGCGTTAGTATGAAATTCTCTTTTGTTCTTTTTATAGACGGTTTTTCTCATGCTTATTAAATAATTAACTATGTTTTTTAAAGTTTTAGACATTCAGTAACAGTTTTGTTTAAGCATTATTAGATATTTTTATGTTGCTAGAAGTGTTGTACTAATTTAAAAAATAAATCCAGTTCATAAGTGAGCTCAAAAATGTATCCTTCCGCTTTTATTTACATAATGCGTAATTAAGTTAAGAAAGCAAACCTTTACTAACTCAAATAAGTTTTAAATTTTGTAAGTAACTTAAGATCTCAATTAAGTTTAATTAGATTTTAAATTAGCAGTCTATTAATAGTCTCTAAATGAACAAAATAGCAGAGTATCTTAACATTCATAAATACATCTTGTTTCATACTCAGCTACCGAAGGTTAAGAGTTTTTGGGTTTGTGCAACGTCTGTCATGGTGTCTGTCCGTATGTCCCAGCTAGAGTTTGGCCCTACGCCCAGTGAGGGGTTGGGAAATCGATATCAAGTCGATGCAACTCGAGATGCAAATCGATAAAACACATATTCTTCTCACATATTGACAGCTAGAGTCACCAAAGTTGATGGCAATGTAGCTGGTAGCGTCTACCAAAGATCTCCCCACCTTTGAAAACCGACAAGGCATCTTCCTCAGTTTTTGTGCTTAGACACAACAAATTTGAAAAATAGCTGTCAACTTTCCCCAAAGATTGGTATTACAAAATGTTAAAAAGCCACGCCCATTCCACCTCATATTCTTGGTAAAATTCGGTATCAGAGTATTTGACAGTTGGTTGCGCCCCACTTCAACGTTGTCTTTTTTATGTGTGTGTGTTTGTAAATCTGCAAGGCTGCTCTTAAGAAATCGCACGAAATTTATTAATTATCAAGTGGACTTTGGTTTCGACCTCGATTCTAGCCACCCACACACACACACACACCCACACTGACACTCATATATACATACATAAATACAGAGGGTTTTGCAATCACAGCCGCTTGATTGGCATTTAAAGCTCTTTAGGAAATCTGTAGCTCTTGTAGGAGCCACACTGACTGAATAGCTGGCTGGATGGCTGGGCTGACAGCAAAAATCGAAGTGAAGTGGCTACATTGAGCCACAGCTGAGCTCCTTAACGCTGCTTCCAGTCTGACATAATCCATGCAATTGTAAATTTAATAAGAGCTCCGGCACGGCAGCCAGGGCCGGCGCTTTTCCGGAGACGAGGAAGGTGTAGTGAAATGGAAAAAGCAAGTAGTCAGGGCAATTAAGTGAGTCAAGTGATGGTGAATGTGAGAGGAAGTGCGAGGAAAACTGAAACGTTAAGCACATCGAACATGGTTTCATTCTAAGAGGAAAGAAAACTTACAAGTTGTTCAATAGTTGTTGACTTTGACGTTGCGCCTATAAATGAAGGTCAAATAGGGTTGTCAAGTGCCTAAGAAGTTCTTTAAAATAAACTTTCAATGCCAACAGTACAGACTACTTTAACGAGCAAGTATCTTATTTTGAATTATTTAGACTTTAAACATTAGAAACACTAGCAATAAACTATATTTAGCAATATAATTTTACATGGAATACATGGAATGGCGCGTTGTGAGAATAACGCTTAGAGATTTAACAGCCACGTTGTTATTGAACTGCAGCGGTTGTATGATGGACCAAGTGTTGGACTGCCACATGACATGCAGCAGACACTGTCTGCTGTGGCGTTGCTTCTCGCCAAGCAGCAAGAGTACAGCGAGAATGTTACGCAAAAGCTGCACAGGCAGCTGCTCGAGCTGCAAAAGATCACAGATTGCCTGTATGGCGCTTGCATCCAGGTAATAGTCACGATAGGATTGGCAGATATGTAATGCAAAACTAGCTAAAGTCCAGCCAGCTGCTAGACGCACTGCTGTCAGCTGCTCCTGTTTGCCAGCGCTGCGCACAATCTTCTTAAGTACGCCCAGCTCCACAAAGTACTCCAGCTGAATGCAACGATTATCGATGATGACACCCAAAAGTTGTAGCACCAAAACACGTATCTCCGTACTACCGCCAAGAACCAAACAGTGCACATGCTTCAGTATACTCTTGGGATGGCAAAATAGTTGGCCTCTTTGGCGGCGATACGCCACGCATGCATTTGACACCACAAAGATTGCCTCACGCTGCACCGCAGCCACGGGACTGAGAACGAAGCGCAGCGCACGACTCATCATGTTTAATGACGATTGCTTGGCGGAGTGGTATTCAGTGATTAAACGGGCCAATTGCAGTGCTGGCAGCAACAGCTCCACATCCTGCGATGCATGCAGTAGCTCGGGCAGCACCTTAGCAATCTTGACAATCGCGTCTATGGCTATGCCGGGCGTCTTGTAGCGCAGCATCTGGTAGAGCAGCCACATCACCTGTCCCTGCTCCTGTTTTCCATGGTGCCGCACGAGCAACAGCTGCAGCAGTTCGTGAAGCAGGCCCGCCTCCAAGACAGCATCTCGCATTCTCCAGCCAGAGACGAGAATATTGCTGAGCAGCGCCAGGCTGCAGCTTTTGATGGTGCCACGCAGGCGATTCAGTTGCAATATTCTTTGCAGCAGCGACAACAGATTGGTGGTCAAAACTAGACGTTTCAAGTCCACCTTGGTCGATTGGGTGGTCAGCTCGTGGAGCACACGCAACGATTTCACACACTGACGTGGCGCATGCTGTGGCCTTTGCAGATGATTGAGCAGATTCTGAATCAAACCCGTCTCCCAGGTTGCGTTCATGTCACTGAGCAGCAAGTGTGCATAGTTAACAGCTGAGTTCACTTGATTGTCCATATTTTCAAATTGGTATACAATTGGATAAGACATGACGCGACACGAATCGAAGATCTCTAACAATTTAACAAGTTTGAGAACGGTTTACCAAAAATACAAAAGTATTTTAAGACAAATTTTGTTCTGCTAATGTTAGTTTTCGATTGAAATTTATTTGAATTGGGCTCTGTTATAAACCACTTCGAGTTTTTTGACATACTTTTCAAAAGCTTTTGCCAATAGATAACTTTGATTTAATTTATCGATTTACATAAATATGCAACCCTGTTTGTTGATACATATAATTAATAAATGGGCGCGTTACAAAAGCTGAAAAAACTGTGAAGTTCAAATACAAACTGGAAATAATAGTCATAATTTAATAATTATAATAATATTCGTATACTGTAATATTCATAGAAAAGATCTACATAAAAATTGTAAACGTCAAAAGACCCTAAACAATTTAGTGCATATTAACTGTCTGTACTATTGTTAATTTTGAATGTGAATGGGAAAAAAGTTTCTAGTTTCATTAAAATTTCTATATGATTATTAAACTATGCTAATTGAAAGTAAGGCATAAGTATGCAAATTAATATTTAATATATTTGTATGAATTTGGAAAAGTATTCTTTGTTTCTTTTTATTGTGTTTGTTGTTTGGCAATTGGCAGGGTTAACGATAAAAGTTGTTGCTTTCGCAGCGATTTGCAATTTGTGTTTCTATTTGTTGGCATTTTACTTTGGAACAACTTATTTGTGTGTGTGTGTGTTTGTGGGTGAGTTTGGTGGGTGTTGAATTTACATTTCACAAACTAATTGTATGTAAATATGTCAAATGTTTATCGTCAACACCTGCCAGTGTGTGTGTGTTAGTGGTGTGTGCACATGTATTTGTATTGCATATTGACAAATTCATAAATGCGGTAACATTTTCAATTAAATATGCGCAACGCCGCAAACACAGCTGCACAAATGCCCCGCCCACGCCCACGCCCACTCCATCAATCCTACAGTAAGTCGATTCATATGTACATACATATGTGCAGGTGTGCAGCTTTTGGTCGGTTACAAATTGCAAATCAATCAATAAATAATTGAAATGAAAATCATTTTGCTGGTTTCAACTTATCTTCCAAACCGCCTCGCCTCTTCCTCCTGCGTTACGCTTCGTTTTGGCTGCGTATGCAAATGGGCAAAAATTGTGTACATCTATCACCCGTTTCGGATCGGAATCGGAATCAGAATCGAAATCGGCAGACAGACCAACACACACACATGGCAATAGAATTGTGGGACTGCAGAGAGAAGCAAAGGGATAAACCGAAATTCGAGAGTCGTGAGTGCGTTTTCAGGTGTGCTGGATTAGTGATGATACAACTGATATATCTATGGATGTGTCTTTGTGTTTGAGAATAGTTTTTTTTTTTTTTTGGTGCAATAACTTTAAACGTGATTTGTTGAAGCAACTGATATTCTCTAGTCTGTGATTAGTTTACTTCACTCTGGTTGGGTTTTGCTTGAGATTTTCATCAAATTCAAATGCATTTTTCTTGGCACAGCGTTAAAAGAAAGATATTGCCGAACTTTGCTTGTGAAGTACGGGATAAACTTTGTGAAATGGAATAACGATAAATTCAATTTTTCGATTGTAAGTTTTACTTTACACGTAGTCATATGTTTGCTCAAGTCAAAATGTTAAGAAATAAATTCAAATGATTGTATTTTATAATTTAAATTGAAATAGTTTTATTATAAGTCTATTTTAGATAAATAAAAGTGATATAATAGCCATCTCTAATGCGTAGTTTCATGGCATGTTTTTTTTTTTGATTTGATGTATTCGTGTGGCTGCCTTAAACGGATGTGTTTGAGTGTGTGTGTGTGTGTGTGATGATGGCGGTGATACATGCACACATATACATACACATTATGTTAAATTACCAATTTCACATATCTATTTGGCATTTTTTCAATAAAGCAACGTCGTGCGCGACCAACCAACCGACCGACCGACCAACCGACCGTAAATTGAAAATTCTATCAAATTTGTTTGTGCAACACGCCCACTTAGCAAAAGAATATAAAAATAAGAGCAAAGGAAGAAAACGCTTAGCCATGCAGTCTACTGCTATAGCTGTTGCTATAGCTTTGTCTCAAACTCTGACAACCCATGCCAGTATATATATGTATATAGTCATGGGTTAAATTTAATTTCAAAGTTCGCTTTTGTTTTTGGCTGTGCTTCGTTTTTGTCGTTATGCCCAAATCCCGCACAAATCCTTTGAGCTAGCACACGAACAGCTGCTTTGGACCAGAACCAGAACCAGGACGACGACGTTGTTCACTTTTGTTGCACGTGCTGTTGTTGTTGTTGTTGCCGTTTTTAAGCGCTGCTGCTGCTGCTGCTTTGGTTGCAGATTTACGCACCAGCAAATCGTTGAATTTATTGGTGGAGGGCGAAATGCGCTGGGCGTGGCAGCATTTTCAATTTTGCTGCTGCATTGCAAAAGGCGTGCCATTTGGCGAGCATTTCGTATAAGGGCACACAAAAAACCGTAACTGTAACAAAACCCAAAAACTGCAACACCCGCGAAAAGCCCGAAAAGCCTTTCCCAAAACCCATCTATCGCCACAGGCCAGACTGATCTTGATTGCATTTGCCAAATGCCAACACCAAACTTGCAGACACATATCCGTCAGTTGGTTGACAATCTAATCAAGCCCAACAACCAAAAGGGTGCCCACCAAGCGATTTAAATAGACGCCTGATGGGTCTTTTGTGGGAATAAAACAAAAACATATGCACTTGCTTTAAGTAATTTGTTCAAGCACCGGCGATATCGATGATTGAAGTTAGGTCATTTGCATGCAGTTGCAAGCGTTGTGTCGAGGGTTCAGGGTATCTTCTGATCCAGCTGCCTCGACAAGAGCTTTCTTAGTTGTTTTTTTTTAAAATAAACTTTCAGTAAAACAAAAATAACTACTTGAAGATAGTTTCTGTATATTTAATCATAATTTATTTATTTGTTGGCTAACTTAGCTTATTGCTGCTTTCAATTTTGTGGTCTGTGCTGTTGTTCTCTTTGTACTACTTTCTTTCTCGGATTAGGTAGTAATAGTTTAATAAAGTGCCAATTGAGAGACAAAGAGCCAGAATAGAGCTGTATGCAAACAAGACACACTATAAAATCAATTGCTGTTTGCGCGTGCTGTTTACCGTTTACCGAACGATACCTGGGCACCAGACGGATGCAAATAGTATACGAGAGGGGAAGAGTAGCTGGGATGTGAATGCATTTGGTGCTGCACGTGCTGCACTTCATGCAATTCACATGAGTTGGTTCCAGCTGTTGGGTAAATTTTTTCTATTTTCTATTTTTCATTTTTGGCAGAGTGGAGGAAAATGGTTTGTATGTAAATGAGATATTTTGCGGTTTGTGGCATGCAGGCGTTGGGGCACGTACAAATTCAGATGCGGTTGAAATCTGCATTAACTATTGCAATTAGTGCAAAATTTCGCATAAATTATGTAAAGAATAGTTTTTGGCTCACTTTTCTATGAACTGTTGTTGAAAAACATTTGGTCAGACTTGTTGTGAGCGGGGAAGCGGGGTTGGGGGACGCATTGGCAACATTTTAACTGCTACTCGCCAGCTGCATAATGCAATTGAATTTAACATTTAATAATAAAATTTATACATACATACCATTGCCTTCTATTTTTTTTCTTCTGGAAATAACAACTGCAATAAAAAGAATTCAAAATAAATATTAATATTAAGCATTAGATTCAACTATAATATCAACTATAATATTCATTTTAAGTTCTTTTATACATGTTTAACCATTCATTAAGTTAAAGTGCAAAAATGGTGAAAGAGCATCTCAGTTCGGCATGCGCTTGCTTAATTTTTCGTTAGTTGCATTTTAATACAAATGTGAATGTTTAGATATTTTAGGTGTTTTTGTCACATTTGGCAACTTGGTGTTGTTTCTCGCTTGTTTACTGTATGTTTCATCGATATGCGTGCAACAACATTTTAACTAGCGTGTCTCTTCTACTGCTGTTTTGGTGCAGTATGTGGCAAAGAGATCGTTTATATAAACATTCATCTACACGTTGCACAAAATAAGCAATCATTTGAGCCGATTTCACTTTCAGGGGCTTTGGCCTTTCACTGGATGCGGTCGCCTGTTCTCGGCACTGTGGTTTATTAAGTTTTGCTATTGGTAAGAGCATTACTACTCTACCCTTTTAGGAACTTTTCACTCTCATGCGCCATTTAACTGCAATCAATTAATTCATTATTATTCGAATTCTGCTTTCAAAACCTGCCACTTTGCTTTATTGCATGTTGAAGTTGTTTTCATTATTGGTTCTACCTTGTTGCACAGCACCAGTAGCCGAACCAGCGTTCAAAGGAGCGAGAGGGAGAGGGATGGCGATGGCGATGCTGGTCAGGAGAATTCCCATTTACTGGCGATGCTTGCTTGCAGTGCAAAAAAGCAATGCAAACTTGTCGGCAAGTTTTGCAAGGCTACTTTGGCTGCAAGTCCACTTAGTTTTTGAGCTCTGCTTCCATTTTTAGACAAAGGTCTCCCGGGTTACATTCCAACCAGATAGCAAAACAACTGAGGCAAACATTTTAACATCCACGTGAAGCGCTTCGTACTTAATGTTTTTTTCTTATTCTATTTTGTATTAACTCTGGCTTATGCACAAGCGGTTACAGCAAAAGCGTTTGCTGCAAAATACACAAAAAATGTTAAAATCCCGCAATTTGCTTTCAATAAGCAGACTGAGTTTTGATGCTTTTTCGAATCAGACAACAAAATTCATTATTATTATTATTAATGAAGTCAAAAGTGGGGAGACATTAAAAATTTGACATATTTGATTTGATTAAATAATTTCCTTTCATTATTTAAAGTTGTGAAACAGTAACGGGCTAATTTTTAAATAAATGTTTCGAATTCCTCAACTTTTTCTTCACTTTCTCTTCATACATTATTATTCATGCTTTCAAATAAACTTCATCATCACTTGAAGTTCAAATAAGTTTTCGTCGTTTATTTTCACCGCAGTCCTAATAAGCTAAGCTTTTGCAAAGAATTTGCTGGCTTTGTTGCTCTGGGTAACCTGTACCATAATCACTTGTGTGTTAGCGCTCATCGCTTGCCATCGTTAGCCAAAGAAAAGGGGGGGAGGGGGCTAAGGAATTTGTTATTCCACTTTTTCGTTCTCCCCTTTTGCCATAATGTTTTGGTTGTTTTTGTTGTTAAGTAAGCGTTTTTGACTTGATTGTTGAGCTCTTAAACGCTTTGCGACCAAGAGAAAAAAATAAACTTTTACCCATAAACGTCGGAAGCGACTGCAGTCATTTCAATTCACCTCCCTTCGCTAACACCCCCTACTTGAAGAGCAGCCCGCTTTTACAACTTTTTCATTTTCTTTCTTTTTTTTGTTATACGCAATTCGCATTCGCATTTGCCACATCGAATGTCGTTTTTATTGTCTTTGCTGCTACAATTTTCATTACATTAACCGTTTGCCACGCCCAGCCCTTAGCCACTCGCCCCCATCCAACTTCTTTCTACCTGTCTGTGCTGCAATGCGATTCAATTGTTTTTTTGTTGCTGTTGTCGCTGTTTGTTTTTGTGTGTTCTAAGCCCAGCTACTTTTTGCTGATGTTTTACAGCAAACACTGTTGATTCGGCAGTTGTTGCATCGCTTTTTCCTAATCCTCGTCCACCCACCCGTCCTACCATCACCACCCACAAGCTCTCCCAGCCACTTTAAAAGTTTTCGCGCAGTTGTTGCAAAAAAGAAGATAAAGAGAAACGGCATAAAGCGAAGCAGATGAAACGAACACAAATCCAGCTGAGTTGGCTGAATGGCAACCAATTGCCAACTACTTTAACAGCTTCCTGTCTACAATACCTCACGACCCACGCCCCACTCCCCACCGCCGTTCACTCCACTCTCTTCCCGCATCAATCAATAGGCATATGATAGCCCCCAAAGTTGAGGCCCAGACAAGTGTGAAAGCAAGCAAATGTGTCTCATTGCTGACCCTGCTCTGTTCGGGAGAGGTGAAAGCACTTTTATAAAGCCATAAAATATACAAGAAATTCAGCTCAATAAAGAAAATAACAAAAACAACCTGCGAACACGCACGTATCCTTTTCTCAAAGCAATCGATGGGCGAGAGGGGAATGGGTACCTGGCACTGTCAACGGCCTCCCGTTGGCAACCTTTAAAAACAACTTCGCATGCGGGGGTTGTAAATGAAATATAATCAGTGTTTTTATATCTGATTTTGATAGCCAAAAGTATGTACAATATGTGAAAGCTTTTCGATTAACATAAATTATTGTAAGCTGTTTATTAACTTAAAATTACATATTTGAATTAATGTGAAATGCATAAATATTTATTTTTATATTTATTCGGCGTACTTACATATTTTTACAAGAAAAGTATACCAAAGTTACTTTAAGTAAATTGTTCTTTAATCAAGAATGGGTTTTTTCAAATATTTGTTTCAATCGCCTTAATCCGAGCATTGAATTGAACAACGATAAGAAGTGGTTAACTAGTTTTTAATACATGTCCAAAACTGTATTTTCGTATTTATTTCAATGTCGAAACTTGACAAACTCACCTCGTTTGAATTCGGGCCTGCTTATGTTTAGTTTATGTTATTTTGGGCTCATTCTCAGTGTCGGACTGAGCTTTGGGCTTGCCCTAAAAGATTTATGTGCGTAAATTTCATGCTGACGGCATCAGGTGATTTAACACTTTAGATAACTTGGAACAGTTTATATTCGAGCCAAAACTTCCCCCAACTACCCTAACAACAACAACAATAACAACAAGAAAACAAACAAACATGGCAAGTTTCTAAAGAAAGAAGGATAAGGGGAGAGGGAGTGTATGATGGGGGAATTGGAGCTGGACAAAAGTTGTATTTTTATTATTTTATTTTATTGCGCTTACATCTTTAAACATGCTTGTTTCGCTTGCCTTGTTGCCTGTGCCTTTTTCTTAGAAATTGATGTGTCTTTTGGGGTCATGAAAATTACAAAAATTTCTTTCGCCTTTTTGGGCTGATTGTGTGCGATTAAGAGAGCATCGGTCCCCGGTCCTTAAGATAGCCAGGAAAACGATATAAATTATATTGTGCGCTTTGAATTAGTTTTTTATAAGAGATAAAAAGAGAGAGAGAAATAAAATAAGATACGTGCGTACAGTAAGGGTAGTTCTGTGATTCGACCAAACAAAAACCGGAACAAAATTATTTATATCTGTGAGAACACTTAAAGATTTTCGTCTACTGCACACACACACACACACAAACTATTAAATGCTCAGCTTGGCTGCACCACAATGCACCACAATTTGCAATGCCAAGGAGAATCGTTGAGGGCATCCTTTGGGCTAGCCAGGGGGAAACCTTTTTGGCGCACAGCTTTGCAATCGAAGCACAACAATGGCAAGCAATTACCTCCCCAAAAAAGGGTAGGAGGAGGTGTATGCTAGGGATAAATACAGAAAAATTGAACACGAAAAGGGCAAAGCGCGAAAAGGAAGTGAGAGAGCGAAAATAACATCGAATTGTTAAGAAACTGCAAACTGCAAATCCATTAAACCACAACAAGCTAGGGGAACAACGACTCGAATGTAGAATGTACGAAAAGAAATAAACTAAAAACGACCAGAAATGGGTGTGAAAAAAGGATGGGAGAGAATGAAGGACCGTCTTCCTTGCAGGGGAGTTTAGCTGACGCACAATTGACTGGAAATTGTTGTAGCACCAGCGAATTTGCAAAATGTGTCTGTGTGTGTGTGTGTGTTCGTCCAGAAAGAAGGATTAGCCCTTAAGAATTGAGAGCTTATGGGCATTACTTAGGCAAGAAGATTGAAGTATTTTATGCGATAGTTTTTTGTTATACTCTGATATGAACTGTAATTGGTTTTGTGCAACTTCCGTCCGTCTGTCTGTCTGTCCGTAAGTCTAGAGACTCGAAACTTTGCAAATATCTTGGTCCATGTAAAGATTGGGGCGCTGCGCTTACAGGTAGACTGGGCAATCGGTAACAATTCGATATAGCGTGGGGTTCAAATCGATAAAACACACATATCTCTCACATATAGTAAGATAGCTGAAAGCGTTTTCCAAAAATCTGCACTAAAGTTCAGATGCCACGCTCACCTCTGCCGCTTCTAGCCTCCTGCCTCTCACCTTTTTATATCCAGTTATGCCTGCATCTTACACAGTTCAAAGGCTAGAATGGATAAATTAGGTAGCAATATTGCTGGTAACATTTATTTAGATCTTCGGTCACTTTTTGAAGCCACTTTTGGTTTGGCAAAAGGCAATACTTTACCTTAATTTTATTTGCACATTATGTTTAAACCTTTTTCAAGTCATTTTGCAAAACACTCTTTAAAAACTGTTAACCGACCAATCCAATCAATTGCTTAAAGTCTTTTAAATTTATCATCTAACAGCAACTGCTTGACCAACATTGCTAACCGCAAGCTCTCCAACAACTACTTCTTCATCTAACCTCACTCCGTTCGCTTCCCGTCCCTCTTTCGGCCTCACCCAATTTCGATGAGGCACTATCCATCCAGCAGTGAAAAATTTACCCTTTTGCAGCATGCCATTTATTTGTCTGCTTGGCATCTTTGCTATCATATCTTAGCATGCGGTTACAAAACTGTTTTCTCTCCCTGGGAGATTGGCAAGTAAAAGTTGCATCTTCTTCTTCATCGTGGCTACCTTAAAAATTAATTGAAACATCACTACCGGCTAATATAGTATATTAAAAACCCAAGCAGCAGCAGCAGCAACAATAAAGAACAACAACAACAAATGGTTAAGCATTAAATATGCAACGAGCAAAAAAATAAAACACCGAACGCCGCATAAACTTTATACCTAAACATTCTAACGGGTTTTTTTTTGAGAGGGCAAAAGAGGTGGTCAAACTTGTAAATTGCTTGTGTGCGTGGTGATTTGTCAGTCTTAGTTTTAGGGTAAAGATATGTTTAACAATAAATTCGACGAACATTTTGGGTTTTTCAAGTTTATTAGCTGTCGGCCGGTAGCTGCGGTCAAAGGGCTCACAACAATAACAACAATAACAACGGTGACCTACGCACTCAATTCCGACCCACACTCCCACTCCTCACTTTATTCATCTTCGTTGTCAAATCACTGTTCAGGTTTTTTGAATTTTGGCATACAGCATTGCCAGATGCAAATAATGAACACTAGCAACTGCGCATGCTCAAGCTCTCTTTTCAGTTCAGTTGAGCGCTCTCATTGCACTATTGGCACGTTTCAAATGTTCTTCTGTTGCGCCTAGGACAATGTTTTTCTTATTGTAATGCTGTGCTTCGTTCGCATGTCTTCGTTGTCGACGACTTCGTGGGTGTACTAAAAAGCGAAGCGCATGGCGAAGGTCGTCGGCCATAAAATGCGCATAATGTCGTGCGGATATGTCAGTACACGTTTGTTATTTGGCGCGACAACATAGCGGCATAGCGACGCAGCGGTAGCGGTAGCGGCGTAAACGTAGTCTGGCCGCGACGTATGTAAGGCGACGTCGCAAGGCGGCATGGCGAGCGTAAAAAACGTGAATGTGTTGGCGTTGTTGCAGCAGTTGTAAAGCTAAAAAAAAAAATAATCAAACGGATGAATTTCAAAAGCCACGCAAAGTTATTATTCTTGTTGCTTGTGCTCTTGAATTGTTGTTATTGTGCGTGTGTGATTAAGTGTTATGTGCTAAAGTGAAGTGCTCTTCAAACTGTAACAGCAGCAGCAGCATCAGCCCATACTTAAGTACTTGTACTATATTGTACTTCCATATGCAACAACTGGATACGGATACGCGCGTCCCGCTTTAAGCAGCTCATCCACCAGCGCAAACAGCTAGGCACACACAAGTAGGTAACGTAACGCAAAGTAACGTAACGGAATGTTAACGTAACGTATCGCATTGCGTATCTGCCTCTCTGTCTTTCTTTCTCTTATGTGCTCTTCACTAAAAGTTCAATTTCCTGCGCTGCTTTAATTGAAGCGCAATGCACAAACAGCCCCCCTCAATCCTCTTGCCAACCCACCAACCAACCCATACCACTCGAATTGAATTGGAATTGAGTAAGGGGGGTGGGTTGATATTGTCTGTTGGGCGTTTGACTCTGGTCAGTCATTAGTCATTTGCTCATTTCCGCAAACGCAGCCGGACGTACAGCACTTGTCAGCCAATAAACAAGCGACGGCACAGACGAACACAGCTGAATGTTCGAAAAGGTGGTTTGAGAGGAGAGTGGTGGTGGTGATGGTGGTGGTGGTGAAGGGGAATGTGACTTGACTCTCCCTGAAGTACAAAAATGAATGAAAAGCTCATATCGAGCACAGGATACTTTCATGTTGAGCCATCATAGCCTGTGACAGTTGTATATCTATCTACATTCATATACAAATGTGTGTGTGTGTGTTATCTTGTTTTCGTGTGCTTGTGGTGATCAATTCTACCGTTAGAAATGCAATGGTCTAGACAAAAATATGCTTAATGGCTGACAGGCAACCTAAAATCGTTTGTTTTCAAGGATCTTATCAAAAATTCAATTGGTTAAAAAGGGTTTTATTTGTTCTCGAATATTTTTTTTTGTAATTATTATATCTTTGGCCTATCTTCTTAAACTATCATATACAATCTTTTTAGAGCGATAAAGTGCGTTGGAGACACTTTTTTCCCAACATACTATGAAGTTTTTACTTTTAAATTAAAGCAATAAAGTTTCTAAACTTGTTTGAGTTCAATTCAATTTGTTTTTATACGAAACATACTTTAATGAACTTTTATCAAACAAATATATATGGCTTACATTCTGCTATGGAAAGATGTTATTTTCTTAAAATTTTTCTAATTGCAAATACTCAAAATAAGCTTCAATAAAAGTAAATTTGAAGCTTAAGGACAAAGCTCGGCGTCACTTAAGGTAGACATTTAACTGTAGGTAAAAATTAATTTAAAATTGAAAATTCATAATATTTATTCATATTTTTAAAATCCATAAAATAAATTCAGAAATTTGTGCAAGAATATTTTAGTCCGAAATACGCATCCTAAACGTATTTATTTGTGTGTTCTTTAACAATTTTAATATTTGTGTGATGATTTGTGATGAATTTTCGCAGATTGCCTCTTGTTTTTATCTCTATGCCCTTTTTGAATAAATCTTTTTTTGATTGCTTTGATATGTAGTCAAGTGTTGAAGCTTTATGTCTCTGCGCTTTAAGTTATCATCATCGAAAGTAGAACGCACCTACACACACATACATACTAACATACATACATAGGTGTATGGAACACTGGCAGCTGGATATGTGTCATGCATTCATTTTGGAATACAATAACCGAAGCCAAGAACAGCAGCAACAGACACAAAAAACAACAACAAGGACAAGCGTAACATAGGTGAACAAAAAACAAAAAAATGCAGAATGGGTCTGTTAACAATAGAGGAGTGCCTCCATCTCCATCTCCTTTTGGCAACTACTCAACCAGTATCCACCACCCACCACCCCTTTTTTTTTAAGCTAACCCAGTTTGTTGATGTTTCTTCACGGCTTGCCTGCCTGCCTGCCTGTTTGGTGCCGTTATATTTCTTTTTATGGCTTGACTGACTGGCCGCAAAACGACAAAGACAAACCTCAGTCAGTGTTCTAGTACCTTGCCATCCTCCACCACCCTACGCCCCACCCAACCTGGAGAGGAACCAACAAAAACGCAGGCAAAGCTTTGATGGAACTTGTTTCGTAATTGTTTTTGTTGTTGCCGTTGTTGTTGTTGCTGTTTTTGATGCCACCCTCCTGACCGTAAGAAATTCCGCTTTCGCCAGTTTGGTAGGGCCCGGGGCAATTGTCACGTAAATCTCTGACTAAAATTAGCCTCGTTGACAAAAATATGCCTGGCTAACACATTATTTGTACAAACAAATAGACAGGCTACAGTTATGGCCAATATGGTCTGCTCAGGGAAAATCTGCATGGGAACATTGACAATTGTTATTGCTGCTCTTGCTGTTGTTGTTGTTGTTATTATTGTTTTGTTTTTTGGGGTTTTGGCTTTGCTTTCGGCTTTTGCTACTTGCTCTTGACAATAGTTTTTTCTCCCCCCAAACTTTATTTTGTTTTATTGATCTGTGTATGCTTGGTCTCCGGACAATGAGAATGCGCCATGACATAACGATATATATGGCGGGGGGGAAAAAATGGAAGAAAATTTGTGAAGAATTAATGCTCTTACAGTAATTTATATTGCTGAGACATAGGAATAAAATAATTATTATCGTTAGTTCAACAGGCAAATTAAAAAGAAATTCTTTTAAAAGATCTTTTATCTGAAAATGCTCACAAAACAATTAATATACTCTTTGGAAGAGTATAAAAACAACTTTTCGTTGGCTTTCGTTTGGCTCAGGATAAACTTGAAACGCTATGATAAAGGTTGAACTGTCGCTGTATATCGTTTTTTTTTTTGGCGTTAGGGGAACAACTAAGCCGACACACAAAAAAGGTTACTGCTTAGCCACGCGTGAAAATTATAATAAATGTCTATTATTTTTGGTAAAGAATGGTAGCTACTAACTTGGCCTACAGGCCATTCATTTTTGGTCTTTCACTTAAGGAATTCTTTGTGATTTTTATTCAGTCATGTTTATTGCAGCTTATTTACATTTCATTAACATATAAATACCAGCTAGATATACTATGTCTGATTGTCTGTCTCTTTGTCTGGCTGCCCTCGAGGCTACCAAGCAGCAAGCATAAAGAACTGTCAGTCAAATCATGGTATAAAGACAGACTTTGATGTCTACTGTGCGTTTACAAAAGCCCAAAAGGAGATCTCAAATGATTAGATACCTTTGACAGCAGACCAAATTGACAGACTTCTGACATGCTCCAAGGAAATTTCCAATATCTGAGTTATTGTAGCTACTTAGCTATGATTAACTTCAACTTAAATTATGCACAATATATTAACAAACATTGCATACAAGACTAACGCTTTATGACAAGAAGACATTAATCGACATTTTTACATAAAAACTCCTTAAAGTATGCTGCACTTTTTTCTTTTTCTTTCTTAATATCTCGTCCATGCCATTTATCGCCATTTTATGTTCCCTCGTTACTATTAGGCAAAAATAAAAATATTATTAGGTTAATATTTTGCACCATCTATCCAAAAAGGGTCATTTTGTTTTGACATTTTAAAAATGTCGCATTCTTCTTGATGTGTTAGCCAAATCAATTTGGATACCGAGGGATATGGTTAAATTATAATTCACTTAGAAGCGAACAACGGCTGAATAAGAAAAAACCCAAGAATGAAGACGAACTGTTAAATCGAATACCATCCAGATAGTGCAAAAGATCCGTTTACGTGACGACGGCATAGGCAAATAAGTAAGAAGCGTTTGCATTTTTTATTGAATTTGTTCAAAAACCCACCCGACCCGAGCCTCGCTCGCCTCAAAGAGCAGCGGGCGAGAGTCAGAGACAGACCGAAACATAAATAAACCTCAACTAAGCCGTGTATTTTGACATAGATTTAAATTGACATGACTGTGCAAACAAAAGCGCAGAACGCTAAATGGTGGAAGAGGGGTTTGGGGTGTGGGTGTGTGGTTGCTTGTTGTAGGGGTTCTGTTTGGTGTTGTACTTGAGTAGACAACAGCTGGCTGCTGCTACCTCTCATGTGGCAAGCGCAAGCCGCAAAAATGTGCGTCAAGGAATTCCAACAACGCTCGACTGGGCCACATTCACAGACTACGCATTCACATGCACGTTTTCACATATTTACATTCGCATTCACATTCGCATTCACATTCAAATTCGCCTAATGCCCAGCGCTTGTCCATTGATACGCATACAAAGGCAACGCACAAAAAGAGAAATAAACTAAAAAATAAACTAGGCGCAGACATAGACGAGGGTAAAACACAAAAAATAAAAATGAAAAATAGTTTCTTATTTAACATATTTGACGGGGCAGCTTCTTTTCATTCTTTTCTCTCTTTATGGAAATTGGCCCGACAAACGTCGGATGATAAACACTAGTAGGGAAAGGGGGTACGAGGAGCTGTATTGTGGCTTCAAGCATTGCGTATACCGCTTTTGACACGAACTTAGCCTCAATATATTTGGTAGGCCTGCAGCTAGAAAAGCGGCCTTTGCATCATGGGCGTTATGTTCTATTACCTGGGCAAATTGAATGGTTAAACTCCTAAAGAATGAATAACAAAAAATATATGTGAATGTAGAGATTTTTAGAGAAAAGAAAACAAGTAAGAGTTGTAGAGAACAGACAACAAGACAAATGCTCTGGAAAACTATGTTTATTTTTTACATAGCAAGAAAGACAAATGCCTAATGTCTTGTTTGTACATTGACTATTTTCATATTTTCACATATTTTTTAACAACATTATATGCCCCGTTAAATAACATGTACATTTTAAAGGGCATACAAAGCCCACAATAATAAATGAATTCAAAAGAAAACATACTTGAAGAAGATGGGTCCGTTTTTCTTTCTATGAATGGCAATTGTGCAGGGCTAGTTTAAAAGGACTTCATTTTTAATGAAGCGAGCCCAGTAGGAGGCGACATGAGACACAATAGCAGCTACGAATACGTTCGAAAGCTGCGAGGCAATAATACACAAGCTACCAAATAGACAAAAAAATGGATGAAAGTTGAGAAGCTATCGCTGCAAAAATGGGAATACAGAATAGAAATTGAATGTTACACGACACACAATTAGAGTGCAAGAGAATAGCTAAATTACGTTGTACGAAATGAAAAACAAGAAGAAAACTGTGATTCAATGTTTTATGCATGTGCATAGAAAGAGTGCAAAGAATGTGATTGATCGCAGAAAGGAAAATGACACAATATACAAGTTGAGAATAACAAAATGTTTGAATTATTCACGTTCTGTATTTTCTATCGTTTGCACGCAAAAACTTTGGAAAATGTGTGTTAGGAGAGCATTGTACATGGAAGTTTTCATTAATTGTATTTTAAAATCAATCATTTAAGGTAATTACGTAAAAGCAAAAAAATGTTTGGCTTAATAAAACGAAACTCCTTAAAAAAAGAAAAATAACATTAAATATTCTTTGAATCAAGCAAACAAAAACTTACGTTTCATTAATTCCTTTTAAAAAAAATAACCCAAATATTTTGGGCTTAAGAACTTTAATCGATTTATTGCTCTTTGAATTTATCTTACTTCCAATTAAAAAGTCCCTAAGATTTAAATATCTAAGTCTTTATTTCCGAATGCATAATGCATTACCGAACCAATCGGAAATCAATAGCTTAATTGAAAAACTTTGCAGCAATACTCTTAAGGAACTTTAAATAAGCTTTACCTACATTGTTTGTGGCATTGCCCTTCTAAAGTGTTAAAGCTTTGTGTCAGCTATTTGGAACATTCAACATTTTTTCTGTCATTTGCATTTGCATCGCTGACTTATGGAATGCCAGCTAATGAGGTTTCCGTACCAAAACGTTCTGCACCCATTGCAATGTGCTCTGTGTTTGGCATAGAGTGAAACCAAATCAAATCACATAACATGTCAGCCATCGCCACCAACTAACCAAACCAACCCAACCCAACCTAGCCCAAACCAACCCTAATAGCTAGCAAAGCAAGCCACCTGTCAACATACCAAGCAAGCAACGCAAGAACCCAACAAACTAGCGACCAACTAACCAAAGCCATCCCAATCCAAGGGTTTTATACTGTTTTCCTCAGCTATGCTAATAACAAGCATTTTCTTTTACGCTACCTTTTCCCACCTGGCTGTCGGCTGCCGGCTGCCAGATAGCTATGCAGTTCTTCACACAACCATTCAACTTACCACATAGCATTCTTCTTTGCGCCTTCTTTTTTCATGCACATTGCATTCTCACTTATGTTATGGTTTTTCGTAAACACTTGTACATTTTGGATGGACTGGGTTGCAATGGCATATTTTTGGTTTAATGATATTGGGCTGTTATTTAAGTATAGAAGTCAAGCATGTTTCGCTTGTTATTAATCTTTTTAGTATTATTTTACTTGTGTTTTCAAAATATGTTGAAATATTTAAAAAAAATTTATGATAATTGCATATATGTATTTTGTTAATCTTATCTAAGACATACATACCCCTTAGACCTTAAATATTTTGATTTCTTTTGTTCAATAGATTTTAGTTAGAAAATTTTTGCCCTTAAAGAAGTTATAATACTTGATGCTTGCAACATTAGCTTTCAGTTGTAAAGAAAAGTTGTAAGGCTTATAAAGATAAATGTTGTATAACTCGTTTATGTTCGTGTATTTAGGGATTGTAAGGAAAGAAGCTGGTGCTCGTAAAAGTACTTTTATCATATTTATTGCTTTGTGTGTAATCAGCTTTCAGTAACATATGAATGTTTTCTTTTATAGGGCAGGTAATCTTCGACCTGTCAAATGTTGCGTTTTTATTCGCCCGTTTTCAATATTTATTCGTATTCGGATTCGCAATCGTTGCTTGTCGTCGTCGTTGTCGTTTTTGTCGTTTTTGTTGTTAACGTTGTCGCTGGCGTTGTCGTCGTCCAATATGTGTCAAATGCAAATTTAAATCTTATTGAAAAAAGGGATTAGGTGACAGCAGCAGAAGCACAGCGCACATACATACATCCAGATAGATAGACAGATAGAGGGTTAGGGGGAGGGAATGTGTGTGCAACAAAGCGACGTTTTACCCAGTGTTTTGTGGCATCGAAGATGCTGCAACTAAGGGGGAGTAAGAGATGCCGTTGACTTTGTCGAAAACACGCTCTCATTTGCATCGTCGCTTCGTGTGCAGCAGCATTTTTTTATTTTTGTATTTTATATTTTTGGGTTTGGCAGTTTTAAATGGTTTTTTGTGGTTAGTGGATTGCATTTATAGTCATATCATTGTGGCATCATCTCAACCAACCAACCAGCCCACTTTTTGGCCACTTCATTCTACAAATAATGGAATTTCTGGAGCAGACCGTAGTCTAATCCAACGGCAACGCTAGACATATCAACATATGTTCAATACGATTTATACTTCAGCCACACACACACACACACAGGCACACCCAGGGACAATACAAAATCAAATACAATGCCGCAGCCATACAATTTTTTCACAATTTCAAAATGTTTTATTCTTCGACGTTTTCAAATCCTTTGTGTGTTTGAGTCAGTTTGTGTGTGTTTCGGAGATATTCAATATTTTCTACCCATGACTCTGTGCATATACATATATATATATCAAAGCTTTTGTTATCAATATGTCGACTGCTTATTGAAAATAATATAATATATGTGTGTGTGGTTTGCTCTGTTGTGTGCGCGTTTTATAGATATTTTTCGTATCTGTATCTGTAGCGCTTTGTCACCTGTCTGGCCCGGCACTTTGGCATTGATTGCTTGCGTAATTTGAACAAAAACAAGCATAAGGCGATGATGATCTTCTCGTTATCATCATCATCCTTATCAATTTGAATATTATACGCAAAACCGATTCAAAGCATTTAGAACGCATATTCGACTGTATAATGTGCTATCTTGAAACCATGTTTTCAAATTCTTTGCCTCTAATTAATAAAATTAAAAAAGTATAAAATGTCTTGTTCTTTTTTGCACAACTTTCATTCAAATTCTCAGATTTACAAACTATCAAAATTAATTGTAGCAATTTTTTAGTAACCCAAACCAATCAAACGTCTCATTGCGCTTGACTTTGGCAATGTCCTGAGGAAAATCTAATCCACAATTTATTTACATATGATAAAAAACCTAATAATAAACAAAGATGCAGGAAAACTTCAAGTCCAGCAGTATTATTACTTGAGTTAAATAATGATACAAAAACAAAATGGTTATTTCTTTGATAAAGCCACACATCTGTGACCCCAACACACACACACGGAGATAGTGATACAAATATTTGTTTATTTGAATTCAGGTGAAATTTTGGTTATTTGTCTGTTTGTTATTGTGAACCAATTTCAATAATGGCTCGCTTCATGATCACATTAATGTATGCATGGCTCAAATGCCATTGCACACTTAAGGACATGCAGAACCTGCACAGGAAATATTGTTCACATAAGCTTGCGTGTGTGTGTGTGTGTGTCTGTGATTTTGGCCAAATGCCTTGCACGTATCCACATAAATTTCAAAGTCCAAGACACGTTTACAGAGCTCTTCTTTAATACAAAACATATACATTTGTACATTTATACCATTAGATATATGTACTTATACAATGTATATATATATATATATATATATATAGATTACACTTTCGGCGTCTTGAAATTTATGTTGAGCTTTTGTTTGCAAGGCAGCTGCTGAATGCTGCTTTGTGTCCTAATTGAAACATGCACGTAAATACATTAATGCTAAATAGCCCAAAATAATGAAGCTGATTAATTCAATTAGGCGAACGAGTTCCGCCCTAATCATGGACCAAATGCTGCGCCCACACATACACTCAAATCCTTTAGCCTGGCATTGTAAAGGATATGTTTTTGGATACTGTTACGGGGGCTCAGGTTCATGTTCAGTTTGCTTTTGTGTTTCTGTTTGTGTGTGTTAAGCAGCTTAACACGCTAATGTGGTTGCAGTTCAATGTTGAAAGCAAGCTTTTTGCCACCATCTCCAACCATTTCATAGTTGTTCAATGAGTGCCTAATGGCTAACCCTCAACACAACAAAGCATAAATACTATAAGCACAAATAATAGTTGGGGCTTAAGCAGGCAATCAAGCAAGCCAATGTTTAATTTACTTCAAAAGACTTTGACAAAACCCATTTTAATGTGTGAGAGTCTTTTAAGCATGATAAGATATTGTCAAAACTAATAGCAATGGATAATAAGAGAGAGAAATTTTATTCATTCAGTTATCTGAAAGTGTATAAAAGCAGATGCCAATATATTTCGATTCAGACCTGCAATAAATCAATTGGCATTTCTACAAAAAAAATGCAATAAATAATTTTGAGGTGCGTAAATTAAATTAGTTCTGGTTATGAATTTCTAAATTCATATTGTTAAAAAATAAATAAAAAATGTCTGGCCTTCAAGCACGTATTTTAGGTTATTAACGATGGTAAACAACTATCAATTATAAGCTTCGGGCTATAATTTAGGACACAACATTTAACATCGTTAGATTTATTTTTAAAAGGTAATTTATTTTTTACATAAAATTAATATTTATTTATAGCTGAACATAAATTGTATGCTTTAAAACATTTCTGTTGGTGGTCTACGCGAAGGACGTGTATTCTATCCAATCAGGAATGAACTCAAAACAGTCTTTACTCAACCATTCCAGCTCAATCATATTAAGAAACTGGCGCCACAATGCAAACTGATAGTTCAACTATATCATGATTGAGCTTTTGCAGTGCATTTCGAGCGCATGTCGTTCGACCTTGACTCTTTACATTATCCAGTCCATCTATCAATTCAGCAGCGACATTGTCAAAAGTCAAAAGTTCAGTCTACAATTTGAACATGACATTTGTCAGGAAACGAAAAATGGGAGTCGGAATAAGCGGGATGGCAAACTGGCAGACAGTGAGATAAAGACAGAAACAGAACGCAAGAGCGACATATCTACTGAACCTTAAATCAAGTTGTAAAGAGGCTGAGCAATGTGTTCAGCGTATGACAGCAGCAGCAGCTGTTGATGGAATGCTACCGACACAAATATAACAACAGTAATATAAAAAATCACGAAACACAAAAAATTCAGGCAGCAACAAAAAAAAATCAAACAGAAAAAGTACAAGCCAAAATGAAGATGGGCAGCTGCGAGGCATATGTTTGTTAACACAAGCATACATAGCATACATTCATCCTACATACATACAAATGGGTCCAACCCATTTACACACACAGATACAAACACACATTCAGCTATAAAAGTGACAAATGTTAAACGAAATGAAAAGAAAAAAAAAACTGACAACACGAAGACGCGACGTAATGAAGCATAAAAAGAACATTTTTCAAGACGACGAAGCAAATACATACACGACAACTGCAAACAGCAAAAACACAACGACAACAACGACAATTCAAAAAGTGCGATACTTTTGAAATGTAGCGAATCTTAGATACGCTCGAAGACCAACAAATGATATCTGTTATAAAATTATAGAATAAATACGGCATTAAATGCGATATTTGCAAGTGTGAAAAGTATAAAAACAATGTTCAAAATTAAACAATACAAATAAAATACTTACTACACATAAAAAATTTAATCTGGCGTTGGATCTGTCATCTAAAAAGTTAGAAGAAGACAAAAAATAAACCAGAAGGAGAAAACTCAGCTTAGAGATTTCCATAATTTTATAGTTATCGATAATATGAAACAAACTTGACATGCGCGTGGTAAACACGAACTTAAATCCCAAACTCAATTGCAATATCGAAGCGCTCATACATATGGAATGATGGACGGAGGGAAACACAAAACCTTTTCCCATTACATGGGTTCAACGCATACAAATTGTAAGCTTAGTGTAAAGTAGCTAAGCTGATGAATTTAAACAGCAATAACAACTTTAAAATGCACATTAAAAGATTTCGAAATCTTACAATAAACTCGATATCAATTTCCATATCAATCAGTGTTTGATGTCAAGGTTTCATCAATTTATTTGTGAGTTTTTCCATCTAAATGAATTGCGCTTAGCTTTGATATAACACCAATATAGTTTTTTATAAAATGGATCACAATATTTCAGAGTGACAGCATTTTATTTATTTAATCAACTTTACTTTATGAATCGACGATAATCCCCTTTAGAGCAGCACAAAGCATATTCTGGACGCCATTGAATTTCTGCAGGGGCACTAGCAAAAATCATAGCATACCTTGCGGCGCAGACTGACAATGATCCGAAACACATACAATATGTATATATATTTATCTCTGACTCTGTTTTCTTTTATTTATTTTCACGCTTTTAATCAATGCGACGCTCTCTAGTTGCCAACTACCCTGCCCCACCCTGTTGTTAACTTATGCAAATTGTTGCCCTCGGCTAGAGCCCCCTGCCACGCCTTGTAATTGCAAAAAATAAAAAAAATAAAGAAAATTATAATAGGAAATAGAATACGAAAACGACAAACGGCAAACCGAATTTAATTTGTTTTCTCTTCTTTTTTTTTCGCTCAACTTTGCGTTTTTCGTTTTTCGTGTTTTTTGCTCAGTTGTGGAATTTTCTTCAATTCTTTTGCTTTCTTGCTTTCCCTTTGTCTTTTGTTGTTGTTTTTGTTGTTGTCTAGCTTGTAATATTTATTATCGAATTGTGTAAAAGCAGCAGCAGCAACAAGAACAAACCATGCAGCAACACCAAATGCCAACGCAGTGCGAGCAATTTCAGGAACTTGCCTTTGCCTGTTCCTGTTCGATATCCTGTAGCGAAAAGTTTTGCACTGGACATGCCAAGTTTTCACAAAGCTAGTGTTGCAAGCAATAAATATTGCTACGACTTATAATTTATGCAACTTGAATCCAAAACTTTGAATCCTTAAGAACTTCAATGTTACACATTTGACTCAACTTATTGAGCAATTTGTAGTCAATAAATTTGTTGCTGAATACTCGTTAGTATTTTTATGGGAAAATCTTGGGTATTTTATAGTCGTGCATATACTTCGTTGACGGATTTCTTGCCATTTTCTTTGGTGCAGTTTAAGAGGACAGGTTCCCCGCATAAGTTGCATTTGTAGCTACCAGTTGCGAGTTCCGTTTTGGCTTTTTTAAATGTTTGCCAACATTGCCATTGGTATGCACACGCGTGGACCTCACATAGTTGTCCTAAATCCTGCGAAACCTTTGCCTCGACCTCGTTCTCGTGCTCGTACTGCTCCTCATGCTCAAGCTCAGGCTCATGCTAGACGTCCTGGTTGGAGTTGCAGTCGCAGTCATCGCTTGTCCTCGACAGGAAGTCTCGCCGGCATATGCCCTGCACGTATTGCCCTTTTAAATTTTGTTGCCAAATACGTATACGAAAAATACATGCTACTCTTCATACTGTGTGTATCTGTGCGTGCTAATGTGTGTGTGTGTGTGTGTACGTTTGTGACAGTTGCAATTGTGTGTTTGTTATTGCAGGTTTTTTGGTATGCACAGGACAATTTTGATGGCAGTTGAAAACTCAAGCAAACTTTTTGCCTGGCCATGTGAACTCCCAGTCAATACGAATACGAAACAGATATGGCTTATTTGTGCCGAGTGCTATTGTTGTTGTTGTTGTTGTTGCTAGTATTGTTATTATTGTTGTTTGAAAAGTCAAGACCTTATGACTTATTCAGATGATGTTGGCTTTCTCTTCAATTCAGTACACTTCAGTTGTTGTTTCGTGCTCTGTTATTTCCGGTTTTGTTCATCTCTGACAATTTCTGTGGCTATGACTCACGTCATTAATTATACGAAGCGTGCGACGTGGAGCCAATTAAATTTACGCATTTAATGAGAGAAGCGCTTAACAAACGACATACTGCGGCACATACGAGGGCAACTCAGTAACTTTTAAAAATTTTTAATTTAAAGATTGTTGAAGAATTGCAAATTCTACGTATTAAGCCAATCACTGCTTTAAGATCTTCGAATTGTTAAATCTTCCTAGTCGGTACCATAGCCGACTTTGCAAGTATGTCAATCCTTAGGCTGACCCTTAAGGGTCAAACAGAACGCGCAGATGATTGAAGCAAGTAACCTTTGCTCTGGTCGTTAATTTATATATTATTCAAAATTAAATTCTATAAAAGTTTCAAGTCCACAATTTTATATGAATTTTAAATCGATTTAAGCTCGAAACACGTGCAGGCAGAAACAAATTAGTTATTTTTCAGTCCCACCCACATAAACACAAAGTAGATAAATGTATGTTTACCCCTAAAGCTATTTAGGCATCCCTCTTATGTAGCACATCTTGCAAGTTTAATACATTAATTAGGTTTATAACGGCACACGCATATCACGATGCGTTCATTGGTAGACCGACCCAGTCTACCCTTACGCTTACCCCTGTTTTGGCCCAAAGCGGGTCATTGACACACATACCACGATAATTGCCTGGGGACATTGGTTGGCTGCAATGTATCAGCTAGTTAGTTGGCTGATATCTCGTAACAAGAAAAGCACACAAACACAAACATAATAGTATGTAGTCTCGACTTTGAGTCTCAACTTTGTGCTTTTGTATTTGGACCCCGTTTTGCGGGTCAAGTGCTTTGAATAATCAGCAGGCAAACGGCCCGTTTGGAAGTTCAAATCCCTTAAAACATTTTCACCTAGAGTATTTATATAGTATTTGTTATTCTTTTTTTGTGGTTTTGTTTTAGGTTCTGTGCGTGCCCAAATATCGCTTGAGTCGCTAGCAATTTCCAATTTAATTATGCACCTGGACAAAATTTGAATATTCTCATGTAGACGAGTATATAAGCATTTATATGCACACACTTACACATAGAAATGTTCCACATGGCATATAGTCGTAAATTAAACGCATTAAGATATTTAAATAAATGCTTTTTTGCGCTCTGCCTAATGTGTCACGTGATTAGCTGGAATCATGCCACAAATTCATAAATTTTGCACAACACCAGCTAAGCTCAGTGCGCCTCATTCATGTGGCAGGGCACGAGTACGCCGCTGTAATTTATAATGAAGTAATTGTGGCAAGCAAAGTGTTGCCAAATTGAAGACGGATTCGAAATTAAATTCACAGGACTAATTCAATCAAAAAACGTAACAAAATTGAAGAAAAAGAACGAAATAAATTAGGAAATCGATTTTTGATGATTTCTTTCAGTCAGTGGGTTCGTCACGATTGGAACAACTTGATTAACTGAGCTCAATTATATATTGTAATAAGGTGTCTATCCTTTGACATTATTGCGTAATTGTTAGTTCAGCGCTAGATAGAAGTAAAACTGTCTGTGATTTTTGTTGTAAACTTGGTTATTACAACTCTATATTTACTACGATCTATACAGTTGGCAGATATGCAGTGAGAATAAATTGAAATGAATTGAATATTATATTCGAATTATTGGTTATCAGTTTGTCAATGGAGCCATAATATATGATTTTATTTTCCACGCGTATTTCACTTATATATCACAATGCGAGTTGAACATTTAGATTTGCTCGTTTCTCAAGTCCATTATCGAGTGGAGGCACGATGATACGCGTGAAAAATACTTCCATGCATTCATCTTACTTGCTTTTAAAAGTTAGATTCTCTTGTGGCATAAATCACGACTGCTTCTCGGCTCAGTTCATTGAAGTGTCGTTTATCGTTTTGCTATTTTGGCAACGCCTTTCGTGAACCTTTTGGCCATAAATATGCCAATTTGGCACTGTACCCCAGCAAGACACAAACTTCACTCTCCTACTTCAACGAGGTGCTGTCGTAGCACCTCCTCCTTAACTTATTTTGACCACCTTCTGTTTACCCTATTCCAGTCAGTCAGCCTGTGAGTCAGAGTCAGAGTCAGAGTCAGAGTCTCAGTGTCGAACAATAAAAATAAAATTTATTACTCAAGTTTATGGCAAAGCAATAAATGTATCTTTCACTGAGAGCATGCATGCATATATCCTTTACTGAGTGAGTGAGTGTGTGTGAATGGACTATTTCCATCTATCCATTAATATGCACTCATTCGCACCTAGACAGGCCGTTCCGGGACACATGTGGTGCTCCCTTTCGCCTCCTCATACCTAGTTGCCTGCTGTTAAAATGATTATGTTGTTACCCGTGTGGAGCTACTCAATCCCAAACACACACTAACGCTCACAACAACCCTTGATTCAAATCCCATAAAGTTGTCCGAATTGTTGTTGTTATTGTTGCTGTGATAGTTGCCGTTTATGTGGCTGGCAATTGCCGCATCATTAATCTTACTCACGGAAACGGCGCTAAGGTCAAAGTTTTGAGTTTGGGTAATTTATCTTCACAGTTTTGCCGCAATTATGGGCCGAAACGGTAAAAACCTAAAACGAAACTAAGCAACTGCGCCATCCATGAACACACAAACACACACACACACACACACACACACCTTCAATTTCAAGTCATGAGCTCTGGACTAGGCAAATGTTAATAGCCATCCAGACACAGAGAGAATGAAACAGGAATAGAGGGAGAGTGAGCGAGTTTTTCAGCCTGGTCCTCAAAAGTCCTTTGGCCGCGAGTTCAAGTCCCCACTCTAATAATTCTTTGCCTTAATAATTGAGCAGCAATTTCGCACCCGCGGCACTAAAATTAAATTGAACTGTTTACAAACACATGAATTGCTTATGAGCGACAGCCAAAGCGACAAACTATGCACCACATGGGGGGTCGCCGCTTGCTGATGTTGCTTTCTGATGGCGGGTGTCGGTTGTGATGGGAGGTTGGGCGTGTCAGGCTGTGTCGTGTCGCACGCTGGGCGTGGCCGGACATGTGTATGAGTGTGTGTGTGTGTGTGTGTATCTGGAATGCTTATCAAGCAAATGACAGTGCACAACTGAAGTTGAGAACGCCAAACAGATGATGACCAAGCAACCCGATTGCACTGTGGTGCCAGACTAAAGCAAAGCAAAACTTATTTGTAATTATAGGCAAATAGTCAAACGATTTTTCGATCTCTCATGCATAGGCATAGTCGTAGTTATCGGGAATACAAATGTTAAAATATAATAATATTTACTAAAATTTACGAAATAAAAATTGAAACAATTTAATTGATATGATATTATTAATGTATTAGTTACAAAAAGATTTGGTTTGTGATCAAATTTGACGGCCAGTAGTCAAAGGGTTAATTATGTGGTGACGCTTCAATCTTTTGCCCCTTGTGTTTGACCCAAAAAGGTCAGAAAACGATTGACATAGAGTACTTTTTTTTATTTTATTTATAGTTTTATTTGAATATGTAGCGTTTAGTGATCAATTTGTGTGTTGCACACACTGTGCACTGCATTTGGCCGCACAATTAATTGCGTAAACGAAACGCAATGACTGTGCCAAGAACTGAGCATTGAATTATTCAAATCGTCTATAATTACAGCTGGAAAAGCGAGCGCCGTTCGCGTTTGCTGGCCTGACGCATTTATCAATTAAATGCGAATGCGGCAAATCCAGCAATTGAAACAGCAACGGCAACAGCAACGGCAACAGTTTTGCCAGCGGCCAATGGCAATTAAATTATTAAAAGTTTGCAATAAATAAAGGCACCAACTTGACAATTATTAAAACGAATTACATGCAAGTTGTGCGACCAGAAAATGATGACCTAGGGCCAAAAGACCAAAATAACAAAAATACAAATAAAAAAAACAAAAAAAAACAAGGATTTGCGAACGGGCGAGCCGGAAAAGAAGGGCAAAACGATGGCCTTTAAATTTATGCGTTGCTTTATGGGCTCACACGTATGTATGTATGTAGATCTGTGTGTGTTTGTGTGTATGTCCTGCGGGTTTATGAAATGCCAAGCGGCTGCTTTTTTGAACTGTTTAATCTCAATTACCAGTGCGAAATATGCAATAAATCTGTTATTGTTTGTTGCTGTTTGTATGTGTATATATGTATGTTGTTGTTGTTTTTGCTGTTTGTGTTGTTGTTAGTGTTTCTGATGTCAGCCGATTTGGGTTCAAGTGCCTGCCGCAGTTGTTTCAAATTGCGCCTCTTTTGACTCCATTTCTCCATTTTTTATTTATTTTTTCTTTGCCTGCCTCTTTTTATGATTGTTTTCGTGTATTGCGCAATAAAAACAAAAATAATGGCCGCAGTTGAAAAAAGAAGAAGATATTCATATACATATGTATGTATGTGTGGATTGTGTGTACAACAAATTGTGGCAGGGAGGTAACATACGCAATTTGTGCTGCGATTGGAGGATGCACTGCAACAACATTGCCGTTATGGCTTTATGTGTGCGAGTGGCTTCTTTTTTTTCGTTTTTGGTGTGTTTGTATTTTGTTTGGCTAAATTCAAGCCCTTAAGCACATAATTTCAATTGCTGTACATAACACAAAGGGATTAACTTTGATTTTGACACATGATTTGTTGGTGTGGGTTCTTGTGTTTGGCTATAAAAACAATTGCAAGCTAGGGTGAATGTGGACTTTATGTATGTCTGGCAGCATGTAAATTACCAAAGCCAAATACATGGAAATTCCAAACCCAGCTCGAAATACCAACTGAGCCTGCCGCAGGCAGACATTCTGGTATTTTGTAGCCCCGTGGCGTCTCTTAAGCAAACACAATACCTCCCCCTAGAAAACAAAAACATCCATAATATTTTGTTGTGGCTGTGAAAACCTATTGTTACATCGTTGACTATTGTGAATTTGTTCTTTCGAAAATATTTGTTGCGTGGCCAAATGAAATTAGAAAGCAGTAAACATGATTATTGGGCTTAGTCTAAACATGAAATCTATTGAAAGTTCCATTGAAAAAAGAAATTAATTTTTTCGTTATCAGAAATTGACGAGCTTTTGTTGTCAACTTATTGTTTTGAATTGGGAATAATTTTGGAAACAAATTGATCCAAATTATATTAACAAATTAAGTTACTTGTGTGGTTTCAAAAGCGTTCATTTTATTGAATATATATTTTCGGAATTATATCAATTCTGTTGACAATAATTTCAATCACATGTTTTATGAGTGACCGCAAACAATAATAGCTCATCAGCAATTATGAAAAAATATATGTTTTATGTATATTGCGCAAAGTGGAGTAAAAAAAAGTGTTGCCACCGCAAGGTAATAACATAATTTAAAAGTTTTAAACCACAGTCGTGTCGCATTATAAAAAATTTAATTGATTTTATATATATTTATATTTAATTCAAAGCATTAAAACAGATTTGATGCGGTCAAAGTGTTAATAATTTATGCAACTGCAAATAGCAAAAGGCAACAAGTTCACACCAACAGCCAACAATGACAAAAACGCAATTAAATGAGCAGCATATTTATATATGTGTATAGCATACGGAATAATATTTGAGAGTTTGAGTTGTAGTTTCACTTTCAATTTTTCGTTTTTTTAGACTCTTTTGAGTTGTTGCTGTCAAATAAAATCTCAGTAGGCTTGCAAGCATCAAAACTCTTTGATGATGAACTCTGCCTTTGGTAGACAGTTTCATTTTTGTGGAAGGAAAAACACACGCCCAAGTGAAACAAACTAAAAACAAAACAATTTCCATGAACTTTGAACCACTCCTAATTGACTTTGAAGCGCTTTTACGACGATTAACTCGAATGTATCTCACAGATACACGATGCTGCTTACACCTACATGCGTGCCATCCTTCCTGACTGCCTGGCCTGCTTGCCTGCTGTCTGTGCATGGTGCTAAATACACTCGAGCTCACACACAAACAAACACACATAAACATACTTTTTTAAACTTCATTTAAAGTTCTGAGCCATGTCTGAGCGTCGGCTTTAAAAAGGTTTTGTTTTGCCACGCTGTGTCAGCAGTCAGCAGCTTATGGAGCTTATACACATACACAAACACATACATTGACGCATTCAAACTTGTAGCAAGCAACTTACACATGTTATTATCACACAAAAACTCGCAAATTTTCACCAGAGCTGCGCCAACGGCTCCCAAATGTATGCTACGGTTTATTTTCCAGCATTTTATTCGCTACGCTGCGCTTTACTTTTCTCTGCTCTGCTCTGCTACGTTGCGCTGCACTGCATCGCTGCTCCCAATGGACACTCATCCTTTAATATATTTATGCAAGTGACTGGCTGGCTGGCTGACTGGCTGACTGGCCTGGACTTGGCTGCTGTTTGTTTTGCAGCTCGTTGACATTTGATGTCACTGTGTCACCGGCATTAAAAATTAAATGTATAAAAATGATGCAGAGACCCCTTTCATTCCCCCTTTACATTCAACTAAGTGAAAGGAGTGAGTGTGCGGGCCAAATCGCTGGCATTATATGCGTAATAAAAACTTGCGGTCGTCCTCCAGTCTACAGTTTCCAGTCTCCAGTTGACCTTTTCGTGGCACTCTCAACGCCCAATTGCCAACTGGAGCCGACCGAAAAAGAGAAGAGCCAGTTTATTGTTTTATTTGCGCTTTGCCAGCTGCTTGTTGCATATACCCTTTCAACATTTCGGTGCACTTCTTCACACATAATGAGCTGATAAAAGATAATATATATTTTTGTTTGGAATAACAAAGTGATTAGAAAAATAATCAATATTTTATACATTTGATATTATAAGATAACTATACATAAAAGTAATAAATAATTGTTAAAAATGTATTAATTATTATTGCACATTGTTTGAATCAAATCGTTTGTTTTTCTATTATTTTTTAAAAAACAACTGGGTAATCCATAAAAAAAGGTCTCACAAAAAGTGCATACAATAATCGGCTTAAATCACAAGTACATTGTCATTTTGTGTTTTTTTTTTTTTAATTTTCCACTCAAAGCTGCGAGAAGGCGTGTGGTGAGGATGAACGGGGGAGTGAAAGCAGTTGGCGCCCGCATTGGGGCAACTGGCGGTCTGTGCGTGACAGAAGTTGTTCGCCTGTCACTCGCTCTTCACCCGCTTTCTTGTTTCACTAACTCTCGCTCCCTTTCTCTTTTGCTTTGCGTCTTTTTGTTGCTTTACCTGCTGGCAATGGGCATTAGGTCTGCCTGTCTGCCTTTTTGTCTGACTGTCAGCCAACAAGTTAGTCATTTGCTGTATCAAAAATAAAACGCAAATAAAAAACTTTTACGACATATTTATCTTTTCTGGCGCATCTCTAAACCGTCCTTCCAAACTCACTTTGTGTGAGCAGAAATTTATTTGAAGGTGCATAAATGTTGATAAGATAGAAGGGCAGGATGAAAAGACACCACCTACACACACACGCACACACACACTGACAAGCAGTGAGCTGTGTGATGTATAGTTTGGTTAAACTTGGTCAGCCAATATGTTGCAGAGGCAGATTCGATTTGTCACCATAAACATAATGAAAAACAATCAACAAAAGTGCCAGAGGGCAATTGAAGATTGATATTGATTTTCTTAAGCAAAGCTAAATATCATTTTACCAGATATACATATGAGGGCTGATGATTAATAGCATCGTAATCGATATCCAAGCATTTGGGCTGTCATTTAATGAAACTTAAGTGGCACTGAGGCAGAAAACTTTGATTCATTTAATGCAAAAAATAACTAAATATTTACATGAAAACTTATTTTCAACCTAATTCGCTGCAATAATATTAAACTTCAGCGCCTTGAGATAAAGTTAACACATTTAAATATGAATTGTTATTTATTCACAAAGAAACAATTAAGATAGCATTAATTTGTAAATAATTGCAATAAAATCTTTTCACAAGAATGTTAGCTAAAATGTATTATAATATATTACTTAAGATTCAACTGATTGAGGAAAGCAACAAATAAAACGTGACACAAGTAAAATATTTACCTAAAATTCAATGTCAACGAGTATTTAAATAAGCAATTTGCATGAGAATTTCCAATGACGCTTTTTAATCAAATTACGAGAACAAAAATATTTTCATAAGAATTTCTCAAGCATGTCAGGTGTCATTTCAGATGCCTTGCTTGGCTCATTTAAGTGCATTAATCACAATATTGTCACAACATAAAGATGCATCAACTACTTCTACTCAGTAAATTCTTCTGGACTTTCTCCCTCTTTCTCTCTCTTTATTCGCTAAGTTCACTTAAAACGAGTGTTAGTTTTTTTGTTGAGTCCGTTATCTTAAAGAAGGTGACGCTGTCATCATCAGGTTGCAGGCTCAGTCTGCTCGACTTTAGTCTTTTGGACAACCGGTGCAGGCTGCCTTGGCTGGCGCTGTTTCAAATAGCTTGGAGCAAAGAAGTGAGTGCGCTTAAAACGATTGTAGCTCTCCTGCCTCTCCTGCTTGGGTAACACAAAGATCTCATAATATTTTTCTACGGGTTGAATGTGCTGTTTTAACTATGCTTTCGTAATTTGCTTAAACATTTTACTTACCAAGTGGAAGCTTCATCGTACGCGTATTTATTCGGTGTTGCCGTTTGGTTGATTTTGGCATCACATATTGCTCATAATACGCGTCTGCATTTTGTGCAATAATAACAAAAAGGATAACTGTTTGGTAATACTATATATACATAATTGGATATTTAATTTACCAAGCGTCATGGACAACTTTTTCTCTTTTAATACTAGTTGCAACTCGTCAGCGGTTGGTTGTTGAGCCATTTTTAATGCTTAAACTTTTAAGATCAAAATTTGCAACTTTATGCACGAATAAGTTTTAAAGTTTTATTATATTTGATATATTTTGACAGACGACTTTTCTGTCTAAAAATGCCCTGTTTTACATTTTCAGTATATACCACAAAATACTTGATGTCAGCTCTAACATATCGAAAGTATTCTTAGCAACTAAATCGATATTTCAAACGGCATGTTTCGATTTTAAAAGTCAAGCAACACTTGGTTTACTTAAGTTAAAGGAAAAACCTTTTTCAGACTTTCGCTTCATAAACTATACCAAAGTTATCTATCTGCACATAAGACATATATTTAGCTTATCCCAAAATCTAGTAACTCAGGAGATCACCTCCGTTTCGTCCGCTTTCTCTATCAGTTGATTTTTAGCTCTATTTTAATGGGTACTCGTAATGTGCGCTGAGCTACCCAAACCTTCGAAGTCTTAAAGCTCAACAATCGTGCTAATGGGCCGTACTCGCCGTCAGCGTCGTCATCGTCGTCGTTGTTGTTCCCGTCCTCGTCTCCGTCCTTGCCGCCGTTGACGGTTGGAATGCCAAAGTTTTTATTTGTCATTATATACTTTGGCGTGTCAAATAAACATCACACATCTACGTATAGTATGAAACATGTTTTATATGCCAGCGCTCTATGAAAACTCATGTGCCTAAATACGTCTGTGTGTGTGTGTGTGTGCAAGCCTTTACGTGGTGTGGTTGCGCACTTTTTTAAGGTTCGAGGCATGAGAATCGGTGAGTGTGAAAGTCGGAGCTCGTGTGTGACTGTGGCTCATTTGCATGAATTGTCGCAAGCTTTTAGATGAACTTCACCGTTAGCTGAGCTGAGTTGAGCATTAGCCGACAATGTGTGCACACTGTCACTCAAAAGATTCAAAGAAAAAGAAAAATGAAGGATTTACTTTAATAAATTAATTTCTTTTAAGCTTAAATAATTATACAATTTTTATATGTTTTTATTAGATAATTTTGCATAGAATTTTTCAATGGTAAATTCATTTTAACTCAACTCAAGCTGTTATTTAACATCTCGAATGGATCAATGTTTGATAACTTTTTGACACACTGTACCACTACTGAGTGGCGTCTTTGATTCTAGCTCCAATGCTTAGGGGCGGGAGTATCGTTAATTTTATGCCATTTTATTCATTCTAACGTGCGATTTATGCTAAGCAGCAACAAATAAATAAATTCCTAGACCGAAGGTGTCTTATACAGTTAGCGTCTAATGAGCGTTTTTATATGCCATGACCCATTTATTCCAACAGCTCCAAACAGGCATTATAAAGTGCTGGCAGTCTTTAAAAAACATGAACCTTATTTGTTTTGGATCTTAATAAATATTTTTGTTTTAACAACGAGCAAAATTTTCACTTACTGCTATGGTATCGTAAAATATTGAGAATTTTTTGCAGACGAATATTTATTTTCGTTACTGCAACGTTGAGCCAGGCTGCAATTGTAACACATATTTGAATATTTACATACCTGCACCTCTTTTTATTATTTTCTTTGCTTTTGGGTATTCATTTTTGATGGGGCTTTTAGCTTGTGTGTGTGATACTAAGAGCTGGCTTTCAAATGAGTGCAAATGAGTGTTTTTTTTTATTGGCAAAATAAATATATAAATTTCTGCTATTTTATAAAACGCTTATAAGAATGTTTCGGTGTGCATTTTTTTAAACCTTAATATGGTGCTTTCAACATGTAAAACTTGTTCAGAACAAATCGAACAATAAATATTTACTGTGCAACACGAGAAACTTTTTTTGGAAAGCCCTTCTGAAGCGATTTTTGATTTCAGTCCATGAAAGCAAATATAGTTGAATAAATGATATAGTACATACACAAATAAATTATTATAAATATTATTTGCTTGCAACATTTTTTTATAAATGTATTTGTATTTTTAAATTGATAAAAATGTAACTAGCCAAATTTGTTCTCTTCACAAAGACAGATTGGTTTACAGGAAATTTAATTTAGTTTTTTTAATAAACAGTCGAGCTTATTTATTGAAACAAATTAAAAATCACATTCTTGTGAATTTTCATGCAACTATCGACGTTTTTCGTGCTCTACTTTTAGGTATTTAGCTTCAACAAAATTTAGTTTGACCAAACCTAAGATCTATTTTGTTTGTTTTTAAGATATAATGTACCGAACTTTTTACTTAAATCTCATTCTGCCTCTCTCTTGCCATTATTTGCAGTATGCACCTGTACCTAGCGCTAATCTCGTGTCTTGTGTGCACCGCCCACTGTTGGCAATTCGATGGTGGTGGAGGTGGTCATAGGGGTACAGTGAGGAGACTGCTGCAGCGCATGCCAAGAAATACAGCACGAGCATTGGAACGCGGCCCACCGCCAGGAAGAGGATCGGCCGCGCTGCTTGGCAGCCAGCAGCAGGATGTGCTCTACGCCTGCCCTTTGAACTCAATGTGCCAGTGCGCCGGCCTGCCCAACGAGACTTCCACACTGATTGAGATTAATTGCAACGAGGTGGCGCTCTACAAGTTTCCAGGTAAGCAGCAACTGTAGATTTTCTGCCATATGTTTTTGTATGTGAGTCCATTGGGCAGTTGCTGTCAATATGTTCTGGCAAAGAACTTCTCTCACTTTTATTTATGTGGCAAACATTTTGTGTTGGGCTGAGTAATAAATTGCCAGCACCCACCACACCACAAGCAGCGAATGGCGACAATGTTTCTGTTGTCAATTGCTTCGTTTCGCTGACTGTCTCGTTTTCGCCCTTTCTTTTCTTTTCATTTCATTCTTTGTAATCATCTTCTGGTTTGCCCGTCTGCAGGGCAATGTAATTTTTTAATGAAGCTTCAAACGTCTTTGTCCTGTGCTTCGAACAACAAGCCGAGTGCTTTGCTCGCTTGCTACCCACAACAAAATTAAATCTTACATTTAAGTTTGCCAATTAGTTGTAAAAATAAAGTTGTTTTTTCGGTTGTGTCCTGCTTTGGCTCCCAGTTTTTGCGACTGGCATAAAACTTTTTAACGATTGCTGTGGCAAATTCAACGCTAATTTTGTAGTTTTTAAGTAATGAATGGCATGTTTTGTGCTCCATTGTCATTTCGTTACCAATGCGCATTCTCCGCTCCCACGCCCTGCCCTTCCCTTAATTTGTATTGTATTTTTGTTGTCTTGTGCCACACAAATATTACGATTACTTCAAACAGTCAGTGCCGGCAAAATGCAAACTACAGCCACGCCTGCTTTTCGCATTTCTCAGCAAGTTGCGGCATAAAGTTTCACAAACCTAAAAATTGTTGACTTGCAACATACAAACACACTCACACACCATAACGAATTGTTAGCCCTTGCTGGCCAGGCAGCTGTCAAATATGAGGGTTTTGAAGCTATTGAAAAGTTTTCTTGGCTTACGAAATTGCCCTGACTTTGCTGCCCTTCTGATATCCGCATTGCCAATTTATCTGTAACAATAATCGAAGTATTTTAACATTTTTATTTGCTATATTTGAATTCGTCTTCCTCGTTTTATTTTACTTTTATTGAATTTGTGTGTAGGAGCAACAATTTCTTATACTTTAGCATAGCATTCTTTATAGTTGCTCTATTATTTGTACTGCATTAAAAAAGCGACTTGTAGGGCAGAATTATTGCCAGACGTTCAATAAATATTTTCTTTGTAAGATTTTTATACTCGTTACCCAAGGTAAAGACAACTAACCTAACTTCATGTATTGAAACTTACCATCGTGCTTAACTTAGTTGAAAGGCTCAAGTCGAACAACTTGACAAACATTTTAATATGTGTGTATATATATGTTATTTTTAATCTAACAGGAGGCTAAACTTGAAAAGATTTTCACAAACTTTTTAACCCTAAAAATCCTACATATTTTTTTAAGGCAATATATGCTTTATTTTTATTCAATATCTCAGTGAAGAAAGTCATATGAATTTGAATTTGAAGGAATGCTTAGGTATTTGTCTAACCTATTGCATCTGTTGATTAGCAATCAAACAAATTTATGGTGACTGCTCGGACAAACACTCCTGACACTCTTTTCGCTTTCCCCTTTACTCTTTATCACGCTCTCTAAGTTTGCTGTCCATTGTGGGCATTTTACAACAGTTAAAATCTGCTCCCTTCAAAATATATTCAAACAAATGTCTCACTTGAATGTAATTTATGTCTTCCACGTCGCTAGATTGCATTGAAGAAATGCAGAAATGCCAAAAACTTTTGGCAATTAGCAATTCTAATGTTGAAAAAAACAATTTGAGGAGTGGGCTGGTTGGTTGTGAAAACACTTTGCTTGACAGTCTGGCTAATTGCGTGCCACGCCTGCAAAAATCGCCACCCCCAATCATCCCACAAAACTAGTAGCAGCATCAGCAGCAGCAGCAGCATCAGCAGCTAGCTGGCTACATTGTGTTTGGTTTGGTTTTGGCCACAGTCACTGGAATTTCTGGCTGCAGGACACAGGGCGAAGGACACAGCAGACGTTGCATACTTTTTAGCGCATACGCAAAAATACACAAAAATATGCAGCTTAGGGTTTTGGGAGCAGGGGAATTTGCAATGACGATGACAACGACTTGAAATTCATTAAAAATTCCAAAATTTCTGTTGCCACAAATATGTGACAGAGGCAGCCAGGCAAATACAAAATATATATACATACATATGTACAAAATAAAAGAAAATAAATGCAATGTCAAACATTTAATACGCTTCCATTTGCATCACATACAAAGTGGGTATTTCTAGAAGCGGCAAATGTTCTTTCTATTAAATTTTATTTAAGTTTCTCGCGTATTTTCTGCTTGTGTTTTGTTTTTTATTTTTGTTGTGAAACATTGAAAAGAAGATGTTTATTTAGAATATTTTGGTGATTCTGCCTTTGATGCTGATAAAAAATTTGTTTCTGTAAATTAATAACAAAAATGTAATAAACTCTCAGATATGAAAAAATAAAATATATCCACTTTGTGAGCAATTTTAAGTCAAATTGCCATTGTGCTACGGCTCGTGAATGATATTTAAGACCGAAAATGTGCAATTTAGATTTATATTTAATGATTTCTGGTCATTTTCACGCTTGGCCTGCGCTGCTGATGCGCCTCTAGGGCATCTGCTCAACACACACATGCATCAGTAGCAAGAGCAACAGCAAGAGCAACAGCAGCAGCAACAACAACAACAGAAGCTTTATATTCGATTCGAGCACAATTTTCATGACGAAACTATTTCTTAACTGAAACAAAATGAACGAACGGGCAAAAGCCAAGCGAACCAAACAACTGGCAGGCAGTCAGGCAGGCAAGAGAGGCAAGCAGAGCAAAGCAAGCAGTTCGTACAGCTGCCGCATGTTTCCTGCTCCTGTCATGCTTTTGGCCACTGCTGCTGCTGGTACTGCGGTACAGGACACAAAAGTATATGGATATAAATGAAGCTCACACTTACTCACTTTCTTCGTGCCTTGCCTTGCCTTGCCTCAATGAATGCCCAACCAAAACAATAACTTTTCAGCTGACGTAATCTTCATCAGCACATACGTTGCGAGGTCAAAGGACAGAGCAGGAGGCATTTGCTTGCTGCATTTGCCTTACCACCTGCTGCTGTTCCTACTGCCCTACTACAAAGGGGCCTATGAGTCCTTAAAAGCACTCAAATTGAAAGTGTGCTGCTGTCTGCCAGGCGATAGCGTAACGATAAAAAATTGCTATTTGCGTCAGTCTACCTCAAGGATTGTTGCAACAAACAAATACAGTTACCATTTTTAAAAAAGCGTTTTTTAAACTTAAGTTAATCATTAACGAACAATTAACAAAAACAGCAAAACAAATATTATCTTAATAATTGTAAGATTAATCTTAATTCTAATCACTCAATAAAATGCAAAATATTTTTGGGGACAAAGCCTATTTAAACACACTCTATAATTGCTATAAATGATCTTATTTTATAATTATTTTGTTTAATATATTTAATTTTATGTTTTGTCGTTTGCTTTGTGAATTTATTTAACAAAAAATTTAGCTAATGCATAAATAATTATATTTAATTTATGAGCAACAGCACGTTTTGCTCAATGTCAGTTGTCACAGACAGCCGCAAAACATATTTAAATATTAATTTGCAATAGTTGGTTTTTTGCTTAGGTGTGTGTGTGTGTTTGTGTGTCCTATATAAAAATTAGTACACACAGCGTATTTGTCCTTTGCAGCTTGTCCTAGCCACAAACATGCATAACTGTAGCTGTTTGCTAGTTTGTGGTTCTTCAGTTTTATTTATGTTTTTTTTTTTTTATTATTTGCTTGCTTTTGGCAAGTTGAATAAACACTTGCCAAGTGACGCAAACGAGTGGCGAGTGGCGTGAGGAGGTGGCAACAGGGACTTGGACAACAACAAATGGAAATGGCGACGTTGGAAGCTAAAGTAAATAAATAAATATGCTCGCCATTTGTCAGAGAATTGACTTGAGGCCATAAAACACAACAAGCCAACATATAACGATGAACACACAACATCCCACCCCCGGCCCCACCGCTTATCAACACTGCACCACCTACCCCATCCCAGCGTTAGGCCTGCTGGCTACAGCAAGAAGTTTATTAATGCCATATGTTGTGTGTTGGTTGTCCACTCATAACATAACAGCAACACTGGCAATAATAACAACAACAACAACAACAAGAGCATCAGCCATATACAAAGCTTAGATATGCACACACACACCTACACACACAGACTTATGCGTGACCAATGCGTTTGTGTTGGCAACGTTTCTAGTCCGTTGCGCGTGTCAACAGGGCGTATGATTAATACTGTATTAATATGCGATATGTAATTAAGATGTAAGCTGTTTGAATATATCGTTGTTAAGTGCGCGCGCAAAGATCTATGTATGCGAGTGTGTGTGTGTGTGAGCTTAGTTTAGTCACACATAACATTTTTAAAGATATTTCAAGTCTTTAAGCTTTGGCTTCAAATACAACCAACAAAATGTGACATGAATAAATCATTTTTTAATTACTCCATTTAAAGAGAAAACATCAAATTAAAGTCAATTTTCCAATTTATTATGCAGTTTTCAATTTATAACAAAATTTCTTGCTAGTTGCTTGCACAAATTGATGGCTAACCAAAATGAAGAAAGAAAATAAAACTATTTTTCTGCCTGGCTAACTGCACAATCGTTAAGGCATAGTTTTATTTTAATTGTTTCAATCTTTGCTTTGTGTAGTATTTTTAACCATGATTACTAATCTATTCCACTTAAGCTTAAGACATTGAGGCGAATTGCTCAAAAGCACATTGCAAAAATAAATCAAACACATTTTTACCAAGCTAAAACTAAATATATTTAAAAGTAAATATGTATAATGCATGAATAAAATGAAAAGTTCAAAGGATTTTTTCACGCTTTTTTTCCAGTAAAATATCGATTTGGTCAACACAATCGTTGGCTAATTTATACACACTATAGACAATATTGAATTGTTCATTAATTGTTTAAGTGCAGTCAACTGTTTGAATTGCTGTTGAAATGTTCACGGCCAAATCAATGACGATTCCGACAATCTGCACAAATACTTTTCACTTTGACTTCAGTTTCGTCCATGAGATAGATATACACACACACATACATGCATATTATATGTCCTGCCATTTGCCAATGCATGCAATTGTATCTGAACGTATTTTGAAAGCTGTCAGGCAAAAGTGCTCACTAAAAATAGCCCGAAAAAAGGCAAAGCAAAAAGGCAAGTTTGCAACAAACCAAATCAAACCAAACGAAACGAAACGTAACCAACAAAAAGTGAGAAATGACAATTGATGTAAAAAAATTTCAATTAAAAGTGCAAAGTGCATTTTCATGTTGCATGTCAGTTTTCTGGCTGCTATTGCGCTGCTACGGTTGCTGCTACTGCCGCACTCATTCCTTATTCCTCATCTCGCGATGCCATATCACCGGCACTCGAAACAATGATACTGCTGGCCTTAGGCGTGCCGCATTTGCTGAGTCTAAGGCTACGCCATGGCCCAGACCGGCTCGACCATAATTTAAGCTGACAGTCATGACATGGAAATTCCCTTTGGAGAGCACAATTCGTGTTATAATCAGGCTAAGAACACATGGTCACAAGGCGCCTCTACGGAGAGAGCGAGCGGGCAAAAAACCATTGGGACCTCGAGCCAGAGAGAGAGAGAGACAGGCAGAGTGAGAAAGAACGTGCCATTTTTGCACTCCTAGGACCTTGTCGCTATTGTTAATTAACACATGCTCAACGAATCGCAAATTAATTGCGACACTCACCTCTCCCCCTCCACCAGCTGCAAGTAGCAGTTGCAGCACCCATTTAAACTACATAAACGTAATCATCGTTCGCCCTGCGACCTGCAAAATAATTTTTCGTAATATCGCCTTTTTAGGCAAGAAAACTTAATTAATTCTTAAAATAATAATTCAAGAGCTTGATCAAAGTTTAATCAAATATTGCTTTCAGCAGCCGTTATTTTTGATTGGCTTTCAAAGTTAAATATAAACATTTGTAAACATAAAATTATGTTTTTCTTAAAATCGGTACCCTCATCTACTTTTAATATTTGCTTAGTTATCATATCTATTTTTCTAACTTTATGTTAGAAACATTTTTTGCATTCCACTTTCCTGCCTCCTATAAGCCACGTTCGTATCAATCAAGAGAAGCGTTCAACGCGAGTTGTTTGTTTTCGGCAAGGATGTTTAGGGATGGCAAGGATGTCACTCTTCCAATATATCTAAAGTGCCTTTTTAAATTGCTTTGGTCGTTGTCCTATTATGTTGGGGGCACACGGAAAACGGAAAATGCGCATAAAAATCAAAGTCCTGGCCTCCAGCTTGCTTCACCATTCTGCTTCTGGTTCTTGCTTTGCCCTTCTGTGTCTATTGTATGAGCCAATGGCTCGCTGATGACCCATTTGCCTTAACGCGCCTGCTATCAAACAGCCAAAACAAAAGCCATCATCGTTAGCCTGCGCAAGCGAGAGGGGATTGAGCTGTTCCCTCCGGGTTATGGGAAACTCTTCAAATGCCGTTTAAAATCAATTTGAATGATGAACTGGCGGCCAATGCTGGCAGGCAGCGTCACACTTTGCTACATCCATTTATGTATATGCTAGTATATATTTTTTTTTTCTATCTCAATGTGTGTTTTTCTTTTTGCTCTCGCCCTCTCTCTCTCTTTAGAATTTATACACAGCAGCGTGCGCTATATCGAAATGTCCAATACACATTTGCAGAGTGTCGACGATGAAACATTTCAGGGACTCCGACTGAAGAGCCTTAAGCTAATCGACAACGAGCTGCAGGACATATCGGAGCGCAGTTTCAGGTGAGTCAAAGTCAACACCTTTAAATGAAGTGGGTGGGGGTCAGTACAACGTATACGTCTACTGGTATTTGGGATTAGGGTTTTTATCATTAGTGCTGTGCCATGATGATGCACTTTGGGCCCCTAAAAACACACACACACACACACACACACCTACACACTTCAATATTTATGTATATTAAACACGCATATATTTCATATGTTTTGATGATGCGACAGTTTTCCACAGCCTATTTAAATGACCGCCGTGCGGCAGTTTTTCACGGCTTTCGCAGTGTTTTTATTTGTCCTCTTTTTTTTGGCATTCTTGTGTGCTTATGTGTTTGTGGTGCGCACACATAAAAAACTATGTACGTGCATATATTTTACAACATAAAACTGCAAGTTGTAAAAAAGGCGTAAAATTAAGTTTAACAAACGACTGGCAAAAGCAACAAGACGAAAGGGAATGCAGATGGTTATGAGGGGCAAAAGTGGGTTTTGTGCAGCGTATGCAATGTTTGGGAGTGTTTCATGAAGCACTCAGGCTGAAAATGCAGGCAGGAAATGCAAACTCACATGGCACACACACACACACACACACACTCAGACACACGGCGAGGCAAAAGAAAAACTTTCAAGCGCTATTTGTTTGAGTGTAAATAATCACAAAAAAGGAACGAAGCAGTTGCAATGCGCACAAAAAAAAAACAAAAAATAAAAAATAAATAAATATATAATATATGAATGTATACCATAACGAAAGTTTAATGCTCTAGGAAAACAAAGTGCATTTACTGAATACAATGTTATCTTGATTAACGTATCTTTAATCTCCGGACAACAAAAAAGTTGGTTGATCGTTTTAATATGTTGGTGTTAAATTGTGTTTTTTGCTTCTTTTTTTGATACTGTGGTAATTGCAAGGAATTATTAACAGATTGCAGGCAGTTCAAAAGTACTTAAAGACTTATAGGTGCTTAAAAATAAACAAAAAGTGAACAATTATGAACAAATATATACAGCACACAATATATCGCATCTCAATACAACTAAATTTCATCAACAATTAAAACTACAATCAGAATTATATTTTTCAATAAGCCCAATTTTTATGTTTTTATAACTTGAACTGAAATCATAATACTTTTGTTTATGCAAGACAAGTATTTGACATGTTCGACTATGCCTCAATTATGTAGTTCGGACGGCAACAATGCCCTTTGAAGGGCTATAAACCAAAAGCGAGAGAAAAACGTACTCGAAATATGCATGTTCTAGTGTTGAACAACGTATACACAAGCACATATTTCGTCCACTTTTTTATGGGCCCGGCCCGCACACAGAGCGCATCACATCAAACATGTGAATGTTTGTGAACTGTGACTGCCACCATCTTTTTCGCTATCGCTCTCTCTCTCTCTCTCTCTCTCTTGCTCGCTTTGTGGCTTTCTCTTTTACTCTCATCACTCGACCGCATTTGGCAGTTGTTTGGACTTAATATTTTTTTTTTTTTTCGTTTTTTGTTCGGCATGAAATGAAACGCGAAAATTTCTTAACGAGCACAAAGAACCAAAACCAGCCAAGTTCCCTCCTCCCACCCCTCCAACATTCCTTACCATCAGCCAGTCCCCATCGCCGCTTTTCAGCCTCCCCACCACAAAAACCAGTAGCCAAATCCCCTTTCTGCTTACAGCTTCTTACGTTTGGCAAAGTTAAATGGCCGCACGTCAACAGTTTGCGCAGTTTTTAATACTTTCGCTTCCCATCCACGCAAAGGTAAACAGAATGGCAGGAGGGGGTGTGTGGCGGCAAATAGACTCAAACTAGCTTGTCATTAACAGGCCACATCTCAACTTAAATCAAACTAATTAATGTGCACAAACCTGACAAAGTGTGGCTAAAAATTATCCCCCATCCGGTTAGCACGACTTTTCTCTACGGATTACCCATTCCCAGATTCCATTATATCACTCTCTATTTGTGTGTGTCTGTTTTGCACTCATTTTGTCGCTCTGTATGCTAATCAAAAAGTTAGTTGAACAGTTGGCAAATGTGACGAGAAAATGTTCATAGATAAATATTACAATAAGTGACAAAATAATGTACAAAATAGTTATGTATACATTTTATAATTGAATAATGAATATTCACTGTTCCAAAAATATACTCAGCCTTGGGAATACATAATATCAAAGGTAGACGCGACTCAGATGTCATTGAAAATACTCACAAACAAATACTATGTATATACTTCCATATAACGAAGTTTTCCGTATTACGAATTCGTTTCGAGAAAAGTTCTATATTTGCTTGTTCCTTTGAAATTCGTTATATGGAAGTTCTACTTTATATAAATAATGCCTAACGTCCAGCTACTAGTGTTTTAGTTATATACATGAAACGCTCATGCGTATGAATATATTTTTTCTTATTATTATTTGATAATGATGCAGTAAATAATCGTTTTTTACTTTCGCTTTGAGTTTATCAGTAATAATTTTCAAAAGAAGTTCAACGAATGTTTGGCGTTCAGTTGAGTTCGGATCGTGCTGCTTGACAATTGTTGCGACAGTCGGAGAATACAAAAAAGAAAAGAAAAACATGTACAAAAATAAAAATCTTCACATAAAAAGGCGTGCCTTGCTTTTTTGCTCGTTGCTAGCGCTGATATCGTGGTCGGTGCAAGAGCCTGATAAGGAATTTCCATCCGAAATGGACAATTGTACACATGCATGCCAATGCTGGTTTCTAAATTCTACAGACAGAGATCAGCTCAGATCATCAAATTGCTTTGAATTCTGTGCAGATGATCATACAAAACCCTGCCTCGACTGGACCAAATGTCGACTGCTTTATAAAACCTGTGATATGTCTTGCGGTGGTACATCCTCTACTTATGCCTGCATATCAAAGAATGCTTATCATGCAGCTACTCACACTACTATTAGTCTATTAACATGTTTATTTTATGTTGGCTGTATTTTACTCGGTGCTGTTTGTGCTTTAGTTGTAGTTTTGATCATAAAGAACAAAATAATAAAGAAATAGCTAATAAATCTGAATGATGCTAAAATTTAGAAGTTTGATTATTTACTTCTTCCAAAATCTTATTAAACATATATATGTATTTATGTTGAATATGTTGCAATAATTGGTTAGTTATTCATTTACAGTGAAACATATAAATATTACTCATTTTCACATACATATTTCACAGCTTATTATGTTGCGTGTTTCGTACATATTGAGGTTTAGCTGTAAATGTCGTGAAATGTGCACGTTGCTTCGCTTCATACCACTTTAAACAAATGTATTTATGCTAAATATGTATGTATGTATGTATTCGTGGGTTGCCAGACCCAAACACTTATAAATAAATAGAAACGCAATTGTTGTGATTTTTTGATAAGCCTAATTCGAGATAATTCAACCTTTGAAGATTGGCTTTTATGATTATTATGCACATGATTTTTAACGTATTTATAAGTTTGCATACGATGGAAAATGCTTAGGCGAGGGTAGCTCGATAACTATTTTGAAGTCATGTTACAAAAATAAGTTTGATTCGTTTTTTTCTTATCGAGTAGACGTTTATTGCATACTTACATAGACTTATTTGCAAGATCAGCCCCGATTTATGTTGTTTAAAAACTAAGTTATTTTAATTATTCCATTTAATATATTGATAAAGTCTCTGATAGTTATGTTTAAGGGTCTCCCAGTAAATTATAAATGTAACTATTATTGTCAAGTCAACGAATATGAAAACAAGCCTTTTATCCTAGTGTAAGGAATTTTTTAGTTTTGTAACTTTAATGCATTCAAATAAACAAATTTTGATTTTACTTCATTTCTTAAACTGCCCTCGGTCTGTGCTCATTCATATGCACGCTTGAGCAAGCAGCGAAGCAGCTATATTTACATGGGAGCCTTTTGATGACAAACGCAGTCATTCAAGCACACACACGCACTCTCTTTCTCTCTCTCTCTCTCTCTCAAAACCCACACATTCACACGCAACTTAAACGAGCGACCACAAGAAAAACAACAGCGACAGCGAACAACCGGCAAACGGTAAATAGCAACCGAACGCAAAACGAAAACAGTCGCCGGCAACAACAACAAAAAAGAACAACTAGAATGCGGGGGCGACCCAGAAGGTAAAGGATCTGGCAAAAGCTAGATAGAGAAAGGGAGAAAAGAAAGCAAATCAGCGAGCGCTAACGGAACCACAAAAATTCGGCTTCCGTTTTGCGATGGATTGTACGTCGCATAAGCAGCGATACACCAACTAAAACAATAACGAAGCAAGGGCGAAGCTCTCTAAAGAAGCGACGCGACGTCGCTTTTAGCTGAGCCTGACGCTTGTTTGGAGAAGCTCGTGGTTTTCATAATTGAGGTCGCACTTCGTATTCTCTCGTTCTCGCTTTACTATTTGCAGGGCATGTATGTGTAACTATTAATGGAGTGCAGCAGGTGCGCTGGGTGGGAAAGGAAGGAGACAAAACTGAGTAGAGGCTTGGCTGGGGACAGGTCACATGACTCGTCGTCGGGTCTGCGGTGCGTTAATTAAGTTTAAATATTTGTTTTCCGACTGTGTGTTGGATATGTCAAAAGGCAGGCGCCACCTCAATAACCATGGGGGCGTAAATGTTGGGGCGGTGGGCGTTACCAACCGAGCTTAGTTGGCCAAATTTAGAAACAACGTTTGGGTATTATTTACGATTTAAATACATACATACATGTGTCAAAATTTAAATATGGATTACCCTACTTAATGTCTGATTTACATCCCCTCCCCATCAATCTTTTCCTCTTTTTAGCACCATGACATACTCATTAATGACACTGGACATATCGGGCAACAAGATGCAGCAGCTACCGTTGGAGGCACTGCAAAGATTACATTCGCTGACGAGACTTGTGGCCCAACGGTAAATATATTGAATCATTCCCATTTACAATGAATCAAGTCAAGTAGCCAGTAGATGGCGCCGCTTTGAATGATACAAAGTAACAATCCAAAAATAAATTGTTTTTTGATTTTTTGGGTAAAGGAATTTTCAAAATCGGTTCTGTATACAAAGAAATTATCCCTTACAACCTCACAAACTTAACTTCTTTAAGATGTTGAATTGTGAAGTGAAAATTGTAAATAAAATGTCGACAATTGCATTTAAAATATTAACGATTTACTGGAGACTCAAAATAGAGTCAATTTACTTTCCTCTTGTATTTGTTCATTTACATATTTAATACGTTAACTTGCTGTCTCTGTCCTTATTTTCTCGAATAGCAATCATATAACAAGCATGGATGGCAACTGGGAGGCGCAGCATGATACATTGCGATCCCTGCATTTGTCCGGCAATGATATCACAGAAGTGGCGCCAGGTGGCGCTTTTGATTCGTTACAAACAAATCCCAGCGATAACAACAGCTCACAACAGCCAAGCAGTCTGGCTGCAAGTGCAGTGCAAAATCGTCTGGATTCAAGCAATATGCTGCATTCAGCCAATCCTCTGGGATCTGCAGATCGTTATGGCGGGCGTCCTTTCGACCAACTGCAAAAGTTGCTGTGGCTGGACTTGTCCAACAATCGGATAACACATGTGTCTGCCAACTATCTGCCGCGCTCTCTGGTCACCATGGATCTGTCCAGCAATTTGCTGGCCGTCTTTCCTCAGCAGCTTTTTGAGCAGTTGCCAGAGCTAAGGATCGTAAGCCTGCGGGATAATCTTCTGCGTAGTGTACAGTGGAAGGAGAAGGAGTTGCAGTTGCGTCCACTGCGAATGCACCTGGAGAAACTGGATCTGGGACAGAATTGCATTGAGCAATTGGAGTCGGATTATTTTCAGCAAAACTATTCGGATGTGCACATACGGGCACTCAACATGGAGCAGAACTATGTTGCCCAGCTGCCGGCGGAGGTCTTCCGAGCAACGGGAATAGTACATCTAGTGCTGGCATTCAATGCCATCAGTCGTGTGCATCCGGCAGCATTTGACGGTCTGACGGATACGCTGGAATACTTGGATTTGGAACGCAATCATTTGACCACTGTGCCGGTGGCAATATCGACACTACATCGCTTACGTTACCTATATCTAACCTCCAATCAGATCAATCAGCTCAGCAATTTGCCCAGCTTTACTGATAATCTTAAAGTTCTTAGTTTGAGTGGCAATAATTTCACAATGATACCTGTGTTGGGCTTAAAGAACTACACACAACTTTCGTATCTGAATATGGGCTATAATTCCATAGCAGATATACCCGAAGGCATCTTTGCTGTCGATGGTTGGGGCTCCAATTTGCAGACGATACTCCTGCGGAACAATAAAATCACGCATCTACATTTGGGCTCGTTTGCGGGTCTCGACCAAATACAGGAGATCAGTCTAAGCTTCAATGATATCACCATCCATCACCCGCTGGTGTTTGAGAATGTTTCACACACCCTGAAAATCCTGGAGCTTTCTTTCGCCGTCTTTCCTGCCAGAAGTTTGGAATCGTTAGATCCCTTGGATGCTTTGTTGCCACTATCACAGCTCATATGGCTTGGACTGGATAATAATAACTTGAAGACAATTTCGAATGAATCGTTTGCCCAAATGCGGGAGTTGAGCTACATAAATCTAAGCTTCAACCAACTTAAATCTCTGCCACAAGGCCTCTTTCTGCCCGATGCACATAGTCATCTCGTTGAGATTGAGCTCTCCTACAATGCTCTGGAGCGACTAGAGCCGCAAACCTTTCACAATCTCGGTGATTTACAAACACTGAATTTGCAATCGAATCGTTTGCGAAGCATTGCGCGACATGCCTTTCACAATCTGGAGTTCCTACGATATATAGATCTATCGCACAATCGACTGGGTAATATATCGCATGCCGCATTCACAGTTCTGCCCAATTTGGCTGCTCTCGATCTTATGCACAATCAGTTGTGTACATTGTCCCTGAAGTCCTTTCATTATGTGTCGAATGCAACAACGCCGTTGCGCCTCAATCTCAGTCACAATCACATCTCAACCTTTGACGATGAGCTTAGCAGTTACATGTACATCTATCAGTTGGACATCAGTCACAATCATGTGGCCAAATCGGATAGCTTCACCAATTTGGCAAATACGCTGCGATTCCTGAATCTTGCACATAACTCCTTGGGTGCATTGCAAAGTCACGCTTTTGGTGACTTAGAATTCCTGGAGATCCTAAATCTTTCGCATAACAATCTCAGCTCATTGCGACGTCGCAGCTTTCAGGGCTTGAATAGTTTACAGGAGCTGGATCTTAGTCACAATCAGCTGGATCAGCTGCAGGTGGAACAGTTTTCCAATCTACGCAAGCTTCGAATCCTAAGGATCTGCTCAAACAGACTGCGCGCTTTGCCACGGAGAGGTTTTTATGAATACACGGCTAGAGTTTCTTGACATATCCGATAATCAGCTGAGTGTTTGGCCCGTGCCAGCCTTTACGGACATCGGGTTCACATTGAGATCGATACAAATGTCACGCAATAATTTGGAGTATCTGGATGCATCAATGTTTGTCAACTCACAGTTCCTCTATGATATAAGTCTGGCACGCAATCGCATTACCATTTTGCCGGATAATACGTTTAGTTTCCTCAACAATCTGACCAATCTGGATCTATCCGAGAACCCATTAGTTACCACCAATTTGAGAGAGGTATTTGTGCACACCCCGCGTGTTCGTAAACTGATCCTTCATCACATGGGGCTCTATGTGCTGCCGACTCTTAAGCTTCCACTACTTTCACATCTGGATGTCAGTGGTAACTATCTGCAGGAGTTATCCCCCCTAGGTGCCCTGCGTCATCTTCGACACGTCAACGTCTCCCACAATAAGCTGATCAATGCCAGCTGTGCAGTGGAACACTTACCGCAATCGGTTCGAGTGTTGGATCTGGCGCACAATCCATTGCGTCGAATCACATTGCACGATCTGTTGAGCCTGCGGCATCTATCTGAGCTCAATCTGCTGGATGTTAAGGTGGCCAATCCGCAGGCATTCTCCAAGCTGCGCTCCCTGCGCAAACTGCATGCCAGTTCGCATGCAAATCTCGGAGATTTGGTCGCTCGGCTGCCAGGACTGCAAGAGCTGCGTGTCCATTGCCTGGAGCCCAATATTGGAGGTCAAATGCTGCAAAAGCTGACCAATAATACCAAGCTGCAGCTGGTGCAACTGTATGGCAGCAATGTGCAGACAATCTCACCGGATGCCTTCAATGGTCTCGCACGGAATCAGCGGCTGCAGGTGAAGATCTCGCATACTCGCATCTCCGATTTGCCACCCGGTATATTCTATGGACTGCGTGAGGTGCCTCATTTATCCATCGATATATCGCATAATCGCATCAATGCACTGGCCGCCGATAGCTTCTATCCCAATAAGAGCTACTGGGATGCTGTCGGTACACGCAGCATTATGGGCGGACTGATCACCTCGCACAATCCGCTCGAATGCGAGTGCGGACTGGTCTGGTTCGGTCACTGGCTGCGACGGTGGCTACGCGAGTCTGCGCAGATCAAGGTCATCCAGAAGGATGATCTCAAGCGTATGGTGCAGGTATGTATTGAAATTCAGAAAACTTTAATGTTTCTTATCTTTCTTCATTTAAAAATAAACAAATTTTATTTCTTGAACAATTTTCCTCACAAAAGTTACCCCTATCGGTTGCCGATATGCGCGTAAGCTTTTCTTTCTTTTGTTTCTACTTAATTACTTACTTAGTATGTAAGCGGCAGAGAATAATCTGGAAATCAATATACTATTATTCCAACAAGAATATTTACTTTTTAAATTTTTGCTTTGCAGTATGAACTTCAATAAATATTTTGATTTCATTTTCAATGTGTATTTAATGCAATGTTTTCACCCCTTATAAACAGCGTGCACGGGCGAATACCTGCCATGACCCGACATCGGGTCGTCATCTGCCCATACTGGAGATCTTTCCCGAGGATCTGTTGTGCCAGGCGAGTGCTTTGAGCAGTTCCGGTCAGCGCATCTTTCTGTTATCGTTTGCAGCGGCGTTAACGTTGCCCCTATTCACCATATCCCTTTGATGTTGGCTTTAACAATGTTTGATAATAATGATATGATGTATATGTATAATATTGTATATAAAGTTGAAAATTGAAAATAATAATTTTGGCTTGAGTTTTGTGGCGCACTTGGAATTAGCTAATGAACCCAAACAATAACGAAAAACAGCAAATCGGTTTATGTCCACTCGTAAGATATAAGTTTTATATAAATAAATAAAGTAGGACTACAAAAATACAATTTTAAAATAGCTAATTGCCGTTTTTTGTTTTTGGCGCCAAGCGGTTGGAGTTCTTTAAGATAACTAAACCTTTGCTCTTAATTTTAACCTTCTTTTTTAGCCATTATTGATAAATGGCTTGCCATGACAGTTCCTACAAGACTCATTACTAAAACTTTGACTTTAGTACTCATGGAATAGAACACCTATTATCAGGTTAGATTAACTATTTGTGGTACATTATTATTTTAATGACAGTTTCAAATTGAATGTTGCGAACATTCTATTATGTATGTTGCTGCTTACGACCCAATAATTTTGTCAATTATCTGTTGTATAATCATTTTCTTGAACACTATCAAAAGACCATTAGATAATTTAAGGGCACCGCTTTGATCCCTTACCGCTTGGCGCTCTGTCTTGGCCAACTTAATAGTAATTAATGCAATTGATTACATAAACACAAAACAAATACACACATCAGCAGACATATGATGATTCCTAACAATTGACAAAAGACAAACATACATACGACCGTGCACCCACCCACACACACACACACACACACACACAGCAACACACAATTAGAGCCTAGTTAATATACACTTTTGCATAAATAGATTTAATAGAGAAATAAGTTGTTAATAATAGTTTACATGAGCTATAAATATATACATACTTGATTATTTTTAAAAGCTGAAAACGATTCTAGTTACAAATATGGAAAAGAACTTAGCAGCAAGGCCAATAAGTACATATAGTACATGAATAAAACATAATAATAACGAATATGATATAAACGATCAATTGGATAGCAATTATAATGGTTTTTTAATGAACGTAGCAACGCCATATTGCACAATTATTACTAAAAAAAACAAAAAAATTAAGTAAAATTAAACAAATCAAAAATATTAAAGACTACTAAAATGGGTTTACGAACTTTTGCGGCAGTCAATTTTTAAAATACATATATAAACATATATATGAGTACATATCAGTTTTTGGCAAAAAGTTATAGTAAAGGTCATAATAAAACATAATGAAGAGCGTAAACATTTACAGAGTGCACACACCTAAAAACACAACAATACCAATTAAATGGAATAAATTATCAAATAAATTTTACATTTGTTCGACCTTTTTACTTTATCATCTCTTATTTTGTGTTTGTGTGAGAATGTGTTTTTTTTTTTTACATTCTGTTACAACAATGACAATCGTGATACTAATTGTAGTTGTTTACACGACGATGATGCAAAATGCACAAGTATAATAACAATATTAAATTAATCAATAAACTATTCAATGAGAACAAATGAATAAATCAATTATAATACCCCCGAAATCCAAATACAACTGCTGCTGGCCATGAAATGTTGCCGTTTCACCATTTTGTATTTTCATTGAGGTCCGTTTTTATCAAAAACGGATGAGTTTTGTAAAAAAAAAATGAAAATTTTGGTATTATAAAAATATCATATTGTAAATACTAATATGTATGTGTAAGGGCAGTGTGTATTAAAAAAAAAAATGGCATTGCATTAAGATTATTTTTTGTATAATTCTTTTATTTAAATTTAAATGTATAATGGCCAACAGCAAAAGCAAATTAAAGTAGTGAAAAAAGCGAAAACCCAAAACAAAAACCATATCAATACAAATAAAATTGAATATAAAATAAATAAATATGCTAGAAATACGCACACGGACTTTCGCCTTATTGAAAATGGAATTTAAAAGCATTTTAATTAAAATGGTTTTTTATATAATACACCTACATTTATATACATATATAAATGTGTACATAGGTGCGCCAACTCAATATCAACTCGACTTTTTGCCACCCATCGAAAATCCCAAAAACACTTTCGTTCAGTTAAGCGTTTACGTGTTTTAAATAACAAGCACAATGCGCTAAAAGGAGCAAATAGTAATACCGCACAACACACATGTCTCAGCCCCCTACAGCAACATTTTCTGATTAAAAACAAAAAAAACACTGGAAATGCGGCAAGCCTCAGACATTAGCCCCTTGCTGGGTTCAGGATGCGACCCTTTTCATGCATATACATAGCACTTTTTAGTGTTTTGTTCAATGTAACTTGATAATAACGCGAGCAGCCCGCAATGCAAGCAGGCAAATAAACAGGCTTAAATTATGTGAGAGACGCGCGCACGCCAGCAAGCTTCTTACTTTCATTCTCCTCTGCTCTGCACCCTCGACCAACAAAAAATAAATGCAGAAAGAAATGGAGCGACAGCCAACAAGCGACCCTTGGCCAGGCTGCCGGGCCATAGCCATAATTGGATTATCGGCACGCTGAAGAGCTCTGACGAGTGCTCCACTTGTGCACTAGATGCACTTGGCTCGGCTTTGATAGCCCGACAAAAATAAAAGTAAAAGTGCGAGATACCTTAAGTGCGCCCAAAACTGAATTGCGAAGTTAAGTACAGGTAGATAAAGGCTGCTACAGATTCTCAGACTTTTTCAGCTAGTATTCAGGTTCATATAATCTTAAAGTCTTGCAGCTAAATGTGGATTTGCAATATATAAAACTTACTTTTTGGAGCAAATTATACAAGGTTGTACAAATTAAAGTGCAAGTCGAAAATCTTTTACTTTTCAGTGAATATTGTTTGTCAAGTTCTTGAAGATAATTTTCTATAATAACACAAATGCTTCTGGTATATCAACTTAATTTTACACCAATGTCATTGACAAAAATTTGTTTCTTTTAAAGTCTATAAAGCTTTGTTTCTTAAACCTTTTTTATGCACTTTGTGATTTTTTTTTTTGTGTTTTCTTTTTTTGAAGAACAACTGATGCGTTTCAGCGCATTTAGGGCTTTTACAGTGTAAATGCCGCTTGAAGCTGTTGCAACTTGCAATTTTCCTTGATGGTGGTGCTGGCTGGCTGGCTGGCTGGCTGGTGGTGCATGTTGTGTAGTCGTATGTGTTTCTCAACTCGTCGTGCCGGAGATTGCATGTCGATGAGACTTAATTGCATTTCAGACAGCCCTGGCAAACGAGCCGTTTGCCTGTTTGTCCGTGTTGAGCGGAAGGAAACGCCGCTAAGTACAAATTGTCGGTACAGAAAGGAGGGAAGTAACTGTGGGCCAATTGCTGCCACATGTAACGGTATGTTTAGCCAACGGCTCAAGGCTCGAAGCCGAAAGCGAAAGCGAAAACAAAGGAATGTTGTTCCCTCATGGGCTCTATATGAATGGCTCCCAGCTGTGCCGTGTAAGTGGTGCAGCTTAATAGCCACTAAGGAGAGTTGCAGTCGACTGCAGTTGAATTGCGGTTGAAGAAGAGAAAGAGCATTAACCAAAAACCTAAACGTTAAGTTTACGTGCAAGTTTCACGCACACAGCAGACACACATACTAGTATGTCAGTGGGTGGTTGGATAGTTGGGTTAAGATGCAACGGCTGTCAAAGCGACAGCCAAATCCAAATCCAAATCCACCAAATTTGTGCAGCACTCGCCACCATTCACCGCCACTCACCATTACTAATGCAGATGCCAAGTATCAGCAGTGGCAACAGCAACAACAACAACAACAACAACAGCGCAAGCTAGGTGTATGGCAGTAATGGCAAAAACCGCCGACAAATCTGCTGCATTGCCAGTGCACTGGCAAAGGGTGGGATGGGTAAGTCGGTTAGGGTTGCCCTGCTGAACGGACAAGAGCTCATCGTGCCCGGCGGGCAAACTAACTGAGTGCTTATTTTAACGAAGTTACAACAACTTTTGCAATACAAACAGTAATGCCAGGCAGATTCACACTCAGCACAACTAGACACACACACATACACACACACACACACATTCACATTAGAGCACACACAGGCACCAATCTAGCATAAACAAATTGTAAAATCGCAGTGCTCCAGAAAGTATGCAACAGTCGGTGAAGGTATTAAGGTAACAACGAACTTAAAATGCTCTAACATGCTAATATTTGTTCCTATATTAGAGAAAGTATTAGAGTTCTTGCATTAAATCAGTTGCACTGTTAAAGCTTTTAAATCTATTTAATACCAAATTTTCTCGAGATTGTTTTTTTTTCACTAAACTTTTGTCCATTACATTGTTTCCTTTTCTTTAAATTAGCTAACATTCTTTCTGAAAAATCTGAAGAAATGAGACACAAGAAATCTTATTTGAAAACTGGTTTTATATTCAATTTTATTTTCTTTCTTAGCTGGATTGAATTTTCGCAGAATTCAGAGCCGAGTCATTAGACCTAATGACCCACCAATTTATCGAAAAAATTTAAATATGTGGTTTTAAGATTTGTGGAATGCATTTAATCAACATTGCGAACTCAATGAGAAAATGATGAGTTCTTTAGTCTGATGTAATCATCTAGTGAAAATCGCAGTGTATATGAAGCTGCTGTTCAGTTGGTGCACCGTCTGCGCTGCAACTCCTGGCTGCAGGAGAGGGTAAGTGTAAGCGGCGAAGTTTGGTAAAAGCTTGGGGTCTGTGCAACACTAGAAACTTTACGACATGCAAAAATTGTGAGCAGAGAGCGGATATAATTGTCGGTCTTCTCGTAACTTTGCCTTGGGGAGTAGATTAGTTGATTTGTACGTAGAGACACAAACACACACACACACACATACACACCAATACAAATATAGTAGTCAAATGGTTTTCGTATATAACAAACCAACGTTGGCGGCGTCGAGTAAAATGAATCCTTTTAACCAAATGATATGCGCTGAACAATTGTTCACTGCTGCAGTTTGCATTTGTATCTATGTACGTATGCTTGCATGTGTGTGTGTGTGTGTATGTGTATTTGACCAAATGTGTAATGTGGGGCAGTAAGCAATAGTTTGTGTTTTTGTTGTTGCAGCCGCCTGCTGTACTGGGCATTTGCTAACTTTTCTACCACATCGCAATTTAATTTTATAGTCGAAAACACACAGCGGCAGCCTCTGTGGCTCAGCGGTTGCTGCTGTTGCTGCTACTTCAACGTTGAAAACAGAAAAACCTGAAAAAAAACTAAAAAAAAAATAAAACACCAAGTAGAATTAAAAGTTGAACATTTGCCGAGTTTAGCAATAGTAGTTACCGTTTTCCCCTACCCAATTGTACTACTCGGACTTCGGTCTCTGCTCATGGATTTATGGACAATTCTGAGGCTAAGCAAATCAAAAACTAAATCATAAACGATTAGCTCACTGGTTGACTACACTGATTAAAACAAATAGACAAGCTACCCGTTCGTTGCCTACATCCCTTTAACTGTCTCTTCTCTCTATTCTACTTCCCTGAGGGGCCCAGCTCAAATCAGTGGCTAAACGCATACATGACTGAGCAATGCAGATGAAGAGCTCAACAGCTGAAGAGGAGCTCTGTACGTACAAACGTATGTATGTGTGTGTGTGGGTGGTTGGGCTTGCGCTGCGCAGCGCTGTGTTGTAATTTGATTTTTTAAGCTGGAGCGAGAAACGTTGCAATTAATTTAACCGAATGCTCTGAGAGCTCATACACCATTAAATGATTAGATCATGAAAAGTCAATTGGAAATGCAGAAAATTGCATGAGTACATACCAACTGACCAGTGTTGTAAGTGATGGAAATCAAGAAAATCCTACTTCAGACTGTTAACAGAAAATCCATTTAAAAAGTTTTTTATTGCCTGGCAAGCAAATATCGACAAAAGTTGGATGGTTGTAAAAATGAAAAGTGTGCTGAAAATATTACAGTTTTATTTCAATTAACTTGTTTAAGAAGTTGTGTTTGAAATATTTATTTGAAAATAATCTTATGAAAAAATATTTTTAAATTCAATAATAAAAGCATTAAAGCTTAAATAATAAAATGTGATAAAGTACTTAATATTTTACTGGGCTTAGTGTAATTAAAGCTGCTTTATTATCCAACTAACAGTGAGTTAACGTCGTTACCTGATTTAGTCAATAGAGTGTTTTTGAAATTATCATCAGCGGATGCTGGATTGCCATAGAAACACTGATATACTAGTTTGAATTTGTGAACTAATCAAGTGCAGTGCCCAGATATGACCACACTACCTACTACCACAGCGGCGTAGTAAGCACATGTTCAATCCTTTCATAAACCGTTCCCACACCCACACCCCAATTCCCTCAAACTCTACATGCTGGCGATGCGGCCGATTCAATTTCGGAGCGTTTTTGCCAGGTGTAGATTTGTGCAGTGCTAGCAAACAGCAATAAACCGAACCCGAACCCCAATGCGAATGCGAATGCAAAAGCGAATTTGAAAGCGAGTCCTCTGCTTTGTATCAATACTACTATTCAACCCCACCTCACCATCATATAGCAGTGGGTTGCGGGCCTGGACACGCCCACCAAATGACCAACCAGCTTGGTGCTCAGTGAAATGGAATCTAATCGGCTTTTGATTTTACAAGTCCCTTTCAAAAAGTTTGTCGGTTTCTCCCGCTTTTTGCTCGATGTGTAAGTATTATATATATGTACATACAAATGTAGATACAAACATAAATTTAAAACACATATGTATTTGGTGTTGCAAGAGTGTCTGGCGCAGCTCGATGCCATTTTGCACTCGGCATAAGTATGCAATATCCGTTTCCGTTCGTTACTTTTGCTACAGGCTCGAACTTGACTCCAAACTGTGAAGCGTCGGTGAAAAGAGGGGCGTCCCACGAGAGGGGGCATGTGTTGCCATAGAGACTGAAGGACTTCAATGCCATTCGCTTTTGACTAGCAGGTGGCAACGAGAACATTGCTTATATTGTAATAAGCATGAGTCAAAATGCAATTTCTTTACAAACTTTGACAGTACAGAAAGCACGCACAGATTGTTCGGGTTGCTCTTAAAGTTTCAGACTTTGACTTATTATTTTAATACAAAAATATACTATAGTTTTTTTTTTTTTTTTAATAACGAGAAGGGTAGATGGAATAACCAATTATAACAAACAGAAAGAGAATCAAGAATTTCAACTACGAATCAAAACTTTTGCTGTCATTTCTCGAGTAATTCTTGAAATCTTTACTTTGTCATATAAATATATTGCATTGAAAATTTGAAGTGCAAAATCCAGAGTAGGGAGAATATAAAACGTACCTCGCCAACAGATTTGACTGGCGATGAAATCGCAAGCAACGTGTATTAAAGACACGCAGCTGGGGAGAGCTAAGCCTTTTGGCCTATGGCGCCGAATAATGTCCAGGAAGTGATAATATCAGAGCGCTCAAAGAGCCAAAGAGTACTCGAACTGAGCAACCCTCCGCCCCCGGAATCCGCCACCCGCTGTTCATTCAATTGGAATACAAGGACATTGAGACTTGGCCTGAGCTCTAAGCTCTTAGTTTAGAATGCTTGTCGTTGTCGTCGTTTTATCAAGCATCAGACATTTTATTATGGCAGAACGTCCCAGACCTCGAGGGTTGAAAGAGATCTGAAAGCTTGTCGGGAGGCATTTTGGACCTTGGACTGCACACGTCAATTGGAAAGCGGAAATTGTCGACTGTCTGGCATGAATTTGTGTGTCCTGTGCTGAATGCTGAATGCTGTATGCTGTATGCTGTAGTGTAGTTTATTACGTTTGCTGATTGATTTGTCACCTCTTGACCCCGTACTTAAATCTTTCTGTCTGACTGTCTGACTGCCTGCCTGCCTGCCTGCCGCATTTCTATGCCGCCATTCTAGGAGGCACTTGAAGCTGGAATCCTTGAAGCAGCAGCAACAGCAGCCACAACCATAGTTAACGCAATGTTATTTAATATTTAATTCGTTTGCCATAATTACATAAAAACATTAAAATATCTTTTATTTATGATGGCATCCCCTCACTCGTCCCTCTATATCACCCTCGCAACTTCCCGCAACGATGGAGCGCTGAGAGAGTTGAGAGTTGAGTTTAGTTGAGTTTAGTTTAGTTTCCACTTATTTTTGTTAAACAGCAGCACAGTTTCGGCAGCCATGAGAAACTATGTCCTATCCCTGCCCTTATTGCAGCTAGGTGCTGCCAGCACCCTGGGTCCCTATGCCAACGCCAGCTCCCTCTTTCGCCATCTCTCGCTTTGTGCATTATACATTAATTATTTAAAATGTCAGAGCAACTAGGCTAGAAGCTGGTTGCGAATGAAAGTGGGTATCAACGTTTGTGCCTTGACTCGCTGGGGCGAGTCAGAAATAGATAACAACATAATTTCGCACATTAAAAAACATAACCTTTCCAATATTATATACTTGCATAATTCGTTATGATATTTAAACAATATTGTCATTAAATTTATACTTTTTATCAAACTGAACATTTAGTATACTCCCACGTTTAAGATTTGTAGGAACATGTCACACATGAGTTTTATGAGCAGTTTAAAGTTAACCTAGCGTAAAGCAGCTGGGGATTTGAGAGGTGTGGGCGGGGCTGGTTGTTGGGCCATCAACTCAACTAACTGTATAAATATGCACATATGGCTTAAGCTTCTGGCTAGCTGCTGTTCCTCCTGCTATCCGGAACAATGACGAGCTTTATTTTCGGACTCTGAACTCTACTTTTGCTGCTGCTGTTGTTGTTGTTGCTCAGGTGCAGTCAGTCGGTCTTCTTATGCTGCTGCTGCTGCTGATGCGGCTGCTTCTGTCGTTCTTCTCATCATAACCCAAAACGAAACGAGGTTAATTAATGAATTGTTAATATCATTTGCGACCACACATCGCCACATACACATTACATGATGTCCTCACCGATACACTTAGAAAAAAAAAACAATTTGAATTAAAATGGACAAAAATTGGCCTTAGATAATACTAAAGCTCAATCTTCTTTTGTCTATATGGCTTATTTTTCAAAAATATTTTTTATTCTCCATCAAAATATTATTGTAAGTTATATTGTAAATCGTAAGAATATTCATTTATTATCTTATTTAGCAGAATAATGTTTATAAGCTGATATATAAATCGCTCATTAACTGTAGCATCTGGGTCTAAGAAAAGTAAATATTGGAAATGACATTTCTCTAAAAGTTAAGCAATTTTGTTTTTTGAGTGTAGAAGGTGCAGTCCTTTTGCGGCAATGCCCCGCTTAACTCCACTCTACTCTATGGTGCCTGCCTGCTCTCTGCTAAGCAAACAGTTGCAGCAACGATCTTTGCGCCTTGGCAGCTGCAACATAATATTATTATGTTGGCATATGCGGGTGGGTGGTTGAATGGGCAGATGGAGGAGAGAGCTCTATATATACATTTTCATTTTTTTTTTCCCCCTTTTCCTTTGCGAGCGCCAGCTGCAATCCAATTTTTAGCTGAACAATGTGTGTGTGTTTGTTTGTGTGTGTAGACATGTGCTGCTAAAATAATAAAGCAACACACGCACACACAGCTGCTGAGTGTGTGTGTGTAGGTGTGTTTGTGTGTGTGCTGCTCATTATTATTAAAATTTGTAGAATTTTTGGGTTGCAACTAAGCTGCATATAAATTCAGCTGCTTGCAGCTTTCAAAATTTTTGCAACTGTTGTGTTAAAGGATGCCAGCCAAGCGGCTGTTGCTGCTCCTGTCGTTGCTGTTGCTTTTGCTGTTGCAGTTGCCACATCCTGTGCCACCCACCTTCTGCAAGCTGCATAATTCAAAGCGCAACCGCAACTTGACAATTTGCAAGCGTATGGCAGCAGCTGCTGCAGCTCCAAGCCAAGGAGCTGTAAACAATGCCAAGAACTACAATTTAACCCACTTTTTCCGCCCATAAACAAAAACCTAAGCAAAAAATAAATAAAAAATAAAGAAACCCAAGCGATTTGCAGAGATTATCGCTGCCATCTTCGGGCGCAAACTTCATATTTTAGAAGAACTTTGTCCTGCATGCTGATTAATGATGATAAATAATCTACTCAAGCTGTTTTGCATTCAAGATTCTTAGCCCCTTCAACACATGCAGTAGAAAATAAACACAAACAAAAACAACAGCAAGATATTTTCAAATTTAATAACGCAATATATGAAAGTCAAATTAAATATTGCTGCATTTTATGTTTGCCTTGTTTGATTTTTGGGTCTTGCATAGTTCAAATTTATGTAACAATGGAAATAGCCCAGGGATTGTTTACCGCAATTCAAATACCGAATATTTTAAAATGTTATTTTGTTAAATAAAAATACCTGGATATTGCCGCTGGCCTAAAACAATTAAACTGTGGATTGCTCCTAAATATCAAATATTTGAATGTTTTTATTGATGAATATAAATTCAAAGTCTAGGGCGTTTATTGAATTTGTGTATTGAAAAATGTTGTTAATAGTTTTTCGCTGGCCGAACGCAGCAATATAAATAATAAACCAAGATTGAAAGTATTTTAAACAGACATTTTTGGAAAACACTTAAAGTTGTTAGACGAAGTTTCTATTTAGCTGACAAAGATTTTGATAATTTGCATTAGGCAAACAAAACATTTATTTCAATTGAATATTTTCCATTAGCCCCAAACAAGCAGTATAATTCACAGCCAGATTTGGATGTTTTGCTTCACGAAGTGTTCGATACATTCATTGCTTTTACGCAGTTTGTCAATTAAATTATCATTTTCTTTCGCAGCGAGCCTTTATTAGCACGTGATGAAAATATTCAACACTGGCAATGAAATTGAATTGAGTACGTGTCGCTATGTTCGGCCTTAAAGTTTCAATCAAGCAAATAGTTTCGAAATTAAAGCAACCCGAAGCAACTGCTCGGATCTGGCGTTGGCTCTCGCTATATGGAGCACTATGGAGCCAGAGCTGAAAGTCCATCAACCATAAAATTCGCAGTCAAGCGTACAAAGCGAGACGCTGTAGGCAAAGGCAGACGCAGAGGTAGCGGCAGAGGCAAAGGCAAAGGCAGAGACGCTGCCTTGCTGCCTTGCTGTCCGCAGCCTCCGCAGATGGCAACCTCTGCAGCTTTCACAGAATGCGGCTGCTTTAAGGCCATTAATCTTCAATGAAAGGCGTTTAATTTATTTGGTTTTAATTTAAATTTTGGCGCTACGATTTATAGGCCAAACTTTGACGTGGCCATACGAAATGTGGGCCCAGTGCAATAGTTCTTGCTGTTATTATTGTTGTCTCTCTTACTGTCGGTGTTGTTGTGTTGGCTAATTATAATGTGGAACACGCAACGCTCAGTTAAAGATACACACGCTCTGTAAATAACTTATCAATGTTATAATTGAATTCGGTTCGACCTGATTATTGTGAGTCTAACAATCAATATTTCTCCCTTTTGTTTTTATAGCTTTTACTCTTTAAAAAGTTCTAGTTAGCTATTGTATACCATCAACCATCAGGGTATTTACATACCTTGCCGAACATATTATGCATAAAGTTATGTAAGTTCTAATCCCACAATCTAAGCTGATTTTATTTACATGTATTGTTTGGAACTCATTACTTAAAATTATTGGAGTAATATGTTAAACATAATAATGAAATGAAATCCTTGAAGTATGTTCTTGTGCTCGCCTACTTCATTGAAACATTAATATCTATCATTCTACAAATAGATAGCTCGCTACAATCGAGCTCGCAAGCTGCACAAAGGGAAATCTGCCATTAAGTGTAAGCCACGTATGTAAGCATTGTATGATTGTATGTATTTGTGGTGTGTGGGTGTATGGGTGTGTGCATGGCTTATTGTAAGCTTACGTTAAATATAAATATCAATTTCGCTTGGCTTGGCCTATCAAAACCAAATGTAGGCATTGTGTTTTGGTTCGATTGCCAGATCAATTGCCAAAATAAAACCACATTCGCAACTATGTGTGAGAGCGATTGATAGGTTTGCGCCACAAAGGGCAAAGGAAGCAGGTAAGTGGGCGACGTCAAGAAGCCGGAAATAATTCGACATTGCCACCACCCTGCTACCTTACCACCCCGCCAATAATTGTGCCCCAAGCGCGCCACAACGCCCTCAAACAAAACACAAGTTGGCGCTGCTTATCTGCAGGCCACGATTTGTGCGCGGGAGAAGGGTGGCAACACAGCCCTCTATTTGGCAGTGCTGCCAAGTTGTTGCATACCCACGGGTGTCACCCCATCCCTTGCAACCCCATCCATATCGTTGTGTGGTTATAATTTTGTGGTCTTTCCCATTTTGCGGTCAACTCCAATTGGGATTTAATTTGTACTTCTTTGTTGTCGTTCGTTCGTATTTTATTGTATGCCATGCCACCAATCCAGTTTCAATAGCAACAACAACAATAACAATCCACATGACAACAACAATGCGCCTTCGACGCTTGCCATCAGTTTTTGAGGGGGACCCTCCCATTCCTACCAAAAACAATGAACGCGATTTTGATTTTGAGCCATGAACTGAAATTCAATTTTTGTTTGGAAGCGCCCATTGTGTGCGTAAGTGTGTCTGTGTGACTGTGCTCTATATATACGGATATGTTTCGGTGTGTGTGTGTGTGTTGGTGGAAATGCAAACCGAGTTTATCCACTCGAACTGTTAATGGGCATTTTGTATTTTATTTAATGTGAAAAGTTTTTGTTGAATGTTTTTGGCCTTCCTCTACAATTTGGTTCATTTTGGTTGCTATCGCTGCTGAGAGAGAGAGAGGAAACAAAAAAAGTTTTGATTGTAATATTTTAATATTGTTGGCTTGTAATTCAAGCGATTTAATTAGCCATTAGAGTAGGCATTGCGGCCCTTGTTGTTCTTATTGTTGCACTTAGACACAAATTAGAGCAATATTCTTTTTAAATTCGATCGAAGGCTGTGTTCTAGAGCAATGAGTGAATGCAGTATATGAGGATAATTGGAGGGTGAAACAGATGCCATAAATGAATTAAAAAAGATACAAGATACAATGTTTGAAGAATATAGAAAAGTTTTTCTTAAAGCTTACAGCTGTTATAATTATTCATAGCACTGCATTTTGTTTTTTGATTTTGTGGCCAGTTTTGAATACTTTCAAGCGTTAAAAGAAACAAAAACAAAAAACCAATGTAAGCCCAATCACACGGGAGATGTCTAAACATCTTAAAATTAATCATTTTGTATCTCATATTAACAGCAGAGCTGCGTAGCTCGACCGTCTCAAGGCTCAGTTTCTCGAACTTAACTTAACGTGAACTTAACTTGAACGTGAACGTAAACTTGAAATTCAAGCGATTACGCAAAGCGTGAACTTATAGAACAGCTATTGCATTCAAATAGAATAGAACATTATTGGAATTTTATATAAATAATACCCAAGCCGCCTGTTTTTTTGTGGATCTTTAATATGTTTGCTAGCATTATTGTATCAATTAACTTTTCCTTGAACCGAACCTTCGGCAAAACTGACCCGATTTTCAAAAGCAATATCTTAAAAGTCATGGTTTGACTCCTAGAATAAAACTGCATTTAAATAATTTCGTTTAAATGAAATTCGATTTTTGGTCAGAATGCATGTTAAAAATGTATGCCAAAAAATCGACTTGGGCATTGGTAAAATCTTTCGACTTCCATAACTTCGTCAAAAGTTTTGACTCAAAACTGACCCGATTTTCCAAAGCAATATATGTAGTTAAAGTTATGGTTTGGCTTCTAGAATAAAACTACATATAAATAAAATTAGATTTTTGGTCAGATTTTCAAAATCGTAAATAAATTCGAGTAATGCCTATACAAATTTATAATTAAATTAATATAATTAATTAAATTTTTTTAGCAAAACACATTGGAAACTTAGCCAAAATGCAGTATTATCGAAGTTTATTCGTTTTTTATTAAGTATTTGATGCTATTGAAAACTTTATAAAACTTTATAATGAATGTCTACTCAACTTATATTATCCGTTGTTGCTTAGCAAATTTTGTGTGTAACTATAAAAATAATTACAGATCCTCGACTGTGTGTGTGTTTATGAGTGTGTTAGTGTTTTCACTGTATGACCACAGATTTTCCAACTGTCAACCTGTAAAAGTTTTCCAACAAATTTTGACAGCTTAAGGTTGACAACACAGTTTAGAGACAGAGGTAAAAGTTTTAAGGCAGGGGTAAGTACAGGAGTATAAGTTGTAGTGGTGGGCAAGGGGGAAGGGTTGGTTTGTGCCACCAAAAAATGCAGCCATGTGTATCAGGCAAGCATGCAGGCGGGCAAATCAAACATTAACTAGTTGTTGGGTAATCCCGAAAGTCGCCTTGTCTACCACACCCATCTCCACGCCTTCGTACTCCTTGCCGCAGGCTGTCGCTGACTTACAGGCAAATGAACACGCTAAAATTTTAATAAGCCAGCCTAAAAGCAACAGCAACGGCATTTGCCAGCCAATTTGCAAGCTGCAGTTGACGAAGTCGAAGCGGATGAGAATGAGGTTTAGGTTTAGGTTTAGGATGTGGCCTTGTTGTCAACGCTGGCAGCTTTGCCACCAACTCCAACAACGGCTGCAACGCAGACAGGCTCAGCTGCCGCCGGGCGCTTTTAATAAGGTGGCAGCCACAAATTTTCGCGACGACTTCGTTGCCTGCAGTGTGCCAGAGAGTCCAAATTAGAAAAGTCGCAAAGAAAGGCAAAGCAAACACTCTGCCAGCATGGCATAGAAGAAGTACCAGAGAAGAGAAAGGGCAGGAAAAGGGAAAAAAGAGAAAGGAGAAGGAGTTAAAGTTGTCAAAAGGGGACTGGGAACTGGGAAGTGCGCCGGAAATCAAGTGTCACGTGATACATGCAATGCAACAACCACGTGCGACTATAAATTGCATGTGCCGAGGCAGCAGCAGCAACAAGAGCTTCCTCTAGGACTCGCAGTGTGTGTGTGTGTGTGTATGAGTCTATCTGTGTGTGTGTGTTATGTTACTAATTATCTGACGGATTAGCTTAATTGGTAACAAGTGCACTTGCAGCCACACTTCACAGCGACTCTGCGGCCAACTACTCGAAAGTGGCATTAGCCTACTTTTTTGGGACCAGCCCCCTCTGCCCCCTCTTTCATTTCCCCACCTATGCTGTGCACAATTTTCGGGCCCAGTATGAGTATGATATTAAGTGTGTGTGTGTGTGTGTGTGTGTGAGTATATATATATGAGTATGCATGGATTGCTTGTGTGCAGTATGTGGTTAGTTGGCGCTGCAACTTCACTTTGGCTTACCAACTGACTGCCAGTTATAATTTTCAAGTGAAATGGGCTTAAAAACTTTTGCGGTCAGGTCAACAAATCGGAACTGGTCACCGAGACTACCAGTTATACACTCAACAAAAACTCGCATTTATATTGTTTTTTTATGTCCACTTTAAGTATACATATTGTTCAATTAATAAATAATACAAAAAAATATTGTTAGGTTTTAAAACTGAATGTATTTTCTTAAAAAAAATCAAAATAAAAATTTCAATCTTGTACTTCGCTTTATGCATTTCGATGCTTTTTTTCGAGTGTTATTAAAGCTTAAAAAAAATGTTCTGTTAGTTTCACAGGCTTATCACGGCTATCTTGGAAGTGTTTAAATAATAGGTCAGGAATTAAAAAAGGAAAATTTTATCATATATAAATTTTTTAAGAATAATTTATATTTTTACCTGAAATTAAAAAAAAGCTGTTTTAGTTATTAAAAAATTTGTTTTGTTTTTAAGTTAGTTTTAATTTTATTTAAGTCATTACAGACGGCTTAATTTAAGTGCATTTTGTATGTGTGCACGAGTCTCATAAAGTTATGTTTCAACATAAAAATTTAAGAAGAAAATATATATTAGCATATCTAAAAAGTAGTATTAGTAGTTATTTTAATGACGTATTTAGAGCACAAAAAATAATGTTGTTTCAAATTCAGTTTTTCCAATACCTATAAGCTAAGAAAAACAAATCACAGACTTTTCACATAACCACAGTAATTACAAATAGAACGTGTTGTGAATTTTCACACCTTTTAGCAAAAACTTAATCAACTTGCCTCAGGAACGGTAGCCCTGACAACAAACAAAAGCTTTGGTTATTCCTTGAACATTCATTTTCAGAATCTGTTTTACCTGTTTCGTTAACTGTCGTTACTTACGACTGAGGCTGCTGCATGCTCGCCAATTTTTTTAGGCCAAATTCGTTTATTGACACTTTGCTATGTGCTGCAAGTGACAGCCAAGACACATGGACAGGCCAACTGGCTTGCTGTCAGTGTAAGTCGTACTAAAATATTAGCAAGAGCTGAGGGAAATGTCGAATTTTTAAAGCACGACACGAAAACGAGCAAAATTATTTATGTTGATTTCAATTATAATAAATAATATCTGAAATACACTTAATAATATAAAAAAATACTGTTTAGATGACTTTTCATTCCATTTCGGAATAAAAATATAATCATTAATTTCACTCTAAATAATATCCATAAGAAAAGTGCCAAAACCAAACTATAGCTGCAACAGTTTGATTAGTTGCGGTTAACAGTGTGGTTTGGCACTAAGCTTATTAGTATTACATTATATTAATGATCAAAATAGTTTATTGCGGTCATTTTATGAGTTTTTTAATATTCGTGTTCAGTTTCTCATCGGTTGCACACACTAAACCGATTCCCATAGTGTCTAGACTCTAGAGCTATGTTCGTGTCACGAAAGCGAACCTAATACTACTTGGCCGGCCCAAGTGCTGGATAAATTTCCATTTAGCAGCCTTTTGGCAAATTGCTAACATCGTTAGCCAAACTCACACACACACACACATTCATCCACTTCTTTAGTGGAAAACATGTATGCATTGCATCTGACTTGAACTGCATTCGTAATTCAAATGCTATGGCTCTTTGCATTGAGCAGAAGTAGTAGTTGTTGATGTTGCATAGAAATGGTATTCCTCTGTTTTGGGTCAAAATTGCCTAGCAATAAGCCAGGCAAGATTAATTGATTGCAATACTTATGATTGATGACATTCGGCCGACTGCGTTTTCAATCATTCTTTAACGATTCGTGTAGAAGAAGCTAATTGCCAAGTCTCTCTCTTTAATTCTTTCGTTATCTGTGTCTCTCTAAATCTATGTTGAGTATACTATATGTATATACTCTATATATATATATATATATATGTGTTTGTTTGTATACAGATTATATGTGTTTGTGCCTAACTAACTAACTTTTTCAGGGGCACTGATTCCTTTATTATTCATGCTCTCGTTGCTTGGACTGGCTTTTCATGTGCTTTGGTTTTCATTGTTTGCAGTTTTCTTTTGCGCACACCATGGCTTAGCATGAATAGTAAATAGCCTCCAAGCACCAAACACGGTCCGAATAATCCCGGCTCTCCCTCCTTTCTATGCTTTCTTCCCGCCACGTTAGGTCAATCTACGGCGTTGTTTTGACGGCTTAGACAGCGGTCCACAAAAAACTTCAACTTCAAATTCTATACTGTTCTGTTGCTCTTCTTATATCTGGCGCTTCTTATTTTGCTTCTATTCTTCTTTCACGCTTCTACTCCTATTCTCTTTATTCGTCTTTTGCTGTATAGTTTCTATATATTTTGCTTGGCAGCGCATTTACTCTGATGAAATATTGATTGCAGTCTCACTGCGCTTTCCACCTAATGCTCAACATGCGTATCAGTCTACTCTACCTCTGATTCACCCTGTGGCTTGCCACCAGCTGCCTACTACCCTATCGGTGCCTCCTCCTCTTATCCCTATACTTAGTCTTTCTGTTAGACGGGCTCCTGTTGCAGCAGCCCGTTCAGCAGCTTCATTCGGCTTAATAGTCTGCGGGTTTTTACACCATCAGCATCAGCACCAGCAACACTAAAAGCAGCAGCAGCCTGTGCTACAACTGCAACTGCAACAGCAACAGCTGGAACTTCAACTTCCACAATGAAACTCAACTTCAGCTTTAACGTCAACTAACAAACAAAATTCGGGAAATTAACCAATCATCTCAAAAATACCCAAAAACCATAAGATTTTTTGAGATTCACGTTTTTGACATTTATATATATACATATTAAAAAAAAAAAATCATTAATTTTAGGGCAGGATTTTAGAGCTTTTAACTTTGTTTGCTCCCATCTTTTAATCAATTTAAGCTTCAGGGAAACTTGAGAAAACTTAAAAACAATACACTAAGTAGCGAAATGTTATTAAACATTAAAATCACTAGTTAAACTATACGCCGCTGGCTTAAAACACAAACACACACAAGCCCACAAATTTCTTACCTTTAAAACTACACCACAATCGCACGCACACACGAACACGTAAAAAGTAAAGCAGCACTCAAAAAACAATGAGAATGATGCGGCGCACGCACGCACGCACTCACGCAACGCAGCGTAAAACGCGTGGAACGCGGAGGATATGCAGAATACGAAGGATCCTGATGCTATTGCTACAGTTGTTGCTGTTATTGTTGCTGCTGCAGTAGCTGGCAGGCTTATGTTTTTGGTAAAAGCCAACTTCAATTTCATACATATTCAGCTAGCTGCTGCTGCTGCTGCTGAGCTGAGCTGGTGCGTCGACTGGGCCCGTTGACTACTGCTGGGATTTTGCGGCAATTTCAAATACAAATTGCACTGTTTTTATGGCTACAAATGCCTTTTTGTCATTTCTTTTTTGCTCTTGTTGTTGCTGATTCCCTTTTTTTTATTGTTGTTGCTGTTTTTGCTATTGGTGTAAGCAGCGACAGTTTGTACAAGGGTCTCAACGTTGTCGGCGACACACGAACGGATTTCATTTTAACAGTTTCAGACAACGTTAATCCCCAATACCCAAATGCAATCGGTTGTCTCTGTCTCTTTCTTTGTTTTTGTTGTGTGTGTGTGTGTATGTTTTGACCCCAAAGGCCTTTACTATGGGCTGGGATTTATGGGTAAGCATTGGCTTCACCAAAAAACATATGCAGCCCTATAACTGCCGTTGACTGAGCCCCAAACCCTAGTTCTGTATGAAATTTGTTCCGAGTTTAACGCTTAAGCCTCGACTTTCAATGAGTATTTTTGGTCATTAAAAGTTGGAATATAGTTGAGTCCTCGTATATATATGAAAAGTGATATAACTTTTTTTGTTGGCAGTTAATAAGTAAATGGCCACAGTTTCAAAATGAGAAACTCTTTTTGATGAATTTATGGGGATTGCAAATTGAAAAAATTGTGAAATTACAACGTACAAACGCCAAAAGGTAAAACTAACAAAATAAATAAAATTCGTATATAAAAATTATAATTACAAAACGTAAGGAAGCTATAATCGGCGTGCCGAACTTTAAAAACACAACAAGAAAAAGACCTTGCCCAAAGTTTCAGTTCGATAGCTTATTAACCGTTCATAGAACCAAACAGACCGAAAAAATATATATATTCATACTTTATGTGGTTGGATATGTTTTTTGAATTGAAAATTAGCTGTGTGAAAATATGTAGCATAGCATAACATCCCCTCGAGCTCTCTTTAAACGTTTGACATTTGCAACCGTTGCAATGATATATTATTTAAAAGCATATCCATAATTGGGACATTCTGTGGTGCTTCAATTGACTTTTAATTACACAAAATATGCACGACAAATTTAGTAGACGGCCAACGTGTTTGCTGCTGTTTTAGTTAGTGTTAGTTTCGGTTGGCCAAAACGTCAACACGACAACACGAGAACAGCCAACATACCAAAATGATTGCTGGCCAAAAGTTCTACAGTCTCGATTAAGACGACAAACGAACCACAGCAGCCAGCTTGAAACCTTTCGCCATCATGATAACGATGATAATGTTCATAATCATCATGTTGATAATCAGAGTAAAAATCATGTAGAGAGAGAACTTGTTAAAATTGCTAAACTACAACATGAAGCTGCTGTTCTGATGATGATGTTAATGACAATGGCTCTTGCCCATGGAGATGACATTAAAGGCATATGTAAATGTGGAATAGAGATGAAAACCAACTTAAATCCACAGATCAGATTAAAATTATTTAATTCTAAGAATATATGTTTGTGTTGAGGAAAATTAAGAAAATAAAAATTCAAAATAAAATACAAAAATATTTCATTATATATTCCTCTTTCCAATTTATTGCCTTAATTAATAGAAAAACATATTGGCTCCAAGAATCTAAATAATACTTTTAATATATCATAAATTCCACAAGCAATATAGGTAAATACATAAATTAATATTCAAGTGCATTTGAATGACTTATGTCACCTTCACATTCAGATTCACAAATCGTATTCACTCACAGCTGTCGCACATCTCTAAACAGTCGCCTCTCTCCCTCTCAATTGTGAATGCTTTCATAGTGCATACTTCTCATCCTCCCTTCCTCCGTTCGACACAATCTTCACCCTCTTGTGTGCATGCTGCTCGCATTTGCATATTCTCTAATTTGGCTAGTTTGGCAATTGCGGCCGATTTTGCAAAACGTTATTTGCCAGAGGCGACTACTGGTTTGGATAGTATGTGACAACGTACACCCTCGTCCCTCCTTCCTCCTATCTCTTTCCCACTACCCCTAAAGCTTCGCTCGTCAGTTTTTGAATGTGCTCACAAGTATTTAGTCTATAACTAGCTGAGTGGTTTGAAGTGTTCGCCCAGTGACCCAGCCACAGAGAGTGAGACATAAACTGTTCCTCTGTTTATTCTATGCCTGTGACTTTGGTTCGTGTCGTGTGAATTTGTTTAGTTTGAAGTGGTGGCAAATGGCAGAGGGTAAAGTTTATAGTACATCTTGGCTCTGCAATTGCGGCCAGGTATCCCAGCCAGTCACCTATTCTGTCTATAAATCGTTCGGGTTTGTCGTTGATTTGTGGTTGCTTGTTCCTTTGATATATGGCTTTTTATTAGAACGGAACGCAAGGCAACGTATCGTAACGTAACCTATCGTTGCGAAGCCGTATCGAGCATTTCATGTATTTGTGCAGCCGCGCCAATCACATTATGAAGGCAACAAATTTTAATTACGACCATTACAACAAAAACACTTACAAAACAAATAAAAAGGCTCTAGTCGAGAAAGCTCGACTAAGAGATACCCTGAACCAGTCATTTTTTATGCAATACTGTGATACTGAACATTTGAATTAACTTCAATCTTTGATATCTCCGGTGTTTCTTTACTGATTTGGATTTTGTTGTTAACGATTCCATGAGTATATCGGAAACTTGAAGAGCTATCGATAAATATAAAGAAACTTGACCTGCGCATGAGATACACGTAACTTAATCCCAAATCTCAAGTCTCTTAAGTGCCTAATATCGACGGACATGGTAAAATTGACATGGCTGTTGTTGTGTTGAAGATGCTGCATTTTGCCTGTTACATACATATGCACAAAACCATTATACCCTTTTTACATTTTATGGCTTCAAGGTAAAATAAAAGTAAGAAAAAGCCGTAACAACAACAAAAAGTATTTAATGGGCAAAATGTCAGCTAATGCCTGAGCCAGAAACTCATTTACCCAGCGTTAAAGTAATTACAATTTATAGGCCACAAAAATCCGTAACACAACATAAATCGAAATGAACGAGCAATGTGACCTACGCCCTTTTCGCCCAATACAACGCCCTCCCCCCATTCATAGCATCTCAATGCTTTCTGCTTGTTGGCCGCATGGAGTTAAAAATTTTAACCACACACACAAAAGTCACAGAGCAAGCGACACCTGCCCTTTCCCTTCTCCATCGACCACCTCCCGATCACGCCCCTTAATATTGTGTCTGCATTAAGCGGAAAAAAGCATGGCGCGATAAATAAATAAATAAATGTCGACTAACAAGAAACAAGCAGTCGAAATTTGTTGCAATTCATTGACTTGGCGCACAGGCGCAAACATAAATTCCGTTGCCATCTCCCAACACCAATCCCTACCTCACTCTATCCCCTTTGCCTTCTCACAGAGTCTATAAAATATAGACAGCAGCAGCTACAGCAACAATTTGTAAATGTTTTGGACTGCCGCTGGCTCTTGTTGGTTACACGGGTGACGAGGGGGATGACATGAGCCAAGCAATCTTGCCAATGAGCTCAGCAAAATGAGCGGAAAAATCATTGCCTACATATGGGCGCAGCATTTGGCATTGCAATAAGGAGCAAACCAAATAATAAAGTACAAATAATACAAATAATAACAAATAAATCGGATCGCTCTTGTGGAAAGGAATTGATTGATACTAAGAAATACACTTTCCATAGACAAGCAGATTTTTGTAACTATTTACATATATAAAGATAGGAAAAAATATAATATTGTAAAACATTTTACCTTAAAACTAAAAACAACAAAATTTATTTATAATATTAAAAAGGCTAAAGTCAACCATTTCTTTCTTATTTGTTTTATTTTTTGTACGCATTTTAGCTAAATCTTAGTCCAGCACTTAGCTAATCTACCCACTTTAAGCATTTTATGTGCGCATGAAGTGTATAAAAAAAAGAAATGTTAGCGAACTGACAGCATCTCAAGGGCAGCTGTCGGTTTTTTTTTTTTTTTTTTGTTTGTTTGTTTGGTTGTTGTCGCCTGAGCGATAGAAGCAGAACAAGGAACAAAGGGAGAAACAGAGAAAGAGCGTGAGAGACAGATCGGATGCCCTGTCAGCCCGTCTTAGACCTTTGAGACCTGCTGTGTTAGGATGTCAGTTTAACTATTTATCTGCCAGACAACTGGCAACTGCAAATTGAAGGCCGTTTTGTTGCAGCGTCCAACGGTCAACAAATCAGTTGCTTTAACTGTTTAGCCTAGCAAGGATGCAAATTGAAAAATCTATCAGAGAGCTTAATCGACTGTCCGACCACCCGCTCAGTGTCTTCTTGTAATTGTAGTTTGTATCTGTAGATAGTACACTCAAAAAAGCAATTCACATTATCTTTATGCGTCATATTCAAAATCAAATTGATCCAAAAATAAGAAGTAGATGAAGTTTTTAAGATCTGATGTATTTTGTAATTTAGTAAAGTTTGAATATACTTTGTGTCGATATATCAATTATATATGCATTGAAGTCCTTCTCGATGTGCTGTAAAAATGTATCAAAAATTATATAGGTGATAAAATGTTACAAAAATAATATTTTTGATAAAATTTCGTTTTTTCAAATTCATGATCAATTGGTTTTCAATTTAATTTTGTGCGAAGTGTAACAATCGCTTATGCTTTTGCTCTTACTCTTTCTTATCTGCTGGTGCACCCACACCTGGACAACTGGCTGGGCATGGTTGTATTTAAACGCCTCGTTGCTTGGTGAAAAAACAACCCAAGGAGCTGGACCGCCTGGCGTCAAGCAAAATGCTTGCTCGTTGTTCTTGCGCACAGTTGACATGCCCACCGACGACTAGTTTCTAAAACTTTTCTTGCCCATTGTTCAAAGTTTTTCTGCCGTCGCTGCTGCCTTTGCCGTTGCTGCTGCTTGTGCTGGCGAATTCAGAGATTAGTCTTCCACTTGGTTAAGTCTGCAGCAGTGGGCAAAAGTTATGGCCATGGCAGGCACCATGGCTAGTTATGGCATAAAGCAAGCGACCAGTCAACCAGTCGACCAGCAATACCTGCGCGAGGCCGCCTCTTCACCTCGTTAACATTCTCTATCCCTTTTTCGGTCTCTGTGTCTGGCTTTGCCTTTTGGGCCTTGCCTGTATTTGTGTCACTTTATTTGTATTAATGGCACTTGCGCATCCTGCGGCGCGGCTACAATAAGTAATATGATCGAGTGCCGAATGAAGCACCACGCAATGCGGCGTGTTCCGGTTTTATTTTCCCCATCCAGCCAAACTTTAGCTGGTGCTGGTTTTATCAGTCGGCGATTGCATCGCCTTTGCATTGTGCAACGAGCTGGACCAGACAACGAAATTAATTTTTAGACATTGGAGACACAAGCATAGGCGACTTTGCAAATGCGCTGCAATTTTATTTATTTAAACTTCCATTGAACATTTATAAAACATTAAATTCAAGAGCAATTAAATCATATTTTACTTTTGTTATATTATTTTGTTTATTAGTTGATTGACTATTTCCTTGTGCTATAAGTCGAAGTACTTCCAAATTATTTGTATTATATTCTCGACTATGAAACTATTTGTAATCCCTTACTTTGTTTTGAAACTTATTGTAGTAAATTTGTTTTTAACAAATGCATTGCAAGTGCAATCTGTGCAAAGCTCATCTAAAAAGTTATATACCCTCCAGTGATTTAAAATAGTAAACGATTCCCGAGCATTGCAAAGCCCCAGCTGGTAACTGTGACTGCAACTGCGACTTCTTCTCTACACAATGCGACTGCGACTGCAAATGGATCTGTGCTCAAAATGGGTGCAGCTTCTTGTTGGTAGAAGGTAGAAAACGATGGCAGTCGAGCGCAAAGGATTAAACACTCTAGATGTTATTAGATAAAACCCAGTGAACAGAAAACGAAACGACATTGTTGTTGTCGTTCTTATTGCTTCCCTGCCTCTCACTCTCGCTATCACTCGCACTCGCACTTGCCTATGCCATGCCAGTCATGCTGCGCACTGTGCATTTAGTATATCATAAATTCGGTGACAAATGCAGGTAGAAAGTTTTGTTAGTCAGAGTTAAGGGCGTGTGTGTGTGTGTGTGGGGTGGGGCAATTCACTTGGCCGAATGCCCGAAAAGCACACAAGGCTAATTGCAAACTTTAAGCCTGTTCGTTGTTAATGCCAATTGATTTGACACGAATACAAGTTGGCATTAAGTTGTCGGGACTTTCGTGTGGCGACAGTTGATTAGCCATCATTATTAAGGCTTTAATGCAGTCGCAGCAAAAGTGTCACAGAGAGAGCCGCTGGGTGGTAGATAACATGTAACTTGCTCAATTTCCGCCTTGTTTGTCACTGCATAATATTTTTAGTTAAGTGCGGCAGTTGCGAGAACAAGTGGCTTGAGCTAGTTTTGTTATTGAAATGAGGAACTCACACACGCAGTGAAAGCGACTTACATTCGTAGATACAAGTGCACAGATAGCACATACAGCTGCAAACACCCCACACACTCACACAGAGATATATTCACACGCGACCAACACTCGCACGCATGCATAAGTAAACAAACATAAACATTTGCTTCAACATGCTGGTTATAAAATGGCATAACAAGCACAAACCACAAAAGCAACAACAAGGATCACAAGAAAGCTAAATCTAAATAAAGCATGACCAACGTCTACCCTCGAGAGTCAAATAGAAATAAAGCTTATAGCCATTTAAATAACAATTACCAAAAATAAAATATATAATTCGCTTGGCGTGGAAGTGTGTTTTGCTCATACATATTTTGTGGGAATCATGGAGAGGGTTAAGCTGAGAGGAAAATGAGCTTAAAATATATATTAAATCTCTTTAATTTAAAACAAGAAATGGAGTGAATAATTAGAATTTCAAATGTATTCTGAAGTTTCAAAGCATAACACCCTTTTGAATCACCAAAAATAATATCTAGGATATATCAAAACCGCCACAAAATTTGCTGCTGCGCTTTGCTTAAGCTGCTGCTGTTGCTGTTGGTGTTGGTGTTTGGCGTTGCTGCTGCTGCGTCTGCCATCATCTTTGCCTTATTACCACAGCTTTTCTTTTGTGAACCCGTTGTTGGCACCTTAACGAGCTGTTGCCAGGTGCATGGAACTCAGCAGCTGGAGAAGTGGCATCAGCTCGAAAAATAAAAGAAACCTAGCACGAACTTCTTTTTGGCTGGCCATGCAATTAAATTGCAAGTTGCGCATTTCGACGTTGGCGTTAAGCAATTGACAGGCTGCCACTTGGAGGTTGACATGTAAGCACAAATACTAAATTCACACACTAACACATGCATGCACACACACACACACAACACACAGTTGAGTGCACATGCAATCAATTAAATTCGTTGTAAATTCACCGGCTTATCTGCCGTAATCAATCTTAATTTTCCACTTGACATGCAGCGCTGAGGCAAAGGCTACATAAAACGAACTACGCCCCCGCCCCCGCTACGGCGTCTCAGCACCTCGGAGACATTGCTCCCTCATTTACTTACTAACACACATGCACCCCAATGAAACTGGGCTCACATAACGTATACGCAATGCGAACACTATACGCATTTTAAATCAAAATGCATTTCCGGCTGACCCACAAAGTATACGCAAAATACAATTTATTGGCAAAGGAAAAGTATCAAAGCACTTTAAGCTCCCAGTCCTAGTTGGCAGTTGAGCAAAGGACACAGGACGTGATTATATAATTGAGAGCGGAAAGGGTATGCTGAATCTATTGTGCAATCTACCAGATTGCAATAGTCATTGTGAGCTGCTGAGCTAGCCTAAAGATATTCAACGACAGCAACAATGTGCTGGCTATTAATTAATTTCAAGAAATGTTTTGCCAAAGGACTGTACCAAATACTGTTCAACTAGTTAAAGCTATGCAGCAGAAGCTGTTCAGTACGTTCTATGTAAATGTTCGCTTTAAGTTAGAAATTTTCATATGCTTTTTAAAAATCCCTGATTTCATTATTTTTAAGCAGCTGACTGCAGAAAGAGTCAAGAAAGCATGTTGATTGGTTATTTTCTCTTTTTCCTGCCTTCCTATTTCATATTAAGTTCACATGGAAATGTTCTTTGGTGTTCCCATTATTGCTAATACCTTATTTATAGCATGAATTCACCGAAATCTCAATGTTAAGAAAATGTAAGGCTTTAGGCTAAGTAAAATTTGGTTTTTTTAATTAAAAATACCTCTAAGCTTTATTATATAATAAGGAGCTTACAATAAACTCAATTATTAGCAATATGTATTTACATTTATAATTATGCCAAGTCAGTATTTCCAAAAATACAGATGCAACATTTGAATATATTACATTCTGCAATATCTTGGATTATATGCATAAATAGTTGTTCACATATGACTTCATTCATTTAATGTTGATACGAGCGCAATAATCGCTTATGCAAACGAGGCCATTGAATTCTTAGCTAAGCTAGGGATATGTTATTGCAATTTGTCTAGTTAGTGCTAGCGTTGACCACTGCACACTTATCACACACACACACACACAAACATGCACTGCTGGCAGTTACCGGTAGTATTACTTAATATGTGTAAATTGTGTGGCATCAACTATTATGCATTTTATGTTATCTCTAGCTATCAGAACTGCTGCTCCATCTTCAGCTTGCAACATGCTAATGCATACCCCCGCTTACTACACTGAGAGAACATTCTTTTTGCGGTACACTTTAAAAAAAAAACAATACAAAACATCTAACTAAGATTCAAGCATTGAATAATTACAAGTTTCTAGTTTTCATAGAATAAAGTCTTGAATAATCAGTATTGAGAATCATTTGGAACATGAGAAGAGGGTAAAAATTAAATTAAATATTTAAATGCTAAGCTTATAATTTTCTGTCTGCAAATCAACATTTATCAATGTGTTAAACAAGGCTAGCTAACATTCACATTCTTTTGAAAAATGTTGCTTTTTCCAGTGTACCTCCTACTCTCCTGCATACTTTTACAGCGTTTGACTGTCCCGCCGCCAGGTTGTTCCTTGAACAATTTATCATTTGAGCATGACGCATGCACAACACACGCATTCACATACACACACACAAACACACACACACCAATGCGTTTTGCCATTGAGCTCATCAGTGTGGGCCGCAGGCTAGGGAATTTAACATGCAGTTTATGTTTGCCACAAGATCTATTACAGGAAACTCACATATGCCGGAGTACGCAATGCTATGTTGAGGCGTTAGCCAGCCACGCCCCCTACCTACTGCCACAATCGAGCGAGTAGGCGCACAAATTGCTGTTTGTGGGCATGGCCGCATGCGGCATATATCCAAATCGAGCAGCAAAACAAAACTTGATTATTTTGTGCGGTCTGGTCTCTGTGGTCTGAGGTCTGAGTGTTGAGCGTTGAGCGTTGACGGGCTGAGGTTGAGGTTTTCTCAAACCTTCGAGGCATAGACATAGGCATAGGCATAGGCTTTGCATTAAATATTGCAGGCCAGAAAGCCGCACACTTAACAAATATGACGCCTACCAAATATGCATCCTGCATGCAGCATTAAAGCTCTTTGCACACTCACCATACTAGTTTATTGATCGGTTGAGCTTAGTTTGATGTCTCGGCTCCCAAAAATCCAATCAAGCGCAACACTTTTGCTATAATTATAATTACCCATTAAGCACATATATTGCGTATAATTTGTTAATAAATTCTCTTTTAGTAATTATTTAGTGCTGTCAAACAGAATGTCAAAAATTAATATTAAATGACTTCAATTGGGCTTGGTGCAACATTGAAAACACAAAATACACTTGCCTTATTTTGACAACTAAACAATTTAGTAATTATTTAAGAGGTCATAGCTCATAAAACAAACTTTGAATTTATTGAATTAATAAAGTGTTTTTATTTTAATTAAATGTTGCAGAAACTTTTACATAATTGAACGAACTGAAAAGATCAAAGAAAAAATTTATTTGAACAAAATATGTGTAAATAGAAAATATTGAGATATATTTTAATATCAAACACTTTGGAAAAATATACATTTACATAATTTGTGCAGAAAAATATATATATTTGTACTTGAAAAAATTAATTTTCAATTTTTTTCAATGTTAAATTGAACAAAAACTACAAGAATTAATAGTTAATATATCTGAGATATATTATACAAAGTCGGAAATTATTTTATAAAATGCTACATGAAATACAAAAAATACAACTATTTTTTATCTTTGTGTATCAATTTCGCTTTATTAATATACATATGCATGTGTATGTATGTGTAAAAATTGAAAAACTATTTGCTTAGGCTATCCAATTTATTGACTACGCACTTTAAACAATAATCTACATATATATTTCATTTGTAATAACTTTAATTACTATTAGTGCTCAACAAACAACAACAAGAACAAAAGCAGCAATGTCACTTGGCAATCAAATGAATAAAAGCGCGCTGGCCGGGTTAGGCTGACGAAACGTGGGGAGAACAGGGAACAGGGATAGAGAGAGGGTTGCACTCTCAAAATCAGTTCTCAATATAATGCGACGGAAGCTTTTGTGAAATCCTAACGTCCAACTTTTTAATACGAAAACTTTAGCTTGAGTTTAGTATAAAGGCAACACAGCAACAGCAAGAACAACAACAACAATAACAAAAGCAATTGCAACAGTCACTTGGTGGACTTGTTGTGGGCAAACGACAGCCACAGCAACAGCTACAGCCGATGCCTGATGCTGAAGCTGAAGCCAATGCCAATGCCCATGACAAAGGCCCAGGTCAGGCAGCCGGCATATTGCCTGGTGTCCTGATGACTGCAACTGCAACTCCACAACTCTTCCTTCGACTTGCCAACTCGGGGCGACCAAAGCCACTTGAGCAGCACAGAAAACTAACTTAATCTTGTTTACATTCTATGACGAGTTATGAAAATGAAAGGCTTAAGCGAGCCACAAACAAACGCACCAACAAACCGACCAAAACACTATTACACACACACACACACACACATACAGACGCACAAACATCCTAGGCTGCCCACACATGCTTAAGCTTATACAAACTGAACTTACGCATGGAAAACCCACAGAGAGAGAGAGAGAAAGAGTATGGTGCCAAAAGCAACAGCAACAACAAACAACAACAAGTGAGGCCAAAGTGTTATTTGGCAAGTGCCGAAGCCGAAGCCATTAATGCCCTAGGAAAGGCTTTAATTTCAATCTGTGCCGTAGTCAGGTAAAATCAAATTCACATTCAAGCAACAGCTAACGATAATTCCATTCCAACAAAGTTAAAAACCAGCAAGTTTGTTGGCAATTAGCTTATTTAAAATCAGCTAAGTACACAATGCTTAAAGAGGATATCAAAAACAGCAAGTAGACAATTTCTATATTTAAAGTCTGTTTTAAGAATAAATTAGTACAAACTGAGAATTAGTGTTCATGCAAAAGCACAAATAAAATATCTTGAGGGACCAAAAATATATATATATTCATTTGATTTGATATCAATGGACAGTTTTTGAATACACTAAAATAAATGCTGAGTTTAACGTTAGCTGTGTGAAACATTGAAACGTATAATTCGAACGCCAACATTGTTGGCTTTATGAATGTGCTTAAGCACACCCTATTGCTAGGGTATGCAAGCGGCTAAAACCAACAAAACACAAAAACAAGCAAAAGCCACAACCAACTGTAACTGTTACTAAAACTGTTGGCACACCCAGCCATAGTTATTACCGCCCACTTTTGTCCTTGCAAATTAGTTGCATTTTGAGTTTTATTTCTGGTTTAAGTTGGCTCCACGCTGTATTTATTTCATAGAAAGCCAAACGCATAACCCCTTCAACCCCTCTAACCCCGCTGTGGCACCACACAGTTTATACGTTTGTTTATAAATTTCTCATTTGTGTGTCAGCCAGGCAATGCTCCGTTAGCTCGGCTTATTTATTTGTTGTTTGCTCTGGTAACAACACCGCCGCCGCCGCCAGTTGTTGCCTTATAATTTGGAGGTGTAAAAAATATTTTGCATTGCGGTCGCCAACACGTGCGCATCACATCCATCAATGCTTTTCTGTCTGGCAACGCCCCCTTCAATCACCTACCACTACTTTCCACCTCATCCCGTACAACAACGACACAGCCTGCATTGTCCACTCGAAACTTAATTTGCCCATCATCGATAAACAGTCGATGTTTTTGCAAAAGAGTGGCAGGATTGGTCAGGGGGCGGGCATGCGTAAGTCTGGCAACGTGCGAGGCATATTTATTATGTGTTTTCGTGTGGCTGTGTATGTGTGTGTACGGGCCAAAGTGCTAACTAACATATGAATATTGAATACAAGCTAGCGAAGTTAATCTTTTTTGGCTCTATTGGCAACACTAGATAACTTTTTATTAAGCTGTCAGATTTTGAACTTTAAGATAGGAATTATTATACTTTGTACTGAATTTGGAAACTATATATATACATACAGGTCTCCCATGTATAACGCGATATTTCTACAACTCGTTTTCGATGTAAAAAGATTAAAATCAGTTTCAGTACATGGCGAATCGCTCACTATTTCAACGAAATATTATTAACAAAAGTAAAAGATTATTCGGATTTAAAGTCCATCCAACAATCGAATTAAAATTTAATTATGTTAAATTGCTTTGATCTTTAAAATCGTTTAAAAAGTCCTTAAAATGTTCAGGGAACTTTAGGATTATACGGCGTAGTACAACTTTCATATGCATAAATTGTGTTAAGCATTTATTGTTGTTAATTTAAATTTGCCACTTGGCAAGTGCAAATTGGCACGCAAGGACCACGTGTTGCATATGCAAGTAAAACAACGGTTTGCGGTTTGTTTATTTTTTAACCACTTGCCATTTGGCGAATTCAGTTATTGTTTATGTTAGACAAGTTCGGGGTCAATAAGATGATTCCAATCAAAAACAATGTTGCAGGCTGGAACTAGCGGAAAATGTACTGTACATTTTTAAGTAGCTATCTTCTTACCAAAATTGGTAGCTCTATCTCTAAGGATGTAGGAAATATGAGAATTTATCCAATTTAAGCTATATTTCCAAGTTACACAGCAGGCGAAGAACCACAATCTTGACCAATTGAAAAAGATATTTGCTTAGTTTTAAGTCTAAAGCCTTACGGCTGCGTTGCGTTCAGATTGACAGGGCGGACATTGCACATTGGTGCTCTTGTCGCTTTATGAATAAACACATTTCCAGTATCCAAAATTTATTGCTTTTACCCACAAAGAATCTCTACCTCAAATTATTTTGACATGATCTTTAATTTAAATATAAAAAACATACACACACATATGTATGTATGTAAAAAAAAAAGTGTCGTGTGTAAAAGCCCTATACAGATAAACCAAATGTTTTTTCATTGACCCAAAAATTTGTGTTTCAATATAAAATGTAAATTAAATGCCTGTGTATATGGAAATATGTCCATTAAAAATAGATGTGCGGCCGTTATACGAATTGCAAAAGCGCTTTTCGAGGCAGCGCAGTTGTAAATATATTCCCGATATGCTGTAGCCGCCAACCGAATGCCACGCCCTCACACAGCCTGCGTTCTCATCGCCCATGTTGGCCAGACTCTCACGCACATTTGCGGTTCATAATTTGCGTGCCATTTTTGTTTGTTGATGGACAAAATCAACACATACGACAACAACAAAAGAAACGTACCAACAACTATGCGTTCTTGACACAAGCAGCTGGTTTGATTCTGCAATATCCTGTAGCAAATCTATAAGCGAAGTTTGAATTGCATCGTTCAGGTTATTTAGTATTTTACAAAAATGAATATACCTTACTCAACACAAGCAACTAATAATGCTTGCATAACATTTGTGCAAGCCATTTTAGTTATATTAAATGGTTGCAGGGTATGAAATATGTATTTAGTTTTCAACTTGAATTTAAATTAAATTGCAAACGCGTTGAAGGCAAATTACTGGCGACCAAATATAAATAAATATACATAAATGCATAAGTATGCATTAATACTTATATAAAGAATGCATATATGAATATGCTACAATATATAAACACTTTATATAGGCGATAAATATTGATTGTGAGGCCACGTTAATTTCTACCAATTATGACCGCTTTACACAAACGCACACACACACTGACATCTACTCCCGCATATGGTCACACCTACTTATGCCAACTTATGTATAAATAAGTATGGTTGCACTTGTATGTATGTTTAAGTAAATGAAGCACATGTGGCCAACAGTCTGTGGTGCTTTTATTATTATTTTTTATTAATGCATACATGTGTGCAGACCAGCACACATACATGCATATGTTTCGATAATTATCGAACCTTTTTGCAATTGTTGCCTGCACGGCAACGTTTAAGTGGTCAACGGGGGAAAATATCTCAATACGGCTAGTCGCCATTCTACCAAAAAGTAAATTCATCAACAAAATATTAAAGTTACAAATTAAGCTACGTACAATATAATAAAATAAAAAAAAATTCATTGCATTTACTTTTATTTTACTAAAAAAAAAAAGACAATTTGTTTCAATACCTATTTAAAAACAAATTCAAGTGTCTTAAATTTGTAGAAAAAAGTTGCTGTAAAGCTGTTTGATCTGGATATGGTTGAAATATTTTAATATGGAAATCCTTGAAAAAACTGCAAAATAAGTTTCTTCTCGTTTTTAATCTTTTTTCAAGGATGTGTAATATGTTAAAAACAATACCACTTATTAATAATTTAAATAATAATGGTTTTTTTTGTCGAATCCAAAATTGTATATGTAAAATTTCAAAACTATTGAAAGCTGTAAAACTCGCAAATTTATCCATCAATTTGCAGCTCAGTGCACTTTTAGATTTTTTCTTTTTCTTTTTTATTCCACAATTTACAGTTTTTACGTGTTTTGCAGCACAGCCACTATGCCATCTTTTGTACAGCATATGTGAGGTCGTTTCGCTTGGTATCTGTATCTTGTGTGCGAAACCGCTTGTTTTCGTATCTGGGCTGCGTTTCCTTAAACTTTCCGCTGACATCCGGCGCTGGCTGTGGGATTCTCTTCGTTTGCCTGGCTGGCAATTATGAAAGCGAAAATAAAAATCACATTTTTAGAGCTCTGCTGCAAGTTTCTTGGCCCAGCAAACTTTAACCAAAAAAATAAAAAATAAAATTTTATATAGCTTATAAGCAAAAGCAAAAAATATAAAAAATATATGAAATGAGAGGAGAGGAGTGTCTATAGATATTGTGTACGTTGGAAGTTGGGTTACTTTGGGAACGGCAACGTCGTTTTGCAAATGACAAAAAATTTAAGTGTAATTATCTTTTGAATAATTAAAGAAAAACGTTGGCAAAGCTTAACAAGAAGCAGAGCAGAGCGCTGCGAAAATAGCACAAAAACTGTGCACAGCCTCAAAAGAGGCAGCTGATAACTAAAGCTGGCGCTGCTTTCGTCCTGTACCCAACTCATGCACACCCACAGCCTGGACATATTTTTAAGTTACTTACCGCTCCGCCGCATCACCTTTTGCCTAATGCCCTAAGGCATCAGCGAGCCCGCGCCCATCCACTCACCCAGCTTGGCTTGGCCCACCTTGGCGTTCGAAGCGCACGCTCTGTAATTTGCTTCAAGTTATGCTCATTATGCGCCAATTATTTATGTCAAATGAGAAAAATCTCTGCCGAATTTGAATGCGACACGAATATCGCGCTATTTTTTTAAGGTCGATTGTACAAGGCAACCGCAAAGTGCAGGTGTATAGGAAAATGTGAAAGCATTCGACAAAACACCAAAATCGATCCTTAAATTACTACATTTTTACTTAAGAATTTAAGTATTTTTTGGAGATTATTGTCCCATTAAACTATTTTTTAGGTAAGGTAAATCTGCATAATAAGCAAATCAAATTTAAATATAAAGCAAAATATTATATTTCGGTTAATTAAGCTTATAAGCTGCAGCTATTAAAAGTGTAAAAGCTGCAATCAGTTTTTTGCCATGCTTTTTGACTTTTAAAAATATAAATGCATTTTCACACATTTTTTTAACGTTGTTAAAGATAAAATAGCACAGCTAAACATTTTTTTTTACATTTCACAATCTTCTTTTCACTTTAACTAAAATAGTACAACTATAATGGAAAACTGTGTAATTCCTTTAGCTTTATAGCAACGATTTAAATTTATAATTGTTATATTACTGTATTCGTTTAAAGGCATAAATACTCAAAAATAGCTGCACGGAATCCGGCACATCCTATACTTAGCTGAGAATTGTTTTGAGTGCTTAAGAAGCGAAGAAGGATAGACAACTTGGATGCTTGGCAACTTAATACACATATTTTCTTAAGAATGCTTTCGCCACTGTTTATAGTTTGTGTTTAATTTCCTGAAGCGTTCACACTGAGTAAAATGGGTTAAGAGGGGCGCACATCTCACATTCTGTCGGGATCTGATGCCATGGGGAACTACTGCCGCCTGCCTGTCTCCAGTTACTACAACACTCGAGTAGAAGCAGCTGCTGCTGCTGCTGCGTCTCCGACTTGGGGTCCAGGCAGCCCTGCAAGTTGATGCCATTGCGCGGCCCTGTTGACATGCCATTACTGCAGCTAATTAGTGGAGCGACCCGGCTGAGCAAGAGACAGGCAGACACGGAAAGAGAGATAGGAAGAGAAACAGTGTCAAAGGCTAGCTTCCACGCACTGGCAATATTGCCATTTTATTTATTCATATAATTTGCATTTTTTATATCTGTTTTGCAGGCAATCTCGTAGATACGTGCCCACATGCAAAAATTTTAACAAATGTCTGGTACTCAAAACCGTTATACAATTTTCGTTTATCATCTATTATCATTAAAAATTTCATAGACAAAATGTACATACTGTCGTAGATACAGAATTGCCAGTATTGGTAACGAACATCAACAGTAGATCAGCCATATTGCCAGTGCGTGTAAGCCTTCCTTAACTGTCTGATGTGGCTGCGTCGACCTGTCATGTGACATTGTTGACGCCTCGCACGGTTGCCGTGTTGCTTTGCCCTGCAGCACTGCATGGGGCTCCCCAGTCTAGCAGTCAGTTACACAACAACCCAGTCAGCTTCCTTCCACTTCCAGTTCTCATTTGTGGGGCATTTCCGGTGTACAATGGCAGGACACAATGGCGGGACACAATGGCGGGAAGCGCGCACTCGACTTGTTGGGTTGGCGACGTTTCGCTTTCCGCCACAACTAAATCATTTGTGGAAAAACTGTCGCCGTTGGCATCACCAGACGACACTACATTTTTTCCCAGTCTTCAGACCTTAGTCCCAACACGAATCCACTTCAATGCCTTTGCTTGTAGACTGCAATTGCAATTGTCTTTCTTTTCAAATAGTTTCGTGAGCTAGCCAGGATCCAAAGTTACCACATTTAATTCAGGAGATTTCACGGTTTATTTCACCAAGCTACTACTACAAACTATTCCTTAACCCTCTCTCTTCATTTTCTCTGTGCTGTTGTGCGTCTTTTCTCTGCTCGCGCATAGTTCATAGTTAATTAGAAAACAATTTCACGTGCGGCGCTTTGGTAACTTTTGAACTCTCCACTTGACTCGACTCGACTCCACGGCGAACGAGTCAACTTGGTAGAGGAGCATCGTTTAATTATATTTTCCGGGACAAGTTATGTTTGTCCTTAATATATGAATAGCCTAGGTCAATTTTGTATAGCTTGCGGCTTCATCTTATTTATATCGATTTTATTTTGTTAGGGATATTGAACAGAAGTTGTTAAATTTAAGCACCTGAAGTAAACCATTTCAAACTACTTTTGGTGTGGATATGTTGTTAACAGATTTATCTGGAATCCATACGTTGCGAATCTAAACACACACTGAAAACAAGATGTTTATGACAAGATATTCAAGCACCGCTTAGGCCTGTAATTCTGTATGCATATTTATGAATAATTCTAAAACTCTTTCTGCAAGTGCAGAAAAAATACTTTCTCATGATTGCGGCTGTTGCCTGGATAGCATTAAACGTGTTGATCTTTCTTATCAGACTAACAATTTTTGTTTTGCCATTTGTTTTGGCTGTTAAGGAAACTTTTACAATTTTTGAAGTTAGCTGCTAGAATTATTTACAAAACACTTAAGAGTTTCATGATTTAAAATAATCATATTTACATGATAGGCTTTAACATGTTATAGAACGCAGTCACGCCATTTGTACAAGTTGCCCACCCTTTGCTACTTCGGGTATTTTATAAAAGTTCCACAATTTGTAAACAAATTTTACACGCACTTTACAAAAAAGTCGCCCAATCAATTTTGTTGTTTGTCGCTTCAGCCGCAAAGTGTTTTCTGTGCCTTTTTTATTTTATTTTTATTTTTTTTTGTTATTTCCATTTGGAATTTATTGCATGCAGCAACTGATTTGATTAGAAACGCCCATTGCTAGTACGCAGCCCAAGAACCCGGCCGCACCTTCTTCTCTTCTGCGCCCATTGGCCTAGCCTTCAGTTCAATGCTTTTGAGGGCCGCCTGCCCAAAAGCAATCTCTTAATTTGTTTACAAGCTTTGCTTTTGGCTTTCTTTGCCGTCTGTTCATCTGTCCGTTCGTTCGTTCGTCTATATGTCCACCCACGTCGCACCGCCCCTCCCGTTACTTGCCAACCAGTTGTGTACTAGTTTTGCCGCACTTTTAAAAACCTCAAAAAATATGTTAAAAGCCAAAGACTCAACGTCGACAACGACGTCGACTCGTTTGCAACATTTGCAGGCAACGTCGAGGCTTGCTGCCTCTGATAGAGATCTTGCTTTTATTTGTTACTTAGCATATTTTCACCTTGAGGGCAAACAATCTCCCACTAGACACAAGCACACCAACCCACACACACACACACACACACACATATACCTAGCGCCCGGCAGAGTAATAAATATTTTTCTGCAGCGCTTCGCTTGTGCGCCTTGGCTTGAAACATTTTCCTCTTTCCTTTTTGTTTATTTTTTTTGCAAGCCGCAGCAACGCAGCTTAGATTTTGCCCTTTTGATGCACTCGCAACGTGCGGCACGATACCATAATTTCAGTACGAAATTGGTAACAGTTTTTTTTTCTTATAATACAGGACATTGATAAAGAGCGCTTTAATATTTGGTAAGGTATTGGGTAAGCGAGCTTCAACTGTTCTTTTCTAGCTTGTTTTGGGAAAACTGTTAGCAAAACTTTGATGAAGTACAATTATAATGCTATTCAGTTAAATTTAAAACCCTTTGTTAAATAACCTATGAAAAAACTTTTTAAAAATTCTTATATTAAGTATAAATTATTTAACATTTGATTTTTAAATATTGTGCGTTTAAAAATCACACTCAAAATCTATTTATTTTTATTTTTTCATTTAAATAGGTTAAGCATTTCACCTTAGGGTATTACAATCTTCTTAGCTTTAGTAAAAGCTTCGAGATTATAATCTCTGTATACAATCGTCGACCGTTGATTTTGGCACACAATTTGTATACATACATACATAACTATCTTAACAAAAATTCATAAATATTTTTATTTTGTACCTTTCGTTTAAGTGTATTTATGTGTATTTTGAAATCAAATGATTGAATTGGCGTATGCTTGAGCGAAAAAATACAGGGAGAGTGAGAGAGATATAGGAAGTGAAGCATGGCAGCCATTTGCAAAAATATGATAATTACCTTTAATATGAAAAAGGCAGACAGAAAGTCAAACATTTTTTCACATTGCCAAACACAGCCATCTAGATAGGCCGTCTATAAAGAGTGAGAGGGACAGACCAAAAGGCGGACGGACAGACAGAGAGACAAGCAGGCGTTCTATTTTATTTTGCCTTATGCCTTTATATTCTGTTTTGTGTTTACATAAATGTGAAGTGAGACAGATTGCGCTCGAGTGCGTTAATCAGCGCTTCTGGGCAGGAATACGGACCATGGACAAGCCGTGGGTGTGCGAGTGATAAGGGGGAAGGTGGAAAAGCAGGTGTACCGGGCATTTTAAATCAACTTCAGCTGGCAACTTTTGCGTTGACTTTTTCTCTACTGCTGCTGTTTCTGTTGCTGTTGGTCAGGTTACTGGCATAACAGATTATACTGATTTCATGCTGGCAAAATCAAAAAATGAACGTGCGGCAATTTACATACTTAAGTTTTGTAACAAATCTCCATGCTCCATGCCTCTTATCTTCTGACGCCACCCTGCGGTGAATTTATTGGCCACAGGTTTTGTTGTACCTTCGTGAATTGTACAGTTTGCCTTTTGACAATATGTATACGCATTTACGCATACTTTTCGTTTGCTTGTTTTTTTGTTGTTGTTGTTGAGGAGTTTGGGATAACAGGGAATTTCCGGGGGATTACATTTTAATTGAATTTCTTTCGGCTATTTGTTGTCATTGTTGTTGCTGTAGCTGATTTGCATTTTTCGGACACGTCGGATAAAAATTAAAATTACCATAGGGCAATCGACAACAACATTAAAATTGTAGCATACTTATTGGGGCTAGGCGAAAGTTCGCGGTTTGCTTGTCGATTGTTTGGATTGTTGAGTGCAGCGAACTGTCTGCTTATACTCGATAACTTCCACAATATGTTGCAAGCCAAGCAACATTAATAATCATATTATAAGAAGCTCCCCACTACTCTCCTTCCCACGTAAAACAGCAGTAACTCAAGTGGAGCAAGAAAATGTAAGAGAGAAAAAAGCGAATAAACGAACGAATGAACGAACAAGAGTTACAGCCGAACAGACAGAGTTACATTGGAACACTTAAACACTTAGGTAACGCGCCCAATGTATTTTACCAGCAACAGCCGCAGCGCAAGAAATGATTGCTTATCCCCCGTCAAACCTCTCCCATGCCCACCTTCCTCCATCTCAACGCTTTTGGAAACTGTAGCTTTTTGCCCACCCATGCTCTTATGCTTGGCATGATCCAGAAATCTATTTCAACGCTATTTAATCCACCTTTCATCGTTATGTATTTATGCTCATAAATAAATTTTTTTTTTTTTTTTTGATTTTCTTGGAATTTTAGCTAACTTTTTACAAAACATATTTTGGGGGCTTATTAATAAGTGTAATTGAATAACAAATTTTTGTATGTTTTATCACAAAGTGAAAAGTTGAGCGTTGCGAAAATTCCTCAGTTTTGAGTATAAAGATGACAAAAACAAAAAGAAGAAATAATTAAAATTCTTCTTGATATTTTTAAGTTGATTAAAAATTTAATGAGACTTTAATAATTTAATATGTTGCTGTAATTTAGATAATTTTCCAAATGCATGTGTATTTCCTATATTTTATTTTTTTCATTCCACCATAATTAATTTTACCGTACTTAAAGGCATGTAGATAATTGTGTGCAACAAAGCTTATTCCTAACTAATTATAACTTTTAACTTACACATCATTATTACTTTTTAAGATATACTCAAAATATATGTTATAAAGAGTTTTTAGCATTTTGCCGTTCCTGGAACATCTCCCTTTAAACATACATTTGAGAGTTGCATCTTTCTCTGCCTCTGTCTGTGTGAGTGCGCCTGTATGTATTTATTGCAGATATCTTGTATACTAGGCATGTCTGCTGACTCTGTCAGTGTACATATATATGTGTGTGTGTGTGTTGCTGTAGTCACTCTTGTTATTTTTATTGTAACTCTGATTCGCGCTTTATTGCATTATAATTGAATCTTGAAGCGCACAACTAACGCAGGAAACGTTGCCTGACTGCCTGCCTTTCCCGTTTCTCATTCTGTTGCTCCCCGTTGCCTATCCTCTTGGCACCCTCTGCTGCCTTTTAGCAGCTGCTAGCCCCACCGCTTCGCTTGTCCACAGCTGCTGCACTTAATGCCAAGTGATAAAAAAAAAAAAAAAAATGAGGGAGGGAGAAAGAAACGACGTAATATTTACTTACACACTCCCCCACCTGAAACCCTTTACCCCCTCCAGCCAGCTGGCCACCTATCCAACAAGTCATTGCACCACCCAACACCACTCGCCATTCACTAGCCACCATCTTGACGTCGCTGTTCACCGCTCATTTTGCTCATTGCCAGCGAAATGCAATAAAAATTGTTTTCCCATAGACGGCGACGAGCTGGCTAAGCAAATGTTGTTGGAAATGAGCTATAAAAACGGGAAATTGTATTTTACAGTAAATTTTTTGTGCTACACACAAACTAGCTAAAGTACTCGATGCCACTCTACCCCAGCACACACAAACACCCCGTCCAACCCCGCACCTGAACTACTTGCACGTCAACGCCTTTCAGCCTTTTCATGGATCTGTCGTAGATAATCCGTTGCTGAGTTGGCTTTTCTTGACTTGGCTTGACATTGGCTTTGGGTCGACGTTCGCTTCCGTTCCTCTCCCTTTCCCTCTTTCCCCCTTTTCGCCTTTATCCCTTTACCCCGGCGTCCATCATTTGATTCCATCTCATACTACCACGCCATTGCTCTGGTCTCGACTACGTCTAACGTGGCTTATAAGCTGCCAATATTAAAATGATGACAAGTTTATGGCAAAAAAATGAAGGGGAAACGGGCAACGAAAATGCAATTCATGGCAAAACTGATGTCTCAGACTGACGGCTTTATTTTTGCTCCTCTTAACTGTAGACAAAATTTAACCAATGCGAATATTTAAGCATGTGCTTGCTTGCCTCAAATAATCTTAGATAAGAAAGTGAGTCGAAATGAGACGGAGTTTGAGAAATGGCCACTGCCAACTTGGCTAACTCAATATAGCTGCATTCAGATTGCGGTTCGCTTAACAATTTGAATCAATCGAAATTCTTGAAACTGACTCGAATATAAAATGAATTAAACTTATTTCGTATCTTTTTAGTTGTGTTAAATATTGTATTCAACGCAAACTCTTACTAAGAACATATTTAATAATTTTTTTAAAAAGTTTATAGCCAGTGTCATATGACAAAGAACATGATGAACTCAGTTTTGTAAATTCTTAATAATGCTAAAGATACATCAGCGGAAAAAACATATTTTACTATATAAGATATGCATTCATTGTTAATAAATAACAAAAAACTATTTTATTTTTGTTCAGTTCATATTTGTTGACTTTTTTAAATCGTTTCGATCCGAAAACCAAACTGTTCACAAATTGTTTTAGCTTTATTTGAATTCCACAACGTCAAATACCTTTTTGCTCCACTTGCCACAGTTGCAAGCCCCATTTCGCAGCCCTGGCTGAGTGAGAGGAGCAACTACAAGAAAAAGAGGAAGAGTAAAAAAAAAAACATAAATAACTGTGCAGTGTTTGTGCCATTTTGGTTGCCACATTTGAATAAAATATGAATAAAAACCGAAATGCATTTAGTTTGGCCAAGGACCAAGGTGGGATGAAGAGTATATGTACACATAAATATATGTATATATATATATATATATATATATATAAGTTTATATATGTATAGACATCGCTGTTTGTACAAGGGGTATGGCACATCACTCGTATTGCACTCGAATATCCCACCCCACCGCACCGAATCGCTCGGCCAGTTTGTCACCTTTTCGCTTTTGAAAAGGTTTCTTCCCTTCTTCCCTTGTCGTTGTGGCATACAGATACGATAATATTTGCATTCAGTTGTGCCTGCCTCGTCAGCCTCGTTGCAGTTAGCTAGCTAGCTTGCTTCTTCTTCTTCTTCTTCTTGGAAAAGTGTATTTTTACAGGCAGGGGATTCTTATTTTTGTCTCGAAATGCGCAACGCATTGATGGAGCACATTTTCGTAGACACAAAGTACAGGAATATATATTTTTGATGAAGATTGAGCATTGAATATCGACAAGTAAATATGCGTAGCTATCTTTGCTTTTGCTTATGAAACTTATTTATATATTATACATACATATATAAGAAAAGTAAACTAGAATATCTGACCCAGCTTTTCATTTATTTTGTTTATTAGTGTAACTAAGGATCAACTATAAATGATCAAAACAACTTTTTTAGTAACATGATCAAAATAGCTCTACTCTATTATTTAGCTGCAGTAGGAAAATTAGAGTATATTAAGTTCGGCTTACGTTGAATACCGATTTTATTTGGTTTTTATTTTTGTCGTCAAAACGTCAACAGTGACGGCAGTGCAGTCGTCCTGTTGGTCCTGTTTGTCTCCGTCTGGAGTTCGTTCCGGCTGCAACGTTCGCCTGGCTTAATTTTAGACTAGGGAAAAAGTGCATAAAAAATCTGCAGCGAATTCGCAATTTGAATTCGACTGTGTGTCTCTCCGGTCTTCACACTTCTTTCAATGTTCCTCCTTCTGTGTTTGCTGTGTCCTATGTGTATGTGTATGTGTGTGTGTGTGTTTGTGTCTCTGTCGCCTTTATTGGACCCAGAACATGAATTGGGCTTCAGGTCTGCTCTATGCTCTACCCCATCCCTTCCCGCCATCATTTTGGCAGCGTCTTGACAGCCAGTCAGGCGGCTATTTAGGAAGTAATTTTCGCGCTTTCATCGCAACTTTTCTTCCTCTTCCTCTATTAGTCTGTCTGTCTGTCTACTTGACTGTCGTTCTGTTTGTATGTCTGCCTGTCTGTGGCTGCTTTTTTGGGCACGTTATTCACGTTAGCCCCGTTTTATTTAAGCGGCTTCCGCTGCTGCACGCGCCTTTAATGCATTTTTTAAAAAGCCAAATGCGCAAATTGAATGCGCCTCGTTTCGACATTGCTGCGGTCTCCTGACTGCCTGACTATCCTGCCTGTCCTGGTTGTGCTCATGCCGCACGTCCTCTGCTTACCGGGACACTCTTCTACCATTCAGTGCACTAGTCAGCACCAGCTAGCCATCATATTCGTGGCCTGGCCGCAGAACGACACGCAGGCATAATTTCTGCACGCTGCACTCAGGCCTAATGAATATTTCAGCAGTCATACTGTATCTGTATCTGTATCTCTCTCTCCCTCTCCCTTTCGTTAATACATAATACACATTCTTTACTCGTAGTCTTACTTATACTCATATTCATTCTCATACTTGTGCCTTTGGATGTATGTCTACATATATAGAATCAGTTAAATGTCAAGCTTAATGAGCATTCTATTCGTTTTATACAAAAAATATCAACGTGTTTTTGTTTTTGTTCAGCTGCCTGTTTCACTGGTATCTAAAATGATTTTGAAAGTGACGCAGTGACACAAAAACTTGGTGCTTCAAGAGTAAATTAAAATCTTGCCAACATGTTGAAAATTTAATCAACTAGTTTAACTTTTCGTTGCCAACAACACTATGTAAATGCATATTAATATTTAAAATCACTGCTTGAGGTTGGTTATTTAAATTAAATTTTAATTTTTTGATTATAGCCCTTTACTTAGTTTGTTACATAATGAATGTTCGTCTATAGGATCAATTCAATAAAGACCTCATTTATAATAGTTTTATATAAAATATACTAATAATATAGTAATTGTTGTGGTATAATTTAATTTAATATGTTAAAATCTATTTTTTCTCATCACAATTTAACACAAAATCAAATTTTTTAAATAGTTTTCCAATTTTGTTATTACCTGGTTTGTTTATTTGGTTAAACTTGTAAAAATTCCACTCGTTTGGTTTACTTTTTGTCCAATTGAAACCAAAATCATATTATATAAATAAGTATGGTTTCTTTTTGCTCATAGAGCCATTCATTTCGCATTTTATTGATGCCAACTTCTAATTATAATTGCACCTCACATCAGAAGAATAATAATCCCCGTCTGCCTTGATGAGCTCAGCACAACTGACCCAAAATGAACTCTTTCGGCGCCACTCTAACAACAAATTCCCCACTCACCCCACACCTTACACCTTACGCCTTACCCTCACCCCTGCAGTTTCGGAACAACCCCTCGAGTACCCCAGCGCCTGGCAACCACAATTTAATCTCTGTGGCATTATGCACCAACACCCCTTGACTTTCATTCCTCTTGCCAAATAAATTGCTCAATTCACCGACCAACTGTATGTCTTGAGATCTGCTCTGAGGTCTTTCACCCACCCATCTTTCCCTTTCCCCACAATATCCTCATTACCGCTGTGTGTGTGTGTGTGTTTTATTTTTTGCTGTGCTCCCTTTGTGTTTGTTAATAAACTCGCAGGCAGACTAAATTCAAATTACGCACGCATCTTAAGTGAACGCAACTAAGATGGAGAGATGTACATAGATGTACACTGAGAGAAAAAGGTATAACAAATATGGAAAATGGAAGTAAGAATACGGATCATACAAATTCTTATTATGAAGAATGTTTGTATAAAATATGAAGGCATTAAATGGAACACATCATTTAAATATTACTTTTTGAAGTTGAATTAAATGTGGTTCAACTTTAAAATGAACATTCAATATACATTTACAGTTAAAAACCGCATAGTAAAATGAACTATTTTCATAGATGATTTTCGTATGATTATTTTTCTCTGGGTGTAGACTGGAAGTCATTTCGCTTATAGGTGGCTCATTATGTCAGGTCTATATTCATATAAGTATCACCCTACTCACTGCCCCTTCCCACATTTCGCTTATGCGTGAGTGCGTTCGAGTAGACGCGGCTACGACTGGAGCTCTATTGGATGACTTCGCCTTTTGACTTGGCCCTGTCGTAACATTTCATCTTTATTTCGATATTATTCCCATGGCAGCGCTTATTGTTTTGCCGTGAAAATGCCAACGCCAACGGCAATGGCACCAAATTAGAAGCGAGCCCAACGCCCGAACCGAAATAGGCAGCAGGCAGCAGCAACAAAAGAAGAAGATGGAGCCGCCTAGTTGGGCTAGTGAAATTGGGAATAGCAAGTAGTCAACTCATGGGGATATCTATATTGCTTGAATAAACTTAAATTATCAAATAGACATAATTTTTTACTAAGGAACATCAACATAGTAGGTTTTTCTAAGTCCCACACAGAATTTCTACCTGTAAACAAAATACAAAAATGAAGAAAAGTTCTCTAAACACTCACAATTTGTAGCAGATAGAACAAAAATAATAAAACCAACTAGTTGATGCATATAAAGTTAAAAGCCCTGTATAATTATTTTCAATGATCTTAACGAACTGCGAAATACTTTATGTAACCAAAAACTGGTGTTTCATTGGCTTTTATATTAATTATTTGTTTTGGAATATTATTAAAACTTGTGGAATCTTTTTTATTAGGACGCAACTCGTCAAAACAAAAACAAGTGCGCTTGTGCGTAGGTAAAAGGTGTGTGTCTCAGCTTAGTTATGGGTACTTTGGTACCAAATTCATCGTGGGTACTTTGGTACGCAATGTCCACTGGTTCTGTTCTTATAATCAAAAATATTTAATTCTTTGTACTTTGAGTTCTCACGAACAACTTACAACTTATGTTATTATTTTTTTACTATGAAGCGAAAATTGCTTGGAAACCAGTCAAAAGTTTGATGAGTCTGTGCGCAATGTGGAAAAGTCTTTGATTATGTTTTGCATTATACAAAACTTGCCATTCATTCTTATGGATAAATTTTCAACCTTAATATTTCGTTCCTGATTTATAAATAAAAACAAAACAATAAAAGGGTTTTTTGTTCCTAATTTTTATGTCCCAAAAAATAAAACATAATTCAGAAATAATTCCTAGACAAAATCATATTTCTAGCAAAAACTGTTACCACTTAAGAATGTGAAAGCTATTTACTGTATGCAACAACCAATAAAATTATGATACTAAAGAAAATGGTTCGTGACCCAGCTTAAAACAGCTAGTAGCAAAGACCCTTTAAAAAACAAGATAATTGGTAAGAAAACTTTACAGTTATTTCGTCTCAGGGTTCCGCTCTCAGAAATAAACTGTGCAATGAGTGTGAGGGAGCGCGATAGCGGTTTTGTTTCAGTTGCCTTTGCACACAGCGGCCCGTCAAGTGTAACACAAGAGGCAGGCCAGCGGCAACCAAGAGCGGTAAAAATGTGTGTTAGTATTTAATTGCATGTGCGTTTTTTACATTTCTGCTGAGCCTGCTTGACAACATGCATGTCAAATAGTCAATGAATTTTGTGTGATGATAGTTTGATGATAATAAATAATAATAATAATAGTTCTTGTTTGCACTTAGTAAACAATATATACCAAACTACTAAACAAATTATATGTGTATACAGATTTCGATCATAAAAATATTTGAGAAGTTTAAATTAAGCAAAATACTTGGCTTTTGAAAGTGTATTGAATCGTTAAAAGAACAATTTTTATAAATTGCAGCAATTAAAATTATTTATATAACTGTATCCAATCTAACGGGGTGATCAATATAAAATAGAATATGCAGAATGCACTCACCGGTAGCAGCAACAACACAGATACAGTTATATGCAAGTGCTCTTTCTCTCTCGAATTTTTTTTTGCACTGAGCACTTTCACAAATACAAAAACCTCACACCCACACACAACAAGAATTAAATCAGATGCATGTCATATTTCTTTTTTATATATGCACATTTATTTTTTTGTTTTATTTTCACTGCATTTCACACACAAGAAAAAAAATAAAGTAAAGTAATTAATGATATCTTCAATGCTTTGCTTATTTTGGAGATTGTCGGCGCGCTAAACGCAACACACTCGTTTGGCGCTGTTATCCTCTCTTTTTAATTTTTTCGCGAACCGGCAAAGCAGCACCAAAATGGCGCAATTTTCTCAACCTTTCGTTTGCTTGAAAACACGTTAAAAAGCAATTACACGGCGGTTCTATAATGTTATAAACACTTTGCGTATGTTCAGTGCGTTAAATAAACACTATTTGACTATTAATATGTGGCGAAACAATTTTAATTTGATAAATAAACGGACGATAAAATGCCAGCGATGTGGAGCCGCGCAAAGTTCCAGGCTAACTGCCTATGTGGAAAAAGTGCAAGAGCAAGTGGAATTTGTGCTCTTGTGGAAGGTATTGATCGCTCTCTGTAGTTAGAGTAGGACAGTCCTTTTATATCTCAATTCGCGAATTTGGAGTACATTCGTGTGCAGCAACAACTAAATACATAGGGAAGCATTTTTGTTTTTGCATGTATTTTACTATTGCCGGTGTTCTTGCTTTAAATATAATGTTCAAAAGATTACAAATAAAAAAAATCAATGAGTGTTGGAACGCACGGGCGATATGTTAACACCTGTTTGTTGGTGTTTTTGTACCAGTATTATTGCTATCAGCACGTTTTCTTGAACAAAAATAATATTTTATTGAATTATGGTTTGCTTTTTGAATTTGGGTTCATCATTCGTCAGTTAATTCTCTTATTAATGAAGTCCGCTATGTTAGTCTGTAAGTGTGTGTGTGTGTGTGTGAGAAGCAATACAGAATTGCACTAGACACATAAAATAGATGAAAAACAAAAATGCTTGCCTGTTTAGTTGTTGCTGCACACGAATGTACACCAAATTCGCGAATTGAGATATAGTAAAAGGACTGTCCTACTCTAACTACAGAGAGCGATCAATACCTTCCACAAGAGCACAAATTCCACTTGCTCTTGCACTTTTTCCACATAGGCAGTTAGCCTGGAACTTTGCGCGTCTCTACATCGCTGGCAGTTTATCGTCCGTTTATTTATTAAATTAAAATTGATACGCCACATATTAATAGTCAAATAGTGTTTATTTAACGCACTGGACATACGCAAAGTGTTTATAACATTATAGAACCGCCGTGTATTTGCTTTTTAAAGTGTTTTCAAGCAAACGAAAGGTTGAGAAAATTGCGCCATTTTGGTGCTGCTTTGCCGGTTCGCGAAAAAATTAAAGAGAGAGGATAACAGCGCCAAAACGAGTGTGTTGCGTTTAGCGCACTGAAAATCTCCATAATAAGCGAAGCATTGAAGATAGTATTAATTGCTTCACTTTGTTTTTTTTTTTTTAATTTTTTTCTTGTGTGTGAAGTGCAGTGAAAATAAAATAAAATATACATACAGATGTATATAGAAAAGAAATATGAGATGCATCTGATGGGTGTGAGGTTTTTGTTTTTGTGAAAGTGCTCAGTGCAAAAAAAAAAAATCGAGAGAGAGAGAGCACTTGCATATAACTGTGTCTGTGTTGTTGCTGCTACCGGTGAGTGCATTCTGCATATTCTATTTTATATTGATCACCCCGTTAGATTGGATACAGTTATATAAATAATTTTAATTGCTGCAATTTATAAAAATTTTTCTTTTAACGAAGTGTATCTGAACACTTTCAAAAGCCAAGTATTTTGCCTTATTTAAACTTCTCAAATATTTTTATGATCGAAATCTGTAAACACATATAATTTTTTTGGTAGTTTGGTATATATTGTTTACTAAGTGCAAACAAGAACTATTATTATTATTATTTATTATCATCAAACTATCATCACACAAAATTCATTGACTATTTGACATGCATGTTGTCAAGCAGGCTCAGCAGAAATGTAAAAAACGCACATGCAATCAAATACTAACACATTTTTACCGCTCTTGGTTGCCGCTGGCCTGCCTCTTGTGTTACACTTGACGGGCCGCTGTGTGCAAAGGCAACTGAAACAAAAACGGCTGCACATGCTGTCTGCTATCGCGCTCCTTCACACTTGTGGCTTACTGCTTTTGTTATTTTGTATAAGTGCATTATCTTGTTAGTAAAGGGTCTTTGGCTAGTAGTGTGTTAGACAACTTAATAATAAAAGTAATGCAAGCCATATGACAAATATTGTTTACTGATGAAACCATGGGTTAATTATATTTTAGCTTCCAGCACAAGCTTTCAACTTTATCGAATTTGTGTACTGCTTTTTAATATTCCCGTCATATTGAGATTAAAAACTAGAGGTCTTGATTGCTGTTAAAATTGTTTGCAGCTAAAGCACTGTATAAACTTTTTAAAATGTTATCAAACCTTGTTTTTACTTAAGTTGTTCTAACTCATTTTTTAATTTTTAAACTCTAACTAACTTCAGGATATGATGGGTTGAATCATATATTGAATTAGTTTAGTTATTTTAAGTCTCATGATTCAAAAGCAAACACCGCCGAAAAGGTCACTGTTCACTGTGCCCGTAAATGGTTATTAAATGTTTCACTTTTTTAATTCAAACAAAATGATATTTTGAACTCATTGCATTCTTTCTCGTTTATTTTTCTGTATAAGCAACGTAATCAAAGGATTCAGCTTTACATAAATTCTTCAATACAACAGTTGAAAGTTGATTAACAGTTTCTTTTCTTCTTCATCCAATTTCAATAGTTTATGCATTTCTCTCTGGTTACGATCATTTTGGTATATCCTACATCCAATTTTTTTTAACATTGTCCGTGCTACATACGTTTCACAGAGTTTTGACATTCAGTTATGTTTTTGTAGGGTCGTTTAAAAAGAATGTTAGTATACAAATTCTGCTTTTGAACGTTGCAAAATATGTGTGTCTTGTGTATTGTCCAGTATAAACGGATGAAATGTTATAGTGGGCACCTGCTCCTCCTGCTACTTTTTGAGGCCCCAAGCATTGTTGCTCGGTACCGGGACGCGACGTTGACCGGATTCGCGTGCAAGTACCTCCATAACGCTTGTTGCGGGCAACCAGCACTGCATTCACATAAACAAATATATATGGATTATTATTGTACTTTGTTTGTGGTTAATTGCATTTTACTTACACGCTCCTTGTGTGCTGTGGCGACGACATTGCGATTGGGCTCCTTGTCATAGGATACGGACTCTACGCCAAACACTTCGCACAGCTCGTGCACCATTTGACGCTTTTCCCGATTCATGGTGGGAAACGAATGACTGCGTGACTTTTGTTTGCTCTCCTTGGCCAACTTAACCAAATCGGTAAGTGTTTCGTAAACACTCTTGGTGAGTGCCGGATTGCGTTTGGCAAAGCCGCGCATAAATTCCGAATATTTGGTCAGCGATTTAAGCTGCGTCTCCGGATTGCGGGACTGCAGTCCGATAGCCAAGCGACGATTGCGCTCCAACAAACGACACTCATCATTGCAGTCCAAGCTAAGATACAAACAATTAGAGGTTTGAATATCATACATAAGTTTAAAGTATGTTGTTGAAGGGACAACGTATTAAAATCGGCTGACAACAAAGAAATTTCTTGAATAACATAAAACAAAGCATTTGCCTTACAAAACTGAGAAATGGACTGAGCAAAACGAAATTTATTTTAATGTCAACTTACGTTTTATTGGATTTATTGGTTTTGGTGGGTGCAAGTATTTCGCTGAGTTCCATATAGTTTCCACGCGACATCTCCGCCATGGAGGAGGCCAGCTGTGCGGTGGCAATGCGACTATGCTCCCGAGCAAGTTCCTGGCAGCTGCGACTCTGCTTGCGATTACCACACTCGCACTGCACCTCGACAAGCTCCTTGCACGGTGTATCCGGACAGTCGCCCTCGTGGCAGGCGGCGGCACACTTATGGCCGCACAGCAAACGCGGCTTGGTGCAGCTCTGACGGCACAATTCGCCCGGCTGCTGTGGACAGTCTCCCTCGTGACAGGGCCGAATGCACTTATGGCGACCGCAGGCTAGCGCCTTGCCGCATGCGAAGCCACAGCTGAAGCTCTCTTGCGAGCAGGGTATAGTTTTGCGCTGCTCATGATTGCCATGACACCACTTGGTCGTGAACATCATGCAGGGCGGACAGATGGCAGCCGCATGGCAACTATGTTGTGGCACATGATCGCAGCCATGGGTGCGCGAACAGGTACGCTTACAGGGTGGACGCTTGGTGCCACATGGCACAGGTGGATAGATAACCTCTGCACCGCACTCGCAGTACAGCTCCTCAAAGCTGCTGCGATAGCAAGGCGGACAATTGCCGCGATGACACGGCTGATCGCATTTGTGTTTGCCACAGCTCAACGTTCGATTGCAGGGCAGCGGGCAGGCATGATCGATATCGATGCAGCATTCCGCGTTGCATTTGTGTTTGCCACAGCTGCGCTTCTTAGTGCAGCGACGCTTGCAGCGTGCATCATCTGCGCGTGTTGACAGCTGCCGGCACTTGATTAACTGATCCATATGACCGCAACGACACTTGACAGCCGTCTGCTTGGGACATGGAGGACACTGGCCCAAGTGGCATTTGCTGGTGCATTGATGCGGATGGGCGGGTTTGCCGCAGCGCAAAGTCTTGCCGCAGACACCCTCGCAGGTGGGCACTGGATCGAGGCAGCTGGTGCGCTGTGCGGGCTGCACAGGCAGCTTGCCGCAGGGGCAACTTGTGATCTGCTGTGGACTCAGCTTGCAGGGACGACAGGCGCCGGCATGACACGAATCCTTGCACTTGTGATTGCCGCACGGCAGCGGTCTGCTGCAGCACTCCTTGCACGAGTAACTGCGCTTGTCCTGAGTCTCCTTGGTGCACAGCACCTCGCGCTGCTGCTTGCCACAGTGGCAGTGTTGCTCCACCTGCTCGCCACATGGCTCACATTTGCCCGCATGGCAGAGCTGCTGGCAGCGGTGCTCGCTGCAGTTGAGCAACTTATCGCAGATGGACTCGCATTGGAGCTGCTGTTTCATGGCGCACTGCATAATCTTGGTGGTGCGTGCACAGCCGCAGCTGCGACTCACATTTGCCTGGCAAGGCGGACAAGGACCCGGATGACAAAGCAGCGTGCAGGCATGACTGCATCCCTCCACCCGGCAGCATAGTTCGCCGCAGGTATGGGCTAGCTCATTGCGCGATAATGGTGGATTCTTGAGCTTGCCGCAAAAGCAGTAGTATTCATGTGGCACCTCTTCCAGCACGTTCTGGCAGGCGGGACAGCGCCAACCCTCTGCTGACTTGGAGCTACTTGCCCACGTAATGGTGCATTTCAAATGCAGCACATGATAGCAGTTCTGACAGGACCAGGTGCCATGATGTGCTTTGATCTGCTCCACACACACCAAGCACTCGAGACGTCGCTGTTCAATGTCACGCATTAGTTTCTCACGCTGCGATAGCTTCTCATTATCTGGTGCACGTCGTGGCGAGATTTGTTTGTTGTTGTTGTGGTTGTTGCTGCTGTGTTTGCTTCTCCGGTGAGGTTTGAGCGCTATCGTTGCTATTGCTGGTGTCCAGTTCGTCGGCAGCACGTGGATAGCCATTGATGCGATCACGATTGCGATTCCAGTCGTCACGGCGTTTATTGCTGCGATGATTGTCGTAGCGCTGTTGCTTTTGCGGCTTCTTTGCGCGCTCATACCGATCCTCGTGGCGATCTTCGCGATAATCTTGACGTCGCTGCTGCTGGCGACTGCTGTTGCCGCTGGTCAGCAGCGGTTTCGGTTGCCGGTGCTGAGGATTGAGGCTGCTGTTGCTGCTACTTGCTGCTGGCTGCTCGTTGGCCAGGTTCTCCGGCTGTGTGGCAGTGTTATAGTTATTATTGTTTTTGTTGCTTTTGTTGTTTGTCGTCGATAGGCAGAGCTTGGCAAAATTGGGCACGAATTCAGGTGCGGTTGCCTGCAGCTTGGAAGCGCTAAAATCATAACCGCCAGCGGGGGCAGCAGCAAATAGGTTATTGCCAAAAGGTGAGTACAAATTGGGATTGGCAGCAGCAGCTGCGCCAGAGACTCTTTCTCCTCCTCCTGCTTGAAAATGCTGTTCGCCATCGCCATTCTGATAGCCAAATGACGGCGGGACAAATTGCTGCAAGATAGAACCATAATTAAAAATCTACCAAATATTTATGTACTTATCTTAGCTCTGGCAGGCAGAACGAAATTATAATTTTCAAAAATTTACCAAATTAATATTATTGTTCTAAAATAAATCATAAAGTTAATAGGTAGAATGTAATTTTTATGGAAATTTAAGCTTCCACTAATTGGAACCAATATTCTTGTTCAAAATAATTTTTGCCAAGTTTGATATTTAATATGGTGGTATCACTTACTGCGCCTCCAAAGCTGGAGGAATTTATGCTAGAGGTGTTGCTGGCGCTGTTTCCAGTGCTGCCGCGGCTGCTGTTGGGCGTCAGGCCAAAGGCGCCGCCTCCGCCGCCAATGTTATAGTTGAGGTTGGAACTTTGTAAATTATGTTGCGTGATGAACTGATTGAAATTAACATAGTTATTGTTGTTAATGTGGCCAGTGAAAGCGCCATTGCAGTCAGCGCTAGAGCTACCGGCAGCGACTGAGTCATTACGCGCTGCTGCTCCATTTGTTAGTTGCTGCTGATTTTGTTGTTGCTGCCAATATTCGGCCATGGCGAACCTTTGATTTGCGCTCTGCTCGGCGCCTGGCAGCGTGTTTGTCTTCTTTTTTTTTCGCTTGCCCACGCTGGCGAAAATTGATCCGATTTTTGGTGTTTGTAGTGTGTTTCTTGATCTTGCGCCTGCAAGTAAATGCGTAAAGAGAGTTAAGCAATGTCGTTGGTTAATTTAAATCACTCAATTTCACAAAAAATTGTAACATTTACACAAATTTAGATAATTTGACTCCGCTGAAAAAAAAAAGCAACTGAAAGGCACACAACGCGAGCCCCGCTGCGTGTGTGCAAATGTGACAGCTATATGTGGTGTGAGTGTTGCTGACGTGCAATGTTAACATATTACCAAATTACCGAGTCATTGACTGTTAAGTGTGGAGTAGCTCATAGACGAATAATATAATAAGACAGGAAAACAGAGATGGTATGTTATGTTAGTTTACAGTCTGCGTCATGCAAGCGGACAACTGGGGGAACAGCAAAAAGCCAGTATTTCTGATCACTTGTGTTCCTACTACACTCGCTACAATGCCAGCTAGTAATTATAAAACGCGAATGAATTGAAAAGTCCAAGGCAGGTTAAAATTAAGAATTCTGGAATGACGTCTTTCTGTTAAATGGTCGCTGGCTAATAGCGTCATATTCTGATAATGTTTGACACTTTTAACTATGTGGCAACTTTTGCAAAATTCGCGGTGGTTTGAATCCGTTTGAGATTATTTGATAAAAAAATCATTTATTTGGTATGTAAGCAGTCTAACTAAAACAGTTTTTTTGTATTTTAAAATATTTTAATAAAGGTATATACATATATGTATTAAGGCGAACAACAAAACGCAAATATTTGAAGTAATTATATTCTCATAGATCCGTTAAACATCCTTCGTATAAAGGTAGATTGCCACAATCATGCCATACAGACCCAGCACTTCGGCGAATATAAGAATAAGAATCATTCCAATGAAGAGTCGGGGCTGCTGAGCCGTATTTCTGACACCGACATCCCCAACAGTTCCAATAGCATAGCCGGATGCCAGTCCACACATGCCCACCGACAATCCAGCTGCCATATGCACATATCCCTTGGCCACCGAATACGTTTCTGCAGAGTCCAGGATGCCTGCGATGAGAACCGATACAACCAGACCATATATGGCAATAATGCCGGCCATCACAACAGGTATTATCGACTTCATGATTAGCTCCGGCCGCATAACTGCAGTAGCCGCTATCCCAGTGCCCGCCACAGCTGTTCCATAGGCGGCACCAATGGATGAGAAGACTATGGAGGCGACCACTCCCATAATGCCATAGAATGGCCCGTAAGCCGGATACTGCTGAATTACATTAATATCATTCTTATCGATCGACTTGACAGAATGCCGCGTTTCCATATTCCTGTCTGATTTCCCCATTGAAAATAAAACGTGTTTTTTTTTTTTAATTCCGTTTCTTTTATTTCACTTACAAGTGCAAAAGTTAGCTTTGTAGTAACTAACAGTAAAATAATTCGATACGTTTTTAGTTTATTTACTGGGCTTGCTACGTTTTCGATTAGCAGCAGAAACAGCTTTAACTGTGACTTCTACAAAACATTGACTTAGCCTGTGACTGAATCACGTATTGGAAGTACATATGTATATTAAAGTAATAAAATATTTATCGATTCCTTTTGGATATTATTTTAAATCACAAATTGTAATACTAAATATTTGTTGGCCCTTATCATATTTTGTGTTAATGCGATTTACAAAAACATATAATTGGTTACAAATTGATTTTAAATTACTTGAGATGTTTTTGTCACATTTACAGTCGCACTTCCATATATGAACTTTCGTATAACGAAGTTCACGATATGACAAATTCATTTCCGAACACTTCGATTTGGTTCAATCAAAACCCCATTCTATGTACCGAATTTTTTCTATAACAAAGGTTTTTTGTTCCCTTGGGATTCGTTGTATGGAAATTCGAATGTATTTACTATTTAGATTTAGTTCAACAACTAATGCACTAAATCCTATTCTTTTAAGAAAATTTGGAAAGCATGGAAGACAAGGTATAGATTTTAATCATGAACTCTACCAGTTGTATTTTAGTAGAAAATTTCTTATTGTTTTGCCCTTGAGCGCACTCAGCTTTGCACTCTTTTCTTACGGCCTTCGTTTAGCCCTGTTTGATTGATCTAACTCAACAAAATCACCTACTGCTGACTTCTGGTCGCCTGGTACTTTAGCTAGAGTTTCTACAGGTTTGTACCCATTTTACCCCGTTCAAACATACAAACATACATACATACAAACATACAAACATACAAGCATACATACAAAAGAAGAGGACATTTTGTTTCGCTCGGAAATGAGTTTAAAAACTAGAATGCGTCTATCTTTCACAGTTTTTGAGCTACAGTCACCAAATTTGCTGTCAATATAACTGGTGGCGTCCCCCAACGAACTGCAAAAACTGTGAACGCAGCGCACACACCTGCCGCTTCCGTACCCCTTTGCAATCAGGCCTCTTGTTAGCCCTTTTTAAACAGGTATCGCGTATATTGCAGTCGGTTGCGTCCGCCTGCAACGTTTCCTCTTGTTTTTAGTTTATTTCTATTTACACATTTATAACTTATACTTAGTAAAAATGAAATATTTTTTTACTAATGCTTACAATTTGGGTACGCGTATTGTTCAATATAATCCAGGCATCCTTTTGCAGATCTTTTTATCTATATCGCTTGAAATGTTCTTAAATTGCTGAGCAGAGTTTGCTGAGCTGGCGGAAATCCAGAAGAGGTTGCAACAGTGGGAAATGTTGCCGGTTGCATAGCAAAACTTGGAGCTGTAGCCATGGCCAAAGATTGCTGTTGCTGTTGTTGCTGCTGCTGCTGCTTGTGAGGAGGCATGGAGAATGGTTGAGCACCATCTAGTGGTCGGTATTGGCACTTCTTGGCATGAGTACGCATGTTACTTGACTGAGTGAAGGCCTGATTACAATTGGGATGTGGACAAACGTAGGGTTTGCAACCGGTGTGATAATTGAGATGCGTCTTCAAGTGATGTTTCTTGGTGAATGCCTTGGGGCACAAGGGGCAGCTAAATGGTTTGATGCCCGAATGCAGGCGATGATGCAGGGTCATGTTGCTGCGATCCGCAAAGGATTTGCCGCAGACGGAGCATTGATACGGCTTCTCGCCGCTGTGCGTGCGCATGTGCTGCTTCAGGAGCATCTTGCGAGAGAATCGCTTGCCACATTCGGCACACTTGTGCGGCTTGACGCCCGTATGAATGCGAACGTGCATGTTGAAGGCGACACGTTGATTGAATGACTTGGGGCAGTAGGGACACTCGTACTCCTTGCGATTGCGATGAATTTTCATATGACTGCTCAGATAGCCCTTATCATTGAAGGTCTTGCCACATTCCGGGCATTCGGCTGCAAACTCCTTGGTGCCACGATGCACGGACAGATGATATTTATAGTTGCGCAACTGGGAGAAACCCTTGCCACAGTCCGAGCATTCGTAGCGCGGCGATTTGTGTGTTTTTTCGTGCGCCTTTAAATAAATAAGCAGTGAGATGTTTACTAAGATGAGGAAATTCAACCAAAAAAGGTATTTATTTATTTATTTACTCTCAACTACGAACAGGAACCCAGTTAAAAGACATTTCTTATGCCCAGATTCAATTCTATCCTGTTGAATCTTGCTTTGCGGGGACCACAAACAAGATAAGTGGTGTAGGGACTCCCTACTAGGGAGCATTAAAAACATCATCATTGAATAATTAAACATTATTATTATTATTATAATTGGGGTCAAGTGCTCTGCGACCTAAAAGATCTATTGTGCCCCTTCTTGGCTTAAAGCTCTTCCATCAGACCCAGTCCTTGTACGAAGGCAAGTATATTTACTGGATCGATGGTCTTCAGATCAGTGAACTGAATAACATGTTTTCCTAGAAACCTGCTTCTCTTCCCCACTAAGGCTACACATTCTGCTATGATATGCAAGGAGGATTCCCTTTCCATATCGCAGAATCTACATGTATCATTACTAGCGATTCTTAGCTTGGCTAGGTGACCCCTTAGTCTTGTCCTGTAAAAGCGTGATTATCCTGAGTCTATTCTTTCCCATATTTATAATCTGCTTGAATCTTTTCAGATTGTAAGTTCCAAGAAGACACTTGGCTTGTCTGAGTCCTGGGGACTGCGCCCAGCTCATTTCGCGCAAGAGTTTCTCTTCACTCCTAAGTTCCTGCCGTATTGTGCTTCTTCCTATCCCACAGTACGGCTCGGGCCCTATGAGGGGTGTCGCTGCCCCCAGCCTTGCTTGCTTGTCTGCCTCTTCGTTCCCAGCTATGTTAACATGTCCTGGGACCTATCTTAGGGTTAGCCTATTATGTAGTCCCAGAGTGTTTAGCTTGGTTCGCACCTCGCGAACTACCTTCGACCTAATTTCGATCTTGCTGAGTGCCATAATGGCTGCTTGACTATCTGATAATATAGCTATATCCCTATTCCGATAGTTACGCTTCAGATTAAAGTCCACACACCTCCCTATTGCACATACCTCAGCCTGGAAGATGCTGGTGTGCTTACCTAGGGACTCATGGTATTTTAGCCGAGGGCCTACCACTCCAAGACCGGAGCCTTGGCTGGTAAAGGATCCATCGGTGTACCATTTGATGGTGTGGGATGTCATTTGGTGGACCTCTTCAAGAGATGTCCACTCCCTTTTGCTGCTCAGGTGAACCTGAAATTTTTGCTCGAACATGTGCTCGGCTTTCATTTCGTCCCTAGGCTGTGCCAATAGGGGAAGTTCACCTGACAGCATATCTGCATCTAGTTGGCTCAGAATATGCTCTTTGCCAACTCCCTCGACCGACATTCTTAATAATGCAGCTTTATACTGTAGCCTAATTGTGTGATGGAGTGGGGTAATCTCCAACAGAACCTTTAGCGCCGATGTGGGACAGGTCCTCATCGCTCCACTGATTCCTACACAGGCCATTCTTTGCAATTTATGTAATTGCCTCTGCACAGTGATTTGCTGTGCCTTGTCTCCCCATGCAATTGCTCAAATAATTAAACATATGTAATGAACATTTTCTCTTGTGCTTTTTGGTAGGTATTAAATTTGTATGAAATCAATTAGTTGTAAACTTATTTCACAAAATTCGATTGATTTAAATAGTTTCTTAAATAAGTGTATTTTTTTTTTATATGATAATGAAACAGTTTCCATATTGATTCTGATCTTGTGGACTGCAATTGAGAGAGTGGAAAAAAGAGATGAGAAATGCTGCTGCCCATTGGCTGGCAACCATTTTGTTTAACAGAGCTCTCAGCAGCGCTCTCTTTCTAATATGTGTGTGTGTTTCTCTCCGCTGCTGGAGGCCTGCACCCATGCGTAAAACCAGTTCTCAGTTCGCTTCTGTTTTGGGCACCACCATTTTTAACGATCTTCGGCTACTTTATTAACATTTGCATAAGCAACGGGGTACCCTTGCCACTTGCCCGTTGCCTCCCTTTTTCTCTTTCTCTACTCTTCTCTTAACTGATGCTCCGCCTTTTCTGTTTGGACTCCGCCCATCAAATACCTGGGTTTGGGCCTCGTTTAAAACGTGTTTGCATTGAAACTTGTTAAATATACATATATTTGAAACAAAAAGACTCCACACATTCCTTGCGGGCGTGCTTTTTGATGCATGTTGTATATTTATTTTATTTTAAAGCTCTTTGAATGTTGAAACATTTATTGTTTTGTTGATTGAACTTTTTGGCTTTTTAACAATTGTTTTGTATACATCTAAGTTTGGTATATTTAGGTTTCTGTTAAAGCTGAAATCTTGCAAAAATCCATACAGATAGAGTTACTTGATAGCCCACTTCGAGAGCCACGCCCACACATTTCGGTGCTAAGCGAGAGGTAACAAATAACAACAAAAGATAACAAACCCTAAATATCTGCATCCTAACTTTGGATGCCACGATGCAAAACTGGAATGCTTGTGTCATTCTGAGCTTGAGTCAACAAATTTGATAGAAAGATTGTTGGTGGAATACTACCGTTGTTTTGCAAAGCTTAAGAAAAATCTGTCGGTGACACAGCTTTATAAGAGATTTCCTTTTTTCGACTTTTAATCGTTACGCATTATTGATTTGCGTGCACTGACTGACTAAATTTGAGTCTTGAGGATTGATAGAAGTAAAACATTTTTATTTAAAGAGTTGAAAAAATAAGATTAAAATAACTGATTTAATTGAGTTGGCATATAGAGTAAGACCTCGCTTAAAGCTGTTTCTTTAAGCGCTGTTTCGGTTTAGCTCTCTAGTTTGATTGAACGTTTCCCCCGCGTTAAACGAGGTCTTACTGTAGTTGTATGTGTTTGTTTGAATTATGGTTGGTTTGCCGACAACATTTTCAAAATAAAGAAAATATAAACCCTTTTTAATAGGAAGATGATCAGATATTAAATAATGATTTCATGCCAAACTTAAAATTTATTTTTCACAAACTAATGCTACTTTGAAAGCTTACAAACTTTGTGTACGTTTTTAGGTATTTTTTGCTATTATTCCTCTATTCAATTTCAAAAGTTTTGATTTTTGTCAATATCACAGCTTCTAACCATTCTAGTTTTTCTGCTATTTACATATGTATTTGAATTTAGTCTGCATTATCCATTCGTTTTTAAGCATTTAATCAATTGAGATAGATACATTTTTTGGTAAATCCAATCCTTACCAACAATATGTATTTTAAATTGAATACATTTATATTTGTCTATAATAAACCCCCTTTTGACATTGTGTTTTCTATTGTGTTTTTAATTAAGGGTAAAATCCTTGTATGCTATTACCAATTTTTGCCAATTAAAAACTTCAACTGTTTTTAAATGCAACTCACCTGAAGTGTCTCGGAGCATCCAAAGACCTTGTCGCATATGCGACACTTGTAGCTTATCTCTTCAGCTGTTGTTGTACTGCTGTTGATGTTGTTGTTGTTGTTGTTGGAAACTAATTTGGGTAACGCCAATGCTATTGTTGGTGCTGTTGATACTGCCATGTTAAGATTCAAGTTTGTCACCGTTGTGAAAGAAACATTTGTGGCGCTGCTTATGTTATCCCTGGCAAGAATCCCTGTGCTGCTCGAGCTGCTCCCCGTAGAAGCCGCCGGCGATATCAACGGCGTCGGCTTATAGCCTGCGCCAAATTGTTTATAATAGTCCAAGCATTCGATGCAATCTGCACGAGTGCAAACACGCGTCGGACTCTGCCTGTTGATCACATAAGGAGCAAAGTATCTTTTCTGTTGGTGCTGTTGTTGTTGGTAAGGTGAAGTGGGTGGTGTTGTCAAGCCGGCGGCCGCTGCTGCTGCTGCATAGGCCGGCAGCAAATGTGGAAAGAATTGTGCATAGAATTTGGTTGCATTTGCCATGGCCAATAAATCCGGTGGCAGCATGCCAGCATAACCATAAGTTGATGCTATTTGAGGCACTGTAGCTGCAACTGTTGTTACGGTCAACTGCTGTTGTTGTTGTTGTTGTTGACTGCTTTTGGAGAGGTCCAATATATTGTTGCTGCCAACTGTCTTCTTCTTATCAATCGCTTGATCCTGGTGCTTTTTGGTAGCGTTACCCAAAATGCGACTTATGCTAAAATCCGTAACTTGTTGCGGCGCCATAGCAGCTGGGCCAGGAGATGGGCCGAGTTCGTAGCTGCGTTGCAGCATTGCATGCTTGAAGCCCATAATACAGTTGCTGCTGCTGCTTCTTCTTCTTGCTCGCGTTGCGGGTGTGGCGTTCATAGACACTCACTAACTGTTTGTTTGTTTGTTTGTTAAAAGCCAACTGTCGCGCTACGCGTCAAAACACGAAATGTGCGGCTTAAAGTGCTGCCAACGGGCCACAACATCTTTTTGGCCAACAGTTTAGCTACAGCATTTAATTGGTCAAGAAACGGGTTTTAAGCTGCTGTGATCTCTTCACTTTTCTCTCTAAAATTCTCTCTCTCTCTCTCACCTTCTCTCTTTGCCTGCCAATTAAGCAGCAGTGGCTTAAAGAGTCGCGCCTCCAATTACGAGCGAAGCTGGCAACGAGAACTATTTGCTAGTAGTAGCATTTAACTAGTCACATCTATCATAACGTTTTATCATTGAACACACATCTCGCTCATCTCGCTCTCTTGTTCAGCTTGGCTCTCTCTAGCTGTTGGTGAGCCTCTTGCTCCATCTGATCTGAGAATGCCCAGTGACTTAAGATTATTTTCTGTGCGTTGTTTTTGTAATTAATTGCGGTAATAAAATGTGAGCATCGTTAAATTTTTAAAATGTATTTCTTCTTCTGTTGCTGTTGTTTTTGTTGCTGTCGTATTTATTCTTGGGCTTGTGTGAATCTTACGGTTATGCACATAAACATCTGGATCCCTTTTTTTCCACAAAAGGCGCTTGCCTTTAGTTTAGCTCATTGCCTCACATGCGGGGGTAAAGAGGAAAAGGGAACTAGGAAACTATGACATAATCAGTTGTCCAGGCTTGTGTTATGGCCCAAAACAGGAGCTACTGTGCTTAAAGTAACTAAGATTGGAAATTTATAGTTTAGGATAGAGAAGTTGGCCGTTGCTTATAAGTTGAGATGATTCGGCATACCAAAGTCGAGAGACTGAACATATATATTTTGTACCTGAGGTTAATAAAATAGAACAAATTATATTTTTCATTTTTGCATATTTGGATAAAGCAATGTCATAACAGTTGCTCTGGCAATATCAGTTCATACCCTTAATCGCCTTAATTGACAACCGGAATATCACGGAAATGTCACGGTAGGCATAAACAGTAAAACAGTAGCTGAAGTATGAGATCGAATGGCAAAAACGCTTTACCTGCGCTATGTATTTATCCTAGAATTTTCGAGGATTAAAATTAAGTATTGTCTACTAAAATGAAGAATACCAGAATTTAAAAAACCTTCATGTCTTGAGTAATTCGCAACTTTTGAAAACACTTTTTTATTTCTTTCAGTGAACAGTTTTTATTATTCCACTGATATACAAGTTTATAATATGCTTTCTTGGGGACATATGATCTTTAGTAACTTCAGAAAGTCACTTTTTGTTTTCATTGCTTCTGTTAAAGTCGTGCAACTATTTAGACAACTTTTGCAAGATTCTCATCTGACTACAGTCCATAAAGATTTACACACAATCAACGAGCTTGCAACCGCTTGCATAGCATCAGTAGCGCCCATAAAAATGTGCAAAACAAAATGCCCAACTTGATTTGTATGAAGCAAAAGGCATATAAATCTAAAGGACATACAAACAAGATTCAAGGAACTGCTCGATATATATAAAAATATATATATACATTTATGTTTGGATGTAAATGTATGCAAAATGAAGTGGTATACACTTACAGCTACACGAAGGTGAGTCAGCAAGGAGAGCAAGAAAAAGACAAAAACAAATGAAAACGTTGCAGTCGGACGAAACCGACTGTGGCATACTCTGATAACAATATAAAAAAAACGGTTGTTGGGGGCGGCAGGGTTGTACGCTCCGTTCAAAGAGAGTTCGATGCATATCTTAAGGGGATGCCACTGACTATATTGGTGACTCTAGCTCAAAAGCTGTGTAAGATATATCTCGCGGTGTATCGACTTGTTATCGATTTTCCAGCCCTTCAGTGGGCGTAGCGCCGCTATATTAACACATTCTCTGACGCAGACATGTACCAAGATATTTGCAAAGTTTCAAGTCTCTGGCTCAAACGGTGCCAAGAAACACAGACAGACAGGCGGACAGACGGACATTGCACAAAACAAATATACTCTTTAATTTAGGTATGAGAGAATAAAAAAGAGAACGCATTCAATTGCAGAGCATCCAATTAGAGTACATCTACTACTAGGTCTTTTATCTAATGTAAGCATATCTTGTACACGATTTGTCAGGGCTCACTTACAAAGCGATCCATATCGCTGGAAAAACGGTGGCAGAGGATAACCCGCCCGATTAGACCGATTTTAAGGCAATTCTAGACTGATGGATGGGATTGCTTGTTGTCGACAAGCGCTTGCCCTGATCTGCATAAATTATAATTATAAACGTAAACTACATAGAATAAGCTAAACATAAAAAACACTCTCTAAATCGAGTGAAGAGAAGTGAGACGAAAACTTGTTCATTTATTTCGTGGAATTCCGCACGATGATCATTTGAATACATACGAATCTTATGCGAGCGAAAGAAACTTTAAATTTTAATTACACTCACTAAATCATCGAGCCAAGCCAAAAGGTTCTCTCTTGCTTTGTTGTTTTGTTTTAAGGTCGCATGACTAATGTTTATTAGCTGCTAATGGTTTGTTTAACAAAGACTACGTGGCTCGCTCAGAGCCGAGAACCCGAGAGCCAAACTGAGCCTGCGGTCTGGAGTCTGGAGTCTGGAGACTGGAGACTCCCAAACACTTCACAGAGACAACAAAATGTTTCACCCGTTGACATTTTGACAAATTCCCTGCTGCTCACTACTGTCATTTGGGTTGAGAGGGGTGGACTAAAGAGGGGAGGGGGCTTCAATGTAAGCTGATACCTATCTCAGATGCTTAGTATATCATTTCGTATGTGTGTGCCTTACTGCTGTTATTTTTACCTCTCTCTTTCGCTCTCTCCCTGTTTTATGCCGATCATCGTTCACACTATTAATTTTCCGCTCGTTTTTCGCCCCACCTGTTGCTGTGCTCGATGTGGTCATTGTCATCGTTGTCATTGCTCTTCTTCTTCATCTTGTTGTTGTTTTGGATCCATGGGGTGGTCGGCATTTATCAGATTTTGTGTGCGCTTAAACTCTTTTCACTGTGTTTGAACCTTTAATGTCATGTGTTATCGGTTAATGATCAGCCGTTGCCAAGTGATTATCTGTCAGCGGGTGTTCACCCAATTGCTCGTCTTTCCTTCCTCTCCAGTTTTTTGGGTTTTAACGGTTCTTCGTGTGTCTCATTTTCGGTTTCCTTACGTTCGTCTTGACAAATGTGTTGATTTGCGAACGATTTTGAAAAAGTGGTTTACTTTTCTCCCTAAACGAAGATCCTTTGATGATATTATTAATATTAGCTCAAGAAATCGCAATTATACTTAATGTTATAATGAAAATATGATTTCGAAGGAAGTTTCCCATGGGAAGTTTTATAAGGGAGCTTACTCAACGCTCTGGCTTCCCAATAAAATCTAACTAGTCGAATTATTTCCGGTACTAAGTTAAGTAAAAATTGTTTTTAAATTGCAAATATGGTAAGATTAAGCTTAGTATTCAGTTCTGATTTATTTATACAATATAAAACAAAAGATAATAGAGTCTTCTCGGTTAACATTTTAGCGGAGAACTTCAAAAAGATGCAACTTTCCCAAAACAGTAAAATGCCATTCCTTAATACCCATTGCAAATTCAACAAAAACGCCCACAACCAGCAAATAGATATTTTATGCTTTTGTCAACACTGCCATAAGACATTAAAAGTAAATATATTTAAATATAAAAAAACAATCATGAAAGTTCAAAGTGTCTCTGGCAACGCATGCGGAACCATTTAGGAGGTGTTATGCTATTGTTTATGTGCCGTATAATTTATACGCAACTCAATCAAAAGCCGAAGAAAAGAAACGAACAAAGACACGTGAACATTAACATATACAGGCCAACAAAGCGATATTCATAAATTATATACATATATATAGTATGAATGTTTGTAGCTATACAAAGTTTCAACTATATATAGATGTGTGTAGTATGCTTTGCAAGTCGTGTTGCAGATCACAATCATTTCAATTAATTCGAATATAAAATACGAAAATACGCTCGAAATGAGGCAGACGGACGGCTTCGCAAAATCAACCGCATGCTTAAATATATCAAATTTCAATATAAATGAGCCATATGCATAAATCAAGACGAACCCCCCAACGACAGAAACGAGCGACTGACCACAAAAACACACAAATAACGCTCTCAAATGGACCGAACACCAAATACAATCTTCATTTTAAAGCATCTTAAAAGACAAACAACACCTGAATTTAACGATCTGACGAATAGCTGTCAGCTGTCCCGCCTTCACTTAATGCCCCACAACGTTTTAGGGCAACTTTCTTTGGGAGTAAAATGTAATTTATTTTATTTTTACAATTCCAGCAAAAAAAAAATATATAAATAAACCAATAACACTAACTTTAATTCGACGTTAATTATGCTAATGAAAACACATTTGGAATGCAAGAATTAAAATCAAATTTTTCAACTTAAATTCGATCGCATCGCATGGACCATTTTTATTGAAAAACACATTTCATTGGAATCGCATGCGAATGAGCGAGCCAGCATCAAGCTGTACAAGGTGCGAGAGCAATAGAGTTAGGATCTTGTTTGCTTATTGAGCAATTTTATGGAGCGCCCCATAAATCCCCCACATACAAAGTATTTTAAGATGTCGACAAACGTAAGCAAGGTTTAAGTAATCCAGTTGTTGTTTTTGTTGTTACTGCTGTTGTTGTTGGTTTTGTTGCTTGTGTGCCAGAAAATGAGCGATTAACTACAAAAATGTGTCTGCACAAAACCTTACGCAACACTGGTAAAAATTAACGTTAAATTTATGTATTTATTTGGCACATGAAATGATTATTCATTATTTTTTACGAAATCGTAAGTTTTTGGGCATCAAGGCAATAATAACGATATTACAATTCACAAGTATGTATATATGTAAATATGTTTATACTTTTTAATTTGAATTTAATAACATCAATAAAAAAGTTTTTCGAGTGTAGTCAATTCGATGAGTTGAAAGTTTTCGCTTTGCGACACTTGAATCGTTTTAATGGTCAGCACATTTAAATGCGCTACATTCTCATTAAGATCTTGTACGAGCTCTGAGTATACGATATGAATATATAAACCACAGTCAGCTGTTTGCTTGGCTTCCTTACTGCTGCTGCTGGTGCTGATGCCAAGCAAAATCAATCAAATTTAACGATGTGGCAGCTTAAAGCATGCGCCCTGCTGCCGTCTCTGCCTTGTCTCGAGTTGTGAGGCGTTAACAGGGCGAGAATCGCCTTTAAGCCAAACATTACACATTAAGCGTTGCTCATGGTGTTGGTTTATTGTCTTACGTGTCGGTTTTGAAGATGCCGCCTAAAGAGAGCGTGCAAATTTGCATAATTTAATTATGAGTTCTTTCTGTTTGTATGAGTATATGTGATTGTGTGTGGCAACTATTTGGGTGGCTCAATCGCGATAAGATGTACGGCCATCTCTTAGCGATTTATGGATTACGTATTGCCATAGATCAGGAAGTTGTCGCTATTGTCTAGTTAACATTTCTGAGTAGGTCTCTGTAGTCATGGCGATCCAAAAATAGATGCTTCCAGCCAGATAATACACAACATTTTTCACACACTTAAAGCCAGATTGTATATTTCATTCATAAGATTTTACGATCGAACTTAACGAAAAGGATTCTCTGTGATATTGTGTGATCTTCATTTTTCGATTTTCACTCTCTCTTTCGTCTGCTAATCAGCGCTCATAAATCTTTGGAGCACCTCAGTCGCCTTTTTCATAACTTTTCATTTAATAAACTCCATGCGACCGTCGGCCAAGCCACATACTTACTTGCCAGCAAATCCCAAGCGGGCAGTTAACTAATTATCTAAATGACAATTATTAATAAAATGCGAGCATAAAAACAAAAAACAGTTCCTCAAGACATGACACAATGGCCCACAATTATCACAAATGACCATAATTATTATCAAGAGATAGTAAAAAAAAGTACTAAATGGCAGTAAAAAGGAGCATAAAAACCCAGTCTGCTCAGTAGCATCTACGGATATGTATTTAATGATGCTTAGGAAGTGAACAAAAGAAAAAGAACAATGAATCAAGCACAAACCAAAATTAACTAAAATCAGGGAAAACATTCCTAAAAAAGAAAAACTGTATAGTTGAGCAATAAAATAATAAAATCAAAGTTAAAAATTTATGGTCAATCTGTATAATATGTTGTTTTATTTTAAAAATCAAGTAACTAAAAACCACAAAATTAGTAAAAGCTTTAACAAGTTGTCTATTACAGTCGAACTTCCATGTTACGAAGTTCTACATAACGAAGTTTTCTATAAATCGAATTCATTTCCATAGCCCTGCGATTCGGTTCACTCCCTAACCCATTCTATGTTACGAATTTTCTTTATAACGAAGTTTTTTCTTGTCCCCTTGAGATTCTTTTGAAGTTCGACTACTCGATAAAAAAATTCAGCAAAATTCCATTGTGCAACCTAAAAACAAACTTCCTTTCAAGCAATTAGATACGAACTGTGTTGCATTTGAGGTAGCATTAAGATGGCAGCTCAGCCTTCCCATGATTGACATAAAAATGATTAAAGTTTACCTTAAAATAATGATAGAAATGTTGCTTGGATGTGCGTTGTACTTGCTTGGACTGTGCCAGTCATCATTTCAGAGGTGGGATTGAGAGTTGGGGCAGTTGGAGATCTGTTGTAGGGTTGACAACAAGGCAACCAACACCTGTCGTCCATTGTGGCGGCACATTGCTGTATTGTTGTAAGCTTGTTCATTAAAAACTCAACTCGGCTTCTGTGTAAAACATTTTTTAATATATATTATAAAATGGGAGCTGCACAAAAACCAAAATCGTTTACAAGAAAAACAATTAAACTAAACACAACAACAAAAAAAAAAAAAAAACTAAGTTACGCAGTTAAAGACCCTAAAAAATGTCAACTGCCGCTCACCGCTTAGCCAGCAACCTGGCAACTTGGCAACTGGATGCGTTGGGAGTCTGTGGCCTGGGTGCCACATCGGCTACTAAGACCTAGAAATCTTGTATCTCGCGGCACACACACATTTTTTACAGCGGCGGTCTCCAAGTCTTGTCGGCTGTCATAAAACAATTAAGTTTAATTTTGTCACCGTGCCTAGATAGGCCCCCAGTTGGAGCCAGGCTAAGCTCAAATCAGTAAAGCTTAAAGGCATCAGGCTCAGTGCTGCAGGTAATTATTGCATGCTTTGTGGTTGCTTTAGTTGTTGCTGCTGCTGTTTGTTAATTGTGCACCTGTTGCCGCCTTTTGTGTCCATTGCAGTTGCATAGACAACAAATTACATGCCACAGATGCAGTATGTCCAGCGTTTTGGTGCAACAGTTGCTTGGAAAATCGACTAAAAGGTCCATTTATAAATGTCAATAAACCTCTGATCCAGGTCGCTACCTTATTATCACCGGATATTGAAAGTTTATATTTTTTAAAGAAATGATGAAACAGAAACCTTAACATTTTGCTTAGCTATAAGAAAGATAATCTGGTAACAGGTTGTGCTATAATTTTTATAGCTATGCTAGGTCTGTTGATATCCACAATTACCTCAATTCCACAGCATTTACAACTGCCGCTTGCTTTGCATAATGAAAGTTGAAAATTTGTTAAATTCGAGCTTAATTCAGTCGGTAGCTTTAGTTCCGGCTACTCATGCGGCTCATTCTAAATAGCTAAGCCAAACAAATTAAATCATAAAACACAGCACTCGAATGAGGTGTTAATTATATGTATGTGACTTGGACGCCACAAAGCCCTCAACTCAACAATGATATTGCTTTGTCCACAAACAGACCATACGCTATGTTTCCACCCAAAAAATAATAAGAGCGACAAAAAGAGAGAGAAAGAGAGAGCACCCACAACAAACGGTAGCCTCTTCGATCAAATGAAATATTGCTACACAATATACGTTTTGTGGTCTGCTTTTATGGCCACGTTAATGAAAATGTCTGGCAAGTTGAAGAAACGAATACGTTGTCGCATTGTTGAGCCAACCAACTAACTCCGCCTTGGGGCTGTAAAACATAAATAAATAAATTCAAGACTCGTGACATTTGTAAATTGTTTTAGCAAATCAATAAACCCAATTTCACGGCTACCACTTCACTAGCATCGCCTCATGCTATGTGATAATTGCCAACTAATTGCACAAGTCAATTCTCACAACTCGCGAGACATCCCCAAGACAGGACCGAACCTGACTTACGTCCATCATCAACATTTTCCCTTTACCTTTGGCTATGACTTTAGTGCTTTTTTTTCTGTTCCGCATTTTTGCGCAGGCGCCCGCGTTCCTTTTGGATTCGTTTTGGTTTCTCCCCAGCTGTTGGCCGTCGCCTCTTTGATTGATGGCGAAAATGTAACCGTCACTGGTTACATGTGGCGAACTCACCTGGGGACGTTCGGTGAGTCTGGTCACAGAGACGAACGGTGGTCCATTCCGGATGTGGTGCGCCGTGAGGATGTTGACGTTTAACTGTCTGCCGCTAATTGGCCGATTTTTGCTTGATGCTGCTACCTTTTGACAAATGACAAACCATCCAATGAAATATTGTCGTACATTTAACTGGCATTCGAACACAACTCTAATAAACGCGCTGCGGTGGGGCCAACTATTATCCAGTTGCACTTCCTATAACGCATAGCGGTAAAAGACATTAAACAGCATTACAAAAATTCCATGAACTCTTTTGGATACACCTATTATCTAGACACTTTGCCAAAGAAATTGTAGGTCAAATTATGCAACATATTAAATTTTTATATATTTTTCAAAGAAATAGTAAAGTACACTGTTTTTAAATCAATTTAAAAGCGTGTTATGTTGAGCACACGAAATATAAATTTAATTTATATAATCTGCTTTCTCAAATTAACATTTAAAATTTGATTTAAAATTCCTGTGCCCAATACAAGCTGACAACGTACATTTGTTTAAAATCATATCAAGAATGTACTCAAGCTTGTAAGCAAATAGCTATAAAGTATAATAACATTAATAATCCACTCACAAAATGTCAACGTTCCCCCTAACTGGCGACGACTTTTCAAAAGCTTTGCATGTTAAATGGAACTTGTTTGGATTAAAGTCTAAAAAGCTAGCGTCAAAGCGGCTTTTCTGCGTTATTTAAGTTAACAGTCACACAAAAATAAAACTACAGTAAAAATCCTAATAGTCGTGAGTGCAAGTCAAGACCCGGACCTATATATAAATTGTAGAACTCTCATCTAGCGACAATTTTTGACACACTTTTTTGTTTTTATATTTTGGATTCATTCTTCTTAGACATTATAATGAAAATATATTGTTATATATATTTCAAAGTTAAACCATAGTTTATTTGAATATTTTGTTTTAATATAATGAACTATAATGAATAAACAAATCTTCATTGAATTTCGTATACTATTTAATTTGTTTTATTAAAGTGTTGATAAGAAATTTTTAAACACTCAACAACATCTCACCCATCTGCCTAGGAATATAATGATCAACAAAGCAAACTCAGCCCACCAGCAAAATCTTTTATTTCTGGTTATTATTATTTTGTGTGGCATTCGTATAACCAAAACGTCTGTTCGGTTGGCTTAAGATCTTCATTTGAAACGCGCACGCTGAAAATTGTGTGCAATTTTGATGAAAATAATTGGCCAGATGTGGGCTGTGGGTGCGACGGTCGATGGGGCGATGACGATCCAATTAAGGTGGCGACAAAATGCGTACGTGTTCATAAATATTGTCAATTAGTGGTGCTTGAGCCAACGATGGCAGCCCGAACGGCTAATTGCGAACGAACCTTGGCTAACGTCAACATACAAACAAACAAACAAAAACACAAAGGAACAACAAGTTACGCAACAATCATCGCAGGCACAGGTCGAAGCGACATCATCGACAGCGACTCATCAATGGAATGGATGGATAGATGGATGGATGGGGATTGAGTTACATTTACGAGCTCCAGTTGTGGCACAGTTTGCCCCATTGGCGGCTGTTTGATTGATCAAACGGTGACAATATGGCACTTACGGGTGCAATCAACCAGCAACAGCTGCCTCCCCTCCCCCTGCCACCCTTGCAACACCGCCCTCCAATCTACCCGCGTCGCCCTCTTCTCGCTCATTAATTTAAAAAGCGTGCGGACTGCATAGCAAAGCGTTGCCATTGCCTGCATGCCGCTTGATTAGACCAGAGCACGTCTGTCGTCTTCCCACCAACAACAGATGGTCCACACATTGCAATTTTGATGGTCTCCTTAATTCACATGGCATTTGCCATTTGCGCTCCATTGGGTGTCGTTTTGTTGTGTAATCCTTAAGTTAATTAAATTAATTAAATGAGCGCATTGGCACTTCGGGGATTTTAAAAGCGTATAAATTATGTGCGTGGAGAGTGCATAAAGTGAAGAGTACTTCTACTTTTTGTTGCTTTGTTTAAAGTTAGTAGGTTTCTTTAGTGCTGGTTGCTTTTGAATTTTTTTAGACATTAATAAGTCAAAGGACTATACAAACTGTCGATTTATTCGCCCATGTTTTGATTTGGGAGCGTTGTTGTAAATGTTGTCATAGATCTAACAATCAACTAAATATCATTGCTTTAAGAAACAGGGATTTTCTTGTTACTGTTAACAAAACAAGTAGTAGTTTATATGCTTCCTGGCCTTAATAACGTAAGCATGATAAAATCTGCTAGTTTCAACTAATTGTTGCCCAATTGAAGCACACCCAAGACGCCGCAACATGTCGATCTCTAGTCCACATTGATGGAAGCAGCAACAAGTTCAAATCAAATAGAGCTTCTGTTTAATTTGCTTAGGCGAGCTACATATCGATCTCTGTGGCCTGAGAACTGATGTTGCTCTAAGTACATTTCGTTTGAAATTCAATTAAAAGATCTCATTTAACCTTTAAACGTTCCATTCTCGAACTGTAGACACAATTAACGGGTGGCACATTAAAGCAATTTCTCAGCTACTTTTTGACTACTGCATGGGCAGGCTCAGTGAGTGTAGTCAGTTTTATGATCGCTGCGGATAAACGAAAATTTAAATTATAAAGCAATTAAAGAGCACAAATCATAAAAAAAAAAAACAAAACTCAAAACAAATTATATGAATGCAAGATACTCTGTAAATAGTTTAGAGACTTTTAGTTTTATTTATTCAGATTGTTTATTTTGTTCCGATCTTCATAAAAAGTTTAGGATAAGTATTAAAATATTTGCAAAAATTTATTATTATAAATAGGTTTAATAATGAAATTTTCAGACATGCGAATATAAAAACCTCAAGAGATTCAAAAATAACCACAACTATGTATACCCATTTTCCATCAGTTTTTAATGGGTATAGAATAAAAACAAATCAAACAAAGGCAACAATAGCCGTCGAAACGGCAACTTGTACTATGTCTCGGACATCGTTTTTTGGTGAGTGTATGAGGTGGGGTAGGTGGGCAGGGTAGACTGGTAATTAAATGTAATTAATTTTTACATGCCACAAAATAAAATGCATTTAAATCAGAGCTCAAAAGCGGAGAGTGTGAGCTTTATAAATAGCGAATGTTTTAATAGCCCGACGTTTGTTAAAAGCGATTTAAAAAGTTTCATTAAGATAAAAACAAAAAATAGCTTTGTGTATGAGCAATAAAAGCAACTGTAAGAGTTATTGCAATTTTAAATTTTAATTTAATAACGACTATGACGACAGGTGAATAAACCATGGGTCAAGTCAAAAAAAAAACAAAGAAACACTTTAAAAAGGCAACATTTGAGCCATTTACCGTTGCGCCCTCGAGGCGTGGCCATGTTTCATTTTTGAGGGCAACATTAGTTTGCCGACAAAAAGTGTTGCTTTAATGTTTGCTACTGAAAGCTGATGCTGTGGCTCCATCCGTTCATTTGCCATCTCGTTCCCTCTCTCTCTCTCTCGCTCTCGCTTAACGATCACAAAATTCAACGGAAAAAATGGCGTTTAACTGTAACTGGGCAATGTGAAACATTTTCGGGTCAGGTGCTGCCAACGAGATTTCACCAAACAGCCAACGCCCCACAGTTTTCATTATCTTACGGTAATATCGCCCATAAAGCTCGGACTTTTGTTGTATGTATGTTGTTTCATCATCATCATTATGATCATCATGATCATTTAGTCAGCCTTCGGTCATCTTGTACTGATCTCTAGACACAACTACACATGCACATGTACCACACCACACATTCATCCGTATAGAAACGAACGTCAGCTCGTTATGGTTTCGTACATGGTTTGTCTTCTCCTTGCCTTACCATCTCTACCTTGCTAATACCATCTACCCGGTCGACTTTTGCTGTTTCTTTGTTTTTCTTCTCGTTTGGCCATTGCGCAGATTTATCTTTGAGTTTGCTCTTTTCATTGGTACGTTGTGTACAGCTTTTAATTATTGTTGCTGTTGTTGGTGTTTGTTTTTTTTATTGCCCGTCGTTAATTTTGCTGGGTCAACTGTTCACTGCAATTTCCGGTGAATAGGGTGCCGAAAAATAAGCTTAAATCAAATATGCCATTTTGTGTCGCTTTAATTCAAAGTAGGGAAGTAGGTGCTGTGAAGAACGGAAAGCTGTGCGATTTAGATAAGATATTTTAAATATTTAAAAGTTTTATTTATTTGTAGGGAAATTAGTCAGCTGTCTATAAGGATCGGAGACAATTCCATCTTTATACCCTTTTTTCATTCCTTTAGTTTCGGGTATGAGAAACATTTATATGCACGCAAATCACAGCTCTGATAACCGATTAGACGTGCTGTAAATTTCCGATGCTAAAATAAACATCAGTTTTTAATTGCCAACTGTGAATAATGCCAGCCTATTAAAATGACACATAGTATGTTAAAGCTAGCCTATTCGTGGGTCAAGGATAACGATTGGGGCCAGTTGAAAGTTTTCCAGAAGGCATGCAAACAGAACAACAACAAATTGATTGCACACGCACTACGGTTGGGGTTTAATCATTACGTTTAAATCTGATAGAGCATCCAGTGGCTCTTAAAAAAAAGGCAGACAAAAGCATCGTCGAATTCAACAAGAACATATACTATATATATTCTAGATCAGCATTAAAAACTTAGTAGATTTACTCATGTCAGTCGGTCTGTCTTTATATGAGATCGAGATATTTTATTCTATTTATTCTTTCAATAGCTTTTTCTCTTATTGTGATGTAGATGAAATTCTATAACCAATAGCAAAAAATAACTTAATAAATAAAAAATTAAATCTCGGACCTTTCCTGTTTTATAGGTTTGTTAAGGGTATATTTTAGTCGAACTCTTTTTTTCTCTTTTCCGACTTAAGCGCTCTTAATTGTTATTATTTTTGTGCAACAACATTTCTCATTTTTTTTATAGCCAAGTAGAATATGTACGTATGTAGAAGGAGGGGTGGGGAAAGTGAATGCAAACACTGGGGTCAAACTTACAAACTTGAAGCGCTCTCATCAACAGCAACAGCAAACACTTGTCATTGTTACAGGTGAGTTGTCCGCCTGTGCTGCTGATTTGAATGTGTTGATAAAACAACGCGATCTCTGCTGCAGCCCGTTAAGTGCCTGGCAATGCCCCCAGTTCCAAGTGCCAGCCAGCTTCAGGCCCATTTCATTTTGAGCGCCTGACAAAACGCACTCCGCACGTACCGCTAATTAGCGAGTGTTTTAAGTCCCCAAGTAAGCCAGCCAGCCAAGCAGGCAGGCAGGCAGTCGCACGAGTCGATGCCCATTACAAATACATACCTACAATATATATAATGTACATTATGAGATGAGTTAGTGCGTCAATTTAGTGGTTGATTGAATGGCATGTTTGTTATACATTTGACAAATGCAGCCCATAAAAATTGTGGCCAAGTTGTGGCTCAAAGCTCGGAAACAAAATCATACAAAAAGTGTAGATCTAATTTTGCTGGACAAACGAATTGTCATATTTTTATGCATACATGACTTTGACTATGACTTTGCTCACTGACCTTAGGTTTGGTGATATTTTTGTGGCTCTGACAATCGATTTTCGACCCAAGAAGCGCATGTTGTTGGAGATGTTGCTGTCGGGTTTACTCCGCTTTTTTGTGGACACCATGGCTCTTCATGACTTGAAATAAATAATATTTAATTTGTTTTAAACATTTGCTGTCCCACCAGTTATATAGGTTCTCTATAAAGAGGTTACTTTTTGTCTCCTTGAGATTCGTAATATGAAAGTTCGAGTGTAATAACACTGAGCAGAAAGTAATATAGAGAGGTCACGCCGTGCTGTGAATCTCATCATTCTGCACCCGTGTTATTGGATCCAGAGAGGCTTGCAGAACTCTCACGGGTGCAGAATGACGAGATTCACTGCACGGCGTGACCTCTCTATATTATTTTCTGCTCAGTGGTAATACTTACAATACTTAAAAAATACAAGTTATGAATATCAATAAATTTTTGTTTTCTTAAGATTAAAAACTCTAAAGAGTTATAATATTATCCAACAACTAGGACTTTGTCGAAACTATAACTGCTCCTAAATCCAAATGCCTTCATTACAAAACCATCATTATAAAAAAAATTCAATAACAGCAAAAATTTAACAAAATGTGCCTAAATTTAATCTTAGCGAACATCCTCTTTGTCAGAGGTTTTATCAAATGGATATTGTACTTTGGAAATTAATTTATTGAATCATAATATTTGTGCCTCCTTAAAGTATGCCACAAAACCGTAGGTTGACTTAACTCATCTGCCAGATAAATACCCAGCCCTAAAAGAATACCATATAAAATAATTTTGAAAACTTTTCAAATACATTACTTTACTTCATTTCTTTTTCGTTTCCAACTCAAAGTCACATATAATTTTATTTTTTTTATATTTAGTGTAAATTTCTCGTTGACACTTAAATGCTAAATATTATTTACAAATATCCATCGGTAGAATTTTGTGTGTGTTTGTTGTTGGTTGTCGTCTCGTATGTGTATAGATTATATAGACCAATATATAAATACTTTTGACTTGCTTAAGCATTTAACGTAATAAAAATAGTTACACAAAGCTTTATGCAAATTGTTGCTGTATTCGAATTCTTGAAAATAGAGATTTATTTTTTAGTATGTTTGAAGCGAGTGCGGCGATTATTCCTTGTAATATTTTCGATTGTTTCCCATCTTTTAATGTGTCTTTCTTTATAAATGTATATGGAAGGAACGATGGACAACATTTGCGAACACAGTTTTGTCGTTGTATATAAGTGTGTTTGTCTGTCTTTTTGTTTTTAATTACCTTAAAACCAGATGTTACTCCAATTTGTATCAAAAGCGTATGCGAATCAGTGTGTATAACTGAACAGTCAGGTGAGTGACTTTAGTAAACGATTATAACACAAAAATGTTTAATAATAATACTTATTGCAGTATTTGACTATTTTAAATATCAATAAGAAGCAATCGCTTACTAGAAGCATAAATGCAAAACGTAACATTAACACTAACAAATTGCTTCGTTTGTTTTTAGTTTTTTGCTATTATTTAACTTTTAAGCATTATGCTAACAACATTAACTACCAAAAAACATTTAACGACTAATACGTTAAACAAAATTCGTTTAATATATTATTTGACTAATATTTCTGCGATTTGCGAGTGTGATGAATAAATCATTTCAAGCGCCTAAAAACACATTTCGATTGTGAATTTAGCCATATAATGAAGTAGTTATGTTTCGTTATTTAGTTGTTTGTGAATATATCTTAAAATGTATAAGTTATTTTAAGCTTCCAACTCTGGACAAGACACACATTCAGCAAATTGCTCATATCATCAATATGTTATGTATAGTTTAGTTAAAGATCGTTTAAAACTGGACCCGATGGGTTCGTGCATAGAAAAAACTATTTACAATGTGCGCTGCGGTTAGCTTAATGTAGTTGTTTTTTTTTTTTTTTTTGAGTTTGTTATGCTTTAGTTATCTGTGTGATAATGTTGCTGCTGTTGCAGTGGTTGGTGATACAAAGAAGAGCCAGCTTGTGTGGACGATGAGGCTAATGATGTTGTTGCTGTTGTTGAAGGCTTGCTCATTGATGGCATAATATCCTCAATTTGTATTAGCTGCTCAATGGGTATGTGAGACAATTCACCACCCACGGCCTGAGGCATTGGCAGCTTCGCCAGAGCCTACAAAATATTATCAAAAAGATAATGGTCAAAAATACAAATTATGACAACTTATAAATTTGCTTACCTTGGCATGCTCTACTGCAATCGTTGCCGCCTTTTCAGCCTCGCGCTGTCTTCGCTCTTTCAGCTTGAGCGAGAATACGGCCACAGATCGTGCGCTTTTAATTAGCTTTTGTTTGAGCCGCGATTTCTTGGCCGCCAGTTCAGCAGCTAGCAATGAAAATCATTAGTTTGAATACATTACCACTCTTAATAAAAACAACAACGCCTCAAAGTCAAACCAAGTTTTTTTTATCGAAATACATCAGACTCACCCTTCGTTTCATCGTCTGCAGTGACAGCAGCAGCTGCTTGTGCTTGTGCCTGCTCCAGATCCCGTTCTTTTTCTCGTTCCTTTTCTCGTTCTTTTTCTCGTTCCTTTTCTCGTTCTTTTTCTCGTTCTTTTTCCCGTTCTTTCTCCTTTGCTTGTTGCTTCTGCTGTTGCTGCTGCTGTTTGTGTGAAGAGCTTGAAGAGGAATTCGACAGAGCGCCCACGCTGGGGCGTGACTGTGAATTGGTGATGCTGCTACCGCTGGCTATTGGACCGGCGCCACTAGGACTGAAAACGCTGCCCCCGCCGCCCGATGAGGATGATGATGAGGCGACAATATGATGATGTTGTTGCTGCTGCTGTGCGCCTGGCGGTGTGGCAAGCGTCATGCTGCTCGTTGCACCTGTTTTGAGCGCCACATTGCTCCATGACGGCGCTGGCTTTAAAATATCTGTGTTTTCTGCACTGCTGCCTAGTTCCTTAAGATATAAAGCGAAAGTATTCAGAATAAAGTTAGCTTTAAGCTTTAACAAATAAAACTAACAACAATAATTCATATTTATTCTATTTTTTGATTTGTTTCTAGTCCCACACAAACACACACATTTAAAGCTTGGTTCATGCATATGATATATTAATGGGTTTTGTGAGTGTGTTTGAAGCCAGCATAAAATTGGTTATTCATATGTGAGATATCAAGCAGTTGCCATGCCAGGTTTGAGCCTTTAGAGTGATTAATATAAGACAGCACTTTGGGAACAATATTTATATCAACATATATACATATATAGAGGCACAATCAAAATCCATATCGATTAACATATATATTTAATAGGGTTTTTGATGTCAGTTAACTCTTCACTACCTTGGCAATACAATCTATGCTTCTATGCAGGTTCGCGTTATCGTTGACCTTTAAACGTGACATCCATTCAGGTGCGTGCAGTTTAATATGTAGTTTATCCTTTAAACATGAGAACGATTATAGAGTCACTTTTGGATTGTTTTAATTGTGTGTGTTAGCCGTATATTATTTTAATAGGCTATACTTTAAACCAGACTTTCAAATAGTTGATAGCTTGTTCACTCAGAGAAAACTGGGCACAATAATTGTACATTTCAGAAATGGTGTTTTGAAAATACATATAACACGATGCATATCACCAATGTTGCTTATATTAAGAAATACTGGTATTTATATACTATGTGAAAGATTATATCTGTTTATCAGGAACAAAATTTTTGTTTTCTAGGAATTTATAACAATTTCTCTGAGAAGTTAAAGATTAATATTCATCGAATAAGCAATTCAGTTCAATTTGAATGAAGCAGTGCCAAGATAAATTTGGAAAATACGGACTCTACGAATCTACTCACAGTTGAAACCACAAATGTTTTATTTGGTATTTTTTTCGATTGGATGTTATAGATCTACAAGCTTAAGTATCGAGGGTTTTTGCTATGCGCAGTTAAAAAAAAAGTGTTTGCATTGTGTCAGTAAATCGACTTTTTAAGTTTGTGAATATAGTATCTAGTCAAAATTGGCATAATGCTATAAATGTTGATGTGTAATGTCTTACGCTCATTTGCAAATGTGATGCACTTTCCACAGATATTTTTCGCGTCTTGCTGAATGGAGGAATTTCAGAAATTTTTGTAGCCTGTTGTTGTTGTAGTTGCTGCTGTTGCTGCTGGTGGTTTGAATGTTGTGGTAGTTGTTGAAGTTGCAGGTGCCGCATCGAGGCACGCTGAGGACTGCTACCTGTGCTGCTGCCAGTCTGATCAGCCGAATCGTTAGATTTCTTACGGAACGGCGGTATATCTTGTATAAGCATCGTTTGCATTCGCTGAGCGTAGCAGGCAGCGGCAGAGTTCAAGGCTAGTGTGCTAGTTGAAGCGCTGTCAAGTGCCAAATGAGCAAGCGAGACAAAAATAAAAAACGAGATCAAAATAGAGTGTAAAGAATTGTTGAAAAAGTTGAAGAGCGTATATAAAGCACTTGATTAAATTGGTTTTTCATTAATGTACTTTTCTTTAACTAAATAACATCGCATAGTTTTTTTTTTAAAAAGATGAGATAAACATTTTGTAATGGAAAACCACTTCAACAAGTTAATTATCAACATCAATATATTTATTAAAGTATATATTATATATATTTATTTACAAAGCAAGTACCAAATAGAAGCAGCTTGTAAAGTTAAGAGCTTTGCCAATGGAAGAAAAGTTCTGCATCACAAATTTGGATTTTCGGAAAGCGAAAAGATCAACAACACACACAGCAAAACTATGAGAACACAGTACATTTAAACATCAGTTTGCATCTTAGTACTGCAATTATTGATATAGACGATTTACCCGTTAGCCAAATGTTGTTGTTGCTCTTGTTGTGATGACAGAGCGCTCAAATTGCGCACCGAACAGCCAAGAAATGGTGGTATTTCCGGTATGAAGAATAGCGATTTTTGCTTACAACTTTTACAAGCGCTATAAAAAATTAGTTTTGGCAATAAAAGGTGCCAATTATACAAAAAAAATAAAGTCAAACATATTTAATGTTAACATTAATTGAGTCTTAAGGAAAATTATTTCAAGTACTTCGAAAGTGCGTTAGTATATGTATGTGTGTGTGTGTGTGTGTGTTTGTGGGTGTGCTTTGTTGTTGAACTTAATTGAGATTGCGTGTGTAGAAAAGTACTTGGGTTGCCCTAGATTAACATTTAATATTAATTCTTTCGCCTCACCCATTGCCATCAAGATGCAAACTAGTCAGCGAGGCACCACCATGGGGCGGCGTCGATTCATGCAGCGGTCGTATAAGTATTGTGCTCGTCTATGCGAAAAGGTTAGGTAATTTGTGGAAATTGTTCATTCGTTCAAATTTAATGTGTTAAACACACTTTACACGCACCTGCGATGGCGGCGAATCGGGCGACGAATCGTGACTTTCATAAATATTAACATCAGCCACAATGCTGCTACGACCGTAGTTGGCAGCCAGTTCGTGGCCATAGAGCAGCATGTCCTCGGCCATCTGACTCTCCATCGACGACTGATCGTGTGTGGCATTGCTGCACGTGCCCTCCTGTTCCGGCTGTGTGGATGTGGTTGATGGCGGCGTCGGTGGTGTGGGACGTGGCGAGGTGCCCTTGCATTGCATCTCACGACGACAATGCTCGGCTCGAGCTATCTCCGCTGCCAGCCAAGAGGGCAACTCCGGTAGCAGCCAAGTCAATGCCTGCCGTAGCCCTAGCATAATGTGCTGTACACAAGAATTAAGAAATTATTTACACCGGCTTGGCATTACATTATTAAAACTTACCTCCAGTGTAACAATCAATATTATAGTCTGTGCTGTGGTCAAGCCTGGCCAGAGACGGGATACCTGACCGGAGAGACCAATCAGCGCACAGTTCACAATCACGGCTGCCAGCGACAAAATACTCAACGCATTCTGCCAGGTGCCAATGTTGGCCACACGCTGCCCAAACGGACGTTGATGGACATGTGCCAGCTTGAATGCATCCGAACGTATCTCCATTAGGTTATTGATCAGCGCACATACGCCCGCCAGAGGGAAAGCCGCTGAGAAAAGCACCACATAGCCCATCTGTACCAGCATCTCCAAATGATCCGAAAACGTGCCATCGTACTGGTTGTGTAGAACAAAAACAAATTTGTATCAGCAATATATTTTTTAAAATAATAATAAACAAGAAGAAAATTAAAAGTTATCTACACATTAAGTTTATCAAAGAATAGAAATAGGAAAAATATTTGTGGATCCCTTTACCTTATACAATGAGCTTTCAATCTCCGCCTGTCCAATATTACGTTTACTTGGCGAATGCTGCTGCTGTTCCTGTTGTCCCTGCGTTGTAGTTGGACCAGCAGCTGCTTCAGCCTTGAGCTTTTCCTCGGCGGTGGCCAGTTCCTCGGCCAGACTGCGATATACATGCTGGGTGGGACTGAGAGCGCCCCACATATTAAAGCTTAGCTTAGCTAGCTTCCATTGTTCCAGGAAATATGGTATGGCTGATTCACGTAAATTGCCAATGATTTGACGGGAAATAAGCAAACCAGCCAGTTGCTAAAATTGAAGAGAGTTTAATATATGATGGAAATTATATAGAATTTTGAACAAACCTCTTTAAGCTTTTCCTCATCACGCAAATAAAATGCAATGTAGAAAAGCGAAAGAAACGAATTGACGAATTGAAAGAGCGCCACTTTAGCAATCAAATGGTTTTCATACTTTGATTGCAGTCGATAATTTTCTATAAAAGCAAATAGATATTTATGGATTACTGTGTGTAAGCAGCAGTTATACAATTAAGTCTTACCTCGATCGTTGAGCCAAACGGCTAGTTTGAAGTACGCCTCGTCCATTAAGGTAATTGCACCAGCCAGCAGCACTTTGGGTATCACACTCAGACAGCACAGAATACTGTCTTCCGGCAGCTTGGAGTCCCACCAATCCTAGCGCGCGTACAAACAGAAACCAAACAAAACTAATGAATGCATATTTGCACAAATTAACTAACAATAATATATACACAGAATAATATTGAGCAAGTGTTAAAAAGAGCAGAAAAATTAATGCCAGTAGTCAATGCGAGCACATTAACTAACATGAATCAAACGTTTGACAGGTTGGCCAGCACCCTAACTTATTGAACTTATCGGTCAATTAATATTCTTGCACTTCATTAACCATATTGAAGCTTTGCTTACATTAAGATATTTCCGTTGTGACTTGGCTGAATTTACACATAAACGGACAAGGCGACGGGGTGCTTGGTTTGTTTATTAAAAGTTTTGTTTGCAATTGCGGTTCTGGGTGAGTGTTCAAACTGACATGCAGTGTCACATTATAGATACCCTCTAACTTATAAACAGGCAAAAGCACAAGCATTTATTCCATGGACCATATGTAACTATATTTTTATTAATAATCAATCTATTTTTCTTGGATATAATTTTATTTCGTAAAAGCTCTTTGCAAATAAGATAAATAGCCAAGTGGAAATGTTGCAGCCGGACGCAACCGACTGCGATATACTCGATACCTGTTTAAAAACGGGTAAAAAGAGGGGTAATTACAAAGGAGTACAGACGGACAGAAGACACCTTTACCTTCGGTATCGAGAATAAATATTGATATCATCGAGCCAAATATATACACATGCATATTTTACTTTAATAGTCTTTATATTAACACAACACTAATTTCACAAAACAAAATATATTGCAAACGCATTTACCCGATAGACTGACACCTTTTTGTGAGTATTTGGAAAAACAACAGAATCATTAGCTACTACAAGCAGTCGTTCATTCTGTGGCACACACAAGAACAAAAGCAGTTTGCGCTTTTAAAACTGCCACTGCTGACAAGTGTGTGTGCATGTATATGTGCTTGTGTGTGTGTGTGTGTGCTTCTCTTATTTATTGTTGCATCATTTTCAACTTAATTAGCAGCTTGTTGAGCAAAGGTAGTTGGCTTAACTGTCAAAAGCAGCACCGGACAAAGAACAGGGCATAATGAATGATTATGACTGCAATGTGTTTGCGGGTGTTTTTAATAAGAGAAAAGTAGTAGCGAAAGCTGTTTTGCTAATGACAGGTTTTGTTTCAAAGCGTGCTGAGTTAAAAAAATAGTTGCTATAAAAAATAAGTGTTCAAGAACGTTTAGGTATATTCTATAAAACCAAAAAGCTTTTACTATCTTTATATCAAAATGAATTTTGTTACATAATATTTATGATTTTAAATTGAATGAATCAAGTTACAAGAAAATAAGTTGCAGTTTATTTCAATTTATCAACAAATTTATAGTTATAACCCTTAGTACAACTACATGGGCATCTGACATTCCCATTAGCAGCTTAGAAGGAGTAGCGCATTTAACACACACACACAATTTAGTAAGCTGCCCTCTTGACCACACGTGTACTTAGCTCTTTTACAACACTGGGCAACTGGCCAACCTTTTGTAGTTGACAAGCCCACACACAGGCATACACAGAAGCTCTGACATGGCTCATTATTGCAACACATAAGCTCTTTTAAGCCAAAATCCATGTTTGTGTTTCAATTTTCCGGATTTATTTTAATACCCTGCACCCAATTAATGGCGGGAAAGGAATATGAGAGTTGTGCAAAAGTATTTAATAGACGACCGGAAGCATCTTCTATTGAGGCAATCAGCATCAATAGCAGAATCGATCTGTTTGTCTTTATAAGCTATTTGGGACTTTCAAAACTAATTTGTTTGTATATTTTCACATATTAGTTTGTTCCATACAATTACAGACTCTTCCCGTTTTCGATATATCGATAAAATTACCAAAGTTAATAAACCTTTTTAACTACTTTACAAATTTGATTACAAAACGTTTTTAAGAAAATAGTATAATAATGTTTACCCATATTCCAATGGGGTATGATTGGTAATTAATAAGGTTAAGGATATCTCCCGGTCAAACTCTCGATCCTGAATTATTTTGAGTTGTTTGTATTAAGAAAGGATCCATGGCAATGCATTAATATACAACAACAGCAACAAAGTGCATCAAACGAGGCGGCAACAAAAACGTGTCAAATGTAAGGTCAGCTTGTGGATAGTTCAAGTTGGCTCAGCTGGTTGCATTTGTGCCCACAAATTTCAAGCTCCTTTACGTATATGTTTGTGTGTTGCAAACTTACTTTAAATTCAATCTGCTTCACACATATTAAATCTAACCTTATTAGAATGTACTTTATTCACTATGCATTAGCGCAGGATATCTCCTTTTTCGACTAATTAGCTTAAAAAATAAAATAACTCATGTGTTGCTTCAAAAAATAATTGTTATTAAAATGGGGTTTGGAAGCGCGAATGGCTCATACCCTTAACAAGCCAATAACTATGATGCCTATAGGTAAAGTTAAAATATAGAAGACAAAATTTTTAGCTTACTTTAAATAAGGCAAGACTTGGGGTCAGGTTAAGTTTTAGCTTTCCTTCTTGTTAAAGCTGCTGTAACCTAACAAAGCATGTTTTACTTAGTACTTATTCTCTTTGGCTGGATAATAAAGCCGAACAAACTTTTCCTGTCGAATTTAAACATTTAGCAGAGCAAAACATAGATTTTTCCTCAGGGAGCTGTAAAATACATTGCTCTCATGTGAATGCAACTAAATGTTTTTGTGTGTTTTATTGTTAGTTTGGAGCTTTAGCTAAATTGTTATTATATTTTCATAGCATAATCAAAACAAATACTGAAACAATACAAATAGAATCGTTCTTTAAGTAACCTTGACTGTTAGAAATTGTTTCTTACTTAGACCTTTCAAAGCACTAGATGAAGGAAACATTTGGGCCTGCCCAAAAGATTGCTCTGTCCTTTTTTATTGGGAATACCATTTGTTATTGCCGTCGTTGTTGCTATTTTAAGCATTCAGTTATGCCTAAAATATGGAAAATGTCGAGTATGGCGTTTTTCCCATTTTGTCAATGTCCGCTTTTCGTATCTTATTCTGTCACTTTAACTCCTACTGACATTTTTCAACAACGTTAACGCTATTGGCCATTTTCTTTTCCATCATTGGAGCATTTTAACTAATACTAGCTGACAAGCTTCCAGCGCGTAGCTGTGTTTGTCTCTGTTTGCTTTAAAAAATGCGTTGATGGCCAAAAGGCATAACAAAAATGTGCTGCGAATGCGTATGGAGAAAGTTTTAATTAAAGCTCAACCAGCCGAGAGCAAGCCAAAAATAACTAAGCAACTATTTTGACTATGGTATTAATATGTTGATACATAATCCAAGGATTGTTATTTAAAATTCAGTGACAAAATAAAGTCGTAACTTCTTGAAAATCTTTTCAGGAATTGCAAAAAATTTATGTTTTTACTCGCAAATCCACACCACTTAAGTTTTCCACCTCTTATATTAACCAATCAAATTGTAATGCTACAAGTACTGCGTGTTGGTATTGAATGACATGATATCTAGATCTACTGAAAGGCGTTCATGTATAAAATATAAGTGTTAAGCTGTAAGCACAATGTAGTATCAATATGCGTTCAAGTAATGATAATCAAAGAAGTAGAAATGAATAAAAACCTTGTGCAAATTATACATGCATTGAGCAATTCCTTTATCGGGTATGTTATGATGATCCAGCCAATCCTGCGGAAAAGAACAACAAACAAACGGAAAAAGAAAACGGATAGAAAAAGAAAATAGTTCAATGAGGCGTGATGTATGATAAATAACGTTTTCATATCATTTGCTTTTGCTGTATTTGTGTATTCTGGGTGTTCTTTTGCTAATGCACAAAACAAAATAAAGGTTAATAATAGAAATAGCAAACAAACACTTGAACACAAGCGACATAAAAGTCAAATACAGCAGCGACAGGAAGCATGCTGAAGCTGGAAAAAAGTGTGAATATTAGGTGTGCGAGTGTGTGTGTGTGCTACTAATATGTACAAGTGGGTTCGTGCTTAATAAAGTGTGCGTGTGCTCAGAAAAGTGTGAACAGGCAACAACTACAGCAACAGCCAGAGCGTTAAAGAAATGCGAATGGATACTATAAAGAAAATTAATCAACACACCTCCCAAACACACACACACACACACACACACACTTGGTTAACACGCACATAGCGTCTGAGGAATTCGAGGTAGTTTTGAGACAGGGTATGTCACAAAGTGTAACACAATATTGATTATTCACACTGTGTAATAATCGAGCGAATTGCTCAATATCAAAGGAAGATTGTCCTTCTTGCAAGAGCACATACTAGAATTCGATAAACCGAATATCTTAGTTTTTAATGATTTAAAGTACAGGCTCACCTGGAAGCGCAGCATGAGAAACATCACAGCAAACACCACACAGAGACAGAGTCCAATCACAGGAAAGCTGACCAAATAACGAAAAGCGCGTCGCTGCCAGGCAGGCGCCTCCTTGGGCTCTAATCGCCCAGTCACATTGTTCTCCTCCAGCGGACCCTATTGAAAAAAATCTGTTAGCCAAGCTAATGATTATTTAAAGGTTACCGCTCACTTTATAAAGCGGCCTGGGCGGCTCGAGAAGCTCTGGGGGCGTTGATAAAGTGCCCCAGCGAAAGGCCAACTCCACAGAATATCGCTTCCAAGCCTCCAAATACAGCGAAGCCCAGGCGACATTGAACAGCGAGAATAGCACATGGCCCATATCCTGAGCAGTTTGACCCTTGCCCCATAATATGCAATACAGTATAGTCCCAAAAACAGCAGGCACGCCCAATGCACAAGTGTAGTGACCCAACCAGGCAAAATATAGCGCAACCTTAACGCCAAAGTATGCGGCGATATCATCTGAAAATGAAACAGAGCTTAGTATTACAAATATTTCTTACTTATACGCCGGGAACTTACCGAGCGGCTGTGGCGCAAAGATTTGTTTAACCCAATTTGTTTGCAACTGTGTCAAAGAGCGTGTCTCGTGCAGCGGAAAGACCTGTGTGATTAGGCCCGACTCCTGCCAGGCAGCCACAATACTCTGACCTTCGGCGACGGAGGCGCGTCCCTGCAACGCACCAATGTCACTGCAACCGGCACGTAATCCCTGCAGCACCTGCAACACCAGCCACTGACGCTCCTGTGAGGTGAATAGTGCCGTGCTGCCAACATCTCCACGCAGCTGCTGGAAACAGTGACTCTCGCGGGTGGTAAACTCTCGCAATGCTCCGCCCAAATCGGGACGTAAACGTTTCGGCAGGCGTGCCTCTTCAGCGGCTTTGAATAATCTGAAAGCATACAATTTTATTACACTCTAAATATAAAAATGGTGTACAAAATTTATAGTTAGTCATCAATTGAGATCGGTTAGACCGATCCGCAAAACCTGCGGGAAGAGGGTTATTATTTTCCTCATACCAACATTACGTTTATACATATGAAAATTTAAACAAACAGGCTCCGCAGTTATCTATTATTGTGTGTCTAGCAAAAGACTTATCAAATATATATAAGTATGTAACTTTCTACGTTGATTTGTATTTTTAACATTTGATTCTTGTACATTAAGGTAGATTATTTAAATGACTGTTATGAAAAGAGAAACATAATCTTAATTTTACTCAAATGCCATAAACAATCCCAAAAGAATGACATTTACTCTTCTGTACGGAAATAATTAAAAAACTAAAATAAGAAATGAATATTTTAAAAATTCTATGTCCATAAAAAATAATTTGACATTTATTTTGTTGAGCTGCAACTGGCGCCGATCATTAGGAAATGAAAACTTTCTTTATTTTAATGCCATTTTTATTATAATATAAATGACTTACACATTAACTGGCGCACTGACATAGAAGGCATTGCGTCTGGAGCTCTCGTGCGCCTTAACTTGAACTAAGAGCCCCAGACCAGCTGGCGGCTGAGAACGTATGCGAGCCAGAAGCCAACGCAGCGCCTCATCTGGTGCATCTTCAGGAAACTCAATGACAACATCACATTGTGTTGGTATTTTGTTCAGCCAAAGGCGACGCGGCGTCATCAAATGACCAGCATAGGGAACTTTGCGGCGTAGTTGGCGGGAAGCTATAAAAATACATTTAAAGATAATAAAAGATGCTTTTAATTACTATTGAGCAAATGAGTGAAAAGTATGTCTGAAATCATTTTTATACACTTCAATGTTGCATAATATTTTATTAAATTTGTTTTAGCTTAGCTGTTATCCATAATCTCTTATATACATATATTATATGTTATTTAATCTTTAAGGATTAATAAATTCTTAGCCACAAAAAAACTTTTTATAGAAATCTCTAGCCGGAAATAGACAAGTGTATACAAATTTTGCAGATTAATTTTGAGGTTCTTTTTTATAGTCAAACAGATTTTATGCAGGTAGCAAAAATCCCATATGAGCATGTGTTACGTACTGAAAACGAGGGGTGTACGAAATAGTTCAAGAGTTACGCTTATATTTAGGCCCTCATAACATTTGTTAGATGTCAAGTTCAAGTAGGAAAGAGAACGCGAAGCATGTTAAGAGCAGTTAACAGCAGCCTGTTAAAACTAAAAACTATGTTATCGTAACCTTTGACATTATCTAGCTTGTACTTATTTCTAAGAGAAAATTCTTGCGAGCAAATATTGCTGAAATTGCGTTTTATTATTTATGGAAAAGCTCTCGAGCTTAAGTTTTAAGCAGTAATTGGCATCCACATGACGTTCTTAGTGCAAATGCGACACAAAAGCCGCAGAGCCTGCAGCTTTGTGCCAACAACATTCTTTGTTGCATAACCATAGCCAGGTGGTGCAGAAAACGGAATGGGGCACAGCAAACAACAACAACAAACACAATTGTATATAACAAACCGCACAAAAAATTGCCACAACTTTTAATTAGAAAGGACTTGCAACCTGCACAACAACATGAATAGCCAATAATATGGACAGTAAACTTGAGCACTGCCAAACGCTGCGAGGCGTTGATAAAAACACACGGATATATATCATGGAAATTGACTAATGACAGCAGCAAAAGTCACGACACGCAAAAACCCTAAATAGTGAAGTAAAGAAAATAAAACTAAAGTTTCCTACTTTCACAAGCACGAATATCTGCAAGACCATTTCCCAGATACGCGAGCTCGCAATTAATTATGAGGGTAAGTCAAGGCCTGGTCCGTTAGTGATAGCACACAAGGAACTTGCAACAAAGCTGCAACTCTCATGCATTTTACTTAGCACCAGCTTTTTATTCTACATTCAACTAATGACTAGTTCAAGTTTGCACGCCTTAATAGCTGCTTTCTCTGAAATAATTTTGATAGCGATGTATACATTTTAAGGTTAAATATTGTCGTTTAGATAGATAAAAAAAATATCTAAATATATTTCAAATTAATTATTTATGCTGTTATATTTAGCATACATTATAATAGCAAAATAAATCACAAAATCTGTATCTCGGCAATAAATTTAGAAAATAAAATCAGAGCGGAGACAGACCACACAGCTAAAATATATATGTATGCCTGTATTTTATATATATTTCCGGTTTGTGCATGAGTAGCAGATGGAAATTGTTAAATTCTATTGTAGCTTTTGTTGTGTGCATAGAAAATTAGTTGTAAATTTATGCTACAAACCGCCGAGCAAATTGTTGATGCAAAATTTAGCCAATAACCCCTCAGAATGTGTAAAATGTGCGATTGCCATTTTAATATGCTGTTCGTAAAGGCTCCCAAAGCACCAAAGGAAGCAAGGCTTTAAATGGCGACACGAGCCACACGCTTCGTTCATAAAATGCTGACGATGAGGGGATCACACACAAACAAACACATTCACAAAGCTTAAGCCTTAATGCATGTCCTGCGGCAGATTAAAATAGGGTTTCTACGGCAAAACTGCTTTAAGCTGGGCATAATGGGCATAAATGTTTGATACGTTCGAAAGCAAAACGGATAAGAGCTACATTTATTTTCTATGAAATCGTTGGATATGTAAGATATAATTTCTACGAAAGTTAATTCAAAAGTGTTACAGAACAGAACAAATATAATATGATTATCATTTAAGATTATGAGATACAAACTATTAGAATTTAATATAAGTACTTCAATTAATCAACATTTTTTTCCATGTAAAATATTTTTACTATAGAAACTGCACAATTCATTGAACCACAGTTGAGACCAGCTACAACTGACATGCCCTGCTGCTGTCAAATCAGTAAAAGTCTAAAGTTCTGAAGTGAGAAAGAAGCTTAAAAGGACATACTGAAAGCGGTGAGAAGCTGTGTCCTGAATAATTAATGAAAGCGGCTTTGCCGTAAGCCTTGTTGCCTCCCGCTAGGCAATTGGGAGCAAGTAGCTTAATTTGTAAGCATTGCGTAAGCCCGAATGCCTCAAGACCAAGCACCACCCAACCAACCCAGCAAATTACTCAAATTTATTAAGTAACTTCAGTTCCTATAATCGCGTAAGACGTTGGACGGTTTCCAGCCAGTAGTAGTATTAACTTAAAACCGTTTATGTTTTAATTAGTCTGCGCTGATGAAATTGACTTGCGGCAGAGTAGAATCCAAATCAGGAAAACTAGAGCAAATGAATCCTTTTCACTAAAGGAGACAGATAAATTATACATAGTTATTCAAAGTATGGTGTGGATAACCTAGATTCGAGAGAGTCCACTGTTAGCTCATCATAAAAATGCATGAACATGTAATCTATCTGCAGTACTGAAAATAAATTATATGACAACCACAATATCTTTGCCACAAATTCAAATTTAAAAAAAAAAACCCCCAACCACACACACATTCATAGAGATATGACGTAAGCACTTGACATTGTCCGTCTTGACTGTCGCTCGCTGCTGCATATCTTTACCGTCCACAAATGTAATTAATTTATGCTGACTAAGCTTAAGTCCTTGCTCGTCCTCGTTATAAACTCCCACAAAAGTCGTTAAATGCAGGCATCTTGCGACTTTGGTTGTCCACACACAGCAAGGGGATGCCATATTAATCACTTTGTCAAGAGTAGTACATTGAATTGGTCTTCTCAAAGCATTAAAAAAAAAATATACATAAAATTTAGAATAGAAAACTCAATTGAAGCATATTCACACCTAAGCTCTGAACTTCTTAGTTCAAGACATTTCTCAACGTTTTAAAAATCGTTATTTTTCCTAATAAATACGTTTTCTTTTTATTACCTTTCACTCGATCTCCTTTTTGCTTGTTACTACAGAACCTCATACAATTGTCAATGTCCTATTATAATACTGACATTAACACGCATCAGTTTCGTTTACAACTGAACCTATTGAATATTTTACCTCCTTTCAGTTCCCTTTCCTTTCATTCGCATGGCAATAACATTTACTGGCACCCAATTTCCCGAGCGGTTCAGACCTGTGGCACCATTCCCCTTCAATCCTACAGTGCTTGTGTTATATGCAAAGAATTTACACAGTCGCGCTTTTTTCACACTTTCAAGACTCTGACAACTAAAACCACTCAAAGTGTCAAAACGCCCAGCAGATACGATGGTTGAGGGGTCATATCTAACGTACATAAGATGATTGTGACTCTTGAGCTTGATTGAATAAGGATATAATTAAAGTGCACAATTGAAAATCAAAATGAAAGCCGAAATGATGTGTCTGAGTGGTCGAGTAAAGCTTTACAAATTGGACATAGTGGTAAAAGCTTTACAAACTACAATAATTTTTGATAAAAAATTCATAAGAAATTAATAGAAAAACAGAATGGAAAAAGTTCTCAAAAATAAAATTAGCACAAATATTTATGCTGAACAAAAAACGTTTTCTTTTGCATTTAGGAATCAAATAATTCTTGCAGACTTTTATATTTAAAGATCAAAACAAAGTGCTCAACAGACATTGAGCAATACTTGAAGTAAATCCGAGACAGGAGGTGGCTTAGATAGATAAGACCCGCTCTGCAAAAATGTCAACCCTTGCTGAACCGAAGTCCTTTTGCCACTTAAAAAGCTTAATGAGCGCTGGCGGTAGCATGATGCAAAAGTTTTTCCAATAAGAAACAAGAGTGCCCCGCAGTGGCAAGAGGCAACTAAGTCGGCTGTTTGAAGAAGGTAAGTATTTTAGCTCGAGCAAAACCCTAAGGCATGACGTTTGAGAAAACTTTGATGAGTTGTGCAGCGGTACTTTTTCATTTAAATAAGCGAAAGTATGCAGTTAGAAGAAATAAATAAACACACATAATGGAATGGAAATTAATTAAGAAAAAGGTTAAATTGTATAAGAGCCCTTATTCGTTAAACTTGACCTTGCTTTTTCTTTAAGTGATTCAGTCAAACTTACTTTAGTTTACTTTGGATTTTAAGTTTAATTTTCAGCAATTTCAACAGTATTTATGTATGCATAATTATACACAGACATAAAGCGTCGTTATTGATTATTAATATTTGCTCAAATCTAAATGTTATCCTTATAGATTGACTTGCAAATCAGTTTGATGGACTTATATAAAGGCAGCGTAGCGAAGCCCGCCGAATACTATGCTAGTAGTTTAATACCTTTGTCTACACACAGTAAAGAAACTGTCATTTGATTGGCTTAGCACAACGTGCTCCATCGACTTGATTACTTGCTAAGCGCGTTTATGAGTATGAAAATGTCTGTCTGTCTGTTAACAACTTTAGCTTTTTGGCAACATAAGAAAACACATCAAGCTGACAAGCGGAATTTGTTAAAATACTTAAAAAAAAAAATATATAACAGCCATTTAACTGTCAGTTGGCATTCAGTTGCGTAAATGTTCGTCTACACACAACTCAAAGCAGTTGAGTGACATGGAAAGCGCTGTTTGCGCCTTACATAGCTGTCACAATAAGTATACGCTCAGCATTACGTACACGCCGCAGGGGACCACAGCTTACGTCTGTCTGTCTGTGTTCGTGTTGTGGTTTGAACCACAAGTTTGTGCACGCCCTTAGACACAGCCATGTAAAATTAAATTGATGTTTATAACATTTATTGAAGGCAAACAAATATATTAAGGCCTAAAGTTTTTGTTGATTTATTGCTGTCAACGATTAAATGCCAACGCTCGCAACAAAATAATCTTCAACACAGACACACCTCTGTTCATCATCTTCCTTTCCCAAACACGTCCTTGAGCCGGCCCGTGTGCTGGCTCTTTTGTTGCCTATTGTGCTGTTTTGTGCTATAGATCAAAATTTATTATAAAATTTACGCGCATAATTTGTATAATTTGTAATTATGTCTTAACATTTACCTAACCTGACTGCCTGTCAGCAGAACGAGTCGTCGTCCTGGCAAGCCCTCATTAGCGCATTAGCGTGTTTAAACGGCGCATAGGTTGGGAAAAGAAAAACTAGAATTGTGTAGTTGAAGCGAAATAAGAGTATATAAAATACTGATACTGCCTTTTAGCTGTTCATGAAGTACAGTCGAACTTCCATGTAGCGAATCTCAACGGGAGAAGAAAAAACATTGTTATAGAGAACATTCGTAACATGGAATGGTTTTTTGATTTAACCAAATTGCAGCGTTTTGGAAATCAGTTCGTTATATAGAAAACTTCGTTCATAATAGGGAAGATCGTCTGTATAAGCTTTTTACAGTTCTTTAATGCAGTCAAAAGCATTGAAACCTGTCGAAACTTTAATAGTATCAAACTTTCTTTGAACTTTCCTTTTTTATGTAACTCGTTTGGGCACACGTAAAACTTAAAGTAGTAAATGTAGTTTAACTACCATTTGACAACACTTAACACAGACAACTGTTTTCACTTTATCTATTGGCCAACTCAATTACTTAGCCACCCTAAACGTCTGATTAATTGCTTAGTCAAGCCATTAAACACAGCTTCCTCAAATTGAGCAGCTTGTAAGGCGCCTCTCGGTTATGTGCTTGTAAGCAACGCCTACAAACAGCAGCCGAGAGATGTAAACAACAACAATGACACATGATTGATTGCCACTTTTAATGACCACACAGGACAAAATGACAACAAAACAAAGCAGCAAACAACAACAACATTTGATGAGCAAATAGAAAAGTTTTGCTCTGAGCAAAAAATTCGAGGCAAAACCGCATAACTGCTGCACGCAAATCATATTTGGGGATCATTAGAGTGCTACCCGCACACGTGGGACACGCCGCTTGCTGCACAAGCCACTAATGGAACCTACACAGTTAAATCTGTGCGGTCAAATGCGACAGGCATTTGAATATGTCGTAATTTGTGTTGCTTTTTGTGGCAACAACGGAACAATGGATGCTGTAGATTGGATGATTTGTTGGCAGATAACGACCCATAGCAACTTTTTAAGGCTGTACTGTTATTTAACGTGTGAGTGTATGCATGTATGTAACATATATATTTATAGCTACACATGTAAACGCATAAAAACGGATGCACACAATTGATTTGCTGACACTCGGACATGTGTAACGCTGTTGGGCATTGGGCAAACAAGGGGGATAAAAGGGATAGTGAGTGACACGAGAGCACGCAACAGCAAACAGCACTTAAAGACCAGACCCTGAAACCTTAAGTTTGTACATATTATTCGTGTACACAAATGTACAGTAGAGATTAGTAAGCAAATATTTTAAAAGAAAACAATGAACAATTTATATGCCTGATTAATGCAAAATAAAGCTGCATTGTCATATGAAACTCTAGCTTAGTTTATATAGTTTATACAAGTCCATCCAATAAAACTTAGGTGTGGAACTTTCCAAAAACTCTTTGTTAGTGTTCACTTTCATTTAGTTAAAGAGGTTACAGAGTTCGATAACTAATTTTACAAGTTTCAAGCGCCAACCACAAACTGTCAGTCAACGGATTTTATAAACATTATGACATCCTTGTTTTACGATCGACTCTTTGAAATTTGATTTTAAGCAAACTGAATTAATTCAATAATTTAACGGGCGTATCGATTTAAAAATATGTTGCTGCGGTATGGCAAAGTGCATGCACAAATAAATTCATACAAATGTATGTATGTGTGGCAGGAAATTTATCAGCAACAGTGATAAAAATTCAATTGAATTAATGGTGGGGACCACAAGGACGACGATGATGATGATGACGTCGACGATGTCGACGCTGTTACATGGGGCGTATGATGAATGCAAAAACATTTTACAGTGCATGGAAGCGTTATGAGCAAGCGGGAGAGGGGTAATATAATTTTTATGGGCAAGCTCAGCGCGCAATCAAAATATATCAAAATAAATATAAAATCATAGCATACTTTTTAGAGCACAGAATACAACTTGTCATAAATTTGAAGTTCGTGCATTTCTTACTTATAATTTATTGCTTACTGAATAAAAATAACATCAACTTTACAAGATAAGCAACAAAACATTAAAAAACAAATGTATAAATAAGTAATATATTTTTAAACCAAGAATTCTATAGCTCTCGAAAATGATTTCTTAAGAATGTAACAGCTTTTAACGTTCGCATTCAACATGCCAGTCGTTCGCATTGATTTTTCCATTTGCCGCAACATTTTGGCCACCACTTGCAAGTGCAAGTGGTCACCACTTTCTTGGCTAAGAGAAGCTTAAAAAAAATTGCCAGTTTTTGGCTGGCTGCCAAATCTAAAAACTAGGCACACGCTGCCTTGTATTCATTCCTAAATACAGGCCGACCACCTTAAAAACGTACTTTCTTCACTTTTTTTGATTTCGTGTATGTTTTTTTTTTTTTTTTTGGCAATTTTCCGGCCAACTGCAATGATACCAAGCTGCCCAGATAGACAGATGGTCATGGGGGGCAAGCGACAGCGGTTACTTCCTTGGGAAGTTTCTTTTGTTGCCGGACATGGGCATAAAAGTACAACAATGTGAATACGCCCATGGAAAATGCAGATTGATCGGCACAGATTGGCTAACAACGACAAGAACAACAACTACTCGTACTACAATGCACTTGGGGCATTTTGCCAAAATCGGGATAAGTCATATTTTGAAAGTTCTATAACACTATTGTTTATGAACTGTTGCAAAACATTGAACTTTTATGTTGCATAACAGAAATGTTATTTCGACCTCTGTTAGTTTTTAACAGTTGAGTCGCTGTTACAACATGCCAGCTGATGCGCTGTTAAACTGCAAATTTGGCGGTCAACTAACATTACAATTTGTCGTACCGCAGCAATCAATAAACTGGGAGTGATCTAAGGGTTGTACTGTGTGTTTTGCATCATTTGTTTCTGTTTGTACTTGTCTTTGTATTTGTTTGTATATTTGAAGTGGTGTCCACCTGTAATTTTGGAACAAAGTTAACTTTGTATGACTTTTAAAAAATGTGGTTGTAGTGTTGTGTACTCCGTTTTGTGATCTATTATCCTCCGCGTTTTAACCTATGTGCTTTTGCTTTTGAAATTTTTTTGGAGAACCTCGAGAATACGGACTTGTTTGGTTTGCGTTACGAGTGCCGATATGTTTAGAATGCCGTTTCGATTTTTAAAGGGATTTGTTGATCGGCATTGTTGAAGAATATACTAATTTTAAACTAAACAGTTGGTCCTTGGATGTCCATAAGTTTTGATATAAAGTGTTTTGGGCATGAATGGCTGAGGCAAACCTGAGCTCCCTTCATGGAATGATGTTTGGAAAACAACTTGAAGTTTTGGCGTCCAGAGTTTCTGGTGTTCAAGGGGAAAGGGAGAAAGAAGCATGCGATCGGCTGCCTGAAAACACTTGCTTGTTAGTTAATAGATGGTTGATGTGGCGTGGCTTGTTGATCTTGTGTGTTCTTAAGCTTTATCCATAGCCCGAAAAGACAGAACCAAAACTTAGAAACATACGTTACTTATGTTTAGAAGTTTAGTTCGCTATGTTAAAATAAAAAAATTCTTACGAATCGCATTTTTACCTATTATTTTATAGGATCTATATGTGTGTTGACCATGTATGATTTTGAACAATATTGGTATTATAAAACAGCTTAATGCCGATTTCGACCTGATACGCTATGACAAAAAAATACCTTTTAAAAGGGGGGTACGCCCCTTTATAAAAAACATTTTCCTTTCGTACTTAAAACTTAAAAAAACCAACAAAAATCTGGGGTTTCTTAATTTGCTTTTGCAAAGCCCATAGTGCAATGTGGGTAGAGTGGATTTCACTTTTAAAGTAGTTTACGTGTGCGACATGAACAAATAGTTTGGGTGCACGAAATTGTTGCACACAATTAACACATGAGCAGATACTTCGAATAAATAAAATAAAATATGTAAGTTAAGTTTTATAAGATGCTAAGTAATAAGAATTTGACAAATACACAGACTCCAGGGAAAAGTTGACAGAAGCCAAGCGCATTAGCAGCCAAATCAAAGGTGTTAAGCAAAACACACACTCATACACTGGTGGCCACAAAGTTGGAAACCCTTGTGTCTTTATGAAATCAGAACAGAATTTATTATATAGCTGAATAAGACAGAAGTTTTTAGATTTGTTGTAGGAAACTTTGATACATAAATATATAAAATGTTTAAAAATACATTTGCTTGTGTTCCAAAAATGTTTTGGGTTTCTAATGCTTATCCCTAAGTTCGTGACCATCACTGTATCATTATACAATTATGTAGATATCTGCACATATGAAGTTAAGCAGTTAAGCATACGCTTAACGGATATTAAGCTTCTCGCAATGTCACAAGCTGCTGCCACCGAAGATGAAGAAGTTGATCCTGATGATGATTGGGCTAAAAACATTTGAGCTGGAAACACATTTCAGCTTGGGCTGATTACCACATATAGCATATGGGTCGATTAAGGAGGGGTATGAAAACAATATTGCAGCTGTATGAGCGCACCTGAGTGAACAGATTGACACAATTGCTGGCAGACAAAAAGTTTTTTGTATCAAATTTCACAGATGCTGGGCTATAGGAACACGGCAGCAACAATGCCTTACAGAACAACCCGAGCCGCATACTAAATTTGCATATCTTGAATATGATACAAGTTTCTTGTAGGCAAAACTTTTTACTAACGGCACAGTTGCGGTATTAGGTGTAAGTGTTAAGCGTTGCTGCCTATAAAATATACAACTCAACAAGCTACAAAAATTGATTTATTCCCTTCAATACTCGATAGTTAGCCACTTAAATCCTGCTCATTTTTAAACCATGATCCCATGTAATGGGAAAAAGGGTATCATGGTATTGTGCAAGTGTCCGTCTGTCCGTCTGTTTAAGCTCATCGATATCAGAGACCCTAAGAGCTATAGACTTCATATTTGGGTCAGGTCAAGTTTGTTTTAAAAATTTAGTTAGATTTTCCGGTTGACTGTACGCGTTATGACTAGAGTTCAGGGTAGTTTTTATAGCCGAGCTTTTTCGACTAGAACCTTCGTACGCACACATAATTAAGTTATGCAAAGCTTGTTTTGATAAATGATACAAGCTTCAGCTTTTGACAATATTTCAAGCTTATTATATCTGATGAAAATCCTTCAACTTTTTATAAAGTCGTTGACATCTTTTACTTTCGTTGTGGCTTTTTATTGTTCAGTCGTTTCTGAGTTTTTCTTTTCCACATATCTACAAATGTACGTATGTATTTTGTTTAAGCCAAAAGCCGATTATATTGGGTTAATTATGAAAAAAAATAGCTGCGTATTTTTTTTTTTTTTTTATTTGAGAAAGCAAAGCCAGAGACTTGAGAAATATGTTAATTCTTACAAGTGCTGTTTGCCATTTGCCTGAAAATTGCAGGTAAGGAAAATTACGCTCAGATGTGAACGTTAAGGGCGGAGGCTGTGGAGCACAATAATCTTTTGTATTTTTAATCAAGGCGTTTGACTTGGGAAACACAAAATATGCGTTTTAATAAAAGAAATAAACTACAGATTATGATTTTAGATACGACTTAATATTACTTGTCTCAAATAAAACAACAACGATCTAGATTCTAATCAGCATTAAAATATATCCCTTTGCCTTTAGCTTAAGGTGTAGAACAACAGCGTAAAGTAACTTTTGATCAAAGTTTCTACAAAGAATTTTTATATTTGAACGTAGCGGTAATAAATAATGGATAAGCTATTAAAGCGAAATCTGTCAGCCACTAATGGATATAAAATGAGAGAATCAAAAAAAAAAGCCTTCAAAGCATAAAACAAAAAAATGACACCGTTTTTGTTTCTGACTTTAAGATTTAACAATAAAGTCAAAGGAGTTTGCTGCAGTCTTCAGTCAAGTGCTAGGCATTTGTGTTGTGCCTTATATAAAAAGGGCAACAAATATGAGAGCACTAGAAATACTACATAGATAGACTAGCTTACATATACAAATGAATTTATGTATGGATGTGTGCCATGTCGTTCAGCTAAAAGGCAAAGCCATTAATCTAAAGATTTCATGAATGAGATTCTATCCTATTTTGGCTCACACTCAAGTGAAACTGAAACAAAGAAAGTGAAACCTAAAAGCTGGCATTCAATATACAACAAGTTCACTGAACTTGCATTAGGAAGTTCTTCAACGGATAGTTTTTTTTAAGCCTTTTTGAATGTAAGAATAAGGCGCAAAGTTTTAAATAAGTAATTGAAGAAATCAAGAGCTGCACCCAAAAATATACTAACATATTAAACATATAGAAATAATGACAATAAATCGTTAGCTGAATTCAGAATAAAATGAATCGTTAAGGTTAGGGTGAATAATGCAGGAGCTGAGGCTAATCTATAGCAGCTAACAAATCCTAGCCCAGAGCCATAAATGGCTGTGGACGACGCCTCGATTGACAGCTAGGAGACGCCAACAGACGGCTAACAGCAAAAAGGGCAAAAACAAATTGCAATAAATGAAATGGGGAAGTATGAATGGTTAAATCAGCAATGTGACAGTGATGGCAAAATGGAGTACATGATAATGAGAACAAGAATGAGGCTGGTTGCGGGTTTCTGAATACCATAGAATTCATTTAATGGCCGCCAGACATTATGGCAGACAGAAAATCAATAAATGCTCCTACTCCAACGCTCTTCCACACCCACATTTTTGTTCGATTCGCAGCCAAAACCTCGAATATTTCACGCCAAGCTAAAGCACGCGATGCATTCACTTCTTCACTCGTCAAGGAGGTAAAGTTTAAAAGTCATGCCTGCCTTTTTGAATTCCGCATACTTTCCTATTACGGAACCCAAGTATATACACACAAACTAAGTTTGTTTCTTTGAGCGTGTGAGTTTAAATTCGCAGAATTAGCAAATGTATTTTTATTGCAATACTAAAGAAACTAGAACAAACAACATAAAGTCACTACTTGGAAGGTAGGGGGAAAGAAAACAACTTAGGCAAGTCAGTTTATAGCGGTCTATAAAAAAGGTAGTAAAGTGTGTCAAGGTAACAATATAAATTCGAATTTCTCATAATTTGTAGAAATTTTTAAATTGTAAAAGGAATTTTAATCACTAAATGAGAGGTTACAAAACAATCGCTGGAATGTTTTCATTTCAAATTATTACTAGACTTTGAGGTTATAACAAAAACCAGGGCGTATTGAGAGAGCGCAAACTTCGTTTGTAATCAACGATAACTCCAGGTTTTTCGCTTAATAAATATGTATTTGTCTATAACAAATAGCATTATTCATTACTGTGCTTACCAATGCTAATTGTCAGTAATATTTGAACACCTGTATGACTATGTTAATTACCTATAAAGTCAAATGTCTAACACGCACATCGACTTGGGGGAAGAAAAAAATTAACAAAACCATCCCTATAGACATGTGGAATGCCTCGAATTTCTAGCAATTATTTGGTAACAAACAATAGGACCAACCCCATAAGCCAAGCCAATGCACAAGACATGGAAACACACACGCAAATGACTTAAGGCCTTGACCCATTAAATGGCTAATAAAATTTATTAACTAACCAATAATAAGTAAGTAACATTAAAGCAGTTTTTCACGGAAATTAATCAAGTGTCTGACGATCGATAAGTTAGTTTTATGGGGCGTCAATCAATTAAAATGAGAGCCACGAAAATTGCATTTTCAATGCATCCATGGGATGCCAGGATGCAGGGATGTTCAAGTAAGCGTAGCGACGACGCACATAAATAATTCAAAGGCTTTCGCCAGCAGCTTTCAGTGTCAATTATTGAGGAGAGAGTGCAACACAATAGCTGCTACCGCTGCTGCTGGCAAATGACTTGTTCTAGTGCCACAAGAAGCAGAAGTAAGAATAGCAGAAGAGGCGCAAGAGAAAAAAGGTGAAAACAACTGCAATCAAAGCTTGAGTGAAAGTTGCAGCGGCAGGTACAGACAGGAAGCGCGTCAAACTGAAAACCATTTTAGGGTAGTTTCAACCTAGTTGCAGCAAAGGCCAACAGTTAAATAACGCGGAACACGCCAAACTCAAAATAGCCTTGCTGTCCTTTTTATACCCTTAACCCATAAAATGGGTAAAAAAAGGGTATAATGGTTTTGTGCAAAAGTATGTAACAGGCAGAAGGAAGCATCTCCGACCCCATAAAGTATATATATTCTTGATCAGCATCAACAGCCGAGTCGATATAGCCATGTCCGTCTTCCGTCCGTCTGTCCGTCTGTATGAACGCGTGGATCTCAGAGACTACAAAAGCTAGAGACTTCAGATTTTGTATATAAGTTCTCCTATACTATGAGCAGAACAAGTTTGCTTCAAATGATCGATAACTATTTTGGTTTCCGATATACACATGGAATCGATAACAAAAATATCGAATTTGGATAATGTAAAAATGAGGGTTGAAATAATGGGTAACGATAGAACTTTTCTGAAAATGTCGTCCAAATCGGTTAAGAAACACCGGAGATATGAATTTAATCGATTGAAGTTAAGTCAGTATTCCAAAGTCTTATATAAATTTAATTTATTTATTGCCACTGGGTTCAGGGTATCTTCAAGTCGGGCTCTCCCGACAAGAGCCTTCTTACTTGTTTTAATCTAAATAACAATTTATTTGTTAGCGAACCTATTAGAAGTTTTATTATTATCATCTTATGATATCAAGATAGTTGTACAATGAAAGCCATAATTAGATCAGCTTGTCCAAATTATTAACATTGCAATAATCTTGATGCAAAAAAGTTTGGTCTTTTGAATCTCCAATTAGCAATATAAATAACTCATAAATACAGGAGGAGCTAACTGAGGTTATTGGTTGATAGAGAGATGTGCTAGTAAAATATTGCTTTTGCCTTTATGGAATACAACATTTGTTGACTTTCAAGTAAAGCGACCCAACTTCAAAGAAACAATTAAGCTTTGAATGCGAACAAGGCCCATAAAAACACTCAAAGTTAAATTACAAAATGTTAAAATAATTTTTAAATTGCAAAATGTAAATGTGGACGTCTTAAAATTGTTATTGACAACATTTGCGTTTCCATTGAAGCGGAAGAAAACTCCACCCATTCTATTAGTGGCATTTGGCAATTGAATGCCTGAAATTCGATATGGCAAAATGTTGTTTTGCTTACAGCGTTTTAGCCAAGCATGTGGTATAAAGAGAAATGAAATGTTGTATGTATGTTTGTAGCTTACCATTCTCAATTGTCTCCTTGGCACAGGATATTATTTTGCCTTTGCGTCGTCGCAAATTTGATTCGAAATTGTTATCCTCGCTGAATTCGTCCGCATCCCGCGTCGTAGTTTCTGCTGATGTTGAAAGAGCAGCTCCTCCTACTCCTAGCGAACCATCGCCGGCTGGCGTTGTTGTTGTTGACTCTGGCACATCCTCGGAGGACTGATGGTCCGCATACCCTCTGCCACCCGCTACACCGCTGCCGTACATTAAACTATCGAAACTTTGGCTCATAGTGTGCCAAAAAACAACAACACAAAAACACTGAGACTGAGAAGTTTTATTTTTTATTTTTTGTTGGTCCTCTTATTTTAATGTGTTTTGTTTTCGGTTCACTTTTGTTATTAGTTTTGTTGATAAATTACTTTTGTTTTTTAGTTTTATTAAAAATGCACAATTTTTTCAAACTGCATCCTTTTGTAAATTAAAAACGGTTAACTAAAAAATATTATTATTATTATTATTTTTGTTTGTTAATTACTGCGACTATCTATTACCAAAAGGTCAACATATGAAAAATATAAAGTAAAATAAATATTAAAAAAAACAAAACAACTCGCAAAAATATGTATGAAAGAGTTATTTACATTGCCGGCGAGTCAGTCAGCGTTAAGTTTTACGGTAATAAAAGTGTTACAAGTTATTGGATCTTGCAATTCAACACACACACACCCCGAAAGACCGCCAACATCCCCCTCTCGAAGGGTTCAATGTGCGTGGGCGTCACAATTTTTTTTCATTATTATTTTATTTTTTTGGTTTCTGGGCTATTTGCTTGCTTTGTTGTTGTTTGTGTTCTATTCTCAGAAGCGTTAAAACAGTAACAGCAACAAAAACAACAATAAGCACGGGTTCACTAAAAAAACCGTCGACTTATTTCATAATCGCTTAAAGGCGAATGAGGTTGGGCCTATTTCCACAATACGATAAGCACTTGATATCAAATTTGTATTGCATACATTTAAGCGCGACACTCACAATTTCATGAACTCATTTGCCAATTTGGCCAGTTTAAACTCAATTCAATTATTAAATATCCCAAAAATGTGATTACAATTATTTTTTGCGCACGCGATTCGAAAGCGTTTGCTCGTTGGAAAATGCCGTCAGAGACTAAAGCGCAACGCAAATGCTTAACTAAGACCCCCAAATTTCAACACAGCTGCACAGAGAGAGAAAGACCGAGTGGTGAGTTTCTCAATTATTGATTTTGCTTTATGCGTGTGCGTGCGTGTGTGTGTGTTAAAGACGAAAACACAGAAACACTAAATTTGTTGTTGCCTTTTTTGTTTTTATACGCGCCTTTCGTAAGTTGCTACGCGGTATTACGCCTGAGCATTGTCGTGTAAAGGGAGCGAGCGGTGTAACAGCAATGCAAAAAGCCGGCAGATAACGAAACAGAGAGCACAGCACAAAGAGTAAGAAACACAGGCACACCTACAAAACAGCAAGCATTCCAAATGCAGACGCAATTTTAAAGAGCAAACATATGATTTTTTCTTTGTTTTTTAGTTAACTTAAGGTTCAGGCATTGAAAATACATTTAGTATGTACATTGTAAATAAATGTATAATTTTGAATTTATTGGAATTGATAATAACTGTGATTATTAAACTAAATTCAATTGCGTTTGTGAAAATTAAAAGTTTGAATGCATTTTTCATTTGCATTGCTTGAAGTAAATGTATTATGAATTTATATAAAATTTATATAAATACGAGTTTAATTCCAATCCTCTTCGTCCTCCAAGTTAACAGCAGCTCCGCCCTTAGCCTATGGATTAAAAGAAAACAATTAATAACATTAATACAAATAATCAAATATTGTTTTCAAGAATCTGACAAAGATCACAACTAGTTGGATTTAGTGTGTTTTCAGTTTTGAATTTCTTCAAACTAATTACAAAATACACTCGAACTTCTTTTTTATGAACTTCCATTCAATGAAGCTTTATATACACCGAATTCAGATTCAGAACATAACAATTTTACCTATTTATATATACCCGGAAAAGAAAAAAAAACTTACACCGCCACGAACATCAATGCCACCAAATTGAGAAGATTCAAAATTGCTGCCGCCTCCGCCGATTTCCTGCAAAAATTCTGGAACCTCCTGGCCGGCACCCTGCAAGATTTTTATCAAATCGCCTGCAAGGCCACGATCCTGGTCGGGATCGAAGAACGAAGTGGCACGTCCACTGTTGCCCACACGACCAGTACGTCCAATGCGATGCACATAGTCATCAATACTCTTTGGCATGTCATAGTTGATCACATGCTTAACATTCTTAATGTCTGCAAAGTGGATACAATTAAAAAGTTATTTAATGTACTGTTAAACTCATTGGCTAACTAACCGAGACCACGCGCAGCTACCGATGTGGCAATGAGAACCTTCATGCTGCCATTCTTAAAATCACGCAAGGCCTGCTCTCGCTGACTCTGCAGGCGATCACCGTGTATCGAGGTGGTCGGATATTCTGTCTCTGACAAGAACGAGGCCAGAAAATCAGCGCCACGCTTTGTCTCCACAAAGACAATGGTGTCCTCGCCAATCAATTCCTTAAAAAAAAATTAAAACAAAAATAAATGAAAGTAAGAAAACGAAATATAACAAAATATGACTAAAATTTAAACTCTCTTAAATTGAATGAAAGCTACTTTTTTGTACTCTTTAAGATTGAGTTCATATTCGAAAATCGACTTACCATCAATTTGGAACGTTTTGTGAACTTAGTGACCTCGTAAATCGTCTGCTGCACATCGGAGCAAGCGCCGCCGACAACGCCAATCGTGACGAATACATAATTCTTTAAAAATTCACCAGCCATACGCTGAATCTCCTCTGGGAAGGTGGCGGAGAACATCAAAGTCTGATGCTCCGGACGCATTGTCTGATGTGTTAAAACCTTGCGCATGCTATCGGCAAAGCCCATGTCCAGCATGCGATCGGCCTCATCGAGGACGACAAAACGCGTTGCCTCAAATGTAATAAATGTGCGCTCCACAAAATCTAGAAGACGTCCCGGTGTGGCAATCAGCAAATGGCAGCCCTTGCCAATGCATTCGTTTTGATATTTAACCGAAGTGCCGCCGTAAAGAATGCTTATCTTTAGATACGTGGTGTGCGCATACTTTCTAGCCTCGTTGAAGATTTGAATGGCGAGTTCGCGCGTTGGCGACACTATCACCGCCTGTGGCCGGCCGATCTCCAAGGTGTCAACCTCGTCGAGTAACTTGCAAATCATGGGCAGCAGAAATGCTGCCGTTTTACCCGAGCCTGTCTGGGCGCAAGCCATTAAATCGCGTCCCTCGGATATCACTGGAATCGATACCTTCTGAATGGGCGTGGGCACCTTGTAGCCCGACTTGAGCACGTTCTCAAGCACAATAGCGCGCAATTGTGCGCTCTCAAAGTCTTTGACGCTTTTTGGCACATTCTCGCCAGTTACCTGCACAAGAAATTCGATTCAGTATTTAATTTTGATGGTATTATGTTAATAGTACTAACCTTGACTGGAATGTTGTCAAACTTGGAGAAATTAATGCCCGAAGAGATTCCGGTGCTAAACATTTCGGTCTCATCAGTAGTCGGTTCGGGCGGTATATAAAACTCCCTCGCTTTTTTCTCACCATCTTCGCCGTTGGCTTCCTCGTTATTATTGTTCACATCGCCATCATCACGACGGCGACGTTCACCGTTGCGTTCACCACCTTTGAAGCCACCGCGTCCTCCTGTTGTAATTTTCAATCAAAGCATAATTAACATTAGAATATTATTTAAATTAATATCAAACAAAGGCTTATTTTTTGATAAGACTCGATTAAAAAATATACATAAATAGTTAAGCAATATTTGTTTATTTACATAAATTAAGGCAAATACTAAAATAATACGAAGTTGGATGACGAATTAAATAAGTGTTTACAATAAGTATATCAAAAATTGAAAAATTAAGTTTGACTAATACTGAAATTCATTGAAAGTATTAAGTATGAATAAAACAAAAACGTTAAGGAATTCCATAGAAACATCTTGAAAACTAAGCTTAAATGTTAGGATCAATGAATAAAATCAAAATCATCATAAAGGATATTAAAAATATTATTAAGAAGCTATGTTAATTATGTTAATACTTAAAGAATAATGAACATATTTTACAAAGACTGAATGTATTGAAATAATACAAGTAATATCAATTTATATAAAGTAAGAAACGTTAATAGATGTTAAAGTTAATTTTTTCAAGCTAAGCTAATAACTTTTTAATGTTAAATTTTAAAGTTCAATGAAATAAACACACAAATAGATAACTGGAAAACTATAAACATTTCAATGTTTTTCTGGGAGACTCAATATTAATGAAAGCCCTTGTTCCATATCTCGGTCCTTAGAGAAGCGATACAAATCGCGCATCATCACTAAGGCTAACAAGATTTGCTGCTTTTAAATCAAGGAGTACACGAAATGCAATGGCTGCCTCCATGCGGGTCTTAATGAACTGATTGGAGCGCATGTCCACTATGGGAAACATGATGAGTGCACCAATTAGGCTGTGTATGACACGACGCTTCATTTCGGGCATGTCCAATATGGTTTTTGGATCGTACGTATACTGAGCGGGCATTGTTGGGTGTGGGGTGAAGCCTGATGCGTGACGATTGCGTTGACGATCTTCTTGCTCCTGCTCATCGCTTAGTTGCTTCTGGTGATCCACCATTTGACGCAGCATGTTTTTGTGCTGCACAATAAAGCTTAGATCTTGGGATAAACGATCAGATCGATCAGTTCGCTGTGATGATTCCATCTGATCCATTGATTGCTGTTGAACTACATCGTTGGATATATTTGGAATGTCCACAGTATCAGTTATGAGTCGTGTGGATTGCATATTTAAATCGGAGGATAGACTATGGTTGTTCCCAGCTAGATTGCACTGAGATGCCACACTTGGCTGGTATATAATTTGCATTTCCGTTACTATAGCCTTTTCGGGTAGCTCACTTAAGCTTGTGAATAGTTCTATTGGAGGAGCAGCAGCTGGTTGCTCGATTTCCACCATGTCTCTCCTTACTTCCGCCGCCGCTTCTATTGGAAAAGCAGCAGCTGGTTGCTCAATTTCCACTAAATCGGTCATTACTTCCGCCAACGCTCCTCCAGTTTCTGCTGGCTCACCACTCGGTTGCCATGCGGCCTGAAACAGGTTGGACAAAAAATCAAGGATAACTTCATCATTGCCCGGGGGCTCAGCAGCTTCGGGATTAGTCACAGCAGTTACTACTGCTGATGCCGTTGCTGGTGCTCCTTCTGCCACAGCTGCACGTATACGTCTGCGTCTGCGTCTGCGCCTGGTTTGAACTGACTCCGGACTAACGCCATAGTTTATGATAGCATCGCGTGTTCGAAAAACAGATGTCCAATCACGTGGCGTAGAAATCGCTGGTGATGTCAACACGTTATTATTAACAACAGCAGAAGCATTCACTGCTTCTCCCACTAATGTTTCCGGCGCCAACTCCTCGCTCAACTCAAGTACACGACCCATTGTTGGATTTCTTTGACTTTGCCGTTGTTCTTCATCGATGGCCGGCAATTGGTTGCGATACGATTGCAGTGGCGTCGACGCGAGTGCAGAACGTGAGCGCCACACCAGTGATGTTGAAGCATTGTTCTCTCCACTACCATTTCCCTCAATGTCCGGTGGCAATGATGGTATCGTTGCCAATAGCAAATCTTCATCAATTAAATTGCCTTCCTGACTGCCGCCTGATTTTAATGGCATGGATGGTAAGCTGCAAATTGTGTGAATTTTTTTTTTTTTTTTAAGTGGCGTTTTGCATCATGAAATAATGAGCAATGAGAAAAGAGCAAAGTAATAAAGTTGAGGTGCATGCCCACTGTAACATAAAACTGTGCAACGTTAATTTGTGTCATTCCAGTTAATTTTTCATATGGATTTTGGTCTGCTTAGCACAATCAAAAAACCTAAATCAATTAGAAAAGTGAATTGGATTGTTTGACTTAAAATATATTTTTCCGATTTTGTAGCATAGTGTAATAGTAGGTAATCTTTAGTTGGATATTTAAAAGCTTAAGAGCATTGAACGTTTAGAAAACCAATCAATTATAAAATATTATTGAAAATGTGCTTCAAATAATGCTGAAAAAAAACTTCAAAAAACTCTCGTTTGTGTACTACAAACTAAGTTGGGAACTTTGTCACTAACGTTTGAAGTGAAAACGTTGTCAATATGTGTTAATAGTCAAAATAAATTAAATTTTTTGAAAGTGTTTGAAAGTTCAACATAAAAAAAATATATAAATCTTCCATCAAATTGTTTGCGCACCTTTAAAATCGGATGCTGGCACGTAATAACGAATAAGGTAAGCGCGATCAACAAGAGATATGGAGATACTAGTATATATAGTATATATATACTATGTAAAGAATGTAAAGAGTACACAATTATTTATTCTGCATACCTGCTGGGCGTTGTGTTAATTGTGGGATTGGTATTCAGTGGGGTTGCATTTGCATCTGCAGATGCCTCATTTTCGTTTGAGTTCATCGGCAATCCCATCACATCTGGCGTATTTACATTTTGTGATTGTTGTGATTGTTGTTGATGTTGTCGCATTGGATTATTTAAGCTGCTTGATTGCTCCTCCCCACCGTCCTGCTGCTGATGCCGCTGCTCATTTTCGGCAATTGTCAGAAATGATAATTGTATTGCTGTAGCATGTCTGCAGCAAAACCAAACCGAACCAGCTGACAGTTGGGGCCACTTAAGGTCCTTATGCAGTTCGGTTGTGTCAAAATAGCGAATCTTACGCATATCGCGTAGCTTCATAAAATTTGGCGTTAGATGGAAGCGTGTTGCAAATTGTTGTTGCTGTTGTGGTTGGCATGAAGGTGATACAGTTGCTTCTGCTGCTGCTTTTCCTTCTGTTGATATTGCGTTGGCATCGATTGGAGGCGGAAAATTGTTTTTTGCTGCAGTCTTTAGAAGATTTCGAATGCGTTGCATGTACGATGATTGTCCACCATTTGGTGAAACTATTTGGTCGCCGCTTGCAGCTTGAACTGAAGTTCTTTGCCTTCTTGTTGTAGGTGTTCTTGCTGCTGCCGTTGTTGTCGTTGTTGTTTGCAATTCCGGGCCAGGCACTAAGAATGTGCCATCAATCACCAAATTTTGTAGTTGTTCAGTGTTTATATCCAATTGCTGCTGGAGCTGCTCAAACATATGCTGTTGCGTATGATGCATTTCATTATCTGCATCTTCCAGCAATTTATTCACCTCTGCCATGATATGATCCGAACTATTAACTGCACAGCGTAAGGCTGCCAACTTTTGTTTGTGCTGCTGGCGTTCCGTTTCTATAAGTGTCTCCCACGCGCTGTTCACCAGGTGACTGAAAGCGGCCATCAAATAGTCGCGCTGTTCGCGCAACTTCACCAGCGGCTGATCGGATAACTTGAAGTTGAGCTTTTCAATGAATCCCAGAACTGTTTCTATATCGTAGCTCTTCGGCACACGCAATCCGTATTGCAGCTGTTGAGCCACTGTTTTTAGAAAGGGCGTGGTAACAATAGTTGGGACAATACATGAGCAAAACGACGTACACATACATATTAGTGATTATTCGACTCTACTTAACAAAAAAGAAATGCCTTTACTACGGCTAAAATATTTTACATACTTTTCTAATTTAATTGACAAAGTCGTTATTTTTTTAAATTTTGAAGCTTACCCTCCTCGTTGTCATCACGACGTCCGCGATAGCCACCGCCGCCGCCTCCTTCTCCGTCATCACGACGTCCGCGATAGCCACCGCCGCCGCCTCCTTCGCCGTCATCACGACGTCCTCGATAGCCACCGCCGCCGCCTCCTTCTCCGTCTTCACGACGCCCGCGATAGCCACCGCCGCCACCCCCTTCTCCGTCATCACGACGTCCGCGATATCCACCACCGCCGCCACCTTCTCCGTCATCACGACGTCCGCGGTAGCCACCACCGCCGCCGCCTTCTCCATCACGGCGTCCACGGTAGCCACCACCACCGTAGCCACCATTTGACGACTCCACGGGCTCTGATTCCACATTGTTTGTGGACGGCGCAGTCTAAGAAATTATTGCAGTGGTTATTTAATCTTCTATACGTTGTTGATTATCGCCTTACCTCATCTCCCCAGTCAGACATGGTTATATCGTATTCGGCTGATTACTGCACCAAAAATAGAAAAGAAAAGCAATTACGAAAAAACACAAATCAAATTTAACGTTTAACAGCAACGGAACACAGTATACTAAACACAGCGCAAATTAGTTTGCCATTCACTGGCAAAGACAACAAAACGCAAAAGTGAGCGCATGTTAATGTTGTGGCGCAACTCTGTTAAAGCGAAAAACGTGAGTTGCTCTGTTCTGTGTATGTATACACAGCATGCTTGCTTTTTTCGCCTTGCCTTCTGGTAGTAGAACACATGTGCGCTTGAGTAGTATATGTATATGTGCATGTTTGTGTGTAGCAGCCAAAGCAAAAACGCAGAAAATTAAGGTTAGAGCGCAGCCAGGCAACCACACGACGACGAAGAAAAGGAAAAAATAGCAAAAAGCAAGACTAAAAAAACTTATTTCTTCTTTTTCCCACTTACACATACACGAAAACACACACACATACATTAAAAAATATACAGGCGCAGCAGCAGCGACCAAACACACACGAGTTTTTTTCTGATAGAAACTCAGAAGTTCTGTGTGATTTTTGCATAAAATCCGTCGTGCGTGGAAAAATCAATTTGGAGATAAATTGTCGAAAAACAGCAGCAGCAGCAGCCCAACAACAACATGGATAGCGCCGGTAAAAATCGTTATGAACTTTTGTTCATGGACGACGATGTGAGCGATCCATTAGATAATCTTGTCGCGGCCAAGAAGAAGCAGCCAGCGACGGCCGCCGCAGCGCCCACAAAAACGGCGCCAACTGCAAAGGCACCAAAAGCGGCAGCAGCCGCAGCAGCAACTGTAAAGAAGCCAAATCAAGCCGAAAAGGAAAACAAACCAGGTGCGCTCAACAAGAATGATGGCAAGAAAACTGCAACTGGCAACAACAATGACAAATTCAACAACAACAAGCAAGGTGGGGCTCCTGTCGCTGCTCGCACTTCTGGCGGCGCCGCAGCCGCTGCGGGCAAAACACGTGAAACTGGTCAAGGGCAGCAGCAACAACAACAGCGCAATGTCAATTTTCGTCAACAGAACGGTGGTGGTGGTGGCGGCGGCGGCAGCGGTGGCGAGGTAACGCGCGAGCAGCGCAACAATCGCCGCAACGTGCGCGAAAATGGCGCTCCAGGTGGCAACTCTGGCAACGCTACTGATGGCAATCCTCGACCATACCGCAATACCGGTGGTGGCGGTGGCGGCTTCGGCAACAACGCTGATCGTCCGCCTCGTCAAAATCGTAACTTTGAGGGTGGCCGAAAACGTGAATTTGATCGTCAATCCGGCTCAGACAAAACTGGTGAGTACACATGCATACTATGTACCCTAACCCCAAAACAACAGGTTAAAAAAAAAAAAAAAACTTTTTGCTAATCAACACCCAACTCTTTACTAATTCCAATTTAAATAAAGGCAAATTATGTTTAGAATAAAAAAAAGGGAGGCAAACGCATATTTCAGTTTTCTCAATATGTTGTATAGAAATTTGTGTTTAAAAATAGTTTGCTTCTTCAATAGGCCGCTTCTCACTACCCCTCCCATTCCGCTTCTCATTAAGTGTGTGTGGAAGCCCACACAGTTTTTCCACGCCATGGAACATTATGATGGTGACGGGGGCACAGCAACAAGCCGTTTAAGTGTGTGTGTGTGTCTGTATATATGTTTGTGTGTCCTGATTATAACTTATCTACAATTCCTATGTGGTTACCAACCCACACAAAAGTTGTAATTTTGAAACACAAAAAAAAATCTCCAAAGATCATTCAACATTTTTTTTTTAACTTAAAGCAAAACTGAGTAGAATTTTAATGCGAGGCATTTCCAATTACACCGTGATATAAAGAGAATTAACAGTTACAGTGGAATAATAATTGCCGTTACACCATACACATTAAGAAATATAAGTAGAGAGGGAATCTTCACAATCTACAACGTAATTAGATTTATTTCTAACTTACCGATTGGTTGTCAAAACAAAGTCAAGTTTTTCAAAATGCGAACTCCTTTCTTTAATAACTGCAATGATAAAAAACAGAAAACAAAAAAATTAAAAATTGGTAAAATTCTTATTTCAAATAAATAGAAACTTACATGCCAAAGTTCTCGTCGTCACTTTTAAAGCGGGCTGCAAAATTAATTAGAAATAATTGCTTAAGTAATGAGATTGAAAATATTAAATTTATACTTTTGTTCGCTTCTAAACACAGGTGTTAAGTCAATTGACAAACGCGATGGAGCTGGCGCACATAATTGGGGATCTGTGAAGGAAGCCATCGATGATGTGAACAAGAGTAACGAAGGCGGCGAACCAAGTGCGACCAACAACAATGCCGAAGGCAAAGCTGACGAATCTGGCAATGAGCAATCGACCGAGCAACAGACACCGGCAGAGGAAGAGACCAAAGAGCTAACTCTGGATGAGTGGAAAGCGCAGCAGCAGCAACGCATTAAGCCCAAGTTTAACATACGCAAAGCAGGCGAAGGTAAGTTTACTTTCACTAAAAAACAAATCCTTATGTAGAAAAATATAAAAAAAACAAACAGTGACGTTAAATTACGACAGACATTGAGCCTAATTAAATAAAAAAAAATGCACTGAAATGCTTTCAGGTGAGGACACATCGCAATGGAAGAAAATGGTTGTGCTGAACAATACCAAGAAGAAGGAGAACGAAAGCGAAGAGGAACTTGAATACGATCCTGCCATGTATCCGCAACGCGTCGGACGTCAACAGCGCGTCCTTGACATTCAATTCAATTTCAATGATGGACGTCGCGGCGGCGGTGGCGGTTTCGGTGGACGCGGACGTGGCGGACCCCGTATGGGCGGCGGACCACGCAATGAGGGCAATCGTGGTGCACCGGGCGGCCAACAAGGCGGTGCCGGCGGTGGCAGCAGTGGTGGCTCTACTGGCGGTGGTCATGCCAATGTCGAAGGTGGCAACGCTGGCGGCGGCGGTGGTGGCCCATCTGCTCATCGTCCCGAGGGCGGCAATCGGCCGCCAATTGAGCGTCGCGGCCTGGGCGGCGGCATTGGTGGTGGACATGCTGGCAAACGTTTTGGCAATGAGCGGCAACAGAATGCTGCACCCAAGGTCAACGATGAGCGCCAGTTCCCAACGCTCGCCTAAGCCTTTGGCGATTATTGAAGAGAGAGGGGATGACACTAGAGGGAGGAGATGGGCGCTCGCTGCTGCTGCTGCTGTCGCAGGCGCCGGGAGTGCATTCAATTTAAGAGTTTGGTGTCTGTATTAGGAGGAGAAGGAGCAGGAAACAGTTTACCAATATATCACCTACACACCCCCTCATATACATACACACACACACACATAAACATACATAAATATATATACAAAACTGTAAGCGGGAAGCGTAAAAATTTTCAATAAATGGCGGCCGCAGCGCAGCCAAAGCCAAAAGCAACAAAAACATAATACAATATTACAAGAAAAACAACAATAACAGACAGACATAAAGAAAACAACCGCACGGCAAATGAGAGAAATTAATTATAAAAAAATAAAAACACTTAATAAGAGCATATGAAATGAAAATAAATAAATAATAATAGAAGAAAAAACAAACAAAAATTAAACTGTAAATCTAAGCAAAAGCAATTTTGAACAAAAAAAACTAAAAAGCAAAGTTTCTATTTCTATATAAAACACATTATTTATTTGTTGGTTCTCTTAGTTTTTGTTTTCCTTGGTTTAATTTCTTACATTTTCTGTCTTAACAACTCATTGAATGTCACCTACACACAGATAATATATAAACAATATATCTAAAAAAAAAAAGTACAGTACGCTATCCACTAACAAAATGAGATATCAAAAACCGAAGTAAACATCACGAGCTCCTCCCTTGGCGAGGCAGTTTAACAAATAAAAAATAAAAGGCGCATTTTCATAACTCACACATACAGACAACAACACACACGCATACTAAACTTACGCATATTTTTGTTAAAAACATTTTTATATGCATAAGCACATATAAAAATGCATTTTTTTAATTTTTTACTGTGTTACGATTGTATTTTAAAAATTAATAAATGATCAAAAGAATAAACAAAACAAAAATTGTATACACAAAACAAACGTAAAACTCAGTAGTCCAGAAATTAGAGAAGAAAAAATACAAAAAACCGAATATTAAGTGTTGAAATCTTGTAATTGTGTTTCTTACAAAAACAAAATAAATAAAAAAAACTATATATATTTATATATATATATACGTATATCGCTTTGATGCAAACTCTATTACATTAATTATAAAGCAAATTATGTGCATCATATAAATATAATAAATTTATTCACAATACACAAAAAAAAAAAAAAAAAACACACTGATAAAGAATCAATATAAATTTAAGCATTATTGAAGAAAGACAAATGAAACAAATTTAAATTAACTATTGGAGCAAATATATGTAATAAAAAAACACCTTAATAAGTAGAGTTATACAATACAAAAACACACACACACACACACACATGCGACTAATGATCAAATCAGTTGGTAAAAAATCGCTTACAAATATAACAAACAACAAATATTCAGCAGAAATTAAAGAGAAAACCAAATCCTGCAAGAGCCCTGTAAAATTGTATGCTTTTTACAATTAATAATATATATATATATATATAAATATAAAATTAATGCAGCGTGTATTTATACATACAAATGTATGCGTAAAAGTTGGTATTGAACAAAATGAAACTTATATATGAAATGGCAACAAAATTTTATGACTAAACCACTTAGAGATGAACAAATACAACATACATTTTTTGACTAATATTGTATTGTATTTAGACCCCAAAGAATGGAACAAAACAAACCCAATTCAACATTACGTTGAGAGAAACTCGTTTAAAACAACAAAAAAAATATTAAAAACATAAAATTTATTTGATAAAAATAAAGAAAAAAACACACAAACATTTTTAAAGTAGTGTTTCATTTCAAAAATGTATTAGCCATGATCCGAAAGTGTTACAAACTTTAATTGTTACTTCTTCCTTAAACTGATTTTACCGTATTTTTTAACGAATGTAAATCATTAGGTCATTATAGTATATCATATTATACACCGATTAACGATTTGATGAAAGGAAGAAAAGTATGTTCTTGCATAAGACAGACGACAAAAAGGGGCAGACATGCTATCAGGAAAACTCCAACTTACTGGCACTGAACTGAGCACATGTCAAAGCTGAAGTTTCAAGTTCGCCTCTGTAACAATAAGAATAGATCCACACCATAAATTGGTACACCGATAGATCTCTATCTCATCAAGGCTCTGGTCTTGGAAAAGGTAAGTTCTCGGGTATGTAAGAACTATAAGCCTTGAAGGGGGCATTACAGACCTCTAAGATCGTAGTGCATCGTTTCCCACAATAATAATAATAATAATAATAATAAAAAGTCGATTTTCCATATAAAAACTCTCGAGGGAACAAGAAAATCCTTCATTACGCTGAAAATTCGTGATAAAGAATGGGTTTTTCAATGAACCAAATTGTAGGATTCTAGAAATTAACTCAAAACGGAAATTCGTTGTATGGAAGCTTGACTGTAACATAAAAGTCGAAGAAATTCAAACTTTTAACTTAACTAATGTTACATGGCTTAAGTTAAAATAGCTTACAAAACATAAAATGCAACAAATTCAATCCTTTTTTTTTTTTTTGTTTATGTGTAAGAACTATGACAACCATTTTAATTTAAAGATTTTTATCCAGAAACTTATCTTTAACAGATTATTTATTTACAAAAGTGTAACTATATAATTTTGTAGATCTACACCACACAATAATTGATTTCTTTTTCTTTATCCTACAACTAATGCTTGTTTAATATCTATTTAACTATCTTCTTTAGTTATGGCTGCTATTTTTAAAACTTAACAGTGCTTAACCGAACATGTAAGAGTAACAACCAAGAAAATTACTAGTATGACATTAAATATACCAAAAACCGTAGAATTGGTATTTGTTTTTTATGCAAAATGCGGATGAACACAAAACGGCCAAATAAAAACCAGAAAAAACGTTAATGCGGTGGACGCTCGGAAACAAGAGCCAGTTGGTTCCAGGGGTAGATCATATTTCTGGACGTTTTGTTTATTGTCAAATAAGCATGAAATAGGCAACAGTGTTGCCATCGGCACTTTGAAGTTGCTTAAGTGGTGCATGAGCGGCGAAGTTGTCAATAAGTAAAAGGGCCTTTGGAGGCAAATACAAATATACACACTTGTAGAAAATAAGTGCATAACTTTTTATTACCGAATTAATAAATACACAAAGTTAGGAAATTCATTATTAATTAAAAAACCAAAATACCGGTGGTTCTAATTTCAGTGCGTTCAATGCATTGAAAACAATGGTTCTTTTTTCTGGAAGATTCTAATTTTCGAGACTTCTCATTTCCTAGCGTCCACTGTATAAGTACATATATACATAAATATATGTACCATTGAATAAATATTTAAAAATAAAGTTCCGATTTGAGGTGGAAAAATTTAATTTTTTTTTACTTTGTCCAATTATATTTTTTTTAAAGCAATGATACAAACACACCGAAGCTGATAGGGCATTGACAAGTCATTGTTTGTCAAAACTAAAATAAAACCAGGTTTTTTTTTAAACAGTTTGACAAATCCCCGCGACGACGAATGGTATAATCATTTTAAAGCTCTAATAGAAAGCCACTCGCCTTTTCAAATAGATATTATTTTCCTTCATTCAGAACTGCAAAATAATGCACTCACCTTTTAATATCAGGTTTATCTGTGATTTTCACGCTACAAGCCGTAAACACCAAAGCCAGATGACAAAAAACTCGAAATAAAAGAGCTAGAAAATAAAATGAAAGCATAGATCAGAAAATTATTAGGTATCTGTCGTTTCTTTTTTTTAAGGTTGCCAACTTTTGTGGATAAATGCTGATTTGTTATATTGAAAGCAACACGACCAAGAACAGAAGCTGTCGGCAACCCTAGGATATAACGGTGAAACGAAAGCGAGACACAAAAAGCACCGTTTTAGCTAAAAGGAATCGAAGAGAGCTCTTCCGAAATTCAATTGTGAAACACATTTTTGGTAGTTGTGTGTTCGCGTGCAAACATATTTTAATGAATGTACTTGATTTAATATATCAATTTATTCTCATTACAGGCTTTTTCTGAAGTGTTACTGAATAATACCATTTCAAGTTAGCCTTATTATATTTCGAAATTATTTACAATTGATACATATATACTCTTCACATAACTGCACTATGAGTACTCACCCAAAAATTACACTCTGAATAGTTAATTATGCATAAACGCACAAGACAGATAACTAATTTTTTTATTCAGCGCTGAGCGTTCGAAAATTCACAAATGAATGACTGCCGGCAAATGCAGTCTGTATAAATCAGACCACAGCGACGAAGAGCGAAAATACCATAAAATATACCAAGCGACTCAATATGGCATTACGTGCTAAACTCAAAATGGCACTGTTAAGTTATAACCAAATGAGCTAGTTGAACTATATCAGAACTGAACCACACAGCTCTTGAGAATACAGAAAAGAAAAATTAGTAAACAACATTTATTGGAGGGAAATCAATGTAATTGTCTATTTTTTTCTATTTATTGTAGCTATCACTGAATTTCAAATAAAAACCGCATCGCAACACTTAACCTTACTTCTTGTATGTCATTCCAACTTAGTTTGCGGCTGTCAAAATGAGCGTCGAGGACGAAGTGTTTCGAATTCAGAAAAAAATTCTCAAAATATCGACGGCCAGCGATGGAGCAGTAAGTTTATTGACATGAAGTGATTGTGGAAAGTGGTGCATATTCTTTATTTTTTCGGCAGGGACAGGACCAAGCTTTGGATTTGCTTAAAGCGCTCCAAACGCTGAACATCAATCTAGAGATATTGACAAAGACACGCATCGGGATGACGGTGAATGAGTTGCGCAAGAGCAGCAAAGATGACGAGGTGATTGCTCTGGCCAAGACGCTAATCAAGAATTGGAAACGTTTTCTAGCCAGCCCTGCGCCCGCAGCCGGCACAACGCCCAAGGAGAACAACGCTGCCGGCAAGGATGGCGCTGCCAGCAAGGAAGGGAGCTCTGCCAGCAACAATAAATCCTCAGGTGCCAGCAAATCAAATTCTTCAGCCGGCAAGGAAAAGTCAACGAGTGGTGGTGGCAGCAACTCCTCGACAACAAAGGATAAGCGCGAGGAAAAGAAATCATCATCGTCCTCTGCGTCATTGGCACAGACAAGTTTTCCAGCGTCAGGTATGACGGATGCAGTGCGTCTTAAGTGCCGCGAGATGCTTACAACGGCATTAAAAATGGGCGAAGTGCCCGAAGGTTGTGCAGAGCCCGATGAGCTGGCTGCCGAACTGGAGGATGCCATTTATGTGGAATTTAAGAATACCGATATGAAGTACAAGAATCGTATAAGATCACGGGTTGCGAATTTAAAGGATCCAAAGAATCCAGGCTTGCGTGGCAATTTCATGTGCGGTGCCGTCTCCGCCAAGCAGCTGGCCAAAATGACTCCTGAGGAAATGGCTAGCGATGAGATGAAAAAGTTGCGCGAAAAATTCGTTAAGGAGGCAATTAATGATGCCCAACTGGCCACCGTTCAGGGCACTAAGACAGATCTGCTTAAGTGCGGCAAGTGCAAAAAGCGAAACTGCACCTACAATCAACTACAGACGCGATCTGCCGACGAACCGATGACCACCTTTGTCATGTGCAATGAGTGTGGCAATCGTTGGAAGTTTTGCTAAAAATATATACTTTATTTACTACCTACATACTAAATTTTCCAATCAACATCGACACACACACATTCAGCAAATACATTTTGTGGTTGTATTCCCCGACAAACTTCAATAATAAAATAAAAAAAAATGATTTAACAAAAATACCATAGAATTTTCATTTCTTGCGATTCAATCCGCATCAGCCGCTTGAATTTCTGCTGATAATGTTGTTATTGTACCAATCAACTGGTACAGTATGCACGCAAAGGCAGTGCTGCCAACTGCATATATTTTCTACATATGTTTTGTACATCAAGTGCTCGAAATATGGAACTATGAAACTTAAATTAAAAATATTTCTAAAAACATCATCCATTCATATCATTAAATTGTAACAAGTGATGCACCCTATTAATATTAAAGACAAATAATATTTCGATTTATAATTTTTAAATATTCAAATGAATTCTGCAAGCAAATGTTTCCTACCAGAAAACTTAATTTTAGCATAACATCATTATTCTTTGTTTGAAAGTTTTAAATGTAAGTATTAATTTGTTTGGCAATAAGTTGGCAGCTTCAATAAATTACTAAAAACAAGCCTGACGTCACAAAAGTTCAGTATGCATGAGCTTGGCCACATTTTCCAGCACTAGAATGCGGTAACCGCGTTCGGTCACACTACAGACAGTCCACAATTTTTGTTTGCGACGATCGGTTGTGTTCGGTTATTGTGCTCGGTCGCGTATTTTGGTTTTTGAGGTAACTACCGTTAAAAAAAGTAGTGAAAAAAATCACCCTAGCTAAAAACAACTTACCTCTACTTTTGCGTACGCGAATGTGTACTTAACGAGTAATGAGTGTCGAAAGTGGCAATAAGTAAAGTTCAAGTTAAAGTCCAAACTGCCATTGTTAACCTGTTGCGCGCTGCACTCGATGGTGCGTGACCTATTTATGTAACCTGTTTTTAAAGAATATACCGCTTTAACTTGGCTCCCAAGCTACAAGTTTTAGCTGGGATTGGGACTGGGATTGGAACTGGAACTGGAACTTAAACTTGTACTGGCTAGAAGTGACCAAAGTGTTAATTAAATACTAGCAGTTACGTGCCGCAAAAGTGTATTCATTATCGAGCGCTGCCAAAAATTTAAAAGCAACTCTCTAACGTTTCTATTGTGAAAGAAAATGAGTGCATTCACCCTGCAAACCTTGCGTCTTTGTGTGTGTGTGAAACTAGAAAAGTGCGCTGAAAATCTAATAAGAAAATCATTGTAAGCCAAGGGCGTAGTTATTTTTGTTTTTAAAGGTCACAAGTGAATCTGACACCCATCTTGATCTTATTGTTGTGTACATATGTGTGATTGTGTCAACAGATGAGCTAAGACGTGGCTGCATTGTGGCTAAGCCTCTGACCAAATGATGGTTAGCAACGCTTCAGGTTTTGTTGTCTAGAACGGTACTAATATGCGCATAAACATATACATACACACACAACGGCACACACACATACTTGCGCACCTGTTAAAGAGCTCAGAGTGAGAGAGAGAGAGCAGAGCGCTTTGTGGAGAGCAGCTCATATTGCATTCACGGCATCATGGGTGCCCCTCACACCTTGCTCTCTTTCCCACTCTCCCTCGCCTGTTTGCACACGTTCAATTCATAGAGAAAAAGAAAAAACGTCAGAAAACTCGCTCTCATCTTAAGCCTTGAGCTTGCGCTTGAGCCGGGGTTAGAATTTTATTCAATAACAACAATTATAACACTTGATTGGCCGGTTCGTTGCACAACGGGATATTTTGTAGCTTGTTGCATCGTTGTTTGCAGCCAGTTAACCCTTTTCAATAAAATCGCTTACAAAAAAGCTCCAGATTGTGTGCGTGTGTGTGTGTTTTAGCGTCTGTTAACATAGTTATTATTGTTGTTGTTGTTGTTGTGCAGCTTTCGCGACTTTTCAGCCGCACACGCAGCCATCACTGCGACTTTCTGTTTGTTTGGTGAAACTTTTTTTAAGGTCGGCATAAAAGTATAAAAAAATAAATAAATAACTAAAGACTAATACAACGCGCCGCTTCGTATGAATATTTTAGAAGATTTCAAAAGATCAGCTGTAAATGCTCTCTTTAATGCAGCACACAGACACACAAAAGCGGGCTGTTAATGTCAAAGTGAAAAAAGCAAATCATTATAATGTATGCAGATAGTAGATATGTTTTATACTTAAACCGTAATGGACGTGGCAGCTGTGCTGCCATTTTTTAAAGAGCTAAAAAAAACTAGACCAATTAAAAAACAAGCAAAAAAAAGCTGAATCGCAAAGTAAATAAGTTTTTAAAAAGATTTTTATAATTTTTTCAAATATTAATTCAATTCGATTACAGTACGTAAATTTTCTAAATTTCGTCTAACGATTCAGCTTCGTCGCTTGGATAAAAAAACCATTTTTGCTTAATACAGATCACTTAAGTGATAAACTTGGGCGATTGCAATGTGCTCAGCAACAAATGGGCAAAGCGCTGCTTCTTGGTTATTTGTTTCAGTTAACAATGGCACAAAATCTACTATTTATTTGGCAGCTATGTCAAGAAAAAACTTAATAAGTTCAATTTCAAAAAAAGCGGTTTGAATTATACAAAAAAAAAAGCTAGAATTCTAGCTGCCCGTATTTTTCAAATTTTCCCGCAATCGCGTTTTCAAAACAGTTAGATATGACGGGAAAAAAGCGAAAATGTCAGCACTGCGTAGCAGCGCCTCACGAACTTTCACTAATGACTCTAGGTGAACTCTCACACACACGCACACTTGCACGTGCGTTTTTCCATACGTGCTTAAATGCGTCGATCCATTCCAATCAGGGTTGTACACATTTTACTTTTTTGTTATAGTTTTAACATAGTTGTGCTTCTTGCATTTTAGCATTGTGTTGTCTGAATTTTGATCTGATGTGATTATGCATTTAACTTAGTACATATCTGATATGAAAATCTTCGTTTGGAACGTGCTTTTGTTGAATAATGTCTCAGAATTTTAATTTTCACCGTTTGTTTATTTTTACTTATGCTTAGCGTTGCCTCCTCGTTCACGCTTATCAGTGTTGTTCAGTGATAACATGATTACTCAATACATATTTTAAATACATACTACGTTTGAGAAGTCCACCTTATTATTCTAACACATTCTCTCTCTCACACATTCTCTTTACATTGTGCGTGTGTGTGTATGTGTATGTGTGAGGATCGGGTTGCTGTTGGTTGCATTGTATTTGGATCGTCAGAGCGTAACCGGGCTGGTAAATGTACTAATATGTGTAAATGTCTAAATACAAACATACAAATGTTGTGTGCCACAAAAAACGATGCTTTAGTTATTCCGTCTGTCTGCAAAAAGCACACTCGTATACTTTTGCACACATATGTGAATGCATATGTATGTTAGTACCATATCAGTTTGCCAGAGACGCTTCCAACTGTGCAATGATCTTACTTAGCTAAACGCTTGCATCAGGTTTTAAACAGATTGTTTTCATGCCATGAAATTGATACTCGTTAAAAAGTTTACTTAAGCTTTGCCCATTTAAATATTTATTACTTGCACCTAGGCTACCTTTATTAGTCATTGGAAAATAAATATGAATTTTATATAACTATAAATTTGGAATTTGAACTTCAGTTTCTTGTTGTTGTTAACTAAAAGTTATTTTCCCTCTTATATGTATTGAAAAACGGAAATAAAACTAACTCTTGAAACTATACTTCTACCATATTCGTTGCTTTGAATATGCAACGTTAATAGCTTTCATTTGGGCCCAAAAGTTTCTATTTCCATATCGTAAGCTTTAAGTTCGCCCTATAAGTAATGAAAGTAAATTTTTGTAATGAAAACAAATCAAAAACCAGAAGAGAGCATAAACAAATTGCATTTGCATAACAAACGTAATGTTGATCGTGGTTCTGATTGGAAGGGAAATAAAAAACGACAATAGTTGTTAAAAGTGAAACTGTGCGTTGGCCTTTTTTGCATATCTAAAGGTTTTTTGGCTTTGTTCTCATTCGGTTCAATATTTGAATATGCGTTTGAATTGTCATCGAATCAATGAAGATGTCTTGGCTATAAGATTTGGGTTTCCATTTATGAGCGAACAAAAGTACAAACAAAAAAAAGGAACAATGACGAACCTTGTCGTAGAGTGTTAAATGGTTGTTAAAAGAATAAAAAAAAGAAATGAGGAAACGGGATGAAAGATAACAGCTCAGCTTTTGCCAGCTAAAGAAAAAACAAACAAACGAAGACGCGACAAACTTGTAGATTCTTTTAATTTACCGTAAACTTCACCTTAATTTTTTTTTCCAACTCTTCGTTTTTTTTTTTATATTATTTCTACAGCCGGTTATAAGCGCCTGCAGCAACTTGTTGATGTGGTTGGTTTTTTTTTTTTTTTTTTTTTTTGATTATAGCGACGTCTCTTCTTCTCATCCTCTCTTTTTAAACAGCTTAACGCGCCGTGTGTTGGTGGATGCCAGAGAGCCGGGAACAGTAAATGAAGGAGCACGAATATGGTGATTGTAACACGTGTAAGTAAACAGCACATCCGATAAATATGTGGCAGGGAGAGAGAAAGAGAAAGAAAAAGATATACGATCTCTTGTTAGTGCCATTAAAACTTTGTGGCGCACAAAAACCTCCAAAACGGAAGTTCACACACAAATATGTACATATGTATGTACATTTGTATGTATGTACACAGTGTTGCGCAAAACTATAGCTACAAAACCATTGTGACACTATTATTCTCTATATTTAACTATAATTTAACTAATGGTTAAGATTTGGTTTATAATTTAATTAAATGAAATTAGTTTATACGCAAAATCAATTTCCATTTCATCATAAACATATGAAAAAATATCATACTTATCTATAACTGCTTTTGAAATATGTTCTCTGAGATATTATCCGAACAAAAGTATTTAAAAAACTCAAAACTTACTACAATTGAATATAAATTCAAATTAACATTAACATAATTAATTGAATACATTTAATATTACGAAGTATCCGTTAGTCAAGCACTCTTAAACATAAACACTTTTGTTTTACCTTTGTACATACATATGTATGTATAGGCGGATAGCTCCCATGACTCGTATATTTGCTAAGTCTGTCCCTGGTCGTGTTATTTTTTGTTTTTATTTTGTTACGCTCAAGTGATTCTTACAAAAAAGCAAAGTTTTATGGCCCTTGTGAAAATGTCCATGGCAACCCCATGGCTCGTAAACTGCAATGTCAAATTTTAACCACTTGCTTTGCCATTCACACACACATGCACATATTCATACTAATTTGTATCTATATATAGGGTGACTACATCTGGATAGAACCCGCATCGGGTCGGGAATTCGATGTGGCCATTGGAGCACGTGTCATTTCAGCGGAGGGTCGTCGCATCCAGGTGCGAGACGATGATGGTGACGAGTTATGGCTTGCCCCAGAGCGTCGCATCAAGGCGATGCATGCCTCATCTGTTCAAGGTGTCGAGGATATGATATCGCTTGGAGATCTACACGAGGCGGGCATATTACGTAATCTGCTTATACGTTACAAAGAGAATCTGATATATGTAAGTAAAATTAAATGTCAAGTAAAAATGAATAACATATTAATTATATCACTTTTTAGACGTACACCGGATCCATATTGGTCGCTGTCAATCCGTATCAGATATTACCCATCTATACGGGTGATCAGATCAAGCTATACAAGGAGCGTAAAATTGGTGAATTACCGCCGCATATATTTGCAATTGGTGACAATGCGTATGCGCATATGAAACGCTATCGCCAGGATCAGTGCATTGTTATATCTGGCGAGTCAGGGGCAGGCAAAACGGAGAGCACAAAACTAATTTTACAATATTTGGCTGCAATTAGCGGCAAGCACTCGTGGATCGAGCAGCAAATCCTTGAGGCCAACCCCATATTAGAAGCCTTTGGCAATGCCAAAACGATACGCAATGATAACTCATCACGGTATATAAGTTGCATCTAAATGTCATTGACATTGCTTTTGTGATTGATCCGATTCATTTGTCTGTTTTCTAGTTTTGGCAAATACATTGACATACACTTCAGTGCGAATGGTGTCATCGAGGGCGCCAAAATCGAACAATATCTGTTGGAGAAGTCACGCATTGTGTCGCAGAACCATAGCGAGCGCAATTATCATGTGTTCTATTGCATTCTAGCCGGTCTCTCAGCAGATGAGAAGAATCGCCTAGAACTTGGCGCAGCTGCTGATTACAAGTAAGCTTATGGAAAGCAAACATTACGATATTTTAGTTGATAGAAATAAGTTATTCACATCAACAACCTTATTCTTGTACAATCTTTGAATTTGTATATTTTATAAAACTAGCGTTATATATATTAATACAAATATATTTTGTGTTAAATTCTATTGTATTCTTTCCAATAAAAAATAATTTAAATTTTATTTTTTCAACAGATATTTGACTGGCGGCAATAGCATTACATGTGAGGGACGCGACGATGCAGCTGAATTCTCGGATATACGATCGGCAATGAAGGTGCTGCTGTTCTCAGACCAAGAGATCTGGGAGATAATCAAGCTGCTGGCAGCGCTGTTGCATTGTGGCAATATAAAATACAAGGCAACCGTTGTGGATAATCTGGATGCCACGGAAATACCGGAGCACATCAATGTGGAGCGAGTGGCTGGACTGCTTGGCCTGCCCATACAGCCGCTAATTGATGCACTGACACGCCGCACACTGTTCGCACATGGAGAGACTGTTGTTTCGACGCTCTCCAGAGATCAGTCTGTTGATGTGCGCGACGCATTTGTCAAGGGCATCTATGGACGCCTGTTTGTGCATATTGTGCGTAAAATCAATACGGCCATATTTAAGCCAAGAGCGACGTCACGCAATGCAATCGGTGTGCTGGATATTTTTGGCTTTGAGAACTTTGATCAGAATAGCTTTGAGCAGTTTTGCATCAACTATGCGAATGAGAATCTGCAGCAGTTCTTTGTGCAGCACATCTTTAAGCTGGAGCAGGAGGAATACAATCATGAGGCCATCAACTGGCAGCACATTGAGTTTGTGGATAATCAGGATGCGCTCGATTTGATTGCCATCAAGCAGCTTAATATTATGGCACTGATCGATGAGGAGGCACGCTTTCCCAAGGGCACCGATCAGACCATGCTCGCCAAGCTCCATAAGACGCACGGCTCGCACAAGAACTATCTAAAGCCCAAATCGGACATCAACACCAGTTTTGGCCTCAATCATTTTGCCGGTGTTGTGTTCTACGATACACGCGGTTTCCTGGACAAGAATCGCGACACCTTCAGTCCGGATCTTTTGCATTTGGTCAGCCAGAGCGGCAACAAGTTCTTGCGTCTAATCTTTGCCCAAGACATTGAAATGGGCGCCGAGACACGAAAACGCACACCAACACTATCGACACAATTCCGCAAGAGTCTCGATGCACTCATGAAAACACTAAGCAATTGCCAGCCCTTCTTCATACGCTGCATCAAGCCCAATGAGCTCAAGAAGCCCATGATGTTCGATCGTGGCCTATGCTGTCGCCAGCTGCGCTACTCTGGCATGATGGAGACAATACGTATACGAAGGGCCGGTTATCCCATACGCCACGGCTTCCGTGAGTTTGTCGAACGCTATCGTTTCCTTATTGCGGGCGTGCCACCAGCACACCGCACCGATTGCTTGGCAGCCACAACGCGCATTTGCGCCATGGTTCTAGGTAAATCCGATTATCAGCTGGGCCACACCAAGGTCTTCCTGAAGGATGCGCACGATCTGTATTTGGAGCAGGAGCGTGATCGTGTGCTTACACGCAAAATCCTAATACTTCAGCGCAGCATACGCGGCTGGGTCTACAGACGTCGCTATCTTCGTCTACGCGCTGCCGCAATCAGCGTCCAGCGTGTATGGAAGGGTTATGCACAACGTAAGCGTTACCGAAAGATGCGAGTGGGCTATATGCGATTCCAGGCATTGATACGATCACGTGTACTATCGCATCGCTTTCGTCATTTGCGTGGACACATTGTGGGACTGCAGGCGCATGCGCGTGGCTATTTGGTGCGGCGTGAATATGGTCACAAGATGTGGGCCGTGATCAAGATACAGTCGCATGTGCGACGCATGATTGCTGTGCGTAGGTATCGCAAACTGAGGCTTGAGCATAAACAGTTTGCTGAGGTGTTGCAGCTGCGCAAGTTGGAGGAGCAGGAGCTCTTGCATCGCGGCAATAAGCATGCGCGTGAGATTGCCGAACAGCATTATCGGGATCGATTGCATGAGCTGGAGCGACGTGAGCTGCAGGAGCAGCTCGAGGATCGGCGGCGTGTCGAGGTCAAAATGAATATTATTAATGATGCGGCCAGAAAACAGGAGGAGCCCGTCGATGATGGCAAACTGGTGGAGGCCATGTTTGATTTCTTGCCCGATTCAAGCAGCGATGCACCGACACCGCATGGTGGACGCGAAACGTCTGTGTTCAATGATCTGCCACACGGACAGGCTGTTAATCAGGAGGACATTGCGCCCATGCACATCTCGGAGGATGAGGAGGATCTGTCCGAGTATAAGTTTCAAAAGTTTGCTGCCACCTATTTCCAGGGCAATGTGAATCATCAGTATGCCAAGAAAGCTCTCAAGCATCCATTATTGCCGTTGCACACCCAAGGCGATCAGCTGGCTGCACAGGCACTCTGGATAACCATATTGCGTTTTACGGGTGATATGCAGGAGCCCAAATATCACACCATGGATCGCATGGACACCACATCCGTTATGTCCAAGGTGACGGCGACACTCGGACGCAATTTCATCAGGAGCAAGGTAAGTAAATACAAAAAAAAAAAAAACTTATTCACAAAATGAGAAAAATTCAACAAATAAAATTTGACTCAAATTATTTTTCTAATTGCAATAATTTTAGTTAATAATAACTACTCTATTAATAACAAATTGAATTCAAATGAGAGCTTAATTTAAAATTTATCACATCTCTTATTATTTATCACAGAAAATACTATAAAACAAATGTTCAATTTGGTTACCAATATTTTTGAATGCAATTCTAATACACTCTTCTTTGTTTTTAGGAATTTCAAGAAGCTCAACTGATGGGTCTAGATCCTGAGGCTTTCCTTAAGCAAAAACCGCGCTCGATACGCCACAAGCTTGTATCGTTGACGCTTAAGCGTAAGAACAAACTGGGCGAGGATGTGCGCCGGCGATTGCAGGATGATGAATATACGGCAGATAGCTATCAATCGTGGCTGCAATCGCGACCAACATCGAATCTAGAAAAGCTGCACTTCATCATTGGCCATGGTATCTTGCGAGCGGAATTGCGCGATGAAATCTATTGCCAGATATGCAAGCAGCTAACAAATAATCCATTAAAATCATCACATGCACGCGGTTGGATATTGTTGTCGCTGTGCGTTGGCTGCTTTGCACCGTCGGAGAAGTTTGTCAACTATCTGAGAGCGTTCATTCGAGAGGGTCCGCCCGGCTATGCGCCGTATTGTGAGGAGCGTTTGAAGCGTACATTCAATAATGGCACACGAAATCAGCCGCCATCCTGGCTAGAACTGCAGGCGACCAAGTCAAAGAAGCCTATCATGTTGCCAATCACATTTATGGATGGCAATACGAAAACATTGCTGGCAGATTCGGCGACAACGGCGCGCGAATTATGTAATCAGCTATCGGATAAAATAACACTCAAGGATCAGTTTGGCTTCTCGCTCTATATTGCGCTATTTGACAAAGTCAGTTCGCTTGGCAGTGGCGGTGATCATGTGATGGACGCTATATCGCAGTGCGAGCAATATGCCAAGGAACAAGGTGCTCAGGAGCGGAATGCACCATGGCGTCTGTTCTTTCGCAAGGAGATATTTGCGCCATGGCATGAGCCAACCAACGATCAGGTGGCCACAAATCTTATTTATCAGCAGGTTGTGCGTGGCGTCAAATTCGGAGAATACCGTTGCGACAAGGAGGAGGATCTGGCCATGATAGCAGCTCAACAGTATTTTATCGAATACGGCACGGACATGTCCATGGAGCGATTGTTTACACTCTTGCCCAACTTTATACCCGATTTCTGTCTCAGCGGCATCGATAAGGCCATTGAGCGATGGGCGGCGCTGGTGCTGCAGGCCTACAAAAAGTCTTACTATGTCAAGGATAAGATAGCAGCGCTCAAGATCAAAGAGGACATCGTCAGCTATGCCAAGTACAAGTGGCCGCTGCTCTTTTCGCGCTTCTACGAGGCCTATCGCAATTCGGGTCCCAATTTGCCCAAGAACGATGTCATCATAGCGGTCAACTGGACGGGCGTTTATGTTGTGGACGATCAGGAGCAGGTGCTGCTTGAGCTCAGTTTTCCCGAGATCACAGCCGTTTCCAGCCAAAAGACCAACAAGGTGTTCACCCAGACCTTTAGCCTGTCCACAGTACGCGGCGAGGAGTTCACATTCCAGAGTCCTAATGCAGAAGATATACGTGATCTGGTCGTCTACTTTTTGGACGGCCTCAAGAAACGGTAAGTGGTTTACCAAGACATTAAATACAAAATCCCACTTAATCTTTATTTGTGCTTTGGCTTACAGTTCCAAGTTTGTGATTGCGCTGCAGGATTATCGTGCACCATCGGACGGCACCAGCTTTCTGTCGTTTTTCAAGGGCGATCTAATCATACTGGAAGATGAGTCATGTGGCGAATCGGTGCTGAATAATGGCTGGTGCATTGGACGTTGCGATCGGTCGCAGGAGCGTGGTGATTTTCCCGCCGAAACGGTCTATGTGTTGCCAACATTGAGTAAACCACCGCAAGACATATTGGCCTTGTTTAATATTGAGGAAGCTCATCATGGCCGACGCCTTAGCATGGTATCCAATGGAGGCGCTGTGGAGCCACGCGATCGTCCGCATACGCTAATGGAATATGCATTGGATCATTTCCGTTTGCCGCCAAAGCGCACCATGTCCAAAACGTTAACGCTAAGCTCCAAACGCAGCGAGGAACTGTGGAGACATTCCAGGGATCCGATCAAGGCGCCGCTTCTGCGTAAACTTCAAAGCAAGGAGGAACTGGTCGAGGAGGCGTGCTTCGCCTTTGCTGCCATACTCAAATATATGGGCGATCTGCCATCGAAGCGTCCTCGCATGGGCAACGAGATAACCGATCATATCTTCGACGGCCCGCTCAAGCATGAGATATTGCGTGACGAGATCTATTGCCAGCTGATGAAGCAGCTAACTGACAATCGCAATCGGCTGTCAGAGGAGCGCGGATGGGAGCTGATGTGGCTGGCAACGGGTCTGTTTGCCTGTTCGCA